>OV884019.1:53867387-55216582 GCA_930367235.1 Sarcophaga rosellei | reverse complement strand
TGTAATGGCCAATTATGTATGTGTGTATGTATAAATCGCTTTGTTTTTAACGTTACATTAACATTTTAGAATAAAGTGCATCTATAATTTGCCGTCCGTACCAAGGGCTTTCGACGTATTTCATTTAATTAGTATAGGAAGCGGAGGCGTTCATAACCCTTTCCGACCGTATACGCACAATTGTGCGGGTGTGTTTAAGTCTCTATAATTTCTTTAATATATGACGTTATGCGACATGACCGGCAAAAAACAATTGTGTATTCTATGTCTTTCTTGATCATTGTGAAGAACCGTTATCAGTTCTTGTTTTTTCATACAATTTTGGTAGTTTTAGTTGTGAACTTTCCCCAGTTGTGAAAATGAGGTGAAAGGGTAAATTTGCATATAAATTAAAATTCTATAAATTGTGGAATCTTTTATCAAACAAGTGTTTCCAATTAGAAAAAAAATATTAAATATTGTATGTAAAGTGTAATTTTATGATTATTTTGGGATTTTTGATATGTTTACGTTAAAATTGTTTGAAGTGCTACAATTGTGCGTGTCCTGAAACAAAAGGATAAAGGGTCTTACTTACTAAACTTAATATCTTAAAATGATCTATGGACACAGAAGTTACAGTATTCAAAAATTTAGCTAAATCTATCACTCGGTTCGGCTATCGGTCGGAAAGGGATAACTCTTGACGTTATTTGTTTTGCAGAATGGCAGAGGATTTATCTCGGCCGTCAGTAAGCTTTTTTCTCACCTGTCTGGTTATCTGATTGTAAACTTTGCTCCTGAACCAAACGAAATGTATTGATAGGGAGCTATCTTCTCAGATTCGTTAGCTTCACTGTTGGATTGGTTTTTTTGCGGCCGTTTGGATAATCCTCCTAACATTTTTTCCCCCACTTTCTGGCGAATTTCACATGGAAAAAATCGGAGTCGGCAATGTGAGTCACAAAATTCCTCTTAATTGGCATTATTGTACTTTATCGGGTTCAATAAAGTTATTCGGTTTTCGGCCGTAACTACGAGGGGTCGATCTAAATGCACAGTGAGTGTGCCAGTTGGTAAGAGCAAAAAGTAACTAACAATAATGATGTCCGATGAGTTGGTACATCTGTTAGTCACTCTGGGGGGTTAGTTATATTTTATTGCATCCATTTGGCCAATCTGCAAATTGAGTCGCACGAGGGTCCCATAAGGCGCCTTGAAGTCACGAAGTCCTTGGAGTAGATGGGATAGACTGTGTGGTTGTCATTGTTGTAACAGCTCTGCTGCTGTCTTCAGAAGTGTCTCCCTGTTGGATATGAAGAAAAATGTAAGTTTTATATGTTCATTGTATGCCTATGTGATTCTGGTAGAGGAAATAATTGAAGAGATGACGTTATGAGCTGTGTACGTTGGTGGTCGTCGTTAGGTAATTAGTAGTCCTAGAAAGTCCGCTATTTGTATTGGATTCAGCCACAAGTCCACTAGTCAAAGGGTTGTCAGCAGGGCAACCAAAGAGGTACGCCGTGTCGCGTGGCCCTTGGTTGCATGATGGGCAGCGATCCAGGGTCCCCGGAATAATCCTCGCCCTGTAGCTGTTCAGGATGTTCGCCCAGCCTGATGTCAGCTGGGCCAGGATAGTTCTAGTTGCCCTGGGTAGCTGCGTTTCACTATCCAATATTGGTGGTGTTTGTTGATTTAGAACCCAGTTCGTCCATTGCTGTTGTAACTGTCGATTGGTGTTTATTTATTTAGTAGTATTTGAAATACTTTAAAAATTTACAATTATAATTTTTTACACAAATCTTAATTTAAAACATTTTCTTTAATGAAATACACAATTTTTCTTTTAAATACATTAATGTTTGTTTCATATTTAATTTCATTTGGCAGCATATTGTAAAGATGTAATCCTTTATACATTAGGGACACTTGCATATTTGTTGTGGTTGTTCTTGGAATTCTAAAGTTCTCATTTCTCAAGTGATATGGCTGCGTTTCTCCAACGTATCTAAGTTGCTTGATAAGGTATTCTGGGGCGTGTATATATTACATTTTAATATCGATCTCATTCCCTTCTTCTTGAGTTTTTGAAGTCTTTCTATTTGTGTTCCATTGCAGCAAGTATAGATTATTATTGAGCCAAATTCAAAATGTGGTTTAATCATAGTGTTGTACATATATATTAATAGAAGTAATTGTGGAGATTTTGTTACGTATTCTTTTAAAGAAACCATTTTTTTGCATATATATTCGATATGTTCATTAAGTTTAAATTTTTTATCAATTATAAATCCAAGGTACATAATTTGATTGACTGTTTCTATAGCTTGATTATTTATTTTCAAAATTAGCACATTGTTCATATTTATTTGCATAAGTTTGGTTTAATTTCATTTAATTTTAATTTGTTCATTTTTAACCATTCATTAACATTGCTAGCATCTTGTGTCATATTATCATAGCATGGATAATTCGCATCTCCTTCCGTAGACATTAGTGTATCATGTGCGTACAAAATTATTTCACATTTTTCTAACACTTTAGGCATGTCATTTATATATCGATGGCTTAATATAAAAAGGCCTAACTCGGTTTTTGGTTACTTTACAGGAGAAGAAAAAAACTTAATAAAATCCGTAAAATTTTAGATACAACAAAAATTGTATTAATTTTTAATAAAAAACAGCAACCCATATTATTTCCTTTTAAAGAATTTTTTATTTTAATGAAGTTATCTAAGATAGGCCCTTTTTTCATTGATATTTTTGAAAATTAAAATTAAGTTAGGCCTTTTTTAAACTGATTTGAAAATGATATCTATTAGGATAACATTTGAGGGATTAATTTTACCGCTTGCACATCCATATATATAACATAGTCCGGACTCAACATTTTTTAAGTCATTATATTTTTCTTCTCGCATTTTTTATTTCTTCGCTATGTTTTTTATAACCTTCGTCTAATAAAGTACCAGCTTTATGCACATTTCGCACTGATCTTTTCTAGGCGTAAATATGGAATAGTTCGACTCCTTTAATAGTAATGCAAAAATTGGATGGTGCAATTTTATGTTTCCATTTTCTTTTTTTGAAACCTACTGCGACATAAAGCTGGTAAATTTCCTATGAAAATTTCGATAGGTGGAAAAATCCAATTCAAAATATAATTTTTTGGTGTCCTTTCGACAATAATGGGACTCCATTTTTGGACAACTCATCTAAAAATTTGTATAGAAATTTACGCATTTTTTACTGGCCCATCTTTATTTTATGCCTAGCTGTGAATAAAACAGATTACGACACACTTGTAGTCTGATTCAATTATGTCTCTCTCGAATTGTCTCCTTTCGTCTTTGCTCCCAAGTCTTTGGAAGATGACTACCGCATAAATTTTTTAATCAACTTTTTCCGCTAAAGCGAATTTGTTACTTGGGCAATATAAACGTACAACTTCAGCTGCGCTTACAGATTTACATACTTGTATTATTGCGTCATGGAGAAACCCAATCAAAGGAAATAAAAAACAAGTTAGGGCTTTTTCTTTCAAAAATTCATTGACATGACTTATGCGCCAGTTACCCACATGTAACGTACCGTAGCGAACGTTCCCTTTTTAGCATATGGAGAGCAATGTAAACGCTTACTGAAACGTTCTTTCTCGTTAGCAAAACGGAACGATCTGCATAAAACAGAATTCTCCCACGTTTTTACAAGACATTTGAACATGAGAGATGATGAGCAGTGTTGCTACGAAAAAATGTTGTAACCAACATTTGTGAAAAAAATCACCAGATAAGGAAAAATATAACCAAAATTAAATTCGCAGTTTTTTATTTTTTTTTATTTAAATTATAAATGAGAAAAAATAGAAACAAAAAATAACAAAATAAAATTATAGTCTTACTAATTAATTAATTTTAACAAACAAAACAAAAGCAATTTTTATAAGAAAAATAATAACCAAATCCGGAAAAATCTACACGCTGAACAAAAAAATCACAAAACGGCAACACTGATGATGAGTGCAAATGTCTGTATACCAATATCTTTGCATTGTTTGTGTTCGTTTGTGTTTTGTTTCGTCTTTATTTACATTCTTCGTTGACATATGTCCCGTTTCTAGGATTTTATGTTTCTTACGTTTGGCTAACCAGGACATTATGATTTTTTTCAAATCGATATTAATCTGTTATTTGCAATTGTATCCACCTGAAATTTTGAGTTATTGGTGCATCTGATATTTGTCTTCCACAATAAACAAAAAACGCTATTTTGAAAAAAATTTAGTTAGACCATCGATATATAATACTTAATATAATATTTAGTATAATATTTCCTATGATGTTCCAATTATCTAGTATTATGTTAATTGATATATTGTTAAAATCTGGTTTATTTTTGATATTTCCCAAATAAAACTCAGTAAAAAGTAAAATTTTTTGATATCTTACCTAGTTGTCTTTGGCACTTGAATTTTGACCTAAATATTCAAATTGTGGCAAGTTGAATTCGTAACAGGTAAAATTTATAGCGCAGCTGATATGTTTGTAAACAGATCCCAGCCGGACTATTGCAGAACATGTTGCGATGAGTAGGAGTTGGAGACTATCGAACACCTCCACTGTAACTGCCCAGCCCTTGGTAGGTTGAGGACCCTTGGCAGGGTCTCCTTTGAGAGTTTGAACTCTGTGTCGAGAGCCGACATCAAGGCTCTCCACAGATTCATTAGTGGCTTAGGCTGGTTGAGAGGCGCTAGGGCTTCATCAGGGTAGTCGCGCTCTCTCTTTTTTGTTGTGTCTGGTCTGTGTGATTCCTCCGCTTCCCATTCTCCCTACCTACATCCTCTCCTTTTTATCCTATTCCCTCTATTATCCTTCCTTTTTAAGGACGTTGTACAATGGGTCAATTCGACCTCCGGGTGCTGTACTTGTTTTAATTGACAAGTACTCGTCCTCTAACCTAACCTACTTTCGGATTTTCGACGACGATATACATATTTAATAATTATCTAACATTACACTAAACAATTTGATGTTTAACATTCATATTCACATACAATAGACATACTGAATTTACTAGTTAATATCCTATTACGGAAACATGCCTCATTGGCAATGTTCAAATTTAAGTCATCAAGCACTGAGAAAGAACCAATACATAAGTTAAGTACATTGATATTTCAGTTGTTAGGCATTTTGATTTCGGTGCTAATCAATATACTATCGTTTTTCCAACAATAAAACATATTATTTTCCCATACAATTACACAATGGTTCATTTCAACCTTTACCTAGGCTATTTACACACAAATTGTATGAAAACAAGAATTCAAATTTGAATATTAAAATTCAATTTTGCATTTTTTATTTAACCGCCGAGATCAATTTTTGGGTCAAAAGGTCCCATTTAAATTTTGTTTTAGTAGTAGTAGTTTTTTAGTAATTCGCGATTTAGATTTCTGCATTTCGTTAAAAAAATTTTTTGTTGAAATTTAAAAAGTTTATAATTCTATCCTATGGTATAAAAATCTCCCATATATAGGCGATGAACTATTATAACTTTATTTGATTTATTTATCTGCTAGAAACATTTTATTGTTGTAAAATCACTGTAATGAATCTGAGGAAAGCCTTGATGTCGGCTCTCGACACAGAGTACAAACTCTCAAAGGAGACCCTGCCAAGGGTCCTCAACCTACCAAGGGCTGGGCAGTTACAGTGGAGGTGTTCGATAGTCTCCAACTCCTACTCATCGCAACATGTCCTGCAATAGTCCGGCTGGGATCTGTTCCAGATCCCCGTCAGCGACCTAATCCCGCAGTGCCCCGTGATAAAACCGATCCGAAAGTACGTATCATCAAAAAAAATCAAAATTGAGTTTTTGATTGATTATGATTCGTAAGGTTATCTAACGTATCTCTACCAATTTTTGGATTTTTTCGACCAAAAATAACGCTTTTATATCTATAATTAAAAATAACGTAGAAACATGTAACATTGTATAACGTTTTTGCTTCTCCTGTAAGATTAGAAAAAGATATGTATGAAATATATCCGTTTAAAGTTAAAGATAATAATATTAGGCAGAAGTACTAGAAGTACACTTTTAAATATAAATATACTGACATTGGATATATTTTAAGGGCTTAGTTGTCAATTAGTTGTCAAATTTTCATTTTTACAACAATAAAACACATATTTTTCCTCTACAATAACGCAATCGGTCATATTAGCTTTTATTTAGACTATTTACATATTGTATGAAAAAACGAATTCAAAATTAAAATTTGAAATTAGAAATCATATTTTTAAATTTTATATTTGAAAATGTTTATACAAACCTCCATGCACGCAAGTACGTATATGTATGTATATAAATAAATTGGTTGAAAAATGAAACTAATTATTTCTCGGAAAATAATATAGTAAAGTTACTGAGAATAATAAGTTTTATGAGAATAAAAAATCTCTTAATAATTATGCGCTTACTTTAACATGTTCACGCCGGGGCGTACCACCGGTGGTCCGCACTTGATCATGCTCTTAGAACACACGTAATACCAAATATTTAGACCTTTAACAGTTCGATTGCCGAAAAAAATATCTGAGAGTAACGCTCTCTTAAAAGCATTTTTTATAACAATTATAATTAATAATATATATAATATAATTATAAATAACAACAATGATAATTAATAACTGTTCTATTTTCACCGTAAAAATTCAATAGATTTAATGAGGATGAGACGAATTCATGAAAAAATATTCAAAACTTTAAACGATACCGTTGTATTGTTACAAAACAGCTGCCGTCCGATAGAGCGAATAGCATTCAGTGCAGCCGCCAGTGGGCGACAACCATGAATTTAAGCGCCGGCGTGAACATGTTAAGAGATTAGTTGTATTTAATGTTGAAGACTGATCTTAGTTTAAGTGATTGTTAATTCTTGCTGATAGTGTTTGCATTGTTAATTCTGTTAATGATTTCTTAGTGTTATTTGTACTTAGATTTTTCGTGTTTATAGGATTAATTTGAATATTTGCTGATCGTCCACGGAACGTACGTTCGTTTTTCATGCAAAAAGAATTGACGGCGATTACCGAACTGTAATGTAATTTCCCTAAGCATTTACGTTGCTATGCTAAAAACGGACGTACGTTTCGTGGCTAACCGGAGCTGTATTGGTTTGTTTAATTTATCATTTTCTTTCTGCTATTGTCTCTTCAATTGGATTATCATCATTTTGTTCTGTCAGTTATGTTGATGTTTCTTTATAGAAATGGTTATTTATTGTTTCTTAACGTTCTCTTCGCAAGAGATTTAATATTTCCAATCTATAGTCCAATATGTACCATCAATATCTAGTTGTGTCTACACTTATGCATATGTCTATAAATTTTGGAGCAAATATAACTCATTTCATTATATTTAGTGTTTGTTGCAACTTCTTAGTGGGAATTGTCGTATGTTTGTTTATTTTGCAATTTTTTGTATTTCTAAATTGAACGTCCCCTCCTCTGTGCTATTTTCAGTATATTGCTGTTCAAAAGGTATCCAATGAAATCTCCCCTCACGAACACCTCCTGTAAGCGGGCTCTCCGGTAACGGACGAATTTTCTCTTGGCCAGACTCGAACACTACTTTTTCTTAAAACATCTAATAATTTTCTCTTAAGTATCTCTCGTTGCCGGACAGAAATCTAAAAACATTATAATTTCTTTTTAATTTTTGTTGGCAAACCTTTTAATAACTGCTTTAGGTACATTCATGTGTTTTTACTGTATGTAAGTACGTATGGACACTTGTGTGCACATGTGAAATAAAAATCATCAACAATAGCATACATAAGCAGTTAGGCAATTCCAATTTTTTCTTGCCATTATTGACAACAAAGATAACATTGTAATGTTTAACGGCGTATGCATATTTTTCAAAGCTCCTGGAACATTCAACTTTTGAGAAGTACTAACTTCAGCATTATTTTACTAATTATGTATTTAATAAAAACTCTCGATTCGATTCCCACCAGAGATTCTACACCGAGCATAAGGTCGAAGTTACTCAGCTCGTAAATGATTAAATAAGTAAATAAAGATGTATATAATTAAAGTGAATTTAAAGAACATTAAAACTCCATCGGCAGTAGTTATCTTAAACAGTGAAGAATTTAATAATAAAAAAAATGTTGTACTAATTAAAAGTAACACCCCATAAAGCGAACATTTCCCGATAGCGGACAGAACTAGGTCAAAGGTAGTTGTCCGCCTATGGGATATTTCACTGTATTGCGGAATTGAAACATTTGGAAGACATGGCTTATGGAGGACATTTACAGATTGCACCTTGGTTCGTTTGTTTTCGTAAGTTAGTTATCTTATGTTTCTGTATTTTTTTTCTAGCCTTATTGTTTTTTTAATGCTACAAATTTTTGAACTGGTTTTTCGAACATAAATAAAAACACCTCTGAATTGATAAAAGTTTACACTTTTTAACAAATTGTTATTTAAAATGCTAATTTTGAACTAATTGCCGCAAAATTAGATAATATTAATATTGCAAAACATAAAAGTATAACATATTACTCGTGTAAAACCGAAGGGAACGCTAAAATTTGTCCGTACAAGGGCACTGTGCGGCCAAGAGAAGACTAGAAATTAAAATCAACAAAAAATTATCTTATAGTGTTTTCACACCGAGTGGTTTTAACGCAAAAGTTGGTTTTAACGTTAAAACCAAAAATAAAACCTGCTTTTACCATACACAATTATTGTGTTAAAACCAACTTAAAACCTTTTTAGAATTGGTTTTAAGTAGATTTTATGAAATACAACCTTGTTTTATGTACTAAATAAGAGATATCTGAAATGTTGAAAACAGCTGATAAAAACAAAATGAAAACAAAACAAATGTAAAAATACAGAATGCCGGTTGTATAAAAATGTAAAATTTTAAATAATGAATGCTGCAACAATAATAAATAATAATATTATAACAATAATATTAATATTAATAATATTATTTCTTAATTTTTCATATTTTTTTATTTTTTTCTTAAACAAAAACAGCTGTTGCACAGTCATAAATGTATGAAAGTTTAAGAAAATTTGCGGTGTGAACGCAAAATCAGCTGATTATGGTTTTAATGCTAAAATCAGGTTTTAACTTTTGGTGTGAAAACTCTATTATATTTGTTCAGGCATGCACTTTTATTGAGTCAATATCCGGTTAATTGACAATATTATATTAAGTGTTCAGGCATATGTAATTCAGCTTTACTCAATAAACATTTGACAGCTGGATAAAAAATTGTTTTAATTTTGTTCATGAAAATTTGTGTAGAAGATTTAAAAAAAGAATACACTTAAAGTAATCCATGTTTTTAAAAAGAACTTCAAGTAGGGCTAGCTCACTGTATAATGTATAAATTGATTATTTTTTATAACAAATTATATATGTATTTAACGCTAAACGTAACAAGGTCAAATTACTCATTTAAGGATTTTTTTTATCAGAATTTTTTGAATATGTCATTAACACCGGCATTTGAAAATACAATGAATATATTTTTGGCATTGCTGGGTTTTTTCGCTATTTTGAACTATTATTTATTTATTATAATACAATTACGAATTATATATAATTATCTATTAGGAGCTGAGTAACTTAGACCATGTGCTCGATGTAGTGTAACAGACCAGAGCCTCTGGTGGGAATCGAACCCACGACCCTTACGCTAACAGTCTAGCACACTACCCACTAGACTACCAGGACGCCTAATTTTGAACTATATTTTTGGTTGCCTGACTGATGGATATTCACTCTACTCCAAGAGACTATTACAGTAACAATTTAAAGTTTAGTGCTATTAGTTAATCAAATATTCTTATTTCATCGTTTTGCTAATACTTCTTATTCCCAAAATTTCGAAACATTAAAAATATTTTAAATCATTAGAATAATAAAAAAATAATTTGATATGAAATTGAACAAGGCTCAACACCACCTGGACAAGCTCCAATTTATCATTAGAAATTATAAATTACGACTGATGACATCATTTGATAAGAAATTTAACAAGGCTTATCACCTGGACGAGCTCCAATTTCTAATATTTTTAGATAGTTTAAAGGCCGAACAGCCTATGCCAAACGAGTACTGGGTACTCAATGGAATCTTATTCCTGCGAGATAAAATGCATTAATTACTTTTCTATATGGCGAATTGTTGGTATATTTTTCCCTATGGTAGACAGTATAATATACACTGCTGTTCAATAAAATAGATTCACCATGATCAACATCTTGCAATTAATTAAAGAAGAGTCACGCTTCAAATATTTGAAATGTATCGGAATTATATTCATAAGAGGTCAGTAAACAAAGTGCAGTTACTTTTTTACATATACTCCTTTGCATAAGCGATGTCTAGTAAACCTTTCGGAGAGCAGGTGAATCTATTTTTTTGAACAGCAGTGTATGTAACATTTTAAAGACGCTTTTGCAGGAATATTGCAGTAGGAATAGAAATGCATGAAGTATTGGTAGATTTAGTGTTAATTAAGGCCCCGATTATGGTTCACAACACATAAATGTTGTGTTGTAACAGAGACAACACAACATTTATTACTTTCTTGATTATGGTTTACAACATCTAGATGTTGTGTATGTCACAGTGTTGCTCTTCAATGTTAGTATACTTTTGCTTGAAAATACAACCCTGAGTGTATAAAACTGCCAATTGAAAACACAAATTATTACGTTAAAAAAACAAAAAGCCTACATAAAACACAAATTTTAACTCTTGTAAAAACATGACAATTAAAAATAAAGGCTAGTTTTATTAGCGTTTATATTTTATGTATGTATTGCAATAAATTCATTTCAAAAGTACTTCAAATTAAAATATATAAATACAAAAAAACCTTCTTATCACATTAAAATTTATTTAGATCACATAGTTACTTAAAGCTAATAGTGTTTTCACACCAAAAGTTAAAACCTGATTTTAGCATTAAAACCATAATCAGCTGATTTTGCGTTCACACTGCAAATTTTCTTAAATCAGGTTTTAACTTTCATACATTCATGACGGAACAGAAATGTTTTTGTTTAAGAAAAAACAAAAAATATGAAAAATTAAGAAATAATATTAATATTATTAATATTATTGTTAAAATATTGTTATTTATTATTGTTGTAGCATTCATTATTTGAAATTTTACATTTTTATACAACCGGCTTTGTATATTTTTACATTTGTTTTGTTTTTATTTTGTTTTTATTTAAATTTTATCAGCTGTTTTTACCATTTCAGAGCTGGTAGCTCCGATTTAGTACATAAAACAAGATTGTATTTCATAAAATCAACTTAAAAACAATTCAAAAAAAGGTTTTAAGTTGATTTTAACACAATAATTTTGTATGGTAAAAGCAGGTTTTATTTTTGATTTTAACGTTAAAAACCAACTTTTGAATTAAAACCACTCGGTGTGAAAACACTATAAAATACAAATTCATAAATAGTTTACATTTCAACTTTTTTTTTTTTTTTTTTGTTAAAAGGAGTTTGGCTTTTAATAACTCATTTTGTAATTCAGCTTTTTCCCTATTTATTTCTAGCATTTTTTATTTATTTGATAATTTTTATATGAGTCCTTCTCAAGACGTTTTAACGTAAACAATATCTCCTGTTGGTTCTTTTCTTGTCTTTTTAAGGTTTTTAGACGCTCATCCCCCATCTTATTTTTTGTATTTTGTAGCTTTTCTGCTGCTGTTTCCACTGGTTAGTGCTAGTTTAAGGCCCTTCAATATCGTATGACGATTCGTCTTGAATTTGCAATCCCATTGCAGATCCATTTGGATTTACTTTCCATTGCATAAACACCAACTCTACGGTGCTCTGCTCCTGCTAATTTCCGTCGACGGACCACCACCAGTAACTTGAAAGTTTTTTCTATTGGCAGAGAGTTTTCTTTTCAAATTGGCTTTATAATGAGTCCATGCCTTAAAAATGCTACAATTCGTCTACTAACCCTTTGCCATTCTTTTGAAACTCTAATGGTCATGGTAATAAGTCATTTAGCTCCAATGAAAATTTCTCCCACGTCCATTTGTGCTTATTTGCCCCAAATGATAACTTGCCAATGTCAGGATTTGCTGTCATGAACTCGACCAGCTTTTCCTTCTGCTTGTTAGTGATTATTTTTCTATAAAATATTTCCAGTTATTTATAATTTTTAAAATTTCCACAAAAAATTATATGCACTGTTATATACATATACTTACAAATTTTTATCCATTTTCTTTTTTAAACTGAATGCGGCAACAAGACAACAGCTAATGAGCTGTTGTAAGTTTTTGACAGTTCTGACAACACTTAAAAACAACTGTTGTAAATCATAATCGGGCTATGTGAACACACACAACATAAAGTACAACACTGGCGATAGATGTTGTGAACCATAATCGCAATTTTAAAACTACAACACTAAATTTACAACTGTTGTGAACCATAATCGGGGCCTTACCTTCCACCTGACGCATAACTTTTTTATTTGACGCCGTTGACATTAAAGTTGCCAAATATCCAAAAAGAATTGTTCGTTTAGCTGTTATATGCTGACTAAACACACTTATGACAGTGCTGCATTTTAAGTTTTACTCAATATTATAATTCTTGTGTTTATTGGACAATAAATAATTGATATTTTATATGGAATTATTTTAAATATTAAATTATTGTCCATATTAATTTCTAACAATTTGGTTTTATTCTCATTTAGTTTTAGCCTGTTCATCATTAACCATTTATTTATATTTTCCACAAATTTTCGTGACATAAGATATCATTCTTATCATCTGTAAAAATTAAAGTATCTTCCGCATATAGCACTATCTCACACTTCTGCAAAACCTTTTCCATATCATTTATGTAAATAATAAATAACAGCGCTCCTAATATTGATCCTTGTGGTACTCCATACTTATTTTCAATTGGGCTGCATTCAATGTTGTTAACTCTTGTAATTTGTTTACGGCTCGTTAAATATGACCTAAACCACATCAGCTCTTCATTCTCTATTCCATACTTCATTAGTTTTTGCAGCAGAATGTCGCTATCAATTGTTTCAAATGCTCGCCTGAAGTCCAGAAAAATTGCAGGAATCTTATTATTTTTCGTATTCTTCCACCGACTTATGACATAATTTACAGCAGTTTCACATGAAAACTTCCTTCTGAAACCTGACTGATATTTTGACAATAACTTGTTTTCCTCCATGTATTTTTCCAACTGTTGCTTAACCACAGTTTCTAGAACTTTTTCAAATGTTTTCAGTGAGTTAATAGGACGAAATTCTTCACATTTATTAGTGTTTTTAATTTTTTCAATTGGTCTTTCCAATTATCGGGAAAAATTCCCGTTTCCAGCGATTCATTTATCATTTTAAGCAAGATGTTACCTACTAACTCCCAGTTATCCAATATTAAGTTACTCGATATTCTCCTATAATCGTTTGTCTTTTTAATAGTTTTACATATATTTCTTAATTCTAATAATGAAATTGCACGGAATTTAAATCTACACTTTATCACAGGAATTTGGTTCTTAAATTGCACGTCCTCTATGGAGCATCTTATTTCCTTAATACTATTTACGAAGTAGTCATTAAAATTTTCAGCTATTTCGGAATTAATATTACATTCTATATTATTAAATAACACAGATTTAATCACATTTTTGGGAGTTTTTAGGACTAGTTCTTTTATTTTATACCACATTTCTTTTTGGTTGCTTGTATTCGTAATCTTATTGTTTATAAACTTATTTTTTTTTCATTACCAATTTTCACTTCATATAAATTTCTTATGAATTTATAGTTATTCCACGACGATGCTGTATTTTCAAATAAAGTCTTTTGATATTTTATAATTTTTTCCTTTTTCAATATTCTTAGTTCGTTGCTAAACCATTTATTATTATTGTTTTCGCGCACTTTTCTCTTCACTAAAAATTTTTCAATTGTTTGTTCCAAACAAGTATCAAGATTATAAACGTATTCATTTATGTTATCTATTTCATTAAATTCTATTAATGCATTTAGTTCATTATTAAATCTGTCTTTATTGTATTTGAATATGTCTATTTCCATGTTCCGTATCTTCTGATCGTTTCCATTTTCGATAATAATATCTATACATTCGTGATCTGATATTTTATTGTTTATATTATTTCTTGCCGACACCATTTCATTATTTGTGATTATATAGTCTATTAATGTTTTAGCCCGTTATCATTTAATATGCTTTCCAATTTACCTTTATAAAAATCTGATTGCCAATCTATGTTGAAGTCTCCTGCTATTATAAGTTCATTACTTTTCTCGCACAAGTCCTCCAAAAACTGTTGTAAATCTTCACAGAATTCCGCTTTGCTGTAGCTTGGTGATCTATATATTATAACTATTATAAATGATAAGCCTTCACATTTCGCCAAATATGCGCTAATCCAGTGTTTGGAGTCCTTTACGTTTTCCTTAATTCTATTTACCTTCCATTGTTTTTTAAAATATAATGTTACTCCTCCTGTCTTGGGTGAATTGGACATTGTCACGTATTGATCGTAAAGACCCAATTCTGTCTCGCATTCATCTATTTTTTCCGTTATGTGCGTTTCGGAGAGCATTATAAAATCTGGTTTAATATTTTCGGCAATTATTTCCAGTTGAGTAAAATTATTCAAAAGTCCTTGTATATTTATATAAATTCCATGAATTTTCTTTGATTGTTAAATAGCTAAGCTGTAGTCGCCGTGGTCTAGTAGGTAGTGTGTTGGCTTATTAGACGAAAGGCCCGAGTTCGAATCCCAGGCCAGACATCAAAAATAAAATACAAAAAGTATTTCTTCGGCGACTTCCTCTCAGCAGATTTCTGGCAAAAACTCTGAGAGTAAAAATTGCCATGAAAAGCTTCTCAAAAAATCTGTCGTTCGGAGTCGACTTTAAACTGTAGGTCCCGCCACTCATGTATAAAATTAACGCACACAACATGAGTGGTGTTGAGAAGCTAGGCCGTAATCCTATCGAAGGGTTGTAATGGCCAATTATGTATGTATGTATGTTAAATAGCAATTCCAATTCTTCTTTTTCTTACCAAAAGTCTGTTTTGATAAACTGGGCATTCTCTATTAAATGTGGCATGATCTTCGTCCAGCCCTAGATTAAGTCTTCTATTTTCCTTTATGCAATTGATGCATTTTTTCACTATTTCCTTATTACATTCTTTGCTTTTGTGATTTCCATGGCATTTATAACATGTATTCTCATTTTTACATTCCGATGATTTGTGGTTATATCCTTGGCATTTAAAACATTGCAGCACATCAGTACCATCGATAACCCGGCATCTATCCCATTCTATATTAAGTCTTACTCCCGATATCACTTTTGGATACGATTCATTATCAATTTTCATTTTTGCATTATATATTGTTCTATTAAATTTCTTAGATTCATATATTTTGATAAGTTCTATTTTACTGTCTTTCAATATTTCATTTTGATTTTTCAATTTCTCTATTAGTTCCTTCTCCTGCATTTTAAAATTCATGTCCGTTATCATAATTTGCATAAATAATTCCTTTGGCACTTTAATTTCATAATATTTACTAATTTAGGTTTCAATAGCTTCTTTATTTTTCCCTTTATTCAACATTTTTACTTTTTATTACTAATGTACCTTTTTTCTATTTTCGGCGTTTGTTATATATAAAAAATTAATTGGGTCTACCTTTTCATTGTTTTTCCTTGGGCTTTACAATTAAGGGGACATTTTTCGAGACATCTGGCATCACTATATTATTAGCAGCTATTTGTGCGTATGACATTTTCTGTTTGACATTTGTATCTTTGACAATTTTCTTTATTTAATTACACATTTTCGTGTTGCTTTTCTCGATTGTTTCATACATATCCTTATTCTTGTTTCAATATTATTTACCGTTCCATAAATGTCCTTGAACTCATGTACATTTATTTCGCACAATTTTGGAATTTTTTCCATTTTTCTAAACCTTTCATCGTACCGCTTTTCGATAGCCTCCCACAGTGATTTAATTTCATTTTCATTTTTCCTTAGTGAACTTTCAAACTCATTTATATTATTGCAATACTTGTTTGTTTTTCTTGACACCCTCTTGAATACCACTTAAAACAAGATCAACATTCTGGATGTATTGTAAACAGTCGTCACATATGAATCTCACGAAATTGTCCTCTTCCAAATTTTTTGCGGAATATAGATCATTCCTGGCACATTTTTTTGTGTAGTGATATATCTTATTACATATTCCATTGCATCTAATGCCACTTTTACTTCTTATCGATGACTTGCATTTAGTGCATTCAGCAATCCTTTTATTGTTTTTGACAAAAAAAAGCGTCAACTCTGCATTCATTAACACTTGATATTTATGTATTAATTTGGTTTTAAAATAGTCTATCTATTTTTTTTTTTTTTTTTTTTATTTACTTATTATAATTGACATAGCACAACAAGATATAAATCTTATAAGTGACAGTGCTATGTTTAGAATCAATAAGATATAAAATATATAAAAAATTAACATTAAATATTAAATTAAAATATAATATAGATATAAACATAAAGATATAAACCTAAAAATTAAATCACAATTGGGGTATTCACACGGTCGTCATAAAGTCATATTATCATAAAACATCGCCGGTTCGTGCGAAAAATACATATTGGACATTATTATGGCTGATTCAATTAAATAAGAAGAAAATAATTACATGTTTACCTTCTAAACAATCCATTTTTATAAAAATTATTAAATATTTTGGCACAAAAAAATATTTAAAAACATAAACATAAACAGCTGTTATAGATTACTAAGCCGGTAATAATTTCTGACTGCGGTTAATTTAAATACGTTCGGTGCCGCCAATCAGCTAAAGTATACAAACAAAATTTTCTTTTACATATTAATGTATCAATTTTTTTATTTAACTTTATAAAAGTTAATATCTTTTATAAATAAATTATTAAAATGTATTTAATCTCGAAGTTATAGAACTTTGCAGAAGTTAATAGCATGTTTCACGTACATGTTGCGAATATTCAACGGCGCCAACTTCTAAATATTATCAACGGCTCGATGACGACTTTTTTCCTTTTGACTTAGATTTACACTGTTTAAATATGACAAAACAATAAACACATCACAAAAGGTACTATTATTTTATGACTTTTTTGTTTGAAGCACAACAACAATTTTTTTAAACTATCATAAAACTTTAGTATTTTATGACAACATGACCTGATAGCACACCGTGTGAATACCCCAAATATTTATAAATATGAACTTCCTCTAACTTAAGGTGTAAAAATTTGATTTTTGAAAATAATTTAAATAACTCCTTTTTGAACGCATTTGTATTGCCTAGATTTTGAATGTAATCTGATAGGGAATTCCAAAGACTGGTGGTGTGTATAAAAAACTGTCGCTGAGACAGAAGAGTCTTAAAGCGTTGCTGAATAATCTTCATACCACGGTTGGATCTAGCAAACTTAATTCTACTAAATAAATATTTCGGCTGTGCTATGTAAATTATTTTATGAAGTAGAATAAGACATTTAATTTTCAGGAGATTATCAAATTTTATACTAAGAATCTGGTAGGCCAAATGAGAAATGTGATCACGACGCCCCCTGCGAAAGACATATCTATCTATGTTATTAAATTCTAAGTTAAGTTTTCGGTTGTCATCATTATCGCAGTTTGCGAAGATTTCACACCCATACAAAAGTACTGGAATTAAGTATGTTTTAGCCAGTTGGATTCGAATGACAAAAGGCGTTCAATCAACAACCACGATAAACTGCCGTTGAAGGCAATGCCCAGATTTGTTGCAGATGTGACAAAGTCAATTTTATTTCTCCTGATGCTCAACTCAGGTATGACAAATGATCTGTTGGTCCTCGAAAGAATAATACATTTAGACTTCGAAGGATTGATGCATAGTCCATTAGCTGAGGCCCAGCTGTCAATCTTTACTAAATCACGATTAATGTAATCCAAACAAGAATTAATATTCTCCTTAGGAGTACTAGTGTAAAGATGCACATCATCAGCATACGTATGAACATTACACTTGACCAAAACATTTGGTAGATCGTTTGTATATATACAAAACAACAGAGGCCCGAGTATTGACCCCTGGGGAACACCTCTACTAATGCTAAGTGGATCTGAAATATTGGCATCAAAATGTACTTTTTGAGATCTGTTTACAAAATAAGAATAAATTAGATTGCATGCAGAATTAGAAAAATTAAACAGTTTCCGGAGTTTTTTCATTAGAACCTTGTGATCGACTGTGTCAAATGCCTTGTTGTGGTCAAGGAGAACCAAAAACGCTACACATTTCATTACACTACATTTTCATCTAGTTCCGACCTAAGATTTTTTGTTTTTTAAACAATTTATTATAAATATTTCTATAATTTTATAGAGCTTTGTTAAATTTCCTTGTTTATTTCATGACCGGTTTATGTGGTAGTTATAAATATTATCAAATAGTTTAATACATTAGAACGTTTTATATACAATTATAATTACGTTCTTTAAATTATACAATTTGTGTTGAAAAGTTTTAATTACCGACTCAATTTTATTTATTTACAGCACTAAAAAGTTATTATCCTAAATAAAAGTACTGGCTAATTGTTTAATGATTTTGTTTTAAAAGTTGACGTATTTAATTGATCGTACTCAAAAATGATGACAGAAAAAGTTAATTCTGCACATGGAAATATGGTAATTAAAAGGTAAACCTAACATAAAATTTAAAAATTATGAAGTCATTGTTAATTTCATCTTTCTAAGAAACTAAATGTTAATTGGAGATATACTTTTCCAAAAATATTACATTTTTTTTATTATAAACCATCAACATCAAACATTTATGTATTAATCGGTTGTGAAACGATGATAATTTTTATTGCAGTATAAATAAGGAAAACCAAATGGTTACGAAAATTGGAGACGACATGGGCTGGAAATCAAAACTCAAAATACCACCAAAGGACAACCGTTTCAAAACAAGTGTAAGTAATAATAAATAACCATACATACATACATGTAACAAACAAAGAAATATTGAACTTTTGAATTGAATATTGAAATAAATATTGAGGTAAATTCTAACAAAAAGTATTTCAAATTCTGTTCTATATTAGTTTTTTTTCATATTTATTCCGCATCTAAACCTAAGGTAATACCATTCCATTTTTGCCTATCACCCTTAAATTTTCTTCTCCACGTCATCTCATGGTGGTCTGGCTTTCCTCTTGCTTTGTGAATTCCATTTCAAAACAATCCTATTAATTAAGTCGGTGCGCTATGGTACATAAAAATCCATCTTATTTTTACCCATTTTGCTACTGGCTACTCGTTTGTAATTTGGCTCGGACCGAAGTAGTTGGTCGATCTGTGCCAAAATACACCACATATGTTACGTAAGCTTTTGTTTTTGCATACGAACATTGAAAATCTGTAATTTGTTTTTTTCTGGTGCTGAGGAGTTTTTCGTACTTGCTTTACGTTATCCTGAAATTTTTACATTTTGAAACCAAGGTAATGAAAATTGTCCACAAATTGAATTGGCTGGCCAGTGATGGTAATGCGCCTTGATTTTTATGTTCTAAAATCAGTGATAGAAGATAGCTTTCAGCTAAGCAAAGCAAATCTTCAAGCTAGTGTTCAATCACAATGGTTTCACTACTCTTTTTAGATTTTGTTCATTCAAAATATAGTCCAAAACTAATGTAAACAATACAAACGGGAGCCGTCAGTATAGGACTTGTAAAGAAGTCGCCCTGGTCTAGCAGGTAGTGTGTTGGCTTATTAGACGAAAGGCCCGAGTTCAAATCCCAGGTCAGACATCACAATGAAATATGAAAAAAAAATATTTCTTCGCGACTTCCTCTCAGCAGATTTCTAGCAAAAACTCTAAATAAAAATTGCTATGAAAAGCTTCTCAAAAACCTGTCTTTCGGAGTCGACTTTATCCTGTAGGTCCCGCTACTCATGTATAAAAATTAACGCACACAACACGAGTGGTGTGAGAAGCTAGGACGTTGTACAATGGGTCAATTCGACCTCCGGGTACTGTACTTGTCACAGTTGACAAGTACACGTCCTCTAACCTAACCTATAGGACTTGTAGTCCACCATTGTCTTAGATGAATTGGATGATGCGTACGATCTTCTTCTGTACAATTTTGCTTATCAGCGCGTTTCATACGGTATGTCAACCGGAGACTAGAAACCATTTGGCTTACCTTTTGAGATGTTAGCCAAACCAAAAGAAGGAAAAGGGGAACAGGCGAAGTCGTCTGCAGCCAAACAATGGCACAGATGAAACTCTCAATGTAAATTCTATAGATTCAAACACCGTACAATAATCTAATCTTTAACCTTCTGCACACCATGGGAAATACGATCAACCGAATCTGGCTCACACATTATCACAAACCTTGCATAAAGTGGTGACCGTATCTCCATTAAAATTATTCGGATTCTCATAGATTACTCATCCAGTTGCAGGACTTATTCATCTAATTCCAGGAAATATGTCATTAATATACGTTACCCATCAAATTAATCAACATTATTATACAATTTTTTTTTATAAAATTTAAATCTTTTTAATACATACATAGACTTCGTCATGGACTTTTATTATAAATTTAATACAGAAATGCTGACGTACTTCGATAAAAAGCGACAAAATACGTTAAGTATTGGCTATTGTTTTTAGAAGTAGCGTCTTTGAATGTCTTTGTGCGAATTTGCCTTCTTATTAACAATTTTAAAACAAAAAGCTGAGTAACATATGGACCCCGTACACTCTTAATGCTCACTTTCTATCCCTGACGTTAGCTAATCGAAGCTTTTGAGCGCGTTTCTGTCTTTAAAAATAAGTAACACGCAAAGTTTTGACTTTAATTACAAAATTAATAATAAATTTTTGTACAGTGAATTCATATTATGAATACAAACTTAATTCTGTTTTTACACGGTAGATACGTTCCAGAAAAAACCGTGTAAAAAAGACATGAAGTGCATAGAAAAGAAGGGGATTAGTTCGATATCCTACAACTTTGTAGAAAATAACTGCTACTAATGATTTTTTAAGAATTAATGCATTAGAGACCTGATCTAGACTGTACCCACCATCTGTAATTATTTTGGAGAGTTTCGGTGGAAATTCTTTGGCAGGCTTCTTATCTCGAGAAATCCTGTTAACCACCCTGTACTGGCAGAAAATTTAGAGCACTTATCATGATTTGTTTCAGAGGATGTAGATGGTTCAAGTTCCTTCTTCTGGTTATAAATTGTCAATGCTTTCTGCTTAATAGTGTTTCTATCAACTGGAATCCTTTTTTGTGAATTGTCCTCTATCCACATTACTAATGCTTTTTCCCTATTTTCCCAATTATTTTATAAGCAACGGGCAGAAAAGTCATTTCTGAAAATTTGTGGTTAATATATATTTTTCTTTAAAATTTTCATAAACTTTTTTCAACCGTGCTATCACAGTGTAAAAACAGAATCAATTTTTTTTAGACCGTGTTATTACAAAAGCGTGTAAAAACAGAATTGGGTATATATACAGTAGCGAGCACAAAAAATGCAACGCTAAGCTGATTGATCTTTATGTGCGCCTCTTTCAAAAAAAAAAGTACGGAAATTAAAAACTTTATTTTTTATTTTTATGCTCCACAAACTTAGTTAACAAATACAGGTTACAATATCAAAATTTTTCTATCCACTTATTTTTATTTTAACATTTAAGAAAAAAAGTGCCAAATTTCAGCGAGCAAAAAAAATGCAACGCTATGATATTCATAACTTTATTTAAATTAAATGTAAATTCTTACAAAATGTTGGTTAAAAATATACTTAAAACTAATAATTGGTTGCCTAGCCTTTATTTTCTATTACCGCTTGCAGTCTGGAGGGCATAGAATCCACTAAGGGCACGATGGTATGTAGGGATATTTTTACCCATTCTGACTTTAAAATTTTTTCTCATTCCGCCAAATTTGAAGGATTTTTCTTCTTAGCTTCCCGATCTAAAATCTCCCATAGGTTTTCTAAGGGGAGATTGTGACGGCTAATCCAAAACTTGCACATCATGATCGCTTAGGTAGTTACGAACCAAGCGACTAGAGTGCTTCAGGTCATTGTCTTGTTGGAATATGCTGTTTGGGGGCATTTTTTCCAGAAGATGTGGGAGCATATTTTCTTCTAGGATCTCACAGTATTTAATGGCATTCAAAATATCGATTTTCACCAACGGACCAACTCCGTCATGAGAAAACGAACCTACCCATAAATTCCTTAAAATAAAGAATTTCGGTGAAAAACAAAAGTAACTTAAAGTTAAGGAACTGTAAAGTTACCTTTAACTTATTTTCGTTATTACAACTTACAGATAAAATGTTTGCAAAAATATGGCAGTGCGGGAGCAATGTCGATAAAACTGCTCAATTTTACAAGTTGTCTTTTAACGCAGTGGCAACCGCGGGCTTTGTTTTTTTGTTGTATATCGATGGCTTAATATAGAAAGGTCGGGTCTTACATTTTCAGTACTTTACAGGAGAAGGAAAAAACATAATAAAATCTAAAACAAAAATGTTATGTTATGTTTCTTTTAATTACTGTAAATCAACTATTCGTCAACATAGGAACCTGAATTTTTCAGAGGATGTGTATGGGGGTTTTGTCTACCAGAATATGTAAAAACACCGATTTTGAAAAAAGAACGAGATACGACCTTTCTATATTAAGCCATCGATATGCTCATTTTCTTAAAATTTGAAGTTGCCATAATGAAAATAATATATAATATGGCAACTTCAAACATAAAGTTACCTTTAAGTGTTAAATGTAGGATGATCCTCCCTTTAGCTTAACGATCACTTCTATCTTATTGGGTACTCATAATAATGAAAAACAATTTATCTGCTCGTTAAAATCCTTCCTTTAGTTAAAGGCAAGTTGTAATAATGGCCCTTAAAGTTTTGGTTTTATTATTCCTTTATGTACGGAGTGTACGCGTCTGTAAGTATCTACCATTTGCTATGAATTTTGAAGCTAAATTTCGTCCTTTTTTTAACTCTGTAAACAGTGGTATGAGCAATATTCAGAGATTAATCTAAATATTAAATTTTTTGTTAAATATTCTATCGCATGTGATATTGCATTTTCGTCTGCATTCGTGCTTACCGTACCTCATAGGTCGACGAGTACCACGTGTACGCATTATATTTTTATTTTTCTTCCGATAGAGCGAAAAGTATTAAGCGGAGCCGTCAATGAGTGTTAACACAATGTCATAGGGCTCCAACTACAAAGTTAGCTAACACATTTTATTTTACTTTTATTTCTGATTTTTTTTTTTTGTAAGGAGTAAATTATTACTTTTATGTATGTATGCATTATTTCAAAATGAACTTTAATGCGTAATAAGATCAGTTTAATACTAAATTTTAATATTTATTATTTTTATATTAAAGGATGTTACTGATACACGTGGTAATGAATTCGAAGAATTTTGTTTAAAGAGAGAACTCTTAATGGGAATCTTCGAAAAGGGATGGGAACGACCATCTCCGATTCAAGAGGCAGCAATTCCAATAGCATTAAGTGGAAAAGATGTGTTGGCCAGAGCCAAAAATGGCACAGGAAAAACGGGAGCATATTGCATACCAGTTTTGGAACAAATTGACCCATCTAAAGATTATATACAAGCCTTAATAATGGTTCCCACAAGAGAACTTGCTTTGCAAACATCGCAAATATGTATCGAATTGGCAAAACATCTTGACATTCGAGTAATGGTTACTACTGGTGGTACAATTTTAAAAGATGATATTCTGCGATTATATCAAAAAGGTGAATTGAATTATATATGAAGTTAATATAACATAACTACTTTTCAATTTTTGCAGTTCAACTTATAATTGCAACTCCAGGACGTATTTTAGATCTAATGGACAAGAAGGTTGCGAATATGTCTCATTGCAAGATACTTGTATTAGATGAAGCTGACAAGTTACTGTCCCTCGATTTTCAAGGCATGCTGGATCATGTCATTTTCAAATTGCCAAAGGATCCCCAGATCCTTCTATTCTCCGCAACTTTTCCATTGACTGTTAAAAATTTTATGGAAAAACATTTGCGTGAACCCTACGAAATTAATTTAATGGAAGAATTAACACTTAAAGGTGTCACACAATATTATGCATTTGTTCAAGAACGCCAAAAAGTACATTGTTTAAACACTTTGTTTTCAAAACTGCAAATCAATCAATCTATTATCTTTTGTAATTCAACGCAACGCGTAGAGCTCTTAGCGAAGAAAATAACAGAACTTGGATATTGTTGTTATTACATACATGCAAAAATGGCTCAAGCTCATAGAAATCGGGTATTTCATGATTTCCGACAGGGCTTGTGTAGAAATCTTGTTTGCTCCGATTTATTTACACGAGGTATAGACGTTCAAGCCGTAAATGTTGTTATTAATTTCGATTTTCCAAGAATGGCAGAAACCTATTTACATCGCATTGGCCGCTCCGGTCGTTTTGGTCACTTAGGTGCGAATACTACAACAAATTATTCTTAGCGCATTAAAATTATTTCTGTTCCTTTTTAGGTATTGCAATCAATTTAATAACGTACGAGGATAGGTTCGATTTACATCGAATTGAAAAAGAACTTGGAACTGAAATTAAGCCGATACCCAAGGTTATTGACCCTGCTTTGTATGTGGCCAATTTAGCTCTAAATTCTGGAGAGTGTAGTAATAATGATCTTAATAATTCTTGTACCGAGGAGGGAAATGTTAGCAAGTAATATGCTATTATGAAAACAAAAATTATATATAAAATTCTAAAAGGAAAAAAATTATTGAATTTTTGAATTTTCATTTTTGTAAGATTCTTTTATTATATATCTTTTTTTAATAAAAAATTAATTCTGTACAGTTTTATAAGTCTGTATTTGATTTAATGAAAACATTCACCTGAAATAAAGCAAAAACAGAAATTTCGTTATAACCTCCTATTTATTTTTTTTTACTTTTATAATTTTAGCAATAAAATCAACCATGTTAATAAAGACTGACTGAAGATTTAATACAAATATATTTATATTTTCAGATTTTCATAAAAAATTAATTAAATCTATAAAGAGTATGAACGTTATTAATGTATCTTATACAACTCAAGTTGGGTCGTCAGTTTCCAAATTAATAATATAATGTGTCCACGTTGTCTTAGTCACATGGCAACCCAACTCAAATAAAAATTCATACACTGCGGTTCATCAGGATAGAACCAACACATTTTAAAGTAAAAATGTAATAAGTTGCAAATACAAATAGAATAAAAAAATTTAGTTTTGCAGAAAAATAGTTGATACTGTAAACGATAATTTAAACACAAAAAATAATATAAAAATGGATTTATAACGGTACTTTTTCACTTTCTTTGTAGTCAAGTATAAAATTTTTCATTTATTTTTTGGTTCAATCCAATTCAAATGCATTTTTAACTTAAATCAGCATGTGGTTGTAATAAAGCTTTATACAAACCAAATAAAATTAAAATTACAGTTTGTGACTGCAGTTAGCTAAATCAACATAGGAAGAAAAAGTTCTTTAAATTCGTCGGAAATGGTAAAAATTGATTGGTCAATTCACACAAGCCTTTGTATCGTTGTATGCATTGTATTGTTGGAAGAACATACAACAGTGTATGATTGTTGTTGATAATTTTCATATAAAAATCCGATACACTTATACAGATTTTTTCCATTGGTCAATTGACACAAGCCGTTGTATCGTTGTATGCATTGTATTGTTGAAAGAACACAATAGTGTATGATTGTTGTTGATAATTTTCATATAAAAATTCGATACACTTATACACATTTTTCCATATGTTTTTAAAAGTTGTATTTGTTTCGTGCTATCAAATTGTGTGAATGAAAAAAATGTGTATATGTTTTCATACGTTTTTAAAAGTTGTGTTAATTTCGGGTTATCAAATTGTTTGAATGCCACGAAATACACGATACGGCATAGCATTGAGCGTTCACAAACAAACAAATGTATTCAATACAACATACACAATACAAAGTTGTGTGAATTGCCCAAGTGTATGATTCTTGTTGATAATTTTCATATAAAAATCTGATGCACCTATACATATTTTTTCCATATGTTTTTAAAAGTTGTATTGGATTCATGCTATCAAATTGTGTGAATGAAAAAAATGGGTATATGTTTTCATATGATTTTAAAACGTTGTGTTGGTTTCGGGTTATCAAATTGTTTGAATGCCACGAACATAGCATTGAGCGTTCACAAAGAAACAAATGTATTCAATACAACATACACGATACAAAGTTGTGTGAATTGCCCCCATATGTTTTTAAAAGTTGTATTGGTTTCGTGCTATCAAATTGTGTGAATGAAAAAAATGTGTATATGTTTTTAAAAGGTTGTGTTGGTTCCGGGCTATCAAATTGTCTGAATGCCACGAAATACACAATACAGCATAGCATTGAGCGTTCACAAACAAACAAATGTTTTCAATACAACATACACGATACAAAGTTGTGTGAATTGCCCAGATGTTTACCATTCTGAAAATTATTTTTATCGCGAAATCGTTTGAAAAATCAGACGAAGTCATAATGTGGTAATGAAGTACATAAGACATCGTGAAACATGTAATAAAAATTACAAAGGAGTACTTACACAGCTCTAACACCGCAGGACAAGCGGAAAATTCTTCGAATTGCCTCAAATTCAGCCTATTCTACCTCTAAAATTAAACATTTAGCAGGAGTTAATGCAAGTAAATCAATAGTTCGTCGCTCTATTTTAAGCAGTGAACATTTACAACTACGAAAACTAAAGAAAAAACCTCCATTAAATGTATTCCGTCAACAACAACGCCTTCAGTTTGCCAAACATCATATAAGGAATGTTCAAAGACATTTAAGCGAGAACGATTGTCGAAAAGTAATTTTAAATCCAAATTAAATTTTTTTGGATGGCCCCAATGGCCATAACTTTTATTTTCACGATATGCGCAAGGACGAAAAATTTCTAAGCAGACATTACAGCAGAGAGGGGGGCGTGTTAATGCGAAGGTAGGGCGAGAAGGTATCTTTGGCCCCACTGTCGGACAGTTCAGCCTCCACGCGGACACTACCTCCAATGGTATGAGGCTGATCGATTTCGCCGCGGCGCGCAACATTGTAGTATGTAGCACCAGGTTTCAGCATCTCGACATTCATGAGGCCACTTGGATGTTCCCCGATCGATTAACGTTCAACCAGATCGGTCATATTGTGATTGACGGAAGGCACGTTTCCAGTGTACTAATGTGCGTACATTCAGAGGTCCAAACATCGACTCGGATCACTACCTTGTCGCAGCCAAGTTCCGATTGCGCATTAGCGCTTCGAGGTCTGCGCGCTCTAGTACATTGCGAAAGCTGAACGTCAAGAAGGTGCGATCACAAAGGACAACTGAGGAGTTCTCCGCTCAACTCTCGGATAAGCTCCGTCGCTCCCCATCCAATCTCAGCGACATTGGTGGACTGTGGGCCAACATTTCCCACTCTTTGCGCACTACTGCGGAAACAGTCCTTGGTTTCGAGCGCCCACCCCAACGAAATAAATGGTACGACGAGGAGCATAGCGAGGCTGCTGCAGCGAAAAACGCCGCATACAAGAAAACGCTGCCGTCAGCCGCAACGCGAGCCATTGTCGAGAACTATAGAGAGAGGAGAAGGGATGAGAGACGCCTTTTCAGATGCAAGAAGAGGGAGCAGGAAAGGCGTGATAGCGAGGAAGTCGAGATGTATAGGTGTAGGAATGATGCTCGAAAATTTTATCAAAAGGTTAAGCGTCTAACCGAAGGTTTTAAGCCCGGAGCGTCCTCCTGCTAAGATGAGAACGGAGACCTGATAACAGACTCGCAAGGGGTGCTGAGGTTATGGAGGAAACACTTCTCTACTCTGCTGCAAGGTGATGACAACCATACCGCCTTTAGAGATGATGTTCCGAACCCGATCGACGATGACGGCGTGGAGGTTCCGCCGCCTAGCCATGAAGTGGTCAAAGTCGCGATTATGCGTCTTAGAAACAATAAAGCGGAGGGTCCTGATGGCCTCCCCGCTGAATTGTTTAAGACCGGATGTAATGAGTTGGTAGGGCGCATGCACTAGCTTATTTACAAAATATGGCTAGAGGAAAGTATGCCCAACGATTGGAACCTCAGTGTCCTCTGTCCTGTCATGAAAAAGAGAGACCCTACGATATGCGCCAACTACAGGGGTATAAGTCTTCTCCCTATCGCATATAAAGTTCTTACGGGCAGTCTAACTGTAACATTCGTAGCATAAAGACGTGTAAAATATCAGCTGACTATTTGTAAATTATTTTTGCTTAATAAATTATAATTAAAAAAAAGAGAGAAATGAGCTCAAAACGCAAGAGATTATGGGGAAATAACCCAAAATTTAAAAAACAAAAGGCTGCTTTACCAAGCAGTAGTAATAGATTTCATTATCTGTCTGACATAGATGGAGACGGCGACGATACTAGTTTGGATGCTGGACATGGCATCCAAGAGAAGCAAAAAGTACCACCAATTACTGTGGATAATTGTCACAAGTTCACTGACATAATGCATCTATTGGGTGTAAGCTGTAAGTACAAATGTTTATCCATTGGAACCAAGGTTCTGCCTAACTCTATAGTGGAATATGAAGAAGCTATTAAGAAATTAAAACTAAGCGAGATAAAATTCTTTACACATCCCATCAAAGACACTAAGATGTTCAAGTTAGTCTTATTTGGCCTACCTAAACTTGATATCAAAACAATTCATGAAGAATTTAAATCAGCTTTTAATATGGATCCTGTTACTATTAAAGAAATTCCGACAGTTCGGTCTAATGTGGATAATGCCTTATACTGTGTGGAATTTGACAGAGGTCAAGTTTCAAAAAGCGAGGTTCGAAAAATTAGGTACTTCTACAATGTAGTCGTTCATTGGCGCAACCCTTTGAGGCGAGCTAAAGGACCCACTCAATGTACAATGTATGGGCATGGTTCATCAAACTGCCATCGCTTAGCTGCTTGCTTGGGCTGTGGAGGTCCCCACGATTATGCCGTCTGTCAAATAAACAAAATTCCTGACTCAGGTCCCGTAGTATACAAGTGTTACAATTGTTTAAAGAGAAACCTAAAAAATTTCAATCACCGTGCGGATGATCCAAAATGTCCGTCCAGAAAAGAATATTTGCATATTCGACATAAAGTAACACAAAAACAACCGCCGAGCAGAGTACCAAAAAAGTTCTCGAATGTCTTTATCACGTCTGATGACGACAGTTCTATTCATGCCTTAGAAGATCCACTTCCAACTACTTTTGGTTCAAAAGGAAAGGATCGTAAAATTTCATATGCAGAAATGGCAAAGTCCAACGATAAGTGTAATGAAGATGATATTTCTAATGAAAAAATTTTAGAAATTTATTTTGAAGCACTTGATGCTCTTCAAAAGTGCAGAAACAAATATGATAAAATGCGTGTTTTAGGTATGATGTTAAAACATGTCATATAAATCAATAAATAAACAGATATTGAACGTTATGCATTGGAACGCTAGAGGCATAACTAACAAAGCTACCATTTCTCAGATTGAAGAATTTATCCGCGAAAAACAAATAGATGTATTATTTATTAATGAAACATTTTTAAATAAAAATCACAAAATAAAATTGTTCGATTATTTAATATACAGAGAAGATCGACCAACACACGGTGGAGGTGTTTTAATAGCCATTAAAAAATCCATTCCACATCAGCGTATATCTAAAATCTCAACATCTACAATGGAAAACATTTCTATCATTATATCCATAAACAATAGACCGGTTAGATTAACTTCTGCTTATTGTCCAAAGTACAATACAAATTTTGTAAATGATATAAATAAATTAACGGCTGGAGCAGAGGAGTATTTTATATTTGGAGACCTCAACGCACGCCACACTAGTTGGAATTGCACACAAAACAACACTGCTGGTACAGCTTTATTTAATCACCAACTTAACTATAATTATTATATTTATTCTACAAGATCTTTTACTCGCTTCAGTCAAAACTTAATTCCGACTCAACCATCTGTCGTAGACATTATTTTGACCAATTCCTCACTGCATATATCTTCGCTTGTTTCACACCCGGGAGCTCTCCATTCTGATCACGTACCCATCTCATGCAGGATTCATGGTTCTATGAATGAACTTATTGAAGAAATTCCTCTGTACAACCTTGCCAATTGGAAATCTATAAGCAAATGGGTTAATGATAAAATAAAAGAAAATAATATTCATCGTGCACTTGTGACAAGTTTAAATATAGAAGAATTATTGAACAAAATAACTTACATAGTACAAGAAGCTGCAAAACGCATACCCTTCGGAAAAAAACAAATCTGGCAAAAAAAGCTTTCTCCAGCTACTTTATTTTTAATTGGCCAGAGAAACAAAATTCGGAGAAAAATTCAAAGATGTAATATCCCTACAGAAAGAAATCTATACATATGTATTCTAAAACAGATGAGTGCTTTGATAGATAGACATGTGTTAAAAGATAGAAATAACAGCTGGTCCAAGATTATAAAAAAGTTGCCACCGGGTAGCAAAAAATTTTGGAAACTTACAAAAGCAATGAGAGGAGAAAAAGTTAAAGCTGAGTTTCTAAATGTAGACGGCGTTGAAGTGTACAACAAAATTGAGAAAGCAAACATAATCGCAAATATTTTTGAAAATTCGCACAAAACAACAATTAACATGATCTCTAAAGAAGAATCTAAAGTGACAGCTCATATACAATGGCTAAATTCCCAAATACCGAACATTACAAGTTTTACTACAAAGGAAGAGATTGAAATGTTTACAAAGAAACTTAAAAATTGTAAAGCTCCTGGTATTGATGGTATAACACCAATTATATTAAAAAATATGCCTGAAATATTCTTTACCTCAGTTACAAACATTTTCAACTGGTGTCTAAAAAACGGTTACTTTCCTAATAATTTCAAAAGGGCTAAGGTAATTCCAATTTGTAAGCCAGGAAAAGATCCAAATTCACCCAAAAGTTATAGGCCAATTAGTATGCTGAACTGCCTTGACAAAATTTTTGAAAAAATTGTACTACAGCGAGTGTTAGATTTTACAGAGGAAAATAATTTAATAAAAAATGAACAGTTTGGATTTAGAAAGGAACATTCAACAGTTCATCAAGTCAAACGAATAGTTAATTTTATACAGGAAAATAAACGTATCAGGCGAAGTACGGGAATTGTGTTGCTTGATATTGAGAAAGCTTTTGACGCAATATGGCACAACGGCCTCATTTATAAACTTAACCTTCTAGGTTTTCCTACGTACCTGCAAAAAATTATTAAGGGTTTCCTGACTAATAGGACGTTTATTGTAACCATTGATGGATGTAACTCCACTGAAAGAAATATTCCAGCTGGGGTTCCACAGGGCTCTGTGCTTTCACCCATTTTATATTCGCTCTTTACGTCCGATTTTAAAGTTATAAAAGATCAACATACAGCCCTATACGCTGATGATACTGCTATTATGGTAAGTGGGAAAGTCTCTAATGCTATAATTAAAAATATGAGAAGAGCTCTTGAGCATGCCAATAAATATTTCTCCAAATGGAAGATAAAAATTAATGACACAAAAACTCAAGCTATTATCTTTCCGTTTAATAAATCCTATAAAAGAATCCCAACCGTTCCACTACTCATACAGGGTGCTGAAATTTCTTTACGAGACGAAGTAAAATATCTGGGTATAACCTTAGATACAAAACTAACATTCAAAAGCCACGTCTTGAAAGCGTGCGAAAAGGCTATTAAATGTGGATGTGCACTTTTCCCTCTTTTAAATCGCAGATCTACTCTTAATATTAAAAATAAGTTACTGTTATATAAAATGTGCATACGACCAATTATGATTTTTGGTTCTCAAGTCTGGTACAATAAAGTGGCAAAAACTTACCGAAAAAAGCTGCAAATAATACAAAACAAGAACCTTAAAATTATATACAACTTACCAAGGCGTTTCTCAACAATTCGATTGCATAAAAGCTACAAACAAGATACCATCAACGAAGTTATCAATAAATTGACAAAAAGCTTTGAGGACCGAAACAGATCTTCTAAATACGATTTAATTAGGAATTTGTGAGTGTGTATATTTTCCAAACCTTCGACAATGAAGGTGAGAGAAGATTACGACATAAAAATTTCTATAAAATTTAATAGGTTTTCACTATCTTTTTCCCTATAAATGTTAATATATATTTAATGGAAAGGCATTATTTATAATTAAAAATAAGATTTCAATTGCTGCAATACTTTTTGTAAAAACTCAAACGATGTTAATAATAAAAATATAATTTTTAAAATTGTTATATTGATAGTCAAATAAAATAAAATAAAAAAAAAAAAAAAGTTCTTACAGGCGTATTGTGTGAACGATTGAAGCCACTCGTAAAGACACTGATTGGAACTTATCAGTGCGGCTGGCAAGTCCACCATCGACCAGATCTTCACACTACGACAAATCCTGGAAAAGACCCACGAGAAACAAGTCGACACACACCATCTTTTTGTCGACTATAAGGCAGCCTTCGATAGCCCCATAAGAGATCGTGTTTTTGCCGCAATGTCTGAGCTCGGTATACCTGCGAAGCTGATAAGGCTATACAAAATGACGTTGAGCAGCTCCGTTCCTGCAGCTCCGTCAAGGTAGTAAAGGACCTCTCCGAACCTTTTGGTACTGTGCGAGGTTTCAGACAAGGCGCCCCCTTATCATGCGACCTCTTCAACTTCGTCATGGAGAGTGTTCTGCGAAAGGCGGGAGTGCATCGCAATGGCACAATTTTTTTCAAAAAAGTGTCCAGTTGCTTGCGTACGCTGACGACATTGACAATAGGGCGTACCAAGCGAGATGTTACTGCTGCCTTTAGTGCTATTGAACGGGAGTCTAGTAAAATGGGTCTGGCAGTAAATGAGGGCAAAACAAAGTATATGTTATCGACAAGTAGAGACGCGCGGCGTATTGATTCTCAGATTACGGCCGATAACTTTTCTTTTGATACGGTCAAGGAATTCATCTATCTTGGCTCCACCGTTACCACCAGAAATGATGTCAGTCTGGAGACCAAGCGCAGGATCACTCTTGCCAACAGGTGTTATTATGGTCTCAGTAGGCAATTGAGTAGCAGAGACCTCTCTCGTGCGACAAAACTAACACTCTACAAGACGCTCATCCTACCCGTGCTTCTTTATGGCGCAGAGGCATGGAAGTACAGATGCAGCGGCCTTGAGAGTGTTCGAGAGAAAAGTCCTATGCAAGATCTTCGGTCCAGTGCGAGTTGGCGATGATTTCCGTATCCGATCCAACAGTGAGCTGTATGAGCTCCTCAACGACGTAGACGTTGTACAGCGTATTAATATCCAGCGGCTGCGCTGGCTCGGCCATGTCGTTCGAATGGAGGAGGATGACCCGGCGAGACGGGTATTTGATGCGGGAATCTGCGGAAGCCGGCGAAGAGGACTACCGTTGGAAGGACCAAATCGAGGGAGCCCTGTCATCGATTGGTGTGACCAACTGGCGTAGGCGCGCAGGAAGCAGAGGCGTCTGGAAGGATGTGTTGCGGCTGGCCGAAATCCGTTAAAAGGGTTGTTATGGCCAATTAAGTAAGTAAGTAAGGATCATATTGAATTTGTTTGTAAGAAAATCGGATTTTTCAAACGCATAAGAAATAAAATGTCAATTATAACATCAATAAATATTTACAATACAATAATAAAACCACATTTCGAATTTGGATCAACAATATTACATACTAGCTGTTCAGATCAACAAATAATAAGACTGCAGAAGTTACAAAATAAGGGTATGCGTGCAATACTTAAAGTAAATAGATTAACATCAACAAGATGGATGCTAGATACTTTGAAATGGTTAAATATAAAGGAAAGACTACAAGTTAACACCATATACTTTATTCGAAAAATGGAAATTGGTGAAGCACCAGAATATCTAACAGAACAACTAGGTTATGTTGGGGAGGTTCAACCATACAGTTTGAGGAACGTCATGAACAGGATTCAACAAGCTAACACCACTGCAAAGCAAAATTGCCTTTATTTTATAAAGGACTAAATCTGTACAATATGTTGCCATTTGATGTTAAAAATGAAATTAATGATAATGTTTTAGGAAGAAAACTGTAAATTTTATAAGAAGCATTAATTAGAGCATTTGTATTTATAATGTAACTTTATAATTTTAAATGTAAATTAAAAGTATTATTTATACTACTTAATATCAATAAAAAAAGGATTATTTTCGACTTTCATAATACGATAAATTGTAATAGATAATACATAAATGTAATAGATACATTTGTAAGAGTTGTAGTTTTGTTGCTTTCAACAAACGTAATATTATTTTAAAAGAACTACAAATGTTCAAGTTCAATTCAGGAAAAAAATTCAACATAAGAAATCAGGTTTCTCTACAGGACCAGATAGTGGCAACACCAAGCGAATATGGACTGCCGGATACGTTGCGAAACGCTCTTTACAGCTACATAAAAAGAGAAAGAAAACACAAGAAATGAATTAGAATATATTCAACAATTGAACGAAAACTTCATATAAAATAAAGAAAAGGAAAATTTAGGAATTAAAGCGGGAAGGGAAAGGAAAAGAAAATTAAAAATACAAACATAATACACCTATCCCTCGTTTTACGCGGTATTCGTTTTACACGTTTTCGATGTTACACGGTTTTTGAAAAATTTTTTTTAACGAAATTTATTAATTTTGCATGTACACGAAATTATAAACGCTAAACTATAATTTGCTTATATCTACAATAACATTTTTATTGTTATACTGTCAAAATACAACACTACAAAATGTATGTTAGAGTTACGAATTCTTAGTAGTCTATGTCTATGATGGAAATAGATAAGATGGGAACTCCCCGTTTGATGATCAAAACTAAATTTTATGTATGTATAAGCTAGTTTGTTTGAAATACCAAAACAAAGAGCATCATTGTTTTTAAACTTTGTTTTTAACTAGTGTTTATATATAATTGATAGCGTAAATTTATTCAAGCAAATAATGTTCAATGTGTTTGTTATTCATCATGTTAAAAACTTACAAAAAGGGCTTTTTTATAGTGATTTTCGTTTACCACGGGTTTTTTCATATAAGAGTGAATTTTTCGAGTTACACGGTTTTTTATGGAGCCTATCTCCCGTGTAAAACGGGAAATAGGTGTATTAAATATCTATTTTCGAGGCAATAATAAATCAGCTGGTTCCAATACTAATATGACTTTACCAACCCAAGAGGCAGGCGAATTGTGGATATGGCAGCTCGAACCGGTCTGGTCTTCGCGAATGAGGGGAGCGTAGCTACCTTCAGACGACCAGGCTGCGAGGGGACCATCTCTGATATAACTATGGTCTCGGAGAGCATGTATCACAGAGTGAGGGACTGGAAGGTCTTGGAAATATATACGGGCAGTGATCACCAGTACATATCGTACACCTTTACTTCAAGGAATAGAGTAGAGGAGGACAATTACACCACGAATAGTCGAAGATGGGATGCACGGAAATTGAATGCGAATCGGCTAATTTTAGAAGTGGACAGATTGTGTAGCAGAGTTGAATTCTCGGACGATGCGAGGACGAGAGTAGAACAAACCATGGAGGTAATAAGACGCGGATGTAAAAAGGCAATGCCCTTATTCAGACCCCCGAATATAAGGAAGAAGGCAGTGTATTGGTGGGACGACAACATCGCAGCACTCAGGCGGGAGTGCCTACGACTACGGCGGAGGTACACTAGAGCTAGACCCGACGGACCAGCTGAATGCGGGCATACAAAGAGGCAAAAAAGTCACTGAAGAAGGCCATAACGCTCAAGAAAAATCAGGCATTCCAAGAACTACGAGATGACGTGAACGTAAACCCTTACGGACTTGGATACAAAATTGTAATGGACAAACTGAACAGGAGGAAACCAATGGAAATTATGGACGAGCGAATAATGAGAAATATAGTGGATACACTATTCCCTACTCATAAACCAGTGAACGAAGGACGACAGAATATGCTCAATACGGAATTTTTACCATTCACCACAGAGGAGCTAAAAGTAGCCGCAGCAGGACTAAAACCCGGTAAGGCACCAGGGCCCGACGGCATCCCGCCTGAGGTAATGCGGGAAATTTCCAATCAAAGACCGGAACTCCTACTAGGAATGTACAACGCGTGCCTAAAAGAGTGTATTTTCCCCGAAATATGGAAGAAACAACGGCTAGTCTTAATAAGCAAGGGAAAGGGCGACCCAGAGGACCCATCCGCTTACAGGCCACTGTGCATGCTGGATACTGCAGGGAAGCTGCTCGAGAGGCTTTTGAAGCCAAGGCTTACAGCTGCTATAGAGAATAGTGGCGGCCTGGTCGGTCTACAATTGGCGCCCTGAGAGAGGTGACTGAAGCGGCCATGGTCACACAGCGAGGAAATAACTTTTCGAGGCCTGTGCTACTGCTTGCGACTTTGGACGTTAAAAACGCGTTCAATAGTCTTAGATGGAGCGATGTATTAAATACTCTGGAGTACAAATTCTCGGTGCCACACTACATCTTGGCCATGATAAGTAGTTATCTGAGTAACAGACAGCTGGTGTATAACACAAGCTCGGGACCAAAGGTGAAGCTCATAACATCAGGTGCGGCACAAGGATCTATCCTAGGCCCCGACCTATGGAACGTTAACTACGATGGAATTCTGAGAGAGGATATGCCAGAGGGAACTTTTTTGGTTGGATACGCGGATGATATTGCAGCTGTTATTACGGCCAGGAATACGGAAGAGGCACAGCGAAAACTTAGACGTGTCATATTAAGAACAAAAACGTGGTTGGATTCCCACGGCCTAGACCTGGCCATGCATAAAACGGAATTACTACTGATCACTGGTCGTCGTATCCCTTTGCACGTGGACATGAGTATTGGAAACGAGGTAATCAGGACCAAGAGCTCGGTAAAATACCTGGGAATAAGGCTGGATCCCAGACTGACATTTTCGTACCAGATTCAGTACTCTGCTAACAAAGCCCAGAAGATCGTTGGACAGCTCAGCAGATTAATGGCGAATATTGGAGGACCGCTACCGACGAGAAGGAGGCTCCTGATGGAGATCGGAAACAGTATTATGCTCTATGGGAGCGAGATTTGGGCCGAAACGCTAGATGTCAAAAAGCGGGCAAGCTCACTTGTATCGGTACAGAGAACGGCTGCATTGCGTATCACGTCGGCATATCGCACAGTGTCCGCCCCAGCCGTACTTGTGATAGCAGGTACAATCCCTGTGGATCTGCTGGCGGCAGAGCGGATGGAGATATATAGAGCGAAATCGGCTGGAGATCATATAACCGGCCACTTCAGGGAAAACACCGTCTCAAGATGGCAACGACGATGGAACGATGAAGATAGAGGAAGGTGGACGGCGAGACTTATCCCGGACATAAGGCCATGGATTGGTCGGAAATTTGGAGAGGTAAACTATTACGTTACGCAGATGCTATCGGGTCACGGATATTTTAGGAAATATCTGCACAGGATAGGCAAGACCGCTTCCCCTTACTGTCTTTACGAAGAAGGGGAAGTTATTGATGATGCAGAGCACACGGTTTTCGAATGTGCACGCTGGCAGAGCTATCGCTCTGTACTGACGTCGGAAATTGGAATGATCACGGCCGCTAACATTGTCGGTGTTATGACTTCGAGCAGAGAAAATTGGGCCTTAGTGGCGAATTACGTGGAGCGCATTCTAAGGCTGAAGAAGAGAGACCTTGAGGCTGCAGAACAGGCAGGCACGCCGGCATAATTTATACGGACACATGTGTCAAAGGAAACCGACATGGGATCCTGATATAAAGGAATAGTGGAGACAAGTGAATGTCTCCTCAACTTACGACACGCAATCCGGACGCGGATATGAACACGCAGGGGCCAAATGGCCAAAAGGACTCCACTCCGAAGTAATACCACCGTAGTTCCGGAGTGGGCACAAGTCCACGAGACGAGGGGGGGAGTTTAGTGGGTGAGGGCCCCACACACGGAGGATGTGACGACTTCCTCTATGGTGCGGTTAGGAACATTCACCCCTCCTCGGCGTGAAAAAAAAAAAAAAAAAAAAAAAAATACTAATATGACTTGGCATCTAGACAATGTGAAAGTCTTGTATGCATGACGTTGGAAGTGCAAAAGTTGTTAGAGTTTTTGTGCGCAGATTTAATGTTCCTTGCACTTTTGCTCACTTTTTGCGCACCATCGCAAGATCAACAGCTTGTCGAAAAGCTAAGAGCTCATTAACATTAAACTGGAGACTTTGAAATAAATTTTGTAAATACCCTTGTCGTTCTGACTGATATTAACGACCGCAGTGTTGTTATTTAGTATTGACGGTTCAGTTTTTCTCTATATTTGTGTAGAACTTCGCCTGTATGATTTACTTTCATATCCGGAAAGTAGTCAAGTAAAAGAAGAAGAAGGAGAACCTTAGCTTTTAGAGGGCTTTTAGAGATTGAAAGATTGGGTACAATTTTGAGAAAACATAACTATAGCTGGATTTACCTTGACTAAGATTTGTGATTGATTCATAAATAGATAAATTGATGGATTTAGCTTTAATAATTTCCTTAGCAGCAAGAAACTGACCTCGAAAAGAGGCAGAGCAAGTACAAAGATAATGTGGATGGTGTCAACCGAGTAAGTGTTCTCTTCTCAATGCTTCATTTTGGAAGACAGCCTTTTTTTGGGGAAACACACAGCGTATGTTCCAGTTTGGAGCGAAAAATGCAACTGTACAAGTTCAGTGCCACATTTGGTAATATTTCCCTTGACGCTTGCACAATTACAGTGCCGTTGATATTGACAATGTTTTTGAACAATTTGGCCGTTTTTGTCAGGATTAAATTAAATATTAATGCGTTCACAAATCAAAATCAACAAAGCAGAATCAATATTTAGATCAAAAAATACTAGGTGAAAGTCATCAGCAGACATAGACTAAAGTTGAACTGTTTTGAATGTTATGTGACGTATAAATATTAAGAGTAAAGGCGATAGGAAACTGCCTTGTGGGAGACTATGCTTCATGGTTATCTTGGCATTACATACATACATACATAATTGGCCATTACAACCCTTCACTCAGGTTTACGGCCTAGCTTCTCACACCACTCATATTGTGTGCCTTAATTTTTCGTGGCAATTTTATTTACTCTCAGAGTTTTTTCCAGAAATCTGCTGAGAGGAAGTCGCCAAAGAAATATTTTTTTTATATTTCGTTTTGATGTCTGACCTGGGGCTCGAACCCGGGCTTTACGCCTAATAAGCGAACACACTAAAGACTCCTTTGGACAGAGAGCATACAACTCAATTTATATCGGAAAGAACTGATCATCGCTGCAAGAGTATTGTGTTATAAGCAGGGCAAGGAATTTCATGCACTAAAAAATTAAAAATATGCGCATATAATATGCACTATAAGAGAGAAAATATGCACTAAAAATGTTAAAAATATGCAATAAAAAAAGTTTTGTTTGAAATATATTTATTTAACAAATAAAAAATAAAATTCAGGTCACAGTTTAATATAAGGAACATATAAGATTTTAAATGTATTTTTTAAAGGAAAATTAGATAATTAATTTACATATGTAATGGGTACATATAAGGATATTGTTGAATTATATAATAAATATTTATATTAAAAGAAATTAGTCCGTTATTCCTTCTTATATAACAAATAATTTTTTTTTTAAATTTCCAGAAAGAAAACTCTATTTGGACGAAAAATGTTTTTGTACATTGAAAATGTACGCACAACGTCAACAGATGTTAAAGGAGCATATTTAAATGATGCCATTTCCATTGGGGAATATTCATTTTCAACTTGATTTTCTTCATTAAAATTATTATCTAATATGTCAAAAATTTTTTTACTAATGAAATCCATTATTTTTCTGTAATAAATTCTTTAGTTTTTAGTTTTATTAGAAATTTCTCCACTTACATTATTAATTTTAACAATAACATCATCAATTAATTTTATTTGTGTATTTAGTGTATTGAATCCTTGTAGTTTAGTTATTGTTTCAGAAACAAATACATATCGTCACCTAAAATGCAAAATAACGTATCATCACTTTTCACAATTTTACAGGAGAAGCAAAAAACGTTATAAAATGGAAAATATTGCATCTAGAAATGAAAAATTTTGTAGCTAAGCTCAAAAAAGGGTAGGAGATCAATTCCAGAAGAAAAAATAATATTTTTCAAAAACGTGTTGAAGTTATGTTTGTTACGTTATTTTGAATTCAAATTTTCTGAAACAAAATGACGTATCATCAATGAACAAATTTTAATATGAAGTGGAAAAATCGAAAAGCGATTAAATGAGGTTCAATAAAAGGCAATGGAGTTGTTTGTTTTTCTTAATATTTCAATTTACTGTGTTTTATTGCATAAAATTCGGTTTAATTAAACAAAAAATTTAATTCATTTAAGGCTTTTTTCTAAACACATTGTAATTTATTTTGAATTTTCTTTATAAAATCGTTATTTTTTGACGCAGATGCATAATTTTTTTTGGAGACGTGTATTTTTATCTAATGAATCATAATCAATTAAAACCCCGATTTTCATTTTTTTGATGATCCGTTGTTTTGCATTTCAGGTGACGATATATAATTTGAGCATAGAAATGCTAATTGGCTTTTAATGTTATTGTTTTTTAAAATATCTTTAATTTTTTTAATTGAATGAGCATCACTATTATCAAATTCTTCTATTATAGTCTTAATTTCATCAAAATATTTTCCATAATACTCTGCCGCATCCAACCAGGTTCCCCATCTTCCATTATAGTCTTAATTTCATCAAAATATTTTCCATAATACTCTGCCGCATCCAACCAGGTTCCCCATCTTCTATTATAGTCTTAATTTCATCAAAATATTTTCCATAATACTCTGCCGCATCCAACCAGGGTCCCCATCTTGTAATTATAGGCTGAGGTGGAAGAGGGATCCCTGGATACTTTTCTTTAAATTTAGCAACACGTGATGGTGCCTTTAGAAAAACTTTTTTACCATTAGAAATTAATACATCTACATCTTCAAATTGGGATCTAATTTCTTCTGCAACTCTATGTAAACCATGTGCTAAGCATGTAACATGGATAAGTTTGGAATAAAATACCTTTAAACTATTTGCTGCCTTTACCATATATGGAGCCGCATCTGTTAAAAACAGGATTTTGTTTTTATCAAAATCTTCTCATAATAAACTAATAGAGTCGTTAAATGCTCGGACAATTGTCGCATGGTTCACCTTCTCCAATTCTTCTCCATCGTTGCTTAGAACGCCAACATTTACATTCAATATCTGTGGTTTCATCTATAGATGCCCAAAGTAACTTATTTTTTAAAAAGTTTTTAATTTTATTCAATTCACTATCGTATATTTTATCCAAACATAGTTTTCTGAGCGTAGTTTCATTCGGAATTATCCCATTTGAATAATTTCTAAATAGAAAATGTCGGCAGATATAAACGCTTCACACAAGGCCATTCCAAAGTTGTTGCTGGTATCTACTTTGCTCAAAAACGTCTGCGAGTTTTTTTCTTTAAAATTATCGTGCAACTCCTTGTGTTTTTGGCTATTTAGATGCTGCTCCACTAAAAATTTTCTTTCGTAATTCATGTTTTTATTGCAAATTTTACAAAATAAAATTTGTCCATCCGATTTAAAAATATCTGCATGTTCTAAAACATATTTATTTCAAATAGAAGACAAGGTTGCTTTCACTTTTGGCATATTTCCTAGAAGACGATGAAGTTTAATCAAAATCTTTCCAAAAGAAAATTAAATATACAATAAAATGGTAAAATATGCTAAATATATGCACTTATAAGAAAAATATGCATTTATTATAAAATATGCAACAACAACTCCATGCCATTTTGTTGCAAATTCTTCGATTCGAAAAGATATATTGTCAAAAGTGATTTTGAGTTACCGACTACAAACATGCATTTGTATTAAAATCCTTGCCCTGGTTATAAGTATTTGATATATAAAGTTATTCTGCTAACCTTAAAGTCATTCTTCTTGAGGACAGCAACTCGATGTAGCAGATCATTTGAACACATTGATGCTTTTTATGGGTAAAATGTTGCTCAGGTAGTATTAGATTGTCATATATATAACTGGGCAATCCGTTCTGTATGATCAGACATATTAATTTAAAAAACCCAGAGATCAGCACAATCGGTCTGAAATTTTTGTAGTTGCCTCTCTTCGAATCATGATTGTTTTTATTATTCTTCAGGCGTCTCCAGTTCGGCAATCAGTTAAGCTGTCACTAAGTGTGTAAGAACTTTAGTTATAGAATATGTGATCTTGTCATGAACAACAGCCTATGGTTTATTATTCTTTTTCACGAATAATATTCAAATTCAAGAATTATAAGATATAATGCAGAATCTTATTTACCGTAAGTATCTGAATCGTAAATTTGGTCAAACTTAGGGCTCTGTTCCGGAAAAATCAGAATTCTTGAATAAGGAAATGGAGGATGGTATGGAGGTCGCGTGAGACGGTTTTACTGGAGATTAAATTAATCTGCCCAGCAGGGCGGTCTTAGGTCCAAGCTTTTCAATTCCTCACTCGTCTGGATATTAACAACGCCCACGAATTTTATTTTCCAATCAGCTCAGGCACGCCGTTAACCTGCTTTGATATTGTCAAAACATTGACAATTCTTACGTCAACAGCTCTTTGACCTGAGATTTTCCCTTTCAAATTCAAACTAATAATAGACACTTGAAAGAAAATGATAGTTCCTAACCTTATCGGTGATTTGGATGTTTGCTCTTCAGCAAATCTGCGCGAGATCGTACACGATCTGCAATAGGAATTCCTCTCTAAATCTTGTTTTCTCCTCTTACCAGAGAGAACCTTATCACTTAAACAATCTGATTTAGTTACAGCATCTAATAGGGAGATCGGGGTGAAGGACGTCCTCCACAAAGTTGATTTATTAGTGCAGATTAGTGCTTTATTCTATTAATTCATTTATACTCTAACATTGCTAGCTTTTATACATAATTAGACATTATGTTCACTGTGCAAAGTAAAGGTCTGGTGGTAACAACGACATATAATAGTAATACTACAATACCCTCACCTGGGTAACGATCTTGTCGCGATGTGGGGGCTTAAGTGTACTTCGATTCACTCTGTGACCCAGGGTGAGTTGGGGTGCATGACTAAAGGTTACCCTAATATCGTGGGAAGACTCTGGTTTCGGATCGATGTCGTTCTTGATCTGTTCGAATCGTCGGAACACGTATATTTTTCTTTCATACCCCTAATCCGGAGTGTTATGCGACCCGTGCTCATCGGATGGTTTGCAGTCAGGGGTCTAATCCGACTGTATTTTAACGGAGCCTCACTGATACCTGGGCGCCTCAGTGAGTATTAGGTTTCCTACCAAGTCCCTGTCATGCTATCGGGGGCTATGGCATGATCGACCTCCTTTCCCCCTCACTCGTGGGACTTACATGGACGAGAAAAACAATACTGACGAAATGGTATTTTTGAATGGACTAGACGCGTCCCAGCTCATTGCGCGAATCCAGGCGAGCATTGTTGACAACAACAACAAGATCGTCAGGAATTTCGCCCCAGCTGGCCTGAGGATTATGACTGTGGAGGAGGCCTTTGGTGAGGAGTCTGCTTTGGCGATCCTCACTTCTACGGAAGATATGTGCGTGGAGTCAGACTCTGTCTCCCCACTATCGGATGAAGACGGTGACAATACGGTCATCGAAAGGCTCCCTCTCACTCGTATCCAAATTGCCACTGGGAGCAATGAGGTGGTGCCATCCCCTTTAAGGAACCCACTTGTCAGACGGGATGCTTCTGACCCACTAGTACGATCATCTACTGATCCGGACTGCATGGGTGGGGGTGGCTCGTCTGACAAGGGGGGTAGAACTGGGCGGAAACGTTCCGCTATGTATAAGGAGAGGAATTCATATCGTAGGGCTTGCACTGTCTTGAGAAGATTTGCAAGCTGTGATGTGGATTCCCTCTCTGTTAAGGAGCAGAGGATGCTGGCTCGACACAGAGGCACTGTTCTGCGGTATGAGAAAAAATACCCAGACAGTGCCCTCTCACGGGTCGCTGACTCTGATGGACCCTTGAGTGTGGACGAGAGCGTAGAGCCAACTGCTTCTACCTCTCAAGCCGCATGCAAGGGGCACAAAGGTTATACACCCTTACTCCCAGCTGGAGCAAAGAAGACCACCCGGGTTTTCAACCCTTCGGTGAAGAGAAAGGTGGTGGTGTGTCCCTTCAGGGGATGGTGGAAAGGAGGTAGAAGCTACCGCCAATCCTTTATCCCAAAAGAAGGATGTAAGGTTTTTTTTTTTTTTTTTTTTTTTTTTTTTTTTGCGGGAGGCCAAGGAGTTGGGGGGGGGTCACTTCGGCGGATAGGTCTTCTGTGCAGGTTTCTCGCAAGGGAGATCGCATGAAGAGGAACAGGTCTGATGAGGTGCCTTCCTCTAGCTCCAAGCGTCCCAGGAAACAAGGGAGCCTAGGAACTAACCCTTCCCTTCAGCTGGCTTTCATCGACAGGTCGGATTTGGATGGTAAAATCTCTCCTGAAAGATGGAATCTAGTTGAAGAACGGCTCATTGAGTTCATAGCTGAGGAGAGTTGTGATGGCAGGAATGCTCGCATATCTTCTATTGGTTGGTCCAGGGGCATCAAGGTAGTCGACTGTGAAACCAGGGAACTGTAAAGTTCCTTGTGGAATCAGTGAAGCGCCTTGGCGAACTCTGGCCCGGTGCGCGCTTGGAGGTGGTCCCTCAATCCGACCTCCCTCTACGTCCAATAGTGACGGTATGGATCCCGCCTACTTTTAGGCGTGTGAGTATCATACCCAAACTTATTGGGAAGCAAAACGATGGATTGAACACCAGTACATGGGCGGTTGTTAACTCCCTGGCTGGTGAAGGTAAGAAGGGCTGCGATCTTCGGATCGCTATTGATCAGACCTCACTTCAGAGGCTAAGGGCAAGGGGTGGCGTGGTGTTGTGTGGGATGGCAAACCTAAAGTTCCGTCATCGGGAAATAAGGGGTGCCTAGGAACCCAGAGGAGGCTGAAAGTGGTGCAGATTAATCTGCATCACTGCGAAGCTGCCTCACACAACCTACTAACCACCCTACGCCGCCTTGAAGTTGACATCGCTCTTATCCAGGAACCTTGGATCCTTAGGGATAGGATCCTGGGTTTGAGCGATCCTGATTATAGGTTACTTGTTCCTAGAACAAGCGAGAAGGTAAGAACCTGTATATTAGCTAGGGGTAGCTTAGACTTGTTAATCACTCCTTCCTTTTGTACAGGTGACGTAACGACTGTGGCGTACAAAGATGACCTTGGAATCGAGTTGATGCTGTCATCTGTGTACATGCCGTACGAGGCTGCATCCCCACCTGATGACCTAATTGGACGACTGGTGGAGCATGCGGAGAGGACAAGATGTCGCCTTGTCCTGGGTTGCGATGCCAATGCTCATCACACCCAATGGGGCAGTGCTGACATAAATACTAGGGGTGAGTCGATTTTGAATTTTATTATTCTTAATAGGCTCAACATTTGTAACGTTGGCAACACGCCAACGTTTAGAAACCGTGTTAGGGAGACTGTAATTGACATTACGCTCTCTAACATGGACAGGTCTATGATTGATGACTGGAGGGTTTCAGATGAGTGTTCTTTCTCTGATCACCAATTGATATCCTTCAGTATTAATCTATCAGGTGGCTTTAACAAGCCTTTTAGAAATCCAAGAAGAACCGACTGGATCAGATATGAGATGGCTGTGGAGGAGGAACTTAAGACCCTCAGGGGTCGTTCCACTCCTAGCGTCAATGATCGAGTTGGGTCTTTGACGGATATTTTGTTGTCTTGTTATAGAGATGCTTGTCCTCTCACTTACCCGGGTAAGAGGAACCAGCCAGTCTGGTGGAATGCGGAACTCCGTAGACTCCGTTGTTGTACCAGGAAACTCTTTAATAAGGCTAAGAAGTCGGGCAGGGAAGTTGACTGGTCTGCATATAAGGCCAGTTTTAATGAGTATAAAAGGGAAATAAAGCGCTCAAAGAGAACCACCTGGATGAGTTTCTGCACGAGTATCGAGAATGTTGCCGATGTGGCTCGTTTCCGTAGGATGCTGTCTAAGGACCCCAAAATCCTAGGCTTCATCCAAAAGAACGATGGCGCGTGGACAGCCTCGAGAAAAGAAACCCTAGAGGTTCTGCTGAGCACTCATTTTCCCAATTGTGTGGATCCAGAAAGCTATCCGTCGGGGGTAGCGGATCCCTTCTGTGATGCTGGCTTGATGCCCGATTTGGAGGATATCATTAACAGAGACAAGGTGAAATGGCCGATAAATCGTTTTGAGCCCTTTGAGTCGCTTGGTCCGGATGGTATCTTTCCGGCTCTGCTTCAGCGTGCTGGTGATATATTACACGAATGTCTGGTGGACGTGTATAGAGACTGTCTCCGGCGGTGTGATATACCTGATGGTTGGAAAGATGTGCTCGTGGTGTTTATACCAAAGGCTGGTAAACCCAGTCACATCGGCCCGAAGGATTATAGACCGATATCGCTCTCATCCTTTCTTTTGAAAGCCTTGGAGAGACTTATCGATCTACATTTGAGGTCAAACACGGACCGGTCTCTGTGGAGTGGGTCGCAACATGCTTAAATTAAGGGTAAGTCGGTTGAGAGCGCTCTTCATGATGTGACAGGTTTTGTTGAGACGAATCTGGCTAGAGGTGAGTACACACTGTCGGCTTTCCTTGATATAGAGGGGGCCTTCAATAATGTCACCACTTCTTCTATTGAGAATTCACTGAGGGATATACATGCCCCAGATTTTCTGGTGCGGTTTATCATCCACATGTTGGGTAATAGACTAATCCGATCGAATCTGGGTGGATGTTCTATCGTAAAGCGTGCGACCAGGGGTACACCGCAGGGGGGTGTCCTATCCCCTCTCTTGTGGCTCCTGGTTGCTAATGTTGGTCTGAGGCTTCTAGAGAGTAGGGGCTTTAGGGTTGTGGCATATGCCGATGATGTGGCTATTCTGGTGGGTGGAAAGTTTCTACCGACGCTGGGGGAACTGATGGAGTCTGCTCTTGGAATTTTATCCTCTTGGGCTACGAACTGTGGCCTGGGTATAAATCCGGATAAGACGGACCTCGTCCTGTTCTCGCGTAGGTACAAAGTTGAACCCTTCAGGTTGCCGAGGTTAGCTGGTAGGGAGCTTCCGTTGTCTTCTGAGGTCAAGTACTTGGGTGTTGTCCTGGACAGCAAGCTGAACTGGAAACGAAACACCGAGGAAAGAATGAAGAAGGGACTGAATGCCTTCTACCAGTGTAGGAACTCCATAGGTAAGAGCTGGGGTCTTCCGCCTAGGGCCATTCGCTGGATATATCTGGCGATTGTTAGACCGGTTATTACCTATGGCTGCGTTGTTTGGTGGTGTGCCTTAGATAAGAGTTTTCAGCGGAAAATCTTGGATAAGGTTCAGCGGATTGTTTCCTTGAGTATCACTGGAGTGAGGAAGAGTTGCCCTCAGGCTGCTCTTGACACTATGCTCTGCCTGACTCCGCTTGATTTATATGTCAAGCGGTGTGCAGCGCGCAGTGCCATTCGTCTGAGGGAATCGGGCTGCTGGAAACAGCGCTCGACAGGTCACTCCAGAGTTCTGAATGTCATCTTTCCTGACGGGAGATATCGACTTTCGGAAAAAGCCACCGATTATATTGTGCCTGAGGCTATGTTCCTGCCCGGTTTAAGGATACTTATACCGGAAAGGGCACAATGGAATGGTGGGGTACTCCAGGGACAGAGAGGTATACCCATCTTCACAGATGGGTCTAAGTTAGGTGGATGTACAGGTGCTGGGGTTTTCTGTAGGGAACTCGGTCTTGAACTCCACTTTAGGTTGAACGATGACTGCAGCGTTTTCCAGGCGGATATTTTCGCAATCTTGAAAGCTATTGAGGCCATAGCTGGTGGCCCAGCTTCAGATTCGGAATCTTACGTGATCTTCGTTGACAGTCAGGCTGCCCTTAGGGCCATTGAGTCGGTCTGGTGCAAATCACGGCTCGTTCGCAAGTGCAAGGAGTCGTTGAGGACCTTTGGACTAGACCGTATCCGTCTCTGCTGGGTTCCGGGTCATAGCGGAATACTGGGCAATGAGACGGCGGATGCCCTCGCTAGGTTAGGTTCGCTCTCTGGGAGCGATTTAATAGTTGGCCCTGACCCCCCGGTCTGCCACCTCTACGGTCTCATCAATAGATGGGTCGGGGAGGAAGAGCAAAGACGTTGGGGGAACGGATCGGGTTGTTTTGTCTCTAGATGTCTATGGCCTGCTGTGGACAGTAAGAGAACAGGTAGGCTGCTGGGCTTGGATAAGGCCAGCTTAAGGTTAGTTGTCGGGTTTATCACAGGGCACTGCGAGATTAGGTCGCTGACGGGGATCTGGAACAGATCCCAGCCGGACTATTGCAGGGCATGTTGCGATGAGGAGGAGTTGGAGACTATCGAACATCTCCTCTGTAACTGCCCAGCCCTTGGTAGGTTGAGGCTGAGGACCTTTGGCAGGGCCTTCTTTGAGAGTTTGAACTCTGCGTCGAGAGCCGAAATCAAGGCTCTCCACAGATTCATTAGTGGCTTAGGCTGGTTGAGGGGCGCTAGGGCTTCATCAGGATAGTCGCGCTCTCCCTTCTTTGTTGGGTCTATGTGACCCCTCCGCTTCCCATTCTCCCTTTCCTATCTCCTCTCCTTTATATCCTATTCCCTCTCGTATATTTCCTCTTTAAGGACGTTGTACAATGGGTCAATTCGACCTCCGGGTACTGTACTTGTCTTAATTGACAAGTACACGTCCTCTAACCTAACCTAATACTACAATACAACGAATGATCGTACTTTAATAAAGCTGTATCAACTTACATACTACACAAGAGTGTCGTGTACCAGCGTAAGCAAAATATTGTTACGAAAATGGAAATGAAAAAAAAGAACATTTGGGCAATTCACACAACTTTGTATCGTGTATGTTGTATTGAATAAATTTGTTTGTTTGTGAACGCTCAATGCTATGCTGTATTGTGTATTTCGTGGCATTCAAACAATTTGATAGCCCGAAACCAACACAACATTTTAAAAACATATGAAAACATATACACATTTTTTTCATTCACACAGTTTGATAGCACGAAACCAATACAACTTTTAAAAACATATGAAAAAAATGTGTATAAGTGTATCGAATTTTTATATGAAAATTATCAACAACAATCATACACTGTTGTATGTTCTTCCAACAATACAATGAATACAACGATACAACGGCTTGTGTGAATTGACCAATTAAGGTGATAAACAAAAGCTACAAAACAAAATTTATAGACTTGTTCACATGATCAACAAATAAACAAAAATATAGCAACAATATCAGTATAAAATAGACGATAAACAATTAAGCAAAAAGCAACAACAAACATTACCAGAATAAATGTTTACATTTATAGAGATTTCGAGAAGGCGAAATCATTCTCCTTCAAGAGTATCCTGGACACCTGGCGACCTCCAGGTGGACCTTTCCCTTATCCGCAACTCGTGGGACCAAAGATGAATGAAGTTAAATTAAATAAAAACATGGAAAACACCTCCATTATGGAGGCCAAGAATGGAACTCAAAATAATCCACAAAAGAGGCAAAGGACTTGGTTGATGGTAAGGCAGACCAAGAACCTAGTACCTCAAAAAACGAGAAACAATAAGTCAAAAGCGTCGGCCTTTCCAAAAGCAAGGTTGCTCTACAAGCCGGATCTTCGTACAGCAAGAGTGGCCTTAGTAATGTAAAGGTTGACACTGCTCCAAGACTAAAAGAATAGAAGCAGCGGCACAGAGAGCGATTGAGCGCTAGGCGAGTTCTAGACAGGATCTCCAAGACCCTCACTGCCCTGCGACGCACCGGGTGTTAAAACCCACGTAGCTCGCATATATAACATCTTATGAGGTGCTAAAGGACAGCATAGAAATGGTGGTTGTAGATCGCTGGGATCCACACGGCAGTATTACACCTTTGAAATGGAGACTAGTAGAAGATGCCCTTGCACGTTTTTCTGGAAGTAATAGAGGAGAATCCGGGACCAGTTCCAGTTTACCAGGTGTGTGGCTGGCACAAAGGAACATAAATTAGTAACATGTGCCCTGGATATCTTCTTCATTGGCATACCGAGGTTGGGTAAAATCTGGACGGGCGCCAAATTAGATACCATACCTAGCAGACCCAGAACACGCTCTTGGATACCTTTACATCCAAAGGAGTCAGAGAAGGTACTTGGAATAATAAAAATGTGCAATCCAAAACTATCAACACACAATTGGAAAATTGCAAAGTTAGACGATCGCCATGGATCTCACTGTGCGGCCATCATAGTTGATCAGGAGTCCTTGGAGCACCTGGCAAATTCCAATAGTGTGGTGGCCTTTTGATTTGGACACATTATCCTAAAAGTGTGCAAGAAGGATAGTCGCCCCATGGAGTCGGGTGACAACGCCCTTCAGGGGAACAAGTCAGCATCGGCTGCACTACTTCTCCGGCTGGCGAACAGAGGAGATGACATCGTCCTAATCCAAGAACCATGGTCTATAGCCAACAAGGTTTGTGAATTAGGGCTCAAAGATTATAGGCTGGTACACGCCCAATTTGTAGGCAGGCCCAGATCGTGTGTACTAATTAAAAATAATTTGATAGCATATTTGTTCCCTTCTTTTACGGAGATAAATGGAAGGCAATATTGTGTCTCTTCCAGTTATATGACACATGATCCAAATGAGTACCCACCACCAGATCCAGTGGTCACCGAAGCCAAGATCACTAAAGTTGGATGCAACGCCAACTCTCATCACACCATATATGGCAGCATGGACGTTAATGAATGGGGTGAGTCACTCTTTGATTTTATCATTTCAAATGATTTAATGGTATGCAACGTGGGTAGTACGCCCACTTTTGTGACCAAAAGTAGGAAAGAGGTACTGGATATAACCATTGTCTCGAGAATTAGTTTTGACAATATCAGAGGTTGGAAAGTTTCGGAATAGCATTCCTTCTCTGACCATAGATAGATAGATTGAATTTTCTATTGATAGGGAGAAGTATAAAGGCGTTAGGAATCCTAGAAACACGAATAGTGATGTTTATGATCGTCTTGTCAATCTGGGCATAGGCCCACTCACGTGGAATAGAATTTTAGGACTAGAAGCTACTGTAGGTGCTTTTACAAAGGTCATAGCAGGGACTATTAAGAAAGTGTGTCTAAAAAGGGTCAGCAGGGGGGCACAAACCCTCTGATGGAACCGGAATCTGGACAGGCTCAGGAAAGTGTCGCGTAGACTTTTTAACGTGGCAGGGAATTCCGGTAACGCGGAACATTGAGAACACTATAAAGTGTCCCTAAGTGACTGCAAGAAGAACTTGAGACGCGCTAAGAGAGATTTGTGGAGAAGCTTCGGTAGTAATATGGAAACTGTCAACGAAACCTCCAGGCTAAGGAAGATTCTCGCAGAAACGTCCTTCCTGTCGAGTGTACTACAAAAGATGGATAGTTCGTGGACCAACTCAGGAAGGGAAACTTTAGAGCTTCTCGTAAATACACATTTTTCATTAGGACAAACCCTGGATATGTGAGCGAGTGTCTCAGAAAGTGGTTCACAAGAGGAGTTCTATTCAATTATTGCTGTAGGGGCAACCAAATGGGCAATACATGGATTTAAACTGTTTAAATCCCCGGGACAAGACGGAATATATCCGGCCCTTTTGCAATGTCTGAAACTTGATCACATCGTGATACTTAATGAGATTTTTTCCTTCAGTATTCTCCTAAACCACATACCGTCGGAGTGGTGCAAAGTGGCAGTGGTCATCGTACCGAAGGTAGGGAGAAACTTTCACACCACACATAAGGATTTTAGATCTATAAGTATCTCTTATTTACCTTGGACAGACTCATTGATACTGAACTACGCCAGACCCTAGATGGAAATGTTCTATCTACATGCATACAATAAGGGAAGGTCCGTTGACACACATAAGATGACCTGTACGATAGAGAGATCACTGGCACGGAAGGAGTATACCTTGGCTGTTTTTTTGGACATAGAAAGAGTCTGACACGGACAAGATTGACTGTACAGGATACTCTGCTAAACTGGATATCCAACTACTATGTGGGAGAACATTCTAACCGCAGCTAAGGTGCTTGCTCGCCACTAGAGGGGTAGGAATGGAACCTGGTGATGAATGAACTGCTACTGATGTTGGAACACGTTGGAGGGGAGGCAATTGCCTATGTGGATGACGTTGTTAGCACTCTTTTGGGCAGATTTGTCGACACTATCAGATACAGGATGCAACTTGCTCAAGGAAAGGTCTTTTTTTTTTTTTTTTTTACGCCGAGGAGGAGTAAATGTACCTAACCGCACCATAGAGGAAGTCGTCACATCCTCCGTGTGTGGGGCCCAAACCCACTAAATTCCCCCCCTTGTCTCGTGGACTCGTTGTGCCCACTCTGGAACTACGGTGGTATTACTTCGGAGTGGAGTCCTTTCGGACATTTACGTGTCTCCACTATTCTTCTCGTCCAGGTCCCTGTGTCGGATTCCGTTTGACACGTGTGCAAGTGTCATCTATGCCGGCGTGCCTGCATGTTCCGCAGCCTCGAGATCTCTCTTCTTCAGTCTTAGGATACGCTTCACGTAATTCGCCACTGGAGTCCAATTCTCTCCACTAGCAATCATAACCTCGACAATGTTAGCGGCCGTGATTGTTCCAACTATTGATGTCAGCTCAGAGCGGTAGCTCTGCCAGCGTGCACACTCAAATATAGTGTCTCTGCATCATCAATTACTTCCTCTTCTTCGTAAAGGCAATAAGGGGAGGCGCTCTTGCCCATTCTATGCAGGTATTTCCTAAAATACCCATGCCCCGATTTCATCTGCGTAGTGTAGTAGTTTACCTCTCCGGTTTTCCGTCCAATCCATAGCTCAATATCCGGGATAAGTCTCGCCGTCCACCTTCCTCTGTCCTCTTCATCCCATTGGCGTTGCCATTTTGAGATGGTGTTTTGCCTGAAGGAACCTGTTGTGTAACTTCCGGTCAATTTCGCCCTATAAATCTCCATTCGCTCCGCGGCTTGCAGATCCACGGGAATTGTGCCTGCAATCACAAGTACGGCTGGCGCGGATACCGTGCGATACGCCGAAGTGATACGCAATGCAGCCGTTCTCTGTACCGATATAAGTGAGTACGCTCGCTTTCTAACATTGAGCGCTTCGGCCCAAATTTCACTTCCATAAAGCATAATGCTGTTACTAACCTCCATCAGGAGTCTCCTTCTCGCCGGTAGCGGGCCTCCAATATTCGCCATTAGTTTGCTGAGCTGTCCTACGATCTTTTGGGCTCTGTTAGCCGAGTATTTAATCTGTTCCGCATATTTTAGTCTGGGATCCAATCTTATTCCAAGGTATCTCACCGAACTTTTAGTCCTAATTACCTCGTTTCCAATACTCATGTCCACGTGCAATGGGATACGACGACCAGTGACTAGCAATAACTCCGTTTTATGCATGGACAGGTCTAGGCCGTGGGAGTCTAACCATATTTTCGCCCTTAGCATAACGCGTCTCAATTTTCGTTGTGCCTCTTCCGTGTTCCTGTCCGTGATAACAGCTGCGATATCGTCTGCGTATCCAACCAAAAAAGTTCCATCCGGCATATCTTCTTTCAGAATTCCATCATAACTAACGTTCCACAGGTCGGGGCCGAGGATAGATCCTTGTGCCGCTCCTGATGTTATTTGTTTCACCTTTGATCCCGAGCTTGTGTTATACACCAGCTGCCTGTTACTCAAATAACTGCTTATCATGGCCAGCATGTAGTGTGGCACAGAGAAATTGTTCTCCAAAGCATCCAGTACGTCGCTCCATCTAAGGCTGTTAAACGCGTTTTTAACGTCTAAAGTCGCGAGCAGTACCACAGGCCTCGTAATGTGATTCCCACGTTGCGTGACCATAGCCGCTTCAGTCACCTCTCTCAAAGCGCCAATTGTCGACCGACCGGCTCGAAACCCATATTGCCGAGCAGACAGTCCTCCACTATTCTCTATAGCAGCTGTAAGCCGTGGCTTCAAAAGCCTCTCGAGCAGCTTCCCTGCAGTATCCAGCATGCACAGTGGCCTGTACGCGGATGGGTCCTCCGGATCGCCCTTTCCCTTGTTTATTAAGACCAGCCGTTGTTTCTTCCATATTTCGGGGAAAATACACTCTCTCAGGCACACGTTGTACATCCCCAGTAGGAATTCCGGTCTTTGATTGGCAATTTCCCGCATTACCTCAGGCGGGATGCCATCGGGCCCTGGTGCCTTACCGGGTTTTAGTCCGGCTGCGGCTACTTTTAGCTCCTCTGCGGAGAATGGTAAAAATTCCGTATTGAGCATATTCTGTCGTCCTTTGTTCACCGGTTCATGAGTACGGAATAGTGTATCCTCTATATTTCTCATTATTCGCTCGTCCATAATTTCCATTGGTTTGCTTCTGTTCAGTTTGTCCATCACAATTTTGTATCCAAGTCCGTAAGGGTTTACGTTTGCGTCATCGCGTAGTTCTTGGAATGCCTGGTTTTTCTTGTGCGATATAGCCTTCTTCAGAGACTTCTTTGCCTCCTTATATGCCTGCATTTCGTCGTCAGCTGGTCCGCCGGGTCTGGCTCTAGTATACCTCCGTCGTAGTCGTAGGCACTCTCGCCTGAGTGCTGCGATGTTATCGTCCGACACTACACTGCCTTTTTTCTGGTATTCGGGGGTCTCACCAAGGGCATTGCCTTATTATCTCCATGGTTTGTTCCACTCTTGTCCTCGCGTCGTCCGAGAGTTCAGCTCTGTGACACAATCTGTCAACTTCTGAGGTTAGCCGATTCGCATTCAATTTCCGTGCATCCCATCTTCGACTATTCGTGGTGTAATTGTCCTCCTCTACTCTATTCCTTGAAGTAAAGGTGTACGATATGTACTGGTGATCGCTGCCCGTATATATTTCCAAGACCTTCCAGTCCCTGACTCTGTGGTACATGCTCCCCGAGACCATAGTTATATCAGGGATAGTGCCCTCGCAACCTGGTCGTCTAAAAGTAGCTACGCTCCCCTCGTTCGCGAAGATCAGGCCGGTTCGAGCTGCCATCTCCAAAATTCGCCTGCCTCTTGGGTCGGTATTCCGCATTCCCCACTCTACAGCTCTGGAGTTGAAGTCGCCTGCCACTATGAGGTTGCCGCCGATTCGCGCCACTGCATCCTCGATTCTGGCCAATTTCTCCTCAAAGGTTCCCACGTCATCATTGGGAGTCAAATAACAACTCATTAGAGTAATCTCATCAAACTGTACCCAGGTGAAACAATCTCCCCTACCAGTTCTTCTCGGTCGGGGACCCTGGTTATCCGTTATCCATATAGCTGCTGTAGATGTTTCATCGCCCAGCTAGAATCCGCTATTTTTTGACGCATATTGTTCGCTTATAATGGCTACGTAGACGTCTTGCTCCCTGACTATTTGCGATAGCAAAGAAAAAGCCGTCTTCCCTCGGTGCATATTCAGCTGCAATATCTTCATGCTGCCTTTCGTAAGCTCATCTCACAGCCCCGCGATCCCGGGAGGTGATCCAGAGATTTTCCCGACTCCGCAGAGCAAATACAACATTTCGATGCATTTCGGCATTCCTTCCTCTTATGCCCCCTTTCTCCACATTTCATACATAGGTCTGAGCTGTCCGGTCCATCTCATTCCCACCGTATTTTAAAGCATCGGAAACAGCATGTCGGTTCATCTCTGGTGGTTCTATATAGGCGTGTCCAGCCTATTTTGATCCTCTGTAGTTTCAGAAGCGCATTCGCACAACTTGCAGAGGCTGTCACGAAGGCTCTTTTCTGCTCCCGGCTGTTTGCCTCGGTTAAACGAATGGATATATCCGGATTCATTTCGCCCGCTTCTTTTTGTACCGCTGCCAAAACCTCCTCGGTGGTTGAGGTCGAATTTCCAAAGTGACCATAGGTACAAGCTCCTTCACGGTTGCCTCTTGATTCAGGACGCTCTTTAGGTTCTCCCTGAACTCGTCTCTTTTTCCTCCTTTACCCATTTCAATTAGAATAGCACCCGTTTTCGTCTTCCGGACGGCGCGTATCGCTATCTCCGATTCCTCTGGTTTTATTTTGCTCCGTATGTTCCTCAGAACGTCAGCGTAGCTGCGCCCCTTGGTTGGGTGGATAATTACAGCCTCCGGACGTTCCTTTACAATTTTCTGTCGCTCCTTTTTCTCTTTCTTTGCCGTTTTCCTTCTCTTCACTGTTTTCCATTCTTCGTCCACTGTTTCCTTCGGCTGTGTCGTTTCCGGTTTTCCCCTCGGCCTTTTTTCCGGGCGGCTCTCCGGCGGGCTTGAGGCGCATCTCTTGTTGAGGGAACTAACAGGTGTGGAGACATCACAGTTCTTCCTGTTATTTATGGCGATCTCGAGTGCTCTGCTCGCTTCTTTTTCCTTTTCCGCAGTCTTCCAGCTCTCTCTATAGCTCCTCATTATGTCGATGAGCTCCTCTAATTCACATACTCCGCTCTGAACATCCATGCTGATGTTCCTTGCCCTCGTCATTGCCGCTCTAATCTAGGAAAGGTTAGAGAGTGGGCATCTGATAGTGGCTTGGGTGTTAATCTTGGAAATACGGAGGTCGCACTCTTCACGAGAAGGTATAAGCCTCCACCTTTTCGTCCACTGAGATTGTATGGGGCGGAACTTGAACTCAAAGAGGAAGCTCGATTCTTGGGCTTTATCCTGGATAGGAAGCTATCGAGGAAACCAAATATCACTAATAGACTGAGGAAAGCCTCCAACGCCTTCTACGCTTACTCACTGGATATACACAGCGGAGGTGAGGCCTATCTTGACCTACGCTTGCTTGGTGTGGACATCTATTCCGGAAAGGGAGGACTGGAGGAATGGCGCACCTCGCAAGAGACTCCGCACAAATTACAGCGATGGCTCCAAAATGGAGGGAGCCGTTGGGTGTGGAATTTGTTCGGAATCAATTGCAATATCCCGGTCTGCAAGGCTATCGAATTACTGCAGCATCTTTCAAGCGGAAGTCTCGGCAATTCAGGCTGCGTAGAAAATTATTGTGGACAAAAACGTTAACAGGCAGAGAATCACTATACTTTCCGATAGTCAAGCGGCTATCAGAGCATTGGATTCTAATGTAATGAACTCCAGGACAGTATACGACTGTCGCAGATGTCTTACCGAGGTGGCCAATCGAAATGATGTTTGTATCGCATCAGTACCGGAGCATAAGGACATTCCCTGTTAACTGCAGAGAGGGCACGACCATCGAACTCTCTGATGAATTCTGTACATTGGGGATCCCTTTGGGTACCTGAAAGCTTATAACAATGCTATCGTATACCTTGCCAGCAGTAGATGGGCAGCTTCGGACAAGGGCAGAACAGCGCAGAAAATCTGGCCAATGCTGGATAACAGGCGCGCGGCGGCTCTGCTTAAACTCCAAAGAAGTAGACTCAGCACTATTGTCGTGGTTATTACGGGGCATTATATTATAGGAACGCTTGCGAGACGTATTGGACACCTTGCAAATGATTTCTGCAGAAGCTGTGGAGATGAGGAGGAGGATGAGACTGTTCTTCATCTACTGTGCACTTGGTCGGAGGAGAAAGAGCTACCATGGAGAATTTGAATGAACTGTCATGCACGGATATTGGCAGTCTGAGCCGGTTCATCGGAAGCTCCGAGAGGTTCCTGGACTAGGGAAGAATGTGAAACTGTGGTATCACAGTGGGCCCTTTGTGCGGCCTAAGTGTGTCCACTTATGACTTCAATGAGCGGACGGCCACTTCTAACTGCCTACCATAGCTGCCAGATAAATGAGGCACTAAATCGCAAATATTTCAGAAAAAATCGTCAAAGGCGTGTATTGAAATAAAAAATAGTCAGAAAAAAAAATAAATAAGTGAAAAGTTTTCAAAAAACCAAAATTATTGCTATTGTAGTAAAACATATAAAGTCAATGTTCAAAAATAAAACATTTGAAAAAAAAAATTTGTTAGAAATTAAAAGCTTGAATTCCTCATCTTCATTTATTAATTTTTCCAAAAATGGAGAAATTTTATATCATTTTCAGGAAAAAATTGTTTAAGGTTTAAACAATCTATCCCAGTGTTGTTTATTGACACATAAGCGCAACAATAATATTGCATCATCTTAATCAATGGGTGGTGTAAATATTAAGGAGTCAGAAGCTCTTGACATTCTGAGCATGAAAATTCAGTGTAATGTTGGCTTCAACCGACAGATTTTTCAGTTCCCTCTTAAGATCTTATCATCTGATCTTACTATTTACACCATTTATAAATTACCGAGAATGGAAAACATCTCAACGCCTGGGGCCTAATTCTCGCATTCGTGATCGAACGAATTTTTACTCGAACATGCGAGTTTTTTTAGTTTTGGGATTCTCTTACTCGTTATCGAGTAAAGTGTATCGAAATTTCTAATGATGGCATTCGATAACGTGTGATTATTCGAAAGCAACCTTGCGAGTTTTTACTCGTAGGCACTAAAGCTTTCGAATTAACGTTTTTTTGCTGTAAAGGATAATATAAAAAAACGAAAGTAACAAGTTTATAATAATTTATGAATAAAAAATTAATTCCAATATTTGTAGGTCAAAACTTTCAAAAATGAATTACACCCAGAAAAAAATTCTTGGAAATTTCATGGTTAGGTGAGGTTAGAGGACGTGTACTTGCCAACTGTGACAAGTACAGTACCCGGAGGTCGAATTGACCCATTGTACAACGTCCTAGCTTCTCACACCACTCGTGTTGTGTGCGTTAATTTTATACATGAGTAGCGGGACCTACAGTTTAAGGTCGACTCCCAATTCAGATTTTTGAGAAGCTTTTCATGGTAATTTTTACTCTCAGAGTTTTTGCCAGAAATCTGCTGAGACGAAATTGCCGAAATTTATTTTTCATATTTTCGTTTTGATGTCCGACCTGGGATTTGAACGCGGGCCTTCGTCTAATAAGACAACACACTACCTACTAGACCACGGCGAATTAATTTCGTGGTTAAGCATTCAGAATTGGCAAAGAGTATTTTACCAAATACTGCTCAGGGAAAGACAAGAGATCTAATCAGCTGTGGGAACAGCTCACAACTAAGCTCAATGCTTCCGGCGCACCAATCAAAGATGCAAAATTGTGGCGCAATGTAGTTTACCAAACTCTTGTTTTAGTTTACATAACAGATGTATAAATATATGTATACGCTTTCTTTTTCCTCAGAATCAGAAGAAAACGAGTAAAATCAAAATATACTATCCATTATATGAAATATTACAACTTTAATAAAATTTTCTTCCTTGGATTAATTAAATTTCTTTTATTTTTGTAAGAAAACATATGTTTTTTATTTACAATTTTTGAATTTTAGTCAGTGCTCTAAAACGAAATAATTAACTCGTTTCACAACACTTAAGTAACAAATCGATTCGTTTCGTATCGAGTAACATCATCAGAAAATTTCTCGCTTTCGAAATTATTTTCTATTCGAACACAATTTCGATCACGAATGCGAGAATTAGGCCCCTGTTTTGAGGTTTCTCGGCCGTGTACAGGAGAGGCCGTAGTAGCTCGTTAATGACGGTAGTGTATAAGGGGACTTGTTCCCGAGAATCATATATTCCCACGTAATACTCGTCTTTCTCGGCCAGCACATCCGTATTTGGTCGATTGGCCAGTAGATCGTACACTGCATTACAGACAAAATTAGTTTTTTAGTCGGATTATTCGTATGTGAAACTCAATTCCTGCAAAGGTCTTTCCTGTTACTTATGTTATAAAAATATACAAGCCTAGTGTCCATAAACACTGTTCTCTCTTTCCTTCTTCCCATTCCAAACACAATGCCATCCATCCCTGAGTGTTGATCGTACGAAAAAAAAATAACAGCGCTTGCCTTTGTTCTTCCGGTGATAGTATAGAAGCTACATATACATGAATTTTTAAAATTGTCTGCAACGACAAGTGATAAATTATTCTCAACTACGAGCTTATTTCGTAGTTGTAACTCTTTAGCTTTTAATGGGTTAAAAAAGAATAAAATACAGAAAAATCATCACAGGTATTCGAAAGTAACTTCAAAATATAATACTTCACTCCTTGTTTTTTCTAACATAAATTTCCAATAGTAACAATTGAAAAGTAAACACAAAGCTTAAAGTGGCTTTTAATATACTAAAGTAAAGAATATGATGACAATTTTTAATTTTTAAAAATCGTCAAAATAAGGGCATAAATCGTCAAATAGTCAATATGATATTTTTGGAGCTCAAAATCGTCAAATCTGGCAGCTATGCTACCTACCCACCTAACATTTTTGGTAGTAATGCATTCATTATATGTATACTTATATTTATTATTCATACACACCAGAGATCAGCAACGAGTATTCAAAAAGATGAGTAGAATCGAATCAAACTCATAATTTCTGATACTTATACACATTCATACTTCTTTCACTGTCATTGAAGCTCTTCTCATATATAAATTTTGAAGTACTCTTCATATTCATACTTAACAACACGTATGATGTTATTGATTTCGACTCTCCATAAAGCAACATATTCACGAAGCATAAAATAAGTATGAATCGTGTACAAACACTAAAATACCTACTGGAATGTTGTGTGTTTGCTCTGCTTGTTGCTCTGTCTTTTTTACATATGTGCCTGCCTAACAGGTCAAGTTAGGTTGGAATGGTAGCACTGATATCAAAAGCTCACTTGAGCACGCATAGCGGCCGGTTGTGATGCCACGAGGTGAACGCAGCCCCTGTACTGACCAAGTTCCACCAAAAATCAAGGAAGAGGGAGAACTTTGCCAGCGCAAGTGCTGCAGAAACCGCCTAACAACTAAGACTGTAAATTTTGATTAATGATTCGAGCCACTAGAATCATTTATAGTGTTATAAGTATTTTTCTAAAGCTATGAATCTAAGTGAGTAGGTTTATGATTCAAACATATTTCGAATGGTATCAGTTTGATGTCAACATTGTACGCATACTCATCGTAACCTATACTTATAAACCAACGTTGTAGTGAGTATGAATAAACCAGAGTAGTTAAATTCCAATATTGTTCGCATAATTATATTCAAAATTTCATGAGTACTTATGAGTAGCGAAAAAGGGATCTCTGATACATACACTGAATTTTAATTTCAGCTGTTGTGCTCTATTTTGATCAATCTTGTTGACACATTACAAAATACTTCATTTTACGCAATAAAAATCAAATGCATTTGATTTTATTCAATACAGCTGCGAGGGCTGCCATTAATGTGAAGATTAGAAGATCCAAATCAGTATTCTATGTCAATCATTTTAGAAATTGTATATCCTCACAGAAAAAGTGGAGGGAAATTCATAATTTAGGTTTGGTGAATCGTGTTAGTGATGATCCCGGAGAGATTAATGTAGACCAGGTAAACCACCGGTTTGCAAGTATACCATTGCCACCTATAAACATGAGCTTTTATGAAAACTTTGGATTAAGTCAACGTCAAACGCATGAGTTCAATTTCATACATTTTAGTCAGGAGGAAGTACTGAAGTCATTTATTAGCGTTAAATCTAATGCTATTGGCTATGATGGTGTGCATCCAAAATTTATTAGGCTAACGCTCCCTTATACACTTATTTATTTCACCCATTTCTTCAACACAATTGTCACCACCTCTACGTACCCATCTGCATGGAAACATGCTAAAATCGTTCCATTTTTAAAGAAGGATAAAAGTTTTCGGCCTATTGCTATATTGCCTTACTTGTCGAAGGTTTTTGAGAAATTAGTTCATATACAAATTAGTAATTATCTATATACTAACGACTTAATGACGAAAAGGCAATCCGGTTTTAGACCACAAAACAGCTGTCTTAGTGCGTTGGTTGATGTAACCGAGGAAATTAGGTGTCAAATTGATAAACGTCACACTATTTCTTTTCTTGTGCTACTGGATCACTCTAAGGCATTTGATACTGTCCATCATTCTATCTTGGAACTTAAACTAAAATATATGTGCAATTTTTCCTCAACTGCATTAAAACTAATCTCCTCGTATCTAACCGACAGAAGTCAGAGTGTTAGCCATAATTCCGTTGTATCCAAAAGCTGTGCAATGCCAAGAGGTGTGCCACAGGGCTCTATACTTGGGAAATTGTTATACTCAATTTATGCTAATGACCTACCGTTGAAAGTAAAACATTGCCAAATACACATGTATGCTGATGACGTGCAGTTATACATAAGTTGTAATGCTAGTGATGCTCCCTACTGCATAGGTTTGATAAACCAGGATTTGAATCAGATTTATTTATGGGCATCTGCAAATGGTCTGAGTATAAATCCCGACAAATCAATGGCGTTACTGATAGGAGCACCTGAGACCTTGATCGCATATCTACCACCGATTCAAATTAATGGATACAATATAGGCTTTGTTGGAACAGCTAAAAATCTCGGTGTGACTCTGAATAGGGAACTAAATTGGTCGGATCACGTCAAAATGAACTGTGGAGAAACTTTTGCGATGCTTCGAAATCTCTGGATGTCACAGTATTTTACACCAACTAATATTCGAAAGCTCTTGGCGAAGACATATTTACTACCGACTCTTATGTACGGATGTGAGCTGTTTGCTAGCTGCGATGCAGTTAGTAGACGAAGACTTAACGTAACTTACAACGCTATAGCACGATATATCTTTGGCATTAGGAGAAATAGGAGTATATCGCATTTCGCCCGACTAATTTATAATGTCACATTTGACAACTTAATGAATTGCCGAACTCTACTGTTCCTGCACAAATTAGTATATAGTCGACAGCCAGCTTATTTATATGAGAGACTAGTATTTTCTACGTCAAATAGAGGGAACAAGATAAATTCTATGAAATATAGCAAGGCCATCTCTCAACAACACTTTTTCATTCACTCTATCCGTCTTTGGAGCCAACTTCCCCCTCAAATACAAAAAATCAATAATGCAACCAATGTTAAAAATGTCATTTTCAAGCACTTTGCATAGATGATTTTCTCTAACTTTGTAAATGTTTTTTTTTCCTTAGACTTTTTTCCCCTTATAACTGTGAATCACAGTCTGTGATATTCTTGTTATTTTTATTTTTAGCATTATTATGACATTTTCCCTTTCCTTACTTAAATTTTGTTTTATTTTCTTAGATATTAAGTTTCTTTTTTTTAATTCATTTTTTTAATTAATTTTTTTAATGTAATTTGTTAAATTAGTTAAAAATAGATTATTCCAATTTAAATGTTAATAACAATTGCTAAGCAATACTGTAATATAAGATTTATTCTTGTTGTATTGTTTTGAACAAATAAATAAATAAATAATAATAAATAAAAATAAAATATTGTGCCATATAAATATAACGTATACATGGGCAATTTTATTGTGCAATGTGGCAGCACTATGAACTATAATAATGACATTTAGTTTAGCCTGGGTTCTCTAAATTATTTTGATGTTTCGTTTACTTCATAACATGATAAAAGTTTGTTTGTTTTAATTTTTATTTCGTATTTTATGTGTTTGTTTTTTATGGATTACAAGTTTCTAAGAGTTTTAGTTAATTATGTGTAGTGTTCCACCAAAGTTTTTTCAAGTTTGCCGCTTATGTTTAATGCTAATAGAAGAAAATGATATATCAGCACATCGAATATATAATTCACATAGTTTACCAAGTGCTTCTTGCAAGAAATTTGTAAATAACCATGAAAGTAGTAGTAATTCTATTGCCGCCGAAAGTATTGCTAAATGCCAGAGCTGTGCAAAGTTCAGGGATGAAGATATAAAAAATCAACTCAGAGAAAGTACTCATTCGTCCTTACCGCGAGTGCCTTTATCGTCAAACTATTTTCAAATATATTCTAAAAATATTGCAATAGATAATAAATGTCCAGAAGTACATGAGCATGAAATTGACAATCCCTCAGAGTCATTTCCTATGTATAACATAGCATCTGATTTATCCAGAGGATCTTCTGATGTGAACTCACAACATTCGAGAAATAAAGCCGATGGGCTTAACAAGAAATTCTTAGATGAGTCATTGCCAAATATTTCTGTACAAATACTGAATTGCCTATCATTGGAAGTAAGTCAAATATTAGAAAATAATATTAACTCAATTTAATTTTGAACTTAAATGTAATTAACAACATTTCCTAATACGAATATTAAATAAGAACAACATTTAAATATTTTTGTGCCATTGTAATTAATTGCTGCATTTTAATATAATTTCAATGTTTTATGACAAGTCAATGTTTTGAAACCTTGGGTACTAAAAGTTCCAGTTTTAATAATATACATACGTATTCGAATTTAATTTTTTATCTTTATGATCCGCAGGAGGGAATTTACATGCTGTAAACCATTGTTTTAATAATCATTAATACGAATATTTCGGAATAAAACGCAGAAATTACTTTTAAAAACTTAAGTATTTTTCATGTCAATTTTGAAAAACAAATGTGATAAACGTTACATATACATTAAATGATGACGGAGGTATTACCGAATATACGGTACAGGTATACGGTTCCTTATTTATAATAAAGCCATATTAATTAATGCTAAAAAACTAAGTGGATTGTGTGCTAGCTAAGATAGACCCTATGCTCCTATTCATCAAAGACCATTATTGGCACAATGGGTCTATTTGAATTCACTGAATACATACACCGTACATGAGATCCGTTAACACCTATATGCTTGACAACTAAAAGGTCTACCAAGTATGTCATTAGTTTATTCTCGATACTATTCTCCTTCGTATCAACTCAAACTCCAAAACTCTCCTTCGAATTGGACAACATTGCTGACAAATATTACTTTTGCTAAAGGTTAATTTTTCAATACGTCTCATTTGGGTAACTCAATGAGATTGCTAAAAGATTTTGGAACATTTACAATGAAACCAGTAGAGTCCGACCGAACGTTCGGGTACGGGTTCGGTGTACGGTAAAAAGTGAACTTCGGCCAAATTTAGACCGAACGCCGAACTTTTTATTTAATTTATTTTAAATCACACAGGATATAATTAATTTTTTAAATGATAATTCAATTAATTTTGAAACATCTACCGTGATGGAAAAAGTATCAGAGGCGGAATCAAAAAGACGCCAAAAAAAAGCAGAAAAGAGGTTCACCTTTATGGGAAAAGCATGATTCTGCTTCACATCAACGTCAAAACGAAAATATTTCCGAGAAATAAATCAAAATCTTTATATCTGAACCATTAGGTGATCGCAAAACAAATATATATGAACACTGGAACTCCTGTTCATTAGGTAGTGTGTTTGCTTATTAGAGGTAAAGCCCGGGTTCGAGCCCCAGACCAGACATCAAGAAGAAATATGAACTAAAAAATATTTCTTCGATGACTACCTCTCAGCAGATTTCTGGCAAAAACTCTGAGAGTAAATAAACCTGCCATGAAAAAGTTTCTCAAAATCTGTCGTTCGGAGTCGACGATAAACTGTAGGTCCCGCCACTCAAGTTTAAAATTAATAGCACGTTCACATATAAGAAGGTTATGGTTATCTAAAATTAACCTTGGAGGTAACCTTGTGGCGTTCACATATGACAAATATAACCTAAACATATGCGAGAATGACAGAAATTGACAGCTGTATGCATTTGTAATGTATTGTATGTATGTATCTTTGTATGTATCTTCTCCATAGCAAATGTTTTTTTTCTATTGCTGTCAAATTTTAGTCAATATACTATTCACAATAGATATAAAGCGTTGCATTTTTGAGTATTTTATTGAATACTTTTCAATGCAACAATGCGTATTTTACTAGGTTATGAGGTAACCTACAGCTGAACTTGGTTATCTTTTCATACAAATTGTATGGCTAACCTCACACATTTGTGGCTTGGTTACGAGATAACCTCGATAACCACGATAACCTAGCTAACCTGCTTATATGTGAACATGGTATAAGGCACACAACTTGAGTGGTGTGAGAAGCTAGGCCGTAGTCCTGACTGAAGGGTTGTAATGACCAATTATGTATGTATGTTCATTTGCAAACCTTAAGACTGCAGCCAGGAAATATCTATCAGCACCGGCAACGTCTATTCAGATAGACGAAGTAAACTTAAATGCATTAATGCAGAAAAGTTACTATTTTGCACATACAGTACATCTGTAAAAAAATTGGTAAGAAGATAGGATTTTTCAAAGGAATCCGAAAGAATATTTTTATTTATGTAGAAGTATTCATAATACTTTAAAACATCTTTGAAATAAAATTGTTTTACTAATTAATATTCATTACATTATTCCTTACAAAGTGAACAATATTTCTTTTATACAAATTAAAATTCGTTTCTGTTTTTATAAATTCTGGTAGCATGTTATAAAGTTTAAGTCCTTTGAAAAAAAGTGACCTTTGCATGAATGTTGTTGTCGCCATTCACACGGAGATCTCCAGTGTTTCGCAGATGGTATGGTTGAACATCCCTTACATATCCAAGTTGGTCGGTTAGATAACTAAGCGCTTTTCCCATTTTCATTTTTTGAATAAATTGCAAGGTGTTAAGAAGCAGTTTCTGGTGGATATTTAGCCATTTTAGTGTGTCCAGCATAAGTTGAATTGGAGTGTATCTATTACAGTAAGTATCTCATGGCCTTATTTTGTAATTTTTGCAGTCTTTCTATTTGAGTTGTCGAGCAACATGTATACAAAATTGTAGATCCGAATTCAAAGTGAGGTTTTATCATCTTATATATAAAAATGAATGTGTGTTTGATTGTATGTTTGTATGTTTGAAGTTTATAGACGATTAAACGGCTGAACCGATTTTCTTGAAATTTTCACAGTATCTTCCTGTATGTCTGGAAGGAGTTATAGGCTACTTTTTATGTTGATATTCCAAATGAGCGAGGGGCCATGCCCACGTATGCTACATACTACATACTTAATATTTAATTGCATTTGAAATATATTACTCATACGCATAGTAGTTACCCCTACAAGTATGCTATCTGTGATTCTTGATGTATAAAACCAAAGAAAATAAAGTGTAAAGAACGACGCGGGGGGAAGATAGAAGGGAAAGAAAAAAATTTTGTAACCAACATTTGTGAAAAAATTCACCAAATAAGAAAAAATATAACCAAAATTAAATTCGTAGACTTTTGTTTTATTTATTTTTTTTTTCAAGTTTAAATTATCTATATATGTATATAAAAATGAATGTACTTTATGGAATCGTAAACTATGCATTTAATCTTTAGCAAAGTTGTTGCGCATGAGCCGACGAAGGTTTCTAAGTTGGTATAACCAATTTCCGACAGGTGGCGCCACTGAAAATTCTTCGAAATTAATTAAATCGTAAACTGTGCATTTGATCCTGTGTTGAAAAGAAAAGAGCATTACTAGCCTCAGAATCAGCATTGAGACTGAAAAATCTTCGAGTACATGCCGCACAGATCCGTTCGCATGAATCACTTGAACAATGAATCACTTGATCGAATGCGTACTACTCAGGCCCGTTCGTCTGAATCATCTGGACAACGGGAAACAAAATCAATAAAATGATTCAAACTTAATTGGATATTTGTCTAATGTCTTTCCTTCAAATTTATTTTAGTTTGTAGTGCAGCAAAGCGCGCAGGGTACAGCTAGTTGTATTATATATATTGGTTGCAGTCATTATTGATATCTTATTTCAAATCCGTTTTAGGAATCCAATTTTTTTCCGATTTTTTTACATATATATTCATATATATTTACATATATATTCATTTAATTTTAAGTCCTTATCGATTATAAACCCAAGGTATTTTATTTTATTAACTTTTTCAATTATTTCATTATTAATCCTAATTACTGAATCATCGTTCATGTTAATTTGAAGTAGCTTGGTTTTGTTTTCATTTAACTTCGGTTTATTCATCTTTAGCCAGTAATTTATATTATTTATGTCGTGTAGTAGATATTGTTTACATTGCTCATCTGTTTCTCCTTCTGCATATATTAGGGTGTCGTCTGCATAGAGTATAATTTTACATCTTTTGAGTACGTGTGGCATATCATTTATGTAAATTATAAATAGCAATGCTCCCAATATAAAGCCCTGAGGTACTCCAAGTTCATTAATTACTTCATCCGATTTTGTACCATTCACCTTTGTCATTTGCTTTCTATTTGTAAGGTATGATTTAAACCACTCAAGTTCCTTCTCTTTAATGCCATACATATTTAATTTTTGAATAAGTATTTCTCTGTCAATTGTTTCAAAAGCTCTTTTTAAATCCAAAAATATTGCCATAATATTTTTCTTTCTGCCTATAAATTTCCACCTGTTTATCAAATAATTTACCGTTGTTTCGCATGAGAAATTTCGTCTAAAACCTGACTGATATTTTGAAAACAAGTCATTTTGCTCCATGTATGTTTCTAGTTGTTCTTTAATTACTTTTTTCATTATTTTTTCACATGTTTTTAGTGTATTTATTGGGCGGAATTCCTCACATTTGTTCGTTTTTAATATTTCTTCTACCGGGGATATCACAGAGTATTTCCAGTTATTTGGGAAAATTTCGGTCTTCATTGACATATTAATAATATCACGTATTTTTGTCCCTAATATGTTCCAGTTATCCATAATAATTTTAATTGTAATATTATTATAGTCTGGCTTATTTTTCATACTCTTGCATATATGTTTAATTTCTTGAGTTGTTATCGCACTGAATTTAAAATTTTTTTATTATTATTATTATCTTTATTAGAAGTATTTATAATACTCTTTAAAATACATTATAATACTCTTTAAAATACATTTCATTTTAATTGTATTCAACAATTAGGTAAACTCTGATCAAAATAAACATGTTTTATAAAATTTACTGTTCTCTTTCTAACAATATTAATATTCGCTTCATTTTTGACATCAGCTGGCATCATGTTGTATAGATTCAATCCCTTACTGAATAAAGATCTTTGCAATGCATTTGTGTCTGCTCTTTGTGGTCTAAAATCTGAAGCATTCCGGAGGTTGTAGGGTTGAACTTCTCCAACATATCTTATTTGCTCGGTCAGGTACTGTGGTGCATATCCCATTTTCATTTTCTGAATAAAAAGTATTGTATTTAGCTGCAATCTTTGTTTTACATTTAACCATTTCAATGTGTCCAACATATATTTAGTCGATGTAAAGCGGTTACATTTTAAAATTGAGCGCATAGCCTTATTCTGTAATTTTTGTAGCCTATTTATTTGAAATCATTAATCATAAAGCTAAGGATTGCAGAAATCAAGAAGTCTGTTATAAGTGTCATGGTAATCACAAATCAAAAGAATGTACAAAAGAAGTTATAGTGAGGTGTATAAACTGTATAAGATCGAATCAAAACTTTAACCTTGGGCTAGATGAAAATCATAGCACTACAAACAAGAACTGTCCGGTATATCAAAACAAATTGAAAAGAAAAATGAGAATGATTGGTTTTAATATATAACAATCAAAATTGATTTACGGTATATACACAAATGCGCAAGGTCTGCTAAACAATTTTAATAAAATTGAGATAATGATAGAATTAAGAAATCCCGAATTTATAATTTTATCAGAAACTCATTTAACAAATGATGTTGAGGAGCATGAATACCAACTTCTGAATTATAATAATTATGTAACGTTTTCAAATTCAACAAGAACAGGCGGAGTCATACTATATATTAAAAAAGAATGGAATGTAGAAAAGCTTCATGAAAATGTGGCTAATTCAAAATACTGGATGTGTGCATATAAAGTTAAAAACAAAAATACGATTTTAATACTTATGGCGGTTTATAGATCTCCAAGCTGTAGGGAAGTGGAATTTTGTGATGCATTTGATGAAATCACGGAAAATGTTTGTGAAACAAGTCTTGAAATTGTAATAGCAGGTGATTTCAATATAGACTGCAACAGAAACGATACATATAAAAATAGAATACAAGCGACTTTTAATGATAATGGACTTAAGCAAATAACAACCGAATATACGAGGGTGACAGAAAATACGAGAACTTTAATAGACTTTGTTATCACAAATAATATTAATGTTTCGGCAAAAAAAAAATGGCGCAAATAAAATATCGGATCACGAAGCTATAGATGTAAACATAAAAAATAAAAATTTTAGCGAATCAACAAAAAAAGAGATAGAAATATTTAAATACAATAAAAATTTGTTTAGAACTGAAATTAGAAATAACATTAACAACTATGAAAATAGAAGTCTTGGCGAAATGACATATAATATCGATAATTGTTTTGAAAATGCAATAAAAAAATGTACGATAAAGAAAATTATCAATGAGAAGTATAATACAAAAAAATTGGTTCAATAGTGAGTTAAAACGACTTAAAAAAGATAAAATTATTAAATATTATATTGCAAAAAGAGTGAACACAAGTGAAGCATGGGACAACTACAGAATAATAAGAAATAGATACGAAACAAAAATCAAATTTTAAAAAAATCAATTTATCAATAAATCTATAAGTACAGCCAAAGATCAAAAACAAATGTGGAAAAAAATAAAAGAATTAGTATTTAATAAAAAAACAAAATGTGATACAATCTGTGATTTTTAATCGATTAGAGTTTAAGGAGAACTATTTAATAGCTAATCAATTTAATAACTATTTTGTTGACAGCATAAAATCAATTAGAAATTCTATAGAACAAGTGCAATATGTGAACCAGATGTGATAAATACTAGATTTAAGCTTCGTGCAATAAATCTTATACAAGTTAAAGATATATGCAGAAATATCAAAAATAAACCAGATTTTAACAATATATCAATTAACATAATACTGGATAATTGGAACATCATAGGAAATATTATACTAAATATTATAAATAAATCTTTTAACACAGGAGAATTTCCTGAAAGTTGGAAAATATCAGTAATAACACCAATAGAAAAAATAGAAAAAACAAAAAAATGTGAAGAATATAGACCAATAAATACATAAAAAACTTTTGAAAAAATCATTGAAAAAATCGTTAAAATACAACTTGAACACTACTTTGAGAAAAACAAAATATCAATCGGGATTTAGAAAAAACTTTTCATGTGAAACTACGTTAAATTATGTAATAAATAGATGGAAATATATAACAAAAATAAAAAATACTGGCTATTTTCTTAGATTTTAAAAGAGCCTTCGAGACAATTGATCGGAATATTTTATTACAAAAACTTTATAATTACGGCATACAAGAAAATGAACTAAAATGGTTTAGATCATACCTAACCGATAGGAAGCAAATGGTAAAAGTGAACAACATAAAATCGGAATATATAGATAATGACTATGGTGTACCCCAAGGATCGGTATTAGGTGCATTGTTATTTATTATACTAGCTAATACCCGGTGTGCTTCGCTACCCCCATCGGAATTAAATACATATCTCGTGATGCAACTGGATCGCCCACCATCAAAATTGTTACGCCATTGTTGGGGCATTGTATCATCCTTGGTGTTGTCCAGCTGGAGTTGCGATTATGTGGTCATGAATTGCGATTATGTGGTCATCTGAACTTAATCGTGAACTTAAAGATCCTTACCAATTCGTTGATTTCATGAAACATCACTTGTAAATCGGCAACAATCCATTGTTTTGTGTCAGGGTTATAATGCTGGCGGTGGTGCACTTGGTCATTGTTATCCTCTTCTCCTATGAAATAAATTTGTAAGAACTTAGGATCTTCATTTGGAATTGGCAACAATGATCCCATTTTATGATAAATTTGACCTTGAACACGAAACGTTGGCATAAAGTTGTCTCGAAATACTTTGGTATCACCAAAAGAGGTAATTTTTTTATTTTGTTTTTTATTATTTATTAATATTTTGTTAAATTAAAAAAAGTATATATTTCGAAAAACTTACCTGAAATCAGTGATTGTAGTGGTTCTGGAGGTGGAAGTAAATCAGACAAAACGATTTTACCATTAGAGCAACACATGCCAGGTGTTTCATTTTTGTACCTGAGTGCATTGCAATATTGGCAAACTTCATTCATGTCACCAATTGCCACTAATTCGTCTTCGGTATAATCTATATCAGATCTATAGTTAAATGCAATACCTGAGTATCCATGAAAAACATTACGTCGATTCACCACCATTCGATTACGATTTTGTTCTCGACGCAAATAATATTGCTCTATCCTCTCTGCTGCTTTTCTTGTTGATGTTCGAATCCGCTGACTTTCTACTCGTGATTCATGTTGGACTTCTGTTTCATTAGTTCGTGATGTTATGGTACGATTTCGCTGGCTTTGTAGCCGACCTTCATGTTCCAACGGTGTCTCGGTAGCTCGTGCGATTGTCGCATGTTGTCGAAGACCTTCAAGACGTCTTTCACGCTCTGAAGGCGTTTCTGTGCCTCGTGATGTTTCGATACGATTTCGCTGGCTTTGTAGCCGACCTTCATGTTCCAACGGTGTCTCGGTACCTCGTGCGGTTGTCGCATGTTGTCGAAGACCTTCAAGACGTCGTTCGTGTTCTGACAGCGTTTCAGAAGCTCGTGCTAAAGAGGTAAGATTTCGTTGACTTTCAAGGCGCTCTTGGTTTTCTGAAAGCGTTTCAGTAGCTCTTGCTGTTGTGGCGCGTTGTCGTAGGCCTTCAAGGCGTTCTTCTCGTTGTGATGGCGTTCCGGCTCTAAAGGTTGAAGCTCGACTCTTTTCAGTCCTGAGGCAACTTTCACGCTCTTCCGAACTTTCATTTGCTCTCTGGGATTGCAAATGCAATGCATTTTTAGTGCTTCTGGAAAGCGATGCTTTTTTGGGGGCATTTTTATAAATTGTTGCAAAATAAACGTCACTCAATGTTTAACTCTTTTAGAATCAAAGATTCAACTGAATTCCAAAACCGAAAGCGTGTTATATTTATTCCTTTATATTTTACCTAATATGAAATAGGTTCAGGTCAAAAAACTTTAAAATAATTGAGGCTAATTAAATTTGACAAATAGTTATGTTTGTGACGGTCGCAGGTAATTTTTTTTGATGAGTTTTGCAACTTCTTATTTTATTTGGAAAAAATATTGAGAGTTTACATTTTATTACTTAGGTATTCGAAAGTAATGAATGAAAATTTTACTGCCTATTGTTACATGCCCATTCATCACCCAATAAAATGCTGATTATTAAACTTACCTGATCTATTTTTCAAGATATGCAACAAATAAATAATATTTTTAGTAATTACCCATTGTTAGAAGTAAACAATAACGTAACTATTACATATGTACATATATGTTTTTCAAATAAATATTTAAATAGTATGAATTTCAGTACTTACTATGTATATGAGTTGAAAATTTCAAACTCAACCATTTGAGCAGCTTAAACATTCTAGAATTCAAATGTATGTTGATGATATTCAACTCTACATTGATAGCTCTGTAGCTTCCATCAACACTGGAGTTAAAGATCTTAACACTGACCTTAATAATATTTCTCTTTGGGCGACTGCAAATGGTTTAAGGATTAACTCTAAAAAGTCAAAATGTATTGTAATTTGCAAAAAATCCGCAAAGATTGAATCTAGTAATGATGTTGCCTTTTTTGGTTATTTCTGAAAAAAAAATAAATAAAACAAAAGTCTACGAATTTAATTTTAGTTATATTTTTTCTTATTTGGTGATTTTTTTCACAAATGTTGGTTACAAAATTTTTTTCCTTCCCTTCTATCTTTCCCCCGCGTCGTGAATTTCTAAAATATGCTAAAATGCACATTCTTTATACTTTATTTTCTTTGGTTTTATACATCAAGAATCATAGATAGCATACTTTAGGGGTAATGTGGCACCCTATGTATAGCGTTGCCAACACAGTTACCGATTACTTGTAGTGTAAACACGCAGTTGTGTAAACACGAAGTTTTTGATTTCGACATCACTTGTTACGTGCCGCCATAATATCCGTTCTCTTTGATCAAAACCTCCATCGACTCCAGACGTCTTCTCTCGTAAAATTAAAATCTTTTAAATCTTTTGAAATCCTTTATTAAATTTGTATAATAAACTAATTAGCAAAAACGTAAGATAAATCTTTTTATTTTATTGCTAAACTGGTGACCCCGACGTGATCCTGATACCTGACATGAGTACTGTGGATGAAAGCGGCACATCAACGGCGACTGCTACGGAAAATAGCAAACAACAACCACCACCACATGAGGTCTCCGTGGTTTACGCTAGGCTTCCCGTACCGCAAATGAGCAGTACCAATATAGAAGCCTGGTTCACGACGATGAATTTTTGGTTTACGGCATCAGGAATTGTCGCTGACAAGCAGAAAACGGCCACCATATTGGCAGCGCTTGATCCCAACGTCATTTCCCAACTAGCAGACGTAATCGCTTCTCTGCCGCCGACAGACAGATACGAATATACGAAGGCAAAGATTATCGCTCATTTCGCCGATAGCGAGCAACGCCGACTCAACCGACTTCTGTCCGAAATGCCCCTGGGAGACAAGAAGCCATCAGATCTCTATTACGAGATGAAACGCGTGGCTGGTAACACAGTAGGAGACGCAGCTCTCAAAGGTTTGTGGATCAAACGCCTGCCAGAATTCGCCCAACCAGTCGTAGCCGCTTCTACAGGTGCTCCGCCGGAATTCACCAGGATCGCCGACTCCATTATCGACGCAATGGCTTCTAGCCAAATTAGCAGCATACGTCAGAGACAATCAGGTGAGATCAATGAGCTACGAACAGCTGTCGTCGAACTGGAAAAGCAGTTCGATAAACTTTCAACAAGATCACGCTCCCGCGCTCGCAAGCCTACCGCTTCACGCGGCCACTCCGAACAACGACCAGCGTATTGTGAAAGAGCCACCGGGTATGAATGCTGGTACCATCAGAAATACGGCCGGAACGCAAGAAAGTGTCGCAGCCCCTGCAAACACAGGAAACGCCAGCTGAATGTGCTGTCTACAAATTCGTCGCCGCCTTCAAAATGACTCGACAGTGCAACGGAGGAGCTTGGCGACATCCCCCGTGACAGATGCCAAATATTTCGCCTACAAATTAAAGATAAGTATTCCCAAAAATTTTTTTAATTGATAGTGGTGCTGATGTGTCAGTATTACCGTTAACCTCCAAGTCATTTGACATTCGCCCAACTGCCGTTACTCTCTTCGCTGCCAACGGGTCCCCTATAAAAGTTATTGGTGAAAAGCGCATTAAATTGAATCTCGGTCTACGCCGCGATTTTTATTGGTCGTTCGTGATTGCCGTTTCATAATGATTGCTGATTTCATAAAGCATCATGACCTTTTAATAGACCTTCGGCGTAATCGACTCGCCGATAATACCACCGGGACCACATCAGAGCTCAAGTCCGCGACCTGCAACGAAGCAGCCTCAATTAGAACCTTCGACGCGACCAGCCCGTTCACCGTTTTGCTAAGGCAGTTCCACGACATCACGAAACTAGCGCCTTATGGTTCTACAACCAAGTCTTCTATAGTCCACAGGATCGAGACAACAGGACAGCCAGTTTTTTGCCGACCCCGACGCCTTTGCACCGAGAAGCTGACAGCTGCCAAAAAGGAGTTTGACTTTTTAATCAAAACCGGTATTTGTCAGCCTTCGAAAAGCAACTGGTCCAGCCCCTTACATATGGTCAAGAAGAGCGATGGAACCTGGCGACCATGCGGGGATTATCGTGCACTAAATGCGCAAACGCTTCCCGACCGATATCCTCTACCTTTTTTAACGGATTTTACGACCAACATGCGAGGTAAGACGATATTCACGAAGATAGACTTACAGAAAGCTTTTCATCAAGTCCCCATCCACCCGGACGACATCCCTAAAACCGCTATAAGTACCCCCTTCGGCCTCTTCGAATTTAAGTACATGACTTTCGGTCTTTGTAATGCGGCCCAAACGTTCCAAAGGCTCATAAACGAGGTACTTCGGGGATTGGACTTCGTTTTCCCATATATCGACGACATTTGCGTTGCCTCTAATTCAATTGAGCAGCATTATTCCGACCTTTCGGAAGTCTTCCGTCGTTTGCGTGATAACCACCTGGCAATAAATCTTAAAAAGTGCGAGTTTGGCAAAACGGAAATCAAATTTTTGGGACACTTAGTAAATGCTGAGGGCATCCGCCCGTTGCCTGAAAAAGTCGAAGTTATTAAGCAGTTTCCGAAACCAAAAGTGGCACAGGAACTTAAAAGGTTTATAGCTATGGTAAACTTTTATCGGAAATTCCTGCCACACGCCATCACCTATCAGACTCAGCTACAAAATCTAATAACCGGCAACAGGAAGAATGATCGCTCCCCCTTAACCTGGACTCAGCCCGCAGAAGAAGCTTCGAACGCTGCAAATCCGAACTGGCAAACGCCACGCTTTTAGCTCATCCCGCCGCCGAAGCTCAATTAGCTCTATATGTGGATGCGTCGGATACTGCAGTCGGTGCAGCATTGCACCAGCAAATCGATGACAACCTGCAACCTTTGGCGTTTTACTCCAAAAAGCTTACACAATCGCAGTCCAAATATTCAGCATACGATCGAGAACTCGCAGCTATGTACCAGGCCGTCAACCACTTTCGCTATATGATTGAGGGCCGTAGATGCTACATAGTAACTGACCATCGTCCTTTAACTTTCGCCTTCCATCAAAAATCCGAAAAAGCTTCACCTCGGCGAATACGACAACTTGATTTTATAAGCCAATTCACTACGGACATACGCCATACACCGGGCTCAGCTAACGCAGCGGCAGACGCCCTTTCACGAATAAATTCGATTGGGCGAAGTATTGACTACACAAGCCTAGCAACGGCTCAACAGACAGACATCGAGTTTCAACAACTTAGTGTAGATGCAGAAAATGGCAAAAATTCGTTAAAAATAAAATTATTTCCTATTCCAGGTTGTAGTCATCAATTGGCATGTGACACTACTACATCTCGTATACGACCTATTATCCCTAGGAACTTTCGACGTCAAATTTTGTCTACGGTTCATAACCTGTCACACCCTGGTGTACGAGCTACTACAAAATTGGTGACTCAGAGATTTTATTGGCCTGGTGTCCGAAAAGATTGCGCAGAGTTCGTACGTAGTTGTATACAATGTCAAAAAGCGAAAGTACAAACGCATAGTCGATCAGCTATTGCTAAATACGAGCCCCCGAAAGAACGATTCTCTCATATCAACATAGATATCGTTGGTCCGTTTCCATTGTGCGAAGGACAACGATACTGCCTCACTATAATAGACCGATTTACGCGCTGGCCCGAGGCTATACCGATTCCAGATATGTCGGCCGAAGTGGTCGTTAAAGCGATTATATCCCAGTGGATATACAGATTTGGCGTGCCGTCACGAATAACGTCAGACCGAGGTCGCCAATTCGAGTCCGAAATTTTTGCTGAATTAATGAGAACAATTGGCACGACACACTTGCGCACCACACCGTATCATCCCCAGTGCAACGGTATCATCGAGCGGTGGCATCGATCATTGAAAACAGCAATATTGTGTCATAACCCGACAAGATGTTTAGACCACCTTCCAGTCATCCTTCTTGGTCTACGAGTAGCCTTTAAACCCGACATTAACGCGTCACCGGCAGAAATGGTTTATGGCTCTACGCTTGCTATACCCGGAGAATTTCTTCACTCAACGTCAACTCCTGACCCTCGCACAGATTACATATCGAAGTTCCATGCTGCGATGAATAAATTAACTTCAACGAATACAGCTCATCATACCACGCCGCGAGTATTTATTTCTAAGGACCTACATAGCACCACGCATGTTTTCGTCCGCAACGATGCGATCCGACCTTCTATTACTCAACCTTATGACGGCCCTTTTCCGGTTGTAAAGCGATTTAACAAATACTTCACCATTTTGAGGAAAGGTCGCCGAAATAATATTAGCATCGATCGCCTTAAACCTGCCTTCATCACCGAGAGTGATTTCAGTGACAACTTTAGCTTTCCTACATCACAAATCGCAACCAAAAAATCTCCTCACATGTCTCAAAGAACTTCGCCTAACGAGCCTCAGAAAACCTTACCTGACGTACCTCAGAACATTTTTTTGGATGTGACTCAAGGAATTGCCGATGATAAGCCTTGCACTCACCTAGCCAACAAAAGCGACCCAGAAGACCACGATGCTAACGTTTCTCATCACATTCCAACTCGAAAATGTAATCCCAAACAGGTAAAGCCGAAAATTACCTTCAGTGGCAGACGAGTGGTAATCCCTTTCAGGTACAGGTGAGCCTCCACTAGGCAGGGGAGTAATGTGGCACCCTATGTATAGCGTTGCCAACACAGTTACCGATTACTTGTAGTGTAAACACGCAGTTGTGTAAACACGAAGTTTTTGATTTCGACATCACTTGTTACGTGCCGCCATAATATCCGTTCTCTTTGATCAAAACCTCCATCGACTCCAGACGTCTTCTCTCGTAAAATTAAAATCTTAAATCTTTTGAAATCCTTTATTAAATTTGTATAATACCCTAATTAGCAAAAACGTAAGATAAATCTTTTTATTTTATTGCTAAAGTAACTATGCGTATGAGTAATAAGTATATTTCAAATGCAATTAAATATTAAGTATGTAGTATGTAGTATACATGGGCATGGCCCATCGCTCATTTGGAATATCTACATAAAAAGTAGCCTATAACTCCTTCCAGACATACAGGAAGATGCTGTGAAAATTTCAAGAAAATCGGTTCAGCCGTTTAATCGTCTATAAACTTCAAACATACAATCAAACACCCATTCATTTTTATATATAAGATATATAAATTACATGCCTAAAGTGTTAGGAAAATGTGAAATAATTTTGTACGCAGATGATACACTAATATTTACGGAAGGAGATACGGATCATCAATGCTATGATAATATGACACAAGATATTAATAATGTTAATGAATGGTTAAAAATGAACAAGTTAAAATTGAATGAAAATAAAACTAAACTTATGCAGATTAATATGAACAATGAACTAGTTTTTAAAATAAATAATCAAGTTATAGAAACAGTCCATCAAATTAAATACCTTGGATTTATAATTGATAAAAAATTGAAACCTAATGAACATATCGAATATATATGCAAAAAAATTGGTTTCTTTAAAAGAATACGTAACAAGATCTCCACAATTACTTCTATTAATATATGCAACACTATGATTAAACCACATTTTGAATTTGGCTCAACAATAATCTATACATGCTGCAATGGAACACATATAGAAAGACTTCAAAAACTCCAAAACAAGTGAATGAGATCGATATTAAAATGTAATATATAGACGCCGATAGAAGCAATGCTGAATACGCTGAAATGGATGAATGTCAAACAAAGACTGCAAATGAATACAATTCAATTCATACAAAAAAAGAAAACTGGAAATGCCCCTGAATATCTTATCGAACAACGTAGATACATTGGAGAAACGCAGACATATTATTTGAGAAATGAGAACAACTTTAGAATTCCAAGAACAACCACAACAATTATGCAAATGTCCCTAATGTATAAAGGATTACATCTTTATAATATGCTGCCAAATGAAATTAAATATGAAACAAACATTAATGTATTTAAAAGAAAAATTGTACATTTCATTAAAGAAAATGTTTTAAATTGAAATTTGTGAACAAAAATTATAATTGTAAATTTTTAAAGTATTTCAAATACTACTAAATAAATAATAATAATAATAAATATAATAGAGTAGTAAGTATACAATAAAGAGTGAAAACCGCTATTGTTTTTTGGTAAAATATAACATGTAAAGACATGTAATATTAGACAATTTTATATGTGATGAAATTGTAGTACAATTGTTATTAAAAAGAAATTAATAATAATAATAATTTTATTCTATTAACTCTCTCAATTGTTTCATTATTAATTTTAATTATTGCATCATCATTCATGTTAATTTGAAGTAACTTAGTTTTGCTTTCATTTAGCTTTAGTTTATTCATCTTTAGCCAATAATTTATGTTATGTATGTCGTGTAGTAGATATTGTTTACATTGCTCATCCGTTTCTCCTTCCGCATATATTAGGGTGTCATCCGCATGTAGGATAATTTTACATCTTTTGAGTATTCGTGACATATCATTTATGTAGATTATAAATAGCAATGCTCCCAATATAGAACCTTGAGGTACGCCAAATTCATTATTCAATTCACTTGATTTTATACCATTAACCATTGTCCTTGCTTCCATTCAAGTTAATTTTCCTCAATGCCATACATATTTAATTTTTGAATAAGTATTTCTCTGTCGATTGTTTCAAATGCTCTTTTGAAATCTAAAAATATTGCCATTATTTTTTTCTTCCTTCCTATAAATTTCCACCTGATTATCAAATAATTTACCGTCGTTTCGCATGAGACATTTCTTCTAAACCCTGACTGATACTTTGTGAATAAATTATGTCGCTCCATATATTCTTCCAGTTGTTCCTTTATTACTTTTTGCATTATTTTTGTACATGTTTTTAGGGTATTTATTGGTCGGAATTCATCACACTTGTGGGTTTTTAAAATTTTTTCTACCGGGGAGGGATCCTCCTCCATATTTTAATGTATTTTGTATATTATTTGATGTAATGCCTATTTTTGGATCATACCAGGACCAAATGCGACCATCGGAACATAATCTATTTATTTTTGTTTCGTCAGACCATGTTACAAGTTTCCACTGCTCAGGAGTCCAATTGACATGATCTTTTGCAAATTTTAAACGATGAGCCCTGTGTTTTGCTGATAAATGTGGCTTTTTAATTTTGGTTTTAGCCTTCATACCGCACTCCTTAAGACATCTACGTACAGTTTGATTGGATAAATTTATTTGAAGGGACTCCCTAATATTCTTATAGGCCTGTACAGCATTATCAACAGCTCCTGATAAAACAAGACGTCTCACCAATCTCTTCGAGTAGCAATTTAATTTTTGTTTTCGACCACCATTATTTTTTTTTTGTGAAAACGCCAAGTTTTTTTTCGGAGATTGGATACAAATCCAATAGAAATAATATATTTTTCAGTAATTTCGCGTACTGATTTGCCATTTAAAATTTCATTTTCAATTATTTTTCTAATTTCTACTGAAATTATTTTAGGCATAATTTTATCTACAAAAATAGTTTATTAAACACCTATTTACCAACAGAAATTACTTTTAGTTACCTTTTAATATTTTATTATTATAAATTAATATAATTAATTTTTTTATTCACTTAAAATGATATACTGCCGGCAAAAACACGCTAATATTAATGAGTTACAAAAGTGTTCTCAAAAACTTAATCAACAAAACATAAATAACGGTACCATATCAGTGTTGTATTTATAATTTATTAGGTCCCTAGCTAATATAAAAATATGCAACTCAAAAACTAATCATTCATAAGAAATTTATAATGAACAAAAATTCAAAAATTCAAGTTTTTGTGAACAGTTGTGGAAGTCACTGTATGTAAAACTATTAAAAAGAAAAACGATTATAGGAGAATATCGAACAACTTAATATTGGATAACTGGGATTTAGTAGGTAACATCTTGCTTAAAATTATAAATAAATCGCTGGAAACGGGAATTTTTCCTGATAATTGGAAAGTCATTGGTAACACCAATTGAAAAACTTAAAAATACTAATAAATGTGAAGAATTTCGTCCGATTAACTCACTGAAAACATTTGAAAAAGTTTTAGAAACAGTGGTTAAGCAGCAGTTGGAAAAATACATGCAGGAAAACAAGTTATTGTCAGAATATCAGTCAGGTTTCAGAAGGAAGTTTTCGTAAGTCGGTGGAAGAATACGAAAAATAATAAGATCCTGCAATTTCTCTGGTCTTTAGACGATCATTTGAAATGATTGATAGGGGCATCCTGCTTCAAAAACTAATGAAGTATGGAATAGGGAATGAAGAGCTGATATGGTTTAGGTCATATTTGACGAACCGTAAACAAATTAAAAGAGTTAACACTGAATCCAGCCCAATTGAAAATAAGTATGGAGTACCACAAGGATCAATATTATGAGCGCTGTTATTTATTATTTACATTAACGATTTCATTTTGTTTTTAAATTTTTTTCATAAGTTCTTTTTCGGGTATTTTAAAATTCATGTCCGTTACTATTATGTGCATTTCAACTTGTTTTGGAACCGTTATTTCATAATTGTCACTTATTTAATTTTGTATTGCTTGAAGGAGACTTCTTCCGTATTCTCGCTTTGAATTTCTAGTGCTCCGTCCTTTTATTTTCAACATTCGTTATTTTTAAATTTATGGGATTTACTTTTTTATTTAATTTCTCTTTTGTTTTACATAACTTTGCTTTTCTCTTGTTTAAATAATTAAAGGGAAATTTTTCGAGACATCTGGCATCATAGTATTTTTTGCAACAGTTTGAGCATAAGTCATTTTCGTTTTGACGTTTGTATCGTTAATCATCTCCTTTATATCATTACATATTTTTATATTACTGTTCTCTACTGTATTAAGTGCGTGTTACCCAAACGTAACGTAACGTACCGTAGCAAACGTTCTCTTTTTAGTATATGGAGAGCAATGTAAACGCTTACCGAAACGTTTTCTCTCGTTAGCAAAACGGAACGATCTGTATAAAACAGAATTCTTTCACGCTTTTACGTGACAGTTGAACATGCAGAGTTGCATTGAGGTACAAATGCCCTCTTTGGAACATTCATGTTTATTCATATGTATAAAACCTTTAAATTGTTACATGTATGTAATGAAATTTTTAATTTTTTGTTAAAGTAATAATAAAAAAATATTTTATAAGAAATAAATACTTATTGTTATGTTTCTATTGTGCTCACAAAACAATTTTAACAAAATAAATAAATATTATATGTATATGTATTTTGAGTGACGAAGTCGAACAAATTCTCCTTTTTGGTACTTTCATGTATGTATATTAATTATATTATTATTATTATCTTTATTAGAAGTATTTATAATACTCTTTAAAATACATTTCATTTTAATTGTATTCAACAATTAGGTAAACCCTGATCAAAATAAACATGTTTTATAAAATTTACTGTTCTCTTTCTAACAATATTAATATTCGCTTCATTTTTGACATCAGCTGGCATCATGTTGTATAGATTCAATCCCTTACTGAATAACGATCTTTGCAATGCATTTGTGTCTGCTCTTGGTGGTCTAAAATCTAAAGCATTCCGGAGGTTGTAGGGTTGAACTTCTCCAACATATCTTATTTGCTCGGTCAGGTACTCAGGTGCATATCCCATTTTCATTTTCTGAATAAAAAGCATTGTATTTAGCTGCAATCTTTGTTTTACATTTAACCATTTCAATGTGTCCAACATATATTTAATCGATGTAAAGCGGTTACATTTTAAAATTGAGCGCATAGCCTTATTCTGTAATTTTTGTAGCCTATTTATTTGATGGTCTGAACAGCAGGTGAATAATATTGTTGAACTATATTCGAAGTGTGGCTTTATCATTGTGTTATAAATGTTAATTGCCGTTAATATTGACACTTTGTTTCTTACTCGCTTAAAAAACCCAATTTTTTTACCAATTTTTTTGCATATATATTTAATGTGTTCCTTAAAATTTAAACATTTGTCTATTAAGAAACCGAGATATTTAATTGTATTTACTTTTTCGATAATCACATTATTTATCTTGATTAATTTGTCAGTATTCATATTAATTTCCATTAATTTAGTCTTGTTTTCATTTAATTTTAGTTTGTTCATTTTTAGCCATGTATTTATATTATCTATATCTTTATCTAAGTTCTCATAACATAATTCTTCCGTCGCCGCTTCAGTAAAAATCAAGGTATCATCAGCATATAGAAAAATTTCACAATTCTCCAAGACTCTTTCTATGTCATTAATATATATGATAAAGAGAAGAGCTCCCAACACAGAACCCTGTGGTACTCCAAAATCGTTTTCAATTGAATCAGATATTATATTATTGACATTAGTATATTGTCTGCGGTTCGATAGATAGGATTTAAACCATTTTAGCTCGGTATCTTGAATTCCATATTTATATAGTTTTTTCAACAATATATCTCTATCTATAGTTTCGAATGCTCTTTTGAAATCAAGAAAAATCGCCAATCGTATATATTAAGCTCTTAAATTTGATTAAAAAAATGATTTTTCCTTAAATATTATTATAATTGTAATGTGTATAAAAATTTTGAAACATAATAAATTAAAAAATATGTATTTTGAGTGGCAATGTAACACAAATGTTTTTTTTAGTACTTTCCTATTTATAAATAAATCTTTTTTATCTTTAAAATTTTTAAATACATATTCTTATGATTCGACTGCTCTTAAACAATTATAAGATTATTGTTTATTATTACTATTCTACCTAGAGGTATTGTTTTGCAATTTAATAAATAAAATAAAAGAAACAAAAAATTACTTTGAATAGAACAATATTCGACAGTGTACTTTCAACTGCTGATTTCGAGCAAATGTCTGCATACCAATTTCTTTGCATTGTGTTGTGTTCGTGTGTATGTTGCTGTGTGTTTTGTTTTTATTTACATTCTTCGTTGACATATGTCCCGTTTTAAACGTTTCTATAACTACACAAACGTTTTTAAGGCTACGTACGCTACGATTTTACGTTTCTTTCGCATGGGTAACCAGCCCTTTATACATGTCTTTGTTTTTATTTTCAAATTCGTTTATGTTTCCATATAAATTTTTTACCACTTCTACGTTGTTTTCACAAATTTTTTGAATTCTATCTATTTTTTTAAATCTTTCATCATATCTCATATCAATTGCCTCTAGTAATGCTCTTATTTCATTTTCATTTTGCTTCAGCGAGCTTTCAAATTCATTTTTGTTTGTACTCAAGTAACGTTTGTTTGTTTTTACTCACTCCATCTTGGATCTCCCTTAAAACAAGGTCTATATTTTGGATATACTACATGCATCATCGCAAATTTAAACGAATATACATAATTGTCTTCATCAATGATTTTCGCCGAATATTGATCAATACCAAATTGATCAAGTATAATGAGTGCTTCATAACAAGCGATTCATTTATAATGATAAAAATACAATCATTTTGTTTTTTATTTATTTACTCTTATAGAGTACCCTTTTTTCAAAAATGCAGCATTATTTTTCATTTTTTATATTTTACAAATAATTAAATAATTGGAAACACTTGCGGCCCCTACACATTGCTCGTTTTTCTTTTTCAACCAAATTTGCTTATAAATTGTTATTCTACCGTCGTATTTTTCGTCGGTTTAATGAAATTTAAAGTTTTTTGACCTTCAACCAACCGAGGACTAACCAGTTATTTAACATAAGAACAGTTTGTACACAATTAAAAAAAAATTACAACCATTCGCATCGTGTTATAGAATAATGATCTTGCTTTAGCGTTGTCGTACCACGTATTTTATCTGCGCATATATATATTATATTTATATTATCACTTTTCTTATAAATTTCAGAGTATTGTATTCGAATCCTTGATTCACATTCTGCCATTCAAGATTGTTTAGCATTTCAAGTCGGTTTTGCCTTTTGTCGTTTTGGAAAACCAATATTGGATTCATTTGGTGTCACAAAACCAAGTAGGTTTTGTTATTTTCGAATTGAAATAAAACCGATGTTCGAAACAGCTGTTGTTTACATTCATACATTTCAATTTTAATATTTTTTTTTTTTTTTGACAAAATATATATTTATTTATTTATTTAAAATCGTATTTTACAAAAATAAAAATCCAAAATAGAGTGGACTACATGGTCATTACACCATATGTGTTGAATCTAGATTTCATGTAAAACATTTGCAGATTGAAGAATATTTTTAATTTTTCTTGCAGAGTTTATGTTGCTGCATTTTATAATTTCTTCTAGTGGTTCATTTGTTGAGCTTATCGGGCAATCTTTAAAGATATGACTTATGGTTAGTTCTTCTGCACACAATTCACATTCACTAGGTTGGGTTCTCCCATAGAGATGTTGTGTACTAAACCTTGTTGTTCCCACTCTTCTTTGCTACTATAATACAGTCTTTCCTGGATAGAAGTAAAGCTGCTTTGCAGGTATATAGCATATTGCCGGTTGAACAAAAACGCTTTTTGTATGGTCACAAACACAGTAAAAGAACACCTTCCCCATTCTAAGGTCCCACCATTGCTACAACTTGCAGCTACGTTGCGATTTTTAGCTGAAGGGTCATACCAAGTATTTTTTGGAAATGACTCTAGCATATCGCTGAGTAGAAGCACAGTTTCTACAATTTTAGACAATGTGCTCAATGCTATGGAGCGGTTCATTTGCCGTCAATGGGCGCAACTAGAAAAGAACTCCAACAATAAGCAAAGAGCATGGGACTATTTCTTTAATTCCCTTCAATAATTGGTTGCATAGACGGGAGTCATATAAAGATAATAAAGCCCAGCTTTAACGAGCATTTGAACTTTAATCGAAAAAGAATATGAATGTTGAATATGGAATACGTTGAGTGCTTAATGAGCACGTTACACTACCATCCGGAAGAGGCAGTAGGAATTATAAATTCCTGCTGCGCTCTGCACAACATTTGCAGGAGCTATAATGTGCAAACCAGTGAGGATGAGCTGACTTTATCATTACCTGAAAGTGAAGACAATGTTATTTTGTCATCAAGCACGACTCTGCAAAGTGAAGGTCAGAGAATCAGAGACGAAATAGCCACAACCTTATAAAAGATTGGTAAAATAAAAGCTATTTTTAAAGTAGAATTAAAGTTGTTTTTAAAATTAACAGACAGCTGTTAGCTGCTTGGTTTATTTCCAATAACAAAACCGATAAGACATTCTGTGACACCTAAAACCGATACTTATTCAAATTCGAAAAAACCGATAATCTTGGATTGTATAACACCAAATGGATTTTTTTTTTCAAATCCAATTCCGACATTATTGCATTCTATGACACCCCTGATAAGTATACTTTGTTTGCCTTATTTTGCATTTTTTGCATTCTTTCCAATAGATTACATACATACACACATAATTACATATTACGGCCTAATTTCTCACACCAGTTATGTCGTGTGTGTAATTTTATACATGAGCGGCGGGACCTACACTTTAAATTCGACTCCGAACGACAGATTTTTTGTTGAGAAATTTTTCATTGCAATTTTATTTATTCTTAGAGATTTTGCCAGAAATCTGCTGGGAGGAAGTCACCGAATATATTGTCACGTTTTTACCCTTCAAAAACGTTAAAAATATGAGTTCGTGGATTGCAAATGAAATAAAAGTAAATTAGTGTTTAATTTCAAAATCAATTCTTTATTGTCTGCACAAATCTGTGTGCACCCTGTGTTGAAATTTATTCACACAATAACAATTTCCTTTAAATTGTTATTCTTCTTGTACACAATAACAATTTCCTTTAATTGTTATTCTTCTCGTACACAACAACAATTCCCTTTGTTGTTCTCCTTGGTACACTCGTTCGTTAGCACTTCGAACTTCGATTCTCTTCACACGCAACGCAACGTGTCTGATTGAATTACCACTCTTCTGCTTACAACCCTTTTTGTAAGCAACAAACTTTCTGCTCGGGTAAACACTAACAACTGCTTACTTCGAACGCAACCGTGTCTTCACACAAGACTGACTGAAGTATCACTCCCTCATCGTTGCTCGTTTTGTCTTGCCTTTTATATCGCTGGATCATCAGTCTAATGCATGCCCGTGGCAGAGAATGACTGCCTTCGGGAACAATCTAAAAATGTAAACAACTCGCTTCCCTTATTGTTGTTAGTGGATCTTGTTTACATCTATCCTTGTAGCGTTGTTGTTGTTTGTTTACTTTGTCCCTTTTCTCTTCTTATACCTGATGTTATTGTTGCTTGTTTACTTTGTCCCCTTGTTTACTGATGTTGTTGTTATATTCTCGTTTGTTCTTTGATCACGCGATCAAGCCCATTGTTTTTGTTGCTATATGTTTACTTCTTTGTTGATCATGTAAACCTTATGTTGTTTTTGGAGGTTTTGTTTATCACTTTATACATGATCAAGTCCGTTGTTTTGTTTTTGGAGCTTTTGTTTATTATCTTAATAACACCATTTCCATTTTCGTAACACTGCCGCCCACTTAAGCCTGTTCGTCCCGAATAGGCTCATTATCTCTTCTCCTATAAATAGCCTTGGCAGGTGGTTCAGACTTTGCACCATATATCGCAGCTCGATACGTCAGTAATAGCCTCGGAATATGTTCTTCCCAATCCTTCTGCTGCTCGCTCACTACTTTCCGCCAGTATCTTTCCAGGGCTTGATTAAACCGTTCTATCATTCTGTCTGTGGGTGAAGCGGCGTCGTTCGGGTCTTCTTACTCGGACTTGTGGGGACCTCGTTTGTGGGAGCCAGCACTTCCTCCTCAGTGATAGCTCGCTTTATTTTTCCTTACTGTAACGGGGACTCTGGTGTAGTGCTGGTAACTCGCCGGTGTGTTATTCCCTTGGTGAGACGGATCTTGACTTTCCTCGTGGCCCTTTCCAGTTTTCTAGGAAGATGACCACCATTTCCACCGCTGCAACATCTAAGCTTGGCCTTTCGTCCGGTTTCTTCAAAGACTTGCTTTAACGACATCTTAAATTTCCTCACAAGGCATCCTTTTTCCCCGACTTCCATTCTTCGCACACCGCTTACTTCTGGTCTGGAAATCGTTTGAGTGGTCTCCTGGGCTACTGCAAAGGTCGTCTTTTGTGCAGAACATACCGCTAGTTTGACGTCAGGGTAGCGTATACCATTTACCAGGGCCTCGGTTTTAAAATCTAATACCAGGGGATGGATTTCTCTTGGGTATGTGAGCTGCACTAACCTCCCGACATCCATTGCAGAGGCTGGAAGCGGCTCATTAGCCTCTTGCGCACAGCACCTTAACTGCCTACTGTACAGCTCGCGCTTGTGTTCGTTGCCAAGCCTACGCTGTAGCGTCACCATTATGTCGTGGTAGTTGTTTCTGCAGCTGTCTGGCATGTTTTCTCGAATCTCGGCTGCGGGACCTTTTAAAGCCAAGTTTGGCTCCAAAGCCTTCTCTTCGTCGTCCCATCCGTTACTGCTGGCTACTTCTGATGAGATTCGCACTGGTTCCTGTCGCTGGCTCTGGAGGTTGTCGATCTTCTCCTCCTCCCTAATGAGTTTTCCCTCGACGGACTTTTCTAAATTGATTCCTGTCGTGTCTTCTATCTTTTCTAAGCTTGCCACCTTTCCTTCGTCACTAGTTACCCTTTTGCTGAATGACTCGAGTATGTCATCCAGCTTTCCAGATGTTGCTTTTAATTCGGCCAGAAGTTTCTGATTTTCGGCTCTAGTAGCTTCTTGCATTTTTCGATTTGCTACTTCCATTTTTTCCATCCGTTGTTCACTATCTTTACGAAACTCAGCCAGCAGTTTTAGATTTTCGGCTCTAGTAGCTTCTTGCATTTTTTTATTTTCGGCTGAAGCTACGTCTATTTTTTCCACCATAGCTGTTTGCATTCGTTGATTTGCTACTTCCATTTTTTCCATCATGGCTGCTAGCAACGAGTTTATGTCGATACAGCTAGGGGATGCAGGTGCCTTGAGCTCTCGTTCCTCGTCATCCTCGAACTCATAGGAATCGATGTCGATACCCTCAAACTGCAGTTGTTCCCTTAACCGCCTTTGTAGTTCATTTTTAGTGCCCGTTGTTGGCAGCTTGAGTTTATCCAACTCACGTTTAAGCCGTTCCACTTTCAGATCGGAGAGCTTCATTTTGGTTGTGATTTCTCTTTATTACTTTTACTTTTATTTTTGGATTTTGCAATCCCACTTCTGACACCAATTGTTACGTTTTTACCCTTCAAAAACGTTAAAAATATGAGTTCGTGGATTGCAAATGAAATAAAAGTAAATTAGTGTTTAATTTCAAAATCAATTCTTTATTGTCTGCACAAATCTGTGTGCACCCTGTGTTGAAATTTATTCACACAATAACAATTTCCTTTAAATTGTTATTCTTCTTGTACACAATAACAATTTCCTTTAATTGTTATTCTTCTCGTACACAACAACAATTCCCTTTGTTGTTCTCCTTGGTACACTCGTTCGTTAGCACTTCGAACTTCGATTCTCTTCACACGCAACGCAACGTGTCTGATTGAATTACCACTCTTCTGCTTACAACCCTTTTTGTAAGCAACAAACTTTCTGCTCGCGTAAACACTAACAACTGCTTACTTCGAACGCAACCGTGTCTTCACACAAGACTGACTGAAGTATCACTCCCTCATCGTTGCTCGTTTTGTCTTGCCTTTTATATCGCTGGATCATCAGTCTAATGCATGCCCGTGGCAGAGAATGACTGCCTTCGGGAACAATCTAAAAATGTAAACAACTCGCTTCCCTTATTGTTGTTAGTGGATCTTGTTTACATCTATCCTTGTAGCGTTGTTGTTGTTTGTTTACTTTGTCCCTTTTCTCTTCTTATACCTGATGTTATTGTTGCTTGTTTACTTTGTCCCCTTGTTTACTGATGTTGTTGTTATATTCTCGTTTGTTCTTTGATCACGCGATCAAGCCCATTGTTTTTGTTGCTATATGTTTACTTCTTTGTTGATCATGTAAACCTTAAGTTGTTTTTGGAGGTTTTGTTTATCACTTTATACATGATCAAGTCCGTTGTTTTGTTTTTGGAGCTTTTGTTTATTATCTTAATAACACCATTTCCATTTTCGTAACAATATATTTTTCATATTTTCATTTTGATGTCTAACCTGGGGTTTAAACCGACGCCTTAAACCTAATAAGCCAACACACTACCTACCAAGGCGAATTCATATAAGGTGGTGTGTCCGCCCAGGTGATAGCTTTTTAAGTACGAGTGATTGTCAAATGTTTTGTTTATGTACAGTGAGCAAAAGAAACTTGTGCACTTACTACTTCGAAATACATTTTTCTCTAGAAAGTTATATTGAACAAAATCCTGTGGAATAATATATTTGTTAGTTTTTTATATGTAAGACTACACTGTATGACTACGGAATAAACAACACTTTCTTCGCCGAGAGCACAACACAGAATGAATTCTTTTCTTTATTTCAACCAATGCTTAGCCTAATTTACAGGGGATGATGCAATCGCTATACAACATTGTGTTATATAAAAGAGAATAAACATGAATTGAGAGAGCGTGAGATAAACTAACATAAAATATTATACGTTAACATAGTGTGAGAAAGAGTGCTAGCTTATATAATGTTACACAGCGATGCCAACTTAGCACTTTTTACGCTATTTTTAGCTCTTTTTGAATGCACGCTGCGCGTTTTTTTTTCTATTTAGCTCTTTTTTTAAAAACCCTTTTCGGTTTAGTTTTTAGCACTTTTGGCACTTTTTGCAAAGAAGAAAGTATTTTTAATGACCTGTCATCGTTTTAGAAGTACAATACAAAATATATCTTTTTGTGCAACTGCTAGTTTAAAGACATTAACATATTAGCTTGAATTGCTGGATTCCCTCCACTTACTTGCCTTTAAATATACTGTCGAACCACAAGCTTGTTTAACACATTTATTACAGTGAATTAAATTTATACTAAATGAAAAAAAGCTGAAATATTTTATGAAAAAATATTGAGTTCCTGACAAACACCAGGCGAAGAAATAGAAATAAAAGTAGACGGGAACTGTTAACTTGGTTATAGCTTTGAGTCTAACATATCTGACATACATAGATAAAAAATTAATCAAGAAAAGCTTAATGAAATAAGGGCAAAATTACCATCAAGCTTTCAAATTTTAGAAAAAATTTCTGCATTTAGTGTAACAAATATTTTCTCTAGTAATATAGAAGATAAAGAGTTTATAAACAACTATAAAGAAATTGAGGAACTTGAAAATAACAAAATTTAAAACTATATAAATGGAAAAAGCTGGATGGAACTGATAATTTTTGAATAGAAGTCAACCAATTTAAAAACTCAACAAACGAAAATACATTTGGAAAACTTTCTTCCTTTGTGACACTGCCCTACTCAAATGCAGAAGTAGAACGCACATTTAGCGTTATGAATTGTTATGAAAAATAAAATAAGGTACAGAATGTCATTAAATATATCTAATTCATATAAAGTATGGATTAAAACGAAAAAAATGCATCAATTCTAATGAAAGCTACAAAAAGTCAAAATACTTTATCAAAACTATTTTGTGGGCCGATGAGGAAGAAGACAATACAATTTTAATGATATTTTTTATATTTATGAACACAATTATTATATATACTATTATTATTAAACAAATAATAATTATACTATTATTTTAGAATTAATTTAAATCCAAAGGACAAATAAAATTAATTTAAAAAACGTTACATTTTAATTTAGCCCTTTTTAGCTCTTTTTACTTGTTGCCCTGGCGCTTTTTGCATCTACAAAGTTGGCATCGCTGATGTTACATATGAATATTTGAGAGTTACATTATCTTAGCATAAACAACATTTGTTAACATGGAGAGAGAAAGAATACTTATGTATTAGCTTAAATTATGTTACATAAAGAGATGGTGCTATAATCGCTTAACATTACGTATATAAAAGAATATACAAATGAGAATAAGAAAATATAACTGTTGTTTGACAACGCCCATGTGTTACAAGAAAAAGATGATGCAATTCTTAACAATATTTCTTTCATGTATACGTATATAAAAGACTGTACAAATGATAATAGGAAAATATAACTGTTGTTTAACGACAATTCTTAAATGTATACGAATTCATAGTGATGCTTGTTGGATATAGGGAAATATGCCCAATAAGGGAGTATATCACATATATTGGCTACAACTCGGCCATCCTGACAGATGAGATCACCTGATCTCGTGTTGGCTTAACACATTTCCGACCCTTAAACCATGAACGGATATTCCCGACGGCCCATACACCCTTGTAAGGAGTTCTTGATTGCTGGAAGCCCTCGACATCCTCCAACAGATACCTGTCATTCCTCAGAACCTTGGCTATCCTATACGGTCCCCTAAACTTAGGAATCAACTTCCTCGACACACCCACATGTGAATCAAAATTCCTAATCATCACGTAGTCACCCTCCGAATACTCTCTCCCTGGTTTCCTGCGCTTGTCAACATACCGTTTATTGTAGTCCTGTGTAGATTCCTGCCTCGCAGAGGCCGCCTTCCTTACATAACCGTTGTCGACCTGTGTCCTGTGCTGAAGATCGTCAAGTACACACTCCCCAAGTGTATCCGGCACCGGGCTGCTCTGCCCTAAACCAAACAGCATCACACTCGGGTGCTGTGCAGTTGCTCTATGAGCAGTGTTATTCAAGGCATGTTCCACACTGTGCAAGACCGTGTCCTAATAAATGCCATCCTCGGGGCGAACAATTTTCGCCAGCATTGGACCTATGCTCCTGTTAACCCTCTCCACCTGTCCATTAGCCTGTGGAGAACCAGTCGCAACCTTTACGTGCCGTACACCGCACTCATTCAAAAAATCCTGAAATTCCGAAGAGGTGAATGCGGCTCCTCTGTCACTAACAATACATCTCGGGCGACTATATGCCCTAAAGTAGTCCTTCAAGTGCTGCACCACTTCCCTTGTCCTCGTAGTCTTTGTGGGATAAAGCCTCAAAAACTTCGTACTCGCATCGGCAACAACCAATATGTGTTTCAAAAGTCTCCCATTGTCAACAGGGCCATAGTGATCAATGTGTATGACATCAAACGGAACCGCAGACTTGGGAATACTATTCAGAAAACCCTCCTCTTTCCCATGTTTATCCGAGTAAGAGATACATTTCAAACAATTCTGAATATGTTCGGAAGCCTTTTTCCTCATTTGTGGAAACCAATAACTGCCTGATATAAGATCCGTCATCTTATCGATGCCAACGTGTCCCATCCGGAACGCAAAATAAGACCACATCGTCCTTATTAGTCTTCCTATATAAGATCCCATTCCTCATCTCGAACATCTTACTCTGCCTGCTCTGTAGTTCCTCCTTCAGTTTCATCAGATTCGGGTCTCTGTTCTGGCATATTACCAAATTCTCCTCGAAACTATTACTCTCTATCACCATCACATGCAAACTCCTGCTCAACGCATCCACATGTTGCATGCGAGACCCAGCCCTATGTTCCAGTACATAATCGTAATCCTGAAATTCTAAAGCCCACCTTGCTATTCTCGGATTCATCTCCCTCCGGCCCAAAGTCATTGTGAACGAGTTGCAATCAGTAACAATCTTGAATTTCCTTCCGTGTAAGTAAACTCTAAAACGTCTCAAAGCGTATAAAATAGCGAGAGTCTCCAGCTCAAAGCTGAGATATTTTGACTCCGATTCGCTCGTCCTCCTGGAATAGTAAAACACGGGGTGCATCTTTCCATCGCTCTTCCTCTGTAAAAGAATAGCTCCAAATCCCGCGCCACTGGCGTCACAGTGCAGTTCCGTCTCGTCCCCTGGATCAAATAGTGCCAGCACAGGAGATTTCAATAATTCCTCCTTCAGTGTCTCAAAGGCCTTCAATTCGTCCGGTCCAAATTCGAAGACCCTATCCTTCCTTGTCAAATCCGTCAAAGGCTTAGCAATAGTAGAGAAATTCCTTACAAACCTCCTAAAATACGAAGTGAGGCCAAGAAAACTGCGAACAGAATGTACACTAGTAGGGACAGGGAAATCCCTGACAGCGCGCAGACCCGAATCATCAGCCCTTATACCCTCACCACTAATCTCGTATCCCAAATATCTAACAGTAGTCCTCATAAACTCACATTTATCTAATCGCAACTCCAGTTTGTTCTCCACCAGACGCATAAATACCTCCTCAAGAATCCGAAAATGTTCCTCAATATCCCCAGTAGCTATCATTATGTCATCCATATAGACAATCAACCTTCCATCCCTAACCATATCCGCAAAGACCTTGTTCACAAACCGCTGGAATACAGATGGGGCGTTCTTCAGCCCGAACGGCATTCTCAAAAACTCATACTGTCCAAGTGGAGTAACAAAGGATGTGTACTTCACAGAATTCTCAACAAAAACGTGGTAAAATCCATTCCTCAGATCCAACTTCGTAAAGTACCGCTTCCCGGACAATCGGTCCAACAGCTCGTCAGCCCCCGCACAGTCATTCGTCCCCAAATCCCTTACCAAAGATTCCTTTTCCGCCAACACCAATCCTACCTCATCAAGAAAGTTCCTCCCAAGGATGCAATCAAATACCATCGCAGCATCATCAACCACAAACACATCAAGTTCAACACATTTATTCTCAAAATTCAAATAAAATGAAATTCTACCAAAAGTTTTAATCTCTGTAGCATTCAGGCCGTAAAAAGAAACATTATTATTAATTTCGCGTTTGAAACGAATCCTTCGAGATATAACAGACTCCCGTAGAAAACAAGCAGGGCTCCCTGTATCCATCAAGCATTCTACATAAAAAGAATTTGAAAATTTTTTCTCTAAACTACATTCAAAATACCTTAAATATTTATTTTCTACCTTTGATCCATTTGTCTTCCGCTCTGGACAGGCTGCAACAAGATGGTTCAGACTTCCACAACCGTAGCAGGAACCTATTTCCCTTTTTGGTTTCTGGCACTCACTGGCATAGTGTCCAATACAGTTGCAGTTGTAACAACGAACACCAACCCCTCGTTTCACTACCTTACTGCCTGACGTCTCTTTCAAATGTATTTTTGAAAACGCCATCAATAGCTGCGACCTCTCTTGAAAACACCTCAGGTTCGCATGCGTTCTTAGGTTTTCGTCCGGGACTCCGTCGATTATGTAATCAACAAGTTCATCCTCGGGTACACCCAACCGGTCGGCCAAAAGGACTTTGCTATTCAAATAAGATGAAAAGTCCTCCCCTTTCAACCACTTTCTGCCTTCGAATTTTCGACGGACGTTCAGTCGGCTTTCTCTCTCTCCAAAAAGTGTTAACATTTCGTCTAACATGCCGTCCAGGTTGTCGTGCACAAAATTGGGCTTTGAGTGCAGCCAGGTTTGTACTCTTCCTCTGACTTTGGCCATTAGCAGTGCCTTCATGGTGTCATCATCAATGGAATACAGTGCCCTAGCGTTTCGGATTGCGTCACGAACACCTCAGGTGACACAGAGCCATCGTATTCCGGCAACAGCTCCTTCAAAAGGGGGAATGAACCACTTATCTTACCCCTGTAATTCTCTTCAGCACTTCCCCTCTCATTTGTATCGCCTTTCGCACCACCTTCATTTCTCTCATTTGTTACTCCATCATTTGCATCACCGCCTCTTCCACCACTATCATTTTCGTTACAATCGTTTGAGTCACCACCTCTTCCACCACTATCATTTTCGTTACAATCGTTTGAGTCACCACCTCTTCCACCACTATCATTAGCTTCAACAGGACACACACCTCTCTCTTCTAGAGGAACATCATTGAGACGCAAGATCAGAGCACTTTTTGTTCCCGTTGTGGACAAATTTAGTTGCTGCAACCAACTGCGCAGCTGTGAGGCCGTGTACTTGTTAAAATTCGCCTCTTCCATATTCACTCTTCCGTTTTCAGTTTATTGTTCAAAATTACTTTAAAAAAATTCGCTTTAGTTCAAAAAAAAAAAAATTTATTAATTTTGGTTCTCTCCTTTTTTTCAGTTCACAAAGAATTTTTATTTATTTGAGTTCTCTTCTCTTTTTTTTTAATTCACAAAATATTTTTATTTATTTTAGTTCTCTTCTATTTTTTAGTTCACAAAAAAAATTTTATTTATTCTAGTCCTCTTCTTTTTTTTGTTTTTAATCCGCAAAAAATTTTTATTTATTTTAATCCTCTTCTTTTTTTTTTTTTTTTACAATCCCACTTCTGAAAATTGTAAGACTACACTGTATGACTACGGAATAAACAACACTTTCTTCGCCGAGAGCACAACACAGAATGAATTCTTTTCTTTATTTCAACCAATGCTTAGCCTAATTTACAGGGGATGATGCAATCGCTATACAACATTGTGTTATATAAAAGAGAATAAACATGAATTGAGAGAGCGTAAGATAAACTAACATAAAATATTATACGTTAACATAGTGTGAGAAAGAGTGCTAGCAAGGCAAATTCATAGATGGTAGCCGCAGGTCTACAACAAATACAACAATGCAAAAACAACAGGCATTTTGTTTTTGTTAAACAACTTTAATGTTGTCAAAATAGGAAGAAAAAAAATGGAGAAGGAAAAAAAATTAACAACTACAATCACACGCACAACAAACACACACAAAAACAACAAAATTTTGACATTAAGAAAGAGATCAGCTGTTTAGATAATCCCACCGGTTACATGAATTCGCTTTGAGTGCTAGCTTATATAATGTTACATATGAATATTTGAGAGTTACAAGAAAGAGAGAGTAGATATAAACATTATCTTAGCATAAACAACATTTGTTAACATGGAGAGAGAAAGAATACTTATGTATTAGCTTAAATTATGTTACATATAATATAATCGCTTAACATTACGTATATAAAAGAATATACAAATGAGAATAAGAAAATATAACTGTTGTTTGACAACGCCCATGTGTTACAAGACAAAGATGATGCAATTCTTAACAATATTTCTTACATGTATACGTATATAAAAGACTGTACAAATGAGAATAGGAAAATATAACTGTTGTTTAACGACAATTCTTAAATGTATACGAATTCATGCTGATGCTTGTTGGATATAGGGAAATATTCCCAATAAGGGAGTATATCACATATATTGGCTACATATAATAAGTGTACACATTTTTTTGCTCACTGTATATACATTCCTTTGTTTATTGATTTCTTATTTCCTTTTATATTTGTATTGTACACTACTTTTATCGTAGAATCTGCTCTTGTGGTTCCCAGTATCCCCCTGAAGTATGACTACCTTAGTGGTAGCGCAAATCGGTCCGTATTTCAAAAACTACTACTACTACTACTGATTTTTTTTTTAACAATTAAAAAGAACCAAGATATAATGACACAAAATAACAACTTTATGTCATTATATGGATTCGCCTTTGTCATTTCTGTCATACGGCGAATTTCATTTGACAATCTAGTATTAAAAAACACTGCGAATTGAGTTGTTGTAATTTTGCTATCAATCTGCTACCTACTGGACTACGGCGACTTTCCAATAGATTGGTTCTGTTAAGCAGCTAACAGTGGTTCGTTAAATGCAAATTCTGCCCTGCTAATTGCATTTTGCTCTGTTAACGCCAAAGGTAGCACTGCTAAAATTGTGGGTTTGCGTCTTTGGTTTTTAAATTCGAATTATTTTTCATACGCATAAGATTTTTAATTTCAATAAAAAAAACAATGTTCATAATGACTATAATTAGAAAAATGTTTATATACAGGCACGTTCTGAAAAACGCAAATCGCCTAAATTTTGCGCTTTCCTTTTAAAAACGCCAAGAGGATGTTCTGACGAACGCAAATCGCTAAAAATTTGTTTATACGATTCGAAAACGCTTAAACGATTTCAAATCACAAGAGTATATTGCAGTGAACTGATGAAAATATATTCAAGCAGAACTTCTTAACAAAAAATGCGATTTCAAATCACAAGAGGATATTGTAGTGAACTGATGAAATATGTCCAAGCAAACCTTCTTAACAAAAAATGATAACAATTTTACACTTTTCTAAATAAATATACCATACTAAACATTTGCTTTATTTTTAACCGGAACGTCTAATGTGTTAGAATAATCCCTTAGGACAGGTTTTTTAAATTTTCTTTCTTAGTTTGCAACTTTTTAAACAATTTATGCTTAATAAAAGACATGAAGGCATATTTGCTCTTTATTTTTTTAGTTTTGATGTTTTGATTTTTATTTGTAATGCTAAAACATATGTTTTATTTTTTTCGTAAACGACTTCGCAAATCGCAGGTAAGACGCGTGGGTTTCCCAACGCCTTGAAATAAATTTGGCGTTTTTAAAATCACTTGCGATTTGAAATCGTGCAATTGTCAGAACATGCCTGATAAATGATGAATTTATAAAATGTTGTAGATCTTTAAGTAAACGCAAATGTGTATATTTTCAAAGTGGCAAGAACTATTTACACAAAATTTATTTAATTTATCACTTTGATTGGCGATTATGAAATGCGATGAAATAACCTTTTTAAAAATTTGGTTAAGAAATTTGTTTTAGTTTGGAGCAGTAAGCTAACAAAACTAAAAATATTGAAAATAGTGATTTTCAGAAAGATTTGTGCCTCCTCTTTTCGCAAAAATGTAACTTTTTCTTCCATTTAATTTTAGGTCTTACCAACTGATGGTTTACCTGATTTAGTATGCTGTAATTGCAAGTCTTACTTAGAGACGTTCTGGAACTTCAGAGCAATGGCACACAGAACAAATGCTGCATTGAAAGATTTTTTGAAATTGTGCAGATCTTCAGATATAGTGAGTAATATTATTTCTTAGTTTAAGTATATTTCACCAAGACGAATCATTAATTAGTTAAACAAATAATACTACTAAATTTAAATAGTCTTTATTACTTTAAAGTAATTACTACTTGCTAAAGTCTGAAATTAAGAAAAAAAAATTGGTATAAATTAAAAACTAAATAACTTATGTACATCAAAATTATTAATTATTCCACTTCCTCCCGGCTTCTGAGGTATGTTTGTTCTTTCCACTGATGTTTTTGGGTGGTGATATTTATATCTTGTCAAGGTTGTCCTGATTTTATTATTCATGTTGTTTAGATCCCCCTGATCACGCGATAATGTCGAATGTTTCTAGGAGCAGCGGAACAGCGCAGGTGTTGATTGCTTTTACTTCAGTTGCGGTCATTTGATGTGTTCCTTGTGCTTCTTACAATTAATAGTGATATGTTGCACTATATCCAGACGTATATAGTGTTCACCCCTTAAAATATGTCGTAAATCTTCCTCCCGTGTGATGCTGGTGATAATGCCATCGATGCTTCGTATAGGCTAAATTGTTTTAAAAATATGTTACCTATTTGCCAGGATAAAATTCTGTTCTTGTAGTGCAGTTTTAGCAAGACACTGGCATTTTAATCTATTTTAACTACAAATAATTGTCGAAAACATTAAACCAGATTTTATAATGTTGTCCGAAACGCACATAACGAAAAAATACGATCAATACATAACAATGTTCAATTCACACAAAACAGGAGGAGTATCATTATATTTTAAAAAACATTTTAAATTGAATAGAATTAAGTAAAACGTAAAGGACTTCAAACATTGGATTAGCGAATATATGGCGAAATGTGAAAGCATATCATTTATAATATTTGTAGTATATAGATCACCAAGCTATAGTAAAGCGGAATTTTGTGAGGATTTACAACAGTTTTTAGAAGACTTGTGTGAAAAAAGTGACGACATTAACATTGATTGGCAGTCAGATTTTTGTAGAAGTAAATTGGAGGGCATATTGAATGATAACGGGCTAAACCAAATAATGAGGGAATAATGAAAAATTTCAAAAACATTAATAGACTATATAATCACAAATAATTAAATGGTGTCGGCAAGAAATAATATAAACAATAAAATATCAAATCACGAATGTATAGATATTATTATCGAGAATGGAAACCATCAGAAGATACGGAACATGGAAATAGACATATTCAATTACAATAAAGACAGATTTAATAATGAACTAAATGCAATAATAGAATTTAATGAAATAAATAACATAAATGACTACGTTTATAATTTTGATACTTGTTTTGAACAAACAATTGAGAAATCTGTAGTGAAAAGAAAAGTTCGCGAAATCAATAATAATAAATGGTTCAGCAACGAACTTAGAATATTGAAAAAGGAAAAAAATTATAAAATATCAAAAGGCATTATTTGAAAATACAGCATCGTCGTGGAATAACTGTAAATTCATAAGAAATTTATATAAAGTGAAAATGTGTAATGAAAAAAATAAGTTTATAAACAATAAGACTACGAATACCAGCAACCAAAAAGAAATGTGGTATAAAATAAAAGAACTAGTCCTAAACACTCCCAAAAATGTGATAAAATCTGGGATATTTAATAATATAGAATGTGTAGTGATCTATAATACGGCAACAACGGGGCAAACGCCCAGCAAATTACTTTTTGGAATAGAACAGAGAGGGGAAATAGTTGATGAACTGACGGAACACTTACGGGATCTATACGATGGAAAAGAAAATTTAGATATTATTAGGGAAGAGGCTTCGAGAGCTATAGGAAGGTCTCAGTCAAAGAATTTAAAGTGTCATAATGAGCATCACAAGCCAGCCAAATCATTTGCAGTTAGTATTGAAGAATGTCGACATAACCGCTGCTGTAAACAAAAAATGAATACCCAAATATCGAGGGCCATATATAATACGGAAGCAATTGGGAAACGATCGTTATGAAATTACAGATGTAGAAAATTGTAAAATTACACAAATGCCGTATAGAGGAATAGTTGACTCTAGTCGTTTAAGAAAGTGGTTAGAGCGCAAAGATGAGAATAACTACTTATGGAACTCTGAAGGCAACACTAGTGAATATGAAGATTATGAGTATTTAGAAGAATTTTTAGAATAAGTATATATATCAATCGAGGTCGATTGTGTTGTCAAATTGGCCGAGATTGTAGTGACCTATAATACGGCAACTCTTTAAGCCCAAGTTATTACAACTCTGTATAGGATAATTATGTACTTGAAAATTGCAACCAAGAACTTTTTGCATTTCGATGCAAGCCATTCTTGGGTTAGAAAAGAACAATAAAACATGAGTTTAAACAAAGTCTAAAAAGAGTTTTCTTACAGACAGTTTATAAAAAAAGGAACCCGTTACAAATGTAATATTAATTCCGAAATAGCTGAAAATTGTAATGACTACTTCGTAGGTACTATTAAGGAAATAAGAGGCTCCATAGAAGACGTGCATTATAGGAACCAAATACCTGTGATAGACTGTAGATTTAAATTCCGGGCAATTTCATTATTAGAATTAAGGGATATATGTAAAACTATTAAAAAGAAAAACGATTATAGGAGAATATCGAACAACTTAATATTGGATAACTGGGATTTAGTAGGTAGCATCTTGCTTAAAATTATAAATAAATCGCGGGAAACGGGAATTTTTCCTGATAATTGGAAAGAGTCATTGGTAATACCAATTGAAAAAATCAAAAATACTAATAAATGTGAAGAATTTCGTCCGATTAACTCACTGAAAACATTTGAAAAAGTTTTAGAAACAGTGGTTAAGCAGCAGTTGGAAAAATACATGGAGGAAAACAAGTTATTGTCAAAATATCAGTCAGGTTTCAGAAGGAAGTTTTCGTAAGTCGGTGGAAGAATACGAAAAATAATAAGATTCTGGCAATTTTTCTGGACTTTAGGCGAGCATTTGAAATGGTTTATAGGGACATCCTGCTGCAAAAACTAATGAAGTATGGAGTAGAGAATGAATAGCTGATGTGGTTTAGGTCATATTTGATGAACCGTAAACAAATTACAAGAGTTAACAACACTGAATCCAGCCCAATTGAAAATAAGAAGGATCAATATTAGGAGCGCTGTTATTTATCATTTGAAGTCGCCGTAGTCTAGTATGTAAATGGAATATGAAACAAGTATATTTCTTCGGCGACTTCCTCTCAACAGATTTCTGGCAAAAACTCTGAGAGTAAATAAAATTGCCTTGAATAGTTCCTCAAAAATCTGTCGTTCCGAGTCGACTTTAAACTGTAGGTCCCGCCACTAACGTATAAAATTAGCACTCACAACGTGAGCGGTGTTGGGAAGCTAGGCCGTAATGCTGGCTGAAGGGTTGTAATGGCCAATTATGTATGTATGTTATTTATTATTTACATTAACGATATGGAAAAGGCCTTGGAAAAGTGTGAGATAGTATTATATGCGGACGATACTTTAATTTTTACGGATAATTTATGTCACGAAAATTTATCAAAGGATATGGAAAATATATATAAATGGTTAATGCTGAACAAGCTAAAACTAAATGAAAATAAAACCAAATTGTTAGAGATTAATATGGAGAATAATATAATCAGGGTTGTTGCAAAATCCAAGTCAGAATTGTCATTTATCAGAATTGAAAATCGATTCTGATTTAAATTGGTGTCATGAAATCTACTTGTTTTTCCTTTATTTCGAAAATTAACAAACCCCATATTCGAATCAGAAGTTTTGTTTACATTCTAAAATAATTTTTTTGATAAGTTTTCCAAAAATATAATAAATATACAATAATTTGTATCTAAACTAAACTGGTTGAAGCGGTAGTTTTATTTTTAATGATGGAGGAAACAAAAAGTGAAAAAGTGAAATGAAAAATATTAAGGGACTACACCAATCCACTAGAGCTGCCGGAAACAGAGTAAGTAGACATTACAATAAAAACCGCAATGATAAAGATTTTAACATTTACAAACTTTAAAGATTTATTTGACAATTTCGTCTGAATAAAGAAGCTTTTCGAATGTTGTTGAACATCATTGAAACTCACCTGTCTCCTTCAAATATTCCTTGCGTTATTCAGCTTGCAACAACATTGCGTTTTTTGGCCGAAGGATCATATTAAAAGGCAGTTGGAAATGATAGTTCCTTTCCCCTAGGCCGAAGTACAGTATCAATTGTATTGAGAACTGTACTAAAGGTTTTGGAAAGACACTTATGTCTTCTATGGGTAAAACTTAAAATGGATGACAACGAAAAACTAAGGTGTAAAAACTACTTTTTATAAGTATAAGTATAAAATCCCATCCATAGTTGGATGCATCGATGGCACTCATATCAAAATAATAAAGCCTGCAGTCGACGAAAATTTATTTTTTCATAGAAAAGGATACTTTGTATAAACGCCATGATTGTAGGTAAAAACTAGTATTTTCTAAACTTATTTTTTAATATATTTTTCATTGGAAGATTTGTGATAGCGACATGATTCGAGCCATAGCTGCACGGTATCCCTGCTCAAGTCACGATGCTTTCGTGTGGAACATAAGTAAGGCCGGCCAGCATTTTCTAACAGAATATGAATGTGGTGATCGAACGTCAAGATTATTAGGAGATTGCGGGTATCCAATAGAGTATTTTTTACTAACTCCGTTCAGAAACGCAGCATATAACACAAGACAATATAAATTTTATGTAGCGCATGCTTCAGCTCGTAATATTGTAGAAAGGACAATAGGGGTGCTTGATGGGTACACTACATTACAGTCCGCAAAAAGTGGTGCAGATAGCAAATGTTTGTGCCGCATTACATAATATTTGTAGGAGTTTCAAAATTTCTTACGAAATGGAAGAAATTGATTTTGAACCGGAAGAGCATTTAGAGGACAATGGGTTATTGCCGTACACAGTTTCACTCCACAACGAAGGGCAACGAATAAGAGATGAAATTGCAAACACTTTATAAAATTATTTCAATATACATATTTTATAAAATTCAATTAATTTCTTTATTTTATGAAGTTAATAATTAAATAATAATTTAATTAAATTTTCATTGTTGTTTTTAAATCAAGTTCCAATTGCTGTTTCATTTTATATCATTTTTCTCCACTAATATTTTTAACATTCTAGAACTGAAGTTTACGAACTCATCTTTTAAGTCTTTTAAAGAGTTGGCCACAATGTCATTTCTTTTTTCTATTCCACGATATATGCGTCTGAGAGAGCTTGCATTTTCTTTTTGCACAGATATCAGCTGATCAATTTTCTCGTTCAATTCATTCTTTCTTTCGCCCCTCCTCTAGTGGCGCGAGATTCGGATTTATTATGGGCTAACATTTTCTTTATTTCGCTTTTCCATTCCGTCCAAACCTTATTGCATAAATATAAATATAATCATATATTTTGAAAGAATAAACAATTTAATACCATTCATTTTGCAACTAATCAAATTAATTTCAACACGCGAAATCGAATGAATCTGAGAACTCCGAGATGCAGATTAGAAAAAATTACGTCTTTTAAATCTTCTTTAAAAGAACATTTATGCTCCATATTTGAACTACTTCTGATGTAAAATTTTTTTTAAATTTTTAATGTAAATTTTTTAATATAATACATTGTATTACTTAATTGTACATATGTATATACATTTTTGCCAACTTTGCCTCAATAATGCCTTAAAGGCGCTGAGGCCAAATTAAATTGAATTAAAATTTTGTACAAATAAATAAGATAATAAAAAAAAAAAAAAAAAAAATAATGCAGTACCTTTTTCCATCCGTTTACTTTCTTACTTGGCGGCCCAACGCTGTTAAGTAAAGTACTTGGGTTTCATAATAGATAAGGAAATAAAATTTAATGATCATATTGAGTTGATTTGTAAGAAAATCGGAGAAAAATCGGATTTTTCAAACGCATAAGAACTAAAATGTCAATTATAACGTCAATAAACATTTACAATATAATAACTAAACCACATTTCGAATTTGGATCAACAATACATTCATGCTGTTCAGATCAACAAATAATAAGACTACAGAAATTACAAAATAGGGCAATGCGTGCAATACTTAGAGTGAATAGATTAACATCAACAAAACGGATGCTAGATACCCTGAAATTTTTGAATGTAAAAGAAAGACTACAAGTTAACACCATATATTTTATTCGAAAAATGAAGATGAGCGATGGGTCAGATTATCTAACAGAACAACTACGTTACGTGGGGGAGGTTCAACCATACAGTTTGAGAAATGTCATGGACTTCAGGATTCAACAAGCTAACACTACTGCAAAGCAAAAATCGAATGTTAAAAATGAAACTAATACTAATGTTTTTAGGAAAAAATTTTAATTTTTATAAGGATCATTAATTAGAGCATATGTATTCATAGTATACCTTTATTAAATTAAATGTAATTTAAAAGTATTATTAACACCACTTAATATCAATAAAAAAAGGAAAATCAGGTTTTGGAGCTGACTTTAAGAAAAATCCATCAATACTCGCATGCCAAAGTAAAGCCAGTGTAAAATCAATCCAATTGCTTTCTCATATCAGCATAATAACAGTAATTTTTGGCGCTTAGGCTTTTTTGCTGTCATTCTGATTAACTACTGGGAAAAAATTGTGCCGGTTGAAAAAACGAGTTAGGACCTTTTCTTTAAAGGTAACAATATATAAAATAATACCATGCAGATAGTTTAATTCAAACTTGGTTTTTATCAACAACGACAAATTAAAATTTTTTATATATTATTGTGAACATTGTACGTGGTTACAAGAAAGTAATAAAAAAGTCATAGTAAAACTAGGGTTTCGTAAACGTTTATAACCGTAACCGTAAACGCAGTTATTTGTGCTCATAACCGTAACCGTAAACGGATGAAAATCGAACGCATACGCATATTTAGTAAGCCATGATTTTTTAAATTTTTTATTTGTTAAACTAATGTTCATCCAAAATATTCTTCCAATTCCGTGGTTGCTTTTGCTGATACTCTCATTAAAAGACTTTTTCCGAATAGTAACATTCAAGATCCGGACAACTAAAGTCAGGATAAAGTAGCTGTAGCTGATCACCAAGTTGATTTAGTAGAACTGAACTCTTACATAACAAAAGCATCAAATATAAAACACTTGGGAAAACCTTCAGATAACACTTTGAGACAAGAATTCAACATTTTCAAAAGAACACTGAAAATAACTCCCAATCTTGAAATGCTCTAAAAACGATTAAGCCAACATCAACAGACTCCGAAAGAACTTTATCAGTTTTAGGAACTTTTTGCACCAAAATACATTCCCGTTTATCTTGTAAGTCACTGAATGCTTTAGTGTTTCTAAAACATTATTATATTGTTACGCAAAGGGAAACAGTGTACCATCGTTTAACATTAAGATGCTAACAAACACACTAACAATACAAAGAACATGTTGATTCACTATAGCTACGCTAACTCATAGAACGTACATCAGGGATGATAAAGTTGATACTTTGGTATTTTTTTTGATACTTTCTGACGCTCCCAAGTACCTCGGTACCACCGTGATATACTTGATGCTTTTTCATAACTTACCTAAATTTCACTTTCTCAAATGAGAATGTGATATGGTAACCCATGTTTCAACCGTATCTAGTTTAATACAAACGAAAGATTTATTAAAGTCGACAGATTCTTGTTGTTACAATATTAAAATTAACAACAAAATGTTATCCAAACAAAAATAAAGTCATTAAAAATCATTTTTAATATCGATCTCCTAAAAATGTACTTAATATACCTTTATATTCTTTAATATAGTTTTTAATATATTATTATTTTTTTTCTGTTCGCATGAATTGTTATGTTTTATTTGTTTTACATATTATCAAAACTAAAATAAAAACATTAAAAATGTTTTATATATTGATCTCTTTAAAATGCACCTCATTTTTATATACTTAAATGAAATGTTTTGTTTATTTTTGGTTTAAATGTTTATATTTTGTTTGTTCGCATGAATTGTTATGTATTATTTGTTTTGTTAAAGCTTGAATAAATTATTTAAAAAAAAATTAAAAAATTTTACTTTAATATAATTTGAAAAGAAGGAAAATTTGTGTAAAAATATGAATAATTCAAAATTTGATACTTTTTCAACCCGAAAAGTACTTTTTTAAAACTTTTTTGTTACCATTTCATTGGTGTCATTTATCATTCCTGACGTACATGCTTGCATATACCAACAACATCAGTATAACAAAAGGAGACAGACAAGTATGAGAGAACAACAACAAACAAGCAATGTCAACCAAATACACAAACAACAATGCGGTTGCGATAGAATTCTCGAGAATGCGAGAACAAGAACCTTCCTCTTCGAGAACGTTCATCATACTGATCACAGAATACACACACCTTTGACGTTTAATAAACGCTCAAAGCAGTAGCTTAACTTATCCATTAGAGGGAGAAAAAAAATATTAAAATGTATTGCGAAACAAATGTGTTAGAAGCAACAGATATACAGAGTGAAAACTGGCGGTTAAAGTAGAAAAACTAAATGTAAACAAACATTTATTTTGTGTTAAAAAAGGGAAAATTTGGAATATTTTTTAATTTCTTCAATGAAAAGTTTAAAGATTCTTAAATATTTAAATATTAATCGAAATGTGGGTGATTTTCGGTCATAATGAATATAGTTTCTTGTGCAAGAGGTAATTAAGAAGCTAAATATTACAAGATCGAAATAAGGCATCCTGCTCATAAAAAAATTTTTGTTGCTGAAAGATGCCAATATTTTTTAATTTCTTGAAAGGAAAAGTTAAAAATGTTATTAGTTGTTTTTATTTTTTATTAATAGTTTTAGACAATAATTAAATTTTTTTTAACTCTCGCCAATATAAAAAACCCACCCCGAAAACTAAAAAAAACATAAATAAACAAAACAGAGTTACAATCAGAGAAGGACAGAAATACTTTTTGGTAATATTTTCTGTCCCTTTCGCAATGCTAGGTTATCTGTCAAAATCTCGATTCGCTTCTGTGTGTATTCTGTGATACTGATTTTGCGGACATATAAAAAGGCGAGACATAGCAAGCAGTGTTGCCACGACCGAAAAAATTTTATAACCAAAATTAGAATAAAAAATAACCAAATAAGGAAAAAAATAACCAAACATTTGTTGTATATAAATGTATTTGTTTTTAACAAATTTAAGGTTTAATACAAACATTTTATTTTTTTCTGTGTAGTTAAACTACAAATAATTACTTAAGGTTTTTATTTATTTGTATTTTTTTTATAAAAATTATTATGCATCTCAATTTAAAGCAATGAAATAAAAATTGTAGTTCTCTAAGATATTCAATATTTAAAAATAAATAAAAAAAAACTTGTAGATTTATACATAAAGTATGTTTATATATATCGATGGCTTAATATAAAAAAGGCCTAACTCGATTTTTGGTTACTTTACAGGAGAAGGAAAAAACTTAATAAAATCCGTAAAATTTCAGATAAAACAAAAATTTTAATGTAATTTTTAATTAAAAAAAACAGCAACAAATGTTATTTCTCATTTAAAAATTTTTTTATTTTATTGAAATTATCTAAGATAGGCCCTTTTTTCATTGATATTTTTGGAAAGAAAAATTAAGTTATGCCTTTTTTAAACTGAGTTGAAAATGATAAATATTATTATAATAATTCAGGTTTAAATAATTAATAATATCAGGTTTAAATAATTAATAATATTAAGAAGATTACGTCAAAAGTTAACTGAAAGAAATGGTTTTATAAGACAAGTTATCATAAAAAAGATGACAATATCCAGGTAAAAACTTTTTTAAGTCCTGTAGGTGGTCCATTTCTCTTTCATGATTGGTATTTTCTCCTTATAAAGTGAATCAGGAGGTATATCTTTTAGGGGTGTCAAAATATCGATGGTACTATCGATAGTATCGATAGTTTATATTTTTCGTTACTATCGATGTTTTTTTTTACAAAATATAAACATTTAACTATTACCGATAGTTTTTTTTCACTATCGATAGTAAATTGAGGGGTGTGGAAACAAAGGCAGCAATCTCCACTTCTGTAGTTTTCGAAATTAATAAGAAAAACTTGTATTTTTAAAGACAATTGTATTTTATAATGAATTTTTTTGTTAATTAGTAGAGAAGAAAAAGATAAATATGCCGACCAAGTTTGATCCATATCCTCACTGAAGCTTTTGGGAAAATGCGAACTGAAATTTGGAGATTGAGTTTGTTTCAACAAAGTGAAGATTGCTGCCTTTGTTTCCACACCCCTCAAATGTTCCACCACTAACTTTTTGTTTGCATTTATAAACTGGTGATTCCCACAGTATTATTATAAAATGGAGAGTGAAGTAAAGACATTAACTGACTAACATGCGCTACTTAGATGTATTTATTTATCACTAAAACAATTATTTTATTTCCAGACACGTTCAAGTGATATGAAAGAGATGCAAATACTTGCTTTTGTGTATTTGTATTTGTGTATCCCAGCTACTTCGACTGAGTCGAAATGAATGTTTAGTAAAGCTGGTCAATAAGTTTCGGATAGGAGTAAGAATTAAAAGAAAATGTCGCAGAAATGCTTCTTTTTACAAGCAAGAACAATTGGTTGACTGACCCTTCATCTTAAATACTTCATATTTAATTTTTTGGTTTTTGAACTAAGAAATAAAGTTCGGTTTTGTTTATTTTTGTTTATACAAAATGCGTTATTTAGTATTTTAACCTATTAAATTCAAAAATGTATATAAATGTATTATTTGAGAGACTCCGATAGTGTTACGATAGTATCGCCGATATATCGATATTTTTTCTAAGAACTGATAGTTTAGATTCGATATATCGATATATTTTTATGAACTATCAAAAACTATCGATAGTGCTACTATCGATAGTTTGACACCTCTAATATCTTTAATCGCCGACTTTGATCTATGTGGCAAAAATTCGTAATCGTCAGTTAGTCTGTTTTGAAATATATTTATCCTGTTGGTTAAGGCTCGTAACATATTAACAGTAAAATCACCAATACATACTGTGTCATGGAGAAACCCAATCAAACGATATAAAAAACGAGTTAGGGCTTTTTTGTCAAAAATTCATTGACATGACTTAGGCCTTTTTTTGAAATCATTATAAATCTGTTATTTACAATTGTATCCACCTGAAATTTTGAGGCAAGGTGCATCTGACGTTTGTCTTCCAGAATAACGCTAATTTGAAAAAAAATTTGGTAAGCCTTTTTTACATTAAGCCATCGATATGTATTTTAAGGCTTGATATAAAAATTATTGTACTTTTAATACTTTTATTAAGCACTTGTACGGTGCTATCAATTGAACGTAATAAGAAATGAACGCTTAAAGGAATAAAACGCTTTGCTAACGATTACAAAGCTTGCAATGCAAACTTTCAAATAAAATTAAAGAAGTGATTACTGTATTAACGATAATAAAAAATAACCAAAATGAAGAAAAAATACACATTTACACATTAGAAAAGAAATAACCAAATTTGGTTAAAAATAACCAAAACGGCAACGCTGATAGCAAGCAACGAGTCAGTTACAGTTCAGTCAGTCTTGTGTGAAGACGGTTGCGTTCGAAGTAAGCAGTTGTTAGTATTTACGCGAGCAGAAGGTTTGTTGCTTACAAAAAGGTTGTAAGCGTAGAAGAATAACGAAAAAGTAATTATTGTTGTATAAGTTGTAAAAGAGGTACACAAGAGTGGTGTGATTAATAAAGAGTTCATTGAAACGAAACACATATTTGTTTTTATTTCGGTTTGCAATCAACGAACCCACAATCTAAACGTTTTTAAAAGGGTAAAAACGTAACAATATTAACCATGAAAAACAGCAAAAATTATTTTAAGTACTTATGTATGTACTTTAAAGCAATATATGTTAGAAATAAACTATTTCTACTGAAGTTACATATTTTTTTTAATTTTCCTTCGGTTAACCGATAACCGCGGTTATTTGGAAAATTACTATCCGATAACCGCGATTACTGAAAATGCGGTTATTACGAAACCCTAAGTAAAACTTAACATTATAAAAAAAAAAACAATTATTTTTTTATATCTAAAGGAAATTGTCTTCTTGATCAGACCTATGACCTATGAGGCCTATGTTAGGGTTATCTTTTTCAAATATAGCAGAACGTAAATTGTTGAACGAAATTTTTATTGCGTTAGGAAACATTGTGCACGCAAATGTTTTCCAATTTCTAAACTCGGAATAATTTATTCTGAACTGAATTTATATTTTCGTCCGTGTATTAGATATTAGAGTATACCATTTACTTGGCGACCAAATAGTTCTGAATCCACTGCGGGTAACAAATAAGTTATTTTTATATTTTTAATGTAATTTGAATTTTTAATAAAATAGAATAATGTCGCAAGAATAGCTCTGTTTCGATTTTGCCCCGAACAGCTGTCACAATATTGACTGATAGACGAACACGTTTTTCAACAAGTTTTAAATATTTGAAGACAAGGGTTGAAATTTCATTATAACCTCTTTTTCCATCGTTTTCTCCCCATAAAAAACAATACCCCTTTCTGGCGCCACTTTCGTAAAAGCTTTCGTTATAGAATGCATATTTTCTAGAGTAAAACAGTGTTATAGTGTTTCCGTGTGGTGAATTAAGTACCTTTTGCACATCGAAAATAACACACAGAAATTAAGAATCAGCTTTGCTCTTCTGCTCCGCTAAAAAAATTCCTTTGACTTCTCTTTATTCATTATGTTTTTATAGACTGTAATTTAATTTTCGATTCACTACTGAAGCTCTTGACACTTTCAGAAGTAGTATACATATTTATTTTTCTTAACCATATGAAAGCCTAGGCAGAAGTTGTTTTTAAAAATGCTTCGAAACACTTATAACGATTTTTTTCTATTGTTCTCAAATGCTACACATAAAAATTATACACACCTTTACATTAGTAAATTCCTGAGGTAGACACAGTTTATTGCCTTTATTTCGACAATAATGAGATGGGACTGCTGGCAATTTTTTAATGAAGGATTTTACCAATGAAACACTTGCTTCGTCAGATTCATTGTGATGATTAAATTTCTTGGCATATTTAACGTGTATATTAAGTGAGTAGCTATTTTCATTTCTTACAGACATGCATACATACATAATTGGCCATTACAGCCAGTGGTGTTGTCGAGCCGGAACGCTCCGGAACGTCGTTCCGGTACTTCCTTTTTGGACAGGAACGCGTTCCGGAACTAAAGATGATTTCTGATAACCAGAATTGGTTGACGTTTTTTTCTAATTTTGGACGAATTTTTATATGTGTTTTATAATTTTTAACTAATTTTTATTAAACGTTCCTATTATTGTAATAAACATATATTTATATATTAGAGTCCGACCGAACTCCAAATTTCGTTCGGTACCGAACACCGTACCCGAACTTCGGCCAATTTTGAAGTTCGGCCGAACCCGTACTTAGTTCGGGGTTCAAAGTTCGGCGAACCCGAACTTTTTGTTATTAAGTATTAAATCAGAAATACATTTTTGGAATTTATTGATAAAAACAAAAAATAACGAATTCATAACATTTAAGAAAAATATATGTACATACTTTTAAAAAGTAGTATTAAAAAATAAAGAAAAAATTTGTACTTTTTAGTTTATTTTTTTTAGAAAAGAAAGGCTTTGTGCTCTTTTTTTTGAGAAAAATATAAAAATCGGGTTTTATAGTTCACTTAGGAAGAACTGTAAAACACAAATTAAGTATATGTAGTTTGTACTCAAAATTCATTGTTTTTATATTATAATGGCAAAATACTAACTTTTCTGCATTAATGCCTTTAAGGTTACTTCGTCTATCTGAATAAAGTTGGCCAGCAGCACTAAATAGTTGCTCACAAGAAACTCTCGTTGGCGGTGCTGATACATATTTCCTGGCTGCAGCCTTAAGGTTTGCAAATGAACAGGAGTTCCAATATTCATATATATTTGTTTTGCGATCACTTAATGGTTCAGATATATAGATTTTGATTTCTTTCTCGAAAATATTTTCGTCTTGAGGTTGATGTGAAGCAGAATCATACTTTTCCCATAAAAGTGAACCTCTTTTCTGCTTTTTTTTTAATTTAAAATAAATTAAATAAAAAGAACTTTGGCCGAACGTCACTTTTTACCGTACACCGAACCCGTACCCGAACGTTCGGTCGGACTCTATTATATATATACATATACACAAAATGGGTTTCGTAATGATTTTCGTTTCCTTTCCTTTTTATGCTATATACAGGGCCGATCCTGGCGACGGGCGAAGATTGGGGGAAATCTCCCTCCCCCCCTTCGTTAAATTTGAGACGAGACCGCACAGAGCGGTCGCCTACCCAGGATCGGCCCTGTCTATATAACTATATATACGCGTTCCGGCAAAAAAAATTAGCACAACACCACTGGTATTGACGGGCAATAAACAAAACGCGTTAAAATTATACTGTTATACACTTTAATCCTATAATTCTTATTTACTAATTTAGTTGATCTAGCCATTATTCCAATCTTCTTTGCTATTTTGTTTACAATATACTTTAAGTGATCATCAAAACTTAAATTTTCATCAATCATTATGCCCAAATATTTAATTACATTTACTCTATCAATAGCGTCATTCTTTATTTTTATTACACTCTCATCCGTATTTACATGATTTCTTGTCAATACCATAAATTTAGTTTTACTAATATTCAATTTTAATTTATTTTAACCATCTTCCTGCATCTTCCTCATAGCGTTCTCCAGATTCCTATCCGCAATCATTAATAATGCGTCATCAGCAAATAGTCTAATCTTTGTATGTTTTAAACATGACTTTGTATCATTTATATATAAAATAAAAAGCAGCGGTGCCAGCACTGTTCCTTGCGGCAATCCTATATTTACATTAATTTTCGTCGATACCGTATCAGATACAACCACTTGTTGCTGTCTATCACTCAGATAGCTGGTCATCCATTTGTCCTCAGCATCACCAATTCCTATCTTCCGCAACTTTGTCATCAATATATTTCTATCCACTGTCTCAAATGATCTTTTCAGATCAAGGAATGTTGCAACTATATTCATCTTGTCATTGAGATTATTCTTCCACTCCGACAGTACCAAATTTAACGCTGTTTCACATGAGTGGTTTCTCCTGAAACCAGACTGTTCCTCTATTAATATATTATTATCCTCTATATGTTTAGTTAGTTGTTTCTTCATAATCAGTTCAGCAAGTTTGGAATCGCATGTAACAGTATTAATAGGCCTAAGTTCCTCTGCAAGTTTAGTATTTGCAACTTTATGTACTGGAACAATAGTTGTTAATTTCCATTTCCTCGGCACCATACCCTTCGAAAAACCTTCATTTATCATACACGCGTAAAAATAGGCCGTGTAATTTAGAGAGTCTTTCAGTACACCTTCCGAAAAAAGATTTTTACCACCAATTTTATATTTTAATTTTCTTGAGATGTCATATACATCATTTGATGAAACCATTTTAAATCTAAACTGTTCCATGCCACTATTAATGTCTGGGTATAATCCTCTATATTCATATTGTTCAATCGATTCATTTATTTCTTTCACACTGTTCAAAAAAATTTATTCAGATTCTCTGCGATTTCCTGGTCATTATCATAAACAATACCATTTATTTTAATTGTTTTTATTTCTCCCCATTCCTGGGCACCATACCCTTCGAAAAACCTTCATTTATCATACACGCGTAAAAATAGGCCGTGTAATTTAGAGAGTCTTTCAGTACACCTTCCGAAAAAAGATTTTTACCACCAATTTTATATTTTAATTTTCTTGAGATGTCATATACATCATTTGATGAAACCATTTTAAATCTAAACTGTTCCATGCCACTATTAATGTCTGGGTATAATCCTCTATATTCATATTGTTCAATCGATTCATGTATTTCTTTCACACTGTTCAAAAAAATTTATTCAGATTCTCTGCGATTTCCTGGTCATTATCATAAACAATACCATTTATTTTAATTGTTTTTATTCTCTGCGATTTCCTGGTCATTATCATAAACAATACCATTTATTTTAATTGTTTTTATTTCCACATTTGTCTACCATTATTTGCATTAATGTTTGTTTTATGTTCCATGTACTTTATTTTCTTCATATTTATTAATTTTTTATATTGTTTCTTAATATTATTATATTCATCCCAGTGACCACTTTGTATTAATATTCTATACAAATCATACTTCCTTTTATTAATATTTGAAAGTTCACTATCATACCATTTATTTATTAATTTTATTGTCACTCTTTGTTTAGTAGTTATACTAGACATTATCTCTATTATTATGTTATCTAAATACTTTATCTTATTGTCTATATCACAGTTATTGAAGGAACTAAAGCTAAATTGTCGTAAATAATACATTAAAATATCACAGCTGTAGTTATTCCATATATTTAAGTTTGTTTGTGATTTGTCTATTTTGCTGGTTCGTTTTTTTTTTTTTTATTTTAAATAAAATGCCTTTTGTTGTTGTAATTTTAATTTGTTTTCTTTATTTTAATTTATTTCACTTTGTGTTTCTATAATGTCAATGTATTTTTTATGTCAATGTTCACAATTTTAGTTTGTTTCAATTTAATTTATATATGTTTTGTTCACAAAATTATTTTTTATGTATTTGAAAATAAGGGTCACAAATTTTATTCTAATTTTAAATTCTTTCAATTTGATTTAAATATGTCTTGTTCAAACTTTGTTCTTTAATGTTTGCCTGTCGAAACTAGAGTGAGAGTCAGAATAAGTTTTTAATGCTTGTTAGCAATATTAAAGTAAAGTACAAAAAGGAATACAAATAAAGCAAAGGGAGTATACAATAATAAAATTAGACCGTTATTATTACAGTGTGTTCCTTTAACCTTGAACATTCCGGCCCCCATGACTTGGTGAAATTTACCACAGGTTGAAAATAAATATCCCAAGGCACTCTTTTCCGCTACAACTTGACCGACTTCTGTATCAATGGCTCCATCTCGACGTATAGCAGAATAAATATCACTGCCAATTTCAATCTGCACTATAGTGTTGGAACGAGGGTCTATATCAGCCAATGTGTTAGGGTTAAAATCTTCTGTTGGGTCAGCTGAGATGGGTCCAGAATATGGCTTCTTTGGAAGTTGATCTGTTACAAGGGCTGTAACTTTGATCGACCATTTATTGTTGTCATTGTAGGATCGCATCTCAAAGACAGCAAAGTCATGGGCATACCTCATGATGGTTTTAACCTTGTATTTATCAACGAATGATCTTGATATTCTGGACGTTGTTAAAGACCGATTAATGATGACCCGTGTGCTGATCCAGGTAGTAAGGCTATCGGTGTGAACCTTAACGGAGGCGGTTGGAATGAAAACCAAGTTCCAGTTGAAATAAGGTGTGTCTGGATCTGCTCGCCTCAAATGCTGTGGGTTGGTTCGTCTTGATGGCTGTGCGTCGGCTCGTCTTGATGGCTGTGGGTCGGCTCGTCTTGATGGTTGTGGGTCTTTTAACTGCATTGCATCATGTAGCAATGTGTTGTGACTTCTCTTGCAGATATGGCACCCATTTTTGATTTCGGCATTCTTCAGTCTTATGGGATCTTGCAAAACAGTTCAAACAATACTGTTTGACAACCATGAGATCGTATCGTTCGGTTGGGTTGTAACTCAAGAACTTTTTACAAGTGCGAATGGGGTGATCCTTGAGGCAAACTCCACATGAAAACTTCCAGTGTTCGGGTCTTGGTGTTTGTTGGGATGCCATACCTGTAAGTATAAAATTAGAACAATATTAGTGTATGTAAATGATTAGGGGTTATACTAATTTGCAAACAAAACCACAATTTTTGTAATTGGTCTGGTGATGACTCCATTTTTAGTTTTGATGTCAACAACTCTACAGTTCTGGTCAGGTCTAAGATAGGTTTTGATGATTCGGCCCATTTGCCATTCATTAGGCGGCAAGTTGTTGTTTTTAACGACTACCAGATCGTTGATTTTAACGTTGTCCCTCTGAAGCTTCCATTTGTGTCTGCGATGAAGTTCAACTAAATATTCGGACTTCCATCTTTGGCAAAATGAGTGGTAGATGATCTTTAGACGTTTCCAGCGGTTGATGAGACTCAGATTTTCGCTGCTTATATCTGGTTCAGCTGGGGTCAATAATGCACTACCAATAAGGAAGTGTCCAGGGGTCAATGGATTAAGGTCATTTGGGTCATCGCTAGCAGGACTTAAGGGTCTAGAGTTAAGGCACGATTCTATACGAGCAAGAATGGTAGATAGCTCTTCAAATGTGAATTTCATGTTCGGTATCATCTTTTTGAGGTGCGTTTTGAATGATTTTACACCGGCTTCCCAAAGGCCGCCCATGTGTGGGGCTCCTGGGGGAATAAACTTCCAGTTAAGGTTTTGATGACTAAAGTGGTGGGTCACTTGATTTTGAAGAGTCTTTATGAATTCTAGGCGATCTTTTCTTAATAGTTCTGCTGCTCCGACGAAATTTCTTCCATTGTCTGAGTAAATGAGTGCGGGACAACCACGTCTTCCTATGAAGCGGTAAAATGCGGCTAGGAACGATTGGGTCGATAAATCACTTGCTGCTTCAAGATGTATAGCCTTTGTTTTGAAACATACAAATATGCATATGTACCCTTTTGTGATGAGACACGCTCGGCCTGTGAAATTTTTGATGTCAAAGGGTCCTGCGTAATCTAATCCCGTTGTAGCAAAGGGTCTTGATATTGTTGTACGTTCTGGTGGTAATGAAGCCATTATTTGATTTTGTGTCTGTTTTTTGTACAAAACACAAGTTTTACAGTTGTGAATTACGCTTTTGACCAAGGGTTTCAATCTGAATATCCAATATTCTGTGCGTAAGACTCGAGTCATTAGTTGATTTTGTCCGTGAAGGGTAATTTTATGTGTAAATTCCACTAGTAGTTGTGATAACTTCGAGTTATGAGGTAGCAATATTGGATAGCGTTCATTGTAGGTTAATGCCTGTGATTGAGCGAGTCGCCCATTGGCTCTAATAATCCCATGGCGATCCATGAAAGGATTTAAGGTCAAAAGACTGCTGGTTGGGGATATTTTCTGCTTAAGCTTTAAATGTTTGTGCTCATCTGGAAAATGATTTTGTTGAGTTATTATGATGAGTCGATGTTTGACGAAATCTATTTCTTCTCGGGTGATTTCCGCTGAAGATACGCGAAGATGGTTCCGGTTGGTTCCAGTATTTCTCCAGAATCGTATGACATAAGCGAGCACTCGATAAGCGCGTGATAAGTCTGAGAATCGATTTAATGGGTCTTCGCGTGTTGTGGTTGTAAATGCTTTTACTGTTTTAGCTTGTAAGTTTGTGTCACCTGTTTGTTTTGTTTTTGGCCATTGATTTTTATACAATTTTAACCAAGAGGGTCCAAACCACCATAGGTTGTGGTTCTCCAGTTCTTGTGGAGTACATCCTCGGCTTGCTACATCTGCTGGATTATCTTTGGATTCGATATGTTGCCAATTTTGATTTCCAACCTTATCTAGGATTTCAGAAACACGATTTCCAACGAAAGTGTTCCATGAGCAAGGGGGTTTCTTTAACCAGGACAGCACGATCGTTGAGTCGGTCCAATAATATGTCTTGATATTTTGAATTTGAAGATTTGGTATAATTCCACATGCAAGGTTTGCCAATAAAACGGATCCACACAGTTCTAAGCGGGGCAAAGATATTTGCTTAATTGGAGCTACACGGGTTTTTGAAGCCAGAAGAAATGTGAATACTGAATTTTCTGACTGTATCCGAACATAAAGGGTCGCTGAATAAGCTTTTTCTGACGCGTCACTGAAACCGTGAATTTCCACGTTACAACTAGGGCTAAATTGGATCCAACGGGGAATTTTCAATATATTTATCGCGGGGCAGTTTTTATGAATTTTTGCCACTGTAGACAAGTCAGGGGTTTTAGTATGTCATCCCAATCGACTTTATCTAACCAAATCTGTTGCATAATTAGTTTTGCTTCAACTATTATTGGGGCTATCCATCCACAAGGGTCAAAGAATTTGGCAATTGTTGATAAAACTTCTCTTGGTGTAGTTTTCTTTTAATTTGACATCTGGTGCTGTAAACGTAAATGAGTCTGAAGAAATGTTCCATTTGATCCCAAGTGTTTTTGTTCCAGTGTTTTCTGACAAATTTAACCAATCGAGAGGTAGTAGGGTCTCATTTGGTAAATCTTGTATAACTCGTGGGTCATTTGATGTCCATTTCATCAGGTCAAATCCAGCTGATTTTAAAACTGTTGTAAGTTCTTCTCTTGATTTGATGGCGTCGGTTAACCTGTGACCACCTGCTAAAACATCATCTACATACATGTTTTGTTGTAGAGTTTTTGATGCGAGAGGGTGAGTTGATTTTACATCTTCAGCTAGTTGAAGTAGGGTTCTAATGGCCAGAAACGGGGCGCAGTTGACTCCAAACGTCACTGTTAGGAGTTCGTAATCCTCAATAGGATCCTTTTCCGTTTGCCGAAATAATATCCTTTGATATTTGGTTTGAGTTGGGTCAATGAGTATCTGTCGATACATTTTTGTGATATCTGCATTGTACACAAAACGGAAAAATCTCCACTTCAATATCAGAAGCACTAAGTCCTGTTGAAGTATGGGTCCTGGATATAATATGTCATTCAAACTCTTCTTGTTCGAAGACGGGCTCGAAGCGTTGAAAACTACTCTAAGTTTCGTTGTCAGCCTTTCGGGTTTTATTACTGCGTGATGCGGCAGGTAATAATTTGGGTTTGTGTTGATTTCCAGGGGAGAGACTTTCCTCATATGTCCTAACTCGAGGTACTCAACAATAACTTGGTCGTATTGTTTTTTGAGTTCGGGTTTCTGGCTAATTCTCAAGAACTGTGCCATCGCTATGTTTCTCGAAGTTCCAATTTCTTCGTTATTTTTAAAGGGTAGGGTAACTATATACCTTCCTGTGTCGCTTCTTCGTGTAGTCGACATGAAGTTGTTCTCACAAAATGTGTCCTCATCTGACCTCAAAACCTGTTTTGGGGTCTCCTCCACCTCCCAAAAGCGTGTGAGGATTCGGTCAAGGGACGTAGTGTTGAGTAGTGACACTGTTGTACTAGGTTGTGTCGTTGTTGAAATTGGTCCCCCCACAATCCAGCCAAATACTGTCTTTTGTGCCAAAAGGGATCCAATAGACCGCATCGGTGTGTCCATGCAATATATTGAGTGGCCCAGGTCGAGGCCTATAAGCAAGTCGATGGGTCTGCTCTGATGAAATAGAGGATCTGCAAGTTCTAATTTTGCAGTCTCATTGAGATGTTTCAAATCTAAAGTCTGTGGTGGTAAATTAGATGGAAGAGTCTTCAGGACTGGTGCCCAGACTTCTAATTTAAATTGTGAGTCCACCTTGGAGCAAAGATTGAATAAACATGCTTTGCTTGAAGTCTCTGAAACTATTTGACTCAAGCCTGTAACATGAACTAAATTTCGTTTTGTGGGCAAATTTAGTCGATTTTTCAACTTTTCTGACATGAAAGTTGATTGTGAACCAGGGTCGATGATTGCTCTTGCCTGATACTTTTCGCCTCTAGTTTCGATCAGTACAATTGCAGTAAATAACAAGGTCTCTTTCTCGTTGGGAGTTTGATTGGCATGTTTGCTCTCTTGAAGTGTCAAGGAAGTGATATTTGGAATGGAAACGTTCGATGCTGATGTGGACTGTATATTGTTGTTTTGTGATGCGATGCTCCTGCTTGTTTGGGTCGCGTCACAATTCTGATCTAAATTCTGGGTTTCTAATCCCTTATGTAACAAAGTGTTGTGTCTTTGCTTACATAATTTACAACTGAATTTACTTTTACAGTCTTTGACACTGTGTTCAATGGAGAGGCAATTGTAACATGAATTTGTAACTCGTACAATGTGAATTCTGTCGTTAATATTCTTCTCTAAGAACTTGGGGCAAGACCACAATCGGTGAGACTCCTTACAATGTTGGCATTTGTAATTTGAGTAATTTTTCTGTGCCCTGCTTGTGTTTGAAGGTTTTATATTTTTCGACTCAGTTATGTTCTGGGTCGTGTTTATATGAAAAGTGTGAACTCGTTTTGGCTTAGTTTTCAAATTATCCCTTCTTGATTGATCCGCTTTGGAATGAGATTGTGTGATGGCCGCTATGGATTCTAAAGTCTTGGAATTGTGCGTCAAGAAAGTGTTGAATTGTTCCCAAGTCGGAACTTTTGTAATTTCTTGAAGTGAATTTTCAAATTCCTTTAAAAGAGTCCGAGGGAGCTTTGTTGAACAAATGTATACTAAAATTGGGTCCCATGTGTCGGTTTTTACACCTAAAGCATTTAACGCCTGAATGCATCCATTTACTGTACGCTGAAGTTTCTGAACGGATGAGCCTGAATCTTCGGCAACGCTCGGAAGGTCAAATACAATTTTTAATTGTTCATTTACTTGGATCCGAGTGTTTTCGTATTGGGCCACGAGGTTTTTCCAGGCTATGTCGAAGCCTTCGTTAGTCAATGGGGCATTTGAAACTATTTTTCTAGCGTCTCCCCCTGTCTTTTGTATTAAATGAAAAAGTTTTTCAATTTTACTAAGCCTAGTATTATTTATGTATAAGGCCGTAAAAAGGTCGCGGAAGGTAGGCCATGTCACAAAATCTCCATAAAAGGTGTCCGTGTCGCAAGGAGGTAGCCGCACAAAAGAGATGTCATGATTTTCCAGTGGGTGATTTTCGACAACAGAAATCCGTTCCATTTTGCTTGGATTCTATAGGGCTTGAATTTCTGCATTAATTGACCCTAAACACGTTTTGTATGCAGAAAGACTTTTCTTGTACCGATCGCGAAGCTTATTTTTATCGATTGGTTTTTCTCTGGAATCTTCTCTTGTGTCCCTACATTCTTCATATGTCCTTTTGACTTGTACCCACAGAGAATCAAGTTCGACCCGAAGTACCTCAAGAGAGTGAATATTGTTTTCGGCCGCACCTTGGGTATACTCTGTTTCAAAATCTAAAAGGTCATTTGTACAATTTACAAATTTATCCAGTGCCATTGTTTAATGAAGGGTTAAACTTTAAACCGATAAAAATAAGGGTCAATGTGAGTCAAAAAAAGTCCCTGCTAGCGATTTTACAACAAGAATTATTAAAATGAATAATTAGTAAAAATTGCCATGAAAAGCTTCTCAAAAAATCTGTCGTTCGGAGTCGACTTTAAACTGTAGGTCCCGCCGCTCATGTATAAAATTAACGCACACAACATGAGTGGTGTTGAGAATCTAGGCCGTAATCCTGACGAAGGGTTGTAATGTCCAATTAAGTAAGTAAGTAATTAGTTTCTGGATTGATTATTAATTTGGAGATATTTTGTTTCCCCAGTAATTTTCCAAAAGAAGTAAAGGCGGTAACCCTTTTTTATTTATTTTATTTTTCTTTCTTCTTTTATTCTACAGCGACAAAATTTTTTAAGAGCGAATACACGTAATAAAGAGTTCGCGTTTCTCTTTATTGTATTTTATTATATATATATATGTATGTATTCTTTTACTTACTTATTGTTGTTGGGTCTTCTTTAGTTGAGTCGCTGCTTTCTAGTTTTATTCTTTTCGTGTATGTTGGATCTGTTGTTGTATTTTTTTGTCTCTTTTTGTCTGCCACTGCACTTACTAATTTTTTTCCGAAAAATTTAAACTGTTTATTTTTCCCGTTATGAATTTTTGTGTGTCTATTAATATTTTTCAATTTTTAGGGAATGTTTTGTTATTGTAAAACACACTACACTTTATTCGGTTCGAAGTGACCAAAAAATGTTTGTGATTTGTCTATTTTGCTGGTTCGTTTTTTCTTTTTATTTTAAATAAAATGCCTTTTGTTGTTGTAATTTTAATTCGTTTTCTTTATTTTAATTTATTTCACTTTGTGTTTCTATAATGTCAATGTATTTTTTATGTCAATGTTCACAATTTTAGTTTGTTTCAATTTAATTTATATATGTTTTGTTCACAAAATTATTTTTTATGTATTTGAAAATAAGGGTCACAAATTTTATTCTAATTTTAAATTCTTTCACTTTGATTTAAATATGTCTTGTTCAAACTTTGTTCTTTAATGTTTGCCTGTCGAAACTAGAGTGAGAGTCAGAATAAGTTTTTTAATGCTTGTTAGCAATATTAAAGTAAAGTACAAAAAGGAATACAAATAAAGCAAAGGGAGTATACAATAATAAAATTAGACCGTTATTATTACAGTGTGTTCCTTTAACCTTGAACAAAGTTCTTAATCACTCTCATATTCAACGCGTCATTAACAGGTACATAAAGGGCAATGGTTTCATGGTCACTTATCTGATATTCATCAAGTTTATGACAGTTTAAGTTTTTGTCATTAGAATAGACTAGGTCAATTCGAGTAGAACTATGTTCTGTTATTCGCGTATCAAACATTACACATTGTTTCATTGCAGCATTTGATAAAATTTTGTTTAATTTATTTGAGTATATATCATTCTTATTAATATCAATATTAAAATCACCAACCAATATATTGTGATCATGTAAATTAATGTTTTGATCAATAATCATACTTAAGTTCTCAAGAAAATCTGCACAACTGCCACTTGGTGATCTATAAATTACGCCTAATTTCCAATTCTTAGTCAATTTTTTTGTTTTTACAAATAAGCACCATAAATTCTTAGGAATTGCCTTATTATATATTTCTTTAAATTCAATCGTCTCATGTATATAAATTGTTACACCAACAGTATATCTACTATTTGAGTCACATCTCACTATTTTGTAGGTGTTAATATTGATTTCAGCATCCGTAATATTATCCGTTGCACAAGTTTCATTACAAAATACTATACCGGGTTTTCTTACTTCAATAAGTCGTTGAAGCTCTGTTTTGTTTGATATTATGCTACAAATGTTAACATATGTATATACACTCAATGTATTTACTAGTATTTAGTCTTCTGCTATTGTATATATTATGTATCCTTTCTAGTCTATTCTCAAAAACATTGTTATTATCATTTGCTTCAATTTGTAACTACTGATATCCAATTCGTTTTTTCTTTTCTTCAATTTTTCTTATGTATACCGGACACATCCTACTATTTGTCGTCAAATGATTAATGTCAAGACCAAGTTTTCTAGATTCGTTCATCTTAATACAGTTTGCACATTTATTAATGGCTTCACTACTACAGTCAGCTGTCCTGTGGTTCTTTAAACATTTAATGCATGTATCATTTTAATGATGATGTATCATTTTTACAATTAATAACCTTATGCCCATATTCTTTACATTTAAAGCAGCAAAGTACATTTATATCATCATATACTTTGCATCGGTCTCATCCTACATTTAACTTCTCCATAGAAATGATTTTATTAAAAGTTTTCACCTCAGTTTCAATTATTGCATTATAATAGGATCAATTAGTTTTCTTCACTTCATATTGTTTAATCACTTTTATTTCATCATTTGTCTTTTAAATTTTTCAATTAATTGGTCATTATCAAATTTATAGGAAATTTTTGTAATAATAATTTTTGGTTTAATAGTTCCCGGTATTTTTATTTCATAGTCATTACCTAGATTCTTCTCCATAACTTTCTTTATTTTATCTCTCTCATTTTCATTAAAACTTTCAACTACTGCCACACCATTCTTTTTAATTAACACATTTGATATTCTAAATTCTCTAGCATCAACCTTTTTATTTAAATCATTTTTCGTTTAATTACTTGTTTGTTTACTTTTAGGCATAATAATTAAAGGCTTATAATTTTTTATATCCGGTAATGCTGTCTTCGCAACTTCAGCAAATGTCATTTTATTTATTACTTTTTTGTTATTCTCTGCCATTTTCTTTATTTCATCATTTATTTTTTATTATTTTCTGCAGCTCTATTTAGATTTTCAACATAAACAATATTCTTTTCACATACTTGCTGCATTTTGGCTACTTCACTCGTTTTTAAATCAAAAGAAATTTTTATATCATCGATCATTTTTTTTTAACATCTTTTTATTATTATTTATGGCGATATTAAATTCTCTTTTGTATTCTCTCAAGTATTTGTTGTTTCTGTCCACTGACTTGTGCATTTCCTTAAGTATGCTATCTACATTTTGAATATACACCACACAATCATCGCACATATATCTCAACATATTACAGTAGTTTTCCGATTTAACGAACCTATATGTTGTCAGGCCTGTTCGTAAAATCGAAAAGTTCGTTATATGCAGTACTAACTTAAATGTGGGTTTTTGGTATGAGAATAAATTAAAAGTACATAAAATATTTTTTAAATGCATTTTATAAAAATGAATTATTTTTTATAAAAATAATACAAAAAAAGGAAACAATTCATTCATTCATTCATTTTATAAAAATAACAAAAAATAATAATTCATATTACATTAGTACACATAAAGAACAAAAATATACAAACAATTCTTTGAAACAAATCTATTTAAAAAATTGATTTAGCAATGTTTGTTATTTTTGTGTAGAAATTTTCATTTTTATTGCTTCTTCTTGAAGCTCTCTTAAAGTCATTGATTTTGATTTAAACATGAAAAGAAAACGAAAAACACCGGTATATTTTTTTACTACACATTAGGTTTTTTGTTATATTTGTCAAATGTCATTTTATCTTCATTCAAATAATATTTTTATTTGTTCGTTAAACTGAGTACAAAAAATAATTTTTGTTCGCTATTTAAGGTACTCAATAGGAAAAATTTGCCTGTTCGTTAAATGCGATGTTCGTAGAATTGAATGGTCGTTAAATCGGAAAACTACTGTAATTTCTTTTAATTTAATTTCTGTGTAGTTATCCAACCCCGAGCATTTTAATGCAAGATGATACACCCTTCCACACACTCCTTCACATTTAATACCCGTCTATTACATTTGGCGCAATCCATTTTAGTCTATAAATAAACTCAGCTTATTTCATTTTACTAAACTTCAGTTCTCACTTATTATGTTCACTTTTTCTAAGGTTTTTAATAGTCCTGTCTATTTTTTAAAACCAAAATTTTTTTATTAACAAAATAAATTTTGTTTATTAGCAATTACACTTTTATATGTTTGCACTCTATGCATTCACAATAAACAGACTGTACTCGAAATTATGACTGGTATAATCCTCACTGAGTTAACGTTCCATTGTCGCCTAATGGGCTCAATCAGTACACTATTTACTTATTTTTTCCTGGTATTTCGCTGCCAAGTTGTTGTTGTTTGGTATAGCAACATCTATGAGCCATACCATCCGTTGTTCCTTATCCATCAGCATAAGGTCTGGCCTATTTGCTGGTATACTTCTATCGGTCAAGATGGTACGATCCCAATATAGTTGGTACCCAGCGTTTTCCAGTACAGCATCAGGATTGTATTTGTAATACGGTACTTCTTCTGCGGTACTCATGGAGTGCTTCAATGCAAGCTGTTGGTGTATAATCTTAACAACAGCGTTGTGGCGGTCAATATATTCCGTCCCCGCTAAACACGTACACCCTGATGTTATATGGTGTATAGTTTCACTTGAACTGCAACCATATCGACAGGAATCATTAATTACAGTTGCATCCCTGAGTATAGTTTTTAGATAGTTTCTCGTTGCAAGTACTTGATCCTGGATTGCTATCATAAATCCCTCAGTCTCAGGGAACATTCGTCCTTCAACTAGCCAATAGTTCGAGGATTTTGTGTCGACATGATCTTGGATAGCCTCATAAGGGTGCCTACCATGGAGAGGTTTACTCATCCATGCCTGCAGTTTCCATTGGTTCGTCGAAAGTAATTCATCAGTGTGGTTCTGACTGAGGAGAAGAGGTGTAGTGTTATCCACCCTACACACCGCACTATGTAAGGGGGATGTTGCGGCCTTTTCTACAAAGAATTTCTGCAGACCATCAATCTGCTGTTTCCTCTGATTATTAATGTCTGTTAATCTTCTTCCACCCATGCTTCTCGGTAACAGTGTTCTCTCAATTGCTGATTTTTGATGGTGTTTACGTGCCTTCGTCATTAACACTCTGCATTTTCGCTGCAGGGCCTCTATATCAGTGTTACACCGAACGAATAACTTAGAGCCGTTGTTTCATAAGTGTTAATAGCTTTGACCACATTTCACGCATTCAGGGTGGTCTTTAAGATTCTCCTGACTCGCTTAGTAAATTCTTTGGCCAGCTCTTTCTTCAATTGGCCCTGTTCAATGCGAATAGCTTGCCTCATACCCAGGTATTTATAGGTTTCACCGTTCATCATTGCTTCCATCATTCTTCCATCTTGGAGATCGTGGGGTATTTCCTGCAATTTTCCTCTGATGGCATGTAGCGTTTTGCATTTGTCAATACCAAATTCCATACTGATATCCCTGGAGAACGATTCAACTACGTTAAGTAGACATGTGATTTGTTTTGATTAGAACCATATAGCTTTATATCATCCATAAATAATAGATGGCTTAGCTTATAGCGTTTCTCGCCATTGTACTTGATTTCAAAGCCATATCGTGTTGAGTCAAGGAGATTTGAGAGCGGATTTAGACACAGTACAAACCATATCGGACTTAGTGAATCACCTTGGAATATGCCTCGCTTGATTGGAATTTCAGTTGTCTCTATTTGTTCTGTTGGTGTTCTTAGTGAGACTCTAGTTCTCCAATCCTTAAAGTGGCTCAAGAAGGTGACTATTGTGGGATGAACCTTATACATTTCCAACACCTTTAAAAGCCACCCATGAGGCACAGTATCAAAAGCCTTTCTGTAGTCTATGTATGCCATTGAAACGTTTCTTTGCTTCAAGTAAGCCTGTTCACACGGTACTGAATCAATGGTTAGTTGTTCCTTACATCCCATTGAACCCTTTCTGCACCCCTTTTGTTGTTCTGCGACTATATTATTTTGGTCACAATGCATGCTAATTCGTAATGCCAAACATGATGTTATAAGTTTGCATAAAGTTGGCAGGCAGGTGATTGGCCGGAATTTAGAAGGGTCACGTCTGCGACTCGGATCTTTTTCCAACAAGTAAGTTATTCCCTGAGTTAGGAAATAAGGCATCTTATGGGGGTGTTGAATAGCGTTATTTATCATCTACGTTAGCTTACAATGTACACAGGTGAGTCTTTTTAACCAGAAGTTCTGAAGTTTGTCTGGACCGGGTGATTTCAAGTTCATCAGCTTACGTAGTATTCCTTGCATTTCTGTTATCCCAATGTGGTGGAAATCCATAACTGGAAGGTTTTGGAGACGGGTTTCTTCTAATTTCATCCAATCTGCTTTGGGGTTGTAACTGATACTAGTGGAGAGTTGTTCACTCCAAAACGAGGAAATCTGCTGTGCTGAGGGATAATTCGACGAAGTAGTGTTATTACCCTCTTTTAGGGTTCTATAAAAGGCTTTCTTAGATCTAAAGAATGTAAAATTATCAGTCTTCCTGGCTCTACTTGTCCGGTACCTCTGTTGACTCAGCTGATTTGCTGGTCGGTTTTGATTTGTCCGGGCGGAATCACCGGGACAATTATACATACAACACAAGCACTTAAACTTGGTTGTAGTGGATTTTGAATAACACAAGCACTTGAACTTGGTTATTGCGGAGGTTTGGAGAATAAAACAACCGTTGTCTTTTGTTGATCAATTGTTTCTCTCATTTATTTTGATTAAACCATAGCCTTAAATACTATTTTATTGCCAAATTGCAATAAATTATTTTTAATATATTTAAATCTATTTTGTTGCTGAATTGCAACAAATTATTCTTAATGTAGTTATTATAATAGTGTGTTGACTCAGCTGATTTGCTGGTCGGTTTTGATTTGTACAAACAACACAAGCACTTAAACTTGGTTGCTATGGATTTGAATAACACAAGCACTTGAACTTGGTTATTTCGGAGGTTTGGAGAATAAAACAACCGTTGTCTTTTGTTGATCAATTGTTTCTCTCATTTATTTTTATTAAACCAAAGCCTTAAATACTATTTTATTGCCAAATTGCAATAACTTATCTTTAATATATTTAAAATCTATTTTGTTGCTGAATTGCAACAAATTATTCTTAATGTATTATTATAATTGTGTGTTGGACTTATGCATTTTCCCACACGTGTACGAAATTCCAGGAAACATGAAACCCCAGACAAATGCAATGCAAATAAACAAAAAAAACTACAGCAGACCTTGAAACTTAATCAGAAATTCAAGGTTTTTCTTTTATCATAATTTGAAGTAAAATAAAAAATAAGGGAAAATGCATAACTCCAGCAAAAATAAAAACAAATAAAAAATTACATGGAATCAGCAATTTAAGGTTGTTCACCTAATTTCGTGCAAGCATATGTACGCATGTATGTTTGTCCATTTATACAAACGTACATGCGGACATATGAAGGAAATTCATTGTGAAGGTCTGAACATATACCCCGCCGTTGAGTCATGCTCAACAAAATTAAAAATGTGACAACCCTATATTGCCCTTCATATAGCTTAGAATTAATGGCTTAAACTACTGATACTTCAAATTCTGGCGTTGGAATATGTTGACGTACAGCTGGTTGTGGAGTTTGTTGATTTATTTTAATTCTCTTGCAATGTGCCCTTTTCCAGGTGATCTTCAGGCATATTATGATTACGAGAACGAGAGCAGCATAGGCAACGGTCCCGTGGTGATATTTGATGTGTTTAATTTCTGATGGAAGTTCAGCAGATACTCTTTGGTGTAATTTATTTTGAATTTCGGAGATATTTTTAATTTGATCTTGGTTTTAATTTGGCCTTCTCTCCAATGACTGTTTTGGTGATTGGTTTTCTTCTAACATCTCATGATTATTCTTAGGTTCTGTGAATTGGAAACATGATTGTTGTTCTTCTTCTTCGGGTTCGTCATTGAGCTTAGGGAGTGGAGCTAAATATTGAATAGCTCGTTTAAAGATGCCTGAGGCTGTTTGGACATCCGCTACTCTTACAACGTCGTCGTGTCCTTTGTATGTTTTTATTACGCGTCCCAGAGGCCATTTCATGACTGGAACGTTATCTTCTTTTAAAATAACTATCGCCCCTGGTTTCAGATTTTTTGATTGTTCTCGCCATTTGTTTCGGTATTGTAGCTCATTAAGGTAGTCTCGTGACCACCTCTTCCAAAATTCGTGCTTAAGACGAGAAACTAATTTCCATCGTGTTTCCAATTTAAGGTTTGTGGGCTTTGCTTGAGCATCTATTTGGGCTGTTAGTGGTTCACCTATTAGAAAATGTCCCGGAGTCAACGCGCCTATGTCGTTTGCGTCATTTGACATGGGTGAGATGGGTCTGGAATTCAATATTGCTTCAATTTCGACAACTATGGTTTCAAGTTCTTCGTAAGTTAGGGATGCATTCCCCAATGTCCTTGTCAAAAGGTATTTTGCTGACTTAACAGCTGCCTCCCATAAACCACCAAAATGTGGTGCCCTTGGTGGAATGAAATTAAATTGTATACCCCTTTTGCTGCAAGCATTCGTAATAGCTTCCTTTGCATCTGACCCATGTATGATTGTGGAAAGTTCAGGTAATTTATTCTTAGCTCCGATGAAGTTTGTCGCATTGTCGCAGTACAAATTTTGGCAATGTCCACGCCGAGATATGAAACGTTTAAGAGCACCTATAAATGCTTCGGTTGTGAGATCGCTCACGAGTTCCAAGTGTACTGCCTTTGTGGCAAAGCAACAAAATACGGCAATGTAGGCCTTGTGTGGTCGTTTTCCCCTTAGTTTATAATGTACGGTAATTGGGCCACAGTAATCCACTCCGGTATTGATGAATGCACGGGCTGGTGTGACGCGTGTCGAGGGTAGGTTTCCCATTATTTGGTGAAATAATTCTGGTTTGGCTTTGCTGCATATCGTGCATCGATGAACTGTGGCTCTTGCCATAATTTTTCCCTTTATTGGCCAGAAACGTTGTCGAACAATTCCTAATAATGTATGCGACCCACAATGCTTATAATCTTCATGAATCATTTGGAATATCAATTTGGAAATGGGATCGTTGTATGGAATAAGAAGTTGATGTTTCGAATCATAGTCCAACAAAGAAGCTTCGAGTCGACCACCGACCCGTATTAATCCATTCTCGTCCAAAAAGGGTGTTAAATTCTGAATAGAGCTTGTTGCTTGTACTTGTTTGTATCTTCTCAGTTGTGTTATTTCTTCTTTAAATTCTGAGAGTTGCATTTGTGAAATAATAGGAATCAGTGCTTGGCTGAGTTCCGTTGTTGTTAATAATTTGGATGGTTTTCGCATCTGCTTTTGACATCTAGTGTGGGCAATGAAGCGTAGAACATATCCAACAATGCGCTGCAGACGATGGAATGAGTTTTTATGGTTGATTTGGTAAACAAAAGTGGGTTCCGTTGTTGTCATTGCTCGTGATTCAAGCAGCTTTGCCTTTCGTTCAAGATTTGTTGGTATGTTGGAACTTGAATTGAACTTAGGAGGCCACATCTTCTCTACCCCATGGAGAAACATTGGCCCATAAAACCAGAGAGTACATTCTTTAAGAGCCGCTGGAGACATGCCACGAGATAATATGTCTGCGGGGTTGCACTTTGAGCTTACGTGACGCCATTGTTCTGCTAGGGTTTCTTCTTGAATTGCTGAGATTCTATTTGCTACAAACGTGTTGAATGAAGCTGATGATGAATTTATCCATGAGAGCACAATTTCTGAATCAGTCCATAACCATACTGGACATGTAAGTCGAAGGTCAGACCTGACTCTTGTGGCTAGTTGGGCTCCAAGCATAGCTGCACATAGTTCCAATCGTGGTATTGTCTGCCGTTTAAGAGGAGCTATGCGGGATTTAGCACAGAGTAAGTGTACCATGATGGTGCCGTCTTTAAAAACTGATCGGATGTAAGCTGCAGCGCCATATGCCTTTTCGGATGCGTCCGTAAAAATATGGAGTTGTTGGGATTCTGGAATTCTTCCTTTAAAAATATGTCTTGATATTTGAAGATTTTGCAATGTATTCAGGTCTGTGCGGAACGTGATCCATTTAGTGTGCAGGGATTCAGGCAAAGAAGTATCCCAATCCAGTTTTAATTCCCACAATTCTTGGATAAACATTTTTGCCATTACTATAATGGGTGACAGAATCCCCAAAGGGTCGAATAATCTTGCAAGGTCCGATGTGACTGTTCGCTTAGTTACTCTCTTAATGTTGTCAGTGTTGACCTTAATACCTAGTTTATCAGCTTTCGGCAGCCAAACAAGTCCTAATGTTTTGATGGTGTCGACTTCTGTGCTCTCGAAATCTAAGTTTACCTCCAAGTTGTCTTGTGGAATATTGTGGAGTAATTGTGGATGGTTAGCACACCATTTGCGTAACACGAAGCCGCCCTTTTTCATAATCTGCACAAGTTGTTTTTGCAATTGCATCGCTGTTGATAAGCTATTTGACCCACCCAGGCCATCGTCTACATAGAAATTTTCTTTAATAAATTGTGAAGCAAGTGGATAGCGTATATTATTTTCTTCAGCCAGTTGATCAAGACATTTTGTTGCTAAATATGGAGCAGCTCTTGTACCATATGTGACCGTGTTGAGTTGATAGTATGAAATGGGCATTTTGGAATCCTTTCTCCAAATTATTAGCTGAAATTGACGATCTTCAGGAGCAACCAATATCTGCCTATACATCTTTTCAACGTCAGTGGTGAAGACGAACCTTGGCATTCGAAACCTTAACAGTATGGAGAATAGTTCGCTTTGTAGTGTTGGTCCCGTGAACATCAGGTCGTTTAAAGAGTAGCCTGAGGAGGTTTTGGCTGAGGCATCGAATACCACCCTGAGCTTAGTGGTTGAACTTTCTGGCCTTAGTACGCAATGATGTGGGATGTAGTAATTTGGAGACATGATGGAGTCTGTTTCCAATTTAGTCATGTGTCCCATTGATTCATAATCATCCATAAATTCAATGTATTTGGCTTTCAATTCCGGGTTCTTTTGCAAACGCCGTTCGAGAGCAAGAAATCGGTTTAGAGCTATTGCGTGTGAGTCGCCTAGGGTATTAGGGGTTTGGTGAAATGGTATTCTGACAATGAAGCGGTCTTCATGGTTTTTAGTTGTATTTTGTACAAAGTGCTCTTCACATTGTCTGTCGGCTATTGATAGTGGTTTTTTAGTCGTTTTAACTTCATCTATTTCCCAAAGTCGAGCGATGGAAGCTTCAAGCCCCTCATCTTCAGTACATATTCCACAGGATGGGTCTGTAGGGTGTTCGTTATTTATTTTTCCTGCTACAATCCAGCCAAGAACCGTGTTCTGCAAAATCGGAAGTTGTGGAGATAATTTTATTTGCCCAATTGCGAGCAGTTGGTGATAATGCTCGGCACCCAGCAATATATCGATTTTACTAGATCGATTGAATGTTGGGTCAGCTAACATAATATTTCTCGGTAGTGGCCACTCATCAATGTTGATAAACTGTGATGGTTGAGGCGCAATAATTTGAGGAAGGACAAGTGCCTCCAGACGTGTTGAGAATCCATTAATTCGAGAATGCAAAGCTACATTGACTCGGTGTTGTGTTTTTGTGTTAGAGTTCCCGATTCCATTGATGTTTACTGATGACGTCTGTTTTGCAATATTAAGTCGTCTTACCAAACGATCTGTAATCAAATTGACTTGTGAGCCAGAGTCAAGTAAAGCGCGACATTCAATCTCCATTGTGTCAGTTTTGATTTTTATAAGAGCCGTGCTGAGAAGAACGTATGATTTAGACACCTGACCATTTGCTGCAGCTAATGAGGATGCTTCTGGAGGACGCGGCGTCGCTTCATTGAAATCGGGTTCAATTATTTTAGGTTGATAGGTAGTGCATGATGACGTCTTCTTGGATCCCTTTTCACTAGTTGACCTTTGGTTTGATGACTGAGTGTTGCTCTGCAGATGAAGTAGCGAGTTGTGTTTCTTCTTGCATGTCATGCATAATCCTGATTTGCAAGTTTTGGCTGTGTGTCCTGATTTTAGACAGTTCACACACAGGTTTTGCTTCCGAATGAAAATGAGACGGTCTGCTGGCGGCAGTTGTTGAAATTTCTGACACCGATACAGTTTTTGAAAGTTATTTCTGCAGAGTGAACAGATGGCTTCTGTCTGTTTAGCTGAAGTAGTGGAAACATAGACCTTTGATGATTTTTCTTTCTGGTGTATGGCTTCTAGAGATTGAAAACGATTTTCAAGAAAAGTTAATAGGTCTTTGATTTTTTGTAGCCCTTTTGGGTTGCTAATGGTCCTCTCATATAGAATAAGAGTACCTCGATCCAATTTTTTTACAAGTATGTGAAACAGCATGGGATCCCATGAGGTGGTATCGATCCCGATGTTGTTTAGCGCATGTAGACATTCTTGTGTTGTATCATGTAATTGTTTGATAGCAGCAGCTGATGGTCCGGCGCTTGGTTGATCCAGAAGTTGTTGCATTAGTGTAGTTACAATAACGCGTTGATTATTGTATCGTTCTTGCAACAGGCTCCATGCGGTTGCGTAGTTTTCAGCTGTGGCTGAAAGATGACTTATTAGTTTTTCAGCTTCGCCCCCCAAATTTGATTTCAGGTACCACATCTTTTGTACCGCAGGAATATGTTGGTTGTCTACTAGTTGTGTAAACAAGTCGTGAAAGGATCTCCATTTTAAATAATCACCATTAAATTTTGGTATGGTTAATTTTGGTAAATTTAGGGCACCACTAGCATTTGTGACGGGTTCTGCAGACGTAGCTTGTGTAGCGGAATTCTGTCGCAGTCTGTCAGCTCTGACAGATAGATTGACCAATTTTTGTTGCATTAGGTCATGAACACTATCGTATTCCACTTGATCTAGACCATAAGCCGATGGGTTTGGTAATTGATCAAGAGCTTCATCATACAGCTGCTCAATTTGATCCCATGATCTTTTGATGGTATTTATGTTTAAATCAAAGTACTGTAGGGGCTGATTATCTGTGTCTATCAATCCCCTTAGTAGCCGATTGAGTGCTGTTATACGAGCTCTCAGCCTGCGTAGAACCCCAACGTTTGTAGACTCTCTTGTAGGCAAATTATCTTGATCGGTTTTTTTTTGCTATTTTAGTTTCCTCAATTTTTCGTTTGAGGCGATCAGTTTCAGTTTTAAAAATTTCGATGTAATCAGAGACTAAGGTTCTGATTTTATCATAGTAGCCTTCTGAGAAATATTCAAATTTCATTGGATCGTCGCACACCTCTCGTATCTTGGAATCTGTTTCCTGGAATTGGTTCCATGATTCCTGAAGGCGTCGTGATCGTTCCTCAAAGTAGCTAACCTTTGTTTTCCTGTCTGCCGGGTCCTTTTTAAAATTTCGAACAATACCCTGTATTGTTTCTCCAGTCTCTAACTGAAGATCCAGTAAACCTTTCATCGTATCCATATTGTATTGTAGTTTTAATGTAAAGTTGTGAGTGGTCTGCTGTATCTACTCGTTGTATGTAGCCCTGTGCTACCGAATTGGAATGATGTGCGTCTACTGTTGTATACACTTGCTATATGTAGCCCTGTGCTACTGAATTGGAATGATGTGAAGGACTGTTGTATCCTCTTGCTGTATGTAGCCCTGTGCTACTGAATTGGAATGATGTGAAGGACTGTTGTATCCTCTTGCTGTATGTAGCCTGTTCGAGGAATTTGTTCCTGGAATGGGAGCTGACGATTCAATTTTCTAAAGTCGAATTTTTTTTTTTTTTTTTTTTTTTTTTTTTTTTTTACAAAAGGATTGACGTCGAAAATCACGTCGGGGTCACCAAAATGTGTTGACTCAGCTGATTTGCTGGTCGGTTTTGAATTGTCCGGGCGGAATCACCGGGGCAATTATACAAACAACACAAGCACTTAAACTTGGTTGTTATGGATTTGAATAACACAAGCACTTGAACTTGGTTATTGCGGAGGTGTGGAGAATAAAACAACCGTTGTCTTTTGTTGATCAATTGTTTCTCTCATTTATTTTTATTAAACCAAAGCCTTAAATACTATTTTATTGCCAAATTGCAATAACTTATCTTTAATATATTTAAAATCTATTTTGTTGCTGAATTGCAACAAATTATTCTTAATGTATTATTATAATTGTGTGTTGGACTTATGCATTTTCCCACACGTGTACGAAATTCCAGGAAACATGAAACCCCAGACAAATGCAATGCAAATAAACAAAAAAAACTACAGCAGACCTTGAAACTTAATCAGAAATTCAAGGTTTTTCTTTTATCATAATTTGAAGTAAAATAAAAAATAAGGGAAAATGCATAACTCCAGCAAAAATAAAAACAAAATAAAAAATTACATGGAATCAGCAATTTAAGGTTGTTCACCTAATTTCGTGCAAGCATATGTACGCATGTATGTTTGTCCATTTATACAAACGTACATGCGGACATATGAAGGAAATTCATTGTGAAGGTCTGAACATATACCCCGCCGTTGAGTCATGCTCAACAAAATTAAAAATGTGACAACCCTATATTGCCCTTCATATAGCTTAGAATTAATGGCTTAAACTACTGATACTTCGAATTCTGGCGTTGGAATATGTTGACGTACAGCTGGTTGTGGAGTTTGTTGATTTATTTTAATTCTCTTGCAATGTGCCCTTTTCCAGGTGATCTTCAGGCATATTATGATTACGAGAACGTGAGCAGCATAGGCAACGGTCCCGTGGTGATATTTGATGTTTTTAATTTCTGATGGAAGTTCAGCAGATACTCTTTGGTGTAATTTATTTTGAATCTCGGAGATATTTTTAATTTGGTCGGAATAGATCTTGTTGTGAATTCTTGCAGTTAGAACCTCGGCTGGATAACTGATGTCACTTATATTGCTCATTGTGGTGTATGATGTTTGAAGAGATGTGGAGACAGTTTGATGGACTTTGATGATGATTGAGTTGATCTTAATTGTACAATCCGGCGAGATGTTTAGGAGGCCAGATCCTCTCAGGGTTACCTGTGATTTTTCTTGACCACATACAGCGTTTATTCGGGACGGCTGCTGCATAGTGTAAAGCCATTGATTGCTGTATTCTAACTGTGTAAGCGACGTTCTATCAGCAACAGGAATAATGTTACACTTCGTTTGATTGTTAAAATTAAGAAGTGGCAGCTCGCATAAGCATTTGTCAGCGTTTGCAGTGAATTTTGATTGCATTTGTGGGCATAGAAATTCATTCTCGTTTATTGTTGCACATGTGGTCCACTGTTTTTCTGTCAACACGAAGTACTGATCTTTATGAGCATTTATAGCCAGGAAGTCGCTGCATGGTCTTATAGCGAGCATTGCGCCATTTATTTAAACGGGAATTGGGTGTGGTTTCAGAAGTTCGAATGTCTCAGGATCAGATAACGGAATAGATATGTGAAAGATGACGTGGTCTTTTGTGACACCTCCCTTTACATTCATAATTTTGTACAGTTGTAGTATGTTATCTTTGCTTACTGGTAGTTCTAGAGATCTTGGAAGATGATTTCTTACATGTATTAGCTCGGCTTAAAGTTGAGACGGTGACAAAAGCATTGGGCTGATTTTTCCATGGTGTGAGTCCGTTAATGCTGCTATGATTTCTGCTTGAATTCGGTGTAACCTCGCTGATGTTAAAGAAAGTTGAACTGATTGTGACATGAATATTCGAAACAGCCTTGCTTGATTTTGTTCTTTTTCATTTTCTTGTAATCTAGATGCAATTTCTGATAACTGATTATCTACGTTGTTGAACTTTAGTCTCACATTTTCTTCGTCTTGTTTAAGGACGTTTAGAGTTGCATCAACAATTGATGTTTGATTCATGAGGAGTTGTTTGAGATGGTTTTCATTGTCGTTTACTGCGTTGATGGTGTTTGACATTTGTTCAGCATAATCCGAATCCAGAATACCAAACAGTGAATTAGCGACGTTTCCAACAATGTTAATAGCACCACGCTTAGCTCTCCTCTTTAGTAAGAGGTTTTTATCTTTAAGGCCTGCTAGGCTGAAGTCAACTGCCTGGAGAACTCTCGAACAAGTCGTCCTTTGAATTAGAAGGTTGCACAAGCGGTGTAATGCAGTTGTTTCGTTTACAAAGGTACTTATTTCTTGCCAATATGGTTTTAAGTTATAGTAAGAAATGATGTTCCATTCTGACCGCGATACTCGTGTATTGCCAATACCCTCAAAGTGCAAGCCGATATTGGGTTCAAACTGTGTTACTTCAATTTTATCTGTGGACACGAGTGGGAGCAATAGCAATGTTGTGAGTAGGATGGTCGTAATTGAGCTTGTCAAGTTTCGCTGCTTTTTAGCAGGTGGCCTTCCATCCAATGACTGTTTTGGTGATTGGTTTTCTGCCAACATCTCATGATTATTCTTAGGTTCTGCGAATTGGAAACATGATTGTTGTTCTTCTTCTTCGGGTTCGTCATTGAGCTTAGGGAGTGGAGCTAAATATTGAATTGCTCGTTTAAAGATGCCTGAAGCTGTTTGGACATCCGCTACTCTTACAACGTCGTCGTGTCCTTTGTATGTTTTTATTACGCGCCCCAGAGGCCATTTCATGACTGGAACGTTATCTTCTTTTAAAATAACTATCGCCCCTGGTTTCAGATTTTTTGATTGTTCTCGCCATTTGTTTCGGTATTGTAGCTCATTAAGGTAGTCTCGTGACCACCTCTTCCAAAATTCGTGCTTAAGACGAGAAACTAATTTCCATCGTGTTTCCAATTTAAGGTTTGTGGGCTTTGCATGAGCATCTATTTGGGCTGTTAGTGGTTCACCTATTAGAAAATGTCCCGGAGTCAACGCGCCTATGTCGTTTGCGTCATTTGACATGGGTGAAATGGGTCTGGAATTCAATATTGCTTCAATTTCGACAACTATGGTTTCAAGTTCTTCGTAAGTTAGGGATGCATTTCCCAACGTCCTTATCAAAAGGTATTTTGCTGACTTAACAGCTTGCTCCCATAAACCACCAATATGTGGTGCCCTTGGTAGAATGAAATTAAATTGTATACCCCTTTTGCTGCAAGCATTCGGAATAGCTTCCTTTGCATCTGACCCATGTATGATTGTGGAAAGTTCAGGTAATTTATTCTTAGCTCCGATGAAGTTTGTCGCATTGTCGCAGTACAAATTTTGGCAATGTCCACGCCGGGATATGAAACGTTTAAGAGCACCTATAAATGCTTCAGATCGCTCACGAGTTCCAAGTGTACTGCTTTTGTGGCAAAGCAACAAAATACGGTAATGTAGGCCTTGTGTGGTCGTTTTCCCCTTAGTTTATAATGTACGGTAATTGGGCCACAGTAATCCACTCCGGTATTGATGAATGCACGGGTTGGTGTGACGCGTGTCGAGGGTAGGTTTCCCATTATTTGGTGAAATAATTCTGGTTTGGCTTTGCTGCATATCGTGCATCGATGAACTGTGGCTCTTGCCATAATTTTTCCCTTTATTGGCCAGAAACGTTGTCGAACAATTCCTAATAATGTATGCGACCCACAATGCTTATAATCTAAATGAATCATTTGGAATATCAATTTGGAAATGGGATCGTTGTATGGAATAAGAAGTTGATGTTTCGAATCATAGTCCAACAAAGAAGCTTCGAGTCGACCACCGACCCGTATTAATCCATTCTCGTCCAAAAAGGGTGTTAAATTTTGAATAGAGCTTGTTGCTTGTACTTGTTTGTATTTTTTCAGTTGTGTCTTTAAATTCTGAGAGTTGCATTTGTGCAGTGCTTGGCTGAGTTCCGTTGTTGTTAATAATTTGGATGGTTTTCGCATCTGCTTTTGACATCTAGTGTGGGCAATGAAGCGTAGAACATATCCAACAATGCGCTGCAGACGATGGAATGAGTTTTTATGGTTGATTTGGTAAACAAAAGTGGGTTCCGTTGTTGTCATTGCTCGTGATTCAAGCAGCTTTGCCTTTCGTTCAAGATTTGTTGGTATGTTGGAACTTGAATTGAACTTAGGTGGCCACATCTTCTCTACCCCATGGAGAAACATTGGCCCATAAAACCAAGAGCCGCTGGAGACATCCCACGAGATAATATGTCTGCGGGGTTGCACTTTGAGCTTACGTGACGCCATTGTTCTGCTAGGGTTTCTTCTTGAATTGCTGAGATTCTATTTGCTACAAACGTGTTGAATGAAGCTGATGATGAATTTATCCATGAGAGCACAATTTCTGAATCAGTCCATAACCATACTGGACATGTAAGTCGAAGGTCAGACCTGACTCTTGTGACTAGTTGGGCTCCAAGCGTAGCTGCACATAGTTCCAATCGTGGTATTGTTTGCCGTTTAAGAGGAGCTATGCGGGATTTAGCACAGAGTAAGTGTACCATGATGGTCTTTAAAAACTGATCGGATGTAAGCTGCAGCGCCATATGCCTTTTCGGATGCGTCTGTAAAAATATGGAGTTGTTGGGATTCTGGAATTCTTCCTTTAAAAATATGTCTTGATATTTGAAGATTTTTCAATATATTCAGGTCTGTGAGGAATGTGATCCATTTAGTGTGCAGGGATTCAGGCAAAGAAGTATCCCAATCCAGTTTTAATTCCCACAATTCTTGGATAAACATTTTTGCTATTACTATAATGGGTGACAGAATCCCCAAAGGGTCGAATAATCTTGCAAGGTCCGATGTGACTGTTCGCTTAGTTACTCTCTTAATGTTGTCAGTGTTGACCTTAATACCTAGTTTATCAGCATTCGGCAGCCAAACAAGTCCAAATGTTTTGATGGTGTCGACTTCTGTGCTCTCAAAATCTAAGTTTACCTCCAAGTTGTCTTGTGGAATATTGTGGAGTAATTGTGGATGGTTAGCACGCCATTTCCGTAACACGAAGCCGCCCTTTTTCATAATCTGCACAAGTTGTTCTTGCAATTGCATCGCTGTTGATAAGCTATTTGACCCACCCAGGCCATCGTCTACATAGAAATTTTCTTTAATAAATTGTGAAGCAAGTGGATAGCGTATATTATTTTCTTCAGCCAGTTGATCAAGACATTTTGTTGCTAAATATGGAGCAGCTCTTGTACCATATGTGACCGTGTTGAGTTGATAGTATGAAATGGGCATTGTGGAATCCTTTCTCCAAATTATTAGCTGATATTGACGATCTTCAGGAGTAACCAATATCTGCCTATACATCTTTTCAACGTCAGTGGTGAAAACGAACCTTGGCATTCGAAACCTTAACAGTATGGAGAATAGTTCGCTTTGTAGTGTTGGTCCCGTGAACATCAGGTCGTTTAAAGAGTAGCCTGAGGAGGTTTTGGCTGAGGCATCGAATACCACCCTGAGCTTAGTGGTTGAACTTTCTGGCCTTAGTACGCAATGAAGTGGGATGTAGTAATTTGGAGACACGATGGAGTCTGTTTCCAATTTAGTCATGTGTCCCATTGATTCATAATCATCCATAAATTCAGTGCATTTAGTTTTCAATTCCGGGTTCTTTTGCAAACGCCGTTCGAGAGCAAGAAATCGGTTTAGAGCTATTGCGTGTGAGTCGCCTAGGGTATTAGGGGTTTGGTGAAATGGTATTCTGACAATGAAGCGGTCTTCATGGTTTTTAGTTGTATTTTGTACAAAGTGCTCTTCACATTGTCTGTCGGCTATTGATAGTGGTTTTTTAGTCGTTTTAACTTCATCTATTTCCCAAAGTCGGCGATGGAAGCTTCAAGCCCCTCATCTTCAGTACATATTCCACAGGATGGGTCTGTAGGGTGTTCACTATTTATTTTTCCTGCTACAATCCAGCCAAGAACCGTGTTTTGCAAAATCGGAAGTTGTGGAGATAATTTTATTTGCCCAATTGCGAGCAGTTCTCAGCACCCAGCAATATATCGATTTTACTAGATCGATTGAATGTTGGGTCAGCTAACATAATATTTCTCGGTAGTGGCCACTCATCAATGTTGATAAACTGTGATGGTTGAGGCGCAATAATTTGAGGCAGGACAAGTGCCTCCAGACGTGTTGAGAATCCATTAATTCGAGAATGCAAAGCTACAATGACTCGGTGTTGTGTTTTTGTGTTAGAGTTCCCGATTCCATTGATGTTTACTGATGACGTCTGTTTTGCAATATTAAGTCGTCTTACCAAACGATTTGTAATCAAATTGACTTGTGAGCCAGAGTCAAGTAAAGCGCGACATTCAATCTCCATTGTATCAGTTTTGATTTGTATTAGAGCCGTGCTGAGAAGAACGTATGATTTAGACACCTGACCATTTGCTGCAGCTAATGAGGATGCTTCTGGAGGACACGGTGTCGCTTCATTGAAATCGGGTTCAATTATTTTAGGTTGATAGGTAGTGCATGATGACGTCTTCTTGGATCCCTTTTCACTTGTTGACCTTTGGTTTGATGACTGAGTGTTGCTCTGCAGATGAAGTAGCGAGTTGTGTTTCTTCTTGCATGTCATGCATAATCCTGATTTGCAAGTTTTGGCTGTGTGTCCTGATTTTAGACAGTTCACACACAGGTTTTGCTTCCGAATGAAAATAAGACGGTCTGTTGGTGACAGTTGTTGAAATTTCTGACACCGATACAGTTGGTGAAAGTTATTTCTGCAGAGTGAACACATGGCTTCTGGCTTAGCTGAAGTAGTGGAAACACACACCTTTGATGATTTTTCTTTCTGGTTTATGGCTTCTAGGGATTGAAAACGATTTTCAAGAAAAGTTAATAGGTCTTTGATTTTTTGTAGCCCTTTTGGATTGCTAATGGTCCTCTCAAATAGAATAAGAGTACCTCGATCCAATTTTTTCACAAGTATGTGAAACAGCATGGGATCCCATGAGGTGGTATCAATCCCGATGTTGTTTAGCGCATGTAGACATTCTTGTGTTGTATCATGTAATTGTTTGATAGCAGCAGCTGATGGTCCGGCGCTTGGTTGATCCAAAAGTTGTTGCATTAGTGTTGTTACAATATCGCGTTGATTATTGTATCGTTCTTGCAACAGGCTCCATGCGGTTGCGTAGTTTTCGGCTGTGGCTGAAAGATGACTTATTAGTTTTTCAGCTTCGCCCCCAAGTTTGATTTCAGGTACCACATCTTTTGTACCGCAGGAATATGTTGGTTGTCTACTAGTTGTGTAAACAAGTCGTGAAAGGATCTCAATTTTAAATAATCACCATTAAATTTTGGGATTGAGACATTTGGCAGCGGTAGCACGCTGGTTTGCATTGGTTCGAAACCTTTCTCTGGTGTGCGGGATCCTAGCTTAAAATTTTCAATGATTCGCTTTTCCAGGTTTTCGTAGGACTTCATGTCGTATCCTTCCTTCAGTGGGTCGTCGCTTAATTCCCATATTTTGAAATGTAGTTCTTGGATTTCTCCCCACAGTTTTTCCTTCAGCTTCATATTTGTTGCCGTAGGGTCCGTATCGAGTAGCCGGTTTAATGATGACATCATGACATTGTGTCTTCTTATGGTAGCCATGATGTGGCCTGTTCGAGGAATTTGTTCCTGGGAAGAGGATCTAACGATCCAATTTTTCCAAGTCGATTTTTTCACAAAAGGATTGACGTCGAAAATCACGTCGGGGTCACCAAAATGTGTTGACTCAGCTGATTTGCTGGTCGGTTTTGATTTGTCCGGGCGGAATCACCGGGACAATTATACATACAACACAAGCACTTAAACTTGGTTGTAGTGGATTTTGAATAACACAAGCACTTGAACTTGGTTATTGCGGAGGTTTGGAGAATAAAACAACCGTTGTCTTTTGTTGATCAATTGTTTCTCTCATTTATTTTGATTAAACCATAGCCTTAAATACTATTTTATTGCCAAATTGCAATAAATTATTTTTAATATATTTAAATCTATTTTGTTGCTGAATTGCAACAAATTATTCTTAATGTAGTTATTATAATTGTGTTTTGGACTTATGCATTTTCCCACACGTGTACGAAATTCCAGGAAACATGAAACCCCAGACAAATGCAATGCAAATAAACAAAAAACTACAGCAAACCTTGAAACTTAATCAGAAATTCAAGGTTTTTCTTTTATCATAATTTGAAGTAAAATAAAAAATAAGGGAGAATGCATAACTCCATCAAAAATAAAACAAAAAAAAAAAAATTACATGAAATCAGCAATTTAAGGTTGTTCACCTAATTTCGTGCAAGCATATGTACGCATGTATGTTTGTCCATTTATACAAACGTACATGCGGACATATGAAAGAAATTCATTGTGAAGGTCTGAACAACCTCAAAAGCCTTGTGGACGCCACCGATAGTTTTTGTTTAAGAGTATCCAGGCATTGGGTTGGTGTACTATTTGGTTGATCCCTTTGGGTATGTCTTTGGTGTCGCCTGATAATATTTGCAACAATTCTGTTGAGCTTCCTGGTATTTGCTCCTTGAACTAGGACTTCTACTCTTGCTATGTCTCTTCGTGATTTTCCGATAGATTGGAGTAGCCGTTTTTCCCGTGCTGGTACTACCTTCTCGAATTTTCTTCCTCTGATTGGTCTATGGTCAAATTTTATTTTTAACGTTTTAACTACTGCCACAGCGGCACAATACATGAGAAGATGGAGACCTTCTAAGTCATTCACGTCCGGGAGGTATGGTGGGATTACTTCCCTGTTCATTACCTCAATTAACTTCGCAGCTTTTATAGAGACGTTTATTCTAGGAAGAAGTGGGCTCTTCTCAGTTCTATTCCAAGGTCTTCGCTGAAGTTTTGTATATCATTTCGATGTGGCCGGGTATTCATATCAATAAATGGAGCTGAATTAATCGAGTCTGCAGGGTTTCCAGTTGATGTTTCTTCCTGTAACTCCTCTGTACCCGAAGTGTTGGGGTTCAGCTCAAGCTCGTCGCTTATTCGACGTTTAATGGCATTCCTTTCAGGTGGTGGGACAAGGTTTTTCCTAATAATTGTCCTATACTGGTCAGCGACTCTTTGTACGTTCACTTGAAGTTGGGGATATATTAGGTGAAATTCTTCAAATAGTTTCTGCCCGTAACCGTTTCTGTCACGTTCACAATGAGTGACACGGTAATAAATGCGCAATATATCTCTATTCATGACATCAGTCCATTTTATGCGCTGTCTTGGCAGACCTGCATTAGTGAGCCCTGGTTGATTTCCACGGGTAGCACTCGCAGCAGGTGAACCGCTGGTACTGTACGGTTTCTTTGTATCGTCGGGTTAGTTTCGGGTTGAACCCGCCCAGATCGTGTACGCCGTCCTGGGCGCTGATCGCTCGTCATCGCTCTATCACCAGGATCAGCTCCAGCAGATAGAGGCCCTTCCTCAGGGGATGCATATTTGTATCTTCTGTATTTCTTCTGGTATTCATAATCATATTAGGGGTATTTCTTTAACGTCTAACTACCAAAGACAATTTTGGTTGGTAATTCAGCCGCTCCTGACATGGAGTCAGACGCTGCCAAGAAGCCGCTCAATATAAGACCGTCGCGCTTGGACTTTACCTGCTGGTCCGCGGGAGATATTTCTCCTACCACCCATATCTGGGAGGCATCGTTCTACCGCCACCTGGGGACGCGCCCTATTGGGGTTACATTCTCCCCGTAGGTTACTATTATTATTATTATTATCGAATTGCTCCTACAATAGAGATCGAACCAGCCAAAATTTAATACAAATTTATTTGGTTCCGCAAAATCTTAAAAGCAAACGGGAGCTTTGAGTCACCATGATCAGCTAATTTATGTAAGGTTCTTATCGCCAGAGGCAGCGTTAACACCAAATGCAACTTTTTTTAATTTAATTTTTATATTTGTTACTTTTTAATTTAAAATTTTGGACATTGTTCTCAGGGTTTCGGAGGAATAATATCCTTCGAAAAGAGGTGTGATCTAGTCTGACCAATATTTGCCTATATATCTTCCGTATTTCAGTGTTAAAGACGAACTGAAACAATCTCCGCCGGAGAAGCAGTATTTAAATAGGTTTGTAAAATAGGGCCAGTGTGCAAGACATTGTCAAGACTTAAGCCATGAAGCATTAAAAACGACACATAAATTGGTATTTGTGGAGTATCAGCCTTAAAAATGGAATGGTGTGGTAGATAGTATCTGGGTGTGGGAGAAAAATAGTATCATGATCGGTTTTTAATAAGGTAAGGTATTCCTCCATTTAACCTCTGTTTTCCTTAACATTCAGGAGTCATTTCTCTAAAATTGGGTGAAAAAACTTTTCGAGATGGACCGGAATTCCACTGAGAATTCGGACTTAAAAGATAAGGCAACTACATATCGACCTTCTTTAGTTATACAAGTAGTGCGACGATACATATCCTTCTAAAAGCGATCTTCAGTCGACAATACTTTCGAGTTTAGTACTTCTTCTAGATAAGTCAGCTTGCCAATTACATATCTAAGTGCTGATACAAAAAGAGATCCCAGCGAAAGGATACAGACTCTAGTGGAGTTTGCTGCCACTGCACCATTAAGGCCCACAAAAGTGGCAGTCGGTGCCGAAAAAGTTGGAAGATCTAGCTTCCGTTGCAGCTTTCTAGACATGAAAGTGTATCAGTTAAAGCTCTAGAAGTACTACATTCACTAGGATAATTTCTAATAAAACTGTTGAGTACGGGATGGACTGCAGACGGATAGCGAAATTTTGAAAAGGACGGGCCGCAGAGTTTGGACCATTATCCATTTCATTTCGTTTTTGGGCAGAAAGCGAAATGCGAAAAGTATCGAATGATGTTTTTGTTTATAAATATAGTAAACCTTTAAGGTTTGGCATCTTTAGAACTCAAGAGAAGCGGCCAAACAATTCGTGCAACACTTATGCCTTTCAACTTTGGCTAATAGTCATTCCCAAACGGAATGGAACGATTTTCATTGCAAACTGGACATTTTCTTTAGGTTAAATTCGGTGCAACAAATGTCCCCAAATTTTGGAGAATGAGAAGTGATTCCAAAGTTCGATATCTGACCGTAAGAACACACCCATTTTGCTCCAATTGGCTAAATCTGAGCAAGGCCCTTGAGGTTGCTCACAGGTAAATTGGCGGAGCACACCACTTGTGTTGTGTATGTTAATTTTATACATGAGAATCGAGACCTATAGTTTAAAGTCGACTCCGAACGACAGATTTTTTGAGAAACTTTTTCATGGCAATTTTATTTACTCTCAGAGTTTTTGCTAGAAATCTGCTGTGAGGAAGCCGCCGAAGAAATACTTTTTGTATTTTGCTTTGATGTCTGGCCTGGGGCTCGAACCCTGGCTTTTCGTCTAATAAGCCAACACACTACCTACTAGACTACGGCGCACACTGTCGCGATTTCATATAACGAGTGGCCAAAAATAGAAGGAGTAATAGTAGAGTAATGAAATTTAGCACACCTATATTAATTGGTAAAACATAATCATACTTAAAATTTGGTGACTTAAAGTCAAAGGATTCGTGTCCTTCCCATATATCCTGAAATTAAAAACTGCTATAACTTGGAGGAAAAAGAAGATATGTTAATAAAATTCGTTACACTCATTAGTTTTAATGTGCTTAACATTTCCTCCAAATTTGGAGCAAGGATTCGCCTACCTTAAAAATGTCCTTTTTCAAAAAAGTATCAAAAAAAGTATCATGAAAAAATTGAATATATACTTTTTTCGAATCGCAAATTATGATTTGAATGTTTTACTAACTCATTGAAATTTAATTTTCTCACATTCCGTATATCCTTAGAAAATTTTAAGGCTACATTCTTACCATAGCTGAAATACTAATTAAACAATATTTTATTAAACAATTTAAAATTTGTTTATATATATAAATATATTTAAATTTATACATATAAGTGAAAAGACACTTGTACTTGGTTCCTAATTGAAATATAAAAAATCGATGATCTAGAAAAACTTACATCACAAATATCTTTACAAAATAGATTATTATCTAGCCAGGTACTCAACTCAGTTTCAAACCTTCTTTTTCCGCGTCTATATTTTGTCCAATTATTACTAATTTTTAAAAGAATTAATTTTATTTTGTCCTTCTCTATATCTGTTAGAAATCTTTGAATACGACATTCCACAAATTATTCACTATGATGCAACACATTTGTTGTATTATTTTTCTCAAGCTGCATCCATTGCTCAAAAATAGCACGAATCCGCAACGATGTTGACGTTAAAAACATTTATAACGCCCACAAAAGCAGTCAGAAGCAGCTGAAATTTACATATGTTAAAGTACATACTTGTGGCAATAAAATATCAAAAAATTTCGAAGGTGATATTGGGTGTTTTTTTTAATTCACTACTGAAGTTAATAAATGTATGAAAATCTTAATTTTTTGAAGACCTCTACTTTGGCTAACGATATTTCACATATGATTAATATTTGTAAACAATTATAGCGTTGTAACTACAATTACATACCTGGCTTACAATTCTATTACAAATAATTTAGCCATTACCAAAAGAATATTTGAATTTTAACTATGACAAAAATATGTCAAATTTCAAGTTTTCGCAAAAATTTTCTATATTGCATGGGAATTCTTAACTTTGAGATACAATAACTAAAAAACTACGCAAAAGTTTTTAAACAAATTTTACATATCAACTAATAGAAGTGTTTTCTATAAGATTAAGGTAAAAAAATAATGTATTTCCCACATTGACTTTAACCATTTTTTGCCACGCTAGCGACAGTGTGTGGCGGCTTCAAGCAAATATATACGATAATTATATCTCAATTTTTAGGTTCAATTCCTAACAACGACAAATTGGATATGCAATCATTATGGAAGGGTCAGATCCTTAGGATAATGAAGGAAGGTTAAAAAGATTTTCAGTGGAAAATTAATTAAAACTCTTGTTCTTATAACAATCCACGAGGTTCTGCCAAGCTATTTCATTCCTCATGAGGCAAGTTCTGTTCATATCCCTTGCTTCACCTCCAGTTTTTTGCAAAAGCCAGCACATCTTTTGATATGAGGGTTAGTTCCGTAAAAGGCCGAAAACATATCCCTAAACGTTGGCCAAGAGGCGTAATCGTCAGAAAGGGTATGGCGTTGACATGGAGGAAGGAGAATGGGGATAGTATTAGTACACGCTTTCGCGGCCCTACTCTTAAGGCTATCAATTTACTTATCAATAAGCAAGACGCATTGAAAATATCCCGACATATACTTGGCCTTCGCGACTTCTGTTGATGCTTCAAAACACGAAAAAATTTCGAAAAATTAAAAAGAACTTCACGAGAATTTTTTCCCGATGCAAAAAATACAAGGATAACAAATTTAAGGATATAATTTCAACACCCAAATAACATTATTTTATATTGTAATAAAAAATTATGTGACTAATTTAAAAAAAAATAATAATAAACCTCAACAGTGGTTTAAAAAATCAATAAAGATTTAAAAATATCAATAAAAGATAATAATTTATCTATCCCTTGATTTTTGTGTAACAATATTCGATACAAATTATAAAAATAACAAAGACCAATATTCAACAGAAAAAACAGCGGCTACCTAATCGGTAACAAGTTCTTGTTAACAAACATCAGCTGTTTACCAAGAATATATTATCGCATAACAACACTGTATGTTAGTATAATCCCGTATTTTCTTGGTTTACTTTGTCTTTGTTTTTATTGTTATATTATTACACTTCACTTATTTTTTCTAACTCAATTAGAACCAAATAAACACATAAAAAGAACATCCATTACATGCCTTTTAAAAAGTAAACAGGTAGTTGATAGGTGAACAAGTTTTATTTATCCAACCAAAAAATATCAATCCAAATTTGGCGATCCCTGACAATTCTGAAAAGATAGCTGCGTTAAATATTTTATTTTTGTTTAGGGAATGATCCGGTTCGAAGGACCAAAATGTGGAGGCGAGCGGCAAAAAAGGGATTTATTAATATTCGAAATAAATAATTTATTTGCGTACAAAGGGACGTACCTTCGGATTCGGGGGTGGATTAAATAATAATAATCTCTTCGTTTATTCTCTTAGCAATAGTTAAACGGGCTTACACTTAAACTTAAAAATTAAATTTAGTAGACAGCGTGAACAATGTGTATATACAATTTTAAGAGAAATGCAGGACGATGTGCACAAACATAAACATAATTCAGTAGATTATGAATATGAAATACTTAATAAAATTAAAAAGCAAATTAAATAATTGTTAGAAGCCATTGGAAAACGGTATGAAGAAAATATGAGTAAAATGATTAATAACAAAGATCTTGTGAACAAAACGTCGAAGCACTAGAAATATATTTAATAATGTAAACGAAGTTGAAAACAACGAAAACTATTAAAATCAGTCGAGGAAAAGAATGAAAATATGTATGTGCAAAGAGATTAAAAAATACTAAATGAGTTATTAAACAAAGAACAACAAAAATATTCTATGCAGAAACCATTAAAAGTAAAGTTTCCAGATGTAAGCAAACAATTACTCCTAATTGCGAAATTAAAATTCAAACAATCAGCGGAGAAAAGAAAAGAATAATTAAAAAAGTAAATAAATATAAAAAAGAAAATAACAAATGTTAAAAGCAAAAGTGGTGAAAAGTGGGAGAAAATAACAAAACTATTTAGGACAGAATATCAAAAGGGTATGAAGTTAAGATGCTCAACCCATTAGGGTTAAAAATAAAAATAGTTGATATATCATTTTTGAGATTGAGAAATTAAAAAACAGAATCTTGTAAAATGCCAATTTAAAGCTTACTGAAAAATATGAATTCGAGAGAAGAAATAAAACACTGCACAATGTAAACTGCACAGAAATAGGCTAATGTTTGGAATGTAGAGGATATAAACATTTAACAAAGGAATGTAAAAACCAGAAGAAATGTTTGTGATGGCATGATCAACACAGGAAAAAATATTGTGAGATTATTAATAACTATAAACAAGTTTAAATTACTGCTGCAAAATTGATTCACAAAAGTTTTTGAGAATCTGAATATATTTCGTGACCTATTTTAGAAATAATTAAAAATAAAAATAACTATAGCAGATCTCAATATGCTTTAAGGATCGTCAATCACTGAAATGAAAAATGGGTATTACGAGTTAAAATATACTTTTGCAATTTGATATAAAATATTGAAATTTAATTTTATTACTTATTTTACGCATCTAATTCAGTCTTATCATAGTGTACAAGAAAGAATTGTTTAATTGTGGATCGGTTTTTTTTTTATTATTAATAGTGTTGATATAACGAGAGTTGAATGGTAAACCTAACAAGAAGTGTTCTCTGTTAAATTCGGACGATATTAGTAGTGATTGCAGCTGAATACTATAGAAATCTAAATTTGTTGTTGAAAGAGGCATAACATGACACCTATTTTTTATTGAGTAAATGCTTCTCATACCTGTAAAAGCTTAAAGATCTGTTGTAAACATAGATTCATTGTTGTGAGGATAGCATATGGGTTCTGGTATATTATATTTTCCATTACTGATATTTGTCACTATCATAAAAATGTAAACATTGTTTACGCTTGTTGAATCTTGAAGAGAACTGACCTTTGGAAGCTTAAAGTTAGGGACAGAAATCTATAAGGCTGAGTTTTCCAATTACATCATTAACTAGCCAATCTCGCAGTAAGTAACCAAAACGTCTTTAACTGAGTTAGAGGGTAAACGAACACCAGGAACACGTAATCACAATTGCTCTATTTGTCAGAACCCCTTGCGATGAGACTATCATAGGTTGGCTCATGTGCCATTAAATACTGCATCAAAATTGTGCAGTTGTCACTGATATCGGCGTTCTTAAATGCCAGCAATGTTCTGCAATAAGACTAAATTCACCAGTTCATCTTTCGCAATCCCGATAAATTCAGTTACAAAGTAAGCATCGTGATATCGCATCTAAAACGGAGAAAACAACAATTATTTCCCAGACAGAAGTTATTTGCTGTAATATAAATAGCATGCGTAAAACTGTCACGTTATCCGTAAATAAAGGGACTATATGCACAACAATAGCACCAAACTATAAGGCAACTATAAGGTACTTATTCAAAGCAATTTCAATCAACAACCTTACCTGTCACAATACACTCATCCTGTATAGCACCCGCACTTTTGCCTATCAACAATAATGAACCTTCTAACATAAATTCAAATAGTAATACACATTGCCCTCATAATTATGACCCAAGTCAATTCACTTTACAATATCCAATTCAATCTACAATAAATTATATGCTTCATGAACAAATCAATGCGTCGAGTTGCCTGAAGAATGCAGCCCTATCACAAAGACAATCTTAACACCGAGTCAATTCTCGCAGTCAAAGCCGTGTGCTTTTAACGACACGGAAAATCTCGTGCGTCTTCAAAATGCCTGAAAAGGCAACACAAGACAGAAATAAAATGGCACAAAAAGTAAGTGATAATAATCTTCCAACATTAACCTCTTTTGCCATTGATGTAAGGTCTGTTCTCAACAATTAATGCCTGTTATTAGATGAAATAAACAATTCTTCTCTTCTCTTCGAAATAACACAAAAATTCTCGTCCTTTTATAAAATGCAATGGGCAAATAAAAGTGCACAGCTGCGAGAGAATAAAAAACCTGATTTCTACGAATTTGACAAATGGTTTTTTGGTATGGAATAACAGTTCACCACTGTTCGTATAAACACAGCAGAGAAAGAACAATAAAAGAAAGCACAGACAAATTATGTAAATTCTGTTTGTCAAAGCATATCGGCAACTATAATAAAAATAAGTTGTGTGGTATAGAGGATTACAAATTTTATGCCATGGAAGTTATACGGATCAGTATGAAAGATTGACTACTGTCCGATAAAGATAAGAGAGCATTAAATTTATTAATACCGTTTGCAAAACAAAACAAAATGGGCGCTATGTTGTTCTACTGCTTTGGAAATATGATTGCTTAGATGTGGCAGATAGCTATCAGATGGTGTTCAAACGTCTTCTTTATTAAGAGAAACAATTATATCAAAACAATGACCATTTAAGTTTGTTTAAGGAAACAATTTCGAAATACATATTTAGCAATTAGGAACTGAATTATAGAAAAAATAATAGAAAAATTTGGTACCTTTATAAATTTCGATAAAAATCCCCAGCAGTGTGTGGAGATATAAAGGAAATATTTTACCAAGTCCATATAAGAGCAGACGACCAAAATGTTCAAAGCGACTGTATTTAAAGCAAAAGATGCGATATTTACTTAATGGGAGTAATGATTTTCGCCACATGTGCACCAAGTATTCCTCAATACTTTCAAATTACATCATTACGTTGACGACCTTTTCAATTCTGTAGAAAGCTCAGAAGAAGTCATAAAACCCGTTAATATCTAGCGATATTTACACCTAGAATCCATATTTGGGCAAAGAAATACTTAGAGTTTACGGAAGAATTGATACAGATATTCTGTTTCAAGTTACATTACAAAACTTGTCTTAATACACAATCATGAAAAGTTCTGCCATACGAATTATAGAACTACAAGAAATGAAATCAGACAAAGGTTTTGTAATTAAAAGCTCCGTGCTGCATTTAAGTCAGTTATACGTAATTGCCAAATGTGTAAAGCTAAAAAGGCAATACCTCAGAGTTCACTATATTACTACGCGCGCGTTTTGCGTCATAAGTAGCTTCATTTACATATACCGGAGTAGATTTTTTTTGCACTAAACCACCACTAAGACCGGGTTCGAGTCCCAGGCGAGACATCAAAAACGAAATATGGAAAAAATATTTCTTCGGCGACTTCCTCTCAGCAGATTTCTGGCATAAACTCTGAGAGTAAATAAACCTGTTATGAAAAAGTGTTTCAAAATCTGTCGTTCGGAGTCGACGTTAAACTGTAGGTCTCGCCACTCAAGTATAAAATTAAGGCACACAACATGGGTGATGTGAGAAGTTAGGCCGTAATCCTGACTGAAGGATTGTAATGGCCAATTGAGTATGTAAACCACCATAGAGAGAAACGATATGGGTGCCTACTCACCAGCATGACCTTTAAGCTGTCCATTCGAGATTACTCATTCATTAACAAGTCCCTGCATATTAGCCGTACACAATTTTATGGCTCGATGTGGTATCCCGCGTAAATTCTATAGAGAAAGAGAATTTCGAGAGACTTTGACAAAGGTGGATAAAAACCAGCTTATAAAAACATTTACTTCGACAACAACAGAATGAAATTTTAACCCCCAGCTTCGCCACATACTTGCGCTCACTTCGTTAAGCTAAAGGGATCATCCTACCCTTAACTTTTAAAGTTAAGTTTGAACTTGCCATATTATATATTATTTCCAATATGGAAACTTTAAATATAAACAAAATGAGCAGATACAACAAAAAAAATAAAAGAAGCCCGTCGTTGCCACCGCCTTAAAAAACTTATTTAATTGAGCAGCATTATTGACTTTGCTCTGACACTGCCACATTTTTGGAAAAGTTAACTTTATTTTATCTGCAGGTTGTAATAACGAAAAGAAGTTAAATGGGACTTTAAAGTTCACTTTAGCTAAAGTTACCTTTAACTAAACTCAACTTTAACTTTTAAGTTGCAATAATGGCCCTCAAATGTATTGCATACATATATAATTGTCCATTACAACCCTTTAGTCAGGATTACGGCCTAGCGTCTCACACCACTCATGTTGTGTGTCTTAATTTTATACTTGAGTGGCGTTACCTACAGTTTAATGTCGACTCCGACGACAGATTTTGAGAAACTTTTTCATGGCAGGTTTATTTACTCTCAGAGTTTTTGAGAGTTAGAGGAAGTCGCCGAAGAAATATTTTTTTCCATATTTCGTTTTGTTGTCTGGCCTAGGGCTCGAACACGGGCTTTACGTCTAATAAGCGAACACACTACCTACGGGGACTACAACCTAAATGTATTGAATTTGGTAATTAAAGATTTATCTGATTTGGTTCATTTTATTCAAAATTAAAACGGGAACAACTATACAAAGCGGCCTGATCTGCCTCGTCACCAAAATAGCATTATTAAAACAGGTTATAGGCTCAGAATAAAACCCGGGAAGTAAAAAAGATTTTTACAATAAAAAGTAAAAAAAAACTAGTTAAAAAAATTTATTTCTGAAATGGTATCAATATTACCAAGTGTAAAAGTTTGATGACAAAAGTTACTACAGTTGGTGTTTGTAAATGTTTAGTTTTCTTATATACAATGGGTTTTGGATTGTGAATGATGCCCTTAAGAAGGAAACGGCTATGGCTACAATTGAAAAAGCTACTTCGGAGAAAAATGAGTTAAACATAATTAAGGACTAGTGAGACCTGGTTGCGTATTGAGGAAGTACATGAGCCTACAGTTTACCTAAATGTTTATAATAATAATAAATATAAATGAGTTTACGGAGTTAGATGAGAAACTTGCTGAAACGGGCATTTTTGCACAAGATGAATTGGTAGTAATTATGTTTCTATCAAGTCTTTCAAGCGAATGTAAACATTTCATCGTTGACATGGAGGCGCGCGATAACTTTGTATGACTATCTATTGTTAAACAGAAAATTTCAGAAGAAAGCAACAGACACAAACTTAAATTGAACGTGAAAAAGCATTAGTGAGTACACATACAACAATTTTTCGCTATGAAGTCTTCAATAGGAGAGAGAGGTAAAACACAAAAAGTGCAAATGGGAGTGTAGGCCACAGCCAGTTAGTACATGGCAGACAAATCGATGGTAACCGGAATGGAATTGTAGAATGTTTCTACAATACATACATACAATCTATGTGAGCCCTTCTCCAGAAGAGGGTCCGTTGGAATTCATCCACAGTGATGTGGTGACTTAACGTAAATTCGATCGGTGACTCCAGCTATTTTGTCACACTCATCAATTAAGCAAACTGGCAAAAATAATAAGATGCTCCGAACTGACAGTGGACGAAAATTTGTCAATAGCGAATTTGTTGACTACATTATACACACCGCAGCATAATGGTATAGCCAAGCGAGTCAATAGAACGTTGGTGGAAATAGCTCGTTCAATGATGGTACATAGTGGTGTCTCAGGAAATTTGTGGACAGAAGTGGTAAATACTGCAGTATATTGATGAATGAAATAGAAATTGAATTCCGCAGTATTATTTTTGAAGAAGATCTTTGTGTTGAGAAGGAGTCTTCCGATTAACGGAAACAAAATCCTGATATCTATAACAAATGTTGAAGAAAACCGCATAGTTTTAAATGCTTCTAAAACCAACTACATGAATTACAAGCAATTGACTGATGAAAATACATACTCTGACAACTATGCTGATTTGACGACAGCCGAAGAAGATGATTGAGGAAATGAAGCTGACAATCAGAAGTAGTCCTGGAAGATTAAGGAAAATAAGAATAGAGAAAACAAATTTCAAATTGACAGGCAAAAATTCCGACAACAGTTGATAAGGCAATGAATAGTCTAAACAGCAATGAATGGTACGACGCAATGCGATCAAAGAAGTCATCACAAAACAAATATAATACCTAGTCTTTAATAGATTTGGCTGAAGGAGGTAGGGCTATAAATATCGAGTCGAATAGAACACTTCAAAGCCAGACTTATGGCTAAAGGTTGTATTCAAAGGTTTGGTATAGACTATAACGAAACTTTTTCACCCGTGGTTAGATATTCAACCAATTGATTAAAGCTAGCAATGACCTTTGATCGCTAAACCACTAACCCTGTTTTTATTGGTCCTAGTTTCTTGAATAATGGCCACATCCTTCTCCGCCTTTAGTCGTTAGTTCGACTGAGGCAGCCTCACAATGATGCAGATTCATTTTCACCCCCTGCAACCTCTGGTCCAGGTAGATTTCTCAAATGAAACCTAATTCTATCAAGATTGAACTTAACAAGTCTCTCCGTCCTATCAAGGTATTTTGGATCCTCAGCGAATGTAAAATTCATTCTTTCGTTATCGCTAGAAGCCATTGAAGTTACGACCTTAAGGAGATACAGTCAATAAGTTGCGTTTCTACTTTCTGATACAGTTCTGGATTACCATACCATACTTTAGCAGCTGTCATCAGTAGCTGATCTATACTTAATGACTTTTATATCCAGAGCCGGCTCCCTTAACGATCTCTTTTTCAGAGCCAGGATTGTTGGATGGAGATGGACCAGCCTAAATTTGTCCTAATAAGGGTGTGTGGCCATAATGAAGTTAGCCAAAGACTTACCCCTTCCCCTTTCCTTGCCCTTCGTTTGTTGGCTAGTATTTTTTAAGATGTACTTTATTTTTTTCATGTGTGTTCTATATGGTCGTTGAATTTAATTAATTTATTATGAATTCTTGTATAATTGTATTATGAATTCAAGATATTTTATACTCTTAACTTTCTCTATAACTTAATGCTAGATTTACACGATTGAAATTTTCTTAAAAATTGCTGTTCAAAATGCTTTAAACTCGTGTAAACAGCAAAAGATCTTCAAAATTTATTGATCAAAATTTATTGAACAAAACTTTTGAAGATTTTATTAATGCCGTGTAAATAACCATCAAAATCGCACCTGGCAATATTGATAACTATAAATAATTTGACAGCATGTTATTTCTTTTGATTCAATACATATCAGCTGTTTTTATTTACATATGTTTGTTGCGGCCACAGCTATTTTATTTTTGTTTTATTTATTTATTTCATTAATACTGCACATGTGCACATAAAAAGTTCACAATATAATAAAAGACTTATTTAAAAATTTGGGTAACAAACTAAAATAAAAAATTAAACAAAAACAAAAAAAAAACAAAAATCTCCGAAATTTGACTTCAAGTAAATACTAAAATCAAATTCAAAAACTGTTTAAAATAAATATAACAATTTCAAAAATAGATTAATATAAATTATAAATAATATAATTTAGCGTTATCAAAATTCTAAAAATAGAAAATGGTCTCAGATGTCATCAACGTTGTGCTTCCGTAAACTCTTGCTTATTATGTTCAGATAGGATCCATCCTCACAATTAAGCATACGGTCCAGTGGTTCATCGATTCTGGATTTTGGACATTCGACAAGTATATGCGAAATTGTAAGAATAGTATCACACAGGGTACATTTAGGTGGTTCCTTTTTATCATAGTAGTGTTTAGTGTTAATCTTAGCCTTGCGCACTCTTAAGCGAGCTAACGTGACGCACTGGTTCCTTGTCAAAGTTGGATTGTATCTAGGTCTTATAGGCATGGGATTCTGTTCTTTCCGTGATATCATGAATGGGTTTGTTATAGCCTTAGGAAAACACGGAGCCTTGTCGAATTGTGTGATGTTAATAGCCCTTTTAGCTGCTTTGTCGGCATGTTCAATTCCCTGTATTCCAATGTGTGATGGGATCCAGAGAATTAAAATTGATTGTTCTAGTTTCTGCTGCAAAATGTTATTGTATAAACCATTTCTGTTTTTCCTCAAAGCCATTGTGGCGCTTAGACTGTCTGTACAAATCACGGACCTCTGATTCATTGACCTAGAATATGAAATAGCAGATTCTATGGCAGCAATTTCTGCTATAAAAATTCCTGTGTTGTCGGGCAATCGTGATTCCCTTATGGCTTCATAACCAGCAGCTGTACGCTTTACCAAAGCGAAGGATGTTGCTCCATTCTGAAAGGATCCATCTGTGTATAGCGTCAAATTGGGTTTAAATACAGCAATTTTCTCCGCAAGTATCTTCTCAAAACAAATTGGATTAACCATATTCTTGTCGTAAATTTGTAGGCTAACATCGATGGAAATCTGGCTAATACTGTCGAAGTGTGTGTTCTTAATGGGCTTCTGGGGAATAGAAATGTTGTTCTTTTTCAATAGAGCAATAGATTCCATGATAGAAGTCGCAGTCCTATTTCCAGGGTTTGAAATATGTTTCCAGAATAATCCATGCAGGCTATCAGATGGTATAGTGATCGACCTTGATGCCATGGCAATTGAAGCATTTTCAAATATAGTACTGAATTCTTCAAAACTAGCTTCATTTCTCAATTTCAAAATGGGAGTAGTTTGAAGCAATCCAGATGCTGTCCTGAAGCAATTGTTTAAAGATGTATTTACCCTGGAGATATTCTTCTTCGATGTCATTCCATATAACGTTAGGCAATGTTGTATCGCTCCAATTGCCAAAGTGCAACAGATGTTCAACGCAACCTTTATGTGTGGACCCTTGTTCCTGGTACAAATCATCTTAAGGAAATTATTCACTTTGCTAAGTTTATGTGTAATATGTTTTATATGTGCATTCCATAATAAATTTCCAGTAAAAATTAAACCAAGAATTCTCATTTGTCCAGTAACTTGAAGGTTAATATTTCTGATGGGTATGGTTGCAGTCCTGCAATTTCTTTTGCGGCAAATATGAAGCAGTTCCGCCTTCTCCGCTGGTATTGTTGCTCCTCTGCTCACTGCCCATTGATGAACATTTTGGTCCAACGTGTTCAAATTAGTCATAACTTCATCAGGTGTTCCGGAGGCCACAGCAAAAATATTGTCAGCATATATGCCAACATAATAAATACCTGGTGTCTTCACAATAGCCTTAGCCAAGGAATTTGCATATACAGTATATAATACCACTGATAAAGGGGAACCCTGAGGTACTCCATTAACTTGGGGGTGCGTGGAGGATAAATAACCATCAACTTTAACGATCATCTTTCGGTCCCGGAGAAAAGAAAACAAAATCTTCAAGACCTTGGAAGGTATACCCCATTCGTTGAGTTCCAAAATCACATAGGTAGAAACGATTCTGTCAAAGGCCTTTTCTATGTCCTCTGAAAGGACTACCGAGTGTTTTCCATGTTTCAAGTTATGTCGCAGTTGTTCCTCAAGTTGATGACAGATACTATGGACACCGTGTCTTGGTATGAATGCATGTTGAATTTTAGAAATTTCCCCATTAGCAAATTTCCCCATTAGCAAAAACGTTTGGCCAATATTTTCTCAAATATTTTCGATAAAACTGGTAGCAAAGAAATTGGACGATACCCTTCAAGTTGATTTGGATTTTTCCCAGGTTTCGGTATAGGTGCCAAAATCGCAGTCTTCCAATCATGGGGAAAGACACCGCTTGCCAGGATTTCGTTGTAAAGATCACATAAACGAGACTTTAGACCATTTGGAGCATTTTTGATCATCGCATAAGTAATCTTATCCTGTGCTGGAGTGGAACCCTTTAAATCCTTCAAAATTTCCTCAAATTCAACAAGATCTATTTTTGCACCAATTATGTCATAATTTCGATCAGAATACTGTAGGTTATCAATGTCAAAGTTTCTTTTTGCTGCTACTACATCAGGGCCAAAAGCATCATCTGAACTAAGCGGGCTCCAAAAGATGGCAAATTTATCAGCAATGTCCTTAGGATGTGATATACTGCTATCATCAACGATCAAATTAGGGAAATTACAAATTCTGTTTGAATTTAAATTTCTAATCCTATCACAGGTGTCTGGAGTCCATTGTTGGACTTAAGGAATTCAAAAAATTTTCCTATGTTTGTCTTTTAGCAATTCTACACTCTCTTTTGACCTTGGCACAAGCTTTTCTGTATTCTAGAACATTTGTTTTGTTACGATGTCTTTTAAACGTTTTCCAGGTTTGTTGCCTTATACGAATCAACTTTGCAATGTCTGCATTAAACCAGACTGGACTATGCTTGTTCCTGGGCTTCCTACTAATAGGAATGGTTTCATTAGCTGTTTTTCTGAGTATACGTTTGATTTGGGCAGCTTCCCTGTTAATGTTAAAGGATTTTCTAAAATGAGATTCAATCACCATTGCTTTTTCAGAAAATTTGGCCCAATCAGCATTCTTTTCACGGAAATGTGGTGAAAAACGTTTAAAATTGGATTGCATGTTATTAAAGGCTCGAATTGGGAAATGGTCTCCAACTTCAGGCATGGGTAAAATAGACCCATTTAAATGGGGAGCAATTTCAGCATTTGACATTGTAACATCAACAGAGGTCAGTGTGTTAAATAAAGTAGGAGTTTCATCATTCAATATCACTAAGTTCTTGTCGTCAACAAAATCTTCCCATATTCGACCACTGGGGGCGTTAACAGAAGAGCCCCATAAAACGTATAATGTTATGAGCATTTTCAATGTACGGAATATCGCCAACCATAGTGGGACTCAAATTCATGTCACATTCCTTGTAGATGTTAGTTATGCACAAATCTTTACCGGCATTTATCGTAATAGTCTGGAATAGTAGTTCGCCCGTAGATCTAGTGTGATGTTTAACATTCAAATTGTCCTTAATTAGCAAAGCTATACCAGACTTAGCGTAAGAGTAATTTTTATTGTGGTGATATATTCTGTATCCGGGTAAGTGTAAAAGGTGTAAATTTTTCCCAATAATATGAGTTTCCTGAAGAGCCAAAATATTAGGCTTATGTTTAGCAACTAAAAGTTCTAATGCGAATTTATGATTGATAAAGCCTTGAATGTTCCACTGAAGCAAATTAATACTGAGACCAAAATCCATTTTGAAGTTATAATTATTTTTTGCCCTTTTCGGCTGATATGTAGCATCGTTTTCCTTAAGGTGTTAGGGGTAATTATTACATTAAGATCTGTAAATTTATTGTATAGTTGAGATGTGTGTTAAATCGTTATTAGTAATAATATTATCCTCGGAGTGCTACTTAGATCCAAACCTTCTGTGATGTCCATAATTATACCTTCCTCTGTTAAATCGTCTGTTACATTATCCCGTGTGTTGATTTCGAAAAAAAAATCGTCATCAATACTGTCGTCAGAGTTTATATTAGTATTAGTTGATTTGAGCACAGTTGGTGTAGTGTCTTTGAGTGAAATGTTATGGTCAGATGTTAAGTTGTGAGAGAGAGAATCATGTTGAGTAATAGAGTTGTCGTTTGTTGTGTTAAGTTGAAAATTGACTGTTGTTGATGAGTTTGATGTTTGAGTATTATTTTCAGGTGAGGGCGATAGATTTACAGAGATTAGGTTATGAGTGTTTTTTGAGTTGCATTCTTTAGAAAAAACGTTATGATTTTCTGCATGTTTAGTTTTGTCCGGTATAATAACTGATGTATTGGATGGCGTGTTGTTGTTGTCCTTGGTTAAAATTTGTGCATAAGTTGGAGACTTTTTGACTTTCCTCGCGAGCGGTTTCAATAAGTTAAGAGATGGGTTGTCATTAAAAATCTTCCAGGCTTTTCTTGTGGTGCATTTCCTTGTAATCCGTAAAAAGTTAACTGATTTGTGCTTCCAATATGTTGGGCAATCGGGATCGCAAGAGGTGTGAGTCTCATTTCCAAAGTTAATGCAGTATTTACGAGAACATTGTTTATGCGGTGGTGGTAGGCAGCATTCCTTACACACTAGTACACCCTTACAACGATTTTTGGTATGTCCTAGTTTCTGACAAGAGGTGCATTTCATAGGGTTGGGTATATATTCCTCGACGGGGACTATTTCCCAACCAAGTTTAAGGGTATCAGGGCGGTGAACGTAATCAAATGTAATTATAGCTGCGCCTGTAGCCAGTGTTTTATCACCTTCTCTTTTTAGTATTTTACGGACCTTGACAACCTTTTGTTCCCTGAGGCACTCCAAGATTTCCTGTTCAGGAATGTTTATAATTTTCCGAGAAAAGATTCGTCCCTGGACAGTGTTGAGCGTTTTATGTAATGTAATCTTAACTGGGATGATGTCAATGTATTTAGCTTTAAGACATTTTTCAGCCGTCTTATTATTAGGTACTTTAATGAGAAGATCTCCGCTTCTCACTTCACTAACCTCCAGTCGATCGCAGGATATATAGTTAAGGCCCTTTTCGACCTGAAAAACATTATATGATGAAAGTGGTGCAGGCTCTGAATCTTCCTTTACAGCAACAGCAGATGCAACCAAGTGGCGAGGGAGATTTTGCTCTAGTGAAGTAGTTGGTGGTAAAGGTATAAAATCTTCCGAACGTGGACGTTTGCTTTTACTTCCCCTGATCCTCCCGGTTTCACCAAGCTCGCGAAACCGGTTGTAATTCGGGGGGTGACCCCCGTTCACATTCACGAAAAAACTAAACTATTCAAAAAAAGAATTTATCGAGAAAAAGAGAAAAAAAATAACAGTAATACAAAAACTTTCTCCCGTTAAAAAAAAAACAAAAATTTGCAAAAACAAACACGCGTTATGTTAGTAACAGAAAAATGTTAGTCTACCGACACGAGCGAATTTGATGTGCACGCGGCAACTGCCTGACTTAGACTGTGATTATTTTTGGTTTATTTTGTTTTTATTTTAATATTTTTTATGTGACAATGTGATTTCTTTTTAATTTTATTTTTCACCAGAATGTGATTTTAAGTTGCCAAATAAATGAATTGAACTTTTTATTTAGATTTATTGGGTTTTTAATTAATTTTTAATAAATAATGTATTGCCATGAAACTTCTCCTTCATTTAAAAAATATTCTGTAAATTCTTGTCGAATGAGCTTGGACGTTTCGCTTTGACGACCTTGATTGCACAATGGTTCTATCGAAGACAAAATATTCTCTGTCCGCACTTCTTCACGCCATCGTCCATCCGTAATAGATCCATCCGCATTCACTAGGTCGTAGTCTCTTATTTGTGCATAGGTACCACACTTGCGTTTGTTCAAAAAATTGTGTAATACACATACTGCGAGAACAACTTTGACAACATTTGGTGGGGAAAGTTCCATTGTTTTTCTGACAACGCGAAATCGGGCTGATATTAATCCAAACGCGTTTTCCGAAACACGCCTAAATCTGGACAACCTGTAATTGAAAATTCTTTCCTTCGTGTTTTGATTCCGAAAACTATATGGTTTCATAATATTGGAATTTAAGGGAAACGCATCATCTGCAACAATCACATATGGAATAGGTTTTTGTCTACAGGGCAGTGGTTTCGGTTGCGGCAAATTCAACGTGTTATTATATAATCCATTCGATAGCGAACATCTACTGAATACTCCGCCATCGGACACTCTACCCTTTGCACCAACGTCGATGTAAACAAAATTGTAGTTCGCGTCAACAAGCGCCATCAAAACAATGCTGTTTTTCTTTTTATAATTGAAATATGGGCTTCCACAGTGTGCTGGTGCTATAATATCAATGTGTTTTCCATCTAATGCCCCGATTGAATGGGGAAAATTCCACGTTTTATTTATACTTTGGGAAATACTCTCCCATTCCTCCTCTGTTGCTGGCATCTGTACCAATAGACATTATTTTTGATATGTGTTTTATTTAATAAATTAGGTTTTACCTTTAAAAATTCATCTTTTAATACTTTATATAATGCAGCGCAGACTTCAGGCACAATATTGCATATCGATGATCTTGATCTTTTAAACAAGAACATCAGACTGGCGTAACTGTCCCCAGTCGCTAAAAATCTCAAAGTAATTGCCAGGCGTTCTCCGGGGCATATAGATTCTCGCATATTAGTATTGGCCTTTTCTATTGATGGGGTGGCGAGATTAAGCAAATAATCAAAATCATCTGCTGACATTCCTACAAAGTTTTTGTATGGGCCGGGATCTTTCCTTTTCAATCGCTCCTTAAAAGAAGCATACATACCACTACCTTCCAAAAGAAAAGGTCGGACCCAATGTTAATTTTGTTTTCTTCTTTTTTTTTGCATTATTATCAACTACTTCTTCCTCCAATATTAAAAATGTTGATGCTATGATGATTGTGTCGTCGTCCATACTTATTAATTGTTTTTTTTTTTTGTAATAATAAATTATTTTTGATAATAATAAATTATTTCACAAAAGAAGCAAAACAGCTGATCAAAGTCAATATTTTCAATATAAAAAGTTTACCAATAGTGTAAATTAGCTTCAACAAATTTTGATCAAAATTTTGAAGCGTGTAAATAGAACATCAAAATAAATTTTCAAAATTTTGATAAGACTTCAAAATACCTTCAATCGTGTAAATCTAGCTTAATCATTAATTTTGATTGTTTTTCGCTAATCATATTTACTTTCAGCACTTACTTATCTTTTTTTTTTGCTTTTAATGTCACTTTGTTTCATTTTCAGCCATGTGTTCACATTATTTATATCTCATATTTTCCTTACACTCTTCACTTTGTGTATCTCACAATGCAGAAATATAGCCATATTCTTTTATTTTTTCAATGCACTTCCACTGATCAATAACATAATTTACAGACTCTTCACACGAAAAATATTTTTCTTAATCAGGTTAATATTTTATATATTCAGTCGAACTTCTATAAATTGAATCACCATTATCCAGAAAAAAGCATCAACATATAGAGACTTCAACTTTGGGAATTAAATTTAAAAATGATCCAAATTGGATAAACCACAACTACTTTTAATATAAATTAATTTGTATTTATCACCAAATTATTTTAAGCTATTTGTAATTTTGAAAAGGTACTATTTTATTAATTTAAACCTTTCTTCTACTGTTAAATTAAGTTTCGGTGCCATTCTACTTTATTATAATATCGTTTGTTCTTTCTTTTTAATTAGCTCAAAGAAATCTGTACGTCAACACATGAATTTTATTTAGGGACTTTACCGAAATATAAACACAATAGTACTGCCTTGTGCATGTATAAATTTCAGTGTTGGCAACTTAATGTAATTTTGCATAAAATGTTGCGATTTTTATAGCAAATTAAGTTGAAAGGAACGTATATTCACTATAAGAGGCTAATTCGGTAATATTTGCCAGCAAAAAAGAAAATTTTTTCGAAAAAATTCAAATTATAGAAACGTTGTACTACTGTTTTTCTTCAAGTTATAGAGGAATTCATGTTATGGAAGTTCAAGTTAAAGAAGCAAAATCTGATAGCATTTCTCTCCAAAATGCTTTTGTCACGAGATGTGCTTCATTTTATAGAAAATTCAAGTAATAGAAGTTCAAATTATAGAAGTTCAACTGTATGGCTGCTTTCCTAAACTTTTGAATGCAAAGTCAAAGTTGTGTTAAAATCAAGCAGTACTACTTTGCAACACTGAAAAGCAAATTGCATTGTCATATTAAACTATGCAACACTATTGACGTTTAGAAACATATGTTTGCTTTGCATTATTTTTTTATTATTCAAAATTCAAATTTTATTTATTAAAAATAAAGGGCATCATTCAGTGTTAAATTAATAAGTCATAAAGTTATAGTAAATAATAAAGATATTCACCCTTATTGTGTAGGGCGTTGGCGTATAATAAAAAGGCGTTTTTTAAAATCCAGAGTGTAAGAGTCGGTAACGCCAAAAATGCAACTTTGTTTATAAATATATAAAAAAATTTCGTAGTGTGTGTGGCGTTAACGTCTTTCAAATATGTCAAAAAGTGTCGTTGAAGTTTTGTGTCACGCCAAAAATTCTATTAGAATTAAAAAAAATGGAAAATAAAAAGTAAGAGCATAATAAAGTTATTTTTTTTCTTTTTAATTGATTTGATTTCCATTTTATTTTAGGATAAAAATTACTACTCCCCAACAATTTGATAGACTCGTTGAGTTAATGGAGTAAAACCCGCATCTAGCCACAGGATTTACAAAAAGTCTACACAAATACAACATTAGAGATGAGTGGAATAAAATTGCTGATAAGATTAATTATCTAGGGCCTCCAGTTCGGCCAGGTGAAGGATGGAAAAAGGTGTGAGAGGACTACAAATTCAAATTAAAGAAAAAACTTATCCATAACAAGACAGAATGTCCTGCCACAGGCGGTGGACCTTTTAAACAATTTATTTTATCAGCGACTGATGAAGAAGCTGTTAGTTTATTACAATTGCATTCTCTAATAAGTCCGGGAGCATCAATTGGAGTGTCGAAAAGCACATTTAAAGAAAATGAAGAGGTTGATACCTACATTTTAGAGAATTGTGAAATGGTGGAAGAAAGCACTGTTTTGTTTAATCCTAAAAATAAAAAGGAAGACCAGAAATTAGGCAATAAAAGCGGTGAAGCAAGAATAGAAAATGTAATTCCATCCACAGCTAAACATTCAAAAGAAACACAAAAACGAAATCCGATCTTCTCTCTGAACAGGTTAAAGTACAATCTGATTTGTATACAGGAGTTAAGCAGACGTTAAAAGAAATTGAAAGATATAGTAGAAAAAGCTTTAAATTAAAAGAAAAGTTACAATTATACAAAAATGAATTAATGATATTTGGGACACTTGTTGATCTTTGCTGTCTTCCGAGTTTAGGGTCAATTATGTTTAAAATATATTTAAAAGCTTCTTTATTTAGCTTAAAATAATTAATAAAACTACAAACAAGTTTGTGTCAAAAGTTGGTGAAAATTCTAATGCAAGTATGCAACTTACGTTCCATTTGGAAGTGAAAAAATGTTAGACTGCTTTCTTCGTTGCCTTCGTTTAACTACCAATTCTCTAATATTATCCATATCATCATCTTTGGATGATGATGAAAAAAGAGAAACGCTTAACATTTTAAATTTTTTACACTTTGCTTTTAAAAATAAATTTTAATCTGTCGAAAACTGTTCTTCTTTTGTAACATACATTGAACAGGGTGTTCAATTATTCAAATTAAATTCATGGTCGATGCGGTTTTTTTTTTACACGGTACCAAACACAAATAAAAATGCTATCGACTATGCCAGAAGGAGTTTAACGCCAACGCCTTACACAATAGGGGTGATTAAAAATAATGGCCCATAATCATAGTCAAACACTAAAGACGGTTCTTTTTAAAAACAACTTTAATATTTTAACCTGTTACTAACTGTTTCTTAACTATAGTGAAAATTAATAATAGTTTTAAGTTGAATCAGCTTTAAGTGGGTGATTAGTATACTTTTTGAAATTTTGCATACAAACTGGTATAAATACTGTAGAAGTGGCATCTCTGCACAGCTGATGCAATAAAAGCGCAAAAAAAATAAACAAAATACAAATTGTTATTTTGAAAAAAACAATTGCATAAAATGAATCAGGGGAAATCATTTCCAATGTCCTCAATTGTACACATCTCTCCAATTATTTTCCAACACTTTTTCCACAATTTATAAAAAAATTAACACAATTCATACAACTTTTGGTTTTGGTTTGTTTTGATTTTGTAAATTTGTATAAATGACAAACAGCTGATAGAGTTAAAGTGATGTTAACTTTGTTAAAAACAACTTCAGCTTGTTTTAAGTATAAAACTGACTTTAGCGGGAAAAGTAAGCTTTTTTCGTCTATAGTAGCTGAAAAGTAGACTTTTTAATAAATGATACTTAAAGTATACTTTTTTCATAACTATGATTATGGCCCAATATTATCAAATTCATTTATTGCTCGCTTCTAAAGCCTCGCGCAATTTTCTTATTTCTTGCAACTTTTCCCGTTCCAACAATATTTTTTCTTTTTCGAATTTTAATACATCTTCCAATATTTTTTTATCGGTCTCACTTTCAGCACGTAAAAATTCGAGAATATCTACTCGAGCGCGCTTAAGTGAGGTAGGCTTTGGTTCTAAAGGAACATTTTCACCAGCATCCGCACTGTCATTTGTTAAATCAAAGAATAATGAGTTTAGGGAACCATCCAAATTGGTTTCTGGGACCCCAACATCATGCCTAGAACCATAAACTTCATCGAATTGCTCGAAAAGATCCCACTTCGTTGCAGCCTCCCCTATTGTGTTATTTCGTTTTTTTATTCTCTTGTAAGTGGTCATCATATTTAAATATTTGCGTGCTATGTCATCTCGAGAAAATAAGACATTTTCATCTTTTTCACGCATCTTTTGGAGCACCTGCCCCCACAAAACAGTACGTTTTTTGTTTTTGGAAGAAAATTCTGGCACCATTGAAAGCCTGCAATCCATTAGCAGCTTTTTGTATTCATATGTCCATTTAACACTGTAAAAAATATATAATTAAATAATTTTATTAAAAATTTAATTTTTCAATTAAAATTGTTTATTTACCTTTCTTTTTCCGCCTTTGTTTATAAAAAGCATAACCAATTTAAATGATCCATTAGTTGCGTTTATTTGCTTTGCAGCTGAAAAATTTATGACTTTAGGAATTCAATGCATTGTCAAAATTTGCACAGTTGCGTTTAAGAATATGTGACATTGTCGCACAGCAAAGCAACCTGCGTTTAGGAAAGCAGCCTATTTTATAATTGTTTTTTGTTTTTTTTTATATAATATTGTTTTACATTTCCTGGTCTTTGCTAATTTTTCAGCGAGGATAAACACATTTTCTGTTTCCAATGATATATTCAGAATTTAATGCAAATTTTTCCCCATTACATGCCGATTATTAAAAATAATTTTTGTTAATATTCTACAGTAGTAAATGAAGTCGCTGTAGTCTAGTAGGTAGTCTAAAAGGTAGTAGGTAGTATGTTGGCTTATTAGATGTGAAGCCACGGTTCAAACCCCAGTAAAAGTAAAAGAATAAATTCTTGAACAAAAACTGATTGTGTTATAATAAAAAGTTTTAACACAATGAACAATGGGGTTTTTGATGCCTAAAATGGGAATTAAATCGTGGGAGCTTTCCTTGTTGCTTTTTTAACTTTTTTGGTTTATTTCGCTTAAAGAAGATAAATCCATAATAAAAAAAACGTGACCTGAAATGCATAGGGGCCTAACAACCAAAAACTTAAAAATTTTATTGATTTTGATGTACTGCATCAAAATATATGCTCTGACAAAATTTTATAATCCTACTGTCAAAAATTATCTACCAACCAGTAGTGGGATTCAGTAACTTTTAACGATTCGACAATCGTTAAAAATGTCGACATTATTTGTTGTTTGCAATAACGATTAAGTGATTCACAAACTACACTTTAACGACTGTTGATAAAATATTTTTTAATTAAAATCAAGTGGCAACTCTGTGTAATGAAAAGTCGAAAAAACAAATTTAAAACAATATATTAAATTTTTTTTTTCGATTTCCGTTATTTTGCTGTATGAGGTAAGTAATTTATGGCGAATTTGTTCTTTTAATTAACCATTTTCTTCTTTTCAGAATGACGTCCGTCCAATATAGCCTCAAAAAGAAGTCGTGCCACAGCAGAGCAAGTAAGCTAAATGGTAGATTTTATGCTGGATAACCCGGGATTGGCAGGAGGAAAATCATCGCTATAATATTTCATTGAAAAAAAAAATTATAATAATAAAACTATTTAATGTTACTAATTATGTGATTTAAATTTTGTAGTTTCTATTTAAGTAAAAAAAAAATTACAATTAGCCTATCTTGACACGTTTTGCTATTGAAGATGGTGTATCTTGGGGTACCATGTTAATACTTGAATCAGGCTCTGTGATCTCATTGTTAGTCTCTAATCTTTGTTCATCCAAATGTATGTTATGTAAAACTGCGCGTGCGTTTACAATTTATCCACCAAATTCGGGGCTATACATTAGCATTCTTTGCTGTGATAAGTATCGCCAAGTTCCTTTAAGGACACCAAAAATACATTCAACTGGGTTACGTGCTTTACAGAGAACTGGGTTACGTTTGGTAGAGAAGCCATCAGCCACGGCTCCAATGGATACCCAGAATCACCTTTAGATATTTTTGTGACAAATTAAAAAAATATAATAACTTACTACGAAAAAAATACCAATTAAAAATATGTTGTGATCCCCATTTTCAAAACACCTTTGCATAACTCTTCTGACTGCTGAAGAGCTCCAAATGTATGAATCGTGTCGAGCTCCGGGGAATTTGGCATTCACATTTAAAATTTTTAGATTTAAATCACAAATTTGCAATTTCAACAAAAATAATTGTATTATGAATCTCTTGTCAAAAAACCTTGGATTTACCATTTGAACATTAATAGAATGGTACCCGTGATGGTTGACAGAAGCCTCCTCATGACTTTTTGGAGCCAAAATCGAGACTTGTGTGCAATCGATTGCAGTTATTCTGGTGCCTTTTAATTGTCCGTCAAGCTGAAAAACAAGTTCCTCAGCCAAGGGTGGTGTTAAACGGTAGAGTATCCCAAATTCCAATTCATTTATGTTAAATGGGTTCTCCAAATCTCGAAGAACACGTCTGTCAACCCTTCGAGCGTTGAAAATTGTCTCATCCACTGATAAATTATACCCTAAGTATTCAAAACCCATTTTGATCTTAAAATGTTGCTTTAAATTGATTGAATCGATTGAATAAACAATACAAAAATTATTGTCGTTTAGTTTACGACAACAGCTGAAATAACGATTTCGAATATCGTTTAAAAATTTTACAGAATACCAAAATCGACAATTTTGTTGTTTAGTATTTTAAACGATTCGATAATCGTTAAAAAAAGTTAGTGAATTCCACTACAGATGAAATAAGAATTGAACATAGAAATGTTAATACAAATTAGAATAAATCATTTTGAGTATCAAACAAGTTTTCATTTCATTTGTTTCTTTGTTTCGGGCTTCTTGCGCTTCTTCAGTTAACTGCCCTATTGGTATTAAAGAGTAGTTTATTACTTCTGGTCCGCGCCAGCAAAGATGAGGAATATTCTTTCCTTTACTCTTTTGTCTTTTGGTTTTTGCTTCTTTCACTGCAATCCTCGAAATCAACTTTCGATCTACCATGCTTAACACCAGATTGGAGCGGGTAAACCTATTGACGAATCTAACCAGTACTTGTTGTTCTGAATAAAACGCTCAGAAACTCTATAAGATTCATTCCAGCGATTCTTCAATTGGGAAATAAAATTTTAATTAATTAATTAACTTTAATATTTTTTTATTCCTTGGCAATAAAATTATAAGCATTTTTTCTTTAAGAAATGCAATTTTTTCAGTAAAGGTTTCAATTCCAGAACTTGCAATTACTTCATAAAGTTCTCTTCGAGAAATACAAATTGTATTCACGTTTGTACCTATTATTGAATAAATATGGTCTTATAATTTTATACAAAAAATTTAATAGATAAGTGCAAACATTTTTTTCTATTATTTCACAAGGTGTCTTATGCTATGTTCGCACGAGCGTTCGAATTACTTCGCTCTCTGTTTTGAATTACTTATTTGAATTATCATGTTCACACGGCAGTTTTGTAATTCTTTTTGACTGTTCTTCTTTTCTTCTTTTTATTACTAAATTATTATTAATATTTTTAAATTATAAAGTTCATACAGCCTCTTCAAAAGCTGCAAATACTTTTCCTGTAGATTCAACTGGTTTTCTGCACACATAATGGCTTCCTCCGCTAATTTCGCGAATAACTTTCTTCTAAATAATACTTTTTTAAAATGTTATTTTTGGATTCCATTATTGTTTATTGTTTACAATATTTTTTGTGCTTTGACAGCTGGTGATGGCAAAAATGATCAAATTTAGAGATGGCATTGGTTTTTAAGTAATTCACAGGGTAATAGAAATTGAATTACACACAATTTGGATAATCCGCTCACAAAATTTTGTATGGCGAATTACCTAATTCATCACATAATTGGATGTTGAATTACGAATGAGAGAGCGAATTACGGAAAATTGCTGCCGTGCGAATATATCATTAGGTTTAAGAAAAGAAAAATTTGTTTGCTTTACTTTGTTTAACTCACAACTATTTTTCCATATATGCTACAAAATTTGCAAATTTATAGACCTTCACAAAAATTTTTTTTAAAAATAACCAAACTGTATAAACTTAAAAAACAACGAAGCAAATATAATCTCAATCGTCTGTTGTTAAAGGCTCCATATTTTTTTTAATATTTTTCCTTAAAAACTTGCCGAGAACTAATTTTGAAAACACTGAAAATTTAGTTTTTTTCACGAAAGATTAAAAAATATCAAAAAACTCACACTTCTAAAAGACGTGGTAATGTAACGGTACATTTTTTAAGAAAGTGATGCAGAATTTTGTGCATTTTTAGCACTTTTCGTTTTCCAATTAATTTCCATTTTAGGCATCAAAAACCCAAATGTGCAATGGTGGAAAATTGTAATCAAAATCAGGCAAATAAAATTTAGAATTTTTAATAAAACAGAAACCAATTTATAAAAAAAAAACTAAATAATTAAATAAGCTTTCTGCAAAATATGGGTCTCAATGAAATTTTTTAATGATAAATGCTTGAATAAAGCTTAGAGGAAACGATACTTTACTTTTAAAAAGACTAATAACAAGTAATTATGGGGTATAAAAGGGGACAAAATCACGAAATACCGAACAGCTAAATTGAGAAACGCTAGTGGGTGGGCTGATTACAAATCGATAAGATGTTTGTACATAATTGAAGAATTAAAATGTTGAAAGTTGAAAACGAAAAGTGTAAATACATTGAAATTAAAAAATAAAATGCGGAGGACCAAAAACAAATTTGAAGGGATATAAAGGACTTGGTGATAAAGTAACACCAACATGTGATAAAATCTGTAATATTTAACGGCATATTCAAATGATTTTGGTTAATCAAAGATTCATAGATCGTCAATTGCGGACCTTAAAAATATAGTAACGAAGTTAAAGATCGAACCGTTCTACATATATACATAATTAGCCATTATAATCCTTCAGTCAGGATTACTTTTTTTTATTTATTTATTCATTTATTCAAGTCAATGGACAAATTCCTTACTGACTAATAACAAAAATAGGTACGAATAAAATTAAATACAATTACAAACAGTTTCTACAAAAATAACGTAACTATTACAATAAAAATTAGGAAAAGTTAAGAATTGAGAAAAACAATAATATTCCGTTTTATAACGCAAGAATTTAAAGAAAAATCAACAAAGTCGTAAATTGAAAAAAGTAAATTGACGGCAAATTCTAGTTAATGGATCAGCAACAGCATAATTAGTTCTGCGAAATTGAATATAAATAAGATTATAACAGCGGAAGTTACGACTAGGAATATTGAATTTAACCGATCTTAACAGAAATTCACAGCAAATATTACCATTGATCAGGTTAAACATAAAGGATATATTTAACATCGTTCGACGGCTCTTAAGGGTAGGCAGTTTTATTAATGCCAGTCTGCTAGTATATGGAGGCATATCCAAATAATTCCATCCAAGCCATGCAAACAGAAGAGAAGAAATTGTTGCTGCACAGATTCGATGTGTTCACTGTAAACATCATAGTGAGGATCCCATACAATGGACCCATACTCTAAAATTGGTCTGACAAGTGATACATATAGCTGTTTCGTAATATAAGGATCAGAAAATTCTTTTGCCCAACGTTTTATGAAACCAAGAGTGCTTCTTGCCTTATTTACAGTCAAAGTGATATGATCATTAAAGTTTAATTACGGCTTAGCTTCTCACACCACTCATGTTGTGTGCGTTAATTTTATACGTGAGTGGCGGGACCTACAGTTTAACATCGACTCCGAACGACAGATTTTTGAGAAACTTTTTTCATGGCAGGTTCATTTACTCTCAGAGTTTTTGCCACAAATCAGCTGAGAGGAAGTCGCTGAAGAAATATTTCTTTTTTCATATTTCGTTTTGATGTCCGACCTGGATTACGAATCCGGGCTTTACGTCTAATAAGCTAACGCACTACCTACTAGGCTACGGCGACCTCGATATACATATCTATATTTGACTTAATGTGGTATTAGATTTGATGAGGTAAACTTGACAATTACGAAGTTTTTTCATATTTTTTCAAGTTTGTCCGTTCATAGTAGCAAACTTTAATTAAAAAATATGAAATAAGTGATGACATTCTGAAAGTGCATTATCTTGTGAAAAGATTGACACTTCTTTTGATGAAACCGGACAAAAATTACCGCAGTTATTATTTAAAAAGTCTAACAGTCGAGTTATATATTTTTTTGAAAATTCTGAATCCGGAGTTTGTTTTTACAATTGTTGAAGCATACAAATTAAGGTCCTTAAATTCCAAGTTTTTCAGGACAAGTTTTATAACCATTGCTAAATTATTGTACTATACACATCATCATCTCTTGTTACTACGTCGCCAACACCATTTGCTGACAAGTAATATAATAAAACAAGTAAACTTTCGATGTATTTTTTAACATTTTATTTATTTATTGTATTTATGTGTGTGGCATTAAATAATGATAGCTTAAGCCGAAATTTCGTGTTTAGAGATATTAAGGAGTTTGTCTAAAATAAATTGTGTTTTGTAATTGTGTTTGTAAAATGCGTATAGTTTTATTAATAATAACATTTTACATGAAATTTAGCTGAGTGATATATCTTGAAGAAGAGAATAAAAATATGTAATAAAATGAAACAAAAAACACTTATGCCAACTTAAAGCCCTAGTTATGCTACCGTAACGGAATGTAACAGTAACGTAATGTAATGTGTATGGAACGTAAAAATGTAAGTGCAATTATAGATCGTAAAAACGTGTCATATGTTTTTATGTAAACAAAACAAAAAAGAAATAAACAAAAACAAATAAGGAAATAAAAATTGCAAAAACTAAAAGACAGAGATTCAGATAAGAATATAGAAGACATGTTTTTTGGATTGAGTTTATATTTTATTATTATTTTTTAAATAAATTTAATATTAATTCCAAATTTTGAAAACTTTGTTTTCACTTCTTTTATCACTTTCAATATGGCGCCTCTTGTTTCTCTTTAATCCAGCTGTTAACCAATGTTATCAACACAGAGTTTTTAGGTTCATTTTAAACGATTTTATATTTATTTAAAGGTGCTTATTAAAAGTTTTATGTACTGTTTCTGTAAGATAAACAATTTCACTTTCACTCAAACAAAAACACTAAATTTAGTTTATGTTTGTTGAGGAAAACAAAAACACAAAATTAAGTGCCTTTGATTGAATTTTCTATATCAATAGACAAGCAAGTGAAATCGTTTATTCTACAGAAACAGGTCAGGTATTTCGAAAACCAAATTTGTACGAATGTTAAAACGTTTTTATCCTCTCTAATAAAAGTAAAATGCAAACTGAAATGCTTTTCGAACGCTTTAATTAGTTAAAAATCGATAACTAAATTTTTCTAATTTAAAATAAAAATAAACGGTAAAATAGTGTTTATTTTTATTTTAAATTATAAAAGTTAATAATCAAATAAATTATAATTTGGGTTTTTAAAATATGTGAAGTTTTATTTAAAGAGAATTCCACATACAGACAAACATAACATACATACAAAATGTAAATTCTGTTTATAATTTAAATTTTCAGTTTTAGTGGTTTTTAATATTTACATGTTGTTAACACTGATAAGCAGATGTCACGTAAAAATGTAAGTAAATTCTATTTTTTACAGATTCTTACGTTCCGGTTACGTTACATTACATTTCTATAACCATTCGTATTGCTTTATACATAACAAAAACGATCAGCTGTTTCTTACTGTTGCGGTTACGTTCCGTTACGGTAGCATAACTAGGGCTTAAGCCATTATCATTTATTGCCACAGATATAATAATTTTTTGTTATCACAATTTTTTTGTTGCCAATTTAACTTTTTTAAAAGAATTTTTATTAAAATGATGGTATTAAATTTTTTTATAAGTTTAACTGCGATTATGAAATATTTTGCATACATTTAGAATATTAAGTAATATGAGTGGTTTTATTTTTATTTTCATTCAATTATTGTTATTTTTCATTTAGAGTTCGGCTGATATTGACCTATGTTTTAATGACCTTTTAAATTCCTCGTCATCATACAAATCCACATCAGAACAAATGGCAGCAAAAGCGCTGACAGAATTAAGTTCATTTTCTAGAAGAAATTGTTTTTTAAGAGGAAAATTGAAAAGAAATAAGACACCAGTCATATTTCAAAACAGTCATGGATTAAACTCCGAGAACAACGATAAACAAAAGGAACTTCCTTTAAGTACAATAGATTTAAATTTAAATGAATGTGATAAAAGTTCTGAGAAGCATCAAAGTTTGCAACAACAGCTAGAAACCGCTGCCGTTCTCATGGACATCAGTAAGAAGGTGATAATATCTCCGCCATGTTCAAATCCTCAATCTCCAAGTATTTGCCCATCTGTAGAATCTAGTATTTTAAGTTCTGTGATACAAAAAAAGAGTTCACCAAACGATAATTACAACTCTGAAATGAATTTAACAATAAAAAGCTCAACGTGTAATTTACGAAATTTCGTAGATTTTCATATTCAGGACAAATCATTACTTTCTCAAAACGCATATTTGGAAACAGAAATATCTGATATTAACAAATTCGAAACCAGTATCAAAACAAAGAGTTCTTATTCTAATGAAAAACATACTTCACCTTCAAATTCTCATTGCCAATTAAATCCAAGGAGATTCAACTTGGAGTCAGATCGTAAAACTCCTGACAGTCTTACTTCTGAGGAACATGGTACTGATGCAGCTACTACACAGCTATGGCAAGCCTTAGCGCGATCAGCAGGTATGATGTGCTACTTTATAAATTATTACTTTAAGTGTTATATAAATATATTCTTAAATAAACAATATATAATAACATACATTTAAATTCTTAAACTTGATACTTGATAAAGTGATACATTTTTTAGTATGTTGTACATATTGTTACATGGACAAAAATATACTAACCAAAAACAACCAAAAAAGACAAACAGGCAACAACAAAAATTACACTTATGGCCATTATTACTACTTGCCGTTAACTAAAGGGAGGATTTTAACGGGCAGATAACTTGTTTTTCATTATTATGAGTACCCAATAAGATAAAAGTGATCGCTAAGCTAAAGGGAGGATCATCCTACCTTTAACATTTAAAGGTCACTTTATATTTGAAGTTGCCACATTATATATTATTTTCATTATGGCAACTTAAAATTTTAACAAAATGAGCATATACAACAAAAAAAAAACAAAGCCCGCGGTTGCCACAGCATTAAAAAAAAACTTGTTAAATTGAGCAGTTTTATCGACATTGCTCCCGCACTGCCATATTAGTATCTGCCATACAGTATCTGCGGCGAACAGTATGCACTCTAATGGAAATACCCATTTGCTTATTAGCAAATTTAGTAGCATCCACAGCTGTCATTCTTAGATCGGCTTAAACCAGTCTAATCATTGGCGATCTTCGCGCTGTGTAGTTTTTTTGGCAACCGCTGCCAGACTTTCTTCCCACGCTATTTATTGTTCGTAATTTAGACGGTTGATTTGTTTACGCCGAATATTTGACTAATTTTCTTAATAATGGTTACTTTGCTCTCAGTTGATAACTGTTTCTAATGTTTAATAAATATTGTAAAAAATATTAACGAAAATTTTGTATAGATAAATTTTATCTACTTACTTTCACTAATAATTCACTGCGTTACATTTTTTTGCTCGCTGAAATTTGTCATTTTTTTCATAAATGTTAAATATTTACCTATTTGTTAAATAAACAAAACCGGAAATCACTCTGTTTAAATTTCCTGAGTCTAGCCAATAAACAGACGAAAAGAGAAACGAATTGGTTACTGTTATTTTGATACACATGTAACCAAAGATCATACGGTTCAGCGTTGCATTTTTTTGCTCGGACACCGACCGTCGAGGCATTTTTGTCCGCCTATGGGAGATGTCCGTCCAAGGGATATTTTGATAAAATACTTCGGGAAAAATTTAATAAATATATGTTTACCTGTATATTATTCGTTGCCAACGATAACTGTGGTAAAAACTAATCTTTAAAAATATTTTCATTAACTTTTATTTTCCTAATATTCATATTCATTGTACATAAGTAGATATGTATTTATGTTCAGAGTAGCTAATTAACTAACAAGAAATATTATTAAGATCTAAAAAATTGTTATATTGTTGCTTGTTTATAGTTTGCTTGCTTATTTTTTCCACATATCCTCGTAGTGGCTCTCTAAATTCATTAATTTTGAATATGCTACAAAGTCGTTTGCCGAAAAGGCTTTTAATTGTTGAATTTCTGTAAAAACTTCCTCAAAGGTATTTATTCCATTGGGCTCCGAATGAATTTCTTGGTCCTCATCACAAATAAGTATTTCTTCTGGATCTTCCATAATATTTTCCATCAAATCATTTTCAGTTGAAGCACATTCATCAATGTTAACGAAATCTTCAAAATTACCCGATGTAGGATAGTTTATTGAAATTTATTAATGTTGATAAAGGCAAGTCATATTTAATGACCATTCATCAGTTATCACATAAACCAAAATAAAAAGGGGAATCACAATTTAGATTTTGTCTATGAACTCAACAAAGAAAGATTTATGTAATCTCTAAACATTGCGCATAGTATAAAAGGGAATAAACCGAAATACAATAAAATTGCTCAGCTTTGCCTTTTGTAATATTTATTTGTCCGCCTATGGAAGATGTTTTTGGAAGAACAGGTGTCCGCGTCCGTCCAAGGGAGCGTCCTTCCACGGGAAATGAATTTGCTCTAAAAATATGACCTAATTGACGGGACTTAGAAAATCGTCCGTCTAGCGGAGATGTCCGCCTATTAGAGCTGTCCGCCAGTGGAGCTTTCACTGTATGTATGTATATTATATAATATATAGTGACAACCTCGCTAGGAGTGACTAAAGAATGCGAATCTTTCTTAAAGTCTTATGCCGGTGGTTTTTGGATTGTTTCTCTGTCACTGGTTTTATCTAGCGGATCCACCAATAAATGTTTAACATTCTTTAACATGTGCTTTGCATTTGAAGAAGGACCTAACTTGAACTTGTTTTACACACACTTCAATTCATTACCTCTGCATTTGCAGAAAATCTATATTTGGACCGTTACCAACTGCTCGCAAAAATTTTTAATTTTGAGCAGGTTTACTTTTTCTAGAAGAACCAAACTTGAAAAATAAATTTCTTAATATTTTTCATACTGCAAATATGGATCAGCTGAGTTTAATTCCTTTTCTGAATTGCGCCACTCTCGCTTTAGTAGAATATCTAGGTTTATTTATTTATTTTGTTATTTATTTAGTATTTAGATCAGTGGTCGGCATCTTCGGTTTTTTACACACATAGAACACGAACATCAACAATGTTCGTAAAAAAGAGCAAAAATTCATTCAGTTGCATGTCAGCTTCTGTGTAGATGTGTAGATTTGTTTGGTTTTGGTTATTTTTTTTTTTCTTATAAAAAAGCTGTTGTTTTGTTTGTTAAAATGAATTAATTACTAAGACTAAAGTTTTAGTTTGCAATTTCTTGTTTCTTTTTTTATTAATTATTATTTAAATTTGAAAAAAATTAAATAAAATTCTGCGAATTTAATTTTGGTTATATTTTTTCTTATTTGGTGATTTTTTCACAAATGTTGGTTATAAAATTTATTTTTTTGTGGCAACACTGAAGACAAGGCAAGCGAGCAACAGAGACCTGCGCCGAGCAAATTTGTCGGCGGCGGCGGCTAATGTTGAAAAGTTTCGGCGGCGGCTTTATGTCTGCTGTAATCAGAAATTACATAAATAAAAGCACCAATTTTAAAGACTAACTTTTTTCCGTTTTATTTTTTCAATCAATGTCGTTATATTTTATCTTATATATAAAAATGAATGTGTGTTTGTTTGTATGTTTGAAGTTTATAGACGATTAAACGGCTGAACCGATTTTCTTGAAATTTTCACAGTATCTTCCTGTATGTCTGGAAGGAGTTATAGGCTACTTTTTATGTTGATATTCCAAATGAGCGAGGTGCCATGCCCACGTATACTACATACTTAATATTTAATTGCATTTGAAATATATTACTCATACGCATAGTAGTTACCCCTACAAGTATGCTATCTGTAATTCTTGATGTAAAAAACCAAAGAAAATGAAGTGTAAAGAACGACTCGGGGGGAAAGATAGAAGGGAAAGAAAAGAATTTTGTAACCAACATTTGTGAAAAAAATCACCAAAATAAGAAAAAATATAACCAAAATTAAATTCGTAGACTTTTGTTTTATTTATTTTTTTTCAAGTTTAAATTATCTTCTTATATATAAAAATGAGTGTGTGTTTGATTGTATGTTTGTATGTTTGAAGTTTATAGACGACTAAACGGCTGAACGGATTTTCTTGAAATGTTCACAGTATCTTCCTGTATGTCTGGAAGGCGTTATAGGCTACTTTTTATGTTGATATTCCAAATGAGCGAGGGGCCATGCCCATGTATACTACATACTACATACTTAATATTTAATTGCATTTGAAATATATTACTCATACGCATAGTTACCCCTAAAGTATGCTATCTATGATTCCTGATGTATAAAACCAAAGAAAATAAAGTATAAAGAATGTGAATTTTGGTATATTTTGGAATATTTTTCAAAAATATTTCACGACGCGGGAGGAAAGATAGAAGGGAAAGATAAAGAAACCAAGAGCTTAACAATGTTCTCAATTGTTCTCATCGTGCGTTTTTTGTTGTTTGACTAATTTTTTATTTATTCTTCTGAAACAGTGTTGCCACGAAAAAAATTTTGTAACCAACATTTGTGAAAAAATCACCAAATAAGAAAAAATATAACCAAAATTAAACTCATAGACTTTCGTTTTATCCTAAATAAAGCATATTTTCATTGTCTAGAACGCTTTCGATTATAAGTACATTCACACACACTTATAGTAAGTTAGCTTTTTAATAACTGTTTTATGCAGTGTATTACAATAAATACATAATGCGACCTGTTTTGGGCAATAAAAAAAAAATCAATTTTGGGCGGGACAAAGTTCGCTGGGTCAGCTAGTAATTAATAAAAAAAGAAACTAAAAATAGCTTTTCTTATAAGAAAGAAAAATAACCAAAACCAAAAAAATCTACACATCTACACATTGATCAAAAAAATAACCAATTTTGGTTAGAAATAACCAAAAAAAGGCAACACTGTTCTCAAATCACTTATTCTCAGACGTCGGCACAAAGAGAACATGAGAAAAATTATGAGAGGCATATTCAACCCAGAGGAAAATTGTTAGTAATATTTTCAAGTCTACTTATTAACCCAATAATATGTACATATATGTGAGCGAAAAGTATAGAACAATTGTACTGCGTTAAAAACCTAAAAACTTGGCAAGTATTCTTCCAAAAATCTAAATCATTTCTCATTGATATTAGTGAATCATACTTTAATATTTCTTTGGGTGTAAAATTGAAGTCTGAAAAAAGCGACATGAACATTCTCCTTTAGAAGCTGACAAGCAATTGAATGCATTTTTACGATCTCATGATGAGAGCAACACATTGTTACGCTCTTTGTTTGTGTTTATTTTCCTTCCGTCTTCCGCCCCCCTCATCAAGAAATGTTTTTTTAAAAAGATTTTGGTGAGAGCGGGTCGTAATGCTACTTCTACATAATGCGTATTCTTTATATCCATATTCTTTGATAAAAGTTAATGGAATTGGATATCACTCATACGTCACATATGTAGTTTTTTTTTAATGAATTTTACATCTATATAAACAAAAATGAATGTGTGTTTATTTGTTTGTGGGTTTGTTTGTTTGAAGTCTATAGGCGGCTAAACGGCTGGACCGATTATCTTGAAATTTTGACAGTACCTTGCTGTATATCTGGAAGGAACTACTTTTTCAAGAAGGAGTGGTGCCACGCCAACATATCCAATAAGTATTTAATGTCGAATATTTCATAAACTGCAATAGCTAGAGACCTCAAATTTTGCATGGACGACTTTGACGTATATATAAACAAAATGGGCGGATTGGATATAGTGGGCGTGTCACCTCCAATATAAAAAATATTAAATTATTATATCTAAGAAAATATAACAGTTAGAGTCCTAAAATTTTGTCGAATCCACTTTAGTATCAATATGAATATTTTAGACAAAAATGGGCTGACTAGGAAAAGGGTGTGGTACTTCCCATATGAATTAAATTTAAAACTTCTTATAGCGGAAATCACCTATATATATAAAAATGAATGTGCGTTTGTTTGTATGTTTGAAGTTTATCGACGACTAAACGACTGAACCGATATTCCTAAAATGTTCACAGTATCTTCCGGAAAGAGTTATAGGCTACTTTTTATGTTGATATTTCAAATGAGCGAGGTGCCACTCCCACATATACTACATTACCTACTATTGTAAGATAATAACAAAATGTATATATTGGAAAAACTATATCAGCAAGATACCTCAAATTTTGTACAAGTAACTACAGTTTTAATATAAATATTTTGGACAAAAATGGGCAAACTAGCAATATTGGTGTGGCACCTCCCATATAAAGTAAATACGAAAATCTGTATATCTGAAAAACTCTAACAGCTAGAGTCCCCAATTTTTGTACGAGTAACTTTAGTTTAAATATAAATATTCTGGACAAAACAATATTCTGGTTCAACAAAAGCGGTCGTGTCACCTCCCATATGAAGAAAAATAACAGTTAGACTCTCCAATTTTGTACGAATATCTAAAGGTTCAATATCAATATTTTTGTTAAAAATGGGCGATCAAGCATTAAGGGCGCGGCAAACTCTATATGAACTAATTATTAAAATCTGTATATCTAGAAAACTATAAAAGGTAGAGTCTCCAATTTTGTATTCCAGCTTTAGGAAGGTGGTGCCTCTCTGATTAGTGAGTGTGGAAATTATTATATCTTGAAATATGCCTTAAATGATTGAGTTTGAAATTTTCAACTCATATACATAGTAAGTACTAAAATGCATACTATTTATATATTGATCTCATATACATACACATATACATATGTAATAGTTATATTATTGTTTACTTCTAAAAATGGGTAACTAATAAAAATAGTATTTATTTGTCGCATATCTTGAAAACCACATTAGGTAAATTTTGTAATCAGCATTCTATTGGGCGATGAATGGGCATGTAACAATAGTGAGTAATATTTTCATTCATTACTTTTAATTACCTAAGTAATAAAATGTAAACTGTCAATATTGTTCCCAAATAAAATAAGTAGTTGCAAAACTCATCAAAAAAATTACCTGTGACTGACGCAAACACAATTATTTGTTAAATTTTAATAACCTTAATTTCTTTTTCAAAAGGTTCATGACCTGAACCGATTTTTTACCTATTCATATTAGGTAAAATATAAAGGAATACATATGTATAACACGCATTCGGTTTTGGAATTCAGTTGAATCTTTGATTCTAATCAAGTTAAACGTTATTTGACTGACATTTATTTTGCAACAATTTATAAAAATGCCCCCAATAAAAGCATCCCTTTCCCGAAGCACTAAAAATGCGTTGCGTTTGCAACCCCAGAGAGCAAATGAAAGTTCCGAAGAGCGTGAAAGTCGCCTCAGGACTGAAAAGAGTTTCAACCTTTAGGGCCGGAACGCCATCACAACGCGAAGAACGCCTTGAAGGCCTACGACAACGTGCCACACCATCAAGAGCTACTGAAACACCTTCAGAAATCCAAGAGTGCCTTAAAAGTCAACGAAATCTTACCTCTTTAGCACGAGATTCTGAAACGCCGTCAGAACGCGAAAGATGTCTTGAAGGTCTTCGACAACATGCCACTACCGCATGAGCTACCGAGACATCGTTGGAACTTGAAGGTCGGATACAAAGCCAACGAAATCGTACCGAAACATCACAAGCCACAGAAACGCCTTCAGAACGTGAAGGACATCTTGAAGGTCTTCGACAACATGCGACAACCGCACGAGCTACCGAGACACCTTTGGAACATAAAGGTCGGCTACAAAGCCAGCGAAATCGTACCACAGCATCACGAGCTAATGAAAAAGAAGTCCAACATGAATCACGAGTAGAAAGTCACAGGATTCGAACATCAACAAGAAGAGCAGCAGAAAGTATAGAGCAATATGATTTGCGTCGAGAACAAAATCGTAAACGAATGGTGGTGAATCGACGAGTTTGCCAATATTGCAATGCACTCATGTACAAAAATGAAACACCTTTGGCGACATGTTCACACTCTAAAGTTAACTACTAATATGCGTGTTCAGTTAGAACGTGATGCTTCAGCTTCAACTTTTTCCAAAAAATTGCTTGATTTAGGTAACGGAAGAATTCCAATGGATCCTATAACAAAGATCCTATAATAAAATTTCGATCAGACTTTTGCAGAATGACACAATCCAAAGAAGAATTAATAAATTGTGTATTTCCCAATATCGTGCAAAATTTTAAACATACATATGCAATGGTTATATGAACGTGCGTTACTAACATCCAAAAATATTGACGTTAATTCCATCAACAGCAATATTCTCAACAAGATCGATGGGAATCTAGGAACTTATAAAAAAACGGTGTTCCCATTATTTTACTGAGAAATATTGACCCTCCACGACTTTGTAATGGCACTCAACTGACAATAAAAAAATGATGAACGACCATTATAACTGGAAAGTTTAAGGGAACTGATGTATTGCCGCCACGTCCTATGACCACATCGGAGATGCCATTCGATTTCAAGCGCCTTCAATTTCATATTCGCCTAGCATTTGCAATGACAATTAATAAAGCTCAAGGTCAGTCCTTGCAAGTTTGTGGACTTAATCTAAAAATTCATGTTTCTCACATGGACAGCTTTACGTCGCATGTTCGCGAGTAGGAAAACCCGCAGAGGGGAAAACAAAAAATATTGTGTATCCCAAGGCATTAGAATAAGAATTATTTATTTAAGAAAAAAAGTACATATTAAATTTTAGCAAGTAAGAAATAAATAGCTCATTAATGTATTATTTTAGAATTTAAATGAAATATATTGTCATCAAATGAAATTAGAATAAACCTTTAAGAAAAATTGCATAGTTTAATTACTAAATAAAAAATTTTTTAATTATTATGTACATATTTAATTTCGATGGGGGTAGCGAAGCACACCGGGTATTAGCTAGTTATTAATAAAATACTTTTAACAAATACATTTGATTGACATACATATATTAAAAAATAAAATGTATTTCAAGTAGCAAACAAAAATATTTCATATATTAAAAAAAAATTTGCACTTATAACAAAAAACATTAAACCTTTTTTTTTTATAAAAATGTTGTAAATAAAGAAAATAAAGAGAGAAAAATAGTTCGAAACGGACCGGATGATATACAGTCAGAAACCATAAATTTAATAGAGATAAAATGCGTTTTCCCCTTTTTCATTTCGTGATCCTGTGTCTTTTTTAAACGACTTCAAAGTTTTAAAGAGGTACATTTTTCAAAAAAAAAATTTTAAAATATTTCTACTTATCAAACAATGTCATATTTGATATCAAAAGAACAAGAAGAGTTGGGAAATATTCTGTATTATTTTTATTTTATACTGTCAGGATAAAAAGATGTTAAAAATTTCCTCTAAAATTTTTATCCTTTAATATATTTTTAGGTTTTCAATATTATTTTTTTAAAAAATAGTGCGTTAAGGAACCAAGTATGGAATATTTTTTTTTAAATAATATTGAACATTTTTAACATCTTTTTACCTGACAGTATAAAATAAAAATAAGACAAAATATTTCCCAACTCTTCTGGTTCTTTTGATATCATATTTGGCATAGTAGGGTTAGAATATTTTAAAACATTTTTAAAAATGTCCTTTGAAATTTTGAAATCCTTTTACAAGGAAACAGGATCACGAAATGAATAACTGTAAACGCAGTTTTGCTTCATTTAATCCCTTTTTTAGACTTATATCATCTTTTTCGTGTCTAAACTAAACTATTAAAAAATTCATAATTGTCTTGTATAAATAGTACCCTGTTTATTGTCAAAGGACTTAAATTTGACCTATTCGCAGTGACTACTGAACCCGCACTTGAAAATGCTTCTTCTGATGATGCGCTGGTTGATGGTATGCTTAAAATTGATGATGCTAGTTTGGCTACATTCGGAAATTCCTGAAAAATTCGAAACATTAAAACACATTCAAGGTTTTTGTAAAATATCAATAATTTAAAACATCTTTTATGAATGAACTGGAAATTTGTGATATTAATAAAATATTTCCTTTTCATGATTTTGCCACCAAGAATATGCTTCGCACTCCAGATCATCAGATGATGCAAAATAATCTCTTATTTCCTTTTCCAAACTATTTGTTTCTTCTGGAATAGATGTTTCCAATATAAACGAAGCAATGTTGCTTCGTATTTTTCTTGTTTCTAATTTCTAAAAAAGAAAATACGTAAAATTTTGTTTTTCTTTAATTATACTTGTATTACCTGTTTTTTTTCAATTTTTTGAGGTTGTAGGCATTTCGTCATACGTGACTTTATCTGAAAACTTCATTATTTCCTTGAAAATAAGATTACTTTTTGTAATTCCTCCGTCTTTATCATCACCATTTAAAAGTTCAAATAATGTCATTTCATTGTGGGCGGGAACCTTTTTCAGCCATTTATCTAAACGCTTCCAATTCTTTTGTAAAGGATCTAATAATGCAGCTACTAAATGTACTTTATATATTTTGAATCTATTTGCAAAATTATCTTGTGTAAATTTATACATTTTTATCGATTCTTCAAACGTTGAACTTTCTAAATTTTGCTCGATACCATCGTGAATTTTTTCAAAAAATACAATATGTACTAATTGTGGGGTACTTTCGACCCTAAAGATATTTTGTCGCATCTTCAAACAATAGTAGAAATTTAGAAATTCTTCCATTAGGACTTTTTCCATTTCATTCAACGCCAACTCCATTTTTCCAATTTCTAACAAAGCTACGTTTATAACTTTGTTGTTTTTGTTAAAACTTTTAAACATGGTACACAAAGTATTCCACCGAGTGTCATTGGAATTTTTTAATGTGCCAAGGGATTGCGTATGTAGAAGTGATTCATCTATTTCATTAATATTTGTTACAAATTGTTCTTCACTTTCTATAACACTACACATTTCAGTTGCTTCACTTAAAAAGTTTATAAGTAGTTCATTTTCAAATGCATTTTGAATTTTAATAATATTTTCTGTATTGTAATTAAGACACTTGTAAATTATTTTCAATTTCCTTACGGTATTTGAAAAAACCGAAAAATCTTTGTTGTTTAAAATATCGTGGATTATAAACCGGTGCAAAGAATGTACGGAGCACGGCAACCGGTTCAATTTTCCTAATTTTAAGGCTGCGACAATATTACTTCTTCCATCGCTAACTACTACAATTTCTTTTTTCTCCAAACCGAAATTTTTTAATGTTTGATTTATTTTATTACAAATTGTGTATTTGTTGTGTGGATGTGGAAACATTTCGGTCTTCAAAGAAATGCATTTCACTTCAAAGTGGTGGCCGAATAAAATTCGAATATTTATGTAGCTTCTTCTTTTAAATGAGTCGGTCCACATATCTAGGAATAAGGAAATATTATCTGGGCAATGTGTATTTACAAATTTTATTATTGATGATTTATACGTATTGTACACATCTTCAAGTGCAGAGCGACTTAATGTTGTCGCTGATGGTAACGAAATGCTCGGTTTTATGGCTTTCATATATCCCATAAAACCTGGTTGCTCCACTATGTTGAAGGGCCTTAGATCTCTGCACAAGCAGACGTGTGTTAGCAAATTTTTTGGAATCTGAATTTTTGGACTTTCCTAACAATATGGATTTTGTTTTGGCATTCGAATTTTCAAAATTTTTTGATATTACATCAATACCATGAGCACGTAAATGGTTACAAAGGTTTGATGTTGATGTAGAAACTCCAAACCTGAAATAATTTCGCATTTTATCACACTTACAGAAAACAATTCAGAAAATGATTATTCAAAATAAAATTTGGCAAAAAGCTAATTGAAATAGGAGTTTCAATTATTGTTTTGGGAAAATCTCATTTTAATTTTCTTTAAATTTAATTCCTAGATGGAAATAATATATGTACTTACCTCTTTAAACGCATGGGGGACTCATCAAAGCAAACTTTACACATGTGATACTTTTTTAGCACAGGTTTATTTCCAGTAACCATTTGGCCAAAATGGTGCCAAACTATTGACCCTGCTGAAGATTTTTTGTTTAAATGGATTTGGGTTTTTTTCTTTAATTTTTGTTTTGGTGGCTAGTATTTTTTCGTATTCGTTTATGTCATTGTCAATACCATTAAAAATAGCAAGGTCGTCATCGGAATCAGATGAATTCAATTCATTTAAATTTTGAAAGAAATTTGTAATTTTTTGGTTCTCCATTTTAATTTTTTATGTCTCTTAAAAAATGTAACGTAAAGTTAAAAGTGTTACCACATTCACCAAAAAACAAGAAAGGGTGTTCAAAATTACCATATCAAAAAATTAAATATTTTTCTATTAACATATCACAAAATGAACAAAAAAAACTTCAATAATGTATTTAAGTCAAGTAAAACAAAAATATATAAATATCATATTTTATATATTTAAAATTTATTGTATACAATATTAAAAACATATTTTCATATATTTTAATTTTCTTACATACATAAAACGGCGGCTGAATTTAAGCCGAATAAATTTTCGGCGGTGGCGGCTTTTAAATTTTGTCGCGAGTCGGCTTAGCCGGCTGTCAGCCGAACGGCGCAGGTGGGCAAGCAGGCGAGCAGTCAGTTATAGTTCGGTCAGTCTTGTGTGAAGACGGTTGCGTTCGCGGTAAGCAGTTGCTAGTGTTTACGCGAGCAGAAGGTTTGTTGCTTACAAAAAGGTTGTGAGCATAGAAGAATAACGAACAAATAGTCATTGTTGTATAAGTTGTAACAGTGGTACACAAGAGTAGTGTGATTAATAAAGAGCTTAATTGAAACGAAACACATATTTGTTTTTATTTTGGTTCGCAATCAACGAACCCACATCTAAACGTTTTTAAAAAGGTAAAAACGTAACAATATATAGAGTAATATTTGTGAACTCCTCTGTTAGACCAATTAAATTGGAAAAATTAAAATTAATTAAAAATTGGAACTTTACTTGAACTTACAAAAAAATGATAACAAATGATAGTTACACCACTATAAGAGATCTCTTAAACAATCAGTTATCTACCGATGTTAGTATATTTCAGCTGCGGATATATGCAAACTTTTTCATAAAATTAATTTTTTCAGGTAAATACAGTGTGAAAAACTGTGAGTTATTTAATGTATGGCAAGAGAAACATTAATAAAAGAGCAGCTGTATATGTCCACTTCTTGTCATATATTAACGAAAAAGGTTGTTCCGAAAATATAGAACAATATTTAAAGGAGCAGTCTCGAATACTTTGCTCAAATATGATTAGGAAATGGTGTAAAGGCGGTAGGAGTTTGAAAGTTTTTAAAGTACAGCATGCTGGTTGGCTTATAGGCAATTACTTATTAAAAATATGTGAAACAAACCTGAACAAACCCTGCCCCCTAATTCAAAAACTGGACAACCACAATTAATATTTAGCCAAAAATCTGAGAGAAGAAATGGAAACGAGTGCTGTTCTCAACCCATATTTTTTAAATATAGTTGACAATTTGGAACTCTAAAATCAAATTTTTGAATAAAATAATCTAAAACATAACTTATTTTGCTTAATTTTTAAATCTGTAAAATTAATTTCTATTTTTAAAAGTTAGTGTACACTCAAAAAAAAAATTAAAAACGGTTAACGGAATCATATAAGAAGATATATCTAGATCGGCATTGGGTCCGGGAACCTATTACAACTGATTATTAGTTTAATTTATTTTTGTGTTTATTAATTTTTTTTCTTAGCGTATGAAAAAAGTTAATGGTCCCTTCCTCCCACTTAAGGGACTTCCTAAAATCAAATACCAAAAAATTATTAAAATCGGTCCAGCCGTTTGGCTATAATTAATTTTGGACAATAAAAGGGGTTAAATTTCTTATAGCACATTGCTAACATACTATTTTCTTTTATCCCTAACATTTCTCCATTGTTATTGTAACGTACATTTAGGTTAGGTTAGAGGACGTGTACTTGTCAATTAAGACAAGTACAGTACGCGAAGGTCGAATTGACCCATTGTACAACGTCCTTAAAAGGGAAGGATAATAGAGGGAATAGGATAAAAAGGAGAGGATGTAGGAAAGGGAGAATGGGAAGCGGAGGGATCACACAGACCAGACACAACAGAAAAGAGAGAGCGCGACTACCCTGATGAAGCCCTAGCGCCTCTCAACCAGCCTAGGCCACTAATGAATCTGTGGAGAGCCTTGATGTCGGCTCTCGACACAGAGTTCAAACTCTCAAAGGAGGCCCTGCCAAGGGTCCTCAACCTTAACCTACCAAGGGCTGGGCAGGTACAGAGGAGGTTTTCGATAGTCTCCAACTCCTCATCGCAACATGCCCTGCAATAGTCCGGCTGGGATCTGTTCCAGATCCCCGTCAGCGACCTAATCTCGCAGTGCCCTGTGATAAAACCGACAACCATCCTTAAGCTGGCCTTATCCAATCCCACAGCAAACCTGTTCTCTTACTGTCCACAGCAGGCCATAGGCATCTAGAAACAAAACAACCCGATCCGTTCCCCCAACGTCTCTGCTGTTCCTCCCCGACCCATCCATTGATGAGACCGTAGAGGTGGCAGACCGGGGGGTCGACCAACTATTAAATCGCCCCCAGAAAGCGAACCTAACCTAGCGAGGGCATCCGCCGTCTCACTGTCCAGTATTCCGCTATGACCCGGAATCCAGCATAGACGGATACGGTCTAGTCCAAAAGTTCTCAACGACTCTGCACTCGCGAACGAGTCGTGATTGCACCAGACCGGCTCAAGGGCAGCCTGACTCGACGAAGATCACGTAAGATTCCGAATCCGAAGGTGGGCCACCAGCTATGGCCTCAATAGCCTTCAAAATTGCGAAAATCTCTGCCTGAAAAACGCTCCAGTCATCATTCAACCTGAAGTGGAGTTCAAGACCAAGTTCCATACAGAAAACCCCAGCATATCCACCTAACTTAGACCCATCTGTGAAGATATGTATACCTCTCTGCCCCTGAAGTATCCCACCATTCCATTGTGCCCTTTCCGGTATAGTATCCTTAAACCAGGCAGGAACATAGCATCAGGCACAATATAGTCGGTAGCTTTTTCCAAAAGTCCAAACCCCCCGTCAGGAAAGTCGACATTCAGAACTCTGGAGTGACCTATCGAGCGCTGTTTCCAGCAGCCCGATTCCCTCACTCCAGTGGTACTCAAGGAGACAATCCGCTGAACCTTATCTAAGATCTTCCGTTGAAAACACTTTTCTAAGGCACACCACCAAACAACGCAGCCATAAGTAATAACCGGTCTAAGAATCGCCAGATATATCCAGCGACTGGCCCTAGGCGGAAGACCCCAGCTCTTACCTATGGAGTTCCTACACTGGTAGAAAGCATTCAGTCCCTTCATTCTTTCCTCGGTGTTTCGTTTCCAGTTCAGCTTGCTGTCCAGAACAACACCCAAGTACTTGACCTCTGAAGCCAACGGAAGCTCCCTACTAGCTAACCTCGGCAACCTGAAGGTTTCAATTTTGTACCTACGCGAAAACAGGACGAGGTCTGTCTTATCCGGATTTATACCCAAACCCCAGTTCGTAGCCCAAGAGCATAAAATTCCAAGAGCAAACTCCATCAGTTCCTCCAGCGTCGGTAAAAATTGCCCACCCACCAGAATAGCCACATCATCGGCATATGCCACATCCCTAAAGCCCCTACTCTCCAGAAGCCTCAGACCAACATTAGCAACCACGAGCACATCTTTCCAACCATCAGGTATATCGGAGACAGTCCCTATATACATCCACCAGACATTCGTGTAATATATCACCAGCATGCTGAAGCAGAGCCGGAAAAAACTGTTTATTGCCCATTTGACCTTGTCTCTGGTAATGATATCCTCCAAATCGGGCATCAAGCCAGCGTCATAGAAGGGATCAGCTACACTCGACGGATAGCTTTCTGGATATACACAATTGGGAAAATGAGTGCTCAACAGAACCTCTATGGTTTCTTTTCTCGAGGCTGTCCACGTGCCGTCGTTCTTTTGGTTGAAGCCTTGGATTTTGGGATCCCTAAACAGCATCCTACGGAAACGAGCCACATCGGCAACATTCTCGATACTCGTGCAGAAACTCATCCAGGTGGTTCTCTTTGAGCGCTTTATTCCCCTTTTATACTCATTAAAATTGGCCTTATATGCAGACCAGTCAACATCCCTGCCCGACCTCCTAGCCTTATTAAAGAGTCTGCTGGTACAACAGCGGAGTCTGGAGTTCCGCATTCCACCAGACTTTCTGGCTCCTCTGACCCGGGTAGGTGAGAGGACAAGCATCTCTATAACAAGACAACAAAATATCCGTCAAAGACCCAACTCGATCATTGACGCCAGGAGTGGAACGACCCCTGAGGGTCCTAAGTTCCTCCTCCACAGCCTTCTAATATCTGATCCAGTCGGTTCTTCTTGGATTCCTAAAAGGCTTGTTAATGCCACCTGATAGATTAATACTGAAGGATATCAATTGGTGATCAGAGAAACAACACTCATCTGAAACCCTCCAGTCCCTAATCATAGACCTGTCCATGTTAGAGAGCGTAATGTCAATTACCGTCTCCCTAACACGGTTCCTAAACGTTGGCGTGTTACCAACGTTACAAATGTTAAGCCTATTAAGAATAACAAAATTCAAAATCGACTCACCCCTCAGGACAAGGCGACATCTTGTCCTCTCCGCATGCTCCACCAGTCGTCCAATTAAGTCATCAGGTGGGGATGCAGCCTCGTACGGCATGTACACAGATGACAGCATCAACTCGATCCCAAGGTCATCTTTGTACGCCACAGTTGTTACGTCACCTATACAAAAGGAAGGAGTGATTAACAAGTCTAAATTACCCCTAACTACAATACAGGTTCTTACCTTTTCACTTGTTCTAGGAACAATTAACCTATAATCAGGATCGCTCAAACCTAGGATCCTTTCCCTAAGGATCCAAGGTTCGTGGATAAGAGCGATGTCAACTTTGAGGCGGCTTCGCAGTGATGCAGATTAATCGCACCACTTTTAGCCTCTGAGTTCCTGGCACCACCTATGTCCGGATGACGGAATTTTAGGTTTGCCATCCCACACAACACTACGTCACTCCTTGCCCTTAGCCACTGAAGCGAAGTCTGATCAATAGCGATCCGAAGATCGCAGCCTTTCTTACCATCACCAGCCAGGGAGTTAACAACTACCCACGTGCTGGTGTTCAATCCGTCATTCTGCTTCCCAATAAGTTTGGGTATGATATACTCACCTGCCTAAAAGTAGGCGGGATCCATACCGTCACTATTGGACGTAGAGGGAGGTCGGATTGAGGGACCACATTCATGCGCGCACCGGGCCAAAGTTCACCAAGGCTGATTCCACAAGGAACTTTACAGTTCCCTCGTTTTTACAGTCCACTACCTTGATGCCCCTGGACCAACCAATGGAAGATATGCGAGTATTCCTGCCATCACAACTCTCCTCAGCCATAAACTCAATGAGCCTTTCTTCAACTAGATCCCATCTTTCAGGAGAAATTTTGCCATCCAAATCCGACCTGTCGACGAAAGCCAGCTGAAGGGAAAAGTTAGTTCCTAGGCTCCCTTGTTTCTTAGGACGCTTGGAGCTAGAGGAAGGCACCTCATCAGACCTGTTCCTCTTCATGCAATCTCCTTTGCGAGAAACCTGCACAGAAGACCTATCCTCCGAAGTATCCCCCCGACTCCTTGGCTTCCAACCTTACATCCTCCTTTCGGGATAAAGGATTGGCGGTAGTTTCTACCTTCTTTCCATCATCCATTGTAGGGTTAACACCATCACCCTTTCTCTTCATCGGAGGTTTGAAGTCCCAGGTGTTCTTCTTTGCTTCGGTTGGGAGTGAGGGTGTAGAACCTTCATGCCCCCTGCTTGCGGTTTGAGAGGTAGAAGCAGTTGGCTCTACGCTCTCATCCGTACTCAAGGTTCCATCCTTCTTACCAGAGTCAGCGACTCGTGAGAGGACACTGCCCGGGTATTTTTTCTCATACCGCGAAACAGTGCCTCTGTGTCGAGCCAGCATCTTCTGCTCCTTAACAGAGAGGGAATCCACATCACAGCTTGCAAATCTCCTCAAAACAGTGCAAGCCCTACGATATGAATTCCTCTCCTTATACATAGCGGAACGTTTCCGCCCAGTTTTACCCCCTTGTCAGACGAGCCACTTTTACCCATGCAGTCCGAATCAGTAGATGATTGTACTAGTGGGTCAGAAGCATTCTGTCTGACAAGTGGGTTCCTTGAAGGAGAAGTCACCGCCTCATTGTTCCCAGTGGCAATTAGGATAAGAGTCAAAGGGAGACAGAGTCTGACTCCACGCACATATCTTCCGTTGAAGTGGAGATCACCAAAGCAGTCGCCTCACCAAAAGACTCCTCCACAGTCGTAATCCTCAGGCCACCTAGGGCGAAATTCCTAACGATCTAATTGTTGTAGTCAACAATGCTTGCCTGGATTCGCGCAATGAGCTGGGACGCATCTAATCCAGTTACATTTGCCATTTCGTCATCATCGTATTAAAAAATCTTTGTTGTTGCGTTCCTTGTCCATATAAGTCCCACGAGTGAGGAGGAAAAGAGGTCAATCATGCCATAGCCCCCGCTAGCATGACAAGGACTTGGTAGGAAACCTAATACTCACTGAGGCGCCCAGGTATCTGTGAGGCTCCGTTATAATACAGTCGGATTAGACCCCCGACTGCAAACCATCCGATAAGCACGGGTCGCTTAACACTCCGGATTAGGGGTATAGAGGTAATATACGTGATCGGGCGAGTCGAAGAGATCACACAGAGACATCAGTTCGAATACAGTTCTCTCACGATATTAGGGTAACCTTTAGTCATGCACCACATCACCAACAGGTTGGGCATAGGTACACTTAAGCCCCCACATCGCGACAAGATTGTTACCCAGGTGGGGTACATTTACTTATTTATAATTTAGCAAAAGTACCACAAAAAATAACTTCAGAATTAAATTATACACTGCACTAATTAATAGTGATCAAACAGTTTTTTATGAAAATATTGGACTTTTGTTTCAGGACGTGTTTTCAAAATATGTACCCCAATATGTACAAATATATTTTCATCAATTTAAAGATTGATATGTGAAAATACGCTTGGTGTATGAATTAATAGTGGTTAGCGTTTTATTATAACGAGCCGCTTTTGCAAGAATTTGTACACCCAACTAAATTATTGTGGTCAGAGAGTTTTGGTCTAAAGACAATAAAATTTTGCTTTAGTTTATGTTTTCAATACATTTATAAAATATGTTAAACTTATTTATAGAATTAAAGATTATAAAATTACCTTTCAAAAAATGTAACTCTCTAGGCATGACGACTATTATTATCCAAAGTGCCGAACTTTAAATATTGGTATATCAAACAAAAATGCGTGGTGGTAAAAATATCACAGTTAAAATAAAATAATATATAAAATATGATAAATTATTAGACAGTTATCGATGCTCTTCAGAAATATAAAAATAAATATGAAAAATTAAGGGTGTGAGGAAACCCGTTACGGCGTACCATATAATTTAATATTAATATGTATTGGACTGTTCAGGGCATAAGGACGATATTAGTATATTTTTGCTGAATGAATCTTTTCTTAAAGAGTTTTTAAGTTTTGGATGGATGGATATAAAATTTGTAGAAGAGAGCGATAAACGTTCGGCGATGGAGTCTTCATCGCTTCAAGATACATAAATTATAGACTGTTTGAAACGGAAAAAACGTTCCCAAATATTCTAACAATTTAAAGAGTTATCTTGATGTTTTGACTAATACATCTAATGATTGCTTTATATTTGGAGATGATTTTAATGCTCAGCATGTAAGCTGGAACTGTCTATATACTATGGAAATATCGCCACCCAATGTCTTCTCCCGTCCACCATTAAAAATTGATATACTTCTATATATGTATATAACGCTAGTTCGCCGTTTTCCAATCTGAGAACTTATCCGAATTCGTTAATGTCTGAACACCATTGATTTAAATGTTATATGGGCCAATATTAAAGTTTCAGTACCTCAAAGACCTATTTACATACATATATATATAATTGGCCATTACAACCCTTCAGTCAGAATTACGGCCTAGCTTCTCAACCCCACTCATGTTGTGTGTGTTAATTTTATACATAAGTGGCGGGACCTACAGTTAATGTCGACTCCGAATGACAGGTTTTTGAGAAACTTTCCTTGCAAATTTTATTTACTGTCAGAGCTTTTGCCAGAAATCTGCTGGGACGAAGTCGCCGAAGAAATATTTTTTTAATGTCTGACAGGGGATATGAACCGTGGTGTCGGGTCTAATAAGCCAACACACTACCTACTAGACTACGGCGACCACAGAGTACACAGAGGCGAAACTTTTAACGTTTAAAAAACTCTCAAAGCAATAGCTTAACCTTCCTCTTAGAGGGAGAAAAGAAATATAATGTTTCGCGAATTAAATGTGTTAGAAGCAACAGATATACAGAGTGAAAACTGGCGGTTAAAGTAGAAAAACTAAATGTAAATTAACATTTATTTTCTGTTAAAAAGGGAAAATTTTGAATATATTTAAATTTCTTCAATGAAAAGTTTAAAGAAAAGCTTAAATATTTAACTATTAATCGAAATGTGGTTGATTTTCGGTCATAATGAATATAGTTTCTTGTGCAAGAGGTAATTAAGAAGCTAAATATTACAAGATGAAAATAAGACGTTTATTATATTCATTTAGAGATTCAGAACATTATAAATTTTCTGTGTATAGATTATAACTATACAGATTATGTATAATTTTTTGCGTAACGATAACAAATTATAATAAAGTGTTAATATATTTTCAGCAAATAGCACGAATTGTAATGGAACCACACAACTTTTAAATATACTTAATACATCATTTGCCTATCCCAGTGGATCCCTTATATCTTCGGTTTGTGAAGCAGTACCTGATGAACCCATTGCTCTCTTAAAGGTAATTATTTTTGTAATGACTTAAATCTCTAGTTTCGAGTGAATCATATTTTGTTTTGTAAATGTTTAAAAAAAATTTAGCAGACACAACTAGTATTTCGTTGTAATTATTCTTATTCAAACAATAGGTAGGCTTAGACGCAATATAAAAAATATTTCCAGAGAATTTTCCTGGGAGAGTGATACGTATTGCTAGTAAGAATATACTTGGGATACGACTGTACAAGTAAACCTTTTATTGCCATAAATGTTAACGATCAAGTGAAAAAACTTACGAAAGAGAATTATGATTTCTGGCAAAGTCCAACACGTTTTTGAATATAACCGTAGTAGTGGAAGTTGTTGTTGGGACAAAAGTTTGTTTATTATACAAATATTGAAACACCAATATTCTGCCATATATAAATATTACCCCTTTTTCCAGCTTCATTACATATAAATTTAGGTTGAAGGAAAGTTATCACAACCTTTCGATTCTTTCAAATCAATTACAATATTTATTCGTCGCTTATAACTCTGTTTGACATACATACATACAATTGTGTTTAAAATTTGTTGTTTTTAATTTGATGCGTTTATTTCCGATCTAATAATATTTTTATTCAACAAAGTTCTACAAAACTACATTTCTTCTGAAGAAATCAACACAATCAACAAAATCAAACAGTTCACAACCAAGCTTTGGAAATTTAAAGAAAATTGTGCCCTATTTCTTTAATATGTTTAGATCTTGATCTGTTGTGCGATCCTCAAATTGTGCGGAGTCAAATTATATCTGCAGCGTCAATTGATAGTGGCTTAGTCTACATTAATAAGAATGGCGAGAATGATACAAATATAGACGGTTCCAAAACATTGGGTAGAACGTTTCGTCTACTAGAGCTAAATTAGTGTTTTGTTATTAATGATTATAATAATTTTCAAAATGTATATACTTGTCATTAGTTACTATTTTGTAGACAATATGAATTCTATTATATTCCATAATACATATATAACCTACTTTGTCATAAATGTTCTGAATTCTATATTTGTGCTACCATTGCACACTGGTTTCCCCCATAGGCCAAAAATCAAAAAAAGTTTTTTTTTCTAAGCTTTATTGCTCTAAATTTATTGACAACACTCTAAATTTTATGAATCTAATAAATTTTGTTGTTGTTTTTTTTTTTTTTTTTTGCGAGATTTAATATTTGCGTCATTTGAAAGTGGAGGTATGTTTTTATTGCATATATTGTGGTCGCATAGTCTTACAAAAAAACTTAAGTTTAATTAAAAATTTTTTCGTGTTATTGTGGCAGAAGTCTCAAAAAACCCAACAAAATTTAAACTTTAACTTGTTTTCTACCAAATTGAATGATAAAAGTCGCAAAAATTTAAGCCCATTAAAAAATCATTGAAGAATACTTTTTTGACCTTTTCAAAATACAAGTTTCTAATTTTTCACGTTATTCAGTTATTTGGCCCTCATCTGCCCACAACTTATTACACATCAAATTGTAGGTTTTTTATCCCTCTTTAAATTAAAATAATAAAAAAACGCATTTTGTTTTCTACCATATCTTTTTAAGAACATGAGTAAAGAGAAATACTTTTTTTAAATGTTGTTATTTTAAACTTTATATTGCAATTTTGTGGCATTTGATACAGTTATGAATAAAGAAAAAACATTTGTTTAAGAAATTGTTGTTTTAAACTTTATATTGCAATTTAATTAATTGATTTCGCGATAGTGTTATACGTTTGGAAAATATCAATATGGAAATTAAAATAGAAGGTTTATTCTGTCAGTGCCAGAGTTCCACAGCTGGTAATTATCATTCGAAAGAAAAAAATATTTCAAATTATGGAGGAAAAATTGAAGGCTGAAAAAATAAAATTCGACCTGAGCAATCCAAAAAGTTTTTGGACTAAAAATTATCGAAGCAAATTAATTATTCTGAAGAAGCATAAAAAATGGTTTGAATGTGCTGAAACTATTCAGCTAGATGCAAAATTCCTTGGAAAAGAACTACCTGCACCTAGTCAAAAGCGTGATATATATTAATATCTTATTTTACTTTATTATCTTACATTATTTAATAATAACTTTTTCTGAATTTTATAACTTTGTATAATGGAATAAAAATTTACAAAACAAACGAATTTTCATACTTTATTTCAAAAATTCTTAAAACAAATCTATAAGCCAATTAACCCTTCAGAGATCAAATGGCTACTTTGGCTACAGTTGTTAAAATTTTTTCCTCTTACGACATGCTATGTGCTGACTAATTGAAGGTCCTAGCTTTTTTGGTTTTGGAGATATTGATTTTTGACCGCTTTTCCATATAAGGGAAACCACTGTGCATTGCTAAAGAAATATTTGTTTTTGATAATGATTTCATACCTTGACGATATCGGTATAGTTCATTCTGGAGAAAACATTTACATCATGGTTAAGATACTTTTTAAACGGGCTATAGGTTTTCACATACATATGTATATAAAGCGTTTTATTTAAAATATGTGTTTTATGTAAAGTATTTGCTTTATTTAAATCCAATTCAATTTAATGTTTCGGTTAACAATTCGAAATAATAATAAATGTAATATGATATAATGCGGCGGAACAACCGATCAGGCCTACTTCTACTTGACGACTGACTTACTGCATGTGTAAACTGCACATACTACTACTGTTATACTACATATATTTATCTATAATATATCTGTTATACTATAACTATCTCCCTTTTACACCCGCCCATCATGTAGTTCATTCGCCCCGGATGACAACTCCCCATCCGACCCAGAAGACAGAAGTTCGCAATCATCCACACCAGAACAGCTCCATCGCTTCATATAGTCGCAGCTTGTGCTTGTCCTTTTAACGCCTTCGAAATCACCTACTTTGGCGACGTCATAACGCCCGTTTCCGTTCACCTTTGTGACCTCGTATGGTCCACAAAATTCGCTCGCCAACTTTTTACCTGCTATAAATTGTGTTCGTTTCACTGCCTTGCGTTTTTTATCATATTGTTTTTTATACATTAGCTGCGCTTTTGCAATTTGTTGTTTTACGTCTTCACGAATTTCTTTACGATTTTTATCAAAATTAATCATAATTTCTTCTTGCAACTGAGTAAATTATCATCGATTTTGGACCTCATTTGCATACCAAACATTACCTCGAACGGCGTGAAGTTTGTTGAGCAGTGCACATGTGAATTAACAGCAGTCTGCACTTTTCCGACGTATTTATACGACTTTTTTGGATCGTCTGCAGAAAGTTTAGCGATCACGGATAAAACTGCTCGGTTCACCCGCTCCACCTGACCGTTTCCGCGAGGAACACCCGTAGTAGTCAGAACATGCTGTATATTATTCGATTGACAGTAATCCTTAAACATATTCGAAGTGAAAGCCGGTCCTCTATCGCTTACTAAACGGGCTGGTTGACCAAAAACCTCTGACCAAAACTCTAACTTGTTTATTACTTCTTGACTATTCGTCGTCTTTGTGGGGAAAAGCCAAATGAACTTTGAAAAGGCATCCACCATAACAAATATGTATTTATATTGCTTTGATGTTGTGTCCATTGGACCCAGGTGATCCACATGAATGGTTTCCAAGGGCATGCCACCTTTTTCAATACAGTTTAGGAAACCTTCCTTTCTTCCCAGTCTTTTGTTAAAAATTATACACCGTATGCAATTATCGATAAATTGTTGTACTTTATTTTCAATATGGGGAATAAAATACTTTTGTTGTATAGCATGGACGGTTTTCTTTAATGCGAAATGACCAACGTCATGACAACTACGAATTGTTTCCTTTTCCATCGTTTTTGGTATAACTAATAAATCATTGCCACCTATAGTTTTATAAAGCAACTCACCCTTCATCTTATAGTCGCCATATGCCCTTTCCTTTAAAACTTCAATTATTGCCTTTATGTGATCATCTTTCTGTTGAGAAGTTTTAAACTTTGCTGTGAGCTCTGTCGAAATATTATAGACTTTTAATGGGTAACGGCTTAGGCAATCAACATGACGCATTTTGCCATTCTGCCGATGCTCTACGGAGAAATCAAAATCCTGTAGGTATAGTATCCATTGAGCTACTTGTCGTGGCACGTCTCTTTTTGTTGTGGTCTGTTTAAATGCGACACAATCTGTTACTAATTTAAATTTTGTATTCAATAAATAGTGACGGAATTTTTTCATTGCTAGGTATGCTGCCTTAACTTCCAGTATGTAGCTGTGCTGCTTTTCATCTGCGGTTGAAGTCGGTTTACTCCAGTAAAATACTGGGTGCCACTGATTTTCAAATTTTTGCAAGAGCGTAGCCCCATAACCATCTTTAGAAGCATCTGTGTGCAATTCGGTCTCTGCTGTTTGACAATATATTTTCAGAACTGGTTCACAACTCAAAGCAGCTTTCAAATTCTGTATAGACAACATCTCAGTTTCGCCAATATTAAAAACTGCATCTTTTTTCAATAAATTTGTTAACGGTCTAGCCAGCTGCGCGTAGTTTTTAATACATTTTCTGAAATATCCAGTGAGTCCCAAAAACGACTGCACAGCTTTAATATTTTTTGGTATTTGAAATTTTTCCACCGCTTTAGTTTTTTCTACACTAGGCCATATGTTTCCAGCTTCTATTGAATGCCCTAAAAAATCAATCTTAGTTTTTAAAAAACTGCATTTCTTCCATTTTATCTTTAGGCCATATCTTGCTGCCATTTGTAGTACCCTCTTCAACTTAAAAAAATGTTCTTCAACGGTGGTGCTATAAACGATTATATCGTCCATGTAAAGTTCCATAATGTTTTCATTTATTAATGGTTGAAATATAAAATTTACATATTTAATAAAGGCTGCTGGTGAATTACAAAATCCAAACGGTGCAACATTAAATTCAAACGTACCTTCTTTTGTTATGAAAGCTGTAAACTTTTTACTTTCCTCTGTTATGGGCACATGAAAGAAGCCGTTCTCTAAATCCATAATCGAGAAATAAGTTGCCGCCCGCAGCTTCTCCAGCACATCATCATCAATCAGTGGAACTGGGAACACATCTTTCAATACCATGCTGTTTAATTTTCGGTAGTCGATGCAAACTCGCGATGAACCGTCCTTTTTGTTAGTTACAACAACTCTGCTAACGCTATTAGCAACTGAGGCTCTCACTATTCCATTTTCAATCCAATCAGTGACTTGCTGTTTTACTATTTCTTGCTGCTGCGGTGGTAATCTGCTGGGTGACTGACGAAATGGAACAAAATGATTTGGAATTATTTCCATTTTAATTGGGCTGTTGAACTCTTTTTCGATTTTACTGCAATTATTAATTAGTTCTACTATTTCTGCGGAGTACTTTTTGTCCACATCAAATTCTCTTGGTGTCTCTATTATGGTGTAAACAGACAGCTGTTGATCTGTTATTACACTCGCGTTGTTATTTTTCTCAGTAAACTCATATCCATTTTCATTTAGCGTCATTGTAAATCGTTCAATAAAATCATAGCCAAGTAAAGAGTCGGGTTCTAATTTGTCGTCTGGTACAATAAGAAAATTTTGTGTAGCGTTTATACCATCAATAACAATGTCAGCTGTAATCATTTTAGAAATTTTCGTCGGAGTGTTGCCAAAACCAAATAATGTTGTGTATTTTCTCTCAATTTTTGCATCAATTTTCTCATCAATTATGCTTTGTTTCAGTAGAGTTACATCAGAGCCGGTGTCGATAAAACAGCCAACGTCTGTACCATTAATGTTTACTTTTTTTAATTCGTCGCTTTTCTGTCAACAAATGCACTTTTCTATTTTGCGATTCTTTCTGTTTCTTTATGTGGCAGTCTTTCGAAATGTGTCCATTGTTGTTGCAATAAAAACATTTTACCTCTGCTCTGCACTCTGCTCTTTTGTGCTCCACTGAGCCGCAGTTGTAGCAGTGCTCTCTTTTTCTCTCCTCTTTGTGGTCTGTAGTGTTGTAGTTATTATTATAGTTATTGTTGTAATTTTTTGCTCGACTATTTTGTGTTATTAGTACTTTTTCTGCTATTTCGTAATTTTCTCTCAACTCTTTAAAATTTTTGGAACTGTATAGTGCATATTTCAATTCGCCTCTGATTCCATCGACTATGTATTGTATTGTTGCTTTTTCTTCTACGTTGCCTAACGACGCAATTTGCTTCATACCGAGCATGTATTCGTGGAAAGTTTCGTTGTCGTTCTTTTTTCGTGCACTTAACCTTTTATGTATTTCGCTGCTGTCGTATTCTTTTTTGAATTCTTCTATTACAATGCTCTTAAGGTCGTCATAATTATTTACTACTTCAGCTTCTAGGAATAGATTTGCCGTTTTCACCATCTTGTTTCGTGCCTGTATGTACTTCTGTTTTGAGTTTAAATTATATGCCTCCGCATTTTGTTCAAAATTAAAAAAACATTTTTCCACTGGGATTGACTCACCATCGAAATCTGGAATAATTCTGCTAAAGTTTTCAATTGATATATTTACTTTTTGTTCGCTATTGCCTTCCATCAGAAATTTTTTGGACAGGAGGGATATTAATTGTCGCATTTCATCGGTATTCTGTTCGTCACCTTCTGTTCGGTCAACTGCTAAACCAATGTTTCTTTTGCTGTTGCTACTGCTGCTGCCGTTGTTCTCCATTTCTTTTGTGCTGCTTTCTTCTGTAAAACAAACTCTGGCTACTTCTCGTACTAGTCGCTCCCTGCTGTATGATGATGGTTTTGTGCCGAATTTCAATAACGTGTCTCTTAATTCGTCAGTCGAAGATTCTCGCAACTTCCTTTTTTCAATATATACTTTTGCAACTGCTCGTGTAAAATACAGCTTCTTACTTCTTCTATGACGCATTGACCGGCACGTTATTATTAATTTAAAAGCGGTTGAGCCCCCAAATATAAAGCGTTTTATTTAAAATATGTATTTTATGTAAAGTATTTGCTTTATTTAAATCCAATTCAATTTAATGTTTCGGTTAACAATTCGAAATAATAATAAATGTAATATGATATAATGCGGCGGAACAACCGATCAGGCCTACTTCTACTTGACGACTGACTTACTGCATGTGTAAACTGCACATACTACTACTGTTATACTACATATATTTATCTATAATATATCTGTTATACTATAACTATCTCCCTCCCTTTGCAGTCAAGTTATTTTGCAAGTTAGTTTTGCTTTTAAACCATTAATGTTTAAGGGAGGACAATTTTTTCTGTTAAGCCTGAAAGTTATATAGACAAATTGGCTAGCGTTAACTTTAATTTTCTATTTGTCTAACCATTTTTCTAACTCATTAACATGGTATTGAAATCGTACGGAAGTAAGAACGGGGTTTTCATGAGTACTTATAAATGCAATGCCATTCGCGAAGTTTGAAATACATATATGTAAATCAATAACATACCTGCAGTGTAGAGGTGTCAAACTATCGATAGTGCTACTATCGATAGTTTTTGATAGTTCATAAAAATATATCGATATATCGAATCTAAACTATCAGTTCTTATACAAAATATCGATATATCGGCGATACTATCGTAACACTATCGGAGTCTCTGAAATAATACATTTACATATTTGAATTTAATAGGTTAAAATACTAAATAACGCATTTTGTATAAACAAAACCGAACTTTATTTCTGTTAAGTTGTGAAACGCACGCGTATACGGATGAAAAGGAACTGATCATTTATTCAATATATTCTTAAAGTATGTGTGTATGTATTCTTAAAACTATTTATAACAGAGTTGTTATATAATGTAGTATATATACAGTTGGTAAATAGTGTAGTAAATATAAAGTTGCAATATTTATGTATGTAGTAAAATTAACGATTAATTCAAATATATTACATTACTCCACCCCAAAATTTTAAAGATAATAAAAATTAAAATTATAAACTTCTAAATTCATTTAACGATAATTCACGGTTGAAGTAATATCAAAATTAAGATTATAAATAAGCATTAAGACTATACATAATTTTGTTAATGAAGTAATGATATATCAATGTTTTCGAAAATCATCTGACTGGTAACGTGATACTTCTCGACGATTTATTGTACTTCGGCGCACTTGTTGATCTTGGTGATTTTCGGTTGAGTCATCTTGGTTGCTTGTATTTGTTGTGGAAGCTGGGTCAATAACTGTAGTATTACGTGAAGAAGTTTGAGACGTGGATGGTGAAATATCTAGAGGTGTTGGAGATTGGCTGTTGTCATTGTTAAAACTAGCAGTATATGGAATGTTGATTGAAGAAGTGCAATGTTTCATTTGATTTACATGTCGTCTGCAAACGCCTTTTTCTGTATTTATGACAAATATAACTTTTCCAATTTTTGCTTGAATAATGCCTGGTATCCACTTCTTCCCCTTACCGTAATATCTGATGTAGACGTTATCATTTACCTGAAATTTGCTTGAATTTAACGAACTTCTCTGAAGATTTCTTGAAGATTCTAAAAGCTGAGACCAGACAGTGCGTACAGGTCTACCACGCATTAGTTCTGCAGGTGATTTGCCTTCTGCATTTGGCATAAAACGGTAGGTTGAGAGGAATTTGTGTACAGCATCTTTCACAGGCATTTCATCATCGATGTTTTTTCTTACAGACGTTTTGAAAGTCCTAACGAAACGTTCCGCCAAACCATTTGAAGCGGGATGAAAAGGTGTTGTTGTTATATGGCGTATGCCAGCTTTTATGCAGAATTGTTCAAATTTTTCTGAGCTGAGTTGTGGACCATTATCGCTTACGATTGTATTTGGTATGCCTTCAATTGAAAATATAGCTGCAAGAGCGGAAATAGTATCCTCTGTTGTTGTATTTCTCATTGAAGAAACGTAGGGAAATTGCGAGTAAGAATCGACACAGATGAGCCACATGGAATTAAATATAGGACCAGCAAAATCCACGTGTACTCGTTCCCACGGCTTAGATGATTTAGGCCAGCTTTCGTACTCTTTGGCAGGAGATTGATTTTGAATTTTGCAGATTTCACAATCAGAGGCTATTTTTGTGATGTCATCGTCGATGTTGTTCCACCATATGTATTGTCTAGCAAGTTGTTTCATTTTAACAACGCCCCAATGTCCATCATGAAGCATCTTTAAAGCTTGATTCCTTAAAGCATTCGGTATGATGACACGAATATAATTTGTTTCTAAGCAAAGCAAGTCGTTGAAAATTGTTAAATTATTTCTGCGATTAAAAAATGGTTTTATTGCTGGTAGTTCTGATGAAAGTCGTTCAGGCCAACCATTTTTGACATAATTGTAGACTTCGCGTAATGTTTTGTCAGATTTGGAATATTTTTGAATATCGGCTTTTATAGGAAAGTCATCAAAGGAAATTTGGAAACATGATTCTTCGTCCTTATCAAAATTTTCGTCTGTTGAAAGAGGAAGGCGTGAGAGCGCATCCGCATTACCATGGTCGGCAGTTTTACGATATCTTATTTCAAAAGTATAAGCCATGAGCGTTACGGCCCAGCGTTGAATACGAAGTGCTGTCATAGTTGGCAAATGCTTAGAAGGGTTAAAAATGCTTACTAGAGGTTTGTGGTCAGCGATGAGTATGAACTTTCGGCCATAAAGAAACTGATGAAAACGTTTTACACCAAAAATTATTGCAAGACCTTCCTTTTCTATTTGACTGTAGTTTGATTGTGCTTTATCAAGTGTCTTTGAAGCGAATGCGATAGGTCTTTCGGTTCCATCTGGATATATGTGGGAAATAACAGCGCCGATACCGTATGGCGAAGCATCGGTAGCAAGAATAAGCGGCAAGTTGTCCTGAAAATGTGCAAGTTGAGTTGCGTTGGCAATATATGATTTGAGGTCATCGAAAGATTTTTGCTGCTGTTTTCCCCAACGAAAAGGTACATTCTTTCTACGTAATATATTGATTGGTGCTGCTATATTTGAAAAATTGGGTATAAAGTTGTGGTAGTAATTAACTTTGCCCATGAACGCTTCAAGTTGTTTGAGATCTTTAGGAGGTTTCAAGTTTTTAACTGCTGTAACGCCAGATTCATCAGGTAGAATTCCTTCTGAGCTGATTTGACGGCCTAAGTATGTAATTTTCTTTTGCAAAAATTCACACTTCTCTTTTTTACAACGAATGCCATTAGCTAACAATAATGAAAGTACAGTTTCAAGACGTTGAAAATGTTCTTGTAGTGTTGGTGCTGAAATTATAATATCATCAAGATAGTTTGCACAACCTTCTATACCGTGAAGAAGTTGCTCGCTGTACTTTTGGACTATAGCTGGAGCGCTAGCGATACCATAAGGCAAACGTTGGTATTGAAATAATCCAAGCGGCGTGTTTATAACCATTATTTGTTTCGATGTATCGTCCAATTCCATCTGAAGGTAAGCATCTTTTAGATCTATTTTCGAGAAATATCTACCGTCACGAATAGTATAAAATAAACTTTCACGAGTAGGAAGCGGGTACTGTTCAATGTCAATTTGCGAATTGACAGCTACTTTAAAATCACCACATATACGAATGGAATTATTCGGCTTTTTTGCTAAAACGATGGGAGAAGCCCAATCGCTAAATTTAATAGGCATGACGATTTTTTGAGAAATTAATCTATCTATCTCCTCTTTAAATTGTGGCATTTGAGCGAACGGAATTTGGCGGCTTCTAAAAAATTTCGGTTGCGCGTTTGGCTTTAGTCAAATATTCGCTTTAAAGTCTTTAATCGTACCGAGAGATGGTTCAAAAACTTTACGGAACTTTTCACAAATATCACTCACTTTTTCATTGTCTTTGTTAGAAATTGAATTAATTTGTTTGATTTGAAAACCAAATATTTGGAACAAATCATAGCCAAATAAATTTTCGCCTTCATTTGTATTGACTACGATTAAAGTAACGCTTTTTTCACAATTACCACATTTTAAATTAGTATGTAGTTCACCAAGAATAGGAATTTTCTTTTTACCAAATCCATACAAAACTCTATTCGATTTAACAAGTTTTGGCCTTTGTAGTAAATTGTATGTTTTTAAATTAATTACTGAAATTGACGCTCCAGAATCCATTTGAAATCTTACTCTCTGCTTTTTTATTTCAACATCAATTACACTTTTTGAATTTTTCGATTTTATTATACCACTAATATCATACACTGTCTCCACTACATCAATATTATTCTTTTGCTTTTTGTTTCTGTACCCTTTTTTGCTTTCATTGTTATTGTTGTTGCTTTTACACATGCAGACTGGCGCAATGTGTCCCTTTTTTTCCACACTTGTTACATATGGCATTTTTGAATTTGCATTCTTCTCTACTATGAGCACTAAAACAACCCGAACACGATTTATATTTTTGTTTTTTATTTTGAGTGTCTTTTCTAACGGGTGATTGTTTTTTCACATAGTTCACTTGAATTGTTTTTTCACTTGAGATCTCTTTAATAGCAGTAACGGTTCTTGTTGTTGTTTCATACGACTCGGCTATTAACAAAACATCTGCAAGTGTTGCGTTCTGCTTTTGTAACGCGGCAGAGCGAACTGCGTCGTGAGGGGTATTTACAATAATATGGTCGCGTATCATATCATCAGTAAAGCTGTTAGCACATGTGGTCGAACTGCAAACAAATTTGCAGGCACTGGCTAAACCACGAAGGTCTGCTACCCATTCTTTGTAAGACTGCGAACTTTTCATTTCTCTTTTGAAAAATTCATAGCGTGCTGCCACGATGTGTTGGCTAACTGAAAAATGCTGAGACAATTTTTCTGTCAGCTGTATGTATGTTTGGTTCTCAAGATTTTGTACACCAAACAAATTCTTAAGCAGATCAAACACTTCGGCACCGCACCACGACAGAAAAAATGATTTTTGTTTTTCTGCAGACTTAACCGAATAGGCGAGGAAATGCTGTTCCAGCTGCTGCAAATAAGAGTCCCACTGCTGCTGATCTTTATTAAATTTGTGGAACGCTGGTACCATCGAATGGTCATTGGTGACAGTTAAGGGAGTTCCATCCTTTTGGTCGAGAATTGCCTTCATCCATTGTTGTTGTTGAAGCAACAAAGTCTGTGTAAACTCTTGTTGTTGTCGTAACAACAATTCGAAACCATCTAAATTGGTCGCCATTGTTTTGTTTTTGTTCACACACACGCCAAACAATAAAAAATATCACTGCACCGTTATTTTTTTTTTGTTTTATTTTATTACTCGTCGCCAAATGTTAAGTTGTGAAACGCACGCGTATACGGATGAAAAGGAACTGATCATTTATTCAATATATTCTTAAAGTATGTGTGTATGTATTCTTAAAACTATTTATAACAGAGTTGTTATATAATGTAGTATATATACAGTTGGTAAATAGTGTAGTAAATATAAAGTTGCAATATTTATGTATGTAGTAAAATTAACGATTAATTCAAATATATTACAATTTCTTAGTTCAAAAATCAAAAAATTAAACATGAAGTATTGAAGATGAAGGGTCAGTCAACCAATTGTTTTTTTGTAAAAAGAAGCACATCTACGACATTTTCTTTTAATTCTGTACGCCTATCCGAAACTATTTGACCAGCTTTACTAAACATTCTTTTCGACTCAGTCGAGGTAGCTGGGATATACAAATACACAAATGCAAGTATTTGCATCTCTTTCATATCAATTGAACGTGTCTGGAAATAAAATAATTGTTTTAAGTTATAAATAAATCCATCTAAGTAGCACATGTTAGTCAGTTAATGTCTTTACTTCCCTCTCCATTTTATAATAATACTGCAGGAATCGCCAGTTTATAAATGCAAACAAAAAATTATTGGTGGAACATTTACTATCGATAGTGGAAAAAAAATATCGATAACAGTTAATTGTTTATATTTTGTTAAAAAAATCCATCGATAGTAACGAAAAATATAAACTATCGATACTATCGATAGTGCCATCGATATTTTGACACCCCTACTGCAGTGAATAATAAATACTAAAATTGCTCTAGGATGTTTCTCTGAAAATATCTGTGTGTGAAAATATCTGTTTTTTAGGTAACTTCTGAAGAGCTTATGGACGTTAGCGGGTAATAGTCTTATAATTTTGTATATCAAACCATCGTGAACGACCTTGTCAAATGTTGAATTACGATATAAATGTACGATGATGTTTTCTAAAACCAAATTGATGATAGGGAATAATGGGATTGAGTTCCGCTTCCTGAAGTAAGCTGTCGAGAAATATTATTTCGAACAATTTTAATAGATAACACACTTATGGACCGATGTGACATAACTTGGGTTATACCCTTGAAGTGAAGACTTTCTCTAAATGATTAGTAACATCTTGAACATTTTCTTCACTCGTTCTCGCAGTTTTGTATTCGAATAGGAGCTTCGTATGTGATAAATCTTCGTATGTTTTCACTGCTTTCCATAAACTATAGTCTGTCTTTTCAATTGCACACAAGTTTTTTTCTTCTTTCAGGGCATTGTGTAACTTTGTTCGAGACTTTTTATAGGACCTTTAAATTGGGGGAACGGCATTCTTGCCATAGTTTTCTTAGTCTTCACTTTTCTAGTACCAGTGATTCTATAGAACCTGGGTAAGTAGTATTAACATTGATTTTCACTGGGGCTGTAGGTGTATAAACTGTAGGTCATAATTGCAGTAATTTTCTATGATATTTAGATTCAATTTCTGTTTGATTTAAGTAATGGGCAGATGCGAACTAATGTACATTTTATTTGTATGACAGTTTGTCGTCTTGTTCGGATAGAACAAACTCTTTTGATGAGATGACAGATCCAACGGAGAAATTAATGAAACGCTTTAGCTTTTAATGTTGTTAAAAACAGAAATGTCAATGATGTCAGGAATTTTGTTTCGCCAGTAAGTGGGTTGACCTGAATTGATGACGGGGTTAAGTAGAAACTGCATTCACAGTTACATACTCATTTCTACCATTTCAATAGCTCATTAAGAGCAGATATTCCCTTACTTGCTCTCTCTGGCTGTTTTTTATTCGAATTAATACTGAAAACGATTTAATTTGAAGTAGCGTCTATATCTCTGGTTTTTAATTTTATTCTGATTGTATTAACTATATTAACAAAACATAAGTTGTATAATATATTAATATCAATTCGCATATATCTTTTATAATTTTTTATTTATTTTTTAGCCCGTAAATAAAAACACATTCGGACATAACGACGATTATCACTTAAAAATAACTTCCGCCCGAGCAGAGTGTACCATACAACAATTCTATACGAAAGTAATATCGATATCTACGAGATTCGAAAGCTCAGATGATATTTTATTGTTACATTTTTAGAATTTGTAAAACGATTATTTTAAGGATTAGAAGATAGGAATTTAAAATACAAGGAGTTATTTACCCTTATCCTTATTCACATATTTATTTAAATAAATCCTTAATTTTAATTGTTAACACCGCGCATTCCTTTTTGAATACCAAAAATCAAATTTTTTGGTATTTAAAACTACTGTGCTTACTATGCACTTTTAAATAAAGCTTTCGGATACCCGTCACACCACAGACAGTCCATTCACAGATGCAGCATCGTACTTCGCTCTTTATTTGTGATTTTTTCTGGTAACTTCACGATTTTTCTTTTAATGTTATTGTTGCTTTTGATCTCTGATTTGTTCACTTCTCTTCTCGAGCTGTCTTAAAGTGTTGTTGTTGTGCTTTTGGTCTTTATTCTGTTTTCTTCACACAATTTCCTAGGAGTTTGTTAGAGTAATTTATGTTTACGGTATTACACGTGACTTTTGTTTGTCTTGTTCGTGATACTGCCGCCCACTTAAACCTACTCGGGACGAGATCATTATTATCGTAATTCGCCAGTCATAGTAGTAATTACACTTAAACCTACTCGGGACGAGATCCTTATTATCGTAATTCGCCACTCATAGTAGTAATTACTTGTATGCTCCTTCCCAATGCGTCTAAGTTTAGGAGATAATCTTTTCTTCCGTTGTGGATTGTAGAGTAGAACCGTATGCCTTCTTTAAATGGCTGCTCGGTCGTACCTGACTTTCATTACATCACTGACCATTTTATCTCGGTTACGAACAAAGTCATGTAACTCGTTAAGTTCTTGGTGTCTTTCCGCGTGTTATGCTTGTCATTCATTTATGGTACAGGTGTGACACCACATACTAAGGCAACTTTAGCTCGTTTCCGAACACAATCTTGGCCAGTGTTTTTTATGTATACTCGTGCACACCTGACCGGTACGTAAACAATAATTTCGGGATATGCTCGTTCCAAACTTTTTGGCAAGCTAGGGCATCCGCATTGTTGTGTTTCATACCATGCTCGAAACTAAAGTCATATCTACCCACGCGCTCAATCCAAAGTGCCACTAGGCCTTGGGGTTTTTGAATTGCAATAGTTTAATACGCTCACGACACGTTACACAGTATTTCTTCTCCACTGACTGTCTGAGAGGGAACGCAGCCTATTTCATATCCGCTCGCAACAGGGTGCAGGAAACCTCTCCGCTGGGGCTCTATGTGATAAAACTCACATGACACACAACTACTTTTTCAGTGTCTAGGCGCCATTTCTTGGAAAACGCTCCATTGATACGGTCTTGCTTCCTTGTAGTAATGTCACTTGCCGTAATGGATTATCATAAATACTCCACGTCTGTTTTGAATAGTGAACACTTTTTCATTATAATCCAGCCGTAAATAGTCGTTAAAGAACTGGAATCAATTTCTAAGGTATTCGTCAAAAGATCATCCCATGACGATTGTGTCGTCAAGGTATACCAATCATATTTTCTAGTGAATTTCCCTCAGTACAAACTCCATAAACACACAAGTAAAGGCATAACGGCATAACTATAAGCCACAATTTGCACTAAAGGCCATTTTCTCCTTCTTCTCCTCCACAATCTCTACTTGCCACTAACCACTTTGCAACCAAAATGTAGAGAACCATTCTGCTTCAGCTAACGTGTCGAGCATGTCATAATTTTTTTGTAGCGGATAACTGTCCTTTTTAGTGGTATAATTCAATTTCCTGTAGTGGACGCAAAAACTCAATTATTGCTTTAGATCTTCGTATGAGTGAAGTATTCCATAAAAATGGTGCATATTGATATTGATTAAATCTTCAATGACAATATTTGATATCGAAACTATATGTGGACTATACTAGGGACTTGGTACACTACTAGAGTGATAGGAAGGGGGGTACTCGAGGAAATTTTGTGATGAACGAGTTCCTAATGAAGTTGAAACATGTTGCCTGTGCGGATGACGTGGCTAGATTTGTCGACTGAGTGGGCGGTTTTGTACACTTCACCGCCACCCTTTCGTCTACCAAGATGGGTGGTGCGAATCGCCGTCTCGGAAATCGAATATCCTTAATAGAAAAAGTCATTCGCTTCCCACTACGCCTGTAATAAAGTGTTGTAAAAAGATGGGATCTAGGACCTAGGATGGACTCATTTGACCTATATAGCAATGCACTTAGCTATTTTAAAGTAGTTTAGTGGGAATTCCTGGACAAGACAACGAACTTGAACATAATATGGTGGATACAAAGATCTTCCAGAATCATTATAAGTGGTACCTATCGAGCTCCGCTTACGTTGGCGTCGTTTGACTTTTACTGTAAACGCTTGGCGGTTAGCAGTAGATGTCCCACTGGCCACTAGCATAAATCAAATATCGGTCACGTGAGGATCCTGAAGAAATTTTGGAAAGTACTGAATAAATGATACCGCGTTATAACTTCGGTTCAGGACAGTTGTTAGAAGATTAAATTAATTTTAAGATCCTCATGATCAAGTATAAAGACACTTTATATTTTATTTATATTATTTAAAAATATTTATTTTAAATTTATAATATCATTTTACTTCATTTTAAATTAACATTTAATATAACTTTAAGAAAATAAGTCCGCTTCTTGTGGAAGATAAAATTGAACTCTAACAATTTACTTTTTCTAAGTATTACAAAATCTGTTTGGAATCCATCTTTATAAGTAATATTTCTAATGGCCATGAATTTACTTCTTGTAATATAAGAAATTAACCGTTAGTAATATCAATTTTTAGTAAACAAATAACGATGTAAAAAGGAATAAGTAAATATAATTTTGGAGACTTAAAACTTTTGTAGAGTTTGCGGTCAATGTTTTTCAAAGTAATAATGGAAAAAATCCCAAACAACATCCATTCCGGATAGAGAGGTTCGGGAAAGGTTTAGAAAAGTGCTGCAATGCACCCTGTTAACGATTCTTTTTAGACTTGCATTGATGATTTCAAATGCGGGTGGGGGAATCTTTCTGGAATTAATGGACATTGCTCAATTCATAAAGCTACCGTATCACTGCAGCATTTACATTTATTTTTACAGCACAGACTGCGGTAAGAATTATTAAGGACAACAATATCTCCGGAGTATTACTGTACTTTCTGATAGGCGAATTTACAAAATGCTGTTACATTAATAGGTCGATTTTGCTTGGAATATTGTATTTGTTGATGTGTTGGAAAAGCATCGACTTGTTTTAAAATATCGATAAGATACGTCGTGTGCTTTTCAAACATCGATCTATATAATCCACTATTATAAGTCATTAGCATGAGAAATAGAATTATTTTGATTTGAATATTTATTTTGAAATTAATGGAAATATAAAAGAAAATTTTGAAGTCATTTTTTGTGTCCTTAAAAAAGAAATAAATAAATTGTCCCTATAATTATAAAATACTAAAGTGTTTTTCGAACCAAAAATTACGCAACAAAAATAAAAAACAAACATATATAATAATACGCCCTATCAGTATTCATATAAGAATAACTCTTCAAAAGAAACGCATTTGATTTAATCGAAAATATGTATATGACACTACATATGTTTTTTTTTTAATTTTTCGCAAGTATCAATTAAAAACGATCCGCAGTTTGGCTCCTTCTTGCTGTATGTAGATTTGTTCAGACTGATGAAATCCATCATTGATGTTCTCAACAAAAAATTTACTACTTAGTAAAAACATAAATATTGTTACAAATATTTTATGATATAAAATTAGATATAATAGATGTTTTTATATTCGGGCATGTTCTGAATTTACTACTTAGTAAAAACATAAATATTGTTACAAATATTTTATGCTATAAAATTAGATATAATAGATGTTTTTATATTCGGGCATGTTCTGAATTTACTACTTAGTAAAAACATAAATATTGTTACAAATATTTTATGCTATAAAATTAGATATAATAGATGTTTTTATATTCGGGCATGTTCTGAAAAACGCAAATCACCTAAATTTTGCGTTTTCGTTTTTAAAACGCCAAGAGGATGTTTTGGCGAATGCATGTCGGTAAAAATTTGTTTATACGATTTGAAATCGTCAAATGTGTGTTCTGGAAAACCTTAACGCTAAAAATTTAGGATTTAAAATCACAAGAGTATATTGCAGTGAATTGATGAAAATATGTTCAAGCAAAACTTCTTAACAAAAAATGCGATTTCAAATCACAAGAGGATATTGTAGTGACTGATGAAATTATGTTCAAGCAAACCTTCTTAACAAAAAATGATAACAATTTTACACTTTTCTAAATAAAAACTCTAAGCTAAAAATTTGCTTTATTTTTAACCAATTTTTTGTGTCATTTGTTTACTTAACCTTTCCGGTACGATTTAATAATGAAAAACTGTGCATGAAATAACTATTTAATTTTTATTAAAAAAACTTGTTTCATTTTATAATTCTTACATATTCTTAATTAATATCGATTTTTACACATATTTAATATCAAAAACGGTAAAATCATGATGCAACTAATAGGTGATAGCACAAGCACAGCTGACTTTTTCGCTGTAATTCGCCGCAACCGCACGTTTGTCAAAATTTGTTTACATTTCTTAGCTGTCATTAAATTTAATGGAATTTAAAATTCGTTACGAAAAATAACAAGAGCGCAAATTACAAAAAAAAATGTTGATGATTCGAGATGGATGGATACATAAGCAAACAAAATTCGAGAATCTGGAACGATATCAAATCACATGAGATCCAAGAAGGTCTAATGCATTCTGACAAAGTCCCTGTTTGAGCTGGCGGCGTCATCAGTCCATACTATTTTAAGAACGTTTTCCATGTAGAGTACATTATTGGTCTATGATTACCAACTTTTCTTGCCCTGAATTGATCAGTAGGACATGGTCAACTCATGTAGATGTGCTGTCTACAGGGCAGTGAGGTCATGCATTGGACTTTTTCTTGAGAAGTTTTTTTTTAAGTCGTAAGTGTATGTGAATAAATCACAAGACACAGCGCTGCGCAGAGCCAACTTAACCCACTAAATCGATCAAATTCAGTCTGATTTATGAGCCAGAGTAAGAAGAACTTAAACATTTCGTATGCTCTTCACCTAGAGAGGATGTGTCGGTCATTTGAAGGATATTTTATGTCACATATAATTGCATCCATAGATCTTTCAAACGAATAAAGAATTTCAAAGAAATCTCATACTCTCTTTGTTTTCTTGAAATTTAAAGACTGAAAGCGCAACCCGATGAAATCAGTGTAATTCTAGTTTTAGTTGTCCTCTCCATTAATGTTATAAATCGCTCCTTTAATATCTGATATTAGTTTTTAGATTCACCGACAGTTGTGAATTTTTCTCGAAGATCTTCTGCTTACGACTGTGCATAACTACTGGCTCAAGTGACCTTAGTTCCATAGGAATCATTCAAGTCAACCACTTAAATGAAAATGCAAATGCATCTCCATCGCTGTATCTTTTCAAATAGGACATTGGGTAACGCACATTTCGACAAAGAGTCATCGCTTACTCTCTCAATTCATTAAACTTTTAGGCTGGTTTTTAAATCAATTCTACGGAAGTCATACTAAATTACTATTTCAATTGCCTGAAATTCGTGAATGAAATTCCGTATACAGTCCGGAATAATGTACATATGTGATGTGGCGGAGAGAGATTCCAGCAGGATATATAAAATACGAAGAACATCAGGGACCAATAATATTTGGCTGAATCTACTTGACGGCCAAAACTATTCCACTGAAAGCCAAATATGTACATATCTCAAACAGTTATTTGTTTTATGTTTTACATAATTCTTAATTTTTTATATTTTTCAAGAATTATTTAGTCTTTTAACTTAAAATTTAATTTTCTTTGCAACAAATGTATATTTTTGTTGATATTTATTACAACTTTTTATTTACAAATGGCAGCTGATTTTGACAAACGTGCGAGAGCTTCACAAAAACAAAATGCATGTTGTTTTTGCCTTGTTGTATTTGTTGCCGAAGCGCTGTCACCTATAATCAATTCGCCTTGGGTAAAATTAAGAAAAAATCAGAGCAAAAGAATGAAATCTTACAGACTAACAACAATTTCGCTGCGTCTTGTACCAAGAAATTCTAAAGGTAAACAAAATATGATAGTGATATTTCCATAAGTAACAAAAGTGCTGCCAAATTCAGTACACTAGAAATTTTAAACTAAATTAATTATCATATTCAACAGTAGCTTTAGTCGCATGACGAATGTAAAGCCGAAAGTCCATAGCATGCGTTTCATGCGTGCTTGCATTACATGCGTATACCGAAAAAGTAGAATCAGTGTAGTTGTATGTGACAAGAAACATAAGAAAATGCATATAATGAATATAGATCTACTTTTCTATGCGACTCATGCAGTGTTGGAAAATGTCAGCAGTTTTTTAAACTTGGCATGCCAAATTATATACTATTGTGAATGGTTTCGATAGATATGTTTACATTTTACGACATTATTATTTTCGCATTTTTCTTTTTTGCATTATAAAAATATTAATAAAAACATATTTCATAATAAAGTTTACTACTAATTTAAGAGAAAAATACATTTTTAGCACATTTCATCATTTCATGAACAAAATATGCATGTTACATCTACTTTGAATTTATTTATTTGTAAACATGAAAAATGGAGGATAAATTAACCGAAAACAATCGTCTTGTGTTCTTTTGAGGATTTTCGTAGGACTTAACAGCACAAAATATCACATATTTAAACTCATAAATTTGTAATTAATGGCATAAATGTTCTTGTTTGCTTTTTTATTGTTCACCACAACAGCTGACCAACACAAAAAGCCAGTCGCATAAAACGCATTGTGTGTAACTTGCAATAAGAACCGCATAGAAAGCAAAAATTGCATGTAACGCAGTCCGCATGAAACGGATGGTATGGACTTTCGGCTAAACTCGTCATTGTCGGTATGGCATGAAAACCCGATGACGAGCTAGACTCGTCATAATACCGTAAGGGATTAAAACTGGTGATTGGCGATTTAAACGAACAGCTGATATTAAGCCGAAAGTCCATAGCATGCGTTTCATGCGAGCTTGCAGTACATGCGTATACCGAAAAAGTAGAATCAGTGTAGTTGTATGTGACAAGAAACATAAGAAAATGCATAGAATGCATAGATGCGTAGAACGCATCAAGTAGATCTACTTTCTACTTTTCTATGCGACTCATGCAGTGTTGGAGAATGTCAGCAGTTTTTTAAACTTGGCATGCCAAATTATATACTATTGTGAATGGTTTCGATAGATATGTTTTCATTTTACGACATTATTATTTTCGCATTTTTCTTTTTGCATTATAAAAATATTAATAAAAAATATTTCATAATAAAGTTTTCACTAATTTAAGAGAAAAATACATTTTTTGCACATTTCTGAACATTTCATGAACAAAATATGCATGTTACTAGTTGTCGATTGTTTTTATGTACTGAGTGTCATCTACTTTGAATTTATTTATTTGTAAACATGAAAAATGGAGGATAAATTAACCGAAAACAATCGTCTTGTGTTCTTTTGAGGATTTTCGTAGGACTTAACAGCACAAAATATCACATATTTAAACTCATAAATTTGTAATTAATGGCATAAATGTTCGTGTTTGCTTTTTTATTGTTCACCACAACAGCTGACCAACACAAAAAGCCAGTCGCATAAAACGCATTGTGTGTAACTTGCAATAAGAACCGCATAGAAAGCAAAAATTGCATGTAACGCAGTCCGCATGAAACGGATGGTATGGACTTTCGGCTTTAACGATGTTCGAAAAATGTTGTTAGTGCTGTTAGCGCTAAGTTATTATTTTATTTCAAGTACATACTTGAAAATATATGAGAAGTATATTAGAATTTTGCATTAAAATGTGTAAAAGTATATTATAAAAAAATTGGAAAAGTATTTTTATGGTGCGTTTGAGTGTTGATACAATTATCAACATAATGTGGTAATAATAAAACAATTTACAAAATATCTTTTACAACGAGTACCTACAGCGAAAGTACTCTATTCTTTTAAATTAAATAAACTCGATGTCACTATCAAAATAAAATTATTTGGCGGTTGAAAATTTTTAAATTAAATTTTTGAAGAGGAGAAATGTAAGTAATTTTAAAAAATTATGCATATATGTATATTTTATCTACGTTATTTATATTCATTCACAGAACCCCACAAAAATTTGCTGAACAAAGCAAAGTGTTTCTTTCGCTTTCATGGGAAATCATTCAGATATCGCTAAAGGATTTTCCAAAAGCGATTAAGTAAAACAGGAAAAATTGTGGTGTGAATTGGCCAATCTTCTAAATGCCAACGGACTACCAACTAGAGATGTTGCGAATTGGAATAAAGTATGTATATACTTTAGTATTCTAAGTTCCCCATATACTGTAACATAACATCTTCGTTTAGAATTGGTGCGATTGGCGTAGAAACATGAAAAAGAGATTGGCCGAAAATAAAAGTTTCCTTAAGAAAATAGGGGGGTTACTCTGTATTGCGATGCGAAAGCAAGTTCGATACGTAAGTTAAATGCGTCAAGAATACAATTTGGTACTCTGTATCGCTTACGCAAATGCTTTCGCAAAATTAGTTGAAAAAGAAGCAACACTGGCACCACAAAATTCACAATAGCGAAGAATAACAAAACGAAATGTCAAAACTTGTAAACAAAAACATTTCAAACAAATTATTTGATGTTGTATTGTGACTGAACAACAATAAATATATCAATTTATTTTAATTTCAGTTTTTTTATGCCACAAATGACTATTTTTATTTAAATCGGTTAAAAGTTCTGAATCTTTTGCTTCTAGCAGATCTGTACAGTAATCACCATTTGCTATTATAGGCCGTTTTATTGTATTGTTAGGATTGGTAACAACAATAATATTGACGTCTAACGAATTCTGATGCCTTTCAAGTTCATTCATTCATCTTACTCATCCATGCCTAAAGGAAATAAAACAACAATAAAAATTATAAGAAGAAAATAATAAAAAATATTTTGAGAATCTTTACGTCCTAGACAAGAATTAAAGCGAACAATTACGCTTCCACCAAGTCTATTTTAAGGCTATTCAGTAGTTAATAAGAGATAAATGTACTATATGGGTTCATTAGAGCTGAAACCTATGAACAAATTAGAGTCGATTTCGACTATCTGATATCCTTGGATGGCCACGTCTCATCACTCGCCCCAAAATAGTGGAATTTAAAACCTTCTCTGAAAAATGCTACCCCACAAGGACCCTATATGAAGTTATAGGCTGCATAACTATACCAAAGACCCATAGACACCATTAATGACCTGAGTTTCATTACTGCCTGTCAACAGACATCGGTTCTTTTTGTTTTAGTCCTTCTCCTTTGGCTTTTCCCTAAAAAAAACAAAAATTTAGATATACAGTAGTTTTGACTTACCTGCACAACTAACTTTTGCAAGAATTTTTGTGCAGATAAGCCAAAAATGCAGCTAAATTAAATTTTTTACATTAATTATAGATTACTCTCTCAAAGCACGAAAAAAATTTGTGTGCAGGTAAAGGCAATGCGCACGTAAATAATAGGCAGCTAAATCAAAACTACTGTAAATATAAAAATTTATTTGTGTTACTTGCATGATTCGTTTCCTTTGCGTTTGATATTTTGTTAGCGCAAGATATTTGCGCTTAACGAACATTTTTGACATGCGGTTTCGTATTACAGAGTGCGGTGATGCCACATTTGCGCAAGGGAAAAAATTAGATGCGTAAGGAAAATACGAAAGCGCAATAAAGAGTACCAATTGTTCGATTACGCACAATTTCCTTTTCAACAACACATCTTTTACCAATAGAAGAGCAATTGGTCATTGTCTGTAATGTTTTTCATGCGGTCGGCGGTATAATGGGGGCAAAAACTTATATTGGAGATGTAGAAAAGGAAAAAACTGAAACAAATGCAGAAGAACCAACAACATCTGCTCAAAAGCCGCCTAGACCCCCTCCTATTGCGTTTGAAACCGAAGATAAGAGCTCAAAACCCAAAAGAAGGCGCCTTAACGAGTTGCAACATATTATGGGCGTAGAAAAAAATTTCCAGAGAGTAGCAATCAAATTAGATGAGCTAGGTACTGTTATGATAAACAGTCAGAAGCATTTAAAAAATGTAAGCAGGGGCATTGATGAAATTCGTTCATTAAAAAAAAAGAACAAGAGGAAACAAAGAGCCATAACATGAAGATAGAAAAAATTGCAATCAGTCGCAACGAACTAAAATTAGAATTTTTAAATCTGGAGTAAATGAAAATGAACATACGAGACGATGAGAATTGATGTTTTAAGATTTTTTGTTTTATTAATAAAAAAAAAATATTAATGAATTGCTTTAAAATTTAATCAGAATTTTTTAATTAAATCATTGTTCTAGCAATCCTGTTTCTTATTTCAACTATTGGCTTGTAGTTCATACGAATCTTCTACTTCTTGACTTACTTCTTCTATTTCTGCACTAAGAGTGGCGGCTGTTTCATCTACATCTTCTATCGGAATGTTAAAGTGCTTACAAATATTGTGCAAAGCACGACATACATTTGTTATTTTAACTACTTTTGTAGGAGTGTATGGAAGACACATCTGCAAACATCTAAAACGACTCTTTAAATTGCCAATAGTTCTTTTAAATATATTTCGTGAGGACGAATGTCTTCAATTAAATTTATGTTCCATTGAACCGACAATAGCAGATTTGTACGGTACTAAAACATACGGCTGTAGGGCATATGCTGAATCGGTCAGCAACCAGTAACCAGCTCGTATCTTCATTTGGTGGTCACAAATCTACATGAACAGTAATCACTTTGATTGTTTAAAATTCTAAAAATAACCTTCATATAGGAGTACTTACAATTAACACATTTAAACTATAAAACCCTTTTCTGCAAAAATAAAGTTCAGAACGCGACGGCGGTTTTACTATCCTCACGTGGGTGCCGTCTACCAGCCAATTACTCCTGAAATTTTAAACTTTTGATAGAAATGCATTTTTGATGCTTTCGTTTCTTCTTCTGTCATGCCCAAATTGATCCAAAGAAGGCATAGTCTTTCTTTAAAAACATTAAGTACATCCCATAATATTTTACGCAATGTAGAGCGTCCCATACTGAGATTTATGTCATTGGCAATCACGCCTTGAAAGGAACCGACCGCCAGAAATCTTAAAGCGCTCAGTAAACGTATCGTGTCTGGAATAGTACTTGTACATATATGCCCAGCAGTTTCTTCATAAACCATCCTAAATGCAGTTTTATTCAGCTGGTAAAGCGCTATAAAACTTAACACAAAATCCTCATTTATGTTACTCCTTTATATGTAGATATGTTTAAACTTACGCCTACTCCGGAACGTCTAATGGGTTAGAATAATCCCTCAGGGCACGTCTTTTTGATTTTTCTCTTCTGGTTTGCAGCTTTTTTAAATTATGCTTAATAAAAAACCTGTAGGCAATTTTGCTCTTTTTTTTAGTTTGGATGTTTCGATTTTTATTTGTAATGCAGAACACCCTGAAATAAATTTAACGTTTTTGAAAACACGCCAGATTAATTAATATACTATGTTATATCCATAGTCTAGTAGGTGGTGTGTTGGCTTTTTAGATGTGAGGACTCGGTTCAATCCTAGGACAAACATCTCCAAAAAAACGAAATATGAAAAAAATTTCCTCGGCGACTGCCTCAGACAGATTTCTGGCAAAAGCTCAGAGTAAATAAAATTGTTAAGAAAAAGTTTCTCAAAAATCCGTCGTTCGGAGTGGAATTTAAACTGTAGGAATCGCCAATCATGTATAAAATTTACACACACAACATAACAGGTGTGAGAAGCTAGGTTGTAGTTCTGAATGAAGGATTGTAGTAACCAAGTATGTATGTATGTATCCAAAACTTTTATCTTTTTTCGAAATGTCCGCTCTTCACTCACCCTGAGGCTTAATATCCGTACGCATCCCGTCTATTGGCAGATTGGCCACAACACGAATCATAGTTTTCTTGAGAGATTCTTTTGTGGCAAGCCAAGTCCTGTAGAACTGTCCCCAACTTATAATCCAGCAGACTCAAATCAGGACTGCCAGAAGATTTCGGGGTCGGGTTTGGTTCCATTAAGCTTTGTAAAAACAGTTAAGTATTTTTACAAGTTTCTAAAACAGTTTCTTGGTAAAATGACCCTATCGTAATTGATATCCCACCAAACCAGGACTGAAGCTAGGTAATGGCCCTTTCAAACGGAGGAATCATTTTAGATATATGTACCCTTATATGATCATGCATACGCCTTATTATTTTGTTTGTTATATTTTTTCTGCACGGAAGAAATTTTTTCATCGATAAGCTAAATTTTTCTGCTTATAACTTGCAGGAAGTTTTACCAAACACGTTTTCATTATATTCTTTTTAAAGCTGCAGTCAACAAATGTAGAATAAACCATTTGAAAGCCTCAAGCTCCAAAGTCTTTTTTAATTATTTGACTAACCCTTAAATAGCTCTATATGAGCAATACGGTCCACGCTTCTGTGAAAACTTAAATAATTTGGAAATCCCGGTACGAAAGACACTTTACAGATTATACTTCACAACGCATGTAATAATAACAGGTACTAAGTTCAATTTTTCTATTGAAATGAGTGTGTTCAAAATGTTGTAATAATATTTACGTTCGTACTGAGTACTTTTTCACTTATTTACAGCAACTAGTTCTAAATAATTAACAAGCTATTAATTACAATATTTTTAAAATGTTCTTAACAAATTTAATTTATGTTACAGCGTCAGAGTTGTGTCGAACAATGTCAGGTGGCTTCGTTTTTCTCCGTCTGCGCTCTGTCAGTAAGGTCAACAAGGTATAGTGCGTCACAGTTTACGTAACCTCTCGCAAACTAATTGTGTTTTGATCTAGTCATAAACGTAGAAGTTTTTGTTTAAATTTCGATTTATTTCAATGTAAATTTAAAATTTTTATTAACCAAATAATTTGCTTCTTTATTAGCTCAAAAAAAAAAAGTAAATTGAATTTAAATATTTATTTTTGCATTAATATTATGTAAACTATAAAAAAGAAAAATTAAATGAAATTCGTTTGAATCTTATACACATATCTACCTTACTTTTTTCTTTTTGCTAATAACCAAGAATATTGTTACTGTTATGAAGTTTAGAAGGGTTTTATTTCAATACCACCTAGAATTCCCCGGTGTTCTGGTTTAGATTATTTACGGTCGAAATCTGTCTATTCCCTGCGTAAACTTTAACTGTAAGGATGTTATCAAAGGTTTCAATGGGATTGCAAATGGACTGCTTACTGTCCATGGAAGTAGTAAGTAAACATTTTTGGAAGTTTGTATATGTATGTATATGTGTCATGCGTAACATTTAGATCTAGGTTATTTTGTAGAAAAATTTTGTGATCTTTAGAATTTGAGTCAAGTTTAGTAGTCTAGTAGGTAGTGTGTTGTAGACGAGAACCCATGATTCAAATATTAGGTTCGAATCTCAAACAAAACGAAATATGGAAGCAATATTTCTTTTAGTAACTTCCTGACTAATTGGTTGTAATAATGACCAGTTAAGTAAGTAGTTGTGAGAATAATATCGTCTAGAAGTTCAAAATATTTTGCCGAATTCATTCTGGTGCCATCTTGTGTATGTGTATCTTAGCGAATTTTTGGCTCAGATTTTTTTTTTAGTAGTAGTAACTGAAAAATTCTTAATGGCTTGCTAACTTTTTGGCAATTCTTTATCATTCTTTCAGAAAGTATTATTATTCCAATTTTTTTTATTAGGATAGAATCATTTACTCGCTTTGCTGATCCGATTTCCTAACAGCTTACCTTTTGACTATGGTGGTGAAAAGAATGTTAGTAAAAGCAGCAGTAAGATTACAAATCAATGCATATTACTGTTAAAATGCCATTAGTCAAATAAATGTTATTGATTTGTTGATGGAAATAAAAAGAGAAGTAGAAGTGACTATTACCAAAGTACATTAAAAGGAAACAAATTAAGAACAAACAATAAGCGCTGTTATTATTATTGACTCTTTGTAATTATGTTTTCTTTATGTAGCTATAAATGTTCTATGTGTTCTAATTTGTATGATTTTGTATGTTGTTAATCAGAATTATGTTTTGGTTGTTTAGCTATAAAGCCTAAGGCTGGTGCTGGAAAAATTGATTCCAAATTTATAGAGCACTTGCTTCCTTTCTTGTTGGCTTATACTACCTTAACTTTTGACGCTATAATTACAAAAAGGCTAAAAAACACTATGACATTATTGGTCACAGTCTTGACCAAACCTTCAAGTTCTCCTATACGGCAACTAATATTTTACCTACGTATTTATGCAATCCCCACCCATCAGATTTCGTGTAGTTCTTTACATATCTCAACAGGAGTGAGATTTTTTTTTACGAATGTACGGAGGGTTAAAATTTGTTTTAGGACTTTTTGGCTCTGTACACTGATTTCCTTCTAAAAATTACCGAGATATCAACACAGAAGACTAAAGGTAATAATCCAGAAATAATTTAACAAGATGATGAACAAAATTCTAGTGATGGCAGTGTTAATATAGTTTAACGGAACATACGTTTCCGTTTATTGTCAGAAAGTGACAATGCATAAAATCTTGTTATGTTTATATTATGGTTTTAGATATTATTTTTTTAATTTAATGATTTAAAATTTGCAAGAACGAAACTAATTTTTAAGTGAAGTCTAAAAAGAATTACTCAATGATGTTTTCGCCTAAATGTCTTTTAATCCATTTTTTTTTGGAACGCACCTATCGTGTAAAATGAGAAATAATTATATAACTTTTACTCGCCCTTAAAAAATATGAAATGAAGTCTCCAGACGTAAAACTTTAGTAGTTGAAAGGCAATTTTTTCATCTCTGATATCCGTGGAATTCGTTACTACAATTAAAATTTAAGTATTTTAAAGAATTTCAACTTTTTTTGTGTATTTTTCTTCTAACTGACTTTGAAGTCACGTTTATAAAGCTGTAAGTCGTAATATATGTAAGTTATATAGAAACGCGATTCTAAATGTAAGATTTTCCACTTAGTGGAAGGAGAAAGGTCAACCTGTTGAGAATGACGATAAATCGACGCCAATTTTTTTTAGTTGATGGTTTCGAATCGAGAGGAGGAAAATTAGTGTGATCGACAAAACGCTTTAAAAACTTCAGTAATGTACGGTAAGTTGTATAGAAACAAATCTTACTGTATAGAAATTATAACATAGTTTGCCAATCTCAGCAGTCAAACCTTGGTTATCGATATCGATAGTTCTCAGCTAAAAAACACCCAATACTATTCATAATTTTTATGAGCATTAAGATGTTTTAACACTTATATTAAAAGGTAGTAATAATAGTAATATAGTAATATTGAAGAACTTTCTTCTATTGCCCTGGATAGATTTTTTTTCTACTAAAAAACTACACACCTTCTGTTTTTAACTATCATTAAACATTTGTTTTAGCTTTAACGTCTGCGTTGATGCTAAAGAATTGAAATCTTAAGTATATAATAGGGATTTATAGTAATAAATCTTCCCAATATTTGAAATTGAGAAAGAATTTCAATTTCAAAGTTACAAGTTGAAGTGGACGCAGCTAATATCAGTTTAAAAAAATTGTTTGCACCCTACCTACAAACATTACACTGAAAAATTACAATGGAAAAAAAACGTAAACACACAAAAGATCACGTTTTATGCAATGCGTTAACTTTCACATACATATAGCCACATATTGCCCTAATTGACAGCGCATTAATTAATATGTCCTTTTTTCAATACGAACCTTATGTTTGCGTAGTGAGTCTCGTTACACCGCTGGAGTCTACAGAATAATCAGATTACGCCTTTTATTCACCTGATGACGAGGATAATAAAAAAATAATGAGAATGTTACGTTTTTACCTTTTAAATACGATTAAAATATGAGCTCGTAGATTGCAAATAAAATTAGAATAAATTTGTGTTTAGTTTTAATTAAATTCTTTATTGTTCGCACTATTCTGTGTGCCACTGTTCACAACTTGATGTAAACAACAATTGCTTTGTTTGTTATTCCTCTTTGCACTCTTTTGCATAAACAATAACAATTACTAGTCAGTTGTTCGGCAGATCTTTGTAACGGAGATCTTCAAACCACGATTACTCTCTTCAAACACACCGCGCCTTCACGCAAGACTGACTGAATTTTTAATGACTCAGTTGCCTGCTTTGCCTTGCTTTTTATATGGCAACATAAACAGTCTAATGAATGTTCTTGAAGTCGAATGTTCGTGGCTTCGCCTCCGCGAGATCTCTATAAATGTAAACGTCGTTGTTTCATTATCGTTGTTTGTGCATTTTTTTTACATTTATTCTTGTAGTGTTTGTTGTTGTTGCATTTTTGTTAACAACAGCGATGACACTGCACATGACAAAGTTTAGCAGTGTCAGCGTGATCAATAATTTTAATAATTTCCATGCACTTTGCACTCGCATCCGACCTGGTTACGAAATTAATGAATTGGAACATTCTTGCAAGCTAAGCGTCTGCATGCTTGCAGGTGTCGATGCAACGTGATGGCATGTCTTCGAGGTGAAGACAAGCATGGGAAACAGTAGTCTTGGCTGCGCGTTCTTTAATTATAGATCGTATTGTACTAAAATAATGTTGTGTTAAAATAATAGTTTAAAATTAATAATTTCAATGTTTGAAAATATATTATAAATTCAATTGTGTGGAAATAAAAATTGAGAGTTTTTTTATAATAGAAATATTAATATAATAAAAAGTAAATTAGCTTTGCGATTCCCAAAGGACGCTCACAGCTGTAAATAATAAAAAAAAAATTTAATATAAATAAAAAATTAAAATCATATGAAATAATAAATTAAAACTTTAATAAAGTACACTATTGAGGACATCAGGCTGGTATAATGACAAGCTTCGTCAAGGCTAATAGGCGCAGCGGCGGTGCGGTATAAGAACAATATTTCAGTGTTCCCAATGAACCATAAGACTGCGCGTACCCAGCTGATGCAGAATTATAATAAAAGAAAAGTAATAAAATAAAAAAAATAGGAACTAAGAAGATAATAATTGAAGAAAATAAATGCAATTTATATATTAAAAAAGTGTACATATATATATATATATAAAATGGCTTTGCCAATTTGCATACATAATAAATAAGAATATTTCATAGCTAAGAATAAAATTTTGGAAAAAAGGGCTTTGCCCGAACATTTCTTTTAAACAATTAATATTTTGCAGGAATGATTCCGCTATTAACCCTTCTCTCGTAACCATCACAGACGGATTCAAATTTTTCATTATAATGCTCCTATTGTAACACTACCGGCAGGAAATGCGGGGGTAATAAACGTGAATCTGAATTTGGTCCATGTAATAAACTTGAAGGATTACAAAGTAATTACTAATAACTTAACAGTCCCGGTTCAAAACCACTTGCCACCAAGTCAGAATAAAAATGTAATTGAGTACTATCAAAGAATATGGATATAAAGAATGCGCATTATGTAGAAGTAAAATTTCTTATGGCGGGTTGTAACATTACGACTTTATTACTAGCCTCCACATGTGCAAGAGAGACTAAGGGAACAGGTACAAAGGGTAGAACACGAAGGTCAATCGATTGGATAGCAGGAAACCCAGATGCCACAGATTTGAACAACGTATTGAAAGCTCAAAACACGATTATCACGAGCATCAATGAGCAATATAAAATTAACGCACAGCTTTTGAATAATGTAAACGAGGTTGTGCAATGAACTTGATGAGCTGATAAGAGCGTGCCAAATGACTAAAAGTGCCATTATCACCGAGATGGAGACGCAGCTTACATACATACATACATAATTGGCCATTACAACCCTTCAGTCAGGATTACGGCCTAGCTCCTCAACACCACTCATGTTGTGTTATTAATTAATTAAGTAATTTTAAATATTTTAAATTAATTAATTTAATTAATTAATTAATAATTATAATTATATAAATATAATTAATTAATTAATAATTATAATTATATAAATATAATTAATTAATTAATTAAATAAATTAAATTAATTATTAATTTAAAATATTTAAAATTAATTAATTAATTAATAACACAACATGAGTGGTGTTGAGGAGCTAGGCCGTAATCCTGACTGAAGGGTTGTAATGGCCAATTATGTATGTAAGCTGCGTACCACGTCTACTGAAAGGCGGCAGTGCCAATTGTCAATTCAAAAGCACAGATTGTTGACATGATTACCTCAGGTACAATTTTCTTGACAAATTACGTCGGAGTAATTACAACACAGGATCATACTTAATGCGGCTTTTTAACGAGAACAATAACAAAACCTTTTCCAGTACATTCATGTCGAAAATGCAAGGTGGATATTGATCAGGTCCACAACATTAGTCTTCACAATATTGATAGAATTCAGTACCTTAAAATGAGATCAAATCTGTCCTTTGTTGTGGCCACCAAAAGCATTGTAATAGTAATGGGTACTTGCTACAGTATATTGTGTTATAGGATAACCAGACGACTTAACCTGCCAGTGATAAAAACACCACAGATGATAGGTCCTTCTCTTCGACTAACTACGGTGATCTGCTGGACGCAGATTTTCAAGGAGGGAGGAGTTAACAATAGCGGTGACACTGCACATGGACAAAGTTTAGCATGTTTAGAGTAATCAATAACTTTAATAATTCCCATGCACTCTGCACGCGCATCCGGCCTGGTTACGAAATGAATATGAGAAGGATCAAATTACACTTGGAACATTCTTCCAAGCTAAGCGTCTGCATACTTGCAGGTGTCGATTCTAGGTGATGGCTAGTCTTCGAGGTGAAGACAAGCATATATATTGTATTAAAATAATATTGTGTTTAAAATTTAATTTTAATTTACAGTTGGCAATAAATTTTCGACTTGAGTTTGCACGTGCGCGTATTGACAAAGAGCTGGATTTCTGGTCCAATGTTTTATTTACAGATAGTCAAAGTTCAACTTATTCGGGAGCTTTATGGACCGATCAATATAAAAGTATATTGGAACAAAGTTTGAAGCCATCTGTGGAATGCTTGGGTGTAGGGGATGGTTGGATTTTCCAACAAGACAATGACCCCAAGCATACCGTGGTAATTGTTAAGAAATGGCTTCTATATAACGCGCCCAAGCAACTCAATAGCCATCCTCAAAGTCCGGATATAAATCCTATAGAACATGTTTGGGAACTTTTGAGCGAAAAATTCGACAAAGCCGAATTACAGATGCCAAATCATTAAAAAAAAGCATTAACGAAGGCATGGAGCAGATTAACTCCGGAAGAGATGAACAATTTGGTTTCGTCCATGCCACGACGCCATTAATAGATAATGGTGGTGGACCAACTAAATACTAAAACTTAAAAAAGCACCGTGTGTTTGGATAGTTTAAATTACCTTTTTTAAGACTGAACTGCATGTACACTTGCCATGCAATATTTTTGTTATTTTGTGAATATTTTAGACATTTATAGGAAGAAAAATGGGTATAATTAGAGCTTTGGATCGAATAATTTTAAACAACGCACTGAGCAAAACAAACAAATCGTTGTAGTAAGAGTAGTCAAGCATTTATTCGTTATGATGCCAGTAGGAACCACCAGGCAGGAAGATTGTAATAACCAAACAAGAAACTTTAACCGCACTTTAGACGTGGTCTCCTTTAAAGGGGTCTAAACGGCTTCACTATATAGTTATCAATTCTCAATTGTATTTCGTTGTGGAGAGGTGCCGAGATTAGTATTGTGGATAACGGAGTGTGTTTACCTTGAAGCAAATGCTTTAGGCAAAACGTTTTTGATGAAAGCTTTATTACTGTTTTATACTATGAGTGCGACTTGGGTAATGGATTTAACGGTTTAACAGGTAAAAATATTTTATAGAATTTTTGCTATCATAAATTATTCGAAACGGCAAACTGTCATAAAGAATGCGTCCGTGCCACTATAAATTAATTAAGCCAAGTGGGTCTACCACACCATTTCTTATAGCTAAAACGTTGGATGTGGGCAATAGTAACAGTCAAAAAATACTTTTTTTACATTCATTAAAACATACCATTTTAATGATCTGGAAATTACTAGCTTAGGTTAGTTCGGAGTAGTAGCTCTGATATTACAAAGCTCACTTGAGCACGCATAGCGGCCCGTTGTGATGCCACGGGTGAACCTGTAGTCCCTGTAGTGACCAAGTTCCACCAAAATCAGGGAAGAGGAAGAAGTTGATCAGCGCAAGGGCTGCACATCAAAGGCACGAGTACCCTACACTGGAAAACCAGCCAGAAAGTTTGATAAACGAAGGTATATCCTTGATATCAATAGCTGATAGCTCCGTCAAGCTGACAAGAAATGGGGAGTCAATTAACCTATTTCTACACCTAGCAAGAGGCGGGCATTGACAAAGAAAGTGGATAACAGTCTCCTCCTCCTCAGCGGATCAGCACCCTCCCGTTAAATAGGAGCGCCATTCTTTCCGCGTGTATACCCATAACGCAATGACCTATAAGCACGGCCACTGTGGTTGGGATGACGTCACGACCAAGACCAAGCAACTAGTTGGTACGCCTTCTATCCATCGAGGGCCAGGTGAGTCAGGCGGTGGAGCACGACTCCTCAATGACCCAGGATAGGTTGGCGTCCCGAAAGTATTTCCGCGCAATGTTCAACTTGACCGAGACAAGTGGCACACCCAATTCAATCGAAGAGGATTCCGGAAGGAGCGCACCAGCTCTGTTGAGCTCGTCGGCCCTACAGTTTCCCGGAATGTTACTATGCCCGGGGACCCACACCAGTGAGACACTGGTCAAGCGTCCAGAAAGAAGGTCGAGACAGCGGCGACATTCCCTAACTATCCTAGAGTTATTCACTAAACCCGATAGAGGTCTTATCACGGCCTGACTATCGGAAAAGACCGAGACGCGAGTGAAAGGAGCACCGTTGACGAGGATCCATTGAACTGCCCGGTAAATTGCCGTCCCCTCCGCCTGAGACACACTGCAGTAGTCCGGCTGACGGAGAGAAATGTTCAGGTCCAGTTTCCCAGAGTAGACACCGCTTCCAACCCCATTATCGAGTTTAGAGCCGTCGGTATATATATCCAGGACTTGCGGGGGGGACAACCGTATTAGGATTCCAGTCGTGCCTATTAGGGATCAGATAGTGGAAACCCCTGTCGAGACAATATTCAGCGGGGAGATAGTCGACGTTCACGCAGGCCACTGGATCAACCTCCAGAATAGTGGAGTGGCCAGAAGGTACAATGTGCCAACGAGACAGGGCATTAAGTCTAGTCGCAGCAAACTTAGCCGCGTGCTTAGCAAGAAGCACAGTAGGAAGCCAGTTGAGCATTGCGAACAAGGCTTTCGTGGGGATGGTCCGAAGAGCACCAGTTATATAAATGGCCGCAGACCTTCCGACCTTGTCAAGAAGTCTGACCAGAGCAGTCCACCAGAAAGCAACACCTTATAAGAGGTTGGGTTCGATGACCGAAGAATATATCCAAGGCATGATCCTTGGGCGAAGACCCCATCTGGTTCCGACCGCTTTACTACAGCAGTAAGCAGCACATGGAGTTGAGCTTGGGATCGAGGATCAGGCCCAGATATTTATTTATTTATTTATTTATTTATTTCATTTCATATCACATACAACAAGAAATTAATCTTTTAAATTACAGTATGTGATCGTATGATCATTACAAAAAATAGAAAAGTATTATACAATAAACTAAAACAAATTAAAAAAAAAAAACACAATATCAGAATATATACAAACAAGAATAAAAACAAACAAACAAGAATAAAAATATGTGCATATATATATGTAATAATTTAAAATTAAAACTTTGAAAATAGCATTTTTTTAAATTGCAAAGCGTTGCCATTGATTTGTAGTTGGTTTGGTAACGAGTTCCACAGCCGTATTGTATTCGTAAAGAACTGCCACTCAGATATTAAAGTCTGATATCTTAACTGAATAATCTGCTTTCCTCTGTTCGATCTTGCAAATTGAATTCGATTAAACAAATAAGATGGTTCTTGAGTGTAGATAACTTTGTGAAGCAAAATTAATGCTTTGATTTTAAGTAAATCCATTAATCCAACACCATATAATGATTTAGAATACTGAGAAGTACCATCATATCTTCTTATGCCATAGACATATCTAAGAATTGCATTATACGCAACAGTTAACCTAGTTTTACTTATTGAATCACAATAAGCAAAAATTTCGCAGCCATATAACAACTTGGGCATTAAGTACGTTTTGGCAAGAAGCACTCGAATATTAAGAGGTGTAACGTGTTGAAGGGGATATAGCGTTCGAAGCATAGAAAAAATTGTTCCGGATACAGCATTTATGTGGGTATTCCATTGAAGGGATTTGTTAAAAATTATACCAAGGTTTTTTGCTGATTCTACTATTGAAATATTTTGATTTCCTAAAATGATCGGAATATCAACAACAACATTCTGATTTCGTTGGGCTATGATTAGGCCCTTTGACTTTATAGGATTCAGATATAAGCCATTTGACGTTTCCCAGTAATGCATTCTGGTAAGGTCCTCATTAAGTCTTGCACAGCAGTCATCAATTGAGTCCTTTTTACAATTTATATATATTTGTACATCATCTGCGTAAATGTGGATATTACTATACAAGAGACAATTAGGTAAATCATTTATGTACAAAGTAAACAGTAGTGGACCAAGAATAGAGCCTTGCGGTACTCCTTTAGACACGGGCATGGGAGTAGATACAGTTTCGCCAGCAGAAACAGACTGGTATCTATCAGTGAGATAGGTTTTTATTAGCGATGATGCACTCGAAGAAAAATAAAAATTGTCATATATCTTTTTATAAAGTATATTATGGTTTACAGAGTCAAATGCTTTTGAATGGTCTAGGAGTACCAAGAGTGTGATACCACCATTATCAATATTGGATCTTATATCCTCAGATACACTCAACAGCGAGAGATATTTAACCCATTTACGGTCACTTCGCCAATTTGGGAACACTTAATTATTAAGGCTGTATAAAAAAACTGTTTACTCTAGTTTATTTATTTTTGCATTATTGAGTAGTGGAAAGTGCTCTGAATGAATATTAAATGAAGCATTTTACCTACATTTATTGTTATTGTTGTAATGATCTATTAAACTTCATTAACAATACACATGTAGAGGTAGGTCAATGGTAACCAAAGTTATTTTTTCTTTCAAAGCTTATAGTCGTTATTTGTATTATAATATAAAGTTCAATAAACAGTGAAACATTGAAAAGCATTTTCAGTTTCATACAAAAAATGTATAGGGTGTTTTTTATAGAGGTATAGAACTTTAAGTTGCAATAAAACAACGATGGATTATTCGATTGACATGAATTTTATTTATCCGACAGATAATCTTGTGGCATTACATTTTAAATATGATTTCTGGCATATGACCGCCACGGCTGGCGCGGATGTAGTCCAATCTGGACGTCCAATTTTCGATGACTTTTTCCAACATTTGTGGCCGTATATCGGCAGTAACACGGCGAATGTTGTCTTCCAAATGGTCAAGCGTTTGTGGCTTTACCGCATAAACCAATGACTTTATATAGCCCCACAGAAAGCAGTCTAGCGGTGTTAAATCACAAGATCTTGGAGGCCAATTCACAGGTCCAAAACGTGAAATTAAGCGGTCACCAAACGTGTCTTTCAATAAATCGAAATAAAATTGCACTATTTGCAAGCGTTGTTCAGGCGTGAGTCTATTCATGATGAATTGCCAAACCAAACTGAGAATAAATCACTTGACAGCTGTTAAATCGGTCGCCATCTTGGAAAGTAATGCCAACTTAAAGTTCTATACCTCTATAAAAAACACCCTTTATAAGATCTTAGAACACATATAATAATGCTGTTCCAATTTGGTTACAATGGCCACAAGTATACTAAAAACAAATTATAAACTAAATTTGTTTTATTTATTTTTTACAGAAAATATGTCAGTTATTAATTTGAAAATTTGTTCCAAAATTACAACAGAAGCATGGGCGGAGTTGTTAACATGGACCAATCTATATCTTTATACCGAATTAGCATACATAGCAAATAATGGTGGTAGTGTTTATTTACGTATGTACATGGTTGACATGGCTATATCAAATGCGTGGCGCCTGCATGAATTTTGTGACGAAAATGCTATGGATCAATTACAATTTCGTCAATCCATAGCTAATTTTTATCTAAAACATTCGTCCAGAAGACATTCTGCTCGGCCTTCGCCATCAAATATTGGGGGTCTCCATCTAGACGGCGCAGATCATGTTCCAGAAAAGCTTCCTAAGCGTGTGCGTTGTGTCATCTGCCACAATAGAAGCCGCTGGAGTTGCAAAAAAACGCTCTTCATTGAAAAAAATTGTTTTGCAAAATATCACTCATAAGTGGGCATTGTGCCAATTTGGGTACACCCCTCTAATGCCCTGAATTTTATTTGTTTTTCTTACTTTTTTTACGTTTTTTTTTGCATTGTTAAAAATAAATATACATTAAAATTTTAAAAATTTTACTTGTAGTTTTTGTTTGGCTGTAAATGGGTTAACCTCCGAACTCAAAGTGAATCTGGGGGCTAATTCTAGTTTTTTTAGTTTTGGGATTCTCTTATTCGTTATCGAGTAAAGTTTATTGAAATTTCTAATGATGGCATTCGATAACGTGTGATTATTCGAAAGCAACCTTGCGAGGTTTTACTCGTAGGCACTAAAGCTTTCGAATTAACGTTTTCCTGCTGTAAACGATAATAAAAAAATGTAAGTAACAAATTTATAATAATTTATGAATAAAAAATCAATTCCAGTATTTGTAGGTCAAAAGTTTCAAAAATTAATTACACCCAGAAGAAAATTCTTGGAAATTTCATGGTTAGGTTAGGTTAGAAGACGTGTACTTGTCAATTGTGACAAGTACAGTACCCGGAGGTCGAATTGACCCGTTATACAACGACCTAGCTTCTCACACCACTAGTGTTGCGTGCGTTATTTTTATACATGAGTGGCGGGACCTACAGTTTAAAGTCGACTGCGAACGACAGATTTTTGAGAAGCATTTCATGGCAATTTTTACTCTCAGAGTTTTTGCCAGAAATCTGCTGAGAGGAAGTCGTCGAAGAAATATTTCATATTTTCGTTTTGATGGCTGACCTGGGATTTGAACTCGGGCCTTTCGTCTAATAAGGTAACGCACTACCTACTAGACCACGGAGACTTAATTTCATGGTTAAGCATTGAGAATTGGCAAAGAGTATTTTACCAAATACTCCTCAGGGAATGGCAAGAGAGCTAATCAGCTATGGGAACAGCTCACAGCTAAGCTCAATGCAAAGATGCAAAATTGTGGCGCAAGGCAGTTTAACAAACTCTTGTTTTAGTTTACATAATAAATGCATAAATATATGTATGGCTTTAAGTATACGCTTTCTTTTTCCTCAGAATCAGAAGAAGACGAGTTAAACCAAAATATACTATCCATTATACGAAACATTACAACTTTAATAAAATTTTCTTCCTTGGATTAATTAAATTTATTTTATTTTTGTGAGAAAACATATGTTTTTTGTTTACATTTTTTGAATTTTAGTCAGTGCTCTAAAATGAAATAATTAACTCGTTTCACAACACCTAAGGAACAAATCGATTCGTATCGTATCGAGTAACATCATCAGAAAATTTCTCGCTATCGAAATTATTTTCTATTCGAACTCAATTTCGATCACGAATGCGAGAATTAGACCCCTGGTCCCACAAGATCGGTGTAGATCATCGATCTCTTGGTTTCATCAGGACGATTTTCGTTTGCCTCTATGGGCAGAGGGTTTGGCGGCCCTATCCACGTCGAAACGGGTCATAATAATCGGGGGGTAAAAGGAAGGCTGCTACGCAGTTCCTCTCTAAAAATGGTCCAATTAGTGTTCCTCCTGTTGACCGGAATGGTCAAGGTACTGGGAGGAGACTCTTTCGTGTCGATAATGATGGTAATGTATCTATGGTCCGAAAAGGAGCATTCATGAGATACAAACCAGTCCCTCAGGTTATCAGAGAAATCGGAGCTGACCAGAGTGATATCCTGCACCTCCTTCCTGTTCGAAGTAAGGAAGGTTGGTTCATCCCCCCAATTAGCTATAACTAGGTTATTACTAATAATAAAATCAAAGAGGCACTCACCACGTTCGTTGGTACCGGAATTGCCCTACATCATATGGTGGGAGTTGGCATCTGCTCCGATAATAACCGGAACTGCGCGCAGTCTCGCATCCGCCACCAGTCGACCAATGGGCTCCTGAGGGGAAGAGAGCCAATAGTCATGCGCCAGATACGATGACGTGATCCAGAGGGTCATCGAGTTGATTTCGACGACCATGGTGACGGTGTCCTTGTCGCTGACCCTGTGGAGGAGAATAGCATTAATACTAGTCTTAACCATGACACAAGCACTAGGCTTACTTGAGGTTTGGATATACGCTAAGCGATATCCTTTGGTATTGAGTCCACAAACCCCGCCATCTACGACCCAGGGTTCCTGGACCAGAATCAGCTCTGCATCCTCGGTACTCGGTTTTAGAGTGTTGTAGGTTAATTTGAGAGAATCAACCATTGTCACATCAGCGTCCTCTTCGTCCGACAACGGAGAGGTTGCGCCCGCGTCAATATCAATGCCGTCGAAGAATTCCCCAACCAGCTCAGAATTGGACTTCACGCTGGCTGAGGAGCGTCGAGAAGAGTGACTGCACACGATTCTACATCCGACGTCTTCGGCGGGTTCAAGGGTAGTTCAGGGGTAGGGTCGGATGTGGTGGAGTCTTGTGAGATGGGTTGCGATGGGACGGGATTTACGCTAATGGGTTCTATTGGGGGATGTACGTCAGCGCGGGAATCCGACTTGTAGACCCTTTGCTCAATTGAGCTAAAACCATAGTTTATCACGCCCCCACGGGCACTGATAAGCGGAAGAGACTCCTCATTCAGGATGATCACCTCCTCGCGGTAATCACATGTGTGTGAAGTTAAATTCTTTTTTATATTCTTTTTTTTACAGTGAATGTTATGTTAACAGACACTGTTAACTTAACATAATCAAAAAATTTGGAAAGGGAGGAAAGAAAATCGCTTAAAAATTGCAAAAATAGGGATAAATTAGAGAAAAAATTAAAGGAAGAAAAAGATAAACCTTTGAACTTTACAAAAAACCAATATGTATGAAAATAACATTTTGCTTATTGGAGATAATATGTCATTTATAAATCGTGAAAAATTCGATAAAATTTAAAAAGGTGCGGTTTTCTGGCCTATTGGGCTGGATAGCTATTGGATCAAGGATTCCAAAACAGTTTTCGCTATGGTCGGGTCACGACCGAGAGCAGAGATATAGCCGGCGAAGCTAACTTTTTTATGCGACCAAACAACATGCTCTATATAAATTGTGAAAAAGTCGATAAAATTTAAAAAGGTGCGGTTTTCTGGCATATTGGGCTGGATAGCTATTGGATCAAGGATTCCAAAACAGTTTTCGCTATGGTCGGGTCACGACCGAGAGCGGAGATATAGCCGACGAAGCTAACTTTTTTATGCGACCAAACAACATGCTCTATATAAATTGTGAAAAATTCGATAAAATTTAAAAAGGTGCGGTTTTCTGGCCTATTGGGCTGGATAGCTATTGGATCAAGGATTCCAAAACAGTTTTCGCTATGGTCGGGTCACGACCGAGAGCGGAGATATAGCCGACGAAGCTAACTTTTTATGCGACCAAACAACATGCTCTATATAAATCGTGAAAAAATCGATAAAATTTAAAAAGGTGCGGTTTTCTGGCCTATTGGGCTGGATAGCTATTGGATCAAGGATTCCAAAACAGTTTTCGCTATGGTCGGGTCACGACCGAGAGCGGAGATATAGCCGACGAAGCTAACTTTTTTATGGGACCAAACAACATGCTCTACATAAATCGTGAAAAATTCGATAAAATTTAAAAAGGTGCGGTTTTCTGGCCTATTGGGCTGGATAGCTATTGGATCAAGGATTCCAAAACAGTTTTCGCTATGGTCGGGTCACGACCGAGAGCAGAGATATAGCCGACGAAGCTAACTTTTTTATGCGACCAAACAACATGCTCTATATAAATTGTGAAAAAGTCGATAAAATTTAAAAAGGTGCGGTTTTCTGGCTTATTGGGCTGGATAGCTATTGGATCAAGGATTCCAAAACAGTTTTCGCTATGGTCGGGTCACGACCGAGAGCGGAGATATAGCCGACGAAGCTAACTTTTTTATGCGACCAAACAACATGCTCTATATAAATTGTGAAAAAGTCGATAAAATTTAAAAAGGTGCGGTTTTCTGGCCTATTGGGCTGGATAGCTATTGGATCAAGGATTCCAAAACAGTTTTCGCTATGGTCGGGTCACGACCGAGAGCGGAGATATAGCCGACGAAGCTAACTTTTTTATGCGACCAAACAACATGCTCTATATAAATTGTGAAAAATTCGATAAAATTTAAAAAGGTGCGGTTTTCTGGCCTACTGGGCTGGATAGCTATTGGATCAAGGATTCCAAAACAGTTTTCGCTATGGTCGGGTCACGACCGAGAGCGGAGATATAGCCGACGAAGCTAACTTTTTTATGCGACCAAACAACATGCTCTATATAAATCGTGAAAAAGTCGATAAAATTTAAAAAGGTGCGGTTTTCTGGCCTATTGGGCTGGATAGCTTTTGGATCAAGGATTCCAAAACAGTTTTCGCTATGGTCGGGTCACGACCGAGAGCGGAGATATAGCCGACGAAGCTAACTTTTTTATGGGACCAAACAACATGCTCTACATAAATTGTGAAAAATTCGATAAAATTTAAAAAGGTGCGGTTTTCTGGCCTATTGGGCTGGATAGCTATTGGATCAAGGATTCCAAAACAGTTTTCGCTATGGTCGGGTCACGACCGAGAGCGGAGATATAGCCGACGAAGCTAACTTTTTTATGCGACCAAACAACATGCTCTATATAAATTGTGAAAAAGTCGATAAAATTTAAAAAGGTGCGGTTTTCTGGCCTATTGGGCTGGATAGCTATTGGATCAAGGATTCCAAAACAGTTTTCGCTATGGTCGGGTCACGACCGAGAGCGGAGATATAGCCGACGAAGCTGCTTACCTACTATTGTGTATATATTGTAATATTGCGTAATAAGAACTGCAATAAACAGATAATCACACATTTCCGAAAGCTATTGTAATCCGATAAATAAATCAATATTGTGGGAAAACAGGACTGAGTGGGCGGACAAAGTAAATTGCTTTTCAAGCTTTTTACGTCCTTTTAACTAACCCAATCGCCAGAACCCTTAACAGAGAGAGTTTTCATAGTCAGATCTTAACAGAACAGATTTCAGATTTTAACAGCACAGATTTAAGATTCTAACAGAACAGATTGCACATTTTTTACAGAACACATATGAGATTTCACAGAGAAACAGCGTTGTTTTTAAGTTTAGTTTTTTGTCGGACAGTTTATTGTAGACGATATACAGCATGCTAATTTGAAGTCGCTGTGGTATAGCAGGTAGTGTGTTGGCTTGTTAACCGTAAAGCTACGGTTCGAACCCCGGGTCGGGCATCAATACGATTTTTTTTTCTTATTTTCTTTTTTAATTTTTTCTAATACATATCAAACATATAGAATTTATCAGTACATATTGATATCAGTATATTAATATATTTGTATTAGAAAAAATTAAAAAAAAATATTACACAAAAACCCCAACTGTGAATTGAACTCGGTCATGATTGAGAATATGCAATTGAATTTCGAATTCATATGTCAAAAATATTATTAATTGAAAACAAACATTTTTTCATATATTAATATTATTAATATACTGATAAATTTTATGTATTTGATATGTATTAGAAAAAATTAAAAAAAGAAAATAAGAAAAAAAAAAGTTTTGACGCCCGACCCGGGGTTTGAACCATGATTTTACGGTTAACAAGTCAACACACTGCCTGCTATACTACAACGATTTCAAATTAAAACGTAGTCACGGTTCAAACCCCAGGTCGGGCGTCAAAACCATTTTTTTTACTTTTTCTAATACATATCAAATATATAAAATTTATCAATATATTAATATATGTGAATTAGAATAAATTTAAATAAGAAAAAAAAAATCGCACAAAAATCCCAAATGGGCATTGAACTTGATCAATAATAAGCAAATACCTACATTTTGCTTATTTTTTTACACTTTTATGCTTTTGACGCAAAAAAATATTTTAAAAAATTTAAAAAAGAAAAAAGATTTTATGCCTGACTTGGGGTTTGAACCGCGACCTTGCTGCTAATAAGCTGACACACTACCTACTAGACCACGTCGTCTTTAATGCGCTTTGCTTTATGTTTGGTTTTGGTTACTTTGACGTAAAGTAAACACGGGAATTTTTTTATATTTAAATAACTGTGATATTAAAAGCAAAAACAAAACTGGGGCTTCCCCGTTGTTTTCATTGTACCTAGTTACGTATTTCGATATTGATTATTTTGTACTACATAACATTGTATTAACATAATAATTAATGATAATGTATGTGAATTATATATTTTATTTAAAATTTATCAAAAAAATTATATTTTTGTTAGAAATGTAATTTGTGATTATGAATTAAACAAATTATTTTTCTGTAACATAGAATTAAAACCACATTACTTTTCCTTTTTTTACTTCTTTGTGCCAACTAAAGTTAAATAAATTTATAATCATAAAATATATGTACTATGAAAACCAGCCCATTTAAGTATGTACATATGTACATACATATATACTGATAAATTTTAAAGCTTATTAATTTAATATAATGTTATATGCATATACATATGTATAAATTAATATACATATGTATATGATGCATAATAGCAAAATAAAAGAAAATAGAATACATAAATATGTATATATTTAATAAAAAAGAAAAAAATCCTGGCCGTTTGACATTATTGTTAAGAGTTGCGAATATGTATGTACTAGATTTTTAATGAGACATATTTTTGAAAGATGAATTTGAAATTCAAATACATATACTCTATCATGACCGAGTTCAATCCGTAGTTGGGGTTTTTGTATAATTTTTTTTTAATTTTTTCTAATACAAATATATTAATAACTGATACCAATATATACTGATAAATTTTATATATTTGATATGTATCAGAAAAAATTAAAAAAAGAAAAAAAATCGTATTAATGCCCGAACCGGGGTTTGAACCATGGCTTTTTATATGTTTGATATGTATTAGAAAAAATTAAAAAAGAAAATAAGAAAAAAAATCGTATTGATGCCCGACCCGGGGTTCGAACCGTGGCTTTACGGTTAACAAGCCAACACACTACCTGCTATACCACAGCGACTTCAAATTAGTATGCTGTATATCGTCTACAATAAACTGTCCGACAAAAAACTAAACTTAAAAACAACGCTGTTTCTCTGTGACATCTCATATGTGTTCTGTAAAAAATGTGAAATCTGTTCTGTTAGAATCTTAAATCTGTGCTGTTAAAATCTGAAATCTGTTCTGTTAAGCTCTGACTATGAAAACTCTCTCTGTTAAGGGTTCTGGCGATTGGGTTAGTTAAAAGGACGTAAAAAGCTTGAAAAGCAATTTACTTTGTCCGCCCACTCAGTCCTGTTTTCCCACAATATTGATTTATTTATCGGATTACAATAGCTTTCGGAAATGTGTGATTATCTGTTTATTGCAGTTCTTATTACGCAATATTACAATATATACACAATAGTAGGTAAGCAGCTTCGTCGGCTATATCTCCGCTCTCGGTCGTGACCCGACCATAGCGAAAACTGTTTTGGAATCCCTGATCCAATAGCTATCCAGCCCAATAGGCCAGAAAACCGCACCTTTTTAAATTTTATCGACTTTTTCACAATTTATATAGAGCATGTTGTTTGGTCGCATAAAAAAGTTAGCTTCGTCGGCTATATCTCCGCTCTCGGTCGTGACCCGACCATAGCGAAAACTGTTTTGGAATCCTTGATCCAATAGCTATCCAGCCCAATAAGCCAGAAAACCGCACCTTTTTAAATTTTATCGACTTTTTCACAATTTATATAGAGCATGTTGTTTGGTCCCATAAAAAAGTTAGCTTCGTCGGCTATATCTCCGCTCTCGGTCGTGACCCGACTATAGCGAAAACTGTTTTGGAATCCTTGATCCAATAGCTATCCAGCCCAATAGGCCAGAAAACCGCACCTTTTTAAATTTTATCGACTTTTTCACAATTTATATAGAGCATGTTGTTTGGTCGCATAAAAAAGTTAGCTTCGTCTGCTATATATCCGCTCTCGGTCGTGACCCGACCATAGCGAAAACTGTTTTGGAATCCTTGATCCAACAGCTATCCAGCCCAATAAGCCAGAAAACCGCACCTTTTTAAATTTTATCGACTTTTTCACAATTTATATAGAGCATGTTGTTTGGTCGCATAAAAAAGTTAGCTTCGTCGCCTATATCTCCGCTCACGGTCGTGACCCGACCATAGCGAAAACTGTTTTGGAATCCTTGATCCAATAGCTATCCAGCCCAATAAGCCAGAAAACCGCACCTTTTTAAATTTTATCGACTTTTTCACAATTTATATAGAGCATGTTGTATGGTCCCATAAAAAAGTTAGCTTCGCCGGCTATATCTCCGCTCTCGGTCGTGACCCGACCATAGCGGAAACTGTTTTGGAATCCTTGATCCAATAGCTATCCAGCCCAATAAGCCAGAAAACCGCACCTTTTTAAATTTTATCGACTTTTTCACAATTTATATAGAGCATGTTGTTTGGTCGCATAAAAAAGTTAGCTTCGTCGGCTATATCTCCGCTCTCGGTCGTGACCCGACCATAGCGAAAACTGTTTTGGAATCCTTGATCCAATAGCTCTCCAGCCCAATAAGCCAGAAAACCGCACCTTTTTAAATTTTATCGACTTTTTCACAATTTATATAGAGCATGTTGTTTGGTCGCATAAAAAAGTTAGCTTCGCCGGCTATATCTCCGCTCTCGGTCGTGACCCGACCATAGCGAAAACTGTTTTGGAATCCTTGATCCAATAGCTATCCAGCCCAATAGACCAGAAAACCGCACCTTTTTAAATTTTATCGACTTTTTCACAATTTATATAGAGCATGTTGTTTGGTCGCATAAAAAAGTTAGCTTCGTCGGCTATATCTCCGCTCTCGGTCGTGACCCGACCATAGCGAAAACTGTTTTGGAATCCTTGATCCAATAGCTATCCAGCCCAATAAGCCAGAAAACCGCACCTTTTTAAATTTTATCGACTTTTTCACAATTTATATAGAGCATGTTGTTTGGTCCCATCAAAAAGTTAGCTTCGTCGGCTATATCTCCGCTCTCGGTTGTGACCCGACCATAGCGAAAACTGTTTTGGAATCCTTGATCCAATAGCTATCCAGCCCAATAGGCCAGAAAACCGCACCTTTTTAAATTTTATCGACTTTTTCACAATTTATATAGAGCATGTTGTTTGGTCCCATAAAAAAGTTAGCTTCGCCGGCTATATCTCCGCTCTCGGTCGTGACCCGACCATAGCGGAAACTGTTTTGGAATCCTTGATCCAATAGATATCCAGCCCAATAAGCCAGAAAACCGCACCTTTTTAAATTTTATCGACTTTTTCACAATTTATATAGAGCATGTTGTTTGGTCGCATAAAAAAGTTAGCTTCGTCGGCTATATCTCCGCTCTCGGTCGTGACCCGACCATAGCGAAAACTGTTTTGGAATCCTTGATCCAATAGCTATCCAGCCCAATAAGCCAGAAAACCGCACCTTTTTAAATTTTATCGACTTTTTCACAATTTATATAGAGCATGTTGTTTGGTCGCATAAAAAAGTTAGCTTCGTCGGCTATATCTCCGCTCTCGGTCGTGACCCGACCATAGCGAAAACTGTTTTGGAATCCTTGATCCAATAGCTATCCAGCCCAATAAGCCAGAAAACCGCACCTTTTTAAATTTTATCGACTTTTTCACAATTTATATAGAGCATGTTGTTTGGTCCCATAAAAAAGTTAGCTTCGTCGGCTATATCTCCGCTCTCGGTCGTGACCCGACCATAGCGAAAACTGTTTTGGAATCCTTGATCCAATAGCTCTCCAGCCCAATAAGCCAGAAAACCGCACCTTTTTAAATTTTATCGACTTTTTCACAATTTATATAGAGCATGTTGTTTGGTCCCATAAAAAAGTTAGCTTCGCCGGCTATATCTCCGCTCTCGGTCGTGACCCGACCATAGCGGAAACTGTTTTGGAATCCTTGATCCAATAGCTATCCAGCCCAATAGGCCAGAAAACCGCACCTTTTTAAATTTTATCGAATTTTTCACGATTTATAAATGACATATTATCTCAAATAAGCAAAATGTTATTTTCATACATATTGGTTTTTTGTAAAGTTCAAAGGTTTAGCTTCATCTTCCTTTAATTTTTTTCTCTAATTTATCCCTATTTTTGCAATTTTTAAGCGATTTTCTTTCCTCCCTTTCCAAATTTTTTGATTATGTTAAGTTAACAGTGTCTGTTAACATAACATTCACTGTAAAAAAAAGAATATGAAAAAGAATTTAACTTCACACACATGGTAATCACCCCACTGGTCAGCAAATCTTGCCACTCTCCAGTTGTGAGCATGCAGATGAGTATTGCTGGCCTCGAAGATCCTCAGTATGGTTTCCGGGTCTGATGGTCCAGTCGGTATTCTCGACTTGGATCGGGGGCGGTTAGGAATCTGGTCGGGAAAGAAGACAGCAAGCCTTGATCCTGGCCAGACATCACCAATCCTGCTGATAGCCTCCTTAAAACGGAGGTCAGACCAAGCTACCAACTTGATGTGCCCTTGATACCACCCTGCATTACGATAGCCGGGTGAAGAGCCAGGGTTGGATTCCATTACCCAAGGAAGACGCCCAAGAGCGCGTGTTCCACCTCCCGGCTGGGATGGAGGTATTTATTGACTCCCCAGTCTAGATCCGTAGTGCTTTGTTGAAGGGCAGGGCAACCTCTAGCAGGATGTGACGATGACACGCACTAACGGTTTTGATAGGGTAGAGGCTGGAGGCTCCGAGGGAGCTGTGATCGCGTTTCTCTATCCTGCGGAAAACGCTTGGCCCCTGGAAATTACTAAACTAATATCAGTTTTGTTAAGATGAATACATACATAATTGGTCATTGCAGCACATCAGTTAGAACTACGACTTAGCTTCTCATACTGCTTATTCTGTGTGTGTTGATTTTGTACATTAGTGTCCGAAACTACAGTTTCAAGTCGATTCCTAGCCACAGATTTTTGAGAAACTTTTCATTACAAATTCATTTATTCTCAGAGTTTTTGCGAGACGAAGTCGCCGAAGAAATATGCTGTTATATTTCAATTTTTTGGAGATGTCTAACCTGTAGTTTGAGTCGGGGTCTCACGTCTGATAAGCTATCTAATATAGTAGATATGATGTAAAGATTTATTTAACAAATCTGATCAAAAATTATTAGCAAATGACATTAAATACAAAATAAATTCTAATGGCATGCCAATAAACTCTAAACTGTATGGCTACCCAGAGATACTTAAAGAAGAAATTAACTGACGAATGAAATAAATGCATAACGATAGCAATGTTAGATAATGAAATAATTCTCTAAACAGTCGTATGAAAAATTAAAATCCAATGACATGCAGAACTGGAGAATTGTTGTAGACTATAATTGAATGATATGTAAAGAAAAAGATTTTTCATGTTCTTTTATTTACCAAGTGCGCCTTGAATGCGCACAGTTTGGCTACAGTTTATTAATTGATTTCTTTGAGGGGAAAATGTCCCTTCTTTTATACTAAAATTTTGTTAATTTGACAATTCCAAATCAACCCCTTAATTCTAATACAATTTTGTATTGGCTTAATACTAAACATATGTTTGTGTGTATATTAAATGCTTAACTATATTCTATAGGTTTGTGCGTGTTTTAATCATGGGACAAGTGGATGTCATATGACACGCACCCGCTGTCCACAATAATTCCCCCGGTAAAGTGTGAAGAGAGCCACACACGATCACTAGCAATGCAATACAACAACAACACACATTGTGCATATTGTATGCATATCAATACTGCCGGCGGCCACTCAACAAAGTGTCAAATGATCTTCGCGTGTGCGCATTACTATTGTGGCGTTATACGCAGCAGCTACGGTCAGCAACATTGAGTCAAGTGGTCGTTGCTCATATGCAATGTGATATTCTTTTGTTTATGCACATGAAATGTTGTGCTGGTATTGACAACTGTAAAATCATGCTACAGATATTACAATTGAAGACCGATTCGTCAGCACTTTTCGATAATTCCATCAGGTAGAAGTGGATCCTGGCGACGTTCATAAAACATTTCAAAGTCTAATTAATAACATTCTCGGAGACCTTATATGCAAATTGTGCTTAGTTTATCTTGACAATATCCTAGTTCTTTGTTTACAAGAACAAACAGATTCTCTGCATAAACTCCTTAAACGTCTTCAAAAAGATTATCCAAGAATTCAACCTGATAAGTGCTTGTTCTTATCCAGTGTAACAGAGTTCTTGGGTTACGCCTGAAGGAATTAAGGCTAACTTGAAAAGTTGAACTGAAATGGCACTATTTTTCAAAAATTTCAAATTTTTGCTTGCGTACGCCGACGACATTGACATCATAGGGCGTACCAAGCGAGATGTTACTGCTACCTTTAGTGATATTGAACGGGAGTCTAGTAAGATGGGTCTGGCAGTAAAGCAAAGCAAAGTATAGGGTTATCCATTTCGTGGTTTCAAAAGTAAACGTAAATAAAACACATATAAAATATTTTTTTCATGATATTTCTTTTTTATTGTAAAGTTTGAACGTTGACATTATGTGTGAAACACTACATAATTTAAATGACCTCCACGCGAAGTGTTGCAAGCATTGATTCTTTTGAGGTAATTTTCGACCACTTTTTGACACATATTGGGCGGTATCTCAGCCAGTAAGGTCCAATCACACCTTCGGACCAAAGAGTGCACCCAACAGTGACTTTTTCTGGCCTCTCTTCAATTACTTGAAGATTATCAGAACCCCAAATACGACAATTTTGTTTATTAACATACCCACCGAGTGTGAAATGTGCTTCATTGCTGAAGAAAATTTTGTTCGAAAAATTGCCGTCCACCGCCTCTTCACCATCACCATTTTTGTAGTAGATTTTGATAATTTTTATGCGTTTTGTGATAGTTAAGCGATCCATTTTCGTCAATGTCAGACTTTTAACTGAAAAGAAAAAAATTGGTTTCACAACTTAGTTTGACAGATGTCGAATTCCAGTCCCATACTTTTGAAACGACGAAATGGATAGCCCTATATATGTTATGTATTGATTCTCAGATTACGGCCGATAACTATACTTTTGATATGGTCAAGGAATTCATCTATCTTGGCTCCGCTGTTACCACCAGACATGATGTCAGTCTGGAGATCAAGCGCAGGATCCCTCTTGTCAACAGGTGCTGCTATGGTCTCAATATGCAATTGGTAGCAGAGACCTCTCTCGTGCGACAAAACTAACACTTTACTAGTGTCCTTTCGATGATTTCCGTATCCGATCCAACAGTGAGCTTTATGAGCTGCTCAACGACGTAGACGTTGTACAGCGTATTCATATCCAGCGGCTGCGCTGGCTCGGCCATGTCGTTCGAATGGAGGACGATGTTCCGGCGAGACGGGTATTTGATACAGGAATCGGCGGAAGTCGGCGAAGAGGACTTTAACAACTGCAATTTTGCTTTGGGTGCGGTGATTATGGAAGATTACAGTATTAAACGGTATTAAGCAATGTTGTAGTGCTATATTAAAAGATCTTCTGGCTATTTTATTGACAACGAAGTATTTTAGGTTGGATTTATATGGTCTCAGATTCACTATTGGAACTGATCACTGACCGCTGGTTATGCTAAATATGATAGGAATATATAGAGGAAAACAAATTGGAAGTTTCAAATGTGCAAACCACGAACAAAATCGACAATGTATCAATCTGTCTTATGACGAACGAGGTCCTCAACTGAAATTAAGAGACATTAATGAAAAATTCCGAAGCAGACAGATCGAATATAATTAAAAACCCATTATCCCTTAATACTGTTAACTCTTCTCTATGTTTGGTTTAATCGGATGTCACTGACCTTAAGTTAGACATAAAGGATATAAAAACAAATTTAGAGCAATTAGCAATGAGTATTAACACTCTTACATATAAATGCGAGATAAAATAAATGTGGATCAAGTAAGAGAAATCACCTAAGGAGACAAGCAAAGGAAACGTAGAGTCATGCACTAGAAACAAGCATAGGCAAATTATAACAACAATATATTTTTAAAAATATAATAAAAAGTGTTAATAATTCAGAGGTGTCTCCAAATGAAATAATAAAAACAAAGCATACTTATTAGATGTAGAAATACAAGAAAGCGATATAAGCAATGCTTATAGGCACAAAAGGAGAAGACTTATCCTGAATTTACATCTCTCAAATAACAATAGCTATAATAAAAAAAAAAATCAAAACACCAATAATTATAAATATATAGTGGCTCAAACGTATAATTAGGCACTAGGTATGGGATTATACAAGTGCCGATTTTTCCACTTCATTGGAAATATTACGAAAAAAATTTAATTATATTTATAGATAATTAAAAAAGCTTTTAAACAATGTACACGAGTATTACTTAGCATTTTTTATTCAAATATATTTTTAAAACAGAAAAAGGGGAAAAAATTCCAATTTTCATATCAAACGCATTATTGGACAGCCAAATATAAGGCACTGTTTGAACACTTGGAACCATAACCTTTTGCTTTTATTACTGCTTCCGAACGTCGAGGCATCGACTGCACGAGAGGCGTAAAATTGCGCGAGAATATATTAAATGCCTTATTCTCCTCCATAAGATCATTACCACAGAACAGCCCAAATACTTATTTAGCAGGATTAAATTTGCAAGATCCAAAATCAGTCTTTGAAATACTTTACCAAACTATATTCAGAACATAGGCAATGCACATATATACATACATACATAATTGGCCATTACAACCCTTTGGTCAGGATTACGGCCTAGCTTCTCGCACACTTCCTCTCAGCATATTTTTGGCAAAAACTCTGAGATTAAATAAACCTGCCATGAAAAAGTTTCTCAAAAAAGACTGGCATTCGGAGTCGACGTTAAACTGTAGGTCCCGCCGCTCAAGTATAAAATTAAGGCACACAACATGCTCAACAACTCATGTTGTGTGCCTTAATTTCATATTTCATTTTGATGTCTGGCCTGGGGCTCGAACCCGGGCTTTACATGTAATAAGCGAATACACTACCTACTCGACTACGGCGACTATAGGCAATGCAATTAAGTTCAAAAAGGAGTTATACAAGTTATTTAAGTGATTTTAAAATATTTTGATTGTTTTGTACATTTTTTACTTTTTATTTTTTATTAGTGATTATTAATTTTCATTTTTCTAATTTAGTTCTTAAATTTTATTGTATCATTATATATATATTTTTCTTTGATTGTGTGTATTCCTTTATATCTGTATAACTGCTCTTTGTATTGTTCCTACTTTATTTTTTACATGTCTTCATTTATTTTCTATCCTAATTTTTTGCATCGATTGTTGCATTTTCTGAGATTATAACTTAACTCCTTACATTTTATTACTTATATTATCAACAAATTTTTTATTACTTGTTTTCTTTACTGTATTCCCATATCACTTTTATTTATAGGATTAATATCTTGTTGTGCTATGACTAATATTAAATAAATAAAATAAAAAAATAAATTAAAAAAGGGCACAGTTTAGCTGTAGTTTATTAATTGATTCTTATCCATAAAATGACTCAGAATTTATACATAAATAATGCTGATTAAGCATTATGTCTATAGTGGAAGATATAGCGGTTTAGTAGTAAGAATTTCAATCAATAAAAAGACGAACATATCCAACACCAACAGTGTCAACAGCATTGACCGTTAAATTGCAAACGCAGGCAAATTGATCATTGCTTGAATTTACCAAACAGTAGTGTTAGCAACAATGTGTGCGTATGTATGTACGTTATTGATAGTTTGTATTTTTATAACAAAATAATTGTTTTAAACATGCGTCGGCAAAGTTGACATCATGAACACGCTACAATAGAGCTTACGGAGTAGTTTCAAACAATCATGGATAATATATTTAACTTATCGGCACTTTGGATCCTGCACTGGAGACACATGCCCACACAAGTACTGACTCTCCGTTCTATTGTTAGGCAGAAACTATGTATTTGGCTTGCGCCAAACGTACTGCTTTTTATCTAATCCATGTGAAGATATATACAGAAACACACGCTCTTCTATTACCACTTATTTATAAAAAATAAACAAATAAATACCCGTGAAAATGCAGTAATAATAACAACTTTAAGTGATCATTACATATTTTTTTCCGCTAAAAATAAAGAAAAAAACATACAGGGTACTCTCAGTACGCAAGAACGTTTTCAAAAATTAAATAATGTAAAAGTTAATATTGAAATGGAGAAACAAATTGGAACGAATTAATGTATCCAACAGAAAACGCTAGCGGTTTATATAATAAAATATGCACAATTTTTTGTGACATTTGCAGCGAATCGATGAATGTATCCGAAATTAATAAAAAAATTATCGAATCCATGGATAAGTGAAAAATTAATCAGATACTATGATTTATCTGGGTATACTTTATCGAAGATGTCGGAACAATAAAAATTATGTGTCAGAATATAAAAATAAACAAACTCAATAAATAAGGAAACAAACTTTGGAAAAACTAATTATTTTAGAACAAAAAAATTGTTGAAAATAGAAACAATATTCGTGTTACATGGCAAAATTAACGAAATAATTGAAAATAAGCAAACAATGTCGATGAAAACTTAACCAGAAATTTTAAAAACAGTAATATAAGCAAATTATTAAATGATTTTGTATTGAATTTAAAAAAAAACGTTAACAAGATAATACATAGGTTAGGTTAGCGTGGTAGCTACATACCAAAAGCTCACTTGAACACGCATAGCGGCCCGTTGTGACGCCACAGGTGAACGCAGTTCCTGTACTGACCAAGTTCCCCCGCACCTTGGAGAAAGAGGTCGGTCAGCACGAGATCTGCACATCCAAAGCACGACTACCCCGCGCTGGAAAACCAGCCAGAAAGTTTGATAAACGAGGCTATATCCTTGACATCAATGGACGATAGCTCCGTCAAGCTGACAAGGGTCGGAGAGCCAAATAACCTATATCTGCACCTGGCAAGAAATGGGCATTGATAAAGGTGAGTCTAGCGGTAGAGCGGGACTCCTCGTTGATCCAGGATAGGTTGGCGTCTCGGAAAAATTTCCACGCGATGGGCAGTTTGGTCGAGGCAAGTGGCATTCCTAAGTCGATTGAACAGGATTCCGGGAGTAGTGCGCCAGCTCTGGCTAGCTCGTCGGCTTTGCAGTTTCCCGGAATGTCACAGTGTCCGGGGACCCAGACAAGTGCGACACTGAAGCGCCCAGAAGGAAGGTTGAGGCAACGGCGACATTCCTGACGATCGTGGAATTATTCGCAATGTTCGACACTGATTTTATGGCAGCATGGCTATCTGAAAAGATCGAGATGCGGGTGCAAGGAACACCGTATGCGAGGATCTATTATGCGGCCCGGCCATTATGTGGTATGGCCATTACTTCCGCCTGGAACACGATGCAATAGGCCGGCATCCGGAGTGAAATGTTCAAATCCAATTTCCCGGAGTAGAGTCCGCTACCCACCCCACCATCGAGTTTGGAGCCGTCGGTAGATACATCCAGGAGTTCCGGGGGGACGGTCGTGTTAGGGGTCCGATCGCTTCTGCTCGGGCTCAAGAAGATGAAACCCCTGTCAAAACAGTATTCTACAGGAAGTTAATCGATTTCCATTGGGGCCACAGGATCGACCTCTAGAATGGAGGAGTGACCAAAGGGAATGACGCTCCAACGAGACAGGGCATTGTGTCTCGTCGCAGTGAACTTAGCCACCTGCTGAGCGAGGAGCTCAGTAGGAAGCCAGTTAAGCATTGCGAACAAGGCCATTGTGGGGGTGGTGCGTAGAGCGCTAGTGATACGAATAGACTCCGTCCAGGAGTCTGACGTTGTACCGCTTGTCCACAGCAGTCCACCAGAAGGCAACACCAAATAGGAGGTTGGGTGCGATGACTACAGAGTAGATCTAGCGCATGACCCCATCTAGATCCAACTGCTCTGCCGCAGCAATAAGCAGCACACGCCGCCTTTCGTGGCCTACAAGCCAGATTAGACCTCCAGTTGAGTTTGGGGTCGAGGATCAGGCCCAGATACTTAACCTCGGGACTTAGTGTGAGTCTGGTCCCGTTAATACTAGGGAGGCTGAAGGTCGGGACTTTGTATCCCGTAGTGAAAAGGATTGGATCTGTCTTGGAGGGATAGACGGATAGTCCAAAAATCCCGCACTAGTCCAGTACAATTGACAGTCTCAAGTTTAACTTATCGGACAGCGTCTGTGGACATATTCCCGACGCAGCAATGGCAATATCGTCCGCGTAAGCTATGGCGTTATTACCAGAGGATTCGAGTCTTCTCAGTTGAATGCGAGATTCCAGAGAAGTGGCGATAGAACACCGCCTTGTGGTGTACCTCTATAAACAATTCTCTGGCATTGTGAAGCCCCCACTGTGGAGGTTATTATTCCCGATTTGAGGAGGAGCCCAATAAACCGGACCAGATTCTCATCCAGGTTGGGAGAGTTAAGAGCCCTAACTATAGCGTCCGGGTTGACGTTGTTGAATGCACCCTCAATGTCCAGGAAAATGGCCAGAGTGTATTCTTTAACGTGCACCCGAGAGATAAGGAGTGCAGCGCAGTCTCCACTGATTTACCCCTCGTGTAGGCATGCTGGGAAGAAGATAGAAGTAGTGGATCAATCGAGTACCTAATATGAGCTTCAAGGACTCTTTGTAGTATCTCCAGAAGGAAGCAACAGAGGCTAATTGGTCTATTGTCACCCGCCTTTGTGTGGGGCGGCTTCCCAACCTTAGGAATGAAGATAACCCCAGATATTCTCCAGCTCCATGGGATATAGAGGAGCCTAAGGCTAGCGTCATAAATGAAAATCAGCCAGGGAAGAACAATTTCTTCCCCAGACTGGATGTCACCTGGAATAGTACCATCCGGTCCTGGGGACTTGAATGGTTTGAAGGATCTAATAGCCCACTGCACTTGGCCTGGGTTAAGAGTAAGGGAAGAGTGGTCCCCAGACGGCGGAGTCGTAATCTGGTGGAGAACTTGCCCTTTAACCTTCCTATACCCGCGCCAAAAAGTGTAACACCAATACCCGCGCACGGTCTGTGAGACCGACAATTGTATAGCCTATATCTCTGGTATTATTTCAAAAAAATTAATTTGAATTGTGTTTAATATTAGAACTGAATGTTCTCAAGTATATGCAAAAATAGAAAATACAGAAAAATACTTTTTTTAATTAAAAAAAATTCATTTACGTCCGGTATTTTAAAAAGGCACTTTTTCGTAAGGGCTACGAAAACTTGAACAAAAATACACTTACACTAAAAATAAAAAAATAAAAATTCATAACCTTAAAGATAACAATATAGAAAACAAAAATAAAAGAATTAAGACTCTTCCGACCCCTTACAAAAGCAGTGAGAGCATACCATAATAGCATGTTCCAAACAAAAGTAGTTATTACAAGAAATACATTTGTAGAGTGTCTGGCGGTTTTTTTTTAGCCTCATTCGAAACAACGGCCTATTTTTTTACTACTACATCTTGCATAAGATTTTGGACCATCTAACTTACATATTTCGGCGAGTCTATATCTTATCAATCTTGGTAAAGAGAGGTTTGTAACACGTCTCTTCTGGTGGGCACTTATGAGATCATACGACAATGTTTATGTTTTATAACATTACATAAATAATAACAAAAAATAACACAAAACAAATAAAAATATTTAAAAAGTTACCTACACAAAAGTGTTACACCAATACCCGCGTCGGTCTCACAGACCGATTATCGTGCATACTCGCGCTTTTCACAGATACTTCGTATTAGCACCAAAACGACGCTTATTACGAATAATGAAGCTACCAGATATCACTGGTACTATTTTTTTACAAAAAATTCGGAATAACAAAAAAATCGGTCTCACAGACCAACGCGCGGGTATAGGAAGGTTAAGGGTGTCACTCCCCGAAAAATTAGTGTCGAGGAGAAGTCTCCGAACTGGTCTCAGTCCAGCTGGCATCAGGCCGTTGGATGCATTCAAGAGACTTATGTGTGGAATTCAGAATTTTGCGCAGACGGCTTGTCTCGGCAGAGGATTCCATGCTCGCGCAGTAGTTCCTCCGCGAAGTCCTCTTCGCCCGCATTACAGCGTATTTAAGTTCCCTCTTCTTGGCCTTGTAAATTGCCCATTCACCGGTGGCCTTTGCCCTATTAAATACTTTGCCACTGGATCGACGGAGATCCTCGATCTCCTAGTTCCACCACGGTCGCTAGGGCTTACCCCTGTGTGCAGAGGGATTGACGGAAGATGCGGCCGCCGACTTAAATGCCCTATCCAAATCAAAACGGGTGGCAGAAAAGCACTTTTTGAATGCTTTAGATTAATTTGTGTGACTCTCAGCATCGGCATGAGAATCCACCATTGTCACGTCGGCATCCTTTTCGTCTGATAACGGAGGGGTTTCATCCGTGTCAATCTCAATACTGTCGAACAATTCTCCAACCAGTTCCAAGTTGGACAAATTTATAGTCGAGGAGCTACGCGTCGAGGAGTAGCTGCATACACTCCGGAGGTCCGGAGGGACGGCATCAAGGCTGGCTCCCGCTCAAATTTCACCGATCTTACTATGGCCGCTTTGTAGAACTCCATTGAATGGAGGTCGGAGCAGGCTATCAGCTTAATATGTCCCTGAAACCACCCTGTGTCACGACAGCTGGGTGAGAGACCGGATTTGACTCCATGACCTCGAGGAAGACATCGAGGGGGCTCGTTCCACCAGCCTCCACCTGGTGGGGGCGATGGATCCCGCCACTCAAGTATAAAACAACATACATACATAATTGGCCATTACAACCCTTCGTCAGGATTACGGCCTAGCTTCTCAACACCACTCATGTTGTGTGCGTTAATTTTATACATGAGTGGCGGGACCTACAGTTTAAAGTCGACTCCGAACGATAGATTTTTTGAGAAGCTTTTCTTGGCAATTTTTACTCTCAGAGTTTTTGCCAGAAAGTCGCCGAAGAAATACTTTTTGTATTTTGTTTTTGATGTCTGGCCTGGGATTCGAACTCGGGCCTTTCGTCTAATAAGCCAACACACTACCTACTAGACCACGGTCAAGTATAAAACTAAGGCACACAAAATGAGTGGTTTGAGAAACTAGGCCGTAATCCTGACTGAAGGTTTGTAATGGCCAATTATGTATGTATGTAGGCACCTGGTCAAAATTTTAGTTGTCTAGAGTCTACTAATGATAAGTTTGTATAGTGAATGAACAGCTATAAATGCCTCAACGTTCCCAATTGCAGTAAGTGACGTTCTGCAAGCAGGTTGAAGATCTGTTACGGGAACGTAAACGGCATTCGCAAATATAAAAGGGTCACCAAACAAATTTACATAATGGTAGTATGTGAGACCCATTACCTTCTTGTAACGAATATCTGCCGAATTCCGTAACATCAGTGTTGCCGTTTGCTAAATATTCATTTGCAGGGTAGAAACATCGAACAACCAATTTGTTGGCCAACAGATAGACAAAAGATTCCACATGCAATTGATTTTAATGTAATTAACCGTAGATCGAGCTTTGTATCAAAAATGATACATTTAATTTTTTGAGACAATATAAAAAAGTTGGATCCCTGATATTTTTTGAATTCGTTGGTATTATTATCGTCATTATTTTAAACCAAATAAAAAAAGAAACTTTCAAACAGGACTTAAAAAATTTAAAAACTTCATAATTCTGGCTTATCTTTCATTTTTGATACATACGACTAACCTGGGCATTCTTTGCTGTTGTGTATGTAATTTTTTTTTTAAAGATTTTGTGAAGTCTTATAGGGGATAATACATTATTTATGGTATTTGAGAAGGAATTGAAAGTTAAGTGTTGGATGAAAGTGAAAGGTTGAATTTTCTGTTCTTGATATGTTCTTGATATTTATTGAAGTAGTCGTAATCTAGTATGTACTATGTTATATTATTAGACGTCAGACCAAGGTTTAAACCGCAGGTCAGACATTTCCAGTTTACCACGAAAGGTTGTAATGACCGATTATGTATATACATATATATGTAATATTCTTGCTACTGAGGCCTCTGAAGGACTCACGAAAGTATTGACAGCTACAAACATGACAACAGGACGTTAATCGAAAAAGATGGTACTACTTGGAATAGAAAATCGTATGTCTAACAGTTTGAAAGAGAAAAAAATTACCAATTTACGCGCAGATTCGTAGCAGCTGGTTCTTGAAATGTGGTAGAGTCTTTCTTACTGCTCTTCTCATATTTATCTTCCGTGACAAACAAATATTAAAAAAATTGTTTCGTCCCATGTTTTATTTCATAGATATTACAGAAGATAATATTTCGGTCAAATATGTATATACGTATGAGATAACAGAATTATTTGCTTTGATAACGTGCTACTCGGAAGTGGTGATAAATTTACACCTATTACGCCTTTTCGAAAACTCAACTGAAAGTCTTTCAGCTTTTAATAATTAATAATAAACAAAGGCAAAATTTAATAAGAAATGGGCCTAGTGTGGGAATTGGATCAAGTGAGCTGGATAGGCATAGTCTCAATGATTACAAAACGGGTTTCTTTATGGTCGTGTGTTACTTGGGACTGGAGATATAGTCGTCGAAGCTAATTAATGCCTTCAAATGAGCAACAAAGGCAAAATCGGATAAAAAATGAACCTAGTGGGCTGAATAGCCATAGTCTTAAGACTTCCAAAACAGGTTTCCTTATGAATGAGCTTTACTTGGGACCTGAGATATAGCCGTCGAAGCTAATTGATGTCTTCAAATAAGCAACAAAGGCAAAATCGGATAAAAAATGGACCCAGTGGTGAAACGGACAGTATGTGGAACCGGATATATGGAAAAATCTATGTAAATACGGATAAAAATTTAATTTTAGTTAAATGGACTTACAAATTTTAATAATTCTCATTGAGTTCATATGCATTTATATGTATATATACAACAAAATGTCGTAGTTTTCGCAAGGTACATATTTTTTTTGGTAGATGACTTCCACTTTTTTCTTGTTGATGATTTGTATTTTTTAGGTCGATGACTTGCATTTTTCTTGGTCAATGACTTGCATTTCTTGGTTGATGACTTGCATTTTTTTTTGGTCGATGATTTGCATTTCTTGGTCGATGACTTGCATTTTTCTTTGTCAATGATTTGCATTTCTTGGTCGATGACTTGCTTTTTTCTTGGATGATGACTTGCATTTCTTGGTCAATGACTTGCATTTATTGGTCGATGACTTGAATTTTTCTTGGTCGATGATTTGCATTTCTTGGTCGATGACTTACATGCTTCTTGGTCGATGACTTGCATTTCTTGGTTGATGACTTGCATTTTTTTTGGTCGATGATTTGCATTTCTTGGTCGATGACTTGCATTTTTCTTTGTCAATGATTTGCATTTCTTGGTCGATGACTTGCTTTTTTCTTGGATGATGACTTGCATTTCTTGGTCAATGACTTGCATTTATTGGTCGATGACTTGAATTTTTCTTGGTCGATGATTTGCATTTCTTGGTCGATGACTTACATTCTTCTTGGTCGATGACTTGCATTTCTTGGTTGATGACTTGGATTTTTTTGGTCGATGATTTGCATTTCTTGGTCGATGACTTGCATTTTTCTTTGTCAATGATTTGCATTTCTTGGTCGATGACTTGTATTTTCTTGGTGACGACTTGCATTTTTTGGTCGATGACGTACATTTTTTTGTCGGTTGTGGAGTAATAACATTAGGCGACTTAGCAATGTCGTTGGAATGGAGGAGGATGCTCTGGCGAGGCCGTTATTTGATGCAGGCGTCTGCGAAGAGGATGAGCTTGTTTGCGTTGGAAGGGCCAGATCGAGGAAGCGCTGTCATCGATTGGTGTGACCAACTGGCATAGGGGCGCAAGAAGCAAAAGCGCCTGGAAGGATGTGTTAAGGCAGGGCGTTAATCGGGATGTTAATGGCCGATTACGTAAGTAAGACTTGGATTTTTTTGCTGCAATGTACAGCATGTCAAAAATGTTGGCGTAAATTTCATACAAGTCATAACAAAATGTAATAATGTAAAATAGTTTTTTTTTAAATGAATTAAAATGAATAAACATATTTATATTTTGTAAAAAAATCTATCAATAATTTGCAAAAGTTTTATCAAAAGTGATACATAAGCTAGAATTATGAGGTTTTTTTAAGGCTGAATCTACGGTTAAGGTGTCTCCGAAAAAAGTATTTCAGTTGAGGCTTCACTAGATTTGACTTCGGATCACTCACAATTGTTATAAATAAAATACCTAGGATATTAAAAATACCTCAGCGCTTATTTTGCAGAAAATATTGGTTGAGAACAGCAGAGGATATTGATGATTCTATCAAACTTTTGTGAACACACCTATTCCCAGATTTAACAAAATCCGTAGAGTTTGAAAGATTAATTTAAAAAAAAAGTCGAGTACAAGGCTGCAAAATAAAATCATACTAATGCTATATACAAATTAGCTTAGACAACTGGACTTAGAAAAAACGACATCATTTACAAAATCTTTGGAAGACAAATTATTTGAAGTTAAATTATTCATTGAGGCGTAAAATCCTGAAAGTTTTACCTGTTATCGTTAACCACTCTTTATGAAACGATATTGAAAAAGATTTCCTGTGCATCTGAAAGTAAGCTTTTGGGCAGCGATAAGACCGAATGAGTTTCGTGAGATACAGAAAACCAGCCGTACTCAGTACGAAGACAACTCCTGCTGTAGACATAATATTGCTTATTGAGCTGCCTTGAATAGCGACTAAGTTAAAGAAATTGTAGTCCTATCTTCGGTTTTAGTTATTTCACTCGTCAATGTAAAGTTACAGTTGTTTAACTGATACCGAAGAGCATATGATCTTATTACCAGCAGTCTCAAATCTTTTTAAGAAACTGGTAACCAATACCAATTCTAAATGCGAATAACTATATCCCCTGTATCCGGATCATCAATTTAATTTCGGTAGCAACGTAGCACTATTAAACAAGCCAACAATTTAGTGCAAACAGTCAAAACCGCCTTCGTCCAACAAACCTAATATGCTTAATCTAATGTAGCGCAAAAGCTAACAAAAGTGGAAGTTAATCCACGGAATTTCAGCATAATTGTTTAGTTGGTGTTTTGTTTCCTAGAATACGATATACAGTGGACAGCAAAAGTCTTAGTACCCCAATACATTTTAGCAATTTCAGGAATTTGTAACATGAGTTCGTACAGTAGTTTTGATTTAGCTGCCTTTTATTTAAGTGCGCATTGCCTTTACCTAAACAAAAATTTTGTTTCGTGTCTTTATTTCTCCAAATTCTATACAAAATTCTTTTTTAAGTGCACTATTTATACCTGCACATTTAATATATGTGCCTTATATTTTTTGAACTTTAAAACTTTTTTCATAACAAAAATTAAAGTTAGCTGCGTCTAACAAAAAAGAAATCTTTATAAAAATTTTTATTTAAAAAAACCAAAATCTCAATTAATTTTATCGTTGAAAAAATCGCTAGATCTGGTAGTAAATTGCCATCATTGAATCTCAGCTGTTTAGTTTGCTGACAGTCTTTAGGCATTGTTGTCCGGTGCTGGGCTTTGAGAGAGTAATCTATAATTATTCCATACCTGCTCAATTAGGCATGTAAAAACATTTAATTTAGCTGCCTTTTTTGCTTATCTGCACAAAATTTCTTGCAAAAGTTAGTTGTGCAGGTAAGTCAAAAATACTGTATAAATAATTAAACTTAGGGCCATTATTACAACTTGCCTTTAACTAAAGGGAGGATTTTAACGGGCAGATATTGTTTTTCATTATTATGAGTACCCAATAAGATAGAAGTGATCGTTAAGCTAAAGGGAGGATCATCCTACCTTTAACATTTAAAGGTCACTTTATGTTTGAAGTTGCCATATTATGTATTATTTTCATTATGGCAACTTCAAATTTTAACAAAATGAGCATATACAGTAGTTTTGATTTAGCTGCCTTTTATTTACGTGCGCATTGCCTTTACCTGCACAAAAATTTTGATAGTGTAATCTATAATTAAAGTAAAAAATTTAATTTAGCTGCATTTTTGACTTATCTGCAGAAAAATTCTAGCAAAAGTTAGTTGTGCAGGTAAGTCAAAACTACTGTACAACAAAAAAAAACAAAGCCCACGGTTGCCACTGCGTTAAGAAAAAAACTTGTAAAATTTAGCAGTTTTATCGACATTGCACCCGCACTGCCATATTTTTGCAAAAGTTTTATCTAGTTGTAATAACGAAAATAAGTTCAAGGTAACTTTCCAGTTCCCTTTAGCTAAAGGTACTTTTAACTAACCCCAACTTTAACGACAAGTTGTAATAATGGCCCTTAATCTAATCTGTTCACACCTAGTGCCAATATACATCTCCACAGTATTGTACTACCGAGGCCATGCAAGTTATTTGAATTGAGCACCTTATTTTTCTTCATCCATACTAAAGCATATCTAATGAGATTTGGAATAATGTGTTTTCTTCAGACGAGTCAAAATATATCTGGTCAATTCACACGACTTTGTATAGTGTACGTTGTATTGAATACACTTGGTTGTTTGTGAAAGCTCAATGCTATGCTGTTTTATGTATTTCGTATTCCAAATGTCTTCTTTTTATTCTTCGTCATAATTTTTGGCATCCAAACAATTTGATAGCTCGAAACCAACACAACTTTTTAAAAGGATATGAAAACATATACAAATTTTTTTCATTCACACAATTTAATAGCACGAAACCAAAACAACTTTTAAAAACATATGAAAAAAATGTGGATCGGATTTTTACATGAAAATTATCAACAACAAGCATACACTGTTATATATTCGTCCAACAATACACTCAATACAAGGATACAATGGCTTGTGTGAATTGACCAATCATTTTAACTCGTGCGGATGTACTTTAGTATCGAGGAGAAAGAAATGAAGTGCTCGGTCTCAAGAAAAGGTTAAACATGGTGGTGGTACTATTATGTGTTTCGTCACCAGACGTGGGCAATTTGGAATTTATTGAGAAAACAATGAATTAGAGAGACTATTTAAACATTATAAAGAAAAAATTCAGCAAAAGTTCGGAAGAATTAAGAATTTCTAATGGTCATTACTTCTAACATGTCAATGCCAATCATACCTCTGCTACTGTGAACATGTGATTTGCATACCAAAGTTTCTACAGGCTTAATACTCTTGCACAAAGTTCCGATAAGATTCCAAGAGACTATTTAGGAGATCATTTGGAAGAATAGCTACGTAGTTAACTGAAAAACTTGCTCATGAGTGCATGGCGGCAAATATCACCAGAAAACACTAAACAAAACTGGTACATTCAATGCCAAATAGGTAAAGGTCTTGGCCTTTAGGGATATCCAACTAAACATAAAGAACATATTTTCATATATTAGACCTTTGAATTTTAAATTTACTCTGAATTCTTGTTGGGAGTACCTACACTTTTGCTGTACAAAAATAAGTCATTAGAAACTTTTTTTATTTTTCTCTAGTTTTGTGATAAACATAAAAAAAATTTTTTGTTTTATAATAAAACAGAAATAAATTAATATAATAAGTGTAAAAACTTTAATTATTTATACGAACGTTTGATACAAATTCATGAAATTGCTAAAATGTGTTGGGGTACTAAGACTTTTGCTGTCCACTATATGTGGAATAAGATGAAATCAATCAATACTCAATGCTAATGTACTAATATATGATTTTTTCTTCTACCAAGCTTAAATGATATTTTTTTTTTAATTACAGAGTGGCAGCAGCGAAATTTTAACGAAAAAACCAGACGATGTATATGTCTCTGAACTCAAATGTGGAGAAATTTACCGCGATAAAAGGGTAGGTTACAATTAATACGTCTTGTACTAAAATAACGATCCGCAGGTTTTTTTATAGTGATAAGTTACTTCCAAAGTGAGACTATTTATGTATGTATATTCTCAAGACTCTTTTGAAATTAAAAAAAAAACAAATTTATTTCCATATAAAACACCGTGGTATTAGCCTTAAAAAGTGTTTTGGTGAAGTGTGAAGTTGCGCGTTTCGTGATGCATAAATTAAATTAAAATTATAAAATATATTTTCCAGTAATGGGGATCTGCTTCGCACATTCTTGATGTCAATTGAGTATAAATAATATTTCCTTTAATTAAATATAAGATCAAAATTGTTTGTGAGGTTAAAATAGTTTAAAAATTAATAAATTATAATAAAACGATAATGTAAAAAATTAATTAATGCAGCAGACGAGATGAAATAACATTTCTGTCAGTCAGTTTTTATATCTTGAATACTATCTAGTATATGTGAAAATTCCGCATCTTCCGTTCAGATCTCGTCGATACCACAATCAGTAGTAATTGTTTTAAAATGGGAATGGTTTAGAAATTAGATTTCTGCATATTCGAATCTTATGCGTTTTTTCTTATGGATTACTTTGTCAGATTTTGTTGCAATTACTCTATTTCTATTTTCCTTGTTAATTACTTTTTCTGTTTGACGAAATTATTTCTATTCTTCAAATCGTTTTCATGTCTCTCTCTTGCACCCTGATCCATTTGTTTTCAAACCCTTTCTAAAGCCGGTTGATTGGGTGAAATAGGTCTGTTAACAAATAATTTCACTTTCTTATGACAAAATGAAAGAAATTAATATATGCATTTATATACAATTCTAGTAATTCAACAAAATCTTTGTGGGTGTACTCCCGTTCTAAGAACCGCATAACATAAATTTGAATAATATATTTCGAATGGTCACGTCATTTTTTAATGTTGCGCTATAAATATTCTAACATTGAATTTTTTTTCCAACATAAACTAAATTAACTGAAAACTGAACATTTTTTAGTGTCGACAACAACTGTCTTTTTAACTTCAAAACAAACGGGTTGGTTTTCTTCATTGCTTGCCAATATTTCAGCGGATAGTATAAAATTTTTAGAAGAACAGTCATTACTGCCTTTAGTTGGCTGACGCAGTTTGTAGAAATCAGGGCCATGAGGAGCAAAACATCATCTCATGTCAAATTATCAACATTTTTCCTCCGTTCCCCTGTTTCTTTACCTTGTAGATTAACACCCAGGTATTTTGTATCAAAACTCTCCTCCACAACTTTTCCATCTACATATACACTAAAATTTTTGTTAATAAAAGTGTTAGGTCTAAACCTTGTTTATCCCGCATTCAAGCTTAGCCTGGTAATTCTCACATATTCCGGAATCATTGCAGCGTCGTATTCCATATGAGCTTTGAAAACAGTTTCACATTTATATGGGTAAAAGACACTTATATCATCAGCAAACATTACCAATTTTCCAAAAAGCTGTAGGTTTTGAATACCATTGATATAAACGCTAAAAAGTAGAGGGCCCAATACACTTCCTTGCGGAACTCCATACTCAACAGTTCCAACAGAACTCTTGTGATTGTTTATCTCAACATACTGCTTTCTATTTGTCAAATAACTTAACTATTGGAATCGCCTCTCTCTCGACTCCAGAGTAAGCAAGTTCCTCTATGAGGATTTTGTGTTCTACAAGATCAAAAGCTTTAGAAAAATCGGAAAAAATGCCGGCAACTCCATTATAACCATCATCAAGTCCTTTGCACATATTATTTTACACGTTCACAACAGCTTCCTCAGGGCCACACCCTTTTCTGAAACCAAATTGGTATTCATATAGCAAGTTATTATGCTTATATATAGGAAAGCTGTTCATAAAGATTCAAATGTTTTGTCAATTATATAAAGTAATGCAATTGGCCTAAAATTCGCTATCCTATTGGTAATTTTTAAACTTTCAGGAAAAGACGCAGTAATAATCATGTCATTAAATATTCTCTTTAAATATGGAGTAATTAAGTCACTACAACACCGTAAAGCTTTTGGAAAATTTTCATAATGTCCACAGCCTTTGCTTGTATCAAGTTTATTAATAACTTCCCTTATTACATTTTCTGTTGTAGTGTAAAAGTTGAAAACACATTGAGTGCGTTCCAAAGTTCTTAGATTATTACATGAATCTCGAGGCAAGTAAATAATTTGATTTTTTAGGATTTTAGCAATTTGAAGAAAATAATTATTGAACATATCACTTTTCTGTACATCGGCAATAGTGTTTCCATTGCCATCATAAACTTGCATTACATCTGTAGACTTTCTACCTATACTCTCGTTTAGAAATTTGCAGCTTTTTTTGGATCCTGCTGAATTTTGTCTAAATTATCCTGATAATAGCTATTCAAACATACTCTGCAGGCCTTATTAATTACCTTACTTCTTCGGTTTGAGATACCATCAGCGCAAACGCTACCCTGTCTTCTCGTTTTAAGTAATTTTTTTTTATATCTTATAAGTTCCATAAAATGTTATTTATCCAAGGTCTTAGTTCATTTTTAATAGACTTTCGATCTCTCTTTTCAATAGTTGCATTTGTTGTCGCGGTTGATATAATATCAATGATTTTGGAGAGATCTTGTGATGGATTTCGAGTTTCATGATACAAAGGTGGAAGAATGTTGATATCTTTCCTGACTTCTACATAATTACACACTTTTTTTATTACCTCATCATAATCCTAGTTTCTGACGTATTGTCTTATTTCAATCGATAATATTAGATGATCAGTTAAGAAACAAGAAATAGTATATATGAGAATAATATTTGAGATATTACTATAAACATTGTCAATACATGTACCAGAGCTCGGTCGTGTTATTAACTGATGACAATGTTTATAATTATAGCTTGAGAGTATATTCTCCAAGTTATATGAATCTGTAACATTACGGAAATCAATATTAGAATCACAGATAGGAAAATGACTACAGCTGGCTTTCCATAAAGTTAAAAAGGGCATTTAGACTACACTTCTGCGATCTATAGAATGAACTAAATTTCATTGGCTTTTCCATAATCATTATATTCTCCAAAGATATTGTTATTGATTCAATGAAATCTTTGCTTTCACAACTGCCTATTTTGTAATCGATATCGTTATTAATATATATTGATGTCTCACCATAACGATCTTGTCTGCAACAATGTACAGCATTATAACCAAATATATTGTAAATTCATTTTAAAGTCTGAAGACAACCGGGTTTCTTGAACTGCAATGATGCTTGGTAGTTTAGGAAATTTAGAAATCATAAGCTTAAATTTGTTAAATTTTCAATTGATAAAATGCTTCGTATGTTTACAGAAATTATATTAAAAACAGGAAAATTTAACATCTGATAATGCACTCGAAAATAATTAAAATTTCTAAAGTGTTTATTACTCATAATTAATTAAAAATAAACTATATATGTACATCTTAACTGAAATACATTATAATTAAAAGAAATTTACTTATTTTACCGTGCTGGAGAAAAAAAATCTTTTCATCCTCTATAACAGCTTTTCGTTGAACCGGTCTACGTTTGCCTTGGTTTGTAGTGGCCTCAAATAGTAAGTCATCTACCTCTTTTTCATTTTTAATCAAAATTGATCGCGATATCGCACTTATCCTAGCATAGATTTTTCCATTGTGTGTGTAGATCGAGTTGTAACCAACTTTTTTCAGAGATTTAGCATAATTAAATACTTTAAGCAAAGACTGTATATAGTCTTTATAGTATTTATAAATACACCTATCCCCCGTTTTACACGGAAGATAGGTTCCATAAAAAACCGTGTAACTCGAAAAATTCACTCTTATATGGAAAACCCGTGCTAAACGAAAATCACTATAAAAAGCCCTTTTTGTCAGTTTTTAATATGATGAATAACAAACACATTGAACAAAAACTAAATATTATATTTAATATCAAACACATTTAATAAATTATAAGAATATTAATTTATTTCAATAATAAAACAGATATAAAAAACCTATTTTAAATAATTCATTTTCTTTATAGATAAAAATTAAAATTAGAAATTCATTTAAGTTGATTGCGATAAATAAGACTTAACATTATATTTTCATTCAAATTTAATTGCTGTCACTTTCAATAATACGCCTTTTTTTTAGTAATTTGTGCAATATGTACTAAGAGTTCGTAACTGTAACATACATTTTGTAGTGTTGCATTTTGACCGTAAAATATTTTGACAGTAAAACAATGAAAATGTTATTGTAGATATAAGCAAATTATAGTTTAGTGTTTATAATTTCGTGTAAATGCAAAATTAATAAATTTCGTTACAAAAATTTTTATTTTCAAAAACCGTGTAAGATCGAAAACGTGTAAAACGAATACCGTGTAAAACGGGGGATAGGTGTATATAAAGATGTTGCACTGCCATACATTGTACTGCCAGTGCAAAATTTGTCGATGGCAGTACGGCTACTGCCACTTTTGGTACTCAGAGAATTATTATACTCAGAGAACGTATTGCTCTCTTCTATAAGCAATTTATTCTCATATGCGTGTAGACGTCTGTGCATATCAGGGTTGGCAAATGACATTTCTAAATTGTACAGACCAGCGTTTTAAATTGTACTTTTTTGACCCTAATTGTACAAAGCACATTTTTTATTGCAAATATATATGTTTATTAGAAATATATATTTTATTGTAATAAACAATATAAAAAACATAACAAAAAAGTACATACGAATTCATTAGGAAACATTTTTGCTAATATTGGTACTACGCTGTTAGTTTTTGCAGCGGTAAAATTTCTGGGGAAAACTTATTAAACCAGTTTAAGGTTTCATTATCAAAATTAAATTTTGTTTTCAGAACTTCGCAAAATTTTAAATACAAATTTTTGGCATTTTTTTAAACTGAATGATAACATTTTCTTCAATTTTATTATTTGATATATAAATATCTACCTGGGTTCCGCAATAAACATCTTCTATTGGATTGGATTGATTATCTTCATCATTTAAATATAAATTTGATATGTCATACTTATCAAGTACATATTTTTTAAAAAAATTACGTCTTCTGCTTGCATTTCTAAATTTATTGAATTTATTATTTTTAAAATCAAAATTGGGAAAACTTTGAAATTGTACAAAATGGGTGATTGGTGTACCATTGTACTATTGATGTTTGAGTTGTACCAAAAAAAAGTACAATTGTACCAATTTTGCCAACCCTGGTGCATATTCATTCCATTTCATAGCACCAGTGTTGCCAATTTTTTATGGTCGAAACGCGCAGTCCTACTACTCAAATGGCGTTAAAAAGAGCTAAGTAATAATTTTAGTAACTAACTATAATCAAAACGCGCTGAAAAAAAGCGCTAAATAATAAAAAATAGAAAATGTAATGGAATTGTTAAAAAAATTATTTTATTATGTACAGTGGACAGAAAATGTCTTAGTACCACAATACATTTTAGAAATTCCATAAATATGTAGCAAAAGTTGGTATAAATAATTAAAGTTTTTATACTTATTACATTAATTTACTTCTGTTTTATTATAAAACAAAAACATTTTGAATGTTTGTCACAAAACAAGAGAAATATAAGGAATATTTTCTGATGACTCCTTATTTTTGCATCGCAAAAATTGTAGGCACCTCCGAGAAGAAGTCAGACTATATTTAAAATTCAGGGCCTAATATATGAAAATGAATATCCCTCAAGGTCAAGCACACAATTTAACCTATTTGGCATTGTCAAGTGTTTTCTGCTGATATGTGCCGCCATGCACTCAAGAGCAGGTTTTTCGGTTAACTTTTATTTGAGGTTTAGCGACTATGTAACCGTTCTTCTAAATGATCTTCTAAATAGTCTCTTGGAGTCATATCGGAACTTTGAGTAAGTGTATTAAGCCAGTCGCCTTTGGCAGGCAAATCACATGTTAACATTGGCAGCTGTATGATTGGGTTCATTGACATGTTGGAAGTAATGAACATTAGCGATACTTAATTCTTCCGAACTTTTCATGAATTTGTTCTTTAGAATGTTTAAATAGTCTCTCTAATTCATTGCTTTCTCAATAAATTCCAAACTGTTCACACTTCGTGCCAACATGCATACATCACTTCGTTCGAAAAAGGAAAACTTAATAAATTAATTACAAGTGTTGGCAACTTTGTAAACGGATTTTCAATCCAAAACTGCTATGTATTACTTATATTTTTCCACTGACATAATTTTAAATTGTTAAAACAATTTTCCATTTCGTCAATATCGTCTTCTTCCAAAGAATTCAATGATATCTTTTGTCTTATTCGAAAAAATATTTTCGACACTAAATAATGATATTTTATTTTAAATTGTAATATTAGTTGGTAATCTTAATCTTATTTTATGCACTAAAGCTTTAGTAACTTTAATTAAATTTGTATGTATTAATTCTTTTTCACAACCTTCAATATTATTATCACGACAAGTCTTTTCAAAATTATATCCCAAAGAACTATATTCAATCAATGGGGAAATAAAAAAATCAAATAGAAAAGCGCCAACCTAGCGCGTTTTCTTAAAAAAGCGCTAAAGAGAAAAAATGCGACTTTTTGATGGTTGAAACGCGCTAAATATAGCGCGAAAGGCGCTAAATTGGCAACACTGCATAGCACAATTGTGCAGAGAGAACTCACGCGCATTCTTGTGTTTTTTAATTTAGTTGTCGATCAGACTGCGACAAGAACACATGTGTGATGGATGCTTTGTAATTTTATTTCAGAATGACACTCAAAAAATATTTTATGTTATTAATGGTCTAAGTCATGAAATGGCTTATTTTATTTTGCAGCATAGTATAATTTTTTTAAATGATTTGAAATTCTCGCTTTTTTCTTTTAATAAAAAATAGGTTTTTTTATTCTTTTTATTTATCTAAAAAACATGGCCTAATTTTTAAGCCAAAGATGGAAAGCTCTTTTAATAAAAAATGGATTTTTTATTTTCTTTTTATTTATCTAAAATTATTAAGGCAAAGATAGACAGCTTCGCATATGTAAGTTGATGAAATGAAAATTAAAATAGCGTTTATTACTAACACTTTTCTGTGGCTGTAAATAAATAAATTCTCTCAACTTATTTTCTCTCTCTTACTCGCTAATTCATAACCAAAAAATTTTTGGTATACATACATTCCAAATAAAAACAAATAAACTAAAAGAAGTCTTGTTTTCACAAAATGTGTTTGGAAAAAATGTTACCGTTTGTTTTATTGTAGGGTAAGAATACGTGTTTTATTGTTGTAGAAACGAAACTATATCGATTCGCACCGAAATAAAAAAACTTTATTAATAAATCTTTAGAAATCCATTTGTAGAGAGAAACAAAACTAGCAAATTATGAAAATAATCTCTTAATTATTACATACATTGATTAAATATTAAAATTTAGTAGTAATTTTTAAAAAATAAAGCTACAAAAAACATAAAAATATTTGTTGTTGAGCAATGCGTAAGTTGCACCAAAAATACAATTTACTCCTTTTGGTTTGATTTTAAATGATTTGAAATTCTCGCTTTTTTCTTTTAATAAAAAATAGGTTTTTTATTCTTTTTATTTATCTAAAAAACATGGCCTAATTTTTAAGCCAAAGATGGAAAGCTCTTTTAATAAAAAATGGATTTTTTATTTATCTAAAATTATTAAGGCAAAGATAGACAGCTTCACATATGTAAGTTGATGAAATGAAAATTAAAATAGCGTTTATTACTAACACTTTTCTGTGGCTGTAAATAAATAAATTCTCTCAACTTATTTTCTCTCTCTTACTCACTAATTCATAACCAAAAAATTTTTGGTATACATCAGAGCCCGGCAAATCCTATGCACGCGTGCATGTCAGCCATTATTAAATTTACAACAATGTTCTCTCACGATCAAAAATACACTCAGTCTGATTTGAGCATCCATTGAAAGAGGTTGTGTTGTCGCATGTTTCTGCTAATGCAGGGATGTACAGTATGAATATCCCAGAAAGTTTTCTATTAAATATGTATATTTCCAAAAAAACAAATTTTAATCTAAAATGCTTTCTTAAATCAATATAATCAAAGAAGTCTAAACGAATTTTACAAATTTTAATTTAATAAACTAATATTTTTAATTAAAATACCACCATTTAAAAATTTAAAGTTTCCATGCCTGCATTGTAGTGAATTTAAGAATATAAATTTTTCTCTTTTCTTATTTTTCGCTCTCGCACAACTGACCAATAGCAAGAGCTGCCGGGCTCTGGTTTAAGAGTATCTTTACACAACAACTCATTTACGTATATGCTTTTAATCGCTTCATTAAAGTGCCTCGGCCACGTTCAAATTCTGGTGTTCAAATTTTGCATATGTGTTGGTAATATTTGTTTGACGCAGCACAGCAACACATCAAATTTTATTTTAAAAATGTTGTGGAGAAGACAACATCACATGGTTTTCATCGGAAAAAATTCTTTTATGGTTTTCTTTTTTTTTGCAAACATTTTTTTTTAGGTTTTCTGAAAGAACATATGGGCTTTTGTTTGGGAGATTGTTTTGTTTTTTCTTTTAATATGACAAATGATTGTTTCATAGTCATTGCCCTGGCGCAGGCAATTAAAAAAAAAAACAAAAAAAAACGAAACTGCGAATTGTCTTTGGATGAAAGAGTGGTTGAAGAAAAGGGATGCATTTACGCACCAAAATGTTCTCAATGAACTCAAATTGAGTTCTCCAAATAATTTTCAAAACTTTTTAGGGATGGATGAAGGCACATATGAGGATATTGGTTGGACCGAAAATCCAAAACAAGATACTCAAATGTGTGACGCCATCTCTCCGATTCAACGTTTATCTATAACATTGCGTTTTCTTGCTACAGGCAATCCCGTTTCTGATTTAAAATTTGTCAGCGCTATTTCGGAACGTGCAATTGGTCGCATTGTTATAGAAACTTATGGAGAAATAAACAAGATTTTAAAATATAATATAAAAGCAATTAAAACAAATTATTAATGGACTTAATTTTTTCGGTAATAATTTTTATTAAACAAAACAAAGTTCATAAAAATAAATAAACAATATCATAAAATTCATAAATAAAAACAAAACTACATAAAGAATAACAAAACATCTCCTTTTTTATTTTTATTATCATTTTTTTGCTACACACTTTCGAAACACCCGCGAAACAAAGAGTGATGTTACTCCTACGAAATCTGCAGAAAAATGAAATTTGAAGTAATTGCGCACACACACATCAAATTTGCTTCCAATTTCTGCGGAACAGGTAGCGAAAATCAAAAGTATTTTGATATTCTTCAATCTCTTCTCAGTGTGTACGTGTGAGGACAGTTTTCTGTACGTGTGAGTACAGTTTTACCAATACAATCACAAAAATGGCAGATTGATCAATCTGGTTTGATCGTGGCTGTGCTGCTTAACTTTAAATTTTGATTTAGCAGCCATAAGCGAATCTTTAGGTTTTTTTTGAATTTAATTTAACAATAAGAGTGTTTCTATTTCTAGATTCATTTCTGTCTTTAATAATATTTATGTCAACACCAACACCTTTTATGATGCAGTTTTTACTGACTTATTCAGAACTTGAAATTTTTACAGTCTCTTTTATTCATTAACTTCAATCATTTTAGCAAATTATTTTCCTTTTGTAAAACAAACTATTTTCTTTTTATTCTCTGCAATCCCTCTTAATATTTCATCGTATTGTTTGGACATAAAAGATATGGCATCCTTCACTTCAGACAGCTGATCGAGTTTAGTTAAGCAGCACAGCCACGATCAAACTAGATTGATCAATCTGCCATTTTTGTGATTGTATTGGTAAAACTGTACTCACACGTACAGAAAACTGTCCTCACACGTACAGGCTGAGAAGAGATTGAAGAATATCAAAATACTTTTGATTTTCGCTACCTGCTCCGCAGAAATTGGAAGCAAATTTGATGTGTGTGCGGGCAATTACTTCAAATTTCATTTTTCTGCAGATTTCGTAGGAGAAACATCACCATCTGGTTCGCGGATGTGTTGAAAATGTGTAGCAGAAAATGATAATAAAAATAATAAGAAGTGGATGTTTTGTTTTTGGATATGTATTTTTGTATTTATTTATGATTCGTTATGATCGTTCCTTTATTTTTACTAACTTTGTTTTGTAAAAAAATAATAAAAATTATTTTTTTATAAAATTAAGTCCATTAACAATTTGTTTTAATTGCTTTTATATTATATTTTAAAATCTTGTTTATTTTTCTATAAGTCTCTATAACAATGCGACCGTTCCGAAATAGCGCTGACAAATTTTAAATCAGAAAAGAAATTGCCTGTAGCAAGAAAACGCAATGTTATAGATAGACGTTGATTCGGAGAGATGGCGTCACACATTTGAGTATCTTGTTTTTGAATTTTCGGGCCAACCAAATTTGGAAGTTCCTCATATGTGCCTTCATCCATCCGTAAAAAGTTTTGAAAATCATTTGGAGGACTCAATTTGAGTTCATTGAGAACATTTTGATGCGTAAATGCATCCCTTTTCTTCAACCACTCTTTCATCCAAAGACCCTTCGCAGTTTCCTTTTTTTGTTTTTTTAATTGCCTGCGCCAGGGCAATGACTATGAAACAATCATTTGTCATATTAAAAGAAAAAACTAAAAAACAAACAAAAACAAAATAATCTCCCAACCAAAAGCCCATATGTTCTTTCAGAAAACCTAAAAAAAATGTTTGCAAAAAAAAAAGAAAACCATAAAAGAATTTTTTCCGATGAAAACCATGTGATGTTGTCTTCTCCACAACATTTTTAAAATGAAATTTGAAGGCTGAAATTTGATGTGTTGCTGTGCTGAGTCAAACAAATATTACCAACACATATGCAAAATTTGAACACCAGAATTTGAACGTGGCCGAGGCACTTTAGTTGTATTTTATGTCGCTCAATTCTTCTCTTAAGTGCCTCGGCCACGTTCAAACTTTGGTGATCAAATTTTGTATATGCGTTGGTAATATTTGTTTGACTCAGCACAGCAACACATCAAATTTCAGCCTTCAAATTTCATTTTAAAAATGTCGTGGAGAAGACAACATCACATGGTTTTCATCGGAAAAAATTCTTTTATGGTTTTCTTTTTTTTTTGCAAAAATTTTTTTTAGGTTTTCTGAAAGAACATATGGGCTGTTGGTTGGGAGATTGTTTTGTTTTTGTTTGTTTTTTTAGTTTTTTCTTTTAATATGACAAATGATTGTTTCATAGTCATTGCCCTGGCGCAGGCAATTAAAACAAAAAAAGAAAACTGCGAAGGGTCTTTGGATGAAAGAGTGGTTGAAGAAAAGGGATGCATTTACGCACCAAAATGTTCTCAATGAACTCAAATTGAGTCCTCCAAATGATTTTCAAACCTTTTTACGGATGGATGAAGGCACATATGAGGAACTTCCAAATTTGGTTGGCCCGAAAATTCAAAAACAAGATACTCAAATGTGTGACGCCATCTCTCCGAATCAACGTCTATCTATAACATTGCGTTTTCTTGCTACAGGCAATTTCTTTTCTGATTTAAAATTTGTCAGCGCTATTTCGGAACGGTCGCATTGTTATAGAGACTTATAGAAAAATAAACAAGATTTTAAAATATAATATAAAAGCAATTAAAACAAATTATTAATGGACTTAATTTTATAAAAAAATAATTTTTATTATTTTTTTACAAAACAAAGTTAGTAAAAATAAAGGAACGATCATAACGAATCATAAATAAATACAAAAATACATATCCAAAAACAAAACATCCACTTCTTATTATTTTTATTATCATTTTCTGCTACACATTTTCAACACATACGCGAACCAGATGGTGATGTTTCTCCTACGAAATCTGCAGAAAAATGAAATTTGAAGTAATTGCCCGCACACACATCAAATTTGCTTCCAATTTCTGCGGAGCAGGTAGCGAAAATCAAAAGTATTTTGATATTCTTCAATCTCTTCTCAGCATGTACGTGTGAGGACAGTTTTCTGTACGTGTGAGTACAGTTTTACCAATACAATCACAAAAATGGCAGATTGATCAATCTAGTTTGATCGTGGCTGTGCTGCTTTACACTACCACTGCTTAGTTTATGGCTGCCTTCCAAAATGTTAGTTGCTTTGTGTTTGAACAAAGTATCGTGTTTTATAATGCCGCTGTACAAAATATATACAATGTATCAGGGTTGGCAAAATTGGTACAATTGTACTTTTTTTGGTACAACTCAAACATCAATAGTACAATGGTACACCAATCACCCATTTTGTACAATTTCAAAGTTTTCCCAATTTTGATTTTAAAAATAATAAATTCAATAAATTTAGAAATGCAAGCAGAAGACGTAATTTTTTTAAAAAATATGTACTTGATAAGTATGACATATCAAATTTATATTTAAATGATGAAGATAATCAATCCAATCCAATAGAAGATGTTTATTGCGGAACCCAGGTAGATATTTATATATCAAATAATAAAATTGAAGAAAATGTTATCATTCAGTTTAAAAAAATGCCAAACATTTTTATTTAAAATTTTGCGAAGTTCTGAAAACAAAATTCAATTTTGATAATGAAACCTTAAACTGGTTTAATAAGTTTTCCCCAGAAATTTTACCGCTGCAAAAACTAACAGCGTCGTACCAATATTAGCAAAAATGTTTCCTAATGAATTCGTATGTACTTTTTTGTTATGTTTTTTATATTGTTTATTACAATAAAATATATATTTCTAATAAACATATATATTTCCAATAAAAAATGTGCTTTGTACAATTAGGGTCAAAAAAGTACAATTTAAAACGCTGGTCTGTACAATTTAGAAATGGCATTTGCCAACCCTGCAATGTATTCTATTTCAAAACGTCGTCAATGTGTATTTTTAACGCAGTCAAAAAGCAATCACGCATCGGATTTATGGTTAATGCATTGTTTAGTTACTACGCATATCTACATAGTTTATATACAGTAGTAGAACTGCATACCAACTTTGTATTGATATATTTTGGAAGGCAGCCTACATTGTTTGCTTCAATCTCATTGTCTACTAAGTATGAAAATGTTGTTTACTTAAACCGGTGCATTATACATGAAAAAGTTTATCACATTTGTCGCACACAATACTATCTTGATTCTCTTTCACCTCCATCCTAAATTTTTTACATAATTTAATTACTTTTTTAGACTGCGACGATTTTTTCTGCACATTTTCCAATCAAATATTAAAATGGGCAGTTTTTTTTAATATTTGAACAGTTTTTGGGTTTATTTTAAGTTGTATATAGTGTTTTTTTTTCAAAAGTAAATACATACATAAAACACAGCTGTTGAAAATTTTAATGTTCTCTTCGCAGGGTTGCCAACTTTTATATTTTACATTTACATTTTTAGAACTTCTACAACTTTCGCTTTTAACTATCTGAGCAGTAGGTTTAGAAATACAAATATTAGAAAAAACAAAAAATATATACGATATTGGTAATATTTTTTGTTAAACAACAGCTAGATGTCATCGTGCAACATTGCAGGCCAAAACACTTGGCCTAATTACTATACAAATGGGGAAAAAATCACAATCAAACTATATATGGATTTTGTGCTAATTTAATGTCCATGGCTGTAGTTTTAAGTATAATCAATATACGATCAGAAATATTTTGGTTAACCCAAGATGAAATACTTTTTTGATCTCAAGTTTAGTGCTTAGCTCAAATATAGTCCTTAAAGTCGAATTATTTTATCAATGTGCGAAATATGACATTTGAATCTATAACGATGAAACAGTCGAAGCATAGTTTGCATGGTTGAAACAATTGGGACTTAGTTGCAATTTTGGCTCACATCTAGATGTCATTGTGTTAGCTGAATTTATAATCGGCTTGACAAATGACATCTTTGAAAGACTGAGCTTTAAAGAAGAAAGAAGAGCTTTAATAATAGACACGAAACAAAGTGCCAAATCATCTATGAAGGGCAGCGACGAGTATACATGAATTTCTGTAAATTTTGTAATACATGGACGCGAAAAAGTAACAAGAAGCTCTTTACAATATGGATGGCGTAAACTTGAATCTGGCTCACTACCAGTCTCAATAGAAGGTCTGTAATTGGGGACAGCATGTGGCACGGGTGCACCATATATTCTACTTCCGGTGGGATTATAGAAGATAATGCATGTGGCTGATTTAAAACCATGTAAAGTACCTTATGTTGACTTTAATGGTGGCAGAATTAATATTTTGGGTAAGTTTGATGGACTAGTGACGTATCCGAAAAGTCTAAAAGAGTTGTTGTAGTGGTTATCTCCAAAAAGCAACCATTATTAGGAAGGCCGTTTTTAAGAGCATTTGGTTTTGACCTTTGTCAAGAGAATTCTATTAGAGAGAAAGAATTCTATTAGGTAGTTTTACCGGCAATAAAGTATCGTTGCAGTTACTATTTTTCATAAACCTATACCATTATTTTTATCTTGTAAGTTCAAGGAAACCAAAACTCAGACAAATGATACATCAGTGTATGTTAGAATCGTACGCAACTCTGAATGGACTACAAGTATAAAAGAGATTTTTGCTGCCCTTCAAGGAAGTGAACGTTTTACCGAACTTAATCTCTCTCAGGCATAGAACCAATTATTATTGGATGATAAATCTTACGTTTTATATACTCGTAGTATACAGTAAAGTAAAAGTAAAATGTTTACCATTTTATATGAAAACTGCTGTGATAATTTTCCAAAAAACCACAAAGAACTTATTACGGGGTATTAAAAATGTATATCAGAATATCACGGTGACAGGTCCTGATGTGACTATTAATGCATTGAACGCTGTCCTTAACAAATTTAAATTATGTGGTTAAAAGCTCAGCAGACGATTTCAGAAACAAATATCATGAATAAGCAAGGAAGGATTAAAGAAAAACAATGATAGAATTTTATGTATAATTAATTCTCCCATTCCAACTACTATTTCAGAACTAAGAACTTTCGCTGGTATGGTAAATTTTTATTCAAAATTCATTGATCGATATTCGAACAGACAAAATTTTAAAAACGGGATTTTTGTTTGTTTTATTTATTTTTTAAATAATAAAACGCTCGCTCCCTGAATGGTCATCCTTTTTGGGTACAACCCAGATAGGATAATTATATGGCGATCGTGACGGTCTATGATCCCATCTCCCAAAAGCCGATTACTTTCTTCTTCCACAACGTTCTTTAATGTCATCGGGTATGGATAATTTTTTGCGTATATGGTGCTGATTTCCGTCCTTATATCTGCTACTACTACAGTGAAATGGGTTAGTTTCCCATTTGGTTCCGCAAATAACTGACTATGATGTTCCACGATGTTTCTGAGAGAAAGTTTTTGGCTTTCACTTAAGTCTTGAGTCCGTAATTACTTGTTGTTTACACTTTGTGCAATACGCTGTTTTATATTAATTCTTTGTCCATTTCCTATAGTGAAATAATTTGCGGCTATATGGATAACGGCTGACAGTTCTTTTAAACTGTCATTTCCTAACATTGCATCAAATGAATCAAACCCTGGTAGTAAATAATATTTTTGCGGATTGTCATCAATTCCTGAGAATGTTAAAAGTGTATGTTGTGTTATTTTAATTGCACCATTAACCGATTTTAATAAAAAAAATGGTTATTGCCCTTTGGGTTTTTTACTATATCAGGTCTAATGTAGTTTTTGTTGCTGCCTGTATCTAGTAAAAATGATTGTACGTCTCCGTTCCTCATTTTTGCCGTGGCAATGAGGAACAGTGGATAACCTGGCCATTCGTCGTTTTCTGGAAAGAAGTACCCGCGGATTTTTTGGGTTTTGGTTCACTGGTGGTAGATTAATATAGTTAACCTGTCTTGTTTCAATTATTTGTTCTACTCCAAAAGGGTTTCGTTGGTTATTGTATTCGTTTCTGTATGATTGCCCTTAGATTAAACTGGGGTCTAGGAGGATTCCAATTTGGACACATAAATTTTTGCCTTTGACTATTATAGATTATTGCGGGATGATAATCTGGTTGTAACGGTGGTCTTGTAAATCCTGTATGAGTTAGTTCAGGATAAAATGTACGCCCACCGAATAAACTTTTCATTCATTCATTTTTGAGCTTTGGACCTGGTCATAGTTTCTCCTATAAGTCATGTTGTCCATTTTAATGCAGATGTGTAGAACCTGTGGTAGGGATGTCGGTTCCCTAATACTTATTGGCCGGGAAGGGTCCCCATTAAGTCCCCTTATAAAAGTATCCAATGCCTTCTCCTATATGTGTTCGTCATAGCACTAATGTTTACTCATTAAAATCGAGGCAATCTACTTTATCTAGGATCAAAGAAAGGTGTTGATAAACCGTTTGGTAGAAATCATTTATAGTTTTACTCCCTTGAGACTAAGCACTCATTTGGTACTCCGAAGTCCCAATATCTCGTTTGTCTGAATAGTGCATCATCAAACACTTCCTGATTCTAGTCCAATCCAATGGCGTCCTGTATGATTCCAATGCTGTATCAGCTTCGCCTGTTATCTTAGATAACGTGTAGGATTGCATAATAACGTCCTCTACTACAGAGGGTTTCAAAAAGCGGTAATATCCTATCTACTGATTTCCTCCAAGAATTAAATTTACCTGGTTTACCAGAGAACTCCCATAACGAATTGACAACGTCCGGGACCTTATTCAATTGTTCTAGATTAGCACTAACTTTCCCTTTTGGTTTTTCTATCAATTCGCCCGTTAAGTTGTCATTTCCTTCCTGTATCATGAAATGAATCATCACAAATGATTCAATCTTTTATCTGTCTATTTTGCGTTTCGTTTAGTCTTGAAGTACTTGATTGTATCATTGTCAAAGCCCTATTTAGTCTCTCTGTTATGTCATCTATTGAGTCGCCCAGCACGGAGTTTATTGAAGGTTAGAATAGTTCGGAAGTAAATATTTTTATCACTGGAACAAAAAATTATTCCGGTAAATATTAAAAATCTATGTATTTTTGCCACTTATATTGTTGGATGGTCCCGTAAGTTTCGCAACAAATAAAATATAAGCCCAGTTCACAATCTTTGGCATTTAGATGGTAAATTTATACCATAGTAAATATTTGCCGTTAATTGTGAACGGTATTTTTGTTTAAATTTGCAACACTTATTGCAAACTTCTCAACACACAGCTGACTATCATATAATTTATTATTTTATTTATTTATATTTATAATTTATATTTATAATCTTATTTATTTCGTCCTCTGTCCATTTTTTAATCGGCTCTTCTCTTTTAATTCGTTTTTTTATGTAGTACGTTTCAAATTTTTGTGACTTTATTTTCAATGTTTTTATTTTTATGATCAGCTGCTCATTTGCTCAAGTATGGCATATATAAACTACGGTTTTGAGTGAGGGATATTTGCCAAACCATGGCAAGGGTATTTCTGTGTATTTTGTTAGTGTATGGTAAAAAAATACTCAACATTTGCAAATGCCATGATGCCAGACCATTTGCCCAAGATTCTGAACTCCGCTATACTGTTTTATAAAAATTGTATTTATAGCAAAATATTTCCTTAAAATTAACTTACTCTATCAGCATCATCATCTTCCGTCAGGTTTGGATTTCACTGCTTCAATTTATATATTTATGTGTGTTTTATTATTTCTTTATTTGTCACTCTGTTTCTTTTAATTTTTACTGATGTCCTTTAAATGTGTATGCCTTTTTATATAAAATGTTATTACTAGTTTTTAGTTTTAATTCTAAGTTTCTTGTTGTGATTTATTTTTATATTTTCCTTTTACGCTATAATTTTCACTCTTGCACAGTGTTTTTATTTATTAATTTTTAATTAAGTTTTCAATGGTTGTTTTAATTTAATTAATTTTTATTTAAGTTTTTTAGTTGTTCTTAGTTAAGTAATTTATTTTAATTAATTTATATTAGATTTATTAAATTTTATTTAACTAACTTTTCGCTTTCCACGAGCTTGGCTGATGATGGCTTCACGCGCAAACTCGGTTTGAAAAAACTACTGCAGAGCCTGCCAAGGCTTGACTGCGATTTTACCTTACAAAAGGACTTTAAAATTTTTCAACGAAAGGGTCCCTGCTCGGGCGCCAATTAAATTCACACAAATTATATATATTTTTTTAAGTTAATTTTTTATGTTGAGTGTCTTGTTGGAGACAACTTAACTTGTTTACTCAAAAGTAAAATCAACAGTGAAAATTTCTTATCTTTCTACCTTAACAATATACCTGCAGTTTTGTATGATCACGCTACTTATAGCGGCTCGTGTTGCATATGTGAAATAATTTTGTAATGTGCACTGAATGTGACACCCAGACATGTTGTCGGCATACAAATTCATTGTATTTAGTGTTTAAACATATTTTGTGTTAACTTATATATATATAGGGCTATCCATTTCGTGGTTTCAAAAGTATGGAACTGGAATTCGACATCTGTCAAACTAAGTTGTGAAACCAATTTTTTTCTTTTCAGTTGAAAGTCTGACATTGACGAAAATGGATCGCTTAACTATCACACAACGCATAAAAATGATCAAAACCTACTACAAAAATGGTGATTGGCGGTGGACGGCAATTTTTCGAACAAAATTTTCTTCAGCGATTAACACTCGGTATCGTATTTGGGGTTCTGAGAATCCTCAAGTAATTGAAGAGAGGCCATTACATCCACTACTTAAGTCACTGTTTGGTGCGCTCTTTGGTGTGATTGGACCTTACTGGCTGAGATACCCCCAAATATGTGTCAAAAAGTGGCCGAAAATTACATCAAAGAATCAATGCTTACAACACTTCGCGTGGAGGTCATTTGAATGGTGTAGTGTTTCACACATAATGTGAACGTTCAAACTTTACAATAAAAAAGAAATATTATGAAAAAAATATTTTATATGTGTTTTATTTACGTTTACTTTTGAAACCACGAAATGGATAACCCTATACATCTTATTTTCAATATGGCAACTTCAAATATTTGTCAACAAAATTAACAAACATAACAAAAAAAAGAAGCACGTCGTTTGTTTATAGTGCGTTTCCATTATGAGCGAAATAACTTATTTTGTGCAAAACTAGCTTATGTTTTTCTATTATGCTTCAATAGTTTTTGTTTTCGAAATGAGCTTTCTTTCAAATTATATATAACAATATATGGCAATAAAAGTACTAAATAATATTTCACACAGTTTTGTGCCAATATCAAATATGTTAGTTTTTCGAATTTGTCACTCACTATTATTGGATTCCACAGTGTCGTATTTTAACTTATCGAAGTAATACAGACAGTTTTCGATACGTTTTGGAGCAAAACTAGTCTATCTCAAACATTTTTCAAACACTAAAAATGTACGGGAAAACTAGTTTTGTGCCCCAAAACATATATGTACATTAGAGCGACTCACCAAAAAAAGTGCTCGATGTACCCTCCTAAAAATGAGGGTACTATTTTTCCATGTTTTGTCAATTTGAGAATCTATTTCCTTACCAACATATACAATATGGGTGTCATAGGAAAGGTTTTTTCAATGCGCGTCCAACTGTATATACAATTTGTCCAAGGACGATCATCCATGTCCTTTTTTTAGTGATATTCTGTTAAAAAGAACGGCTTTTGAATTTTTTCTTCGGGGTTGTTTGTAATAAAATAACCAAATTAACATATTTTAATCTTTAGTTGATTTAATTAAATACGGGTCTTAGCTTTTTTTGAAATTCGCCCTAGTTTGCGTTTTTTGAGTATAGTTTTGTAAATACATATAAACAAAAAAATGTAATAACTTTTTTTTAATTTGGGAAAAAAATATGCCCACAAAAAGTCGTGGATCATTTCTTTTTTTTTTTTTCTTTAGTCCTATTTTCATCCAAACATCATCTAGAAACTAAATCCGCCATCATATTAGAATTAATTTGGTTAGAAAAGAAGAAAAGAAAAATTCAAAACCCGTTTTTTTACAGAATATCCTTAAAAAAGGACATGGATGATTGTCCGTGGACAAATTGTATATACCGCTGGACGCGCCTTGAAAAAACCTTTCTTATGACACCCATACTCTATATGTTGGTTAGGAAACAAATTCTCAAATTAACAAAACATACAAAAATATACCCTTTTTCAAAATGGTCCAGCTCACGAGAGGTCAAAGCTAGAGCCGAAATATTTTAGATGTCATCTTAAAAAAGTCCAAGGTTCATACATCGAGCACGAATTTTACTTCCATACAACTTGAGTCGCTCTAATGTACATATATGGAAACGCACTATTAATTCGGCAAAAGTTATCGATATTGCTCCGGTTCTGCCATATTTTTTAAAAGGTTATTTTACAAGTAAGTTGTAATAACGAATAAAAGTTAAAGGTGATTAGAAAGTTCACTTTAGCCAAAGTTACCTTTTACTAACTTCAACGGCAAATTTAATAATGGCCCTTAATCTAATAAGGTGTGATTGCTAATTTTGATGTTACTAACTTATGTGTTAAATGACTACGAAATGATACATTATAACAGTTCAATGCCAAGATATTTATAAGAATTTATAATTTCAATAACGTCCTCACCGCATTTCTATATTAAATTTCTCGGGATTCTTGTGCCGTTACAATCTTTAATCTTTGATTTAGCCATAATAACCTTTGATTTAGCCATAATAACCTTCAAATTCCATAAGTTGCAGTAAGAATATAAAGAATTAATAATATTTCGAAGGCCACCAGACGTATCAGAAACAATGACAATGAACTTTCACACCGACAGAAAGAGCAGCTGCATGTCATTCATACCAATGAGAAAAGGTTGTATTCTCGTAAGTAGCCAGTTTGTAAAATAAAGAGTTTCAAGAAATCAAGTCCAAAGCGGTGGAAAGGTCAACAAAGAACGAATAAGTATTCGTACCATCCATCAAGTTTAAATGAATGAGCCAGGTTAAAAACGTTATCAATATTCGAAAATTGTTTTTGAAACCAGTTTGGAATTCATTAAGAATGTTGTATAAAGGTTTAACTCGATTCATAATAAAAGACGACTTCTTGTTTCAATGCTCGATATCAGACTGAACTGACCTTTCCTTATTAAGTCTTAATTCAGTTTTTGAGTGTGATTATTGAGTATATATTATTTTGACATTTGTAAATAAATTGTAATAGATTACTTAAAAGCTAATGAATAATACAGAGATTGAAAATATCTGTTACACCTCCCTTTTTTATTGAAAAAGGAAGAAATCAACAACGGGTACCAAACTTGTTAATTTTTTGCTTTTTCCAAAGATATATGTATCTTAAAATATAAGTTTCATATATTTTAATATGATAAAAATAATAATGTTATAAGTTTTATAGTTTATATATTTATGTATGTATATAAGCACTTTATTGCAAAAGAATACAAAAGCTTTAATTAATTTTTTATTTATTTATTTTTGTATTTAAAAGTTTACATAGATCTTTTAATACTTGGTTTTTGAATTCTGTTCCCAGGTCTGATTTAATAGTATTCATAGCACGAGTCACAGTATTCGCTATAGTAACAAAATACTTTGTTAAGTCACACATAAGAGTTAACGCATATTTATTTCCGTACCAAGATTCAGTGAATGGACCTATTGTGTCCAAAACAACGATTTCAAAAGCCTGATTTGGCGTTGAGGTTAAAACCAGCTTTTCCTAATTTTTATATTTTACTTTGTTTAGGGTACATTTTTCACAACTTTTTACAAAAGTGGCTATGTCTTTCGACATATTTTTCCAAAACTGTTTTGTTCTGAGCTTTGCATATAACTTTTTTTGTCCACAATGCCCTCCTTAGAGTGAATCATTGTGATAAATAGTCATTAGTTTTTCTTTTCTTGATTTTTCAAATATTTGTTCAATTGGATCAGTTAATATAATTTCTAACTTCTTTAACATTATTATGCCATGGTCTTTCAATTTTTGAATATTGCAAATTTTAAAACTTATATATCATCTTTTGGCCATTCTATTTTTTGAATATTCTGATTGACAGCTTCCTTTAGGAGTTTCGAAAGCATATCGTCTAAATTCAATGTTTCGTTATCAATTGGAATATTCAGAAAAGTTAAAATTTTAAATTTTTTATAAATATTTATGCGCAATATTTCGTATCTGATCTTCGGTATTTTAAGATTAAACTCATTCGTAAATTTGTCATATATGGATAATTTTTTTACGCTAGCGATTATATTTTAAATTTTCGGTTCTAATTCATTCATTGCTCGAGTTGTTATGGCAAATTCCTCCTTGTTAGCGTTTTTCAATTCGTCAACTGAAATTCGCGAGAGTGCATCCGGCGCAACATTTGTTTGCCTTTTATATATTCAATCGTAAAGTTGTATTCTGATAATTCAAATCTTATTTTTGTTAGTTTTGATGATGGGTCCTTCATATTAAACAAATAGACCAAAGGTCTATGATCTGACCTGACGGTAAATGATGTTCCATAATCGTATGGTCTGAATTGTGTTATTGCAAAATATATAGCTAAGAGCTCCTGCTCAATAGACGATTTCTTTTGTTTTGCTTTGTTGAACGATTTAGATTGAAATTTTGCCTTAAAACGGCTCCACAACCAATTTTGGAAGCATCCACGGTTATTATAAACTGTTTTGAAAAATCTGGGTACTGTAAAAGTTTTGAAGACATTAAATTTAACCTGAGACTTTCAAAAGCTTTGCTATATTTATCGTCCCAACTAAAATGTACATTTTTGCGTGTTAACTGGTTTAGTGGTGCTGCTACCGAAGCAAAATCCTTGATAAATCTGCGATAATAATTTGCGAATGCTACAAATCTCTTAACCTCGTCTTTATTGGTAGGAATTGGGTAATTTTGAATTGTTTTAATTTTAGAATCGTCCAGCAGAAGACCTTTTGGGGATTGGGGATTTAAGGATTGATTTTTAAATTACATCTTTTTAAAATATCGAAAAGAGTTTTAAATTTTTTTAAATGATGTTGGGTACTACAACCAATGACGATTATGTCGTCAACATATAAGAATGCTTGGTCCGATGACAGACCTGAAAACGCAATTGACATCATCCGTGAAAATGAATTTGGTGCAATGTTTAAATCAAACGGTAAAACTTTCCATCGAAAAGAACCCAAATTCGAGCTAAAAGAAGTAATGTCTCTCGAATCGGTGTGAATAGGTATTTAGTGAAAACCAGAATATAAATCTAGTACTGAAAAATGTTTTGCACGTCCAAGTTTATCTAGGATGTCATCGATCCGCGGGAGAGTAAATTTGTTGTCGATCAACTTCTTATTTACCGCGCTATAGTCTACACACATCCTATAGGATTTTTGCCTATTTACGCTCTTTTTTTTAAACCAAAATCAGAGGACTATTGTAATCCGAGCAACTAGCTTCGATTAAGTCGGTTTGTAATAAATTTTTTATTTGCTTATCGATTTCTTGTTTTTGCGAATATGGTAAACGATAATTTATGATGTGGACCGGTGTAGCATCACTCAACCTGAGTTTCTGCTCATAAAAATTATTAACTGTCATTTTATCATCTTTTAATGCAAAAATTTCGGCATATTCATCGCATAGTACAATAATTTATCTTCTACTTCCTTGGGCATTTAGATTTTCAACTCGTTTTTGAGTTGTTCAATACGTTCGTTGTCTGAATTTAGGGCCTTAATCGAGTATACATCATAATTTGAAAGCTTTTTATTTTTAATATTAAAATTTGTAATATTGTTACGCAAAGGGAAACAGTGTACCATCGTTTAGCATTAAAATACTAACACTAACAATACAATGAACATGTTGATTAACTATAGCTACACTAACATCACAACCTTAGTATAAGAAAAAGAGACGGACAAGTATGAGAGAAAGCAATAACAATCCAGCAATGTCAACCAGATACACAAACAACAATGTAGTCGCGATAGAATTCTCGAGAAGGCGAGAACAAGATTCTTCCCCTTCGAGAACGTGGCAGGAGTCAGTACTAATTCAGTCAGTCTTGTGTGAAGACGCGTGCGTGGGAAGTAAACAGTTGCGGTTTGGAAATCTCCGCTATAGATCTGTACACAAGTATAAATGTTGTTGCTTACAAAAAGGTTGTAAGCAGAGAATAATAACGAACAAGCAAGTTGTTGTTGTATCCTGAAGTTGTATACGGTGGCAAACAAAAGTAGTGTGATAAATAAAGAGTTTAATTGAAACGAAACACATATTTGTTTTTATTTTGGTTCGCAATCAACGAATTCACAATCTAAACGTTTTAAAAAAGGCAAAAACGTAACAATATGTTTAATATTGTCGGTTATATTAACTATTTTCAATATGGGCTGTTTCGAATCTATAATACATTTACCAATAAAAACTCCGTCACATACCTCTTGTGCATCTACGCACATATATACATTTCTGCTTGTAGTAGTCGCCGTAGTCTAGTAGGTAGTGTGTTCGCTTATTAAACGTAAAAGCTCGGCTTCGCGCCCCAGGCCAGACATCAAAAAGAAATATGAAAAAAAAATATTTCTTCGGCGACTACCTCTCCCATGAAAAAGTTTCTCAAAATCTGTCGTTCGGAGTCGACGTTAAACTGTAGGTCCCGCCACTCAAGTATAAAATTAAGGCACACAACTTGAGTGGTGTGAGAAGCTAGGCCGTAATCCTGACTGAAGGGTTGTAATGGGCAATTATGTATGTATGTATATATCTGCTTGTGAATCAACTAATTTTAACTTGATAAAATTTGGATAGCTTTAAATTTATGTAAATAGCTTTAGTTGAAATGTTTTTATTCTTAGTTACTGAATGTGAATTGTTTGTGTATCCCCCAGCGACTCTTGTTGAGGGGCATCTGCGTTTAAAGTATATGCTCTTGCATTATGATTAGTTGTGTTGGCCCGGTTATAGCTGTTATTATTATTACCACCACGATTGCGTCCACGGTTGTACGTGTTGGAATTATCATTTCTAGTATGATTATCATTATTACGGTTGTTAAAGCCTCTTGAATTATAGCGAAGAAAATAAAGTATAAAGAATATGCGTTTTAACATATTTTGGAACATTTTTAAAAAATATTTCATGACGCGGGGGGAGAGATAGAAGGGAAGGATACAGAAACCAAGAGTGTAACAATGCGTTGTTCTCATCGTGCGTTTTTGCTGTTTGACCACTTTTGTATTTATTTTTCTGAAATCACTTATTCTGGTGTTAAAAACATTTCTGGATGCGGGAGGGAACATAGAAGGAAAAAAGCAAAAACAATGAGCGTAACAATACGTGGCTCTTATCGTTCGTACCTCTGTATATTTGTGAATACTTTAGTTTGCGTGTGTGTGCATTGATAATTTTCATTGTTTGATCAAATTTTTATTTCTTTTTGTAAACTTAGTCTGTTGTTACCTTTTAACAAAGAAGGGTGATAGCGGATGTTTTAAACTTTTGTGAACGCAAATGAATTATACATATATGTATAATTTTTTCAATGCATTACTATATATGAAATTTATTGTCTAACTATTTAATAGCTACATCAATATATTTATTAAATATATGTATTTCTACAATATTTATATTTTTGGATGCGAATAAAAAAAACAAGAATTCTTTGCCATCAGGCATAAAATGTTGCGTAAAAACATGCCAAAAATCGAAACGACATTTTAAAGGTGTAAAAATGTTTAAATTTACTTCTTCAGACATGATGGTAGGACAAATTTGGCGGGAGAAATGTCGAATACCTGAGAATTATTTCGATAAAAATCTCTTCATATGCGAAAATCATTTTTCGAGTTCATACGTTGGAAGAAAAAAATTAAAGGCGGAAGCAATTCCAACTGAAGACATGGATGAAAAAGACGATGAATCGGAAGATTTTAGCTTAGAGTTCCGTTTCTCCCCAAAAAATATAGAATGTAAATATTTCACACATTGCGAAAAACAAATGCAGCTAGTAAATCAGCACAGGAAAAATATTCCAATATCCTAAAAAATACAAAAAAGTAGAGAAATTTTAAAATCAAAGAGACGCACTAAATCTGTAAGAAAGTTTAGTCGTAAAAATGAAGAAAAGTCTCCTAAAAAATCGATTGATAATTTAAAAATATTAGCGCAGAAAGCAAAACCTTTTGTAAGCTTCTGTTGACCTCTCGGCCAAAGGAATATTCAGCAGAAGTTAAATATTTAGCCCAGAATATATTTTACAAGTCCCTATCCACATATTTTTTTTTATGGGATAAATTAAATTTACGTCTGCCACATGTTTCCACCTTAAATCGGTTGAAATTAAAAAACCAATTAAATTTCTTCAACCAGGGTTAAAAAATAATGATTTTGAATCCGTGATGCAAAAATGCGCCCAGTTGGATAACAGAGATGCGAAGCATATGGTCTTAATAATGGATTAGATGAGCATTAGAAAAGAGTTGAGGTATAAGGCAAGTATGGATTTAGCAGATGGATTCGCAACCCTAGCATTTGAAAGAACCAATAGAATTGGCACCGATGTGTGTGTTTTTATGATAAAGTAAATTTTTTCCAATTTTACGATAATTTTAAACTATTTCATTTCCCAAAATGGTTTATCTGTGCATACATTAAGTGAAATCGTAAAGGAAAGTATTAAGATTTTGGAAAGCATTGGTATAAAAGTTTGTGTCCTTGTATGCGATCAAGGCTCAACTAACCGAAAATGTTTTTCCAACCTTAATGTATCTGTGGATAAACCGTTTTTTGAAATAAATGGTCAAAAATTTTTTTTTATGATTTCCCACACCTAATTAAGTCTTTGCGGAATGGGTGGTTAAAATGTGATTTAAAAACACCGGATGGAACTGTAAGCTTCCAAGTAATTAAAGAACTGTATGAAATGGAAGAAAATGCAAAAACTAAAATGTGCCCAAAGTTGACAAGGCTACACATTTGTCCTAATACTTTTGAAAAAATGCGAGTTAAATTTGCAACACAAATTTTTAGCAGAACTGGTGCCGCTACTATTAAAACTATATGCGAAAATTTTCGATTGTCTTAATAGTGGCTCTCTTTACGGTGATAACTGTTATAGATCTGCAATTCAACTAAACAGTGAAGCACGTAAATTTATAATTTTTTTTAGAGTATTTAGAAAAGGTGGAATTTGTGGACCAAAAGAAGCGTGTTTTCTTTTTAAATGTGATGAAGCTCACCGTAAATTCAGTTCTTATGCTAATTAATGAAATTTTAAAGGAAGGTAGTGATGTATACTTCTTGATGACAAAATCACTGAATCAAGACAAATTGGAGAACACGTTTTCTGTATTTGCCCAAAAAAGGGACAACAATAACAACCCGTCCGTAGGCGAAGTAAATAATATTTTGGCAAAAATTATGGTGACTAAAATAGTTAAGTCAAGCTCTTCTAGCAACTGTGAGCTTGTACAGGACGAGATAATGCAAGTTGATGCTGACTGTGAACCAGATTTATCTATTGAACATAAAGAACCAAGTTGCATTAAAATTTACAATGTTGATTTTGACAGCCAAATATGCAAATTGTTTTTTGGAAGATGTTTTCGATAATTCTGCATCTATAAATTTCGAACTTGTTTCGATGAGATACTTTGTTGGATATGTGGCATTTAAAGTTATTCCAAAATTACAATTTGAAAGATGTAGTGATGAATTAAGAAAGATGGATGAAGTTCTAACTGCTCCAAGCGAGCTTTTTATATACTTTAAAAATTATCAATCGCTAAAAGATTTTGGAAATTTAGTTGCTCCATCAGATAAATTAATGGATGTAAACAAAAAACACATTTTAATATTTCATAAAATCTTTAAAGCTGAGCCCCAAAAATTGGTATAAAATACTTTATTATACAGTCATGTAAACGCTTGACCCCAGAGTGGTTTGCCGACGCTTGTTCTGAACACAAAATATAAAATAGAAATATTGGACTTTCTACTACTTCTCCGAAAGCATTGCTCTTGGTTTATAGAAAATGAAAATTTGTCAAACAATTTCTATTAAAATAACAAATTTATCAAAAAATTTCCGTTAAAATAGAAAAATTAATCAAAAATTTTCCATTAAAATATAAAATTCATCAAAAAGTTTCCATCAAAATAGAAAATTTATCAAAAATGTTCTATTAAAGTAGAAAAGTTTTCAAAAATTTTCTATTAAAATAAAAAAATTCCATTAAAATAAAAAATTTTCTATTAAAATAAAAAATTATCAAAAAATCTCTATTAAAATAGAAAATTTATCAAAAATTTTTCATCAAAAAAGAAAATTTATTATTGATGCATCCGCTTTTGTCTTGCTCTGTTGAAAGCTGACAACAGAATAAGTGATTTCACAAAAAGAAAACAACAAATAAAGAACATACATATGTACATACACATGTACATACGTACGATGAGAGCAACACATTGTTACGCTCTTTGTTTGTGTTTATTTTCCTTCTGTCTGAGGCCCCCCCCCTTTTATCTAGAAATGATTTTTAAAAAAGATTTTGGTGAGAACGGTTCGTAATGTTACAACCCGCCATAAGAAGTTTTACTTTTACATAATGCGTATTCTTTATATCCATATTCTTTGATTATAGTAACCACGCTTATAACTATTTCTCGATTGAAATTTTTGTTGTTAAATCGATGATTATTCCTATTTGAAAAATTGCCTGTACCATGATTACGAAACTGAAATGCCAGAATTTGTTTTTCATTTGACTCGTTTGTTTCATCTATAACTAACTTCGCTAGTACGTCTTTCGGGTCAGAAAAAACTGTGGAAGCAAGGGTAGATTTTACCAAACTTGATTTAGCGTTTAATCGACAAACACTAACTGTTTGCTCGACAACCATTTCGTGTGCCTTAGCCTTTGTAATTCCCTCAACTACTAAATACTTTTCGAGAGCATCAGCAAGCTCTTCTGCTTGTTTCGCAAATTCTGCATAATTATTATTTCTTATCTGTAAAGCCGCAATTTTTCCCGCAACAAGTTTAGAAATATCCGGTTTTATTTTATTTTTTAAAGCAGTTTTCATGGATTCAATTGTATTTACATTTTCAGGTAAAGCTTCACGAGCTTTTCCTTCCAGTTTTTATTTTATAAATGCAATGAAAGTAGAATTTAGATTTTCGTCAGTTAAGTCTTGGATTAAGTTAATATTATCTAAAAATTACTCCAGCGCGAGAGGGTTCCCATCATAATTTTCTCTAATTATACCTGAACATAAACTAATAAATGATTTCTTCTGATCTATGGTAGCCATTTCTATCTCAGAAAATTTCTTTTCTGTAGTTCCTTCTTTTATTTCCGTGTTTTCTTCTTCAGTTTCTAAATTGACTGTACCAACCTATCAAAGAACTTGACTAAAAGCTGCCTGCAATGTATGATTCTTTAAAAAGTATTTGTTTTTGAAGTTTCGGATGGTTGTTCAATATTTAAACTTGTGTGTGATATAATTGTGTTATAGTTTTCAACAAGTAGTTTAATATATTCATTTCTTTTTTAGTAGAAAGTGAAAACCGGCCACTTTAGATTCTTTTTGTTACGTTATTAAAATTTTTAACTTAATCATTTAACATAGTTTGACTGAATTTTGTCATTATAATTTAAAAAAAAACATCTCAAATTAAAAAGTGCATTTGAAATTACAATATTTACATTTTTGAAATTCTTTTTATCCTGGCTTTGTATTCTTTTTCAATAATATTCAAAATATTCAAAAATAAAATTTATATGTATTTTTATTGAATTTTTTGGTTTTTTTTAGTTTTTTTTCAATTTTCAAATAAAGTTGCAGTTACCCACACGTAACGTAACGTACCGTAGCGAACGTTCTCTTTTAGTTCTCGTTAGCAAACCGGAACGATCTGTATAAAACAGAATTCTCCCACGTTTTTACGTGACATTTGAACATGAGAGATGATGAGCAGTGTTACCACGAAAAAAATATTGTAAACAACATTTGCAAAAAAATCACCAAATAAGGAAAAATATAACCAAAATTAAATTCGCAGTTTTTTTTATTTTATATTTTTCAAATTTAAATTACAATTGAGAAAAAGAAACAAAAAATAAAATATAAGTATAGTCTTACTAATTAATTAATTTTAACAAACAAAACAAAAGCTATTTTTATAAGTAAAATAATAATCCGAAAAAATCAACACATTGCACAATAAATAACTATAAACGGCAACACTGATGATAAGTGCAAATGTCTGTATACAAATTTCTGTGCATTGTGTTGTGTTCGTTTGTGTGTTGATTTTTGTTTTGTTTCGTTTTTATTTACATTCTTCGTTGACATATGTCCCGTTTTTAACGTTTCTATAACTACATAAACGTTTTTAAGGCTACGTACGTTATGATTTTACGTTTTACAATTAATAATATAACAAGTAGTAAATAAAGGGTGATTTTTTAGCTATTATCTTTTTAGCAACACTGGTTTAAACAGTTCACGCACGTTTCGTATTTTGTTTCACTGTCAAACATCTTCAGTTTGGTCTATAATTTAACCATGAATCGTCTTACAAACGAACAACGCTTGAATCATTGAATTTTATTATCAAAATGCGTGCTCTGTTAAGAAAGTTCATCGCGCGCTTCTTCCATTTTATGGTCAGTTTAATCGACCCACTGAAGCGGCTATTCGAGATATGTAAATAAGCAGAATTGTCGATTTTGGAGTGAAGATCAGCCAGAAGCATTGCAAAAGCTACTAATACATCCAGAAAAAGTCACAGTTTGGTGCGGTTTATGGGCTGGTGGCATCATTGGACCGTACTTCTTCAAAGATGCTGTGAATCGTAACGTAACTGTGAATGGTGAGCGCTACCGTGAGATGATATCCAACTTTTTTTTCCCCAAAATGCAAGAGCTTGACTTGCATGACCTGTGGTTTCAACAAGACGGTGCCATACGCCACACAGCACGCGTAACAATGGACTTATTGAGAGGCGAGTTCGGTGAACATTTTATTTCACGTTCGGGACCGGTCAATTGGCCGCCTAGATCGTGCGATTTAAAGCTTTTAGACTATTTTTTGTGGGGCTATGTTAAAGCTCATGTCTATACAGACAAGCCAGCTTCAATTGACGCATTGGAAGACAACATTGAAGCATTTATTCGTGAGATACCGGCCGAAATGTTGGAAAGAGTATGCCAAAATTGGACTAAGCGGATGGACCATTTGACGCGCAGTCGCGGTCAACATTTGCATAAAATAATCTTCAAACATTAAATTATATGGACCGTACTATCGATTCAAATAAAGATTTCATGCATTTTTCTGAATTTTATGTGTTTTTTTTTAAATTTTCCTATAACTCTTAAAAAATCACCCCTTATTATTCTATATAATGTTGAATAACACTAAGTTTTAAATATATAATTTCACATATATTTCATTAGTCTCTTAATATATTAATAGCCGCTTTAGTCAGTTACTATTTAACTCTCACCGCGTGTGCAGTGCTTTTATAGTGACATTCTGTGAAGAAAAAAGAAGCAAAAAGTGTAAAAGAAAAAAAAAATAAAACTTTTTAACAATAAAGTATAATTCTTTAATAAATATACGTATATACATATATAATCATCCTCGACTAGTAACATTAATATACTCCAGCTCCCATCATGGGAGGTATTCTCTTTGACAGAGACAAATCGGTCTCTAACCCTAATTCTATTCACCCCTTATTTTTAATAATGAGCAGATCAGGTGTTCACGCAGAAAGCGGTCTTACTAATGTTTCTCCTTTCCTTATACAAAAATCCATCGATACAGTTGCTGGAAAAGTTAAATTTTGCAAAAAATTGAGGCCCGGACAACTTCTGATACAGTGCTTCAATGGAAAGCAAGCCAACAAAGTAATAAAAATGTTAAGTTTGTCTGTTAATATATTCGTGAAAGTTGAAGAACATAATACTCTCAATCAATCTAAAGGAATTTTTTATTCCAATGAACTCCGGTGCTTATCTGATGAAGAACTTCTAAGCGAAATACGTTTACAAAACCCCAACGTGGTAGAAATTAAAAGACTCAAAAGAAGAGACCCCGAGAGCAGAATATTAACATCTGCTGATATCGGATTATGATGTGAGAAGCTAGGCCGTAATCCTGACTGAAGGGTTGTAATGGCCAATTATGTATGTATGTATCGGATTATATATCACAACGTTCAACGTTAGTGAATTGCCAGAAAAAATTTTACTAGGCTATGCGTACACTATGGTAAAACCATATATTCCTAACCCACTTCGATGCTATAAATGTTTCCAGTTTGGCCATGTATTAAATGACTGTCTCTCACAAGAAAAAATTTGTCCACATTGCAGTAACACCGAACATATACCAGCTGACGAAACAGGCAAACGAGAGAAATGCAATAAAGAAGCAAAATGCGTTAATTGCCAACAACCACACAACAGCTTCTCGAAACAGTGCGCTATTTACAAAAGAGAATATGATATACAAAAAATTAAAGTGACACAGAAAATAACATTAAATCAAGCGCGAAAAGAATATGAGAAACAAAATCAACTACCAACAACATATGCTTACGCAGTCAAACCATGCAATTGTGTATGCAAATGCAAAGAAGAAATAAATAATATTAATACAAATAGAAAAGAAATAGAACATACAGCTAATACCACCAAAAAACCCACACCAAATTCCCCAGTACGACAAATAGTTAAACTTGATGGATCAAAAATAGATTTGCTACCAAAAAATATATCCAAAAGGAACAAGTGCAGAAAAAAAGAAGAAAGAGAATTCATCAAAAACATCAATAATAACAAATGACAGCCTAAAACTAAATAACGAAGACAATAATGATGATTCTAGCGACTCTACCTTAAATGAATAATCAGTATAAAATAATTCAATGGAACTGCAACGGATTTTCACACCATCTAGATGAAATAAAACTTATATTAACTAATTTTAATTGTTTGGCTTTATGTATACAAGAAACTAGATTTAAATCGAATAATTATACTAAACTAAAAGACTACACTTGTTTCTATAAGAACACGATTTCATCCACATCTGCATCTGGTGGAGTTTGTATATATCTCTATAATATGTTTGATGGAGAAGAATTGTCAATTCTATCACGGTACCAAGTTGTCGCCATTAAAGTTAAGTATCCAATAAAATTTATAATTTGTTCAATATATCTTCCAAACTCGGAAGATATTTGCGAAAATGATCTAAGTAACATAACTTCACAATTTGATTTGCCTTATCTCATATTGGGAGACTTTAATTCTCATAACTCCCTCTGGGGCTCTTCTAGAACGGATTCAAGAAGAAGAATAGTTGAAAATTTTATTAATAGTAACAACCTTAATATATTAAATAGACCTGAATGTGCTACACACTTTAGTCTTGCTTACAGATCTTTTAGTAATATCGACTTAAGCCTAGTAAGTCCAGATATTAACTACCTTTTCGAATGGAATGTTTGTGATGATTTGCATAATAGCGACCATTACCCTATTATTGTTGGCTTGAACAGTTTCTCACCAAACTTCCAGCGTAGGCCAAGTTGGAATATGAAAAGAGCTAATTGGGATCAATTTAAGTGTAAATTTACAGAGGACCTTTCAGCCGCTGTTAACATAGACGTGGTCGAGGAACATATAACTGGTACCATATTAAATTCTGCTAGGATAGCCATTCCTCGTAATAATGTGATCCATAATAGAAGAGAAGTTCCGTGGTGGAATGAGAATTTAAAATCCCTCATTAGGGAGAGAAGGAGGATGCTAAAGAAATTTAAGCGAGACTGTAGCGCTGAGAATTTGGCTAAGTTTTTAAGGGCTAAATCTCAAACTCGAAGGGCTATTAGAGAGAGTAGGAAAAAGTCCTGGACTGATTTTTGTGAATCGATAAATCTTCGAACACCTTCGGCTGAAGTATACAGGAAAATTCGATCCTTGAATGGTATTCCTTCTTTCCATAGAATTTCGGCTATGGAAAGTAATGGTACTCTATTAACTAGCAATGGTGATATTGCTAATTTGTTGGCTGAAAACTTTGCACGCAACTCATCATCATTAAATTTCTCGAGTAGATTTTATAACTATTCAAGAAACACTAGTTTTTCTCTCAATCTGTCTAATAATCATGAAGTTTATAATAAAAAATTTACTTTAACTGAACTGAGATCAGCTCTTGCCTCACGTAGGGGCTCCTCCCCGGGCCCTGATAACATAAGGTACGAAATGTTGAGGAAGCTCGATATAGATGGCACTAGATACCTTCTTGACTTTTACAATTTTATTTGGACGAATCAAGCTTTTCCCAGAAACTGGAGGAATGCTGTAGTTATTCCAATACTGAAACCTGGCAAGGACAGTCTGAAATCGGACAACTACAGACCAATATCGCTTACTAATTGTTTATGCAAAGTCCTGGAGGGAATGGTAAACCGGAGGTTAGTTTATCACTTGGAGATGAACAATATGCTGAATATGAACCAGTCTGGATTTAGGAAGAATAGAGGGACAATAGATAATTTAGCGATATTACAATCGGATATTATGGACAGTTTTTCCTTGAGGAGGGATGTAATAGCAGTTTTTTTCGACATAAAGAAGGCCTATGATTGCGTTTGGAAACAACTGATATTTGGGAAGTTAAATGCTTGCAATATCCAGGGAAATATGGTAGCTTTTATTTCGAACTTTTTGCGAGACCGAAAATTTTATTGTCTAGTTGGAAACTCACCATCAGACTATTTTGATCTTGAAAACGGAGTCCCACAGGGATCTGTTATAAGTGTCACTCTTTTTCTCTTGGCAATTGACGACATATTAGTTCAGTGTCATAAGGATGTAAAGGCACTCTTGTATGCTGACGACTTGGTCATATATTGTTCAGGTAAGAAACACTCGGCTATAGTTAATAAAATCCAATCGACCATTAACAGGCTGGAAAAATGGAGAAGACAGTGGCAATTAAATTTTCTAGACGTTTAAAACCTTGCGACAATACCACAATAAAATTAAATGGCGAAGATATAAAATTTGTGGAAGAACACAAATTCTTAGGTGTTACATTTGACAGGAAATTGACATTCAAATCTCATATTAAAAAAATTAAGGCGAAGGCAAACCTAAAATTGAATATAATTAGAATGTTAAGATGCTCACAATTTGGATCTGATCCACAATCTCTCTTGAAAATCTTGCACTCAATCGTTCTTCCATCCATTGATTATGCTTCAATGATATACTTATCTGCAAACAAAACTAACTTGAACATTTTAGACCCCATCCAGAACACAGGAATAAGGCTATCTATTGGTGCGTTTAGAACTAGTCCCGCATGTAGTCTTCAAGTATTATCATCATGTCCTCCTTTACACCTTCGCAGATTAAGATTTTTACTTAATTACACACTAAAAATTCTCTCAATGCAAAATCATCCTCTCTATTCAATGATAACTGATAATACGAAAATAGAACACTTTAGACAAAAACACCCAAGATCCTATCCATTCTACGTAAAAGCTGCAATAGAAATGTCCCAAGTAACCTCGAAATACGCAATAGAGACAAATATTATAGAGAATAGGAAATGGTACCGTGGTGCTTTTCTGACATTAGCATTGATTTCTCCCTTGCGATATGTAGTAAGCGCAATATGACATCTACTGAGATACAACGGAATTATCTTGAACTGATTAACACTACATACTCGGACCATCATTATTTTTTTACAGATGGCTCTGTAATGAATGAGAGAGCGGGATTTGCCGTTTATAGTAATTATACTATCATCACGAACCGCATTCCAGACTACTCTTCCATATACACATCTGAACTACTTGCCATAAAAACTTGTATTGAGAATATTCCTAACTTTGATAGAAAAATTTTAATAATATCCGACAGTAAGAGCGCTCTAGAGGGATTACAGAATCCTTTTAGTACTAACATGATCGTGAATCAAATAAGAGAATCTCTTACAAAATTGCCGCAAAATGTAATAAGTTTTTTGTGGATACCAAGCCACTTAAATATATCGGGAAATGATAAGGCAGATCTCTTTGCGAAAAATTCATTGAAAGAAATAGTATCGCCAAATTTCAAGTATCAACCCGCAGATTATAAACAATGGATTCGGAGATACATAACTGATATTTGGAATGACTCTTGGAACAATGGTAACCGATCTGAATTATATCGGATATACAAGAATATTGAACCTAAATTCAAGAGAACATCATTACCAAAATCTCATTTTATTAAATTGAATAGACTGAAAATTGGCCACTGCCTATTCTCACATAAACATATAATAGAGAGGACTCAACCTCCACTTTGTGGATGTGGCAATGTTCTAAATGTTTTTCATATCTTTAATGAGTGTAATCTTTTACAATCAAAAAGAGTAAAACACAAAATAGCCAATATAGAAACACTTACAAAAGAAAACAAATTTAATAACATTAAAAATTTTTTGATGGAAATTAATTTATATAATTCGATTTAAATCTAATTATAACATCTCATATACACCAATACCCCGATTTGCGTCGATTCAGTATGCGTCGCTTCGAAGTTGCGTCTTTTTTTAAGTTTCTGGAATTTCAATGTTGCGTCGTTTTTGTTTCAGTTTGCGTCGCATGGCTTCGAAGTTGCGTCGTAAATGCTTCGATTTGCGTCGTTGATATGAAAATGTTTTTACAAAGCCAAAGCAGAAAAAGGGGATTTCCCGTTTAGTAGAAAGCAAATTTGCAGGTGTGCGTTGTTTTCCATGTTAAGCGTAGTTATTAGTTTCGAATTATATGTCGTGGAGTGAAGTTCAGTCTGAAAGTTGAAATTGAAAATTCTGCTTCAGTTTGCGTCGTTTCGGTTTGCGTCTCATTTTTTCAGTCCCAATTAGCGACGCAAACCGGGGTATTGGTGTATTGTACTATATACTATTAATTATATTATTATTATATTATATTATTAATATTATTTATATCTCTTCACACATTTATACATAACCTGTACCATATTAAAAAAAAAATAAAAAATAGTAATAAGAGAATGTGGTATAAGATCTAAAATATAATGGCCTATATAACCTTATAGTGTTGGGGCCTAAAATAAATAAATAATAATAATAATATAATTTCATACATTTATATGTAATTTAGGGCTAAATTAATATACAAAGCTTAACCATATAATTATTATTATCTAAAAGAAATTAATAAAAATATAAAAAATAAGCAAAAACTATATACATAAGTATATAATAAAAATGAATATGAATATTTTCATTACTTATTTATTTTAAAAACTTTTAATTATTTTTCATTATATTATATTATATAATTATATTTATTTACATATAATTATAATAACTATATTTAAATTTAAAAAATTTCATTTTTAAATTTGTTTTTGTTTAATTTGTATTATGTTTCTATTTGGTTGTAGGAATTCAATTCTCTTATTAAATAAAACCCACTTGTTTATTTCTTATTAATAATTTTATTTAAGATTAGTTTGTTGATCTTCTCTCGACGCTTGTCAGTCGATAATTAAACTGTCCATTGTCTGTAACGTTCCTTTGTACTGTTTGCTTCATTGTCATTTAGATCTCGTCCGTTCCTTCGTCTGTCAATATAGGTAGACTGTGGTTGATATCCTACAATCGGCCCTCCTGACGGCAATACTTCCCGGATTGCCATTTCTTCATAAATTCCGCAATCGTGGTGGTTCTGGCTGGACCTTCACCGTCTCCAACCTTTTGCACTTCGTACCTCCCTTGAGGTGACTTATTCAAAATTTTATAGGGACCGAGGATCATCACGATCATTAACTAACTCAGTCAATGATTCCTCTTCAAGTATTTCACGCAAGTCGGGATAGTCAGGCAACCTCATCTCAATACCGGTCAACAATCTAAAAGGTGAGTACCGAGTACTTCTGGATACTGTAGAGTTAATCATGGTCTGAACGAGCCTTTCATGTTTGTACCAACTTTTCGAATCTTCACTACACAGCTTCGATATTATGGCAACTATTATTCTGTGCATGCGTTCCACCTGACCAATTCCTCCCGGAACACCGGTAGCAATTAACAAATACTGAATGTTCTCTCCTTTAAACACGTGTGAGGTGAACGCTGCTCCTCTATCAGGTACTATTCGCATTGGGTTCCCAAAAACCGCAGATTGTTTTTCCAAACAATCGATTACTGACTTTGCATCCATTGATTTCGTTGGGTAAAGCTCAGAGGAACATATTCCTTGTCGATAGGGTTAAGCAGGGTTTCTTCCAGTCTTAGCATCAGTGATGATACACTCTATACAACTTCTAAATACCTTCCGCACTTTTGCGGCTAAGCCTGATATGTGGTATTGTCTCTCGACAATTTCCTCGGTCTTTGCAACACCGTAATGACCCTGATTGTGTTCAAGCTTTATAATTTCTTCTTCCATCTGGACTGGTAATACTATAAGTTCCTTAACGCAATCCTTAAATAAAACATATATATACATATATTCATATAATCTTCGTACTTTCCACATTCTAAAATAGCTCTTATCACTTTGGTTCGATCAGCAGTCTCCTGAGCTTCTTTCATTCGACGAGTTAGGCTGCTTTCCACAATTAAACATGACATACGACTCAATGCATCTACGTGCTTCATCTTCGTGCCTGAACGATGTTCTATCTCGTAAGAGAAATCCTGCAAAACATTGTACATCTCGATATTCTGAGTGGCACGTCTTTTTTACTCAACTTCATCTTGAAAGCACTGCAAGTGGTCACGATCTTGAAAGGTATGCCAAGCAAATATACACGCCACTTTTTCAGCGCGTCAATTATGCCAAGAACTTCTAGCTCGTAAGAGTGGTACTTCTCCTCATATGGTTTGGTTCGCCGACTCATGAACTGTACGGGATGCAACTGCTGATCATTAAGACTCTTCTGCAATAATATGGTACCATATCCATATTTATTTGCGTCTGCATGCATATAATTTCAGTACTGGTGCGCTAACTTAAGACTTTTTTAACTGCCGGCAGGATATTAACACCTCATCTGTGATATTGAATGGTATATTCTTCTGCAATAAATCAGTCAGTGGTTTAGCCATTACTGCATAATTCTCTATGAATTTCCGAAAATATGCTGTCAGGCCCAAAAACCGTTGAACTGTTTTCCGATCGGTGGGGATGGAAAAATTATTCACCTTTCTTATTTTCTCGTCTGATTGTTTTATTGAACCATTCTGCACCACATAACCGAGAAAATTCACTTGCTGCTGTAACATCTGGCACTTACTCCATTTTATTCGCTCTTTCCAATACTAACTCAAACTTATGTACACCTTCTATCACATCCTTGTACCATCACGTATCAAATCCAACAAAACTGCTAATATAAACCGCGTAAAAACTACTGGTGAGTTACTAATACCAAAGGGAACATACAGAAATTCAAACTGTCCGCTACTCGTGATGTATATTTTCTCGACGACTCTTCCAAAGGGACATGGAAAAATCTATTCACCAGATTTAGAGTTGTGTACACACTTGCTTTCTGCAACTTATCCAAAACTTCTTCTATTAACGGCATAGAGAAATGGTCTCGTACTACCCTCTGGTTTAGTTTTCTGTAATCACAGCATAACCTCTTGGATCCGTCTTTTTTCGTCGCCAAGACAATAGGGGAGGCATACTCAGAGAAACTAGGCTGGATTATTTTCTACTGCAACCATTCGGACACTTGGGCGTCCACTATACGGTGGTCTGAGAAAGGTATGGAAAACTGGTTATCATCCTTCAAAATTATTTTCATCTTTACCGGACTCTCGAAACCGGTTTGACTTTATCGGTAGTTTTGCTTTTGAGATACTTCAGATCCAATTCAATTTCTGGTGCATACTGCTCAACGTTCAAGCAAATACTCTCGAATTCCCTCAGTAATATATTCTTGCTTGACAACTCTTTAAAATTTGCCTCACCTCACCACAACTGCCTTTTCCATCAAACTGCTTTCTATCATTAAGCAGTGAATAGCGTCACTCTCCCTATGACATAAAACGTTACGTCAAAATTCAAGTCATCAATTTTCACAGATATATCAAAACGACCTATAGTCATGATCTCACTATCGACGATTCCATATAACTTCACCTTTTCGGGAATAAACTCCACATCGCCCGAAGTAAGTAGCATATCGTTCCGCATAATGCATACGTCACATCTGGTGTCAATCAATGGCGAAAGCGTTTTACACTGTTCTTAAAAATCAGGTTTGGACCCCTGCGGACGATGTTCGCCTGACCCTGCTCCGACTTAACGACTCTTAAATTTGATTCTCCATTCTGGCATTCAAAAGAACGGTGTCCAAATTTCCAACATTTGAAGCACTTAACTTGTTGCTCTGGGCATTCCTTCGCCAAATGTGTTGCACCGCCACACTTAAAGCATCTCTTATGAGATTTATTACTTTCAGATTTGTCCGTCTCGAGTTTCCGTTCAACTATCAAATGTTCCCTACCTCTGTTCGATGACCGAGATTGGAATCTTATCTTCTCGTAGACCGATATCTGCTGCTTTAGTTCGCCTATGCTATTAGCTTGGTGTAAAACAGCCTTATTAAATTTCGAATCTGGAATCCCTCGTTTTTATTCAATCTTCTATTAAGCAGCTGACTGTACTTCGGCCGACGAAAAACATGTACCAAATTCTTTTCTTAAATTTCCTTCTTACGTACATTCTCGCAGCACCTACTAATAACATCGCATAGACAAACATCTGAAGTGAGGGCCACTGCACTATTTCAGCCATCTCTTCGAATTTGGAAATCCACTGATTGATGTCAGGTGAATTTGTTCCATTGAACGTAGAGAGACTATCCTCAACGTCTTTAAGCGTGTACATACTCTTTTGTGCTGGAGTTATTATTCCACCACCGACCGCATCACCAACAAGAGAACCGACCGATCCCGAACGACCATCCGCATCCACCTTATCCTCCTCCAAGTCCAGTCCGTGATGCTCCAAGAGCCTTTTCTGTAAGTCTGCTTTAGGTCCTTTCACGTCCAAGCTTAACTTTTCCAACACCCCCTTAAGAGAATTCACGTTCAGTCCTAAAATTTTCTCTCTGTCCGTTTTAGTACTAAAATAGAATGAAAATTATAATATAATAGAATGAAATAGAATGAAAATTATAATAAGAATTCAATAAAATTTCAATTATCATAAAATTAATTTAAAATTACGTTAACTCACAATACGTTATTGACCAATCAAATAAAAGTTACGTTATAGTGTTTTCACACCAAAAGTTAAAACCTGATTTTAGCATTAAAACCATAATCAGCTGATTTTGCGTTCACACTGCAAATTTTCTTAAATCAGGTTTTAACTTTCATACATTCATGACGGAACAGAAATGTTTTTGTTTAAGAAAAACAAAAAATATGAAAAATTAAGAAATAATATTAATATTATTAATATAATATATTAATATAATATATTAATATTATTAATATAAAATAATATTAATATTATTAATATTATTGTTAAAATATTATTATTGATTATTGTTGTAGCATTCATTATTTGAAATTTTACATTTTTATACAACCGGCTTTCTATATTTTTACATTTGTTTTGTTTTTATTTTGTTTTTATTTAATTTTTATCAGCTGTTTTTACCATTTCAGAGCTGGTAGCTCTGATTTAGTACATAAAACAAGGTTGTATTTCATAAAATCAACTTAAAACCAATTCAAAAAAGGTTTTAAGTTGATTTTAACACAATAATTTTGTATGGTAAAAGCAGGCTTTATTTTTGATTTTAACGTTAAAACCAACTTTTGCGTTAAAACCACTCGGTGTGAAAACACTATTACGTAAAAAAGTTAAATTCACAAAAAAAATTATATTCTACGATAATTTTTAAGTTAAATGGTATTTTAATTCCATAAAAATTTAATCATTATTCAATCAAATAAAAAGTTACTTTACTCATTAAAATTATGCAAAGTTCATTTCACAAAAATAAAATATTAAAATTTAATGATTAGAATATTTTACCAATCCGCAACCATAAAACTTTACATTCGGTAACAGCAACAACAAACACGCCATATACCGCTACGTCCCTTCAATGCAAATACAGCTACAACACTTCGTCTTCACTAGGCAATTTCTTCACTACGAGTTTTTTCTTTTCTCGTCTTTTTCTGCTCACACAACCAAGTCTTAGGACGCCAAACGACAAACTGTATCTGTTTTGCCTAAACCACACCACTCATAACACGGTGTAATAGGAATTATTTTGTTTTTCTCTTTTTCGGCTCTTTCCCGACAACACAAATTGTTTTCGTAACGTATTTTCTTTTTACTGCGCAAAAGCAAAAGAATATACAAACGTTCGTTACGTTTCCAACACAAATTAAAATAAATTCCCTTTAAGCAACAACAAGACAACCGTCTGTTCCACTCCACAACTACACAATATTCTTGGTATACACATAACTTGTGTTAATTCCACTGTTCACAACACTTTTATTATTATTTTTTAAGGGTGGGTTTTTATTTGCCTTTGCACTCTAATTCCTTCGTCTCATTACTAATTTCGGTTGAGTCCCCAAAAAATGTAGGAATTCAATTCTCTTTTTAAATAAAATCCACTTGTTTATTTCTTATTAATAACTAGCTGTACCCTGCGCGCGTTACTGCGGCGCCAACTAAAATAAATTTGAAGGAAAGACATTATATAAATATCCAATTAATAATGAATCATTTTATTGAATTTGTTTCCCGTTGTCCAGATGATTCAGACGAACGAGCCTGAGTAGTACGCGTTCGATCAGTTTCTAATCTCACTTCTCGTTGTTCAAGTGATTCATGTGAACGGGTCTCAGCGGCATGTACACGAAGATTTTTAAGTCTCAATATTCGTTACTCGTCTGATTCTGAGGCTCGTAATGCTCTATTCTTCCGTGCTTGAGGTGTACGTCGAACAATGTCTTGTCATTCATTTTAAATAATTTTAAGTGGCGCCATCTACCGGAAATTAATCGCACCAACTTAGAAACGTCCGTCGACTCATGCGCAACAACTTTGCTAAAGATCATAACATGATTAAATGCACACTTTACGATTCTATTAATTACATGCAAACAAACATTCATTTTTATATATACACTTTCCCTTCTATCTTTCCTCCCGCGTCGTGAAATATTTTTGAAAAATATTCCAAAATATACCAAAATTCACATTCCTTATACTTTATTTTCTTTGGTTTTATACATCAGGAATCATAGATAGCATACTTTAGGGGTAACTATGCGTATGAGTAATATATTTCAAATGCAATTAAATATTAAGTATGTAGTATGTAGTATACATGGGCATGGCCCCTCGCTCATTTGGAATATCAACATAAAAAGTAGCCAATAACTCCTTCCAGACATACAGGAAGATACTGTGAAAATTTCAAGAAAATCGGTTCAGCCGTTTAGTCGTCTATAAACTTCAAACATACAAACATACAATCAAACACACATTCATTTTTATATATATTATTTAAGATTAGTTTGTTGGTCTTGGTGCAAGATTCCAGAGAAGTGGAGATAGAACACCGCCCTGCGGTGTACCTCTACAGCCATTCTCTGACAATGTGTGGCCCCCACTGTGGAGGTTACTATTCTCGACTTAAGGATGAGCCCGATGAACCTGATTATATCCCGCCCCAGGTTGAGAGAACTAAGTGCCCTAACTATTGCGTTCGGGTCAACATTATTAAATGCACCCTCAATGTCCAGAAAGATGGTGTATTCTGGGTGTATTCTTTAACGTGCATGGACCTTTCTGCCCGAGAGATAAGAGAGTGTAGTGCAGTCTCCACCGATTTACCTTACGTATACGCATATTGGGAAGTGGATAGAAGTGCTGAATCAATCGATTCCCTAATATGAACATCAAGAACTCTTTCCAGCGTCTTCAGAAGAGAGGAACTCAGACTTATAGGTCTATAATCATTTGCCCCAATGTGAAACGGTTTCCCAGCCTGGGGAATAAAGATCACCCTAGATATTCTCTAGCTCCAGAGGATATAGCCTGAGACTAGCGTTGTAGATAGCAAGCAACCAAGGGAGAATTATCTATTCCCCATGTTGAATGTCACCAGGGATAATACCATCCGGTATTCCGGGGACTTGAAAGGTTTGAGGGACTTAACAGCCCACTGCACTTGGCCAAGGGTAAGAGTTAGATGGGAGTAGTGGTTCACAGACGTGGTTCACTCACCTGATAAAGTGCCTGACCGGCAAGGGTGACACTACCTGGAAAGTGAGTGTCGAGGAGAATCTCAAGTATCTCTTGAAGACGGCTAGTTTCGGCAGAGGAGTCCACGCTCTCGCAGTAGTCTCTTCGCCCGCCTTACAACGTATTTAAGTTCCCTCTTTTTGGCCTTGTTATTGAAAAATCACCGGTCACCTTCGCCCTGTTAAAGAGCCTATCACAAGATCTATGGAGATCATCGATCTCTTGGTTCCACAGGGCGGTTTACGCTTGCCCCTATGGGCAGGGGGTTTGACGGAGAATGCGGCTGCCGCCTTAAGCGCAGCTGACAATGTCAATACGGGTCACTATAGGCGGTGGAGTTGAGCGAGGTTGCCACGCAGCTTCTCTCTAAAAATGGCCCAATTAGTGTTTCTTCTATTGACCGGAAGGGTCCCAGGCGGAGACTCTTCCGTATCGATAATGAAGGTATTGTTTCGATGGTCCGTAAAGAAGCATTCATGAGACACAAACCAGTCCCTAAGGTTACCAGGAAAATCGGAGCTGACCAGAGTGATGTCCAGCGCTTCCCTTCAATTCAAAGTAAGAAATGTTGGTTCATCTCCCCGATTAGATATAACTAGGTTATTACTGATAATAAAATCAAAGAGGCACTCACCACGTTCGTGTGTACCGGAACTGCCCCACGTGGTATGATGGAAGTGGGCATTGGCTCCGATAGCGAGAAGAGCATTAATACTCACAATTGCAATTAATATTCAATGTAAGCCATTTTAAGACTGCCATATTTAAGCACTTTTCGTATAGTTATTTTTTTTAGTTCTTCCATGTTGTATTATAAAATACTATTTTATTGAGCATTATTACATTAATATAGTTTAACTCTTTTGTCTGCAATTAATTTTGTTAGCATTTCCACTTTTATATTGTTTTGTGACCTTTATGACAATTTACTAACCAATACTTTAAAATAAGACTTGTTCTTGTTGTATTGAATTTACCATAAATAAATAAATAAATATAAATACTGGCCTTAACCATGACACAAGCCCTAGGCTTACCTGAGTTTAGGATATGGGACGGGATCTACGGGAAAGGGTTGTGTCGAAGGGTGTACGACAGCACGAGAGTCCGTCTTGTAGACCCTTAGCTCAATTGAGCTGAAGCCATAGTTTATCACACCCCCGCGGGCGCTGATAAGCGGAAATGACTCCTCATTTAGAATGATCACCGCCTCGCGGAAATCACCACACTGGTCAGCAACTTTAGCCACCTTTCAGTTGTAAGTGGGTAGGTGCCTTGAGGATCCGAAGTATGGCTTCCGGGTTCTGAAAGGAGAGCCGGGTCGGTCGAGCCGATTCTCGCAATGATTCGAATGGCTGATCTGCGAGTTCTATATGCCCTAACGCTAGGACTCAGGGTACTTTTGGCACCCGAAGGTGGGATGGTGCCAGGGGCTTGCGCGTCAGACTTGTCTACCAATGCCTGGGCGGCGGCTGAAGAGTGCGTGGACATATTCGAAGCAGCATTTGAGGTAAACGGTGCCTCGGATGAAGGTACTAGGGCGGGGGGTGTGGCGACATTAGGGACCGGTTTCGCAACTGGAGCCTTATGTGCCAATCCTGATGTTGCCAAAGCAGGTGCTCGGGCTTTGGGTTAGGGGCATCTGCATTTTTGACAGGTGCCTGCCTGGAGATGATGTTGCGTCCACCGGCTACAGTGGATGCTTTGCGCTGACCTAATTGTTTTTGGAGTTGGGGTTTGAATTCATCGCTGTTGGGTCCCCACTCAAAGCCGCTATTCTTGCGCGTAATGTGTAGTTACCCATAAATGGTCCCGTGGTCATCTATGCAAGCAGGGAGGCCAATCGAGGGTTAGCACTAGCCCTTATGGGGACAGGTGCTCAGAGCCAGACCGGGTACTAATCGGGAGTCCTCTCTTAACGGCGACGGACAAGGAACGTACTTTGATGCCTGCCAGGGTTTTTAACGGGACGGGGTCGGTTGTAGTCCTAACCTGGAGTCGTTCACACTGCTGTTTCACCTCGGTGCTACCGTGCATGAGCAACTAGATCCAGAAAGCTACAGCCACCAGCTCAGTGCAATCCAATCAGAAAAGAGGAGGGAGGGAGTGGTCCGTAGAACAAATAAGGGTCGTGCCAGAAAAAGGGGGTTCAGCCATAGTTACCCCGGCTGAAGGCGTTTATTGACTCCCTAGTCTACGTCCGTAGTGTTTTGTTGAAGGGCAGGACCATCTCTAGCAGGATGTGACGATATCACGCATCTATCTAAACAGCAATCAAAAAATATTTATTTTATTCATTTTATTTTATTCTTTTCTCTGTAATTAAAACAACAACAAAACATTTATTTTATTTTATTCTTTTTGGTTGTATTTATCGACAAACTTTTAATAATAATTTAACTTAAATTTTAAATAGTTAAAGTCAGTAAAATAGTAGTCGCCGTAGTCTAGTAGGTAGTGTGTTCGCTTATTAGACGTAAAGCCCGGGTTCGAGCCCCAGGCCACACATCAAAACGAAATATAAAAAAATATATTTCTTCGGCGACTTTCTCTCAGCAGATATCTGGCAAAAACTCTGAGAGTAAATAAACCTGCCATGAAAAAGTTTCTCAAAATCTGTCGTTTGGAGTCGACGTTAAACTGTAGGTCTCGCCACTCAAGTATAAAATTAAGGTGGTGTGATATGAGTGGTGTGAGATGCTAGGCCGTAATCCTGACTGAAGGGTTGTAAAGGCTAATATTGTATGTTATTATGTTGTGAAGGCGAATTACACTTGGAACACTCTTGCAAGCTAAGCGTCTGCATGCTTAGTATTTTCTAAACAACAAAAAATATTTAGCTTATTTTTCAAAACAAAAATGTTGAACTATAAAACAACCGGCATAAATACATCACAATCACCCTACTTCACCCTACAACACTCTCTCTAACAAATGTTACATACCTATCACTCAACCAACTATAACAAACACACACACATTAAAAAGCATTACCTTTTCACAATACATGTTACAAACCTATCGACCGATCGTACACAATTCTGCAACGTTTAAATTCTTTTACAGATATGCATGCTCACAAATTTGTAAGGAAAAAGTGGCCCGAAGGTACATAAACATACTACGACATATATTAAAGGGTTTGTAGCTTCGTCCATTTATATACCCTACCCCTCTTAGCCAAATACTAACCCTACACTCTATAAATCGTCTATAGGTATATTTTCCTGCGAAGAGCAAGAAGGAAAGTTTTGATTCAGATGTTGTTTATATCTTGTAGCGTATTTTTGTTCACATATATCCTATTTTTGGTAAAAGTAGCTGTGACCGTGTTATTAGGAACAAACTTAATTATGAGCTTTACTGACATTTGAATGAAGTACATTTTCTGTGCAACTTCGAAGTTGTCTACATACATATGTTAAAAAACTATGCGAGCATATACAATGGTCTATTAAGGAATTCCCCCTGCCGCCGTAAAAACTTAGATCACCTAGAGCACTACCACAAATACTTTCGTTTAACACAATGCCCCCACAACAACAAGCTCCATTAATTTCTATCTTGAGCGTTATTAGTTTTATCTTTGGTGTAATTTTGTAAGTTACTGTATTTTGATTCAGATCAATGCGACAGTTCAGGTCACCAAGGATACAAAAATGAGTAGGTTAAAAGTCCATTAAAAAGTTCTTAAACTCATCAAACTCCGCGTACCACTTGTTGGAATTGATATTGCGTGAAATAAAATAAAAAGCTTAAGGAACAATACACTGTTATGATCAGCAATATTTTAAAAGTTAATTATATTCTACTGTAAAAAAAATCAAAATTTAAATTTATAATATAAAATTGATAAACTATGGAAAGAGAGCACAAACGAAACAATAGTTTCTTCTATTATCTCGTTGCTTTATTTCAGCGTTACAAACGTGAAGTTCATAAACAAAACAGATGCAGGAACGTTTTTTTCTTGTAGAATGATCCGTTTGCTACGTACCTGCTTTTCAAAGTTATAAGCTACTTACTTCTCACCCCGAGAACTGTTAAAAACTGTTGAAACTGTATATTAACCTTATAAAAAGATTTTGGCTGACTTCATAAACGCAGTTTGCAATACAACACTGCAAAGAAATTCATTTACAGGGCAAAGCAATGTTTTATTGCAACACTGCTTTGCCAAATAATGACATGACATTTTAATACGTTTATGAACGCGAAAACTTAAAAAAAAACTTTTTGTAAATTTAATTTTTTTAATTTAATATTCAGAAAAAATGCAGGCTCTTTTTTGAAAATCGTTTTCGATTTGGCTGATAATAAAAATTCAAGCAGCACTTTGATCAAAAATATTTTAAACAAAATGGCATTATTAACTAGCCAAGACTCAAGGAGAAAAATTCCTAAAACTTTAAAATTTTTGTAAAATTATACAGGACGATATGATTTATTCTCATTTTCGAATAAAGAAAAGTACATTTCAGGTATTTATTACCAAATAGTATAATTTGATAAAACTAATTAATATTTTAAACTTTAAGAAGTTGAAGGTTGCGATTAAACCCTTATGGCAATCACAGCATTACAAATAACAATTTGGAAACCGAGAAATAATGGTTCTTTCAAAGATGTGCTATCAATTTCCTTAATATCCCGCATTATTTGTTCCAAAATTGAGCAATTCTATGAGTAGGTTTTTTCTTTCTTGATTCCATTTTTTTTTCTCTATATATAAAAATTCTACCACAAAATTTTTACCGCCAATAAATGTTTACGAAGAATCACAAATAAAAACCATTCACGAAATTGACAAATAATGCGCACTGAAAAGCATTGCCATGCAATAATGAACATGAGGCATTGCCAAAATAAATTTTACTGCTTTTATGAACACCATGCATTGTAAGGTTACATTGCAAACTGCGTTTATGAAGTCAGCCTTTGTTGTAGCTGTAGTGTATTGTCTTAGTTATCAAGACCACCGGAGCTGATATTAAACTAGCGGAGCTTACGTCACGGTATTATTGTGCAAAGAGAACTCACACACATTTTTTTAGGACCTGAAATATTGTATTTTTAATGAAGATTATATTTCAAAAATTGTACATGAAGTCCAATAACTTCTTATTGATTAAACTTTTCAAACAGTACATTCGCTCACCTACACAAGCACACTATTTATTTTTTTAGCGCCACTGTAGGATTAACCACTCTTGGATAAAATTTAACGGTGTATGGTATGTATAAAAGTTACGCAGCTAAATTGTTTGCCACAATAAAAAGTAATATTTCATAAGTTATTGAAAAATAACTGATTAAAAAGTTTTTTGGGAAAATTATAAAATGTTTGATGTGAAAAAATTTACAAAAAATATAGGGTTATCCATTTCGCGGTTTCAAAACTAAACGTAAATAAAACACATATAAAATATTTTTTTCATGATATTTCTTTTTTATTGTAAAGTTTGAACGTTGACATTATGTGTGAAACACTACATCATTTAAATGACCTCCACGCTAAGTGTTGCAAGCATTGATTCATTTGAGGTAATTTTCGACCACTTTTTGAGACATATTGGGCGGTATCTCTGCCAGTAAGGTCCAATCACACCTTCGGACCAAAGAGTGCACCAAACAGTGACTTTTTCTGGCCTCTCTTCAATTACTTGAGGATTCTCAGAACCCCAAATACGACAATTTTGGTTATTAACATACCCACCGAGTGTGAAATGTGCTTAATCCCTGAAGAAAATTTTGTTCGAAAAATTGCCGTCCACCGCCAATCACCATTTTTGTAGTAGGTTTTGATAATTTTTATGCGTTTTGTGATAGTTAAGCGATCCATTTTCGTCAATGTCAGAGTTTCAACTGAAAAGAAAAAAATTGGTTTCACAACTTAGTTTGACAGATGTCGAATTCCAGTCCCATACTTTTGAAACCACGAATTGGATAGCCCTATATAAAGCAGCATAATTTACTAGTTACACCATTTATTCATAAAGCTGCGTATAATAGAAATTAAATAAACCATAATCCATGAAAATTGATATGTAAATACTTATTTTATTCTCAATATTTGAAAGATTATAGTTTGGAAAAAAATAATATAACCAATGTTATAACCAATATTCAGTAGGATATCCTCATTGCCCCTGTGAAGATGAATATTAATATCATTTGTCCAGGTTCCAAAGAAGCACTAGTACGAGAAATCAGGAGATTAAGAAGACTATGGCAAGAATGCCATTCTCCCAATTTAAAGGTCTTACTAAAAGCGTGTCAAACGCTCTGAAAGAGCGCCCTAATATCAAACATTATTTGCTTAATTTGAACTCTACCGCATACGAAGGTTCACATATCAGTCCCTTAATAATTAACGAAAATGTATAATGCCCTTTAACTTTTCGACTTTCCACTTTGAGAACATCCATTAAGAATCTGCAAAATTGCCAAAAAAAAAGAAAAAAACTCCTGGATATGACAAAATTACCGCCTTAATGATAATAATTACTTACCTCAGCTATGTTCATATTTAACTCCATTCTTCGAGTTGGTTCATTTCCGGCATCATAGATAATTATGACACCTAACCCGGGAATTCTAACGTATCCTCCCGAAAAGGGGAAGCATCTAGGGCTATTTTTGTATTTATTATTTATTGCAAAATATGGCAACGAGCTCATTGGTTAACACTTCAACATTTCCCTTGAGCGTTAACGATTTAAGAATACCTCGGTATGCATCTTGATCGTCGTCTTATATGGACTCACTACATTGTGGCAAAAATAACTCAGATAAAAGTAAAATCCGCCCAACTGCGCTGACTTATTGGGCCACGATCAACTCTCATCATCCAATGTAGAAAAATTGTTGAAAATACAGTCTAACACCCCTATGCTAGAATCGGTTGTACTTTCGATTTTCTTACGTAAATTCTTTTCAATTTTGCAAAAATAATTTTCAAATAACACGAAGAAATAATTTAGGCTGCAAACTGTGGATATTATTTACACAAACAAAACGTTGTTTATTACAAATATATTAATTTCTATTGTATTTACATATATATATTGTTAATTTCTTCGGTCCAATCCAATCCGATCCAATAAAGAAAATTTATTTATTTGTTCCCAACTTTACTACAAATTAAAATATTACATCAAAATAAAGGTGACAATGTTGGCCAATATTCGATACTTAGTTCTACAGCATAGCCTAATTCCACAAATATTCTATTGGATTTAAGTCAGGCCTTTGGGTAAGCTGAAGAAAAACTATTTTGTATTACAAAGTAGCCATTCTTAGACTACAGCAGTGCTAAAGAGCATTGCATTGAACCAAATTAATTTCCAAAATATTTAAACAATCTGTTTTGTTCATATTTCCTTCAATAAAGACAGGGTTGTTTACTCCATTTTCACGCATAGAGCCCAAAACCATAGTGTTTCTAAATCCGTGTAATATTGTGTTTTGTCGTGCGAAGACTTAACATGTCAACGATTTTTTGGTCAACGAAATAATTGAATTGCTTGTCGTTATATGGCCCAAATTTTTTAATGGGAATCTCTTAAATTCTTCTTTGTAGCAAAAAAGTAATCTGTAATGATTTGAAATTGGAAAAAAATAACTTAATTTTAACACTTGCCGCATTGGGATTGAACTCAATACCTATTTTTTTTGTTTTTATTTTTTACGCCGAGGAGGGGTAAATGTACCTAACCGCACCATAGAGGAAGTCGTCACATCCTCCGTTTGTGGGGCCCTCACCCACTGAATTCCCCTCCTCGTCACGTAGCATCTGTGTAACGTAGTAATTTACCTCTCCAAATTTCCGACCAATCCATGGCCCTATGTCCGGAATAAGTCTCACCGTCCACCTTCCTCTATCTCCATCGTTCCATCGTCGTTGCCATTTTGAGATGGTGTTTTCCCTGAAGTGCCCGGTTATGTGATTTCCAGCCGATTTCGCCTTATAAATCTCCATCCGCTCTGCCGCCAGCAGATCCACAGGGATTGTACCTGCTATCACAATTACGGCTGGGGCGGACACTGTACGATATGCCGATGCGATACGCAATGCAACCGTTCTCTGTACCGATACAAGTGAGTTTGCCCGCTTTTTGGCATCTAGTGTTTCGGTCCAAATTTCGTTCCCATAGAGCATAATGCTGTTTCCACCTCCATCAGGAGTCTCCGCTGTGCCTCTTCCGTATTCCTGGCCGTAATAACAGCTGCAATATCATCTGCGTATCCAACCAAAAAAGTTCCCTCTGGCATATCTTCTCTCAGAACTCCATCGTAGTTAAGGGCCGAGGATAGATACTTGTGCCGCTCCTGATGTTATATGCTTCATCCTTGGTCCCGAGCTTGTGTTATACACCAGCTGTCTGTTACTTAGATAACTACTTATCATCGCTAGGATGTAGTGTGGCACCGAAAAATTGTACTCCAAAGCATTTAATACATCGCTCCATCTAAGACTGTTAAACGCGTTTTAACGTCGCAAAGTGATTTCCTCGCTGTGTGACCATGGCCGCTTCAGTCACCTCTCTCAAGGCGCCAATTGTAGACCGACCGGGTCGAAAACGATATTGTCTAGCAGTCAGTCCGCCACTATTCTCAATAGCAGCTGTAAGCCGTGGCTTCAAAAGCCTCGCGAGCAGCTTCCCTGAAGTATTCAGCATGCACAGTGGCCTGTACGCGGATGGGTCCTCCGGGTCGCCCTTTCCCTTGCTTATTAAGACCAGCCGTTGTTTTTTCCATATTTCGGGGAAAATAGACTCCCTTAGGCATGCGTTGTACATTCCCAGTAGGAGGTCCGGTCTTTGACTGCCAATTTCTTGCATTACTTCAGGCGGGATGCCATCGGGCCCTGGTGCCCTACCGGGTTTTAGTCCGGCTGCAGCCTCTTTCAGCTCCTCTGCGGAAAATGGTAAAACTTCCGTATTGAGCGTATTCTGTCGTCGTTCGTTCACCGGTTCATGAGTAGGGAATAGTGCATCCACTATATTTCTCATTACTCGCTCGTCCATAAATTCCATTGGTTTCCTCCTATTCAGTTTCTCCATTACAATTTTGTATCCAAGTCTGTAAGGGTTTACGTTCACGTCATCGCGTAGTTCCTGGAATGCCTGATTTTTCTTGCGCGTTATAGCCTTCTTCAGAGATTTCTTTGCTTAATATTCGAGGGTCTGAACAAGGGCATTGCCTTTTTACATCCGCGTCTTATTATCTCCATAGTTTGTTCTACTCTTGTCTTCGCATCGTCCGAGAGTTCAACTCTGCTACACAGTCTGTCCACTTCTAAGATTAGCCGATTCGCATTCAATTTTCGTGCATCCCACCTTCGACTATTCGTTGTGTAATTGTCCTTCTCTACTCTATTCCTTGAAGCAAAGGTGTACGAAATGTACTGGTGATCACTGCCCGTATATATTTCTAAGACCTTCCAGTCCTTGACTCTGTGATACATGCTCTCCGAGACCATAGTTATATCAGGGATGGTGCCCTTGCAGCCTAGTCTTCTAAAGATAGCTACGCTCCCCTCATTCGCGAAGACCAGACCGGTTCGAGCTGCCATCTCATGCATAGGTTTGACCTGTCCGGTCCATCACATTCCCACCGTTTGTGACCCATTCCGAAGCATCGAAAACAACGCATCGGTTCTTCTCTGATCATTATTCTACAGCGTGTCCAGCCTATTTTGATCCTCTGTAGTTTCAGAAGCACCTTTGCACAGCTGCCGAGGCTGATACGCAGGCCCTCCTTTGCTCCCTGCTGTTCGCCTCCGTTAGACGAATGCATACATCCTGGTTCGTTTCGTCTGTTTCCTTTTGCACCGCTGCCAGAACTTCCTCGGTGGTTGTGAGGGCATCAAGGTCCCGAATTTCTAAAGTGACCGTAGATACAATGTCCTTTACGGTTGATTTAGGACAGTCTTAAGGTTCTCCCTGAACTTGTCTCTTCTGCCTCCTTTACCCATCTCAATGAGAATAGCGCCTGTTTTTGTCTTTCGCACTGCGCGTATCGCTATCTCCGATTCCTCCGGTTTTATTTTGCTCCGTATGTTCCTCAGAACATCAGCGTAGCTGCGCCCCTTGGTTGGGTGAATGATTACAGCTTCTGGACGTTCTTTCACAGTTTTTCGTCGCTCCTTTTTCTCTTTCTTTGTCGATTTCTTGCTCTTTACTGTTTTCCATTATTCATCCACTAATGTTTCCTTGAGCTGTGCCGTATCTGTCGGTTTTGCTCCTGCGGATAACACTTTGGCACTTAGTAAGGGTCTCCTCCTCTGAGTTTCTCATCTTGAATATAAACTCCTGTCTAGGGGAACTGTGCCCCAAAAGCGGTTACCCTGTTCCTCCATATACTGGTTGCGGTGCATGCGATTGCGCACCTTCCCGCGCAGGTTTTGGTGTCGTGCCACCCCTCTCAATCCCAGTGCTCCTCGCAGATGTGCGCTGAGAGTTCGCCGTTGTTTGGGATTTTTTCACCGGTGATCGCCTGATTTTTGGGCTGCTCATAAAGGCAACCTCGCCCTGAATCATCTCTTCTACTTCTAGTATTATTTTATCCATTTTTCTTTCTTTTGGGTTCCATCTTCAAGCCACTATCTCATATCGGCTACACAGTTGTCCCTTAAAGACCCCGAGGGTGCCTATGGTAATCAGTGAGGGTAGACGCAAATCTTCATGGGAGTTTACGTTCAGAGCCAGGTCGGACACTAATTATGAGTCATCTCATCACCATCTAAATTACGACGTTAATCGAACGTACTTGAAGCCCTGCCACGTATTTAACGGAACGGAGGCGCCTGGAACATTAGCCTGAAAGCAATTTCGACCGGTTTTCATCCGGTGTAATCAGGTAACAGAATGCAACAAACATCAGCCCACTTGCGTCCTCTTCAAAATCGATTTTCCATAAGTAGTCAAGGTCGTGCCGAGTAGCCAATCTTGCCTTCTCACATTAGCAAGTACCCAGCGGATGCTGAGTACCAGTACACGGGGAGCGCCTGATTTAAAATACGGAGGCTGTGAGCTGCTTGGCATGCACTTGCAAGGATAGCCCCGGGCCCCACCAAGTTGGACCCAATCAGTGGCGTTGCCTTGTAGCTCCATAAACGCTCCCCGAACTCTATACCTATAAGTTCAAAGTATGTTTAATGGAGTACATACAAATCCTCATTCAAATATCTTATCAAAATCAAGGCAAAATGACAATCTTGAACGCATTTAAACAAAGAGAACCAGTCTGAAAATATCATTTAGACCAATCAACTTATTAGCTTTATTCGCCAAATAAAGTTATTCATAAAAAGATTATTGCCACTTTAAAAGAGTCTAACATTATTCCTGACACTCATTTGGTTCTAACCGTTGCTTAGGAGTGTTCTTTGACTTAAAGTAAGCTATTAAAAATTATGGAATAAAGGTTGTGTTTTAAACCGAAACAATACTTCCGAATCCATTCAATGTACTCTTAAAATCATATTTGATAGATTTTACATGGTGATAATTTTTGCATGATGGTGAATTACTCGTTCTCTCAAATATACTCTATAAAAGTACTTGTCTCACAGGCTATCAGAAATGTTTTAGTTGCTACCTAGGCGGATGATACTGCAAATCTAACACCTGATGATTGTCTAACACCGCATCAAATCTTCTTTGAACTGAACTGAATGTTATTAAAGCTTGTTTAAAAAAGTGGAACATAAAGGTAAACAGCCAGAAAGCCTTACTTTTCACATTTCCTTTGGAACGGGGTAATTGTCCCTCAGTGGGTCTAAACAATAGTCTCATTTCTAAAAGTAAATTATTAGGAAGAAGTGGAGATAATATTCTGTAAAGTAAACTGTGAGCAAATTTAAGCCTGTGGATTTCGAATATAAAGTAAAGTTATAGAAATGTCGCCTTACCTGACAAACATGTGATGTCCAATATATTGGTTAAAGTTACTCAGGTATTATGTATTTCATAAATGACATTTTAGACAATAAGTAAGTTATAACAAAAACAGTTAATTATGAGTGTAATTGTGTAAGAATTTACCAAGCAATTATTTTCGCGTTTTACACAATAATAAGCCATACGTTTTATTTCAACCTGAAGTTTTGTAAATGGTTGTGATTATCGCGTCGATCTTTCCCAATAACAGCACTATACTTTTGGGGACATATTACATATGCCCTCTAAAATTGTAGGCATAATACTTTCTCTGTAAGCGAACTTGTTACGCGCTTGTTAAAGAAGTTCGAGATTCAGAGAATATATTTCTTACGAGATACTACATCCTAACTTTGTAGTAATGAAGCACTTAATGGTTGGGATCTAAAGCATTCATGTTTTTACTGTATAAATGCATATATTTTCACTATGTAGGATGAACCAATTCCAACAACGTTCGGGATATTTATCATTAATAACTTATTAAGTCGTATAACTAATAATAACTTATTAAGTCGTTCTGAAGTGTGGTCTTTCTTGTAAATATAACCCTTTTGTTCTCAATAACTCATTCTGGCGGAGAACCTCATTCGCACTTTTTAAAATACTTTCAAAAGCGGCTTAATTTAACAAAAATCATTAACAAATTATATTGCTACGTTTTCACCTTTTAAAAACGTTCAAAATCTGGGCTCGTAGATTGCAAATAAAATAAAAGCAAATCTGTGTTTTGTTTTAATTAAAATTTTTTATTATTCGCACAATTCTGTGTGCCTCTGTTCACAATTTTATGTAAATAACAACAATTACTAGGAAATTATTCGACAAACCTTTGTAACGGAGATCTTCAAACATACCGCGTCTTCACACAAAACTGACTGAACTTCCCTAACTCACATTTGCTATTGTAGTGTTGGTTGTGGATTTTTGTTTACTTGTTTACCATTTTTTTATGCTGGTGTTTGTTGTTATATCAGGCAGTACGATAATTTATAAACAGGTTTGTTTAATGCACTGTTTTGTTTTTGTGGCTTTTGTTTATAATTTTAATGTTAAGCGATGTAAAAGCAAAACACCTGTATCTAGATTTTTGATTTTCGTAACAATATTATAGTAAACACTATTTCAATAACAATATATTGGACAAAATGTCTAAAAGGTTTTAAGCGACAAAACAACAGTTTAATATGATGAAAACCCGCATATTTTTTCGCTTAGGATAAAAAGGGGTTGCTGTTTTAGTCGGTTAAGTTAGGAATTAATTATTTATTTAATTGATTTATTTTTTTAATTTTGTATATGTAACAAGAAAGTTGTTTTTAATGATTAATTACCGTTATACATATTTTGCTTAAGTATTGTATTCTCGATGGAAACCAACAAACAAAATTATTTCAATACATCAAATTTGTATTGTAAATAAAAGTTTTTATTAAACAAACAGACATATAATTTTCAAACTAGTTTTAACCAATATGGATAAATATTTGCCGAAAAGACGTAATTCCTCTTTTGTCGACTCATTTATTTGCTTTAAGAGCAGAAGCTTCCATTTACACTAATGTCTGCTCAAAATTTGTATTTTACTGCAACCAGCGTTGCCAGAAGCTTTGAGAAGAAATTCATCATATGCAGAAAAAAAATCATATTTTATGGAAAAAAATCATCATTTTTAATACAAATTTTTATTTTAAAATTATAATTAACATATGTATTTAAATTATTATTGTTTAAAGCATTTATGGAGAAACATGTGCTTATGTTTATATGGTGACAAATCACACATTCACCAACCAACAAACAGAAAACTTCCTTTTTCATGAGAAAGAATATACAGTCAACCCTCCTATAACGCGGTGAGTGCGTACTGCGTTGTATGGAAACCGCGCTATAAGAAACTCGGAATTAGTAGAAATCACATCATTCGTACCGCGTTATACGGAGACCAAAACAAGATAAATTATAAATTATTTTTATTGACTTAAAGAGTTCACATAAGGATTTATAAAAGAATGAAACAAAAACTAAACTAAAATACTATTTTCCAACAAAATAAGAAAGACTTGTAAAATTATGCAATTTTTCAACATTCATCCTCACTGTCACATATGAGTTGCAGAAATTTTTTAGAATGTCTTAGACGGCTATGAGATTAGCTGGCCTTTTTATAAAAAAATGTTGTTTGTATATCTCGGCTGTGCTTTTGCGTCGAAAATAAAACTGATATTAAAACCTCTTACAATATCTAGTTACTAGATTCATTTAGGTGCTGTGCGGAAGGAACTTATGGCCTGTTGTTGAAAGTAAACCGCTCTGTACGAGTACCACGTTATAGGAGGGCTGTTGCAATTTCAGCTCCGCGTTATGTGGAAACCGCGTTATAGGAGGGTTGACAGTAATTTGTACTTCCCACGAAAATAACGGATATACAAAGATGCTCTTTAAGGTCTTTATTTCCAAAACAATGATGCATTTTTATGCACATGCATACATGTATTTGTTACAGGGTAACAAGTGTAAAACAATTAAAAGCAACCAACAACAAGCTGATACAAAACTTAATTTCACTACTTGGGCAATTCACACAACTTTGTATCGTGTATGTTGTATTGAATACATTTGTTTGTTTGTGAACGCTCAATGCTATGCTGTAACGTGCATTTCGTGGCATTCAAACAATTTGATAGCCCGAAACCAACACAACTTTTTAAAAACATATGAAAACATGTACACATTTTTTTCATTCACGAAATTTGATAGCACAAAATCAATACAACTATTAGAAACATATGGAAAAAATGTGTATAAGTGTATCGGATTTTTATATGAAAATTATCAACAACAATCATACACTGTTGTATGTTCTTCCAACAATACAATGAATACAACGATAAAACGACTTGTGTGAATTGACCAACTATGTAGTACAATTACAAAGAAAATAGTACACACTTGAAATAAAAAAAATCATAATTTTTATAAATTAGAAATCTTAATTAATTTTATTATTTGGTTCAAAAATCATCAAAAATATGATAAAACCATCATTTTGGCAACGCTGACTGCAACTACAGTGGCGACATCTCAAATAGCACGTTTCATAAATGGAGAAATTAATGACAATTTTTCTTTAATTGCTGAGATAAAGTTATAAACTTGTATTATATTTAAACCACCTATATTGTTGTTAATTAATTAATAGTGATTCTATTTTTATTTTTTTGTTCATATATTTTTTTACATAATTTCTAAATGGGCCTTGTCAAAATTAACTCGGTTTATTCGATTTTTTTTTGACACATGTGGTTTACGCCTGGCAATGCGCCCAAACAAGTTATTTTCTCGTAATCTGTTTTTTATTGCACTTGTGGATATGTTTAGTTCCAACTGTTCTTGAATTTTTTCCCGTATTCTTGGTACAGTTAAAAAAGGATCACTTTTGCTCATTTTAACTATTAATTTATGTGTCCTTTGAGACGTTATTTTGGATCTTTTTCGTGTGATGCTTTCAAAAGATTGAGTTTTTTCATAATGTTTGATTGCGTTATACACTTTTTTTCTCGAACAATCCACTTTCTGTGGTATTTCGGTAAATGTCAGGCCGTCCTTGCAGTATTGACGGACAAATCTTCGAAAGCTTGGATTAGCGTGTTGGCCACGCCCCATTCTATGAGAATAGTAATACTTTATATTTTAAATAATAAATTAGATAATAATTATCAACTTTATACCTTTTTTTCTTAATCACAGTGTTTATTTTAATCAAAATATAATTTTTTTTAAATATCTTAAGACGTGTGCTATTTTAAATATCTGCGAGTATAGCGAGAAAGAAACAATAACTTTCAGTTTCTAAAAATACACTTCTTTTTTTGACTAAGCTTGCATTACGAATTAATAACAACATGTTATTAAACAAATAACTGTAAAAAGAATTTAAATAATTTAAGAAATAAAAGAGAAAAAATGTGTATGAAAATTTTTACACTAACCGTGCTATTTGAAATGTCGCCACTGTATGTGTGACTACACAACTTTCAAACGCTGACAAATACATCAATTTCGTTTTTTTTTATACCGAAAAGAGACCTTTCGTATATATGTATATATACTTAAACATGATTCAATTAGTCATATTCAAAATGAAAAACAACTTCGAAATGAAAATTTAATTTTTATATTAACGGATTGGCAAAGAAATCTAACGTGTCTATATTATTAAAACATATTAAAAATAATAATAATAAACACATGTAAATTTCTTTTCAGTTGAAAATATGCTCTTTGCCAAGTGGATCTCAAAGGGACATGGTTTGTTCGAACTGTGGGACCTTAAACACAACGATATGGAGGAGAAGTATACGTGGTGAAATTGTCTGTAATGCATGTGGCTTGTATTTTAAATTACATGGATTTAGTAGGCCACCTTCTATGAGAAGAGATACAATTCATACCAGGCGCAGGCGTCCAAGAGACTGTGAAAAATCAGAGAAGAAAAATGAGTACTAATTCATTTAAATGTATTATATCAATATAAATAAATGAGCAAATTTTGAGCGTTTGAAAAGATTACCCTTTTTTTAATAAGTGTCCAAAAGATGTATATAATAGACATAATTTATCTGAATTAAACTTAACTTCTAATGCTAAAGTATAGTAAACATAAAATTAAATTTAACTATAAATAATTTACAAAATCCCTTTTATAACTTGCCAGAAACTTTAGATCATCAAAGGGCGATTGGTAACATCAACAAGGTAAGCTCATACAGCCCACAAAATTGTTTTCTAAAACCACACTTACATATCTCAACAGCGTATATGTATTTACTTAGAAAGAAGGTACACTTATGTTTTGCTCTATATACAAATCTTATATATAAAAATGAATGTGTGTTTGATTGTATGTTTGTATGTTTGAAGTTTATAGACGATTAAACGGCTGAACCGATTTTTTGAAATTTTCACAGTATCTTCCTGTATGTCTGGAAGGAGTTATTGGCTACTTTTTATGTTGATATTCCAAATGAGCGAGGGGCCATGCCCATGTATACTACATACTACATACTTAATATTTAATTGCATTTGCAATATATTACTCATACGCATAGTAGTTACCCCTTCAAGTATGCTCTCTGTGATTCTTGATGTATAAAACCAAAGAAAATAAAGTGTAAAGAATGACGCGGGGGGAAAGATAGAAGGGAAAGAAAAAAATGTTGTAAACAACATTTGTGAAAAAAATCACCAAATAAGAAAAAATATAACCAAAATTAAATTCATAGACTTTTGTGTTATTTTTTTTTTCAAGTTTAAATTATAATTAATAAAAAAAAGAAACAAAAAATAGCTTTTCTTATAAGAAAGAAAAATAACCAAAACCAAAAAAACCTACACATCTACACATTGATCAAAAAAAATAACCAATTTTGGTTAGAAATAACCAAAAAAAGGCAACACTGTTCTCAAATCACTTATTCTCAGACGTCGGCACAAAGAGAACATGAGAAAAATTATGAGAGGCATATTTAACCCAGAGGAAATTTGTTAGTAATATTTTCAAGTCTACTTATTAACCCAATAATCACCCTTATCGTGAAAAAAATGTGAAAATTTTTTCGCCCGGATTTCTTTTATCACCCGAACAAGAATTTTCTATCGTGAATGTCACGTGAATTATTTTTCCCTTCGAATCATATGTGTTTGTTCGAAATAAAACTGACTTTAAAAAAAAAAATAAATAAATTTATCAAAACTACAATTAAATTTTTAAAACTAACAAAAATGTTTAGAACTGGTGCGGTTTTGTTATTAGAACTGGAAGAAGAAAATGAAAGAAAATTAAAAGAAAGAAGTATAAGTATAAGTAGTAAATAAACCTGCTATCAAAAAACTCCTCAAAAATCTGTCGTTCGGAGCCGACGTTAAACTGTAGGTCCCGCCACTCACGTATAAAATTAACACACACAACATGAGTGGTGTGAGAAGCTAGGCCGTAATCCTGACTGAAGGGTTGTAATGGCCAATTATGTATGTATGTATAAGTAGAACATTAGGGGATGCTTCAAATTTTTTGGAATTGCCGCGTGTACAGTTTGCGGTATTGTAATTCTTGGGTCCAGATTTTTAAGCATTATAGAGTCAACAAAGCTGCGTTCAGTTATCTTTTGAAAACTCTAACAAATGCTCTACCGGTTCCACAGAAAAGTACAGCTGTACCTCCAGTTATTAAACTTTGTTCGTGTTTGCGGTTTTTCGCTGAAGGTGGACACCAAAAAGTTGTAGGGAGCGACTATCATGCCGCGATAGTACAATCAACATTCATCGAGGTGCTTGCAGAATTTCTGGATGTCACGGAAATGCAAATATTTGCTATCCATCTCAAGCACAGAGAAGTATGACCACTCAACATATTTTTTAGAAATTTTGGTATACCGGGAGTTTTTGGATGTATAGATGGCAGACATGTTAACACAATAGCTCCAAAGCAAGCAAAACATCTCTACTATAATAGAAAGGGACAATTTAGTCTAAACGCTACACCTTCTTTTGATTCTTTGCTGTAACCACCAGCTATGGAAGGATTTTCCCGCATTCTTTGCAACAAAATCTCAATTTGTTTTTTATTAGTTCAATTGCTCCTGAAAATTTAAATTTGTACTTAATTATTATTAAAACCAAAGATTTCCAATACAACTTACATTTTCCTTTTTACTATTCGCCTCTAAAAATCAAAGTGAACAAATATTGAGAAAATGTCGAACAAATTCACGTGAAAAATTATTCACGATACGAGGAATTTTTTTCGAAGTTACTACAGCTATGGACATTAAATTAGCACAAAACTTCGTCATAAAAATAATCATATTTTTTATAGTATTTTAGGTCTACTCACAAAAAAATTTTAACATAGGAACTTAAAATACATATTCTTCTTTAAAAAGAAACAAAAATTTTGACGATATTGCCAGTCGTCTACTTATTAAGACCTGAAATGTACCAAACGCCAGATTTTAGCTGGACAGTAAAATAGCACAAATTAAAATTTCTGGAATAAAAATGATGTGCTTTAATAAATAGTAAAAATATTAATGTTTTCAGCTTATTTGATTAATATTTAGTAGAGTAGTCCCTATTTTCAAGCGCCGCGTGACATCTACGGGACAATGTTCTTCGGGAAAGTTCTTTGGGAATCGAGTACCAAGCGCTCCGTATTCCAATGGTCAAATCGTCCAAATTTTTATACTTTTGTTGAGCAATTGTACATTTCACATCGTTCTAGGGGGTTTTCAATCGAGTTTAAGTCAAAACTTTGCGATGGCCAGTCTAAAACGGGAATGAGCCCTTCATAAAATCAATCCTTTGCCTGCTTAGATGTGTGTTTGGGGCCACTATCTTGCATAAATATGAATAAAACTGGCATGTATTTAAAAGCTTATGGTTCCATATTGTTCTTTATATTGTCCAAATACTGATGACAGTCCATTTCTTCATTAATTTTTATAATGGGACTTATACCGTGCCTTGAAAACACTCCCCGCACCATTGTGTTTCCTCGAACATGCGTTATGGTCCTTTGAGCATAGCGTGGATTGAATGTCTGATAGTGTTTTCACACCAAAAGTTAAAACCTGATTTTAGCATTAAAACCATAATCAGCTGATTTTGCGTTCACACTGCAAATTTTCTTAAATCAGGTTTTAACTTTCATACATTCATGACGGAACAGAAATGTTTTTCTTTAAGAAAAAACAAAAAATATGAAAAATTAAGAAATAATATTAATATTATTAATATTATTGTTAAAATATTGTTATTTATTATTGTTGTAGCATTCATTATTTGAAATTTTACATTTTTATTCAACCGGCTTTCTATATCTTTACATTTGTTTTGTTTTTATTTTGTTTTTATTTAATTTTTATCAGCTGTTTTTACCATTTCAGAGCTGGTAGCTCTGATTTAGTACATAAAACAAGGTTGTATTTCATAAAATCAACTTAAAACCAATTCAAAAAAGGTTTTAAGTTGATTTTAACACAATAATTTTGTATGGTAAAAGCAGGTTTTATTTTTGATTTTAACGTTAAAACCAACTTTTGCGTTAAAACCACTCGGTGTGAAAACACTATGACATTTTGGCCAATGAACAACCACTCTACCATCCGGTCCCATACGATTTACCTTTGTTTCATCACTCCAAAATATTTTTTCCAGAATGGGAGGTCTTTAGCATGGTGGTTGCGAGCAAACGTTAAACGCTTGAGTATATTTTTCTTTTGGTAGAAGTGGCTTCTTTCGGCAAGAGCGTCCAAAGAGCTTTTTGTGATTAAGACGTCTTTATAGGAGCCTGTCCTATAAATTTAATCTGAATTGGGAGTTAATTTCGTTCAAAATATCGCGTGACGACATGAGAAGCTCCTTCTTTGACTTCCGGACAATAGCACGACCAACGATTTCGGTTTGTTTTCTTGACACGTGGCCTTCAATTTTTGTTTTCGGTGACATTATTCTGTTTGGTTTAAAGGAAATGATAACGTTATAAATCATTTTTCGCTAGCAATTCGAAATTTCGGCAATTTCAGCCAGTTTTTTCCCATCATGCCACAAGTTAACGATAATGCGCTTCTCTTCTGGTGAGTAATCTTTTCCACGTATCATTTTTTTCAAAAATTATTTTAAATGCCACAAAATTGAAAGAATATACCGTAAAAATAAAAATACTCGAACAAAAGTTGTACCTAAAACACGTTGTGCTAATTTACTGTCCAGCTTGAATTTAGGTACCGATACAAATTAGCAGTCAAAACAAAAAATATATAAGATAATGGTAATATTTTTTGGTGAACAACAGATAGATGTCATCGTGCAACATTGCAGACTAAAACAATTGGCCTAATTACGATACAAATGAGAAAAAAATCACAATCAAAGTATATATGGATTTTGTGCTAATTTAATGTCCATGGCTGTATATGTTCGGGTGAAGTAAATTCATGATAAAAATTTTGTAAACAGTGAACAAAATTCGGGCGAAATTTTTTTCACGATAAGGGTGAATATGTACATATATGTGAGCGAAAAGTATAGAACAATTGTACTGCGTTAAAAACCTAAAAACACCGTATTTAACTTGGCAAGTATTCTTCCAAAAATCTAAATCATTTCTCATTGATATTAGTGAATCATACTGTAATATTTCTTTGGGTGTAAAATTCAAGTCTGAAAAAAACGACATGAACATTCTCCTTTAGAAGCTGACAAGCAATTGAATGCATTTTTGCGATCTCATGATGAGAGCAACACATTGTTACGCTCTTTGTTTGTGTTTATTTTCCTTCCGTCTTCCGCCCCCCTCATCAAGAAATGTTTTTTTAAAAAGATTTTGGTGAGAGCGGGTCGTAATGCTACAACCCGCCATAAGAAATTTTACTGCTTTATAATTCGTATTCTTTATATCCATATTCTTTGATATCACTCATACGTCACATATGTAGTTTTTTTTTAATGAATTTTACATCTATATAAACAAAAATGAATGTGTGTATTTGTTTGTGGGTTCGTTTGTTGGAAGTCTATAGACGGCTAAACGGCTGGACCGATTATCTTGAAATTTTGACAGTACCTTCCTGTATATCTGGAAGGAACTACTTTTTCAAGAAGGAGTGGTGTCACGCCAACATATCCAATAAGTATTTAATGTCGCATATTTCATAAACTGCAATAGCTAGAGACCTCAAATTTTGCATGGACGACTTTGACGTATATATAAACAAAATGGGCGGATTGGATATAGTGGGCGTGTCACCTCCAATATAAAAAATATTAAATTATTATATCTAAGAAAATATAACAGTTAGAGTCCTAAAATTTTGCGAATCCACTTTAGTATCAATATTAATATTTTAGGCGAAAATGGGCTGACTAGGAAAAGTGGGCGTGGTAGTTCCCATATGAATTAAATGTAAAACTTCTTATATCTCGGAAATCACCTATATATATATAAAAATGAATGTGCGTTTGTTTGTATGTTTGAAGTTTATAGACGACTAAACGTCTGAACCGATATTCCTAAAATGTTCACAGTATCTTCCGGAAAGAGTTATAGGCTACTTTTTATGTTGATATTTCAAATGAGCGAGGTGCCACTCCCACATATACTACATTACCTACTATTGTAAGATAATAACAAAATGTATATATTGGAAAAACTATATCAGCAAGATACCTCAAATTTTGTACAAGTAACTACAGTTTTAATATAAATATTTTGGACAAAAATGGCGAACTAACAATAGTGGGCTTGGCACCTCCCATATAAAGTAAATACGAAAATCTGTATATCTGAAAAACTCTAACAGCTAGAGTCCCCAATTTTTGTAAGAGTAACTTTAGTTTAAATATAAATATTCTGGACAAAAATAGGGAGTTCAGCAAAAGCGGTCGTGTCACCTCCCATATGAAGAAAAATAACAGTTAGACTCTCCAATTTTGTACGAATATCTAAAGGTTAAATATCAATATTTTTGTTAAAAATGGGCGATCAAGCATTAGGGGCGTGGCAAACTCTATATGAACTAATTATTAAAATCTGTATATCTAGAAAACTATAAAAGCTAGAGTCTCCAATTTTGTACTCCAGCTTTAGGAAGGTGGTGCCTCTCTGATTAGTGAGTGTGGAAATTATTATATCTTGAAATATGCAGTAGTAAGGTATATGACCCTTAAATGATTGAGTTTGAAATTTTCAACTCATGTACATAGTAAGTACTAAAATGCATACTATTTATATATTGATCTCATATACATCCACATATACATATGTAATAGTTATATTATTGTTTACTTCTAAAAATGGGTAACTAATAAAAATAGTATTTATTTGAAAAATACATTAGGTAAACTTTATAATAAGCATTTTAGTGGGCAATGAATTCATTACTTTTAATTACCTAAGTAATAAAATGTAAACTGTCAATATTTTTCCCAAATAAAATAAGTAGTTGCAAAACTCATCAAAAAATTACCTGTGACTGACGCAAACACAATTATTTGTTAAATTTTAATAACCTTAATTTCTTTTTCAAAAGGTTCATGACCTGAACCGATTTTTTACCTATTCATATTAGGTAAAATATAAAGGAATACATATAACACCCATTCGATTTTGGAATTAAGTTGAATCTTTGATTCTAATCAAGTTAAATGTTATTTGAGTGACATTTATTTTGCAACAATTTATAAAAATGCCCCCAATAAAAGCATCCCTTTCCAGAAGCACTAAAAATGCATTGCGTTTGCAATCCCAGAGAGCAAATGAAAGTTCGGAAGAGCGTGAAAGTCGCCTCAGGGCTGAAAAGAGTTTCAACCTTTACCTCCCATATAAAGTAAATACGAAAATCTGTATATCTGAAAAACTCTAACAGCTAGAGTCCCCAATTTTTGTATGAGTAACTTTAGTTTAAATATAAATATTCTGGACAAAAATAGGGAGTTCAACAAAAGCGGTCGTGTCACCTCCCATATGAAGAAAAATAACAGTTAGACTCTCCAATTTTGTACGAATATCTAAAGGTTCAATATCAATATTTTTGTTAAAAATGGGCGATCAAGCATTAAGGGCGCGGCAAACTCTATATGAACTAATTATTAAAATCTGTATATCTAGAAAACTATAAAAGGTAGAGTCTCCAATTTTGTATTCCAGCTTTAGGAAGGTGGTGCCTCTCTGATTAGTGAGTGTGGAAATTATTATATCTTGAAATATGCCTTAAATGATTGAGTTTGAAATTTTCAACTCATATACATAGTAAGTACTAAAATGGATACTATTTATATATTGATCTCATATACATACACATATACATATGTAATAGTTATATTATTGTTTACTTCTAAAAATGGGTAACTAATAAAAATAGTATTTATTTGCCGCATATCTTGAAAACCACATTAGGTAAATTTTGTAATCAGCATTCTATTGGGCGATGAATGGGCATGTAACAATAGTGAGTAATATTTTCATTCATTACTTTTAATTACCTAAGTAATAAAATGTAAACTGTCAATATTGTTCCCAAATAAAATAAGTAGTTGCAAAACTCATCAAAAAAATTACCTGGGACTGACGCAAACACAATTATTTGTTAAATTTTAATAACCTTAATTTCTTTTTCAAAAGGTTCATGACCTGAACCGATTTTTTACCTATTCATATTAGGTAAAATATAAAGGAATACATATGTATAACACGCATTCGGTTTTGGAATTCAGTTGAATCTTTGATTCTAATCAAGTTAAACGTTATTTGACTGACATTTATTTTGCAACAATTTATAAAAATGCCCCCAATAAAAGCATCCCTTTCCCGAAGCACTAAAAATGCGTTGCGTTTGCAACCCCAGAGAGCAAATGAAAGCTCCGAAGAGCGTGAAAGTCGCCTCAGGACTGAAAAGAGTTTCAACCTTTAGAGCCGGAACGCCATCACAACGCGAAGAACGCCTTGAAGGCATACGACAACGTGCCACACCATCAAGAGCTACTGAAACACCTTCAGAAATCCAAGAGTGCCTTAAAAGTCAACGAAATCTTACCTCTTTAGCACGAGATTCTGAAACGCCGTCAGAACGCGAAAGATGTCTTGAAGGTCTTCGACAACATGCCACTACCGCATGAGCTACCGAGACATCGTTGGAACTTGAAGGTCGGATACAAAGCCAACGAAATCGTACCGAAACATCACGAGCCACAGAAACGCCTTCAGAACGTGAAGGACGTCTTGAAGGTCTTCGACAACATGCGACAACCGCACGAGCTACCGAGACACCTTTGGAACATGAAGGTCGGCTACAAAGCCAGCGAAATCGTACCACAGCATCACGAACTAATGAAAAAGAAGTCCAACATGAATCACGAGTAGAAAGTCACAGGATTCGAACATCAACAAGAAGAGAAGCAGAGAGGATAGAGCAATATTATTTGCGTCGAGAACAAAATCGTGAACGAATGGTGGTGAATCGACGTAAAGTTTTTCATGGATACTCAGGTATTGCATTTAACTACAGATCTGATATAGATTATACCGAAGACGAATTAGTGGCAATTGGTGGCATGAATAAAGTTTGCCAATATTGCAATGCACTCATGTACAAAAATGAAACACCTTTGGCGACATGTTCACACTCTAAAGTTAACTACTAATATGCGTGTACAGTTGGAACGTGATGCTTCAGCTTCAACTTTTTCCAAAAAATTGCTTGATTTAGGTAACAGAAGAATTCCAATGGATCCTAGAACAAAGTATATAAAATTACCTTCAGACTTTTGCAGAATGACACAATCCAAAGAAGAATTATTAATTGTATATTTCCCAATATCGTGCAAAATTTAAGAAATATGCAATGGTTATATGATCGTGCGTTACTGGCATCCAAAAATATTGACGTTAATTCCATCAACAGCAATATTCTCAACAAGATCGATGGGAATCTAAGAACTTATAAAAATACGGTGTTCACATTATTTCACTTAGAAATATTGACCCTCCACGACTTTGTAATGGCACTCAACTAACAATAAAAAATGATGAACGACCATTATAACTGGAAAGTTTAAGGGAACTGATGTATTGCCGCCACGTCCTATGACCACATCGGAGATGCCATTCGATTTCAAGCGCCTTCAATTTCATATTCGCTTAGCATTTGCAATGACAATTAATAAAGCTCAAGGTCAGTCCTTGCAAGTTTGTGGACTTAATCTAAGAAATCCATGTTTCGCACATGGACAGCTTTACGTCGCATGTTCGCGAGTAGGAAAACCCGCAGAGGGGAAAACAAAAAATATTGTGTATCCAAGGCATTGGAATAAGAATTATTTATTTAAGAAAAAAAGTATATCTTAAAATTTAGCAAGTAAGAAATAAATAGCCCATTAATGTATTATTTTAGAATTTAAATGAAATATATTGTCATCAAATGAAATTAGAATAAACCTTTAAGAAAAATTGCATAGTTTAATTACTAAATAAAATTTTTTTTTAATTATTATGTATTTAATTTCGATGGCGGTAGCGAAGCACACCGGGTATTAGCTAGTATTCATTATATTAACAGAATGGCTGCAGACATAGATGCGAAACTTGTCACTAGTACCTGGATCAGAGGCTAGCTTAGTGCAGACTGTTACATGACAGCCTTGTTAATGATAAAGCTCAAAGAGTCTCTATAGTGATGTTAATCAAAAAAAGGTGATTTGACTACCAAAAAATCTTTTTGCGTCATGTTCAGACCTTCACAATGAATTTCTTTCACATGTCCGCATGTACGTTTGTATAAATGGACAAACATACATGCGTACATATGCTTGCACGAAATTAGGTGAACAACCTGATTGCTGATTTCATGTAATTTTTTATTTGTTTTTATTTTTGCTGGAGTTATGCATTTTCCCTTATTTTTGATTTTACTTCAAATTATGATAAAAGAAAAACCTTGAATTTCTGATTAAGTTTCAAGGTTTGCTGAAGTTTTTTATTTATTTGCATTGCATTTGTCTGGGGTTTCATGTTTCCTGGAATTTCTTACACGTGTGGGAAAATGCATAAGTCCAAAGCACAATTATAATAACAACATTAAGAATAATTTGTTGCAATTCAGCAACAAAATAGAGTTAAATATATTAAAAATAAGTTATTGCAATTTGGCAATAAAATAGTATTTAAGGCTATGGTTTAATAAAAATAAATGAGAGAAACAATTGATCAACAAAAGACAACGGTTGTTTTATTCTTCAAACCTCCGCAATAACCAAGTTCAAGTGCTTGTGTTATTCAAATCCATAACAACCAAGTTTAAGTGCTTGTGTTGTTTGTATAATTGTCGCGGTGATTCCACCCGGACAAATCAAAACCGACCAGCAAATCAGCTGAGTCAACACATTTTTTTGACCCCGACGTGATTTTCGACTTCAACCCTTTGGGAAAAAATCGACTTTAGAAAATTGTATACGTTTTTGAAGTAGTTAATTCCAACTACTAAATCGACATTGGTTTAAATTGATCAACTTCAAGGAATCGTCAGCTCCCATTCCAGGAACAAATTCCTCGAACAGGCTACATACAGCAAGAGGATACAACAGTCCTTCACATCATTCCAATTCAGTAGCACAGGGCTACATACAGCAAGTGGATACAACAGTAGACTCACATCATTCCAATTCGGTAGCACAGGACTACATACAACGAGTGGATATAGCAGACCACTCACAACTTTACATTAAAACTACAATACAATATGGATACGATGAAAGGTTTACTGGATCTTCAGTTAGAAACTGGAGAAACAATACAGGGCATTGTTCGAAATTTTAAAAAGGACCCGGCAGACAGGAAAACAAAAGTTAGATACTTTGAGGAACGATCACGACGCCTTCAGGAATCATGGAACCAATTCCTGGAAACAGATTCCAAGATACGAGAGGTGTGCGACGATCCAATGAAATTTGAATATTTTTCAGAAGGCTACTATGATAAAATCAGAACCTTAGTCTCTGATTACATCGAAATTTTTAAAACTGAAACTGATCGCCTCAAACGAAAAATTGAGGAAACTAAAATAGCAAAAAAACCCGATCAAGATAATTTGCCTACAAGAGCCTGGGGTTCTACGCAGGCTGAGAGCTCGTATAACAGCTCTCAATCGGCTACTAAGGGGATTGATAGACACAGATAATCAGCCCCTACAGTACTTTGATTTAAACATAAATACCAAAATTTAAAAATTTAAATTTACCAAAATTAACCATACCAAAATTAAATGGTGATTATTTAAAATGGAGATCCTTTCACGACTTGTTTACACAACTAGTAGACAACCAACATATTCCTGCGGTACAAAAGATGTGGTACCTGAAATAAAACTTGGGGGGCGAAGCTGAAAAACTAATAAGTCATCTTTCAGCCACAGCTGAAAACTACGCAACCGCATGGAGCCTGTTGCAAGAACGATACAATAATCAACGCGTTATTGTAACTACACTAATGCAACAACTTTTGGATCAACCAAGCGCCGGACCATCAGCTGCTGCTATCAAACAATTACATGATACAACACAAGAATGTCTACATGCGCTAAACAACATCGGGATTGATACCTCCTCATGGGATCCATGCTGTTTCACATACTTGTGAAAAAATTGGATCGAGGTACTCTTATTCTATATGAGAGGACCATTATTAGCAATCCAAAAGGGCTACAAAAAATCAAAGACCTATTAACTTTTCTTGAAAATCGTTTTCAATCCCTAGAAGCCATAAACCAGAAAGAAAAATCATCAAAGGTGTGTGTTTCCACTACTTCAGCTAAGCCAGAAGCCATGTGTTCACTCTGCAGAAATAACTTTCACCAACTGTATCGGTGTCAGAAATTTCAACAACTGTCACCAACAGACCGTCTTATTTTCATTCGGAAGCAAAACCTGTGTGTGAACTGTCTAAAATCAGGACACACAGCCAAAACTTGCAAATCAGGACACACAGCCAAAACTTGCAAATCAGGATTATGCATGACATGCAAGAAGAAACACAACTCGCTACTTCATCTGCAGAGCAACACTCAGTCATCAAACCAAAGGTCAACAAGTGAAAAGGGATCCAAGAAGACGTCATCATGCACTACCTATCAACCTAAAATAATTGAACCCGATTTCAATGAGGCTACACCGTGTCCTCCAGAAGCATCCTCATTAGCTGCAGCAAATGGTCAGGTGTCTAAATCATACGTTCTTCTCAGCACGGCTCTAATACAAATCAAAACTGATACAATGGAGATTGAATGTCGCGCTTTACTTGACTCTGGCTCACAAGTCAATTTGATTACAGATCGTTTGGTAAGACGACTTAATATTGCAAAACAGACGTCATCAGTAAACATCAATGGAATCGGGAACTCTAACACAAAAACACAACACCGAGTCAATGTAGCTTTGCATTCTCGAATTAATGGATTCTCAACACGTCTGGAGGCACTTGCCCTGCCTCAAATTATTGCGCCTCAACCATCACAGTTTATCAACATTGATGAGTGGCCACTACCGGGAAATATTATGTTAGCTGACCCAACATTCAATCGATCTAGTAAAATCGATATATTGCTGGGTGCTGAGAACTGCTCGCAATTGGGCAAATAAAACTATCTCCACAACTTCCGATTTTGCAAAACACGGTTCTTGGCTGGATTGTAGCAGGAAAAATAAATAGTGAACACCCTACAGACCCATCCTGTGGAATATGTACTGAAGATGAGGGGCTTGAAGCTTCCATCGCCGACTTTGGGAAATAGATGAAGTTAAAACGACTAAAAAACCACTATCAATAGCCTACAGACAATGTGAAGAGCACTTTGTACAAAATACAACTAAAAACCATGAAGACCGCTTCATTGTCAGAATACCATTTCACCAAACCCCTAATACCCTAGGCGACTCACACGCAATAGCTCTAAACCGATTTCTTGCTCTCGAACGGCGTTTGCAAAAGAACCCGGAATTGAAAACTAAATGCACTGAATTTATGGATGATTATGAATCAATGGGACACATGACTAAATTGGAAACAGACTCCATCGTGTCTCCAAATTACTACATCCCACTTCATTGCGTACTAAGGCCAGAAAGTTCAACCACTAAGCTCAGGGTGGTATTCGATGCCTCAGCCAAAACCTCCTCAGGCTACTCTTTAAACGACCTGATGTTCACGGGACCAACACTACAAAGCGAACTATTCTCCATACTGTTAAGGTTTCGAATGCCAAGGTTCGTTTTCACCACTGACGTTGAAAAGATGTATAGGCAGATATTGGTTACTCCTGAAGATCGTCAATTTCAGCTAATAATTTGGAGAAAGGATTCCACAATGCCCATTTCATACTATCAACTCAACACGGTCACATATGGTACAAGAGCTGCTCCATATTTAGCAACAAAATGTCTTGATCAACTGGCTGAAGAAAATAATATACGCTATCCACTTGCTTCACAATTTATTAAAGAAAATTTCTATGTAGACGATGGCCTGGGTGGGTCAAATAGCTTATCAACAGCGATGTAATTGCAAGAACAACTTGTGCAGATTATGAAAAAGGGCGGCTTCGTGTTACGGAAATGGCGTGCTAACCATCCACAATTACTCCACAATATTCCACAAGACAACTTGGAGGTAAACTTAGATTTTGAGAGCACAGAAGTCGACACCATCAAAACATTTGGACTTGTTTGGCTGCCGAATGCTGATAAACTAGGTATTAAGGTCAACACTGACAACATTAAGAGAGTAACTAAGCGAACAGTCACATCGGACCTTGCAAGATTATTCGACCCTTTGGGGATTCTGTCACCCATTATAGTAATAGCAAAAATGTTTATCCAAGAATTGTGGGAATTAAAACTGGACTGGGATACTTCTTTGCCTAAATCCCTGCACACTAAATGGATCACATTCCTCACAGACCTGAATATATTGAAAAATCTTCAAATATCAAAACATATTTTTAAAGGAAGAATTCCAGAATCCCAACAACTCCATATTTTTACAGACGCATCCGAAAAGGCATATGGCGCTGCAGCTTACATCCGATCAGTCTTTAAAGACGGCACCATCATGGTACACTTACTCTGTGCTAAATCCCGCATAGCTCCTCTTAAACGGCAAACAATACCACGATTGGAACTATGTGCAGCTACGCTTGGAGCCCAACTAGCCACAAGAGTCAGGTCTGACCTTCGACTTACATGTCCAGTATGGTTATGGACTGATTCAGAAATTGTGCTCTCATGGATAAATTCATCATCAGCTTCATTCAACACGTTTGTAGCAAATAGAATCTCAGCAATTCAAGAAGAAACCCTAGCAGAACAATGGCGTCACGTAAGCTCAAAGTGCAACCCCGCAGACATATTATCTCGTGGGATGTCTCCAGCGGCTCTTGGTTTTATGGGCCAATGTTTCTCCATGGGGTAGAGAAGATGTGGCCACCTAAGTTCAATTCAAGTTCCAACATACCAACAAATCTTGAACGAAAGGCAAAGCTGCTTGAATCACGAGCAATGACAACAACGGAACCCACTTTTGTTTACCAAATCAACCATAAAAACTCATTCCATCGTCTGCAGCGCATTGTTGGATATGTTCTACGCTTCATTGCCCACACTAGATGTCAAAAGCAGATGCGAAAACCATCCAAATTATTAACAACAACGGAACTCAGCCAAGCACTGATTCCTATTATTTCACAAATGCAACTCTCAGAATTTAAAGAAGAAATAACACAACTGAGAAAATACAAACAAGTACAACCAACAAGCTCTATTCAGAATTTAACACCCTTTTTGGACGAGAATGGATTAATACGGGTCGGTGGTCGACTCGAAGCTTCTTTGTTGGACTATGATTCGAAACATCAACTTCTTATTCCATACAACGATCCCATTTCCAAATTGATATTCCAAATGATTCATTTAGATTATAAGCATTGTGGGTCGCATACATTATTAGGAATTGTTCGACAACGTTTCTGGCCAATAAAGGGAAAAATTATGGCAAGAGCCACAGTTCATCGATGCACGATATGCAGCAAAGCCAAACCAGAATTATTTCACCAAATAATGGGAAACCTACCCTCGACACGCGTCACACCAGCCCGTGCATTCATCAATACCGGAGTGGATTACTGTGGCCCAATTACCGTACATTATAAACTAAGGGGAAAACGACCACACAAGGCCTACATTACCGTATTTTGTTGCTTTGCCACAAAAGCAGTACACTTGGAACTCGTGAGCGATCTGAAGCATTTATAGGTGCTCTTAAACGTTTCATATCCCGGCGTGGACATTGCCAAAATTTGTACTGCGACAATGCGACAAACTTCATCGGAGCTAAGAATAAATTACCTGAACTTTCCACAATCATACATGGGTCAGATGCAAAGGAAGCTATTACGAATGCTTGCAGTAAAAGGGGTATACAATTTAATTTCATTCCACCAAGGGCACCACATTTTGGTGGTTTATGGGAGGCAGCTGTTAAGTCAGCAAAATACCTTTTGATAAGGACGTTGGGGAATGCATCCCTAACTTACGAAGAACTTGAAACCGTAGTTGTCGAAATTGAAGCGATATTGAATTCCAGACCCATTTCACCCATGTCAAATGACGCAAACGACATAGGCGCGTTGACTCCGGGACATTTTCTAATAGGTGAACCACTAACAGCCCAAATAGATGCTCAAGCAAAGCCCACCCTTAAATTGGAAACACAATGGAAATTAGTTTCTCGTCTTAAGCACGAATTTTGGAAGAGGTGGTCACGAGACTACCTTAATGAGCTACAATACCGAAACAAATGACGAGAACAATCAAAAAATCTGAAACCAGGGGCGATAGTTATTTTAAAAGAACATAACGTTCCAGTCATGAAATGGCCTCTGGGGCGCGTAATAAAAACATACAAAGGACACGACGACGTTGTAAGAGTAGCGGATGTCCAAACAGCTTCAGGCATCTTTAAACGAGCAATTCAATATTTAGCTCCACTCCCTAAGCTCAATGACGAACCCGAAGAAGAAGAACAACAATCATGTTTCCAATTCGCAGAACCTAAGAATAATCATGAGATGTTGGCAGAAAACCAATCACCAAAACAGTCATTGGATGGAAGGCCACCTGCTAAAAAACAGCGAAACTTGACAAGCTCAATTACGACCCTCCTACTCACAACATTGCTATTGCTCCCACTCGTGTCCACAGATAAAATTGAAGTAACACAGTTTGAACCCAATATCGGCTTGCACTTTGAGGGTATTGGCAATACACGAGTATCGCGGTCAGAATGGAACATCATTTCTTACTATAACTTAAAACCATATTGGCAAGAAATAAGTACCTTCGTAAACGAAACAACTGCATTACACCGCTTGTGCAACCTTCTAATTCAAAGGACGACTTGTTCGAGCGTTCTCCAGGCAGTTGACTTCAGCCTAGCAGGCCTTAAAAATAAAAACCTCTTACTAAAGAGGAGAGCTAAGCGTGGTGCTATTAACATTGTTGGAAACGTCGCTAATTCACTGTTTGGTATTCTGGATTCGGATTATGCTGAACAAATGTCAAACACCATCAACACAGTAAACGACAATGAAAACCATCTCAAACAACTCCTCATGAATCAAACATCAATTGTTGATGCAACCCTAAACGTCCTTAGACAAGATGAAGAAAATGTGAGACTAAAGTTCAACAACGTAGATAATCAATTATCAGTAATTGCATCTAGATTACAAGAAAATGAAAAAGAACAAAATCAAGCAAGGCTGTTTCGAATATTCATGTTACAATCAGTTCAACTTTCTTTAACATCAGCAAGGTTACACCGAATTCAAGCAGAAATCATAGCAGCATTAACGGATTCACACCATGGAAAAATCAGCCCAATGCTTTTGTCACCGTCTCAACTTCAAGCCGAGCTAATACAAGTAAGAAGTCATCTTCCAAGATCTCTAGAACTACCAGTAAGCAAAGATAACATACTACAACTGTACAAAATTATGAATGTAAAGGGAGGTGTCACAAAAGACCACGTCATCTTTCACATATCTATTCCGTTATCTCATCCTGAGACATTCGAACTTCTGAAACCACACCCAATTCCCGTTCAAATAAATGGCACAATGCTCGCTATAAGACCATGCAGCGACTTCCTGGCTATAAATGTTCATAAAGATCAGTACTTCGTGTTGACAGAAAAACAGCGGACCACATGTGCAACAATAAAAGAGAATGAATTTCTATGCCCACAAATGCAATCAAAATTCACTGCAAACGCTGACAAATGCTTATGCGAGCTGTCACTTCTTAATTTTAACAATCAAACGAGTTGTAACATTATTCCTGTTGCTGATAAAACGTCGCTTACACAGTTAGAATACAGCAATCAATGGCTTTACACTATGCAGCAGCCGTTCCGAATAAACGCTGTATGTGGTCAAGAAAAATCACAGCTAACCCTGAGAGGATCTGGCCTCCTAAACATCTCGCCGGATTGTACAATTAAGATCAACTCAATCATCATCAAAGGCCATCAAACTGTCTCCACATCTCTTCAAACATCATATACCGCAATGAGCAATATAAGTGACATCAGTTATCCAGCCGAGGTTCGAACTGCAAGAATTCACAACAAGATCTATTCCGACCAAATTAAAAATATCTCCGAGATTCAAAATAAATTACACCAAAGAGTATCTGCTGAACTTCCATCAGAAATTAAAAACATCAAATATCACCACGGGACCGTTGCCTATGCTGCTCACGTTCTCGTAATCATAATATGCCTGAAGATCACCTGGAAAACGGCACATTGCAAGAGAATTAAAATAAATCAACAAACTCCACAACCAGCTGCACGTCAACATATTCCAACGCCAGAATTTGAAGTATCAGTAGTTTAAGCCATTAATTCTAAGCTATATGAAGGGCAATATAAGGTTGTCACATTTTTAATTTTGTTGAGCATGACTCAACGGCGGGGTACATGTTCAGACCTTCACAATGAATTTCTTTCATATGTCCGCATGTACGTATGTATAAATGGACAAACATACATGCGTACATATGCTTGCACGAAATTAGGTGAACAACCTTAAATTGCTGATTTCATGTAATTTTTTATTTGTTTTTATTTTTGCTGGAGTTATGCATTTTCCCTTATTTTTTATTTTACTTCAAATTATGATAAAAGAAAAACCTTGAATTTCTGATTAAGTTTCAAGGTTTGCTAAAGTTTTTTATTTATTTGCATTGCATTTGTCTGGGGTTTCATGTTTCCTGGAATTTCTTACACGTGTGGGAAAATGCATAAGTCCAAAGCACAATTATAATAACAACATTAAGAATAATTTGTTGCAATTCAGCAACAAAATAGAGTTAAATATATTAAAAATAAGTTATTGCAATTTGGCAATAAAATAGTATTTAAGGCTATGGTTTAATAAAAATAAATGAGAGAAACAATTGATCAACAAAAGACAACGGTTGTTTTATTCTTCAAACCTCCGCAATAACCAAGTTCAAGTGCTTGTGTTATTCAAATCCATAACATCCAAGTTTAAGTGCATGTGTTGTTTGTATAATTGTCCCGGTGATTCCACCCGGACAAATCAAAACCGACCAGCAAATCAGCTGAGTCAACAGTATTTGAGTATTTTTTTGAATAATATTTATTGTATTTATGAATCCTAAAACTAAATTTAAAGTTTAAAGAACTGAGCAACACAAATAATGCAAATAAATGATTACGTTGCTATCCGGCAAAATGTATAAATCTGCACAAAATTTTAATAGAAAGCATTTCCTCTACATCTAACTAGCAAGTAATATTAGCTTTTAGTTCGAAAAAGAGATTCATTCTGCAGTCTTGTTTGCGCATGCTTATTGAATTCCGTCAAAGAGCAGTTAGGATTATTCTTTTCATATTTAGTTGTACTTTAAGACTGAAATGTTTCCCTCATTAGTGAAGGTCGCGTAAGCTAAAATAACACCGAAGGCAGTTGAAGATTACACGAAAGCTGGGTCATACAGACCCACTAGCTGACAAATATTCAATACATTTGTTTCTTCTGACATTGATGTTTTGCATTCAAACCGTTCGAATCATTTCAGAGAAAATGAGGATGTGTTTGGAATTTATACCCCAAACTTATATTCTTAAATTTTATATAAATATCCGTATGAATATAAAACGAAAATATGTTGTTTAAAAAGAATCTCCAATACAGTTTCTACAGGTTCCAATGTGGTTTTTGTGGTTTCTACAGTTTGGTCAAACAGAGGGTGAGAAATCGTATTTTTTCGTATATTTGATGATACAAAAAATACATTTTTATTTATACATGCCAAACAGTACACAATTCAATACTAGTTTTGATTAGATGTGAGACAATAATTACTAACGGTTGACGTTTAAGTTAAACGCGTATATTTTAAGCTCCGTGAATTTACGAAAAATAAAATATTTATTGGCTAAAGAATAGAAAAAGGACTATTTATATCAATAGATAAATAATTTCTAAATACGGGGAAATAAAAATATTATTAAAAACATATAATTTAATTTAAAAAAAACAAAAGTTAAAATCGGCTCTGCGATGGCTGAATGCCATAAGTGCAAGAGAGCAATCCGTGGCGAAACAGGAATATTGTGTTCAGGAGTTTGCGGCAGGGTATATCATTGTACCGATAAATGCTCTGGTCTTGATCAGTATTCCTCAAAGGTTTTGGAATCTAATCCGTTTATTAGATATATGTGTGATGATTGCATACAATATATACATAACGTTGATATGGTATTGGGTGAAATTCAAGATGGTGTCAACAAAAACAAAATAAGCTTGGCTGAATACAAAAAAGAATTTGAGTTATCATTGAAACAAAATGAATACGAAATTAAAAAATTATTGCAGGCAATTGAAAAGGGATATGAGGAAAGGATGAAGAAAATAGACAAGGCACAGAAAATATGTGAGGATAATGTAACTGAATTTAAAAAATTGAGCAATGTGTTAAGTGATTTTGATAATAAAAATAAAGATGTTTACAACAAATTCGAAGAAAATAGTGTAAGGATGTGCAATGAAATAAAACAAGTAATAAAGGAAAACAGCGATAAACAAAACAAACTGTCATTTGCCGAAACGGTTAAAAAAAGCATGGTGCTGCCAGATGTACAGAAACAAGTTCCTTTAATAATAAAGCCAAAGGAAAGACAAAAGATTGAAAAAACTAAACAAGACCTAAATAAAAATGTCGATCCAGTAAACTTAAATATAGCAAACATTGAAAACAGAAAAAATGGAACAATAATTATACAAAGTAACAGTGATGAAGACAGAAATAAAATAAAAAATGCTATTGAGAGTAAAATGGGTGACACATATGATATTAAAACACCAAATGATAGAGATATGTCTATAATCATAACTGATATGTCTTTTAAATACGATGATGAAGAGCTTATTTCGAAAATAAAGAGACAAAATCAACAACTACAAAAACACGAAATTAAATTGGTAAAATCCTACGAATATAAAAAATATAAGAAAATAATTTATAACGCTAAAATTATAGTTAACAAAGAAACATACACAGAGATTAAAGCTTAAAGAGAATAGACATGTTATAGATGTCACGGAAACCACAAATCAAAAGAATGCGATAAGGAAATAATAAGCAAATGTGTTAACTGTATTAGAGCAAACAAAAACCTAAACATGGGCCTTAATGAAAATCATATCACAACCGACAGAGAATGTCCAGTCTATAAAAACAAGCTTAATATGAAAAAGAAGAGAATGGGACTATTAGTTTAACAATCACAGCAAATATATGGTATTTATACGAACATATGTGGCCTAATTAATAATTACACCCAACTAGAATTTATAGTCAATGAACAAAGCCCTGATTTTATTATTCTATCGGAAACACATTTAACGCGGGATATTGAAGAACAAGAAATACAGATTAATAGGTATAATAGTTACATCACGTACTCAAATTCGAATAGGACGGGCGGAGTTATTGTATATTTCAGACAACAATATAAGGTCATAAAAATTGGAGAAAAATTTTCTGACTACAACTATTGGATAAGTGCATACAAGGTTACAGTCCAGAACAATCAATTTATAATAGTAGCAGTATATAGATCACCAAGCAGCAGTGAAGTGGAGTTTCTGCCAAATATTTAAAGAAATAATAGAAGAAATATGTGAATTTCAACACAATATAATAATAGCTGGAGATATAAATATAGACTGGAGCAGAGAAGGAACGTATAAGAATAGACTGAAATGTGTCTTTAGTGATAACGGACTCAAACAAATAGTCAATGATTATACCAGGATAACTGCAAGTACAAAAACAATCATAGACTATGTCATAACAAATAACACAAACATTACAGCAAACAATAACGTTTTAAATAAGATAACAGATCATGAAGCAATAGATATAAAAATCAATATAACGTGCAATAAATATCCTGGTAAAAGGGAAATTAGAATATTTAAATACAATAAAACGTTGTTTAATAATGAAATTCGTGCAATACTAGGAGAAGACAATGACAATGATTTAAATAATAAGGTTGCTCATTTTGACTCAGCCATTGAAGACACTGTAAGAAAATTTACGATTACTAGAACAATAAATAACAAATATTATGTGAACAAATGGTTTAACGGAGAACTGAGACGATTAAAGACGGAAAAAGTAATTAAATATCGGATAGCGAAAATGGAAAATACACAAGTAGCATGGGCTGATTATAAAACAATTAGAAATATATATAAAACCAAAATTGAGTTTGAAAAGAACAATTTTATTAATAAAAAGATAAATAATGCCAAAGACCAGAAGCAAATGTGGAAGGAGATAAAAGACCTAGTCCTTAAGAAAAATAAATCTGTGATACAAAATGTGATATTTTATGGAATAGAATATAAGAATGACGACCACCAAATAGCAACTCAATTTAATAATTACTTTGTAAATAGTATTAAGTCAATCAATAATACAATAGAGGATGTGCAATATGTAAACAATTTACCTGTGATAATAAATAGATTTAAATTCCGTGCAATAACAACTCAAGAAATTAAAAATATATGCAAGAGTATGAAGAATAAGCCAGACTATAATAATATTATAATTAAAATTATTATGGATAACTGGAACATATTAGGGACAAAAATACGTGATATTATTAATATGTCAATGAAGACCGGAATTTTCCCAAATAACTGGAAATACTCTGTGATATCCCCGGTAGAAAAAATATTAAAAACGAACAAATGTGAGGAATTCCGCCCAATAAATACACTAAAAACATGTGAAAAAATAATGGAATAAGTAATTAAAGAACAACTAGAAACATACATGGAGCAAAATGACTTGTTTTCAAAATATCAGTCAGGTTTTAGACGAAATTTCTCATGCGAAACAACGGTAAATTATTTGATAAACAGGTGGAAATTTATAGGCAGAAAGAAAAAAATAATGGCAATATTTTTGGATTTAAAAAGAGCTTTTGAAACAATTGACAGAGAAATACTTATTCAAAAATTAAATATGTATGGCATTAAAGAGAAGGAACTTGAGTGGTTTAAATCATACCTTACAAATAGAAAGCAAATAACAAAGGTGAATGGTACAAAATCGGATGAAGTAATTAATGAATTTGGAGTACCTCAGGGCTCTATATTGGGAGCATTGCTATTTATAATTTACATAAATGATATGCCACACGTACTCAAAAGATGTAAAATTATACTCTATGCAGACGACACCCTAATATATGAGGAAGGAGAAACAGATGAGCAATGTAAACAATATCTACTACACGACATAAATAATATAAATTACTGGCTAAAGATGAATAAACTGAAGTTAAATGAAAACAAAACCAAGCTACTTCAAATTAACATGAACGATGATTCAGTAATTAGGATTAATAATGAAATAATTGAAAAAGTTAATAAAATAAAATACCTTGGGTTTATAATCGATAAGGACTTAAAATTAAATGAACACATTGAATTTATATGTAAAAAAATCGGAAAAAAAATTGGATTCCTAAAACGGATTAGAAATAAGATATCAATAATGACTGCAATCAATATATATAATACAATGATAAAACCTCACTTTGAATTTGGATCTACAATTTTGTATACATGTTGCTCGACAACTCAAATAGAAAGACTGCAAAAATTACAAAATAAGGCCATGAGATCGATACTTAAATATAATAGATACACTCCAATTCAACATATGCTGGACACACTAAAATGGCTAAATATCCACCAGAGACTGCTTCTTAACACCTTGCAATTTATTCAAAAAATGAAAATGGGAAAAGCGCCTAGTTATCTAACCGACCAACTTGGATATGTAAGGGATGCTCAACCATACCATCTGAGAAACACTGGAGATTTCCGTTTACCAATGGCGACAACAACATTCATGCAAAGGTCACTTTTTTTCAAAGGACTTAAACTTTATAACATGCTACCAGAATTTATAAAAACAGAAACGAATTTTAATTTGTATAAAAGAAATATTGTTCACTTTGTAAGGAATAATGTAATGAATATTAATTAGTAAAACAATTTTATTTCAAAGATGTTTTAAAGTATTATGAATACTTCTACATAAATAAATAAATAAAATAAAAATAATTTTGAGTTAGTTTGGAGAATTATTTCATGCCTAATATGTTTAACATGTATTACTGGACATACTGTAAGCGTTTTTAATGCGTAAAAGGTATGAAATAATTACGTATTATTTAATTACTATTAAAGAAAATATTGTTAAGACATTTTATAAATAAAGGGAGTTGTTGTTGAATGTTGTTTCTTTTCTATTTTTCTACTTCTTTTGGCGTATATTACATAAATAATTGGTCATTACAACACTTTAGCCAGAATTTTTTTTATTTGTTTATGTCAATGGATAATTTTATCCTTACTGCTAAACATATACAAACAAAAAAACCTTCTTTACAATAAAAAAATTTAAGTTTGTTGAAGGTTTTACAATACAATTAAACCAATTGATACAATTAAACCAACAACATCAGTATGAAAGAAAAGGGAACAGACAAGTAAGCGAGAACGCAACAACGAGCAATGTGAACAATATACGCAAACAACAATGAAGTCGCAATAGAGTTCTCGAGAAGGCGAAGACACGAACATTCTACTTCAAGAACCTTCATCATAATGTTTACGTGTGCATATAAAAAGGCGAGGCAAAGCAGGCAACGAGTAGTAAAGTCGCATGGCCACTGTTCAAATTGGCATGTGTGTTGGTAATATTTGTTTTGCTATGCACAGCAACACATCAAATTTAAGCCGTCAAATTTCATTTCAAAAGTGTCGTGAAGTAGAACACAACATATGGTTTTTATCGGAAAATATTCTTTCGTTTTTTCTTTTCTAGAAGCACAGCTAAATTAATTAGGGACCAATTTTGTAACTGTTTTAATAATGAAGGCCAAGCCACTTGTCAAAAAAATTTGTAAGTTTAATGGTTTCACAATCACGTTTATTTCGGAATTAACCTCAACAAACAAAATGCATGAAGTTAGATGCATTTCACTGCAACTCTATTCTTAGCCGGTGTTGCCAGATTGCCAAACCTTAGTTCGGTGCCAGATAGTAAATCACTAAAATTTCGGCCAACCTGTATTGTCTGATATATATACTTAAATGAATCTTCTAAATATTCGTAATCTATACATTCATCTTCGGAAGTGCTGCCTTCAGAGTTTAATTACATTTTATTCTCACAATTTTAAAGTTCCCACCATTTCTTCAAGCGTGTAGAATCAACAATACCCTTATATGGAATTTGGGTTATCTGACAATTCTCTACATCGGTTATTTCATAACGATCATTACTCAATTGTTTTCGAATAACATATGGCCCACGATATTTCGGTATAAATTTCTTATTGACCCCAGCGGTCGTATCAACGTTCCTCAAAAGTACCAAGTCCCCAACTTGAAACGATCTCGCTGGTTTATGGTGCTGATTATGATACTGTGTGTTGTACAACTGAGATTTCCTGATAGCTTCTGAAGCCTCTTCTCTAATATCTTCCAAAACTACTCCCTCATCAGAGTGAGCTTCCTGCAAGTATTCAGTCAGTTCATCCACTAACTCACCCCTTTGCTCAACACCGAAAAGTAGTTTACTAGGTGACTGTTTCGTTGTACAATGAGTGGTATTGTTTATCGAGAATTCTACACTGGTCAGTTTACTGACCCAATCCGCGTGATGGATCGGTTCCGTCAACTTTGCCAACATGGCCTTAATATCCCTGTTCACCCGTTCAACCTGCCCATTCGACTGCGGTGAACCTACTGAAATTTTAACGTGTACTATATTGTGATCTCTCACGAACTTCTCAAATTCGCTGGAAGTGAAACATGTCCCTCTATCAGTAACTATTCGTCTCGGTCTGCTATAATATTGAAAATACTTTCTCAGTGCGCAGCACGCCTCCTTGTCCCCCGGGAGTTTACCGCATATAATTTGATAAATTTCGTAAAGCTATCTTTTATAACTAATATATGTTTCCTTTTCGATCTTACAGACGGCAATGGGCCAAAGTGGTCGATATGAAGGGTATCAAAAGGAATGGGCTTCTTCATTATATTATGTAAATTACGTTCATTTCTTATATTCGGTGACGAATAATATATACATTTCAAACAATTCCTAATAAATCTATCTTTGCCCTCATATTTGGAAACCAGTAATGCTTCTGGATCTGACCCAAGCATTTTTCTATGCCAACATGGCCGTATTTTCTCATGTATCAGACGTATGACATTATCCTCCATTGCCACAGGTACAAGTAGTTGTTTCTGTCCCTTCGCTCCCTATCGAAATACTAAGTTATTGTCCAATACATAACCCTCAACATCACTGTCCTCTAATTTCTCCCGAATGTTCCTAATTAATTCATCCTCGCACTGTATGTTCGTATCAACATCAATCGAATCAATGGCAGCAATTAAAGGGATACGACTCAGGGCGTCAACATGTGACATAGTTCGCCCCGTCGATGTCGAATGGTATAGTCGTAATTCTCCAATTCCAATGCCCAACGAGCTATTCTTGGGTGTACCAATATTTTACCCAACGTTAATGCGAGAGAATTACAATCGGTGACAATCGTAAAAGGAATGCCTTCTAGGCATACACGAAATCGTCTCAAGGCATATATTATTGCTAGGGTTTCTAGCTCGAAGCTATGATATTTAGACTCTGCCGGTGAAGTGCATTTAGAATAGAAGGCCACTGGATGGAATTTATTGTCCTTCTGCCTCTGAAGCAACACTGAACCAAATCCCTTAGTACTAGCATCTGTATGCAATTCTGTTTCACAAAGGTTATCATATACTGCTAGTACTGGCGAATTTATTAACCTACCCTTGAGTGTCAAAAAAAACTTCCGTGCATTCGTCTGTCCATTTAAAATCCTTGTTTCTTAAATTGGTCAACGGCCTCGATCAGGTACAAATCGGCGAAAGAAGGAAAAAGACCTAAGCATCTTTCCAATTCCCCATGATTAGTGGGCATCGGATATTCTTCAATCGCTTTGATATGTCCATTATTCGGCCTAATACCATGTTCATTTACCCTGTATACTAGGTAATCCAATTCTGTGTACGCAAATTTACATTTTCCAAAATTTAATCTCAGGCCCGCTGCCCTTAGGGTATGTAAAACCCCCTTCAATATTTCAAAATGTTCGTCCAAAGTCTCCGTTGCAATATTAATGTCATCCATATATACTATAATCTTCCTTTCATCAACAAATTTCCCCAATACACTATTGATGAAACGTTGAAATACCCATCCCGCGTTTTTCAAACCGAAGAGCATATAACAGTATTCATATTGACCCACGGGTGTCACAAACGATGTGTACTGGATCGAATCTTCGTGATTCGGTACTTGATGGAAACTATTCTCCAAATCAAGTGTAGAAAAAATTTCTTATTTCCGAGATAGTCCAAACAATCATCTATAACGGGTAATTATCCTTCAAAGCAGTTCTATTCAACGCTCGGTAATCTACACACATTCTCATTCCCCCGGATTTCCCCTTCACTAATACTATAGGCGGCGCATAAGGGGATTCACTAGGGCGAATAATACCCTCTTGCAATTGGTCCTCAATTTTCAGTTTCCCCTCACACCGCTGTCTGTATGAAAGCCGCCTTGGCGCGCTGTACACTGGAATGTCATTAGTCAGTCTAATCTTCTTACAATAGTCCACAGACTTCGGCCCACTAACTATAGCCTTTAAATAGTTCTCCTCTACAATCGACCGCAGTCTAGATGCATCGGTTACACTAATATCGGTACTTATATTTATCTCTACCCTGGTCTCAATCGTACTGATTACCTGCATTAATTCCTCACACTCTGAATTCTCATCAACAAAATCTAATACTGAGTCATTCGTCCATTTCGAAGCCTGGGGCCAAATCACCGCATTCGATATCGAGTACTTTATTATCGAAATGTGGTTAACGTGGATCCCGGCAATCATTATCGTAACGTATCTACTCGAAGTTACACTCGATTTGTAACTGGTCATCGAGTTAATAATCGGAATAATCGGAATAAATTACGATCGAGTACCGTGATCCAAGAAATTGTGGCCATCGAAAATAGTGTTTACTCGATAGTGTTTACTCGATAGTGTTTACTGAAACTCTTGAGGTTAGATCGTTTGAAACATTCTTAATGTTATCATTTCCCGTATCTACAATTTCCTCTAATTGATTACACCCAAGAATGTTAGGCGGAACTTCCCATAAATTTCTAGTCCCTCTGTATAAATCAAAAGTCATAAGCGCACAACTAATTTTTTTTATCAAGTTTGTTATTATTTCTTGAATTCAGTTCCAAAAGTTTTATTTTATTGTATTTAAATTTTATATTACACAAAAAAATATTTAATTTTTTCAAAATATCACGACCTATTAGCAGCGGCATCACGGATTCTTCGCCTGGCAAAATCATTAATTCGTGATGTACTTTCTTATTATTAAACATAATTTCACAACTAACACGACCATGTGTGTTTATTTTCTTATTTCCGATACTACGGTAACACGTCTTGCTTCTCTTATCATCTATTATAAATGGGATTAAGGATCTTCGGACACAACTAATAGGGCTACCCGTATCAAGAAGACAACAACAATTTATTAACTTTGTACCATATCAACACTTACCGTTTGATATGGATCTAAAGCTTCATCCTCTGTGGCTTCACTAACAGCGGCAGCAATGGTCTTCTTTTTCTTCGGACAGTTCTGATGGTAATGGCTAACCTCGGCACAGATAAAGCATGAATTTGGCCGACGATTAGGCTTATTACACTGGCTTTGGTAGTGACCAAACTAGGAGCAATTAAAGCACCTTATGTCATCGCCAGACTTCTTTGCGGACGGATTTGGCTTGTCACTTTTTTAAGGCAGTTTAAAGGAAACAACTTCGTTTACAGTCAAAACTGAACTGAACTAATAAATATTTTATTTCTACTTTTATAACTAAAACTTAACGAATAAACTTAACGAATAACCTACTTAGACTATCAGTGACAACACTAAATAAGTGATGGCACTATACCTCCCTTTTTATAAAAAAAAATTAATTATAAATTTATTTTTAAAACTATCTTATCACTAAATTTAAAACTGTACTTAAAAATAAATACATTTATAGGGATTTCCTTCCCTTTTAGAGAAAAAAAAATTATACATTAATTTATTTAATTTTTTTTTATAATATTTAAATATTTATAGAGTATATATTTTTTACATTTTTCTCAATCTGTTCTTATGAACAGTTTTTTCCTCATTTTTTTATTATTATAAATTGTAACATCAACATTATTTATATTTTTTACAATATAGGGACCATCATAAATATTGTTAAATTTGTCATAAGGTTCTTTTTTCAACAAAACATTATCACCAATTTTTAATTCGATAGGTTTTGCATGTTTGTCATAAAAACTTTTATTTCTTTTTTTTGTGTTTTTCTATTAAAGTCCTAGCTAATATGTTTGTCTTTTGCAATCTGTGTTTAACTTCTGTTTTATAATTATCAATGTTATAAATTGGTTCTAGATTCATATTTGTTTCATTCATTATTGATATTTTTTTTCCAAACAGTATTTTTCGAAAACAGTATTTGAGGAAGTATTATGATAAAATGTGAAATATTTTAAATATGTATCCCAATCAGACAAGTTTTCACCAATGTATGCCCTGATATATTCATTAAAAACTCTATGATTCCGTTCTATTGTTCCTAATGTTCGATGATGGTAACTGGTCGAGAATTTTATATCGATTTCCAAAAATTTACAAAGTTCTGACAAAACTTCATTCTTAAATTCCGTACCTAAATCGGATTTTATGACTTCCATTTTTCCGTAAACAAGAATGAAATTTTCGAATATAGCACGCGCAACTGTTCGAGCTGATTTGTCCGGTATGGCTATAGACACTAAATATTTAGAAAGATCACACATCAAAGTCAAAGCGTATTTATTACCAAAGTTCGATTCCGGTAATGGACCAATTGTATCTATTACAACTATATCAAAAACATTAGTGGGTGTTGGAGTTTCTCTATATTCCGATGTTTAACTTTATTCAATATACATTTTTCACAGTTTCTAACAAATTTTGCTGTGTCTCTAGTCATTTTCTTCCAGTAATATTTCGTCTTAAGCTTCGCATATAATCTTTTCTGACCGCAATGTCCTCCTAAAATTGGGTCATTATGGTAAATTTACATTAATTTCCCTTTTTATCCTCTTCTATTATTATTTCAATCGGTTCTGTAAGAATAATTTCAAAAGTTTTCAATATCTTTATACCATGGTTTTTAAATTCCTGTATTGAGAAAATTGTAAAAATTACATCATTTTTTTGCCATTCTGCTCTGTAAATTTTTCCATTGTTGGCTTCAATTTGTAACCTCGAAAGCATATAGTCTAAACTAAGTGTTTCGTTCACAATTTCGAATTCAACAGATAGCAGTTTCTTAAATTTTTTATAAATATTTATACGAAGTTTTTTATAATTATTCTGATCAATTATTTCGGTTCTAATTTTTGGAATATTCTTACTGAATTCCTGAGAAAATTTATCATAAATTTTTAGTTCAATGTCTTTCTTCATTATTGAAAGACTGGTTAAGTTTAATTCTTTCATTATTTTGTCCTTTTGACATAGCTCTGGTCATAACTAGTACTTGATTATTATCATTATTCTTTAACTCGTCTATTGATATTCTAGATAGAGCATCTGCTCCCACATTCGATTTTCCTTTTATGTATTCGACAGTAAAATTATATTCTGACAGCTGAAGTCTAATATGTGTTAATTTAGAAGAAGGGTCTTTAATATTGAAGAGATAAACTAAAGGTTTGTGATCTGATCTAACAATAAATGAAGTTCCATAGACATAGGGTCTAAACTGAGTTATAGCAAAATGAATAGCAAGAAGTTCAAGTTCAATTATAGGTTTTTTTTGTTCAGAATGCGAAAAAGATTTTGAAGCAAAATATATAGGTAAATCATTACCATTAAAATTTTGGCTTAATATCGCACCACAACCTAGTTTTGATGCATCTACAGTTACTATAAATTGTTTCGTAAAGTCAGGATATTGTAAAATCTGAGGAGAAAGTAATGCAGCCTTCAATTTTTCAAAAGAAGTTTGACATTGATTATTCCAATTAAACTGAACGTTTTTTCTGGTCAAGTAGTTTAATGGTGCTGCTATTGTAGCAAAATTTGGAATAAAACGTCTATAATAATTAACAAATGCTACAAAACGTCTAACTGCGTCTTTATCAGAAGGTGTTGAATAATTTTCTACTGCTTTTATTTTTAAATCGTCTGGCAAAAGACGGTACATTTATGTCCTAAAAAGGTAACTTCAGATCGGAAAAAATTGCATTTACTTTTTACTTTTAAATTATAACGCCTTAAAATATCGAAAACGTCTTTCAGGTTATTCAAGTGATGTTGTTTACTACAACCAATAATAATAATATCATCAACATATAAAAATGCTTTATTGGGCGTAAGGCCAGAAAATGCAATAGACATCATTTATGAAAAAGAATTAGGTGCTATGTTAAGACCAAAAGGTAAAACTTTCCATCTAAAAGATCCTTTATCAGTGCTAAATGCTGTAACATCCCTTGAATCTGAGTGTAATGGAATTTGATGAAATCCAGAAAACAAATCAATTACTGAAAAATGTTTCGCACGTCCTAAATTGTCTAAAATATCATCAATTCGAGGTAAAGGAAACTTATCCGCAATAAGCATTTTATTCACTGCACGGTAATCTACATACATTCCATAAGATTTCTGATTATTTGTGCTCTTCTTAGGAACAAGAATTAGTGGACTATTGAAATTTGAGCTACTTGGTTTGATTAAATCATTATCTAATAAATGCTTAACCTGTCTATTTATTTCTTCTCTTTGATAAATTGCAAGTCTGTAATTCTTGATATAGACTGGTGATGAATCAACTAATCTAAGTTTCTGCTCATAAAAATTGTTCATTGTCATTTTGTCCTCTTTGAGTGCAAAAATGTCCGAATAAGATTCACATAGTGGTATCAAATCATTCTGGATGTCTTTTGGCATTTGATTCTCTAAAATTTCCTTTAATTCGTGAACACGTTGGTTATTTGTGTCCTGCTTGTTAATTGAATATATGTAATAATTTTTTAATTTTTCCATCTTCACTTTATCATTTCTAACATATTTAACTTAATCGGTAATATTAACTATTCGTAAAATTGGATACTCAGAATCGATAATTCCCTTCGCTATAAAAACTCCCTCTTCAATTTCCTGCGAATCAACAAACATAGGTTCCTTAATATCATGTAATTTAAAAATTCTAAAGACCTCACATCTTGGTGGTATAATACAAGTAGAGTTATTCGTTCCTTGAAATATAGGTATTTGTAATCTTTTAATATGAGTAGTAACAGACAAAATCATGTTTTCGTAGTCAATGTAACACTTATTGTTTTTAAGAAAATCTTTACCTAAAATACCATCGGCAGGTATCAAATGAAATCATCATTAACAACATGAAATACCTGTTGTATTATATTGTTCGCAATAATCAAATTTGTACATACGGTTCCTAAAGTTGATTTTGCGTCAGATGTAATTCCGGTAATACTTAAAATTTCATTCTGATTTAAAATAATGTTGGGTTGTAAACTTGAAATTTTTATTAATGAGATATCTGCTTGAGTATCTACAAGAAAAGTAGCTGATTTAATTGTATCTATACAATTTAGTTTAATGAAATCAGCATAATTTAAATTTAAGCTGTAAACAGACTTTTGAACAGATTGTTTATAAGAAATATCGAGTGAAGAATAAATTGTATTTTGCTTTAAAGTTGTTCCATTTGTTGCTGTTCCATTTGTTGATGTTCCCTCAACAAAAGCTGTTGTTGATTGACTTCTGAGTTTAAAGTCCTTACAGAAGCCCTTGAATTGTTATTTCGCGCAAAGCGACTTGTGTAATTTCCTGGATTATTTTGAAATTGATTATTGCTATTATGCCTATAGTTTGTTCTGGGGTAATTATGAGTGTTATAATCTCCACGATAGTTCCTTTGATGAGAATTATTACGAAATTGGACAAAACCATTGCCCCGATAAGCAATGGTCCGAAATTGTTTAAAGTGATTTGCTTGAAAATCATTATTGTGAAAACGAACATTATTATTTCTATTTCTGGCCTTACCATGAATTGATAAAACTTGTTGTTCTTTTACTTCAGTTGTTTGCTCAACTAATAGTTTTGCAACAACTTCCTTAGGATCTTAAAAAACTGATGATGCTAAGATTGATTTGACTAAAGTAGATTTTGCATTCAAATGACAAACAGTAATTGTTTGTTCAACTGCCATTTCATGAGCCTTGTTCTGTGTAATACCTTCCACAACTAAAGAACGTTTTAAAGAATCAGCCAATTCTTCAGCTTGTTTAGCAAACTCAGTAAAATCATTATTTCTAACATTTAGTGCAGCAATCTTACCCGCAATTACCTTCGAATTCTCTGGTTTTATTCCGTTTTTCAAAGCTGTTTTGATGTCACCTATTCTTTCAATTCTATCGGGTAGTTTCTCACGCGCTTTTCCATCAAGTTTTGATTTAACAAAGTTTAAAGTGAGATCTTCAATAAGATCGATTTTATCCAAAAATGACTGTAAAGTTAATGGATTACCACCATAGTTTTCCCGAATCATTGAAGCACACATAGTAATGTATGACCTTTTCTGATCAACGGTTGCCATATTGATTTCAACTCCACTTATTACAAAGTTACTATTTAAATGAACTACTAAATCTAAATTGTCTGGAATTTCTATATTGCAATTAAGTTTTTCGAAACAATTTAATAGAATTATTCTACAACTTTCGATTTTAGAAAAAATTACATCTTTATGATTCTCTGACAAACTACCTGTATTTGCTTTTGTGTATCCCAAAATGGCATTATAATTTTCAATTAGAAGTGTTTTATATTCATTTATTTTGCCTGAATTTTTCGATAAAGCTCTACTCTGTAAAACCCGTTTTTTACAGCACAAAATTCGTTTATTAATTTTTCAAAAATATCAATGTCAAAATTTGACATTTGCTAAAAATTAAAAAATTATTAGAATTATAGTTACCAGTACTGTCAATCGTAATATATGTATATATAATAATTTTCTAAGTGTAGACTTGTACATACATACATAATTGGCCATTACAACCCTTCGTCAGGATTACGGCTTAGCTTCTCAACACCACTCATGTTGTGTGCGTTAATTTTATACATGAGTGGCGGGACCTACAGTTTAAAGTCGACTCCGAACGACAGATTTTTTGAGAAGCTTTTCATGGCAATTTTTTTACTCTCACAGTTTTGCCAGAAATCTGCTGAGAGGAAGTCGCCGAAGAAATACTTTTTGTATTTTGTTTTTGATGTCTGGCCTGGGATTCGAACTCGGGCCTTTCGTCTAATAAGCCAACACACTACCTACTAGACCACGGTAGACTTGTACTAGAATATGTATTAAACTGACATCTGTCAAACTAATGTGAAAGGAAAAACATTATTCCAAGTGCCAAACATACGCTTTGGAAAAAAGAAATTTTAATTAATCACTTGCACAATGTAAAGAGAGTACTTATATTTTGTAATAAGAAGTTTGCTCTTTATTTATACTAAATAAGTTAGTAAAAAATTATATTATTTTATGAATTTAAATTTTAAATTTTTATAGGAATTTTAACACTCTAAATTGTAAACTGAATTTGAAACAAACAATTATTTTTCAAAATGGTGTTCACAATCTATTTGCTTCACCCGACAAGAATTAACAAAGAGAAAATTAGAAACATAAGTTTGCCTTTTATTTAAAAACTTTATGATGTCCCCATAATGTTTTTTTTATACAAAAGAAGATTAATATATAACAATTTAATAATAATAATAATAATTTAATTTAAGAATAATATAATTAATTAAATAATAAAAAAATAATAATATAATACAATAATTAAAAAAAAAAAATTTTTTTTTACTTGCTTGACAATTTTTTTTTCTTTTTGTGTTGAATATTAATTTGAATATTGAACTTGATTTTCATTGATATTGATATTGAATTTCATTTGAATTTGATTTCATTCCATTTTTCATATTTTTTTAAATGTTTTTTTTTCTTCGTTTCCATTTATTTTATTAGTCATTCAATACTAACGACCCCCTCTTTTTTTATTTTTTATAGTTGTCTCCTTTCGTTTTTTTTTCAATATTTATTTTCGAAATTTAGTTTTTAGTTTTTTATTTCCATTTTTTTATTTTTTTTATCCTTTCTTCTTTTTTTTATTTAAAAAAAAAAATTTTTAGTCCTTTTTTTTTGATGTTTTTTTTTTAAATTTTTAGTAATTTTTTTTTTTTTAAATTTTGTAGTCCTTTAATATTTATTATTTATATTTTTTTTTTGTCACGGTCGCCATTTAAAGGAAACAACTTCGTTTACAGTCAAAACTGAACTGAACTAATAAATATTTTATTTCTACTTTTATAACTAAAACTTAACGAATAACCTACTTAGACTATCAGTGAGAATCTAATACCCCGCAGGCTAATTTTCGAACGCCTAAGAGACAAACTCATCGGAAAAAGCTGGCAACAAGAAGGAACCCACTCACATCAAAGGAAAAAGAAGAGCGCAACCCACAACCATGCTCTCATGTTCAGCGCCAGCTAAAAACTATGTTTTTTTATATATATATACGTTTATGCTCAAAATTGTAATATATATAAATCTATATCGATATATACTTATATACCCCTGAAATGTTAACTTTGATCTCTGGCCAGGTGACTTCTCGGTCCTCTTGTTGCAATGTTGCAGGGGGGCGGGATGTTCACGCTGGCCACCCTACCTTTTGGTTTAGTGTTGGAAAATGTCAGCAGTTTTTTAAACTTGACATGCCAAATTATGTACTATTGTGAATGGTTTCGATAGATATGTTTAAATAGTGCATTACTATTTTCGCATTTTTCTTTTTGCATTATAAAAATATTGATAAAAACATATTTCATAATAAAGTTTACTTTTATTTTAAGAGGAAAATACATTAAAATACATTTTTTAACACATTTCTTTCATGAACAAAATATGTATGTTACTAGTTGTCGATTGTTTTTATGTATTGAGTGTTATCTACTTTGAATTTATTTATTTGTAAACAAGAAAAATGGAGGATAAGTTAATCGAAAACACTCGTCTTGTGTTCTTTTGAGGATTTTCGTAGGCCTTAGCAGCACAAAATATTACATATGTAAAGTCATAAATTTGTAATCAATGGCATAAATTCTTTTAAAATTACAATTTGATTTTCTATTTTTCCCAAAAATTTTCTTGTGTGCTTTTTTATTGTTTACCACAACAGTTGATCAAAACAAAAAACCAGTCGCATTAAACGCATTGTATGTAACTTGCAATAAAAACCGCATAGAATGCAAGAATCGCATGTAACGCAAGGTCGCATTAAACGGATGGTATGGACTTTCGGCTTTATTCTGTTGTCAGCTTTCAACAGAGCAAGACAACAGCGGATGCATCAGTAATAAAAATGCATAGAATGCGTAGACGCGTAGAACGCATCAAGTAGGTTTACTTTAGCCGAAAGTCCATAGCATGCGTTTCATGCGAGCTTGCATTACATGCGTATACCGAAAAAGTAGAATCAGTGTAGTTGTATGTGACAAGAAACATAAGAAAATGCATAGAATGCATAGATGCGTAGAACGCATCAAGTAGATCTACTTTCTACTTTTCTATGCGACTCATGCAGTGTTGGAAAATGTCAGCAGTTTTTTAAACTTGGCATGCCAAATTATATACTATTGTGAATGGTTTCGATAGATATGTTTACATTTTACGACATTATTATTTTCGCATTTTTCTTTTTGCATTATAAAAATATTAATAAAAACATATTTCATAATAAAGTTTACTACTAATTTAAGAGAAAAATACATTTTTAGCACATTTCTAAACATTTCATGAACAAAATATGCATGTTACTAGTTGTCGATTGTTTTTATGTAACCAAAACAAAAAAACCAGTCGCATAAAACGCATTGTGTGTAACTTGCAATAAAAACCGCATAGAATGCAAGAATCGCATGTAACGCAAGGTCGCATGAAACGGATGGTATGGACTTTCGGCTTAAGAAATTTAACTTCTACATAATGCGCATTCTTTATATCAATATTCTTTGGTATTACCGGAATTACATCCAACGCAAAATCAACACTAGGAACTATTTGTACAAATTTAATTATTTCGAATAATATAATACAACAGGTTTTTCACGTTGTTAATGATGATTTCAATACACCAGCTGATGGTATTTTAGGTAAAAATTTTCTTGTGAACAATAAGTGATTTTGTCTGTCACTACTCATATTAAAAGATTACAAATACCTATATTTCAAGGAATGAATAATTTTACTTGTATTATACCACCAAGATGTAAAGTATTTAGAATTTGTAAATTACATGATATTAAGGAACCTATGTTTGTTGATTCACAGGAAATTGAAAAGGGAGTTTTTATAGCGAAGGGTATTATCGATTCTGAGTATCCAATTTTACGAATAGTTAATATTACCGATGATGACAAATATGTTCAAAATGATAAAGTAAAGTAAAGCAAAATTACAAAATTATTACATATATTCAATTAACAAGCAGGACATAAATAACCAACGTGTTCAGGAATTAAAGGACATTTTAGAGAATCAAATGCCAAAACACATCCAAAATGACTTAATGCCACTATGTGAATTCTATTCGGACATTTTTGCACTCAAAGAGGACAAAATGACAATAAACAATTTTTATGAGCAGAAACTCAGATTAGTTGATTCATCACCAGTCTATATTAAGAATTACAGGCTTCCCATGTCTCAAAGAGAAGAAATGAATAGACAGGTTAAGCATTTATTAGATAATGATTTAATCGAACCAAGTATCTCAAATTTCAATAGTCCACTAATTCTTGTTCCTAAGAAGAATTATGGTTTGGGGATGAAGAAGAAAATGTTGAACGTATAACGGGGAGAATTTTGAGAGATAGATCGGATATACTCTCCCTAAATGACAACAGGTAAGAAAATAGAAGTAGGAATCGTATTCAACATCTTTTCAAATATTTCATTTTTATAGCTTTATACAAAACTTTAGAATATATAAAGATGCGTTTATTTATGTGTTAAACGCTATTCAACACGATCTCGTCGTTCCGAAGAGATCCACAGCAATTCCAATTGCAATAAAAGTTGATGCTGCTTTGAAATTGCTTGGGCAAGGTTGATATCAACACTAAATTCGCCAAGACCATCTTTTAGGTTTATCGCAGCAATCTATGTCGCGTTGTTTAAAAGAAGTTTGCGTGGTGATTGAACGTATACTCTGCCCCAAGCACATAAATTTGAGGTAAGTACGGAAGAGGAAGACGAAATCAAAAAGGGATTTTTTCATGCATATAGCATTCTTGGGGTGATTGGAGCAGTGGATGGCACCCATAATGATTTGACCGGCCAGGAATGAGCACTCTACTTTAACAGAAAACTAAAGCACAGTATGAATGCTATGGTGGTGAGTTTATGTTTGGAATATTAATCTTACTTCAGATTAAATTAAAGGGTCCGCCATCTAACGTTTTTTTTCAACTAGTGCTTATTGCGTGAATAGTAACACTTAGTTCATGTCTGATTTGACAGATAATTAGTTTTACCCTTCCGCTGAACGAATATGGTTGTGTATACGCTTGAACAACGCTGGGAAATATTGCAACATTACTTTGACAATCATGGTAATGTTGCAGAATGTGTGCGAAAATTGCGTACGGATTTTGGAAGAAGAGAAGCACCGTCAGCTCCATATGTTCGTTATCTTGTGAAAAAAGTGAAAGAAACTGGCATTCTCATCGACAAACCAAAGCGTGAAAAGCCAAAAACAGTGCGTACATCCGAGAATATTGCTGCTGTGGCAGAAAATGTGCGTGAAGCGCCATCAACATCAGTTCACCGTCGTTCTCAACAATTGAACATTTCGGACACATCATTGAGACGAATTTTGCATAAAGACCTTGATATGACGCCATACAAAGTCCAATTGGTTCAGGAGTTGAAGCCAATTGACTATCCAATGCGATTTCGCTTCGCTAAGTGGGCCTGCGATAGACTTACAGAAGATGCCGATTTTGGCAAAAAAAATCATCTTTTCAAATGAAGCTCATTTTGATCTTGGCGGGTATGTAAACAAGCAAAATTGTTGCATTTGGGACACAGAAAACCCGCATGCATACATTGAAAAGCCGACGCACCCAAAACGAGTCACAGTTTGGTGCGGATTTTGGTTCAGAGGCATAATTGGGCCATTTTTCTTCGAAAAAGAGCAAGGAGTGGCCGTTACAGTCAATGGTGATCATTATCTGGCCATGTTAAACGAATTTTTGTTCACAAAAATTGAAGAGGAGGATATTGGCAACATTTGGTTTCAACAGGACGGCGCTACGTGCTACACTCGATGTTTTGCGCTCTGTTTTTGAAGATCGCATTATCAGCCGCAGAGCTGATGTCATTTGGACCCCTCGGAGCTGCGATTTGATACCGTTGGACTATTATTTGTGGGGTGCCGTCAAAGATAAGTGTTACGCCGACAAGCCAGAGACAATTGACGCTTTAAAGGACAATATTCGTGAAGCCATTGGTGAAATACAGCTGCACACAATCGATAATGTGCTTAAAAATTGGACCGATCGTGTAGGCTACTGTATAGCCAGCCGAGGCAGCCATTTGGATGAAATTATTTTCCATTATTAACCGCAAGGATTGTACTTTCAAATAAAAAAAGAAATTTGAGAAAATATTCAGTAGTTTTTTTAAAGCATATTCGAAAAAAAAAATTATTTGGCGGACCCTGTACATTGGCCTCTAGTTTCTTTCTGTCTGTTTTCATAAATAATTAAATAAAATGTTTAAAAATTTGTTTAAATTTATTCATTAGGCATTAAACACAATTTAGGATAAGCTATAAATTATTATAAAATTCACTTAAGGCTTGAAAAGAAATATGAATAATTTAATATTAAACATTTACAGAATTTGTTGCATTATTATATGGCAAGAAAGCCAAATATGATGGATGGTTTCGGGGCAACTTTAACGAACACCACATATTGCATCATTCATCATTATTAACTAAATATGATACACACTTGCTTATACACACATTGAATTTTATTATATTTTTATCAAATGAGGTTAAAGCATTTGGTATAATTAAAGATGATACCTATTAAAATCTGTAAAATGAACTTTAAAAGCATGAGAAAAAAGTATGAATAGAGCGTATACATTTCGTAAACACATTTCGTTGCCTATGGTCGTTCATGGTTGTATTTACAAAACAGACTGAAAGAGCTTCAACAAGATTATTGTTATCAACAGTTTAAGTTCGGAAATCTCTATAGAAAGACCCGATCAGCGTTGCCAGTAATTTCTTTTTTAAAACTTTTTATTTCTGAAAAAAACCTTGTTTTTAGCAAGAAAAACTTTTTTCTTCTAAAGTACAAAACTTTTAAAAAGAAACTACCGGAGTCCGTTGACTCTGTCACTTTCCCTGTTGGTGTTTGTTTGCTAACTTGCCCTGGAGTAAATTTTTCGAGTTATTATTGAAAAAACTGGAAGTTGAAATTTGATGAAAAAACTTGTTTTGTTAGAAAACAAGTTTAATGAAACTTTATTCGATGTAAAAAAATTTGGAAAAAAAGAGAAAACTTGACACCAACGCTGGACCCGATATACATATTGATATATACAATTCGAATTACCGTTTAAATACCTCTGTTATCTACAGCATTTTTGAAAGCATGAGTATTTATTTATTAACAACATTTGTACATGCTGTTAAAACCATTATTTACACTTCCCAGCCAAAGATCAGAAGTGGTAAAATGCGGTTTAATTTATGTACTTTGTAAACATTTCAGTTTATTATAAGCGCCTTAAAAGAATAAGAATTTTAATTTTCTGCACCAGTCTTATTCGAAGGTAAAGCAACAAAAAATCTTCCTCAAGAATAATAACTTTTAACTTAAGGGAACATCAATTTTCACAAGCTCTTCACGTAATATAAGACTGCAGTTCTGTTCACGGAAAAGAAAAATATATTAGTTGAGTAATTTTGTAGGCTGTTTGCCTTTTCCCCAAAAAAAAAATAATAATAAATTACTCAGTGAGCTGCTTGTAAACCACTTATTACCACTTTAAAATGTATTTTAAATTTAAAATATGCAAATGACGCTCATTTTACTGTTTTCATCACTATAATTTACAGTGGCTACCCTCTTCCAATTTTTGTTGATTTTAGATTATTTAACAGGCAGACGTACATATATGCAAAGCATTATCTGGGAATTTGAAAAATTGTTGTGTGATTCAAAGCAAAAAAATATTTTGTTATCGAGTCCTTATAAATATTTTGTAATTTCTTTCATTTAATTATTATTCCACTGTAATTTCCTGGCAAATAAATAAATGTTTATGAGTGTAACAGACTTAAAAAAATTGTATTTTCCGGCCGTGGAAGAATAATAAAATAAAACCAAAATTGCATGAACAATAGCAGTCATAAAGGTGGAATTAAAGGGCATCTCAGAAAGAATGCAAATTTTTATTGAAAATTAACACATTATTTTTAAAACAGTTGTGATATTTTTTATTGATTGGTAAAGGATACATTTTCCGATTTAGGATGGAAGAATTATTCGACAAATGGCCGCCATTACACTTTTAAGAAATTGTTCCTTATTTTTAACAGCGATGTGGCTGTATCTGATTGAATTCACGGAATCTTAAAAACAATATTCACATGGGGTCAAATCGCATGATCTTGATGACTAGTTGACGTCAAAATTTGTTCTGGAAAACATCGATTGTAGTACGCATAGTGTGATCGGTGACGCCGTCTTGTTGAAACTGAATACAAGTCATCTAGATCCATGCTGAGCAGTTGGGCCAAAATAATTTTGTTTTCATAGTCCTGTAAGGAATGTAATTCACAATTTCACTGCACATTCTCCTCAAATAAGTAAAGCCCAACCAAAATCCGCTCAAGACAATTGTTCATTGTGAGTGCTAACCCCTACCAGAACATGACTAGTAAAATAACTAGTTATTTGATCGTAAAGTGTGATGTATAAACTAGTTACAACTTCCCATCAAGTTATTAAGGGCAATGTGAAAAACTTGACGTAAACATTCGTGTACATGTGATTTTGCTTCTCTTTCTAACATATGAATTTTTTCGACTGTAAAACATATATCTAACCTCTTCACTCTTTCGCAGTTTTTAAGCCACAGTTGACCACATATGTGGTCACAGTTGACTAGTCAAACTTGACTCACATACCAGTCAAAGTTGACTGGTTAAAAACTAGGTTATTGTTGACTAGTTATTTGACTAGTAAAACTTGATGTATAAATATACCCCCTTATAAAAGACAATTTTTTTGTTTTGGTATATTATAAAAAAATATAATTTATTTTATAAGTAATAATAGTAATACTATTAATAATAATAATACTAATAATAATAATACTGGCTTTCATACGTTGATTACAGCAGCAGATATAGCAGCAGCCTGAAATTTGAAAAAAAAGTTAATGATTCAATTACAACTATTTAAATAAATGACAATTTTTATTTGTCTTTTTTAAATTCTATTTACTTACCTAACGTAAAGTCATTATGATGCTCCAAATACCGAAATGGTATACAAAATAAACAATTGGCCAATAGCAGAATAATAAAATAAAAAAATAAAATAATTTAAAACATTAAACTTTAAGGCAAAGTGTTGAAAAAATCATAAACCTACCTCAGTACCAAATTGTAAGGAATCCATAAATCCTCCTTGTACACTTAAAGATGCCCGTAAATATGGTGGAAAACAAGTTAACAAGTCTTAAGTTTTTGGTTTCCACGTCTTCTTTTTAACAAAAAGAGCACAATTAAAATTTTCGTCATAAGACGCTATAAATTTCTGTTTTCAAAGCCTACTACGATTGAATTTTTGAAATTAATAAATTTACAGGTCATATGCGTCACACTTGACTATTCAAATAACTAGTCATTTGACTAGTCATGTTCTGGTGGAGCAGTCAACAGTAATGTGTTTTTGATGTATTAACAAATACAACTCTAAAGCATAAAAAGTCAAATAAAAATTACATATGTAGTCGTAAGTAAGTTGTGTATGTGTTATTTATTTCTTGTAGGGATGTTTCTCATAGATTACATAAGGGTTTTCTAGGCCCCCAATTGAACAGTTTTGTGTATTCACTGAGTCATTTAGATGGAAATGCACGTCATCGGAGAAGATGGCTTATTTCGAAAAATTGCCATTGACGTCACCATTATAACGTATTATTTTATTTTATTTATTTCATTTTATAATATTTTATTTACTTTTAATAATTCGAATAAATAACTATGACAGCTGTCAAATTACGGAGTTGCCACTTATACAAAAAAATGCTGTTTGAATTTAAAAAGTATACTCTTACTGAGATACCCTTCATAAAGATATGTAAACTTATAGTATATTTGCTTATTGTCTTCATAAAAGTTAAGAGAAGTATAAAAACCATGTCAATAATTTTTACGATATTACGATGAAAAACGTTGTGAGAATAAAAAGCTCTGTCAGTGAATTTTAAGGTGTTTCCCCATTGTCTTTTAACTTTTAGAGCGAATTGAGTGGGTTTGGAATGTTTCCTTGCATGTTTATTATTTTAGTATTGCTGCGTATGTAAAGTAAGTACTGCCAACATAAGTGTAATTTATGATGCTGGCAAACATTCTCTTTTTATTTCATGATGTGGTAGTTTTATACGATTGAACATGTATGAAGTATTCCGCATACTGATTCTAATTTTATTGTGATGCAATGATTAACAGATCCGTGATAAAAATAATAACCTTAACCTAAGAAAATATGAAAGAATTAGACAGTTTGAGTGCATAACATTATAACACTCATAATAAGAGTTTTTAACTTTTTTTCTAGCAATCAAACTAAATGGTATTGAAATTCAAATGGAATTTTTATACCTTCGTAATAATAATAATAATAATTATAGGGTTAGGTAATCACACGTTATCCTAAGGTATCTATTATTCGAAGTTAACTTATTGTCTTAGCCATGCCAACTTAATATTCATAACATCTATTCATTGAAAACCATAAAAACTAAGAAGGAAATGTAGTCCGAATTTTAATTCACATAAAACAAAAGGTGAAATAATATGAAATTACGCCTGGAGTCTTGTTAAGCTATTTTACTTTGCATATTATTTTTATGATTTTTTTTTATTTCTCGTTCATACTACATTGTTGTGTAAGCAATAAAGGAATTTATGTATTTATTCACAAGTAATTCAGATTTTTATTTAAGGCGTTAAACAAATTCTGAATTGATTGTTTTTAATCGACATATAAAAAATATACAAACAACTATTTTCTGTGCTCATAAAAAAAGCTGCAACTTGCATGCTCTTTCAAAAAGGGGACTGTTTTGTGGTATACAGATGGTTCAAGGAAGGATCGTGCGAGAGGACCGCAAATTTTTTTTCATTGGAATGTCATATCGGCGGTTATCTTCCAAGTGCATGTCTATATCATCTAAATATGTGCTTAATTCAACATGCATCGGAGATTCCAAAGGCAGGCCATGCTATCTGATAATCAGAGTACTCGACTCTTATGAGACCAAATCGAATATAGTATGGAGAAATTGAATCAGTTATGTAGAGGAAATAAGTTTACATTCTGATGGTTTCCAGGTCATATCACAGTTCTCTGCAGTGAGCAATCAAACGAGCTTCCAAGAAGGGTAGCTTAATTCCGTTGAAGGGACTAGAACACAACTGTGGAGTGTATACGGATGTTTGGCAAGATACGCTCAACGAAAGCAAAGATAACAAGTTAAAGGCTCTCTAGTTTTGAGTCAAGTAAAACCTTCATGGAGAGATAAGAGGAAATCAGTGTCATGCATCAGACTAGGAAAAACATGAGGTTTAGAACCGTTCTTTTGATATGGCACTGTAGACTCAGATTAAAGATCTTGTACAATCCGCAAATTCCAATTCCTCATGTAATCTTCTTCTCTTTAAATAAACATGATAAAATCCAGTATGATGGTGAACAGTTAAGGTCATAGGTTGCATCCTTATTTTCTACAAGGTTTCCATATGATCGGAATCATATCTATTCTTCACATAGACACTAACGTAATTGGTCATTACAACCCTTCAGTCAGGAAAGCCTAGTTTCCCACACTACTTATGTTGTGTGTGTTAATTTTATACATGAGTGGCGGGAGCTACAGTTTAAAGTCGACTCAGGATGACAGATTTTTGAGAAACTTTTCATGGCAAATTTATTGGAAATTGGAAAAGAAATTTATTTTGTGTAAATACTAAGGCCCGTTTTTTATCAATGTGTCGACAAACTGCCAGTTACTAAATGTCGACATAAATTTATTAGACTGATAAACTGTCCGTTAACAATTTTGGTTTTCTCAATATACCGACAAAAACATTATTTTCATTTGGCAATACCCCTCAAAATTGTTGTGAAAGTTGGGAACCCTGTCTTCAAATGACAACTTATTAACATAAATCAGCTGTTTTCCAATAGTGAAAAAAATAACTCAAAATAAAATCAAGAAAACAAATATTTTAAAAATCAAATTAATGTTTTCTTCTCTATTAAACATTTTTTCTAAAATCTATTTTATTTTTTCAAAAACTCAAGGTATTGCCACATAAAAAATATGAACAGCAGTCAGCTGATTGAATTTATCTTTACGACAAATAAATAACCGGCAGATGAGGGCTGGTTAGTTTTGCGATAAAATAGAAGCAAATGAGACATTGAGAAAACCAAATTTCTTTAATCTGCAGTTTTTCGTTGGGAAAAAAGATAATCGCCTAATGAGAAAACAGCCCTAAGAGTAGTAAATAAAGAACAGGGAGAAGAGAAAATGACATTTAATTTTGAAGTTTAGATTTCAATTGCTGCTTTTGTTGTATGTTACTCTTGGTTCTTCATAAATTTTTCTTTTATTTCCGTTTATGAAATATGTTGAGTGTGTCTTTCCTTATGATGATGCCTAAAGCTGTTTGCTTAACAAGTTTTTTACTGTCATTGTCACTTACAGTTGTATATGCTTCAGCACATTTTGCATACAATGTTTGAATAGCTTTTAACAAATATTTCAATTTGCTTACGATGTGAAGAGGGTAAGGTAACATATTGTATTGACTTCCATATAGAATACCGTCTATGTAGCGTTAGCATCAGTGCCTTTTTAAAACACCCTAAGGAAGTTTCTGCCTAAACGCTTTAATCTTCTCGTCATTACTTTAAGATAGACACAAAAATCTACAAATAAAAATTTATTATATATGCGTTCTTCATAACGTTTCACTTTAGATATCTATTAAATTAGAGACAAACAATACGTCAATCTCCAGAAAAATTTAAATGAACTTTTAATAATTCAAAGCGGCAGATAATAATGTGTGCAGGGTAGGCGGAGAGGACATTGAAACAGTGGAATACTTTGTAGGTCTTTGCTGAATGTGGAATACTACAACAGACATAATTCGTCTACATACATACATAAGAGGTCATTACAACCCTTCAGTCAGGATTACGACCTAGCTTCTCACACCGCCGATGTTGTGTGCGTTAATTTCATACATGACTTACAGTTTAAAGTCGATTCCGAACGACAGATTTTTGAGAAACTTTTCATGGCAATTTTTAATTACTCTCAGAATTTTTGCCAGAAATCTGCTGGGATGAAAGGCGCCGAAGAAATATTTCTTCCTATTTCGTTTTGATGCCTGACCTGGGGTTTGAACTATGGCCTTACGTCTTATAATCCAAATCACAACCACCTACTAGCCTTTGGCGACTTCAATTTATCTACTTGGAGTGAACTGGAAGAAGACAACGTGTATGGGATACAGAGAAAAATTAATGAATTTTAAAAACTGCAACAGCTACCCACGTATTAAATCTTCAAATCTCTGCAGTATAATATCGAACACAGCTGCTTTGTTAATACTTTTCGAGTTCGAGTAATCTATAGTAATTATTACATAATTTTAAAATCCTATGCTAATATGCCAAGAGAATTACAATTAAATTTTGTCTTGTAACATATGAATACATGTGGCAAGGAAATTAAAAAGAAATGTTTCCGAATAGAACAAAAATATTTAAAAATACCTACAATTTCTAGTTAATTTTCTAAATAAATTTTAGTTCAACAAAAAATAACTTTTTCTGTGGTTAAATGTAAAACTTTTCACGTAAAAAAATTAAAAAAAAAAATTGAATATTGGTTTGAGTTTACATTGAGTAATAAATAATAAATTTATCAAGTATAATAGAAATTGGCATTAATAACTTTAATTTGAGCTTCTTTGCTGGTAATTATTCAGATAATATGATATGCGTTTAACTAGATACATTTGTTGGTATTTATGCTTCAACAAACTTTTGACAAAACAACACAGAAATGTTAGAAAACTTTTAGTGCAAGTGTAACAATAATCGAATTTTTGCTTTGATTAACAAAAGAACACATTTTTTTTTGTGATGAGTATAAATATTCCAAGGAATTTCCAAAGAAAAGTTTTCTCAAGTTTTATACAAAGGAAGTCAACTAAAACTGTTTAAATGAAAATATTCACAAGTACTCCCCTCTTTCTTTCTTTCCAGGTTTCCAGGTTTAAAAGTATATCTGATAAAAGTTTACATTCAGGTAGAAATAAAACAAATCCGGTTGGTTGGTTTAACTGTGGAGGTGAACATTTTTTGCATACTCTGTGAAGTGGTGGTAAATTTCACACTCTTTTTAAATGTAAAAAATATAAATAAAAAAACTAGTTTCCAATGTGTTTGAAAAATACAACATTATGATTTTATGATTTCGAAATGTATTGTTACGAAAATGGAAACAGTGTAACATTGTTTAACATTAAAATGATAAACAAAAGCTACAATTAAAAAAAAAAGAATCATGAGTGTGAAAGATAAGAGGGTAGACAAGTAAGCGAGAACGCAATAACAAACAACGTGAACAAAGTACACAAACAACAATGAAACCGCGATAATTATTTTAGAACCAAAAACTACTGCTTCAGTTATAACATTCATTCATCACACATGCGTATACCACAAAATGGTCCTGCTTTTAAAAGAGTTCGCAGCTTCCAGATTCGTTTTTGTTACTAAATCATGTTGCGATGCACTTCCCAAATTCATAGATGCTGCTACTCCTAGTGATATTACTAGATATTTTACCTTGATTTTCTGTGACATTGTCTCACCAAAGAATAGAATATTCTTCCATTTAGGAAGTTTTCTCATTCGTATAAATGATACTATTGTGGTCTCGCAAGGATTTTTCTTCAAGCCCACTTTCGTAGACTGACGACTTAGGATCCCAAGATCACTTTAAATGATGTCGGAACACATCTAATATGCCTGTATAGTTTCGCATCTATTATGGAGTTTGCAGTGAAACCTATAAAATGATGTCAATGCCAGCATGTTCATCCAGCCTTCCATTCCATAAGGTAAATAAAGGTTAAATAAATCTTAAAGACACTACCGTATCACTACGGTATCATAAATCAGCCTAATAAATATTATGTTCTTTGCACTCTCTTAAAGGCGCAAAACATATTTGTTTTCTTTTTTAAATTATACTCATAATATATTACAAATGTTTTTATATACGAGTATAATTTTTTAATACTTTTATAATAGAATGTAATTAAAACTTTTTTCAGTTTTAATTATTCGATTGAAGATTATATTATTAAATGTAATTAATTTTTTAATGAATAGTAGTATTCTTTATGCTGTAATTAAATCTGCAATGGATTTGAAAAAATAAAAACCTTATGTGGTTATATTTAGAAAATGTCCATTAATTAAGTTTATTTTATTATTAAATTAGGTTGAATAAAATAAATTATATTAAATAATATTTTATTTACAACATAAGTAAATTATTTACTAAATATATAAACAAATATATAACAAAATACATTGATAAACAAATACAGAATAATTAATAAAATTTACTAATGAGTCTTAAATATTTTTTTTTTCTTTTTTTTTTTTTTTTTGGAATTCAATTCTATATTCTATTTTTTCACTTTTTTAAACTAGATAACAGGTATCTAGTGCTATTCCCATATAGCCCCAAACCCCTATTCATAGAATATAGAAAAGAATTTCTTCTTCTTTCTTCTTCAGCTGGATTACAACGTCCAGCATTGCCCGCTTATATATTCTTTTGCTAGATAGCAGTTCTAGTACTACTTCCCGGTAGCCCTAATCTCCTGGATTACAATATCCAGTATTACCCACTTATACATATATTCTCTTAAATTATAGCTAGATAGCAGTTCTAGCTCTACTTCTCAGTAGCCCAAAGCACCCAAATTCTAAACAATTCGTATCTCATATACGAATATAATACTCGAATCTCATTACTCTCCTCAAATCATTTAAATTTTCAATCCCATTATTAAGAAAATGCGCTCATCTCATAGCGAAGCAAACAGCTCTCCAAAAGAGAGCTTCTTATTCCATTGAGACCATTTGATCCACTTTTGCCAGCTATTCCAACGAACTCCCACGGACGAACAATCGGAATTGGTTCTGGGAGTCAAGTTCAAACACTTGGACTTGATATGGGCAAAACTCGAATGCTCCCATGACAAAACACTAACCGCGAACTTTAAGGAAGAGGCGAGGAAAAAATACGACGCGTGTATGGATGCCTACTACCTTTGCACTTCACAAATTCTAGAGTTAAAAAGGATAGCTCGATTAAATTCCTCTAGCGATCTAGGAACATCAAGCAGATGCAAGATTGTCATAACTCACATTATGAAGGTAGCAGTAATTCCCCGCAACATACAGATGCTACCCAAAACAAGCACAATGAAACTCAAACTACATTGAATCTCGAACACGCTAATTACTCGACGAGTAATGAAAATATTCCATTGCAAACTACTCTAAAGCGAATGGAATATAGAGGTGAACCCTTCACCATCCCCACTATTATTAGTGCAATGCATCTTCGTATTACACGCAAGAGGCAATAATTTAAAACCACAACAACCTCGTTCTCGGATAATGGCACTACTTCCCCAAGAGAGTTGCATACTTTCACCCCCATTTCAGGTCACATGCATTGACTTTGCTGGCCTATGTAGATTTAAAAAATCACCCCCACTAAATTCGAACACTACAAAGGCCTATGTCAGTGCTTTCGTTTGCTTCAACCCGAAAGCTATCCAATTGGAACTATGCTCAGACCTGCCTTCGTCAGCATCCCAAGCCGCATTCTCTCGTTTCGTTGGGAGGCGTGGACTACCCCAAAGGGTAGTAACTGACAATGGTCGTAAGGTTCTCGCAGCACTAGAACGTGAAATCAATGTGTTGGTAAAAACAGCAGCCCAGGATACAGCTCGAAGGTACATGACGTATGGCTATCAATGGAAATTAATTCCCCCTCGTGCTCCACCGGATAAGAATGTGCGTACCGCGGACATTCGCACCTCATCGGGAATGATCACTAGACCGATCGTTAGATTATGTCGCCTTCCATTTTTGAATGAAGAAAACTCCAATTGAAATAAATTCCGATTCAAAATTCCAATACAACTCGCTTTTTTTTCTCGAACTACTAACATGTCCTGACTTATTCAGTTTCTCATTACTCGCAATATCCACTAATATTTATAATTTCTCCCTTAGAAATAACCGTAAATTCACCATCATACGCCGGAACTACAAACCCAACTCTAATAGACGTCACCCAAGATCCCGACCAGATCCGGAGATTTATGAATGCAGATTATGCCGGAAATTTCATGCGTTGAGGTTTTGCCGTCAATTCCTGAAGATGTCGATACTCAAAAGGCAGGAAATAGTTGACAAGCATCGCTACTGCGAAAATTGTCTGGCAAGGAGCCACGACTTACGAGGCTGCACTTCCTTAGATATGTGCAAAAAATGCGACAGGTTCCATCACACCTTGCTTCATCCAACCTCTGAAAAGGCCAAAAAAATAGACAAGTGCGAAAGAAACCATCAACCAATAAACCACCACCAGCTACTTTGCCCGCAGCGTCAAATGCCAAAATAATCGCTGAAGCCATTAAATCATTGGCACAAGTGTTGTGTACCACACCTCAAGGCGAGAGGTCATCTTGTGCTTGACCCCAAGGCCGGCGATATGTTCAAACGAGGTTTGAACACACATAAATTCCAGCAACAATCATTCCATCAGACGCAAATAATGTCTACAAAAATTAAGTTAAAGGCACATAATTTGCCAAACAAATTAGGTTTGGATAATTTGTTTTTAAATCTCCTTTAGATTTCTTTTGTAGAGAGAAATCTTTAGGAGATGTGAATTGTAATTATTTTTATGGGAAATAAACACCAGTGATCTAAAGGAAAAAAATCATTTATTTATTTTTGCAATTTTATTTTATTTTTTTTTTTTTTATTTTTATTAAAATTATTACAAATGAGGATGCATGAGATAAACTTTATTTATTTATGATATTAATGTTTATTATTAATTATTAAAATATGAAAAAAATAAAATTTTCGGCTGATATTTTTTTTTGTAGATATCACTCCTTTATTTCTCTGCAGTGATGTTTTCTTTTTTCTTCTTTGGGTTTGTGTTTCTTTTCTTCGTTCGCTTCCTTGTTGATGTTATTTTGAGTAATCCGCTATTCTCTTGCTGGAATTTTGTAACAAAGAGATTTGTTACAAAACAAGAGAAATTGCAATGGAATTCTCAAACGGGAATATAGCAAATCAAACACACTTCTCTTATGTGTGACTAAGAGAGTGGTGTATTAATACACTGTATGTTTGATTTACAGAGATTAAGGGAAATGAGATCACTTTTTGTTTTTTTTTCACTTTGTTCCTTTTTTTTTAAAGGGGGAACTTTCAAACGGTTTTTTTTGCATATACAGAAAAGGAATTTCTGTATTTTATATAAACGAAACGGGAAAATGAGAAAACGGTACTTATACACGGGTAAAACGAGAGAAAAACGTATATTTGTATTTTTTTTTTTTTTAATATACAGAAAAGAGATTTCTGTATATTATATACAAATTGGGTAATGATAAACGCGAAATCTAATATATTTTATGTATATAATATATATAATTTATGTATATATGGGTAAAAAGTATTTGTTTAATTGTGAGTGAAATAATTTATTTCTAATCTTGGGATTTTTTAATAGGTTATTTATTATATATAAGTGTAAAACCGGGATAGATGGGAAAACGGTACACGGGTAAAAAGAAGAGAAAAAACGGGACTTATGTGCTCTTTGTTAAATGTAATTTTACCGTAAGCATAAGTGAATGTCCATATGCTTCTTTTAACCTTTTTTGTTTTTCAAGGTTAATTTCTATCGAGATAACACCACTTTTTAAGCACTTTTTTCTTTTTCTTTTCACTTTAAGTTTTTTCTCTATCTTTTTTACTTTTTTTTTTTACGGTTTACGCGAAATTAAATTTTCTTTTGTGTGTATAAATATATCACTCACTTTTTGCAAATTCCAGATTATTATAAATGTATAAAAAATTTACGCTACTTACAGCTTTGTTGTTTTATATTTAGTGATGAGATTGTTGTTCATTTTACCTCATTTCTGCTGTTTTTAAGTATTGAGTTGTTGTTAGGGTTTTTTTTTCCACTTGTTGTTTTTATTTTAGATTGTGTTTAAAGCGCTGAGTACCATGTAACAAATCCACAGGTTGCGAGAGTTCGCGGGAGAAGGACCATGAAACAAATTAGGGTTGGATAATTTGTTTTTAAATCTCCTTTAGATTTCTTTTGTAGAGAGAAATCTTTAGGAGATGTGGATTGTAATTACTCGTAAGTTAACTGAGATCATCTGCATAATAAAACCCCAAGTAATTTTACTTGTAGAACATAACTGCAATTTCATCCTTTTCCCTGTTTATCTGGCTCCTGCGGAAGTCTTTGGCTCTATGGCCAAGACTACTGGGTCCCGCGTGAGCAAGTAAGGTGTCCTTTTTAAGATTTTGACCTGACATTTCGTGTGCACTGCAGAGATCAGCAATGAATCGTTTTTTCGCTACTCATAAGTACTAATGAAATTTCTAGTATGAGTGAGTCAACAGTATTGAAATTCAACTACTCTGATTCATTCGTACTCACTGTAACATTTTAAGTAGAGGTTGCAATGAGTATGAGTACAACATTAACATCAAACTCATAACATTCGAAATATGTTTGATTCATACGCCTACTCATTCAGATTCATAAATTTAGAAAAATGTTTATAATACTCATAAAAATCATTAAAATTTACAGTCTTAGTTGTTGTTGCTTTTATAAAAAAAGAAGGAAAAAAGACAAAGACAACAAGTAAAGCAAACACTCAACCTTCTAGTGAGTAGTGTAGTATTCGTACGCTAATCATACATACATATTTTGTGATACTTATAAATGTTGAGTAAAGGACAGTCGAAATCAACAACATCATGCGTATGGTTAAGTATGAGTACGTTGAGTACTTCAAACTTTGAATATGAGTAGTATGAGTATGATATTAAAATAAGTACGAATGCGCATAAGTATCAGAAATTATGAGTATGATTTGATTCTACTCATCTTTTTGAATACTCATTGCTGATCTCTGGTGTACTGTACCAAAAAAAATTATTGTGTTGTAGGGAATCATGCTGTCGATTTTGATCAATAGCTGTTTGATTGTTTATTTTATTTTTAATTGTTTTACATACTCACACCTTGCTTGTTTTTCTATATTTTTCTGCTTGTTTTTATGCTATTCACAGCTGGTATTTGTAAACGTGTTTGTAAATCCATTCGCGTATTCGCACATTTCCATTTTATCCATTTCAAATACGCAAACAAATACGTGCTGGCGGAAATAAACCCTGGTGTTTGAGTGTTGATTTGCTTACTGGTGATTTGCAGATTTAAGCAAATATTGAATTTTCATTGATTTTTTTATCTTTCTGAATTGTATTAAATTGTAACATAAGGTTTTTACTTTTTTTTATTTATTTATTTATTAATTACAATACAATTACAAATTATATTCTAATTTTATACGAGCGGAGTAACTTGACCATATGCTCGGTGTAGTGTCACAGACCAGAGTCTCTGGTGGGAATCGAACCCACGACCCTCACACTAATAGTCTAACACACTACCCACTAGACTACCAGGGCACCCTACTTTTTTTATATTCTAATGTAATGTAATGAATAAACAAATGAATTAATTAAACTAAAATGCAAACAGTAAGCATAAATTGTATACAATTTAATTTGTTTGTGTATAACATATGACCTTTTCTGTAAGGAATGAGTGAAGTACAGAAATGCATTTTTACTGTATTTAAACTTTTTACAGATATTTTCACAAAACATTGGCTTTTTGTAGTAATACAAATGTGTGTATGGATATACATATATGCATACATAGATAATGGGAATGATCATTTCTATAATTTTAAAGTTATAAAGCTAGAAACCAAGTGATTAGTTAATCTCTCACACAGGTTAATATATGATCTTCACCATTCCTGTAGACTTTTTCAGCCACCGAATAAAAGATTATAAATTTCAATCAGAAAAAACTGTCATCATCAGCTCAGTTCCTTATTCATACACATACATACATATATAATTAGCCATTACAACCCTTCAGTCAGGATTACGGCCTAGGTTCTCGCACCACTCATGTTGTGTGCGTTAATTTTATACGTGAGTGGCGGGACCTATAAATTAACGTCGACTCCGAACGACAGATTTTTGAGATACTTTTTCCATGGCAGGTTTATTTACTTTCAAAGTTTCAGCCAGAAATCTGCTGAGAGGAAGTCGCCGAAAAAATATTTTCATAATTAGTTTTGATGTCTGACGATACGAACCCGAGCGTTGTGTCTAGTAAGCCAACACACTACCTACTAGACTACTACGACAACGGCCTCGTTAATCATATTCACTATTATCTGTATAGTAATCTTAAATGACTCCTAACATTTTTATGATTTTATTCTTTCCTGTTTTTAACACACATACACACATAATTGGTCATTACAACCCTGCAGGCAGGATGAAAACCAAGCTTCGTATAATGAATATCGATTTATATTTTGTGTGCCAATTTTATCCATGAGTTATGGGAGTTACAATTTAAATATAGATTTTTGTGAAAATGTTTCATGGCAATTTTATTTACTCTCAGAGCAGAAGACTGTTGAGTGGAAGTCGCTGGAGCTATATCTGACCAGCGGTTTGAATCATGGCCTCACGTATAACAAGACAACAGACTACCAACGGCGACTTCGACACACATCATGCTAAAAATTCATGGCACATGGACGTATAATGAATATCGATTTAAATAAATCAATAACTGTCATACGCCTTCATGTATTAAGGGAAATAGTATTTGTGTTGCATTTAATTTAATTTTTTTTTTTGTAATAAAATTTAATTTTTTTCTAATAAAACTTTTTCAGTTAATTTAATTTTATTTTCACTTTATTGTTCTACTTTTTGTTGACTTTATGTAATTTACATGAAAAACTTATAAATTTATTGTTTTATTTAATAAGAATAATGGTAGTGGAAAATCAATTAAGAATTAAATTTTCTTGTTATACTCTACAGAAGGGTTCGGCAAACTGCGGCTCGCGATCCATATGCGGCTCTTTGGCTGTGGCTCTTTTTTTTGTATCAAAAACAAAAAAATAATTGTTTAGAATCGATTAACAAGAAGTGTATGAAAATTAACAAATCATTTCGTAAACGTTTCCATAATGTACACAGCTTTTAATATTTTCAATCGTTCCGTACATGAGCATATGAGCGTAAGGCAACTAACAAATGAAAATTTAGAGTATTTTATGAATAAGTATATAACTTTTTTTTTTATCATTTTTGTTGTGAAAAAAATGTATGGCTCTTTTAAAACTTAGGTTTTGCAAATTGCAATATTTGGCTCTTCCGTCTCAAAAGTTTGCCGACCGCTGCTCTACAGCCTTGTGGTTGGATGATATATTAAATATATATTTATGATTGTAACACTCAAGATATTCTTGCTAAGGGTTACTGATAACAAGCCTTAGGGCCGATAAAGCAAAAGCTCCTCAGTATTCTAACCTGAGACCACGTTTGGTCATAGAAAGTGTTAAAGGTTTAGCCAAAGAGAATGTACGAAGTATTGAAGCAATTAAGGTGTTTGAAACTGAAGCGAAGTAAATTAAGTGTTTGAGATAATCTGCTCAATTATTTACATATTTCTTAAGAGACACAAGAAACAAGACGTTAAGCGAGTAAAGGAAAGGTTGTGTTTTTCTGGTGAACAAATAGGAGTGAGACCAATGAAATTATCTGAAATGAGAAGACAGCTGTTACGGCAGTAACTAGAGAAAAATTTATTAGGTTTTGTCTTACTAAAGGCATATCGAAAATATGAATTTGAAATAAAATATTAAACGCTTTAAATTTCATACTCTAATGGCTATTAAACTCAAAACTAAAGTTTAAAATATTACATCAAGAGTAACTAAATAAACTTTTATAACCATCGTGGTGGTAAATACAATGATAACAAACATTATTACAGAAATAAATAACATAAGTGATGTGAGAACGTAGGCTAAATACTGACTAAAGGGTTGTAATCAGAGATCAGCAAAGAATCGTTTTTTCGTACTCATAATTAAAGGGTTCGCCAAATAACTTTTTTTATTTGGAAGTACAATCCTTCCGGTTAATAATGGAAAATAATTTAATTCAAATGGCTGCGTCGGCTGGCCATGCAGTAGCCTACACGAGTAGCGTACAGAAGAAACCGATTTTGGGAAAAAAATCATCTTTTCAGATGAAGCTCATTTTGATCTTGGCGGGTATGTAAACAAGCAAAATTGTTGCATTTGGGACACAGAAAACCCGCATGCATACATTGAAAAGCCGACGCACCCAAAACGAGTCACAGTTTGGTGCGGATTTTGGTCCAGAGGCATAATTGGGCCATTTTTCTTCGAAAATGAGCAAGGAGTGGCCGTTACAGTCAATGGCGATCGTTATCGGGCCATGTTGAACGAATTTTTGTTCACAAAAATTGAGGAGGAGGATATTGTCAACATTTGGTTTCAACAGGACGGTATAGTGTTTTCAATGATAGTCTAATAGCACGTTCACATATAAGAAGGTTATGGTTATCTAAAATTAACCTTGGAGATAACCTTGTGGCGTTCACATATGACAAATATAACCTAAACATATGCGAGAATGACAGAAATTGACAGCTGTATGCATTTGTAATGTATTGTATGTATGTATCTTTGTATGTATCTTCTCCATAGCAAATGTTTTTTTTCTATTACTGTCAAATTTTAGTCAATATACTATTCACAATAGATATAAAGCGTTGCATTTTGAGTATTTTATTGAATACTTTTCAATGCAACAATGCGTATTTTACTAGGTTATGAGGTAACCTACAGCTGAACTTGGTTATCTTTTCATACAAATTGTATGGCTAACCTCACACATTTGTGGCTTGGTTACGAGATAACCTTGATAACCACGATAACCTAGCTAACCTGCTTATATGTGAACATGGTATAAGTAGGTTATTCGTTAAGTTTATTCGTTAAGTTTTAGTTATAAAAGTAGAAATAAAATATTTATTAATTCAGTTCAGTTTTGACTGTAAACGAAGTTGTTTCCTTTAACCTTTAATGGTGGTAATCCATTAACTTTACAGTCATTTTTGGATAAAATCGATCTTATTGAAGATCTCACTGAACCAAATTTACAAATTACTTTTATAAACTTTGTTAAACCAAAACTTGAGGGAAAAGCGCGTGAGACACTACCCGATAGAATTGAAAGAATAGGTGAGATCAAAACAGCTTTGAAAAACGGAATAAAACCAGAGAATTCGAAGGTAATAACGGGCAAGATTGCTGCATTAAATGTTAGAAATAATGATTTTACTGAGTTTGCTAAACAAGCTGAAGAATTGGCTGATTCTTTAAAGCGTTCTTTAGTTGTGGAAGGTATTACACAGAACAAGGCTCATGAAATGGCAGTTGAACAAACAATTAGTGTTTGTCGTTTGAATGCAAAATCTACTTTAGTCAAATCAATTTTAGCATCATCAGTTTTTAAAGATCCTAAGGAAGTTGTTGCAAAACTATTAGTTGAGCAAACAACTGAAGTAAAAGAACAACAAGTTTTATCAATTCAGGGTCAGGCCAGAAATAGAAATAATAATGTTCGTTTTCACAATAATGATTTTCAAGCAAATCACTTTAAACAATTTCGAACCAATGCTTATCGGGGCAATGTTTTTGCCCAATTTCGTAATAATTCTCATCAAAGGAACTATCGTGGAGATTATAACACTCATAATTACCCCAGAACAAACTATAGGTATAATAACAATAATCAATTTCAGAATAATCCAGGAAATTACACAAGTCGCTTTGCGCGAAAAAACAATTCAAGGGCTTCTGTAAGGACTTTAAACTCAGAAGTCCCTCAACAACAGTTTTTGTTGAGGGAACAGCAACAAATGGAACAACTTTAAAGCAAAATACAATTACTTCTTCACTCGATATTTCTAATAAACAATCTGTTCAAAAGTCTGTTTACAGCTTAAATTTAAATTATGCTGATTTCATTAAACTAAATTGTATAGATACAATTAAATCAGCTACTTTTCTTGTAGATACTCAAGCAGATATCTCATTAATAAAAATTTCAAGTTTACAACCCAACATTATTTTAAATCAGAATGAAATTTTAAGTATTACCGGAATTACATCTGACGCAAAATCAACTTTAGGAACCGTATGTACAAATTTGATTATTGCGAATAATATAATACAACAGGTATTTCATGTTGTTAATGATGATTTCAATATACCTGCCGATGGTATTTTAGGTAAAAATTTTCTTATGAACAATAAGTGATTTTGTCTGTCACTACTCATATTAAAAGATTACAAATACCTATATTTCAAGGAATGAATAACTCTACTTGTATTATACCACCAAGATGTGAAGTATTTAGAATTTTTAAATTACATGATATTAAGGAACCTATGTTTGTTGATTCACAGGAAATTGAAAAGGGAGTTTTTATAGCGAAGGGAATTATCGATTCTGAGTATCCAATTTTACGAATAGTTAATATTACCGATGAAGTTAAATATGTTAGAAATGATAAAGTGAAGATGGAAAAATTAAAAAATTATTACATATATTCAATTAACAAGCAGGACACAAATAACCAACGTGTTCAGGAATTAAAGGAAATTTTAGAGAATCAAATGCCAAAAGACATCCAGAATGATTTGATACCACTATGTGAATCTTATTCGGACATTTTTGCACTCAAAGAGGACAAAATGACAATGAACAATTTTTATGAGCAGAAACTTAGATTAGTTGATTCATCACCAGTCTATATCAAGAATTACAGACTTGCAATTTATCAAAGAGAAGAAATAAATAGACAGGTTAAGCATTTATTAGATAATGATTTAATCGAACCAAGTAGCTCAAATTTCAATAGTCCACTAATTCTTGTTCCTAAGAAAAGCACAAATAATCAGAAATCTTATAGAATGTATGTAGATTACTGTGCAGTGAATAAAATGCTTATTGCGGATAAGTTTCCTTTACCTCGTATTGACGATATTTTAGACAATTTAGGGCGTGCGAAACATTTTTCAGTAATTGATCTGTTCTCTGGATTTCATCAAATTCCATTACACTCAGATTCAAGGGATGTTACAGCATTTAGCACTGATAAAGGATCTTTTAGATGGAAAGTTTTACCTTTTGGTCTTAACATAGCACCTAATTCTTTTTCACAAATGATGTCTATTGCATTTTCTGGACTTACGCCCAATAAAACATTTTTATATGTTGATGATATTATTATTATTTTTTGTAGTAAACAACATCACTGGAATAATCTGAAAGACGTGTTCGATATTTTAAGGCGTTATAATTTAAAAGTAAATAATTATAAATGCAATTTTTCCGATCTGAAGTTACCCTTTTAGGACATAAATGTACCGCTAATGGTCTTTTGCCAGACGATTCAAAAATAAAAGCAGTAGAAAATTATTCAACACCTTCTGATAAAGACGCAGTTAGACGTTTTGTAGCATTTGTTAATTATTATCGACGTTTTATTCCAAATTTTGCTACAATAGCAGCACCATTAAACTACTTGACCAGAAAAAACGTTCAGTTTAATTAGAATAATCAATGTCAAACTTCTTTTGAAAAATTGAAAGCTGCATTACTTTCTCCTCAGAATTTACAATATCCTGACTTTACGAAACAATTTATAGTAACTGTAGATGCATCAAAACTAGGTTGTGGTGCGATATTAAGCCAAAATTTTAATGGTAATGATTTACCTATATATTTTGCTTCAAAATCTTTTTCACATTCTGAACAAAAAAAACCTATAATTGAACTTGAACTTCTTGCTATTGATTTTGCTATAACTCAGTTTAGACCCTATGTCTATGGAACTTCATTTATTGTTAGATCAGATCACAAACCTTTAGTTTATCTCTTCAATATTAAAGACCCTTCTTCTAAATTAACACATATTAGACTTCAGCTGTCAGAATATAATTTTACTGTCGAATACATTAAAGGAAAATCGAATGTGGGAGCAGATGCTCTATCTAGAATATCAATAGACGAGTTAAAGAATAATGATAATAATCAAGTACTAGTTATGACCAGAGGTATGTCAAAAGGACAAAATAATGAAAGAATTAAACTTAACCAGGCTTTCAATAATGAAGAAAGACATTGAACTAAAAATGTATGATAAATTTTCTCAGGAATTCAGTAAGAATATTCCAAAAATTAGAACCGAAATAATTGATCAGAATAATTATAAAAAACTTCGTATAAATATTTATAAAAAATTTAAGAAACTGCTATCTGTTGAATTCGAAATTGTGAACGAAACACTTAGTTTAGACTATATGCTTTCGAGGTTACAAATTGAAGCCAACAATGGAAAAATTTACAGAGCAGAATGGCCAAAAAATGCTGTAATTTTTACAATTTTCTCAATACAGGAATTTAAAAACCATGGTATAAAGATATTGAAAACTTTTGAAATTATTCTTACAGAACCGATTGAAATAATAATAGAAGAAGATAAAAAACGGAAGTCGCCGTGGTCTAGTAGGTAGTGTGTTGGCTTATTAGACGAAAGGCCCGAGTTCGAATCCCAGGCCAGACATCAAAAACAAAATACAAAAAGTATTTCTTCTGCGACTTCCTCTCAGCAGATTTCTGGCAAAAACTCTGAGAGTAAAAATTGCCATGAAAAGCTTCTCAAAAAATCTGTCGTTCGGAGTCGACTTTAAACTGTAGGTCCCGCCACTCATGTATAAAATTAACGCACACAACATGAGTGGTGTTGAGAAGCTAGGCCGTAATCCTGACGAAGGGTTGTAATGGCCAATTATGTATGTATGTATGTAAAAAACGGAAATTAATGGAAATTTACCATAATGACCAATTTTAGGAGGACATTGCGGTCAGAAAAGATTATATGCGAAGCTTAAGACGAAATATTACTGGAAGAAAATGACTAGAGACTTAGCAAAATTTGTTAGAAACTGTGAAAAATGTATATTGAATAAAGTTAAACATCAGAATATAGAGAAACTTGTACTTACTCCAACACCCACTAATGTTTTTGATATAGTTGTAATAGTTGTAATATTTATTAATTCAGTTCAGTTTTGACTGTAAACGAAGTTGTTTCCTTTAACCTTTAAAACGGCACTACGTGCTACACATCCGAAGCTACACTCGATGTTTTGCGCTCTGTTTTTGAAGATCGCATTATCAGCCGCAGAGCTGATGTCATTTGGACACCTCGGAGCTGCGATTTGACACCGTTGGACTATTATTTGTGGGGTGCCGTCAAAGATAAGTGTTACGCCGACAAGCCAGAGACAATTGACGCTTTAAAGGACAATATTCGTGAAGCCATTGGTGAAATACAGCTGCACACAATCGATAATGTGCTTAAAAATTGGACCGATCGTGTAGGCTACTGCATGGCCAGCCGAGGCAGCCATTTGAATGAAATTATTTTCCATAATTAACCGGAAGGATTGTACTTTCAAATAAAAAAAGAAATTTGAGAAAATATTCAGTAGTTTTTTTTAAAGCATATTCGAAAAAAAAATTATTTGGCGGACCCTGTACATTGGCCCTAGTTTCTTTCTGTCTGTTTTCATAAATAATTAAATAAAATGTGTAAAAATTTGTTTAAATTTATTCATTAGGCATTAAACTCAATTTAGGATAAGCTATAAATTATTATGAAATTCACTTAAGGCTTGAAAAGAAATATGAATATCTTTATCCTTTATTAGATATGTGACCACAAAATGATGATAAGAAGAAGACCGATACGGTGGTGCAAGCCATGACTCACATATTTGGACCCTTTCTAATGCAAAGCAACAATTAAAAAAACGTTTTGAAAGAGGAGAAAGGCAATTTTGGCTGATTGGTAATTAACTTAAAATAATTCTAATCGATTTTTACTCATATTTTAATTTTTAAAAGGTGATTCGGGATACCCCCTGGAATCATGGCTGCTTACCCCATACAGAAACGCAGCGGAAAACTCACGCGAGACATTATATAATAAGCAGTTTTGCAAAGGAAGGTTCATAATAGAGAGGGTCTTTGGTGTTTTAAAAGGCAGATTTCGGTGTCTGTTAGCAGCAAGAGAGTTGCATTACGCACCAGAAAGATTAACTCAAATAATGAACGTTTGCGGTGTCTTGCATAATATTTGTGCTAATTTTAATGTACAACTGCCAATAAAGGAGATAGCTAAAACAGGAAGTTTAAATCCAATTGGCATGTCTGTTGATAGCAGTACGAACACCGGAAACCAAACTACTATTGCTAAGGAAATAAGAAATGATATTAGAGACAATTTGATTTGCTAAGAAAATAAGAAATAATATTAGAACCAATTTGATTTTAAAAACATAAGTTTTATTTAAATAACTTTTTATAGCATTTTCAGTTTAAATTAAACCTTTTTCAAAATAAATAAAACCTTTTCCAAAATGAACGAAACCTTTTTCAGATTAAACGAAACTCTTTTTAAATTAAACTTTCGCTAGTGATCCTAAGTCGTTTTACGACTTTGTTCGAGCTAAACGTAAATCATCTTTGTTTCCCTCTGAGATGTTTTACGGTGGCGTATCATCCTCTAGTTACCTTGATATTTCGAATATGTTTGCTGACTTTTTTCAGTCTACTTATAGGCAGTTGGACTTGGGCCATGATCAGGGCAGCAGCTTTTCGTATCCTTATTCAGTGGGAAGTGTCTCTATTTCTAATATATACTCATTTGATGAGGAGTCTGTTCTTGAGTCTTTGTCTGGACTGAAACTTACATACTTGCCTGGCCCTGACGGGGTACCGGCCTGTATTTTGAGAAAGTGCGCTATTGTCTTGAGTGGTCCTTTGACCTTTATATTCAATAGGCTTCTGAGGGCTGGTCATTTTCCATCTGTTTGGAAGAGTTCGTTTATAATTCCTTTGTATAAGTCGGGTAATAAGTCCAATATTTCCAATTACAGGGGTATTGCCAAACTCAGTGCTATTCCCAAGTTGATGGAGAAACTCGTGACGGATTATCTCTTTTTTAATACGAAATCTTTAATATCCCCTTTCCAGCATGGTTTTTTAAAAGGTAGGTCGACTGTCACTAATCTTCTTGAATTTACTACACGTGTTTTCAGGGGTTTTCTTGCAGGCGCTCGGACTGATGTGATTTATACTGATTTCAGTAAGGCTTTTGATAGGGTTGACCATAGTATTTTGCTTCTTAAACTGTCATTAATCGGTATTCCCGATATTATTCATCGTTGGCTAGGCTCCTACCTCTCCCTTAGGACTCAGAGGGTATTGTTTAGGAATGTATTGTCTAAGACTGTATATGTTACTTCTGGTGTTCCGCAGGGTAGCCATTTGGGTCCTTTACTGTTTTTATTGTTTCTTAATGATCTTCCTTGTGCTATTTCTGATTGTAATATTCTAATGTATGCTGATGACGTTAAATTATTTTATACTTTTGATGATGATCATGGTCAGGTTGTTCTTCAGCGGAATATTAATTTGTTTGTAACTTGGTGCAGAGTTAATTTAATGGATCTTAACTTAAAAAAATGCAAATGCATGGTTTTCTCTCGCGGTGGTGTGATTTCGCCCACTTATGTGATAAATTTTTGTCCTTTGGAGACTGTGGCTACATTTCTTGATTTGGGAGTATTATTGGATATGAAACTCTCTTTTGTTGATCATATTAGTATGATGATTGGCAAGGCTCGGGCTGTTCTTGGTTTTGTGAAAAGATGGGCTAGGGAATTCATTGATCCTTATATAACTAAATTGCTAAATTATTGTTTGGAATCCATACTATCGTTGTCATAGTGATTCAATAGAGTCTGTGCAGAGGCAGTTTTTATTATTCTGTTTACGTGGCTTAGGATGGGATTATGCCAATGGATTTCCGCCATATGAGGATAGATTAGGTTTGATAAAACTTCCAACTTTGGAACGTAGAAGAACTGTTTTAGGTGTTTGTTTTGTTTTTAATCTGGTTAGAGGTGATATCGATTCTGAGTTTTTGCTTCGTAACCTGAATTTCAGTATTCCTGCAAGATTTTCACGGCACTTTCGTCCTCTTTCCTTAGATTTCTATAGAACTAACTACGGATGTAATTTTCCTTTTCGTAGATTATGCAATGATTTTAACGTATATTACGATTTGATTGATTTTAATTGTAGTGTTTGTAATTTAAAACGTAGCTTATATGCTAGCATTAATTTGTAAATTATTATATAAAAATGTATTTTCATTCTAGCTATAGGTAGTTCATGTTTATTAATTGTTTATTCAGCTTGTGATTAAGTTCTGTAGCTGATTTATGTTCTTGTTGCCATTACTTTTTCCATACCCGCTACAGTCCGGACTGTAGTGTGTACGTGTCCCTACGTAATGGGGACGAGCCCTCCGCGGTCGGGTGAGGGTGGGTTAGTGTGTGGCCGGGGACGTTCGAATAAACGAAACCTTTTTCAAAATAAATGAAACTCTTTTCAGAATAAATAAAACTTTATTCAAATTCAATTAAACATTTTTCAAATTAAATTAAACCAGTTATAGAATTTATTACAAAAAACAAACATTCATTTTTATATATATAATACTTGTTAAAATTAATGAAGAATTTGTTCACTGACCGCTCTAGGAATTGTCACGATCATATCCATAACATAGTTCGCACAATAATTTTGATTTAATTGTGCGACACTTTCCTCAATTACACTTACTATGCTCTGTGAGTAGTAGATGTGTAGTAGATGCTATGCTCTGTGAGTAGTAGAGTAAGTGACGTTACCACTTAATAATGATCCGGCGTGGAATTTTATCTTAGAAAATGTTTTCTCTATCGGGTTCAACTTAGGAGAATAAAGTGGTAAAAAGTGTACAGTCACTATTATCCACCATATTTCGCATTTCCTGGGTTTTATGGATTCAGACATTATCCATAATTCAAAATGAATTTTGTAACTCTGGGCTGCTTTCAATTTTATCCAGGAGCTTCCTCAGAAATATTTGGAAACGGGCTGAATTTACAGTGAAAAGGGAAAAAACTTTATGGTAAACAACACCAGCATTATTTATCGCAGCAATTAAAGTAACGTTCCTTCCCCTTACGGTTGGTACAACAACATGAGCTCTTTCACCTACCTTAGCACGTGCTTGTGAATGCCGTAAATCTATAAAAAGAATTTTTTCTTTTTGTTGAGGAGACCAAACTGCAAATTCTGAGGCATACTGATCATGACAATTCCTAAAGCGGTCAGTGAACAAATTCTTCATTAATTTTAACAAGTATTATATAAAAATGAATGTTTGTTTTCTAATAAATTCTATAACTGGTTTAATTTAATTTGAAAAATGTTTAATTGAATTTGAATAAAGTTTTATTTATTCTGAAAAGAGTTTCATTTATTTTGAAAAAGGTTTCGTTTAATTTAAAAAAAGTTTCGTTTAATCTGAAGAAAGTTTCGTTCATTTGGAAAAAGGTTTTATTTATTTTGAAAAAGGTTTAATTTAAACTGAAAATGCTATATAAAAACGAATATATAAGGAATTCAATTCATTGTACTTTAATAAAAAACAATTAAATAAAAAACTTAAGAACTTAAAGTGCTTGGACTTTATATAAACAAGAGATATACTTGGAATAGACATATTAGTGAAATTGCAAAATCTTTAATTAAATCCCTAAACGTATTAAAATGCTTGTCAAGTAACAAATTTAACTGCAGCCCACTGAATCTAATTACGGTCATTAACGCACTTATAATATCAAAAATAAGATATTCGATACCCTTTTATGGTCATGCCCAAAAATCTAGTCTGAGAACTGTCCAAACCATACTAAATACCGCCACGAGGAACGCTCTTGGAGCCTTTCGGTCAACACCTTGTAGCAATATGCTGTTTGAGTCAAATATACCATCACTTCAAACCCAACATAATATAGCTGTAGCAAAATTGATTCGCTCCTTTAGCGTCAATCCTAACAAGCAATTATGACGAAAATTAAAAGATCAAGAAGAGTCCCAAAGATACAGTCCGTCATTTCCAAGATAAAAGGAGTAAGCGATAATCTACAACTCAGAACAAACGCCTTCAAACTTGAATCTGTTGACTATCCACCATGGGAACTTAACACGGAAAACGTTAACACAAGTCTTCACTGGCTAGGTAAGAACCAGCATGACCCCTCACATTTCCGAACCCTTTTTCAAGGCCTACGAGAGAATATGTGCGAATACAAGTTTGTGTATACCGATGGTTCTAAGGTAGATAACGTTGTAAGCTTCAGCGTTACTACTGAATCTAATATAATCACGGCCTCTACTTTACCACCTTACAGTTCTGTTCTATCAGCCGAACTAATTGCTATATATAAAGCTGTTAAGCATCTAGGTAAGAAAAAGAGAAAATACGCTATTTGCTCCGACTCTTTGACGGCGCTGAAAATGATCAGGAATACAAATAATCGTAATCCTTATGTAGTTTGCATAAGAAATATTCTTATACAGGAACGGAACCGTATTATACTTATATGGACCCCTGGCCACTGTAACATCAGAGGGAACGAATATGCGGATTCAATTGCCAAGTACGCACTTAGGGCACCATTGATCAGCACGGACAACTACAACCCTAGAGATATAATATTAAAAATTTCTACTTGGAACGAGACGACACCTTTTCGAGGACATCTGTCTGGTACAGGAGTGTGAACACTAACAGAATAAATCTATTCCGTTATTTGAAATTGCAATTGAATAGAGTTGACACCACAAAGTTTTTAAGGATCCGTCTCGGACATATATATTACTTATATTAATAAAAAAATAAACATATTGAGATCTTCAAAAGTTCTAAGACTCACGGTCAATACTCCCTGGTTTGTAACCAATAATCAAATTCATAGGGACTTACTAATTCCTTTTGTGATAAATGAAATAAATAGTTTTAGCGCTAGATACTTAAACAGACCTAGTAATCATTGTAATGTACTGGCAATCTCCTTGTTAGATGAAGGAGACGAAATTAGAAGATTGAATAGGATACATTTGTTAGATCTTCAATTAAGAAAATAATTTATTTCTCTTGTAAATAATTAAATTTTATTTTTTAGAAACTAATCTAGCCTTATAGTTTATTAAACTTAATGTATTTTAATAACATATGTTATTTTTCTTTAAATTTACCGAATTTACTTAATGTTGTATAATAGATTGTAAATAAATGGAAATTATATAAAAAAAAATATTGAGATCTTAAAAAGTTCTTAAACTAAATATTGAATTTATATTATTAACAAATTAACTTTTTCTGACGAAATATAACAAAACTTAAATACATATCACATACAGTAAAAATATCACACATTGTTTCCTATTTCAAGCTCTAAAATTTTCTTTTTTAATCGCAGCTTTTCTATTGCATTTTTTTGTTTTTGGAGCTTATATTCTTTCTTAAATTAAAATTTTTCTACGGAAAACGCCAATTTTTTTCTTCTAATTCTTAATTTTTCCTAGTGTATCGCACTAATTCCTACAAGGTATTCTGAACAACGCCCAATAGCTTGGTTGATTGTTCGTGGAAAATGCCTTGGTTTTCTACTTGTGTTTTTAGTAGATTATCACGGTCTTGGTGAGATAGTCGCGTACGTTTGCGTGTCTGAACACTATCATCCAAAGAGCTACGCTTGGCAGCGTGTGCTGATTCATTTTGCGGAGATAATAAAACTTCTTCTGCGGGCTCTTTGTTTGCTGAAACATCATGGATTGCTTTGCTACTTATGCCAATGAAAGTTGATGTTGCCAGCCCATAGACGAAAGCGGACAATACTGTGAGACACCACCACCCGTGCTGGAAATACTTATCTTATTTTTGCGCATCTTAACTTACCGTGTGTTTTTAGGTGTGACCAAACCTATATGTAAATACATATGTACATATTTATAATGTATTAGTTTTACATTTTGTATAAAAATATATCTTACTTTTCTTCAACCAGCTATGTCCCTTACAGGAGGTCCATTACAATTAAGGTCGTCCACCAGTTGCATCCACAAACTGTTGGAGCGTTGTTTGGCATTTCCGCATTGTAACTGTCCCTTGGCCAAATCGCTGTGTTCCACCATGAAATCAACTAAGATTTCAAACTGGCGTGGCTGAGTCTGCAACTTTTTTGGCTTTTCCCTAAAAGAAAATAATAATGTAGATATATGTAAATATACAAAAATTATTTGTGCTTACTTACATATTGCATTTCTTTTGCGTTTGATATTTTGTTAGCGCAAGATATTTAAGCTTAACGAACAATTTTGATATACGATTTCGTATTACAGAGTGCGGTGATGAAATTAGATGCGTAAGGAAAATACGAAAGCGCAATAAAGAGTACCAATTATTCGATTACACACAATTTCCTTTTCGCATCGCAATAGAGAGTAACGCCTCAGGTGTCTCAGCAGCTCGTATCCCCTCTCCTTCTACACGTGCATCACGTTGATCTGGGCGTACATCGCGTTGATCCATTGTCTCATCAGTTCTTGACCTTGATGATTGGGATCGTTTTCGTTTAAGACGTGCATCACGTTGATCAGGTGTCTCAGCAGCTCTAGATGTTGATGGTCGTAGTCTCTCTCTTTCTACACGTACATCTCATTGATCTGCTCTTTTCGATCGTATTCTTTCCCATTCTAAACGTCTATCACGTTGAACTGGAGTCTTAGCTGCTCTAGATGTGGAGGCTCTAGACCTTTCAACACACATACAAAAATCACGTTCTTTTGGAGTTTCGTCAGCCCTTTGTGATTGTAAATTAACTGCATTTTTGGTGCGTTTAGAAAGCGAAGATTTTTTAGGTGGCATTTTTTGTGTTTAATTTATCACTATATCGACGCCTCCGTTCTATTACATTCTAAGTCGAAAAAGTGTGTTTTGAGTTATGAGCTCTCAAAGTTTTCACGCGACATACGACTATATGTGTATTCTAAGTAAATTTTTCCCTATAACTTCGGAACGGATCGGCGCATCTTAACCAAATTTTGACAGTATTTAAGTTAGAGAACGTAGAATTTAAAAATGCAAGGACATTAAAAACGTTCTAAGTACACTTAAAACGTTATAGAATGGAGGCGTCGATATGATCACTCACAAAATAAATGTTTAACTCGTTTAGAATCTGGGATTAAAATGATTTGCGAAAAAGATTGTAAGTACTATTTAAGTACTTTCTTTCAATCATTATTAGGCAAATATACCACAACAGGTGAAATTTTTTTATTTTCAAGATAAAAAATTGTGGGCAAATATATTTAATATTTAATATTTTTTATTAGGGTGACCATAAATGACCTGAACATAAACGTTTGATCTGTATTATATAACCACAGGTAACAGTGGTTCTTTAAGAAATTATGTATGCTGTAGGTAGTTAAGTTAAGGCAGTATAGTGTACCTAAGTTACACATGTCCCTCTCTGCGTATTTTTACGAACATATAATAAAACAGGTATTGGAATAAACAGGCAATACACATGATTTTAGCTGCAATAGTTTATCAGATATATGATGTTTAGTATTTAATTTCTGTCTAAGAATTCATATAAAAATAGAGTCCATTTATTTCCCTTACCCGAAATGTTTATATGTGTGTCAAAGTGGTTCATGCTAGATTCTAGCTCTAAGAGTTTTCCATGTACACGAACTTTTGTATCATATTTATATGGAAGGGTCTCGCTCTTATTGCTAGTCTGGCAATTTTTTCACAAATTATTCATATGGATTTCATCTTGCCCGTGTACAATTTGATGATTTTATCTATAATAATTTCCTAGATATAAGAAGTTTTAAATTTAATTCATTTGGGAAGTACCACGCCCCCTTTTCCTAGTTAGCCCATTTTTGTCTAAAATATTCATATTGATACTAACGTGGATTCGACAAAATTTTAGGACTCTAACTGTTATATTTTCTTAGATATATTTAATATTTTTATAGGAGGTGACACGCCCATTACAGCAAGTCTACCCATTTTGTTCATATAGATGTCAAAGTTGTCCATACACAATTTGAGGAATCTAGCTGTTGCAGTTTATGAAATATGCGATATTAAATACTTATTGGGTATGTGGGCGTGGCACCTCGCCTACTTAAAATTTTAATATAAAAAGTAGCCTATAGTCCCTTCCAGACATACTGGAAGGTACTGTTAAAATTTCAAGAAAATCGGTCCAGCTGTTTAGCCGTCTATAGACTTCAAACAAACAAACCCACAAACAAATAAACACACATTCATTTTTATATATATGCATAAGAATATAATATAAAATAAGGTGGTGCGGCCCATGATTCATTCGTCTGGAAGCACACGGCTGAAAGGAATCTGTTGTCCGAACTTTATAACAATGGAGTTAAAATTTTTGGCTTTCAGGTATGTTTAACTAGAATATACATATGTATCTATCTTGGCAAAGTTTATTTTTTTTATTTAAATAAAGAAGACTCCGTGTATCCGTTGGAACCATGGTGCATAACACCATACAGAAATCCGACTGAGGTTTCCTTGAAATCTCATTTCAACGATGTTCACTCTAAAGGCCGGTGCATTGTGGAAAGAACATTAGGCATTTTAAAAGGACGCTGGAAAATTCTTAGCAATAACAAAAGAAGTCGTTATAGCTCAGAAAAATGGCAGCTTTTGGAAATGTTTGTGCTGCGTTACATAACGTATGCATTAAATTTAAAGTACCTCAGTACTTAAATGTGGAAGCAATTGAATTGATCCACCCTAATATCAACATAGAAAATTAATCTAATTTAACTAAAATTGACCACAAAATGAGAGATTATGTTAAATTTTTTCTTAGAGAGAATTAAATTTATTTAATAAAGTAAAATAACATAAATTATTTTCTAAAATATAAAAAAGGAACTTCAATTCTTTGTACTTCGGAATAGGAATTAGGTAACAATAATTATTGTTGTTTTTTAAGAGCTCAAGCTCAATCGTTTTAATTTGTAATTCTACATTTTTAATAGCCATGTTTGCAGCATGTTCATCTTCGCTTAGTTTAAAATATTTTTCCTTCAATTCCAAAAGGCGATACTTCACTTTTATTTATGTTGAGTGTTAAGATATCTAATTTGCTCTCAACTTTTGAAATGGTTCTTTTTTTTTATGATTAGTGGTTTGTTTTCCTATACCTTCAGGTTCAGAATTATCATATTCGCTGTTTTCACCTAAAATACTTCGTAAACTTTTTTCCACTTTAGAAGAAAACGATTCGTTTGGATCTTTTATCTTTCCAAAAGTGTTTACTGTTCGCATATCTTCAACGCTAGCTGCATTGTCTCTGCATGAGACAAAGATATTTTCTCATAGGAACCACCACCGGTTTTTATTTGATTCAATGTTAAATGAAAGCTTTTTTACGCTGTTTTTGGTCAGCAAAAACCTTAAAAATGTGTAAAAAAATTTCATTATAACAAAAAAAAAAAAATAATACACTAGTTAACCATTCGCCATGTTGTCACATCTTTGATAGGTGGACCACATGTATTCAAACCATTGGACAATTCTTCCCACAATCTTTTAGTTGTTTCTTTTCCCTGCCTACAATTGGGCAGCAAGTTTTTAGCTAAATTGAGATGATCAAACATATCTTGTGCCATAACGTCCTTTTGCTTAACGTTTATTTTGTTAATATTTGTCCTGCAAGGGGAAATTATATTTGAATTTACTTTGAATTAAAAATATATTTGCTACTTACATTTTTGGCAATATTATTATAAATAAAAATGTTCCGTTTATGTCGTATAAAAAAAAAAACAAAGCGTATGCAATTTCGATTGCTCATGTAGTATCGAATGAGATTTCGAGAGATATCACTCGAACCGGTACTTGTTATCAAATGACAAAATCTCAAATTTCGATACACTTGACTCACTAACGACTGCGGTGATTTCAGATACTAAAATTTCGATCAACTTTTTGTTTTGATCACTATTTTGCATAAATTTCTTCTCCTACTAAAAGCCAACCTTTTAATTTTTCCAAAATAATTATGTCTATGAAAAAGTGTTTCAAAATGTGTTTTAAGAACATATAAGACATTGGATTTTAATAAAAGCATTTTTTAACATAGACTATTTTTTGAGTGTAATCCTGAAAAAAATGTTATAGCATCCGCTGACATGTGCACTCGCCACATTCTGATCGACGACTAAATAAAAGAGCATAAGCAAGGTGTGAATTCTCTTTGCACAATTGTGCTATGAAATGATAAACCTCTGCTTTATTTTATATTGTTTTATTTTATGATACTGATTATCGTCTTGTATCAATTTATGCATATGCGCAGACTTTATGTTTTAATGTGATTATTATAGTTGTATGTTCATAAACTTTATTGTTAAAAATTGGTGTATTATTTTAATTTAATAAACTTAAATAAGTAAATTTTGATTTAATTTAATTTAATAAATTTTCGTGGTGTTATTTGACTTCTACTTAGTATAAATCACCAAAAACACTATAAATTATCTCCGACATATGTACGTCGGTTCAGATCAGAAGCTCAATCAATTCTCCCAAGAATTTTTCTAAAATATTAATCGTGAAAATGCTTTGTTCTTTTTTTAATGTAATTCCAACCATAAAAAATTCGATTTAAAAATTTCGACTTATCTTTTCAGGTTGAATAAATAAAATTCTGTTATGTTCCGTTTTTGTCAAACATAAAAAGACTCGCTTTAATATGAATATATAATTATAAACGATGTGTTTTATTTGAAAGCTACCACTCGAATAATACATAGAATAAAATAAATTATGGTGAACAGTTAGAACAATGTAAATATATATTTAATGTAAAATGAGTATAAAGAGAAGATGATAAATACAATCAAACTGTCATCTGGTGGTAGGGTTGCCAACCACAACATCTCCCTCTTTAAGTTGTAAAGTCTCTAAACCAATTCGGCTCCCGTCTATTGCGATGCGATCGACGTAGTGCTTGGTCAGAATGTTCAGGAAGAACTATTTCCTGATTGTTGACTTGTTCAGTTGGTTGTGGCCCATATGCCTGCATATCTTGTGTAATTGATGATAAAGAACGTTGTTCAGAAGTTGTAGCTGGTGAGGCACATATACGACCAGGGACGGTTATATCTTCTGGAATAGGAGTGGATTCGCTATTCGTGCTTGGTGTATTTTTATTTGGAGGGCTGAGATCAAAAACGTCTAACCACGCATTAGTATTTGTTGAATTGCAATGACGTAATCGCAATTGATTTGCGTGTGACTTCATGCATTTAAAATATGGAAAGGTAACAATCTCCACTTCATAATTAACATTCCCAATACGCTTTTTAATAATTCCAGGTGCCCAAAAGTACTTATTGAGTTTGTACACTTTGGCATAGACTTCACTTCCAACGTTAAATTGTCGATCTTTAGCATTGTATTTACGATTATATTGCAATACCATTTTGTCATTGTAATGACTAGAGGCTTGTTCTGGTTTCAGAAGCAAATCCATGTTGATTCTTACCTTCCTCCCCAAAAAAAGTTCAGATGGTGATTTGTTTTCAAATGCATTGTCGTTGTTTGTAGCACGATAGACATGTAGAAAATCACGAATGCCATTAATTACATTTAATGAATTTTGTTTCTTAAGCGCCCGCTTAAAAGTATCCACAAAACGTTCCACTTGCCCATTGGATTGTGGGTGGAATGGTGCAGTACGTAAGTGTTCAATTCCGCGTTCCCTGCAGAAAGCAAAAAATTCTTGTGAGGTGAATTGTGTTCCATTGTCACTCACCAATGCTTCCGGCCATCCAAAATGTGAGAAAAAATCGTTAAGACAATCGATCACTGCTGCTGACGTCATCGATTTTAGTGGGTAAACTTCTGGCCATTTAGAAAATGAATCCACCACCAATAAATACGTTTTCTGTTCCACAGGACCTGCCAGATCAATGTGTATACGTTGCATTGGCCTTTGTGCAGTTGGCCAGGGATGAAGATTTGCTCTTGGTGGAGCTTTTGCTGTGGATGCACAGGATGTACATTGCCGTACTAACATTTCCACATCTTTGTCTATGTTTGGCCAATAGACATAGCTTCGGGCAAGAGCTTTGGTACGAATTATACCTTGGTGACCTTTGTGTAACTGCTTAAGTACACGTTGACGTAGACTATTTGGAACCGCAATTCTATGTTGATATAGAAGACAATCATCAACAACGCACAATCCATCTTTACGGAAATAAAATAGCCTTTCTTCTTCAGATTTTGTCTGCGGCCACGAAGTTTTAATGTATTTGATCACGTTTTGTAGAGTTTCATCGTATTGAGTGGCTGAGCGCACCATGTTGTATGTGATGGGTAAAACCTCGATATTGTTTTGAATCAAATATTTCACTTCTGCTTCCAGTGTTGCACAAGCAATTACTACGTCTTCGTCGAGTTTTTGATTTTTGTTGATTAGTCGCGACAAAACATCTGCGCAACCAAATTGTTGCGTGGGGACATAACTTAAATCAAAATCGTATGACATTAAAGTTAAGGCCCAGCGCTGCAATCGACTGGCTGTGTGTGTTGCTATACCTTTCTTACTGCCAAATATAGCCAAAAGAGGTTTGTGATCGGTTTCCAGCTTGAAACGACGGCCATACAGCATTTTGTGAAAATTTTTGACTGCAAATACGAGTGCCAAACCTTCTTTTTCAATTTGTGAATAGTTGCGCTCTGCCGGCGTCAATGAACGCGCAACGTGGTATACAGCTTTCTCCGAACCGTCGGAGAATTCTTGATTGAAAGACTTGGATTGTAGTGTGTAAGCATAAGGTCAGAAGACAAAATCTCCTTAAACTGTTGAAATGCTTCTTCACAAGGCTTAGTCCAATTCCATTTAGAATCACGTTTTAAAAGAGCGTCCAACGGTGCTCTTAACTGTAGCATTTTGCGTATAAATTTGCCATAGTAGTTTACTGCACCCAGAAATGACCGCAGTTCTGTGATATTTGTTGGAGCTGGCATTTTTAAAATTGTTGAAATTTTACCTGGATCAGGTTTGATGCCGGTACCATCGACTTTATACCCCAGATAGGTGCAGCTACGAGAAAAAAAACTACATTTGTCAAAATTTACAGTAAGATTATACCTTTCAAAACGTGAAAACACTTCATTGGCTGCCTTTTTATTTTGTTCCATTGACGGCGTTGCTATGATGACGTCATCGAGATACGGATAGGCATATTTAACACCAGACAGAATTGTATCAATTGCCTGTTGAAAGGCGCCAGGAGCGGATTTGACCCCAGGTGCAAGACGGTTGAAAGTGAAAAGGCCTCTGTGTGTATTGATGGTGAGCATCTCTTTTGTAGAATCGTCAACTTCAAGTTGCATGTACGCATCCGTTAAATCTATTCTTGTGAAGATTTTGCAGTTGTTAAAGTTCACAAAAATATCATCAGGCAATGGAAGTGGATAGGTGTGCGTTTGCATGCATTCGTTTAATCCGGTAGAATAATCCCCGCATATCCGAACTTTTCCATTAGCCCTTTTTACAACAACAATAGGTGCAGCCCATCTGGAGTAATTTACAGGTGTAATGATATTAGCCTGTTCCAGGCGGTGAAGTTCGTCATCTACTTGTTGAACTGCTGCATAAGCCACCGGTCGTTTTGGTTTAAATACTGGTTTAGCATCAGCCTTAACTTTTAAATTTACTTTGAAAGTGGAACAATGACCGGGCTGGCAGGCGAACACATTCGGAAATTTATTTTTGATTTGCTGAACTTCCGAAACACTGATGTTGTTGCAAATTGATTCGATTGGATAACTCCAAATGCCGAGTTGGTCCATTACATCAGCACCCATAATATTCAACTGGTTGTGGCTTGTCACGAAAAGTGTTGCTGTTATTAGCTTTTCTTTAAACATTACCTCTGCTTTACACTGACCAATTAGCCTGAGAACATTACCTGATGCGTCTCTTGGTGTTTGTGATGGTGGAGTGAGGTTAGGTTTGTTTATTTTCGACCACATAATTTTTGATATTATTGTGATGTCTGCGCCAGTGTCAAACTGCAACCGTTGTTTTACGCCGTTAATTTTAACGTTGATGTGTTTTCTGTTTGCAGCGACGCTGTTTACGGTATTTAAATTTGCTTTAAATTTTCTATTATTTTTTTATATTTCTTGTCGTTTTGTTGTGAAGAGAAACTTGAACAATACCCCTCTTTGTGACCGACCACTCCGCATTGTTCACACAAGTGCTTAGTGTATGTGCAATTTTTTACGAAGTGCATCGCGCCACACTGCCAACAAGGCCTTTTTGGGTTTTCACTTGTATTGTGCTTTTCATTTGTATTGCGTTTTTCTCTTATTTTACCTTTGTGCTCTTTTGATTTTACAGCATGTACTTTTTGTTCAACAACGGCGGCATCTCTTTTTAAACTTATTACTCTATGTACTTCGGTAACCATTTTGTCAATTGTGTATGCTCCCTCTGTGTCGGCGTCTTCTGCGCTTTGCAAGCCACGAAGGAACATTAGGCACTTAAAATGGTTTTCCTTTAATTTTCCAAATTCAAAATTATCGCAGTTACGATTTACCATGGCACCATATGTAACAAAGTCGATACCACCACTTTTTGTAAATTGAAGACAATTCATTCGTGCGCTAAAAAGGGACTCTTTTCTTCCAAAGATAGTTTTCAATGTAGAAACTGTCTTCCCCAAAACCCAGATCACGAGGCACTTTAGGCAAAATGTAGTCGGCATACTTGTCAAATACATCAGGTTCTAATTTCCGCAAAACTAACCTCACTTTTTCAGCATCCTTTAATTTGTCTGCATCTTTGCCAAAAAGGTGTTCATAACGAGAGTACCAAGCCTCAAAGTTTGGTTAGAATCAGCATTATAGGCAAATTCCTTTATATTCTTGGACAACATACCCATGACGGTATCAGAGCTTGTTGACGGAGCATCAGACGTCGCTGAACCACCTCTGGACATTGCTACTAAATGTTCCATTAGCCTTTGCTGTTGCTCCATTTGAATTTGCTGCCGTTGCAGTGTTTCTTGTTGTTGAGCAAGAATCTGTTTTAGCGTTTGATCCATCACAATTTTACTGTCTTATTTTTTTTTTTTTAGAGTTAATAAAAAAAACTATTCACAACAGACAATATTTATTAAGCGTGTTTTTCTTTTTTCCTTTATATTAAAAAAACTACCACTCGTCGCCACTGTTATGTTCCGTTTTTGTCAAACATAAAAAGACTCGCTTTAATATGAATATATAATTATAAACGATGTGTTATATTTGAAAGCTACCACTCGAATAATACATAGAATAAAATAAATTATGGTGAACAGTTAGAACAATGTAAATATATATTTAATGTAAAATGAGTATAAAGAGAAGATGATAAATACAATCAAACTGTCATCTGGTGGTAGGGCTGCCAACCACAACAAATTCAAAGCGACATCTTTCTAACATGTGGTTTTGCAATGATTTTCAATAATATGGGAGAACTTCAAGGTTCTGTTGTGCAAGAATTAAATAAAGCTAGTTCCCTTATAAAACCCATTCTGAAATGGAGGGGCTAACCATACCTATTATAAGTATATAGTTAAATATAATAAATATATTATAAGTTATATAGTTAAATATAACTAATAACGATAACTTATGGTTACAAATATATGTATATGTGTAACATATACAGTGGTGGCCACGAATTTAAGACACGACATATGATGGACTTATTTGTGATAATTGAGAAATCTCAAGAAACCCATGATATTTTGGAAAAATATACTTTGGAGTTTTGCCGCTTCGGCTCTGATGGAAAGCAGTACGTCTGGCGCCCTCCAAACCTAGAGCATCATCCAAAGTACACCCTAAAAACAACATGGTGGTGGAAATGTGCCGGTGTGGGCAGCATTTTCCTGGCATGGTGTAGGTCCCATTTACAATATAAATTCTAAAATGGACCACCATGTTTACAAAAATATTATAACAGACACAATGATACCATTCGCTGAAGACAACATGCCTCCAATATAGAAATTTATGCATGATAATGACCCTAAGCACATTTCACGTCTAGTGAAGAGTTGCTTAGAAGAAAACGATATCATTGTTCTTAAGTGGCCAGCTCAATCCCCGGACCTCAATTCAATTGAGAACTTGTGGAATGATGTTGAGGAATATTTACGAACAGTTAAACCAAAAAATTCAAGCGATTTGTGGGAAGAAATCCAAAGGGTTTGGTATGCAATTCCAAAGCAACGTTATGTGGCATTAGTCGAAAGTTTACCCGGGAGATGTGCTGCTGTGATGAAAAATAAAGGATTTCTCACTAAATAATAGGGTTTTTTATGAAGCTGAGCTTAATTTAGGGAATAGTGTTATATTATGCCTATGTCTTAAATTCGTGACCAGGCAAAATTTGTGTTTATGTATATAATATGTAAATAAAAATTCTTAACCGAATATAGGTAAGAAAATATTATTAATTTTTCTTCATAACATTACTAAAATCCTAAAAAAGTATCATGGACCCATAATTTTTTCAATAAAATGTAAAAATTATCTCAAATAACTCAGTCATATGTCGTGTCTTAAATTCGTGGCCACCACTGTATATATATATAACATATAGTATATATAATGCATATATATGTATATTAGGGTGGCCATTAAAATTAAAAGTTAGATTTTCTCCAGTCTCACCTTCCAGTTTGGTGAATATTGGAAAAAATATATTGTCAGTTTCAGATCAATCGGTTGTGGTTAAGACGTGCCGCAAGACCGTCAAATTTAGGGGAAATCCTAAAATTTCAGTTTCGTGACTCATAACTTCAAAAATATTTATTTTATTCAAAAATGTTGTAAGTGGAAGATGTTTCCTGTAAAGTTTTAAAATTTTTTTACCTTGACAACATTTTTGTAATCCCCAGCGTTGAGAAAATAAATTGGAAATAAAGTAGTCATAATCCAAGATTTTATAAGCGTACTCCTTATTGAAAAAATTTTTTAATGTTTATATTTTACTCAAAAATATGTTTAGACAATGTGTATGTACTTTACTTATTTGTTTAACTGGCCATTAACAACAAGATTAACGGATTTCTGCCTGATTCTTTCCGGCTTTCCTTGACTTCATCAAGTATAGTTATCGGCCGTCTTATGAGATCCAATACGCCGCATATTCCTACCTGTAGATAACATATACTTGGTTTTGCCTTCATTTATATACATGTAGAAAATTATATTGAATTAAATGTTTAAAGTGTGTTAAATAGTTCACTGTTTAGGCAACCAGAACACCTTTGTCTGTAATCTTGTACAGCTTGTAAAATATACTGTTTCTGATGCTCACACTTCGTAAGCATCGCATTATAATCCTCTGTCAGCGTAACACCTCTTTCCACTGCGTCGTTGATAACATTTAATAGGTAAATGTTCTACATTTTCGAGATTAAGATACCATAAATAATTAAGTAATTTTTTTAGAGCAACCTGCGCTATATCCTTATCAATGATTTTAAAATTGTTTATTTGCTCTAGTAACATAAATTCATTATTGGGCGCCATAATTGCAGAAGTAGACTAAAACCAAAGTTCTATATATATATTTGTTATAAAGATACATATTTGTCGCAAATCATTTTCTTCTTGTTTTGTCATTTCAAATTCTTCTCGAAATAAAAATATCTCTATGATAACCAGCTTTCGCCATCCATCTCGCATGGTGAACAGCACCAGGTGCATTGGAATTGTGAAAAATTTCGACAAAAAGATATTCCATATAGCTAAGGGTGACCCTAATGTATATATGTATAACATATGTATATAACATATATATAACCAAAAGTTATGGTTAGCTCATAAAATAAATGCCCTGTCAAAAGCGGCCACTAATTTGAAAAATCAACCAGAAACAGAAAATGGGCCAAGCCGATCAAAGAGCTTGTTAATTAGCAAGCGGTATATATGTTGCAAGTGTATCAATCAATCACCTAAAACATATATTATACAAATAAAGTGAAGCTTTAATAGTTCTGAAAATTTAATTAATATGTCATTTTTAATATATTCATCGATCGTATAATTTATTATTTGTATATTGAAAAGTTGAACCTGTGACTTAGAACAATCACTTGTAGTTTCTTTAGCTTTGATCCATAGAGATGTCTGTGGCATTTGAAATAGCGTCCTTTTGAACATATTCGTATATTTTACTTAATTCCGGAGAGTCTTTGATTGACTTTAGGAAATCAGTGAGTTGTTGATTTTTATCTGAAAAATAATTAATATAAATTAATAGTAGTAATATTATTAGATTGCGACAGTTAAATTCACCTGCTTTAGGAATTTTTGATAATGCTGATACAGCACGGAGAGCTGAGCGTTTTAGTTCATCTTGTTTTTCATATTCCTGCTTAACAGAATTTGCTTTTACCTTGTGTGTGCATGTGTCTCGCAACTGCTGAACAAATTGATCAAGTCCTACAAAACACAAAGTAGACAAAAGAAGTTACAATTTGAAAATAAAGAAATTTATAAATTTTTTAATAATTATATTATTTATAATTAATTAAATCTAATATATAAAATTCTCGTGTCACGATGTTAGTGGTTACACTCTTCCGAAATGGATCAACCGATTTTCATTAAATTTTGTGTGCATATCGGGTAGGTCTGAGAATCGGACAACATCTATTTTTCATATCCCTATATGTTAACAGGTCGTGGCAAATCGTTAAAATTTAATATTTAGATACATATTGATCGTAGACGAATAAAATTTGGTGGGTAAGTTCGTGGAGTCGATATCGACAATCCCATCATAAATAGGCGTGACAACCCTAACCCTTCAAGTGATACCTATAACTCTTAAACTACTAAACTGATTTTAACCATTCTTTTTTGTTTGAAAACTTATCAGGTTTAGATGGTTCAAAAAAATCTATATAGCAAAAAGTAGGCGTGGCAAATCTTTAAAATTGAATATTTAGGGACATAGTAATCGTAGACGAATGCAATTTGGTGGGTAAGTTCGTAGAGTCGATGTCGACAAACTCACCATAAATGGGTGTGGCATCCCTCCCCTTTAAGAGATACCTATAAGTCGGCTAATTCGATGGTTTATAACTACATATGTACATATATAACATGTATGTCTGTTAGTTTTTGTTTTGGAGCGAGTACAACAACTACAACTTCGTCAGCGCTATTACAATAAATATATAATGTGACCTGTTTTGGGCAATAAAAAATCAATTAGGGCGGGACGAAGTTCGCCGGGTCAGCTAGTTAATCATAAATTTTTTTTAGTAAAAAAGAACCGATGCCTCATGTCTAATAATCTAACACACTGTCTACTAGACTATGGTGACTACAAATTTTTTTTTGCATATTTTCCAAATGAGTAAGAAAGAGAACGAAAAAATTTTCGGGAGTACCAATGCATCTGCTTTAATTTTCAATAATTTACAATTTTAAGAACACGTGGATTGGGTACATGCAAGCTGAATTCAACAGTGCGATTGCATTGGCAGATTTGATTAAAAATTGTTGACACGTCAACTTAACATTGATGGTAGGTTGTCAAATGTGTATGTAGAAATTATATATTTTTCTGAATAATGTTTTTAGCAAAAATTTCCATTTTAAATGACGGCTCATCAAAACGCTCCGAAAGTCACATCGTAACAGAGTTACGCTCCTTTAGAAATACTGTTTATGGTGAACAGGAATTGATTGGCGCCAACCTCTTAACGACGATCTTTGTCAGAAGTGGAAGATTTGTCTCAGCTATTTACTAACAACTACTTCCGTATCGTTGCTACTCGCTAGCTTTACAACAAAAAATTTGACTGCAGAATTACATACATTTGTTCAGACGCCCATAGATGGGCACTTTGCAGTACCAGTAAAATTTCAGTAAAAATTGATTTTTACTGATTACTGAAAAAAATTTCAGTATTCAATAAAATTTTACTGGTAATGCAATCTAAATTTCATTTAAATGTCATTTAAATTTAGATTGCATTAACAGTAAAATTTTACTTTTTTTCATTTAAATTTCATTTAAATTTAGATTGCATTAACAGTAAAATTTTACTAAATACTGAAATTTTTTTTCAGTAATCAGTAAAAATCAATTTTTACTGAAATTTTACTGGTACTGCAAAGTGCCCATCTATGCAGACGCCTTTCTAGCCGTATCGTATGTTAGAATTAAGTATGATGGCAAAGTTTCTGTAAAATCAAAGGTAGCACCGCATCGTCCTATGTTAATACCAAGTCATGTGTGACAGACTGGAGGCATTGCAAAACAATTAGTTGCCACAATATAGTTATAAAGAAAGGGGTTAAAATGGTTGGTTGATGATTTCCAGAAATTCAAACAGTTTGTTATGTTTCATGTTGCTAAAATTTTCGAATTTAGAAACGTTACCGATTGGAGGTGGCTTTCTAGTGTGTATGTTGAGACTGTGTCACTGAATTTAGATCACATAACAGCGTGACCGCCGAGACTTAATGCCCTGTCCCGTTGGCACATTGTACCCTCTGGTCACTCATCCATTTTGGAGGTTGATCCTGTGGCCCCATCGAACAACGATTACCTCCCTGCAGAGTACTGTCTTAACAGGGGTTTCCAATTTCTGATTCCGAGTAGGGATGATTCGTACCTCAACTCCGTCCCCCAGACCTCCTGGATATATACACGGACGGCTCGAAACTGGGGTCGGGGGTGCGGAGTCTATTCTGGGAAACTGGACCTAAGCATCTCTCTTCGACTGCCGGATTACTGTAGCGTGTTTCAGGCGGAGGTGATAGCAATGCACCGAGCCGCTCAATGGATCCTCGTCAACGCAGCTCCTTTTACCCGCGTCTCGGTCTTCTCTGATAGTCAGGCCGCCATAAGATCTTTGTTAGGTGTTGTGAACAACTCCAGGATCGTCAGGGAATGTCGTCACTGTCTCGACCTTCTTTCATAGTAATATTCCGGGGAACTGCAGGGCCGATGAGCTCGCCAGAGCTGTGCACTTCTACCGGAATCCTCTTCAGTAGACTTGGGTATGCCACTCGCCTCGGTCAAGCTGCGCGAAAATTCTTTCTAGACGCCAACTTATCCTGGGCCAATTAGGAGTCCTGCTCTAACGCACCTGGCCCCTGATGGATAGAAGGCGGACCAACCAGTTACTCGGACTTGGTCGTGGTATCATCTCAATCACAGTGACCATGCTTACAGGTCACCGTGTTATGGGTAGACACGCGGAAAGGATGCGGTAACGACTTCTGCCGTGGATGCAGATCCGCTGAGGAAGAGGAGACTGTTATCCACTTTCTTTGTCAGTGCCCATCTCTTGCGAGGTACAGATATAGGTTGTTTGGCTCTCCATTTCCTGTCAGCTTGACGGAGCCATCATCTATTGACGTCAAGGATATAGTTTCGTTCATGAAACTTTCTGGCTGGTTTTCCAGTGTGGGGTAGTCGTGCTTTGATGTGCAGCCCCTGCGCTGAACAACTTCCTTCTCTTCCCTGATTTTGGTGAAACTTGGTCAGTAGAGACTGCGTTCACACGAGGCATCACAACAGGCCGCTATGCTCAAGTGAGCTCTTTGATATCGGAGCTACCACTTCGACCTAACATAACCTAACATAACAAGAATGGCATTTCCTAGCACAGTGCAATATTACACGAGAAGACGTAAAATTAGGAGCAATCAACCAAATAAAATAGAATTGCTTTGTGGAAGCCATATGCTTCCAAGATAGGTAGTGGAAAAAAATGGTGGTAAATTGTAGACTGTGGTATTTCCATTATACATTTTAACCATGTGACTCAGTTTTATATTTTATAAATATTTTTTTTAATTATTGCTGGTCAAACAGGGTTTACTCTTCATTATGTCAAGAAAAAGTTATAATATTTCCACACTATTCAACAATATTGTCTGCTCCAACTCCTTTTTCCTCCGGAAAAAAATCAAAGCAACCACAACTCGCTTAATCAGGGAGAACACGCTAAAGAATAGGACTGTAACTGTAATTGATTTGACAAGCCTAGTAAAAGTTTTCTCTCAATTTTCCTTCTCCAATCTTGACACACTAGACTGTAGTGACTTCTCCTTCCAATATTTCTTACATAAAAATTATGTAAAGTAATATAATATCCTTTTCCATAATATCCTGAAGGTGCTGTAGTCTAGTAGGTCGTGTGTTGGCTTATTAGACGTGAGGCTACGGTTGAAGCCCCAGGTCAGAAATATCCAACAAAGTGAAATATGAAAAATTATTTCCTCGGCGACTTCCTCTCCGGTGAAAGCTTTGAGAGTAAATAAAACTACCATAGAAAGTTTCTAAAAAATCAGGCGATCGGAGAAGGCTTTAAACTGTAGTCTGTATAAAATGAACACACTCAATATAAGGGGCGTGATAAACTAGCTCGCAAACCTGGCTGAAGGGTTGTAATCATAGATGGGCACTTTGCAGTACCAGTAAAATTTCAGTAAAAATTGATTTTTACTGATTACTGAAAAAAATTTCAGTATTCAGTAAAATTTTACTGTTAATGCAATCTAAATTTGAATGAAATTTAAATAAAATTTAAATGAAAAAAAGTAAAATTTTACTGTTAATGCAATCTAAATTTAAATGACATTTAAATGCAGTACCAGTAAAATTTCAGTAAAAATTGATTTTTACTGATTACTGAAAAAAATTTCAGTATTCAGTAAAATTTTACTGTTAATGCAATCTAAATTTAAATGACATTTAAATGAAATTTAGATTGCATTACCAGTAAAATTTTATTTCAGTATTCAGTAAAATTTTACTGTTAATGCAATCTAAATTTAAATGACATTTAAATGAAATTAAATTAAATGACATTTAAATTGATTTTTACTGATTACTGAAAAAAATTTCAGTATTCAGTAAAATTTTACTGTTAATGCAATCTAAATTTAAATGACATTTAAATGAAATTTAAATGAAATTTAGATTGCATTACCAGTAAAATTTTACTGAATACTGAAATTTTTTTCAGTAATCAGTAAAAATCAATTTAAATGTCATTTAAATTTAAATGACATTTAAATGAAATTTAAATGAAATTTAGATTGCATTACCAGTAAAATTTTACTGAATACTGAAATTTTTTTCAGTAATCAGTAAAAATCAATTTTTACTGAAATTTTACATTTAAATTTCATTTAAATGTCATTTAAATTTAGATTGCATTAACAGTAAAATTTTACTGAATACTGAAATTTTTTTCAGTAATCAGTAAAAATCAATTTTTACTGAAATTTTACTGGTACTGCAAAGTGCCCATCTATGGTTGTAATGACCAATTACGTCTTTATGTTTGTGAAATAATATCAGTTGTTTCAATGCAATTGTGATGAATAAAGAAATAAAAATAGTTGCTAATGTGCTGACATTGTTTTTTTCTGTTCAAACTTAGCGGAAGTATTTATTTAATTATAATTGCCATAATATATTTTTTATTTTTATTAAAATACTGTTTTATTTACGCTTAAAACTTTAACCCTCCGTCACAGTCAAGGGTCTGGCCAGACCTTTTCCAATTTATTTTACATTTTGAACGTGTTTGCAATATGGCTAGAGATTTGAATTTTCAGGTACCCTCCTGAAATTTTCTTGGCTTTCTAGTGGTGAAAAAATGGTACAAATAAAGTAAACAGAAAAGGAGTAAGAAATATATTTTGAAACCTATGTCATATTAGTACCACAGTGGGTCTGGCCAGACCCACTTTTTAATCGTTATATTTTTTCACGGAAGCAGTCTTTGAGTGTTTTGTTTTAGTTTGCCACGAACATCCAAAGTGTTTATGAGAAATTTTTTCCAAAAATGTGGTAAAATTGCAAAATTTTTGGAAAATGAATGATGAATTAGAACATTCTGGTAACTTCGATACGGATTTTTACACCAGAATTGCCGAGGCTTTGGCAAATGACTTGGAGCGTGAAAGAGCTAATGAGGAAGCCGGACAGCATGAAGAATATTATGAATTTTTGGATGAAAATGATGAAGATTATTCGCCATCGAAGATGACGCATCGGACGTTAAAAATGATTTGGTAATCGAGCCAAATGTAGAAGACGACAGTGATGAACAGGAGGAAGACTGGTTCTGAAACAGGCGAAGAGAATAATAATAGTTTTATTGGAAAGGACGGTACCATATGGAATAGAAACCAGCTAACCAGTGGTGTACGTACTCGTCAACATAATGTTTTCGAGCTGGGCCTAAAAAGCAAATCTTTACTCCACTTGAAGTTTTCAAAAAAAATTGTATTCCAAATATTACAGACATTATTATATTTCAGACAAATCGGTATTGAAGGGACGCAGTCAATAAATGGAATGCTCTAAATGTAAATAAAAACCAAGGGTTTGGAAGGGTCTAACAGAAGATGAATTATACGCTTTCATCGGCATTCTTCTAGCAATGGGATTTTCCCATAATAACATGCAAAATCCACGGGTTTTGTGGCGTACTGATAATTTACCCATATTTAGGGCCGCAATGTCTCTTCATCGATTTATGTCCGTGACCAAATACATTCGGTTTGACGACGGAAGAACGCGGTAATTTCGATTACTCGAAGACGGAGCTGCACCTATTCGAGATATGTATGTACTATATGGAATTTTCTCAACGAAAATCTTGCGAAGAATTATAGTCCGCATGAGAGTATTACCATTGACGAGCACTTGTTACCATACCGGGGAAAAACTAAATTTACACAATAAATACAAACAAAACCTGCAAAATATGGTATAAAAATTTGGTGGGCCTGTGATTCGAAAACAAAGTATCCGTTACAAGGAAAATTATACACAGGCCAAAAGAAAGGTGAACAACGTGAAATAAATCAAGGTGAAACGTTATGCTGCAACTTGCAAAGCCGTACGATAAAAGTGGTCGCACAATTGTCACTGACAATTTTTTAACATCTTTAGAAGAAGCAAAACGTCTGGCTAATCTTGGTCTAGCAATCGTTGGCACCATCCGGTCTAACAAGAAATGCAGTGCTATTGAAATGAGATAAAGTCCTTCACGACCTGTTCATTCATCTGTTTTTGGCTTTCGCGACCATTTGGTTTCTCTTTGCAGTTATGTTCCAAAAGAGAATAGATGCGTCAATTTTCTGTCCACTGCACCCTGTGTAGGATGCGCAACGGGAAGTGAAAAAATTCGCAGGAAAATTAAATTCTTTTGTTCAAAATGTTCAAATGCTGTGTGTCAGAAACATTCCAAAGTAGAATATATGTCTTAGTTGCTTAGATTGATAACATGACAAATTTTTACTCAGTGTACACTGATGCTATTTCTTTATCAATTAAAAACTTTATAAAATAAAAATAAGAAATGAAATTAATAAACCACCTGAATTTTTAGTTATAATTTGATGCAATTTAAACCGTTTTTAAAACTATCTACATAAAAAAATAATGTTAACTTATGCAAATACACTAACATTTATATGGGGTCTGGCCAGACCCAGTGTGGTACTAATGTGAAAAAGTAAAAGTGTGTGTCACGGAGGGTTAAAAATTTATAAATATTTACTTTTCCTTTTCACATATTCTACAGCAAAAGAGGTTATGTAGAGAGGTCGATCGTAAATTGGACTACCAATTTTAAGTTTAGGTACCCCAATATTTTTGATGAATTGAATTTTAACGAAAAGTTTGTACAAAAAGTTAGTTTTTGTATTTATTTTATTAATTTATTTTTATTTTATAATAAAACACAAAAATTATTAATGAGTTCCACAAAACAGACGTAAAATAAATACGTGTGGTGTGGGTCGGTGCCAAGAAACAATGAATGTGTGTTTAAACATACCAAAGCACAATTTCAACTTAAGTGGGGAAGAACTAGGAATTTGAAGTGATTATCACTTCCAAAAGATCATTAATTCTACCGCTGCGAATCCACTATTCTACAAGCTTAATATTCTTCCACAAAGCCCCGAAATAACTCTAAAATAGTTTTAAGGGGATCATTAGGAGAAACCGGTACTTAGTTGACTAATCTCTAGCAAAACTCAAACGAAAAACATGCAAATATCAACAGAAATCCTACTAAATATTAGGTATAACATTTTAATGCATTGGGCCTTTGAATATCAAATTTACTATTTAGTTTGCGGCACAAAAATATGTAATCATCAGAAAGTTTTCCTTATTTTGCTTTATTTCGTTAAATACATACATACATACATACATAATTGGCCATTACAACCCTTCAGTCAGGATTACGGCCCAGCTTCTCTTCGTTAAATACATTAATAATTTTTTTATTTTGTTTAAATATATTAGGGTAGCTAGACTTATGCAGCCCACTATCTGTGTAGATGGAGTTGATGATCTGGGATATGAAAGAACAAATGACATATATTACCAAATTTGTATTTTTAAGATAAGAGGAGTTGTAAAAAATTTAAAGTTCGTTATAAATTTATTTAAAATATATTACCCGCATTTGTGAGGAGATAAGAAATGCTTTATTGATAACAATTTTAAAACACTATGGAGTTGAGCACGTTATTAGAGAAATTTTCGAAAACAACATAAATTGACAACAGTGCACATAAATCCCAACAGAAGATGAGTATTACTTTAAAGTTTATCAGCAGTATCGAGTAAGGATCTGCATTTATAAAAAAAAAGAACTTGTTAGCTACTTTAATTCTTTAATAGTGTATGTAACTTCAACAGCTGATTACCTCCATAAAACATGTTGAATAAGTAAATAACAAAATATATAAAATCAACGGGCCCCAACTGGTGGTTGGAGTACCTATTGAATTCAAGCTATTTTAAAAACCATTCAAAGGAGATACTCACCTCCTTTATATATATATTGGAGATAGATACTATGAAAATAAAGAATACTTTATCGAAGATATTGACTGTTTGGTCTTCAATATGTTTACCCTTAAATTAAAAAAATATTTTCAGGAGTGTACATATCATATAACATATCATATCATTCATATCATATATGTATATCATATCATATACATATCATATATAAAATAGTTTGGTTATAATGCACTTATTTTAGCTGTAAAAGATGGCGCATTAAAATATGCCATTTAAATAGAGTACAAAAATAGACCGGCATGAGTGTGGGCTTCCACTAAGAAAATTTGCGATCAGAGAATATTATAGAAATAATTAGCAGATCCAAAATTATATTATCTTATGAGTCATCTGAGAGACGACGTATTGTATCAGAACGTGGCAGAAGATCGATAACAGTAACACATAACTTTAATTGTAAGCAAATAATATCAGAATTAAATTGGAATGTTACAGCGAGTTAACGAAACTATAAATAAATATAAGCATTTCGTTTTAAAGAAGTAATAAAGAATCATAGTGGTCACATAAGCTTAACGTGTAAGTCTGATTGATTTAATTTATGATTATAGGTTTAATGTATTGCACCACACAAATATTTCTTACGAGAGTCATTTATTTTTCATTAAAAGCTAATGAAAAAATGCTATGACCGCTGTTTTTGATTGCACAAAATAAACCATATATTAACTTTTTAACGATATAGGGACACTTACATATGTATGTCCCAAACCGAAAATTCCAAAAATCTGAACAACTAACAACCGCGTGGGTGTTATATTACTTTTATTTATTTCTAAAGGTGAGTATATAAGTTTCCTATATACCTTATACTCGGATGTATTTGAATATTCATTCTTCACATTTGGTCACTTGAAGTTGACAGTTATTTGCGCATGAGATTATAATAATTAGTAAGTGTTTTGTAAATTTCATTTGTCATTTGTTCTTATTTTAATAAATACAAAAAGTTATTAATTTTGCAAACGCAATCAATTTATTACACAGGCATCGCTATGATCCATAAAGGAACATTTCTACTTACATACAGAGGTCATAATTCCTTACTGTTAACATCATTTACATACTTTTGATGTTATAGATTAAGCTTTGCAGAGGACGTGGAATTATTAATCTCAACAAAAATTAAATTAGTATATATTGATAGTGGATAATAGTGACAACGAACATAAATAGACCAAAGGCTTTTGATACAAGATGATGACCAAGTCGTATCTGATATTCAAATTAAGGAGATGATATTCTCACCGTAAAAGTATCAGCAAATACTTTTTAGTAGACCTAAAATACTGAAAAAATTACTTTTCCCTTCATCTTAACTAATGAAAAAGTTTATGTAAATTGCATGCCTTAACCACCATAAATACACATGTGTCGCAAGAAAAAATAGACAATCCACTATTGGTTTTGGTTTAAAAATATATCTTTTGGGCATCAAATGACTCATTTAAAATAGATTATAGTTTTGTCTCGCATTGTTCGCACTATTCCGTGTGCCACCTTTGGTAAAATTGATTTATACAACAACAATTTACTTATATTGTTACTCTTACTGTACACTCGTTCGTTAGAACTTCAAGCCGCGATTCTCTTCACGCGCAACGCAACATGCCTCCACACAAGACTGACTGAATTCCTTCCCCAATCGTTGCTCGCTTTGTCTTGCCTTTTATATCGCTGGATCAATAGTCAAATGAATACTCTCGAAGGAGAATGACTGCCTTCGGAAAATATCTAAAAATGTAAACAAGTTGTTTTCATTATTGTTGTTTGTTTATCTTGTTCCATTTGTCCTTGTAGGGTTGTTGTTGCTTGTTTACTTTGTTTATCCCCTTTTTTATACACTGACGTTCTTGTTATATTTTTGTTTATTCTTCGATCATGTAAACGAGCCCATGGTTGTTGTTGCTATATTTTACTTATTCGTTGATTATGTTAATAAGTCCGTTGTTTTGTTTTTTGGGCTTTTGTTTATGATTTTATACATGATCAAGTCCATTGTGTTGTTTTTGGAGCTTTTGTTTATTATTTTAATAACACCATTTCCATTTTCGTAACAATATTTTAGATCACATACAACATTTTCTTATTATTAATGTTTTATGATATGGTACAGGTTATGCATAAATGTGTGAAAAGATATAAATAATATTAATAATATAACACTATATATAGTACAATATGTGAGATGTTATAATTATATTTAAATCGAGTTACATATATAAATTAATTTCCATAAAATTTTTTTTTATGTTATTAAATTTGTTTTCTTTTGTAAGTGTATCTATATCGGCTATTTTGTGTTTTACTCTTTTTGATTGTAAAAGGATACACTCATTAAAGATATGAAAAACATTTAGAACATTGCCACATCCACAAAGTGGGAGAATAGGCAGTGGCCAATTTTCAGTCTATTTAATTTAATAAAATGAGATTTTGGTAATGATGTTCTCTTAAATTTAGGTTCAATTTTCTTGTATATCCGATATAATTCAGATCGGTTACCATTGTTTCAAGAGTCATTCCAAATATCAGTTATGTATCTCCGAATCCATTGTTTATAATCTGAATGTTGATACTTGAAATTTGCCAATACTATTTCTTTCAATGAATTTTTCGCAAAGAGATCTGCCTTATCATTTCCCGATATATTTAAGTGGCTTGGTATCCACAAAAAACTTTTTGCATTTTACGGCAATTTCGTAAGAGATTCTCTTATTTGATTCACGATTATGTTACTACTAAAAGGATTCTGTAATCCCTCTAGAGCGGATATTATTAGAATTTTCCTATCAAAGTTGGAATAATTCTCAATACAAGTTTTTATAGCAAGTAATTCGGACTTGTATATGGAAGAGTAGTCTGGAATGCGGTTCGTGATGATAGTATAATTACTATAAACGGCAAATCCCGCTCTTTCATTCATTACAGAGCCATCTGTAAAAAGATAATAATGGTCCGAGTATGTAGTGTTAATCAGTTCAAGATAATTCCGTTGTATCTCAATAGATGTCATATTGCGCTTACTACATATTGCAAGTGAGAAATCAATGCTAATGTCGGAAAAGTTTTCCCGTTTTCAAGATCAAAATAGTCTGATGGCGAGTTTCCAACTAGACAATAAAATTTTCGGTCTCCCAAAAAGTTCGAAATAAAAGCTGCCATATTTCCCTGGATATTGCAAACTTCCCAAATATCAGTTGTTTCCAAACGCAATCATAGGCCTTCTTTATGTCGAAAAAAAAAACTTCTATTCATATTGAAAATGAACACGGTGTTCCACAGGGATCCATTCTGGGTGCTTTACTATTTATCATTTATATAAATGATATGCCACATATTTTAACAGGAAGCGAAATTACTTTGTATGCGGATGACACACTGATATACACAATAGGAGACACTAAAGAACAATGCACAAACAAATTGACGAATGATATGAATAACATTAATGTTTGGCTGAAAATTAATAAATTAAAATTAAATGAAATCAAAACAAAAATCATAGAAATTAACATGACTAGTGAAACAGAATTTAAAATAAATGAGAAAACTACAGTGCACGCTCGCTAATGTGAACTAATTAAAACTGGCGTTGTTCACTTTTGGGAACTGTTCAAATTTCCGAATACCGAAAATTTTAAAACAGAATTATACCATCTTTTAAACAAAAATCATTATTTATGAATTTTTTTATTTGTAAAATTACACCAAATTATAATTTAATTTGTATATATTTATATCTATGAATATGTTCATAATTACACACATATGTACATACAAAACAAGTACTGATAATAACTAAGCTTAGCAAAAACTACTTATTAGAAAAATCTGTTATTTTTTCTCTTGCTTTCTTTTTCCAAAATTTGCAACAGAGCTTTCTCTCGTAGGCGTCAAAGAACATTGATGTCATTTTGATCTATGCATTATTAAACACTGCTACGACTTCATTTGCATCAATTTTTTTTGGCAGAAATTTCCAGTTCAAGATCATCTTCAGTTTCTACTTCCACTTCTGTCTCAAAATTTAAATAAATATGCAAGCAGATGTACTAACACATACATATCGATGACTTAATATAGAAAGGTCGTATCTCGTTTTTTTCAAAATCGGGGTTTTTACATATTCTGGTAGACAAAACCCCCCATACACATCCTCTGAATTTCAGGTTCCTATGTTAACGAATAGTTGATTTACAGTAATTAAAAGAAACATAACATAACACTTTTGTATTAGATTTTATTAAGTTTTTTCCTTCTGCTGTAAAGTACTGAAAATGTAAGATACGACCTTTGTATATTAAGCCATTGATATATAGTATATAAGTTAACACATTACTTATTTAAAATACTAAATTGCTTTACACGTGCTACTCCAACCTGCGAGAAGGTGTCGAGTCAACAATCCTGGTGCATACCAGACGTAACACGATACTTGATTTTAATAATTTCGTAACAACATAAATGTGCCAACTCGTGGGAGACTGCTCAACAACATAAATGTGCCAACTCGTGGGAAACTGCTGAGACTACAATTTCGGTGTGTAGAATAAGTTAAGCTAAGACAAATATCTTTGTAAAAGTTTTAGTTTTAAGTTGACAATTAAACAATAAAGAGCTTAAGCTCCCAAAAAATTTATTTTTTTAAAAAAATTCTGTAAACGAAATTTTAATTTATATACACCTAAAACGGGGATTCCCGCAACTAATAAACACAGAATTTTAACGCTTCAAATAAAAAAAATTGTGTTCAAATTATAGGGCTTTTTACATTTGTTCATCTTTTAGAGTAGTCAATGAAGCAAAAAAATGTTCACATTAAGCGGTGTTCATATAATGCGGTGTTCACATTAGCGCGCGTGCACTGTATAGAAAAAGTTAATGAAATTAAGTACTTGGGATTTATAATAGATAAAGAACTTAAATTAAAAGAGCACATACAGTACATCTGCAAAAAATTGGTAAAAAGATAAGATTTTTCAAAAGAATCTGAAAGAATGTCTCTACACTAACGGCAATTAATATATACAATAAAACCACATTTTGAGTTTGGGTCAACACTCCTCTACACATGCTGTAATGAATCGCAAATCGAAAGGCTACAGAAGTAACAAAACAAGGCAATAAGAACAATATTGAAATGTACCAGATACACGTCTGTTCGACTCATGTTGAATATACTAAAGTGGTTGAGCATAAAACAAAGGTTAAAATTAAACACACTTATATTTATTCGAAAACTTAAACGAGGAAAGGCACCAGAATACTTATGCGAACAAATAAGATATGTTGGAGATGTTCAACTCTATAGATTGAGGAATACGGAAGACTTCAGATTGCAACAGGTTAATACGACGGCAATGCAACTATCACTCTACAAAGGACTAAAACTATATAACTCCCTGTCAAATAATATTAAAAATGAACTGAATTTAAAAGACAATGTGTAAATTTTGTTAAAAATTATGTAAATTAGAGAAATATTTTTTGTGTAAAATTCTATATTTTTATATTATTGTGATATTTCAAAGTATTCAAGAAATACTAATAAAGATAGTGGAACGGTGTGATGTTCATATCATATGTGCATCGGAACTCAAAAATATTGCGATACAAGCATCGAACTCTCCGATGTATTCTCTAGCTGGGATCTCCCTTAAAGACCTGCGAGCTTATAATTGACAATGCAGTTATGGATTCCATCAATGCCGGATGAGCGGCTTCGGATACAGGCAGGACGGCACACCAGATCTGGACGAAGCTGCATAGAGGATGCACGAAACGTTGCTTAAACTTCAAAGGAGAACGTTCAGTATACTATACATAGCAATAGTAGCACAGTCTGGTTGTTGGTATTGCATTATGGGCACTCATTACTTGGACACTTGGTATATGACTATTGCAACTGAAAATATGAGGAATATGAGAAAACTGCTTTGGTGGAAAATGCACTTTGACGTATACTATATGGATAATTTGAAATGTCAATGGAGGACATAAGTCCCTTCATCAGAAGGTCGCTCAAATATCTCAATATTTAACACATAGACAAAAAGAAGACTAAAAAATAAACTGTGAGAACGCTAGGTTAGACACCTTTCGAATTTATTTTATTAAATTAAAATGTTATCAAGTTTTTTCTAAGTTAGGAGAAAAAATTACTAAAATATTAAAAAAAATGATTACTAAGAAAGAATACATTAAAAATTAGAAAAAAAAAATGAAAGGAAAAAAAGTTGAGTGGTATTCAGAAGAAGAAATAATAGTATGAAGTTAAACAACGTAGTGAAATAAGTAAATGGACTTAAGAGAAGAAAAATATATATAAAATTTGTTAATTGGCAAGCGAAACTGATTATATGAACGCTTTAATTCAAAATATGGTAGGCATTGAAAAATTTAAAAAATTATCTTTACGGTGCAAGAGATTTAGAAATTTATACTGACCATCAACCATGAACTTTTGCATTATTATTTAGAAACCCAAATACGAAAATGAGAAGATGGCATGCTTTATTTGAAGAGGATTCCCCACAAATGATTATAAACCAAGAACAACAAATATAATAATAGATTATACGGTGCAGTACTTAAATAATCTTATACTGAACAAGAAGCTGACGATGAATCATCAACAGGAACTCAACACTCTGCTGAAACTAGTGATATAAACAAATCGAAAAAAATGTAAACAATAAATTAAAAAAGATAAAACTAACAGTTTCACAACTCCATACGAGAATAAGAGATATGGAAGAACTAACTTTGAGCAACTCATCTGAGCTAACTATTATTAATTCCACACTGGTCATAAATTCTAGTTCTACGCCATTGACTTCATCAGCATGTTCTCGTCCGTTAAACATTCCATCAAACGATATTGGTATTGGGTTGGACAGTAATGCACAATTATTAACCTACACATAAACAATAGATTTTCAATTAGTTTCAAAACCTCTCTAAGCTGTTTCACCAAAGAAAACTGTGTTTATTTCACGATTAGGTACTGACACTACGTTGGATGATATTGATCATTATATTAAATTTAAATTGGGAGCGATCAATGGTGATAACTACGACCTTATTGCTAATCCAAACTTCTGGCCAGTGAACACTTATGTTGTTGAATATAATTCTAGAGAAAAAACTACAAACGACTTAGACGTGGATTAAATCCTAAATTAACGGACCTCTTAATTAATCGTTATGACCTTACATATGGTGTTATTATCTTACTGAAACCTGGCTTACTGACGGCATTTTTAATGCTGAAATTCTTTGTGTATAGATACAGTCGCAATTCACGTAGAGTGGTTGGTGTTCTGACTACTGTCTCTTCTTTACATCCATCTGAAATTATTTCAACCCATTCTGATGATATTGAATTCGTCGCTGTTGTAGTCAGACTGAGGAGATCAAAAGTTTACATCACTTACTCTTATGTTCCCACGAATTCTATCTAACTATTCTAAACATATTGGTGCTATCAAGGTGGTTTCCGAACCTGCGGAAATACTGTTTTTGTAGTTGGAAAGTTGAATTTTTCTTCAATGTCATGAATATATACATCTAATGTGCCTAACTTAATTCCAATAAAGAATAAGAACTCCTTGAATAATATTTTTGATCTATCCTTTTATCAAATTAATTCCGTTTGTAATGACTTTGGGAACATACTTTACTTGGTGTTTGCGACCGTTATACGTCTTGAACCTGTAACTTCACCTGAGGATCGTTATCATTCTTGGCTGGAAATTATTATTGATATATCTATAGCACATAGTTCAGCTATCAAACAAATTGTTAATCATGATAAATATTATTGCTTTCCTCGCACTAATTACAGTGAACTTAATGGTAAACTATCTAATGTTAACTGGGATTCCGTACTTGCTAGTAATAACTTTGATAATGTTGTATCGAAAGTCTACTCCATTTTACACAATGCTATTAGTTTAACTGTTCCTAAAATTCAAGTATGCTGCAATAAAGATCCACCATGGAATTGTGGGCATTTAATAAACATTAAAAATAAGAAAAATAAATATTATACGAAATATAAGAGAATAGTCTTATCTGTTGACTATTAAAATTATGCTTAAGCAAGATCTGAATATAATATTGCTAACTAAGTTGCCTAAAAAATTATGGAAGTCGGATAAAATCATTCCTTTATTTAAAAATGGCATTAAATCTGATATATAAAACTACAGAGGGATAGCTAAGTTAATGCTATTCCTAAATTTCTTGAGAAAATACTAAAATACTGAACACCTATGCCATAAATTTTGTCTCTACTATCGCCTGGTCCACTCAGTTTTCGTAAATCTCGACCATCTACAAATAATATTTTGGAACTCACAATTGTTAATGTAGGATTATAAAATAAAATGCAGACTAATGTGATATACACTGATTTTAGTAAAGTATTTGATAAAGGTAATCATAAACTTCTACTTACGGACTTTAGTGAATCTGAACTAAAATGGTTAAACTCTGTCACAAAGAACTCAAGTCAAATTTAGATATGTCATATCTAAACTTTTTAAACTGCATTATGTATACATAAAACGCTGGTCTAAGGAATTTCTTGATCCTTGTTTAACAAAATTGTATTTTACCATTTTAAAAACGTTTTAAATATGAGTTCGTTGGTTGCAAACAAAATAAAAATTAATTTGTGTTTAGTTTCATTTAAACTCTTTATTGTTCGCACAATTTTTGTATGCCACTATTCACAACTTGATGTATACCAGCATTTACTATTTCATAGCACAATTGTGCAGAGAGAACTCACACGCATTCTTGTGTTTTTTCATTTAGTTGTCGATCAGACTGCGACAAGAACACATGTGTGGCGGATGTTTTATCCTTTTATTTCAGAATGACACTCAAAAAATATTTTATGTTAAAAATGGTCTATGTTGGTCACTGTTCTCGGCACAAAGAGAACATGATAAAAATTATGAGAGGCATGTGTTAACCCAGAGGAAAATTGTTAGTAATATTTTCAAGTCTACTTATAAACCCAATAATACGTATATGTGAACGGAAAATATAGAAAAATTGTACTGCACTAAATCCCTAAAAACACCGTATTTAACTTGGCAAGTATTCTTCCAAAAATCGAAATTATTTCTTATTGATATTAGTGAATCATACTGTGATATTTCTTTGGGTGTAAAATTGAAGTCTGAAAAAAGCGACATGAACATTCTTCTTTAGAAGCTGACAAGCAAAGCAACTGAATGCATTTTCACGCTCTCATGATGAGAGCAACACATTGTTACGCTCTTTGTTTGTGTTTATTTTCCTTCTGTCTTCCACCCTCCTCATCAAGAAATGATTTTAGTGAGAGCGGGTCGTGATGTTAGAACCCGCCATAAGAAATTTTACTTCTACATAATGCGCATTCTTTATATCCATATTCTTTGCTAATACATAACCAAATTTTTTTTTGGTAAACTCTGATGTATACACCATTTCCATTTTCGTAACAATAAATTGCCCTCCGGAAGTAATTCAAGATATAAAGAATGTCATTAATGACATTTACTGAATGCAATTTAGGCAAACAACAGATATTGAAGGTACCGAAGAACAGAAACATACAATTGAGCACATAGAGGTTAAAAACAATATTAAACAAATTAATTAGATATACATATTATTGGCCAAATATGTTCAAGTACATATTTTAAACAAAAATTAAAACTTGTGAAATTTGTAATAAAAATAAATATTGTAGACATCCAAAAATAGTATGTATTGCAGAGACTCCAATTCCAAGAAAGGAGGGAGAGAAAGTCCATTTAACATATTTTACGTATAAAAATTAAACTTTTTAACATTCATTGCTTCTTATTCAAAATATTTAGCTGTTAAAATGATTGAAGACAAAATTAATTTAGATGAAATATTTTCAGAACTATTTCAGAATTATCCGGATTTAAAAAATTAAATAATTTAGATAATGAACCAGGTTTCAAAATATTAATGATGCAATTTATTTTACATACGAACGACCAAATAGAAAGAGTACATTTAACAATAATAGAATTACCCAGTTGCACTAAAGACGAATACAATCCAATAAAAGTATACGTTCACTAATGCATTTAAGACCATCCGACGCATTATTTACTGAAAACATGTTAATGACGTTTAGCAAAAGCAGAATAGAAAGCAAATTAGTGAAAACATAGGGTTAGTTTGGGTAAAGTTAATATTCTCAACTTAGCCGTTCTAAATATGAAAGAGATTAAAGATATAATTAAACATGACACGGATAGAATAACAATAATCGACTTGTTGGACTCTTCCATATCCAAAAGTACATATTATGATAAAAAACATTGTAATCTAAATTAAATATTCAATTATAAACAAAATATGTAATCACTATGAAATTAAGCCCATTGCAAATACATATACAAATTGTAAATAAGAGTTAACATATAAATTTTGTTTAGAATTGAGTAATGAAACATTTTTGTCATACTCATTAAGCAACAGTAAAGCAAAGAGTAAATTAGTTCTATAAAATTCAAAAGAAATAATTAAATTAGGCACACATACATGTAACTAAATTGATAAAACAATTTATGATAACCCCCCATCACAATTTTGGAATTATTATAAAACTTAGAGAATAAATAATTATGATATTATTGATATAATAGATATAATAGATAGATAACGATTAAATTTATAAATAAATATGAAAGAGATTAAAGATATAATTAAACATGACACGGATAGAATAACAATAATCGACTTGTTGGACTCTTCCATATCCAAAAGTACATATTATAATAAAAAACATTGTAATCTAAATTAAATATTCAATTATAAACAAAATATGTAATCACTATGAAATTAAGCCCATTGTAAATACATATAAAAATTGTAAATAAGAGTTAACATATAAATTTTGTTTAGAATTGAGTAATGAAACATTTTTGTCATACTCATTAAGCAACAGAAAAGCAAAGAGTAAATTAGTTCTATAAAATTCAAAAGAAATAATTAAATTTGGCACACATACATGTAACTAAATTGATAAAACAATTTATGATAACCCCCCATCACAATTTTGGAATTATTATAAAACTTAGAGAATAATTAGTTATGATATTATTGATATAATAGATACAATAGATAGATAACGATTAACTTTTTTAGAAAATAAAGATTTGAATGGAAAAAAAACTTATCACGTAGTGATGATAATATTAATAATTGTAAGTTATATCTGCATAAAAATGTTATAAATATATGAAATATAAAAAAACACAACCAATTTAAGTAAGCGAAGAGGCCGCTATAATTGGAATTTTATTGAGAAACTCCCAACACACTATTGGAGTTTTTCTGGCAAAGAAAAAAAAGAGAAAAAACAACCGTTGTCTTTTGTTTAGGATTAGACGAAAATCATTGCACAACGAGCAAAAATTGTCCTGTTTTTCAAAATAAACTTAATGCCAAAAAGAGAAGAATTGGTATAATACCATAACAATCACGGCAAATACGAGGAATATATACAAATATACAAGGTCTTATAAATAATTTTAATCAACTTGAAATAATGTGTGGAACAATAGAGCCTGATTTCATAATATTATCGGAAACCCACGTAACCAGCAGCATAAATGAAGATGAAATTACATTACATGGATATAATCAATACTCAACAGTATCAAACTCCACACGAACAGGTGGTGTTATTATCTACTTCAAAAAAGGGTGGAACGTTAGAAAAATTGCCGAAAAAACAGTTGATTCAAAATTTTGGATTTCATCTTATCTGGCAATGAATTACAAAAATACATTATTAATAACAGCAATATATAGATCACCAAGTAGTGCAGAGACGGAGTTTATAGACGCATTTGAAGAAATTTTGGAGGATGTGAATGTAGGAAATTACGATATGATAATAACTGGTGATTTCAATATTGATTGGTGCAGGGACAATTTTTATAAAAACAAATTAAAATGTTTATTTAATGACAATGGATTGAAACAAATAATGAGTGATTATACGAGAGTTACGGAGAGTACAAAGACAATAATAGACTACGTTGTAACTAATAACAATAATATTATGGCAGACATAAACTTTGAGAATAAAATATCTGACCACGAATCAATTAACATTGTGATAAATAATGCTGAGTGCAAATACAAAAAGGAGACGCGCAGAGAGTTTGAAGTGTTCAAATACAAAGCTAATACATTTAACAGAGAAATAATAAATATAAAAAATATTAATGTTGCAAATGGGATAAATCAAAGTGTAAATCTATTTGATAAGTATTTAGACATAGCCGTAAAGAAGCTAACGATGAAAGTAACAACTAGCATTGGACGTATCAATGTGTGGTTTAATAGTGAATTGCGACAACTGAAAAGGCGGAAAATTGAAAAATATCGGATAGCTCGTTTTGAAAATAATGATGTAGCATGGAACAACTATAGGATGATTAGAAATATATACAAAGTAAATATAGAAAATGCAAAAAACAGATACATCAATGGAAAAATAAGCGATGCCAAAGACCAAAAACAAATGTGGACCGAAATTAAAAACCATATTCTCAAGAGAAACAAAAGTGCAATCGAGTCTGTGATATTTAATCAAATAGAATATAAGGAAAACTGTGATATAGCTAATAAATTTAATAAGTACTTCATTGACAGCATAGTAAGTATTAGAGATACAATTAATGTTGTGCAATATGAAAGTCATATTTCTGAGATAAGCACTCGATTCTCATTTCATGCAATAAATTTAGTTAAACTGAAAAATATATGTAAGGATTTAAAAGACAAATATGATCATAGTAAAATTTCGTGTAAAATGATACTAAATAGTTGGAATATAGTTGGAAAGACACTTCTGGACATAATAAATGAATCGTTAATGAATGGAATATTTCCTGAAAATTGGAAAGTATCAATAATAACGCCAATTGAAAAAATCTCAAAGACAAAAAAATGTGAAGAATTTCGCCCAATTAATACGTTGAAAACTTGTGAGAAAATACTGGAAAAAGTTGTAAAGGAGCAACTCGAAGAATATATTGAAACGAATAAACTTCTGAATAGACATCAATCTGGTTTTAGAAAAAAATTCTCATGTGAGACTGCAATTAATTACATTCTGAACAGATGGAAGAAAATTGAAAAAGACAGAAAAATTGTTGCACTATTCTTAGATTTTAAACGGGCTTTTGAAACTATTGACAGGGATATCCTTCTTCGGAAATTATATAAATATGGCATCAGAAATAATGAACTAAAATGGTTTGCGTCATACTTGGCTAATAGAAAGCAAATAACGAAAGTAAATGGCACAATGTCCGATATATTGAGTAATGATAATGGAGTTCCACAGGGATCGATATTAGGTTCGCTGTTATTTATTATATACATTAATGACATGCCAAACGTAATAGATAAATGTGAAATGACTCTGTATGCTGATGATACGCTTATTTTTACGGAAGATGATACAGTTGAACAATGCTATCAAAACCTGAACCGGGACATGAACATATTGATAACATGGCTGGATATGAATAAACTTAAGTTGAACGAAAGTAAAACAAAAATCATGGAAATTAATGCGAATAGTGACAAAATCTTTAAAATTAACAACGAAGTAATACAGAAAGTGGACCAGATAAAATATTTAGGTGTAGTTATAGATAAAGATCTAAAGTTTAACAACCACATAGACTATATATGTAAAAAAATCGGCAAAAAAGTAAGTTTCTTTAAACGAATTAGAAAACAAATAACAATAATAACGGCAGTTAATATTTATAACACTATAATAAAACCGCATTTTGAATACGGATCGACTATTTTATACTCATGTTGCACGACAAACCAGATCGAACGACTGCAAAAACTACAAAATAAAGCAATGCGCACAATATTAAAATGTAACAGATATACACCAATAAACTATATGTTACAAACACTAAGGTGGCTTAATGTAAAACAAAGACTTCGGTTAAACACTATAAATTTTGTACAGAAAATTAAAATGGGAGCGGCGCCTGAATATTTGACCGAGCAAATAAACTATGTTAGAGAGGTTCAACCATATCAGCTGCGTAATGCTGAACACTTCAGGATTGAAAGGGTATCAACAAGCGCAGGACAACGGTCACTGTTCTATAAGGGTCTTCAGCTATACAACTCATTGCCGGATGATGTAAAAGTGGAGACGAATTGGAATTTATTTAAGAAACATACAGTTAACTTTGTTAAGAATAATTTAGTAACGTGAATAAGATGTATGAATTGTAAATTAAAGTATTTCAAATACTAATAAAGAATAATAATAATTGTTGATCAATTGTTTCTCTCTCAAAACCTCCGAAATAACCAAGTTCAAGTGCTTGTGTTATTCAAATCCATAGCAACCAAGTTTAAGTGCTTGTGTTGTTTGTACAAATCAAAACCGACCAGCAAATCAGCTGAGTCAAAACATTTTGGTGACCCCGACGTGATTTTCGACGTCAATCCTTTGTAAAAAAAATCGACTTTAGAAAATTGAATCGTCAGCTCCCATTCCAGGAACAAATTCCTCGAACAGGACTACATACAGCAAGAGGATACAACAGTCCTTCACATCATTCCAATTCAGTAGCACAGGGCTACATACAGCAAGTGTATACAACAGTAGACGCACATCATTCCAATTCGGTAGCACAGGGCTACATACAACGAGTGGATACAGCAGACCACTCACAACTTTACATTAAAACTACAATACAATATGGATACGATGAAAGGTTTACTGGATCTTCAGTTAGAGACTGGAGAAACAATACAGGGTATTGTTCGAAATTTTAAAAAGGACCCGGCAGACAGGAAAACAAAAGTTAGCTACTTTGAGGAACGATCACGACGCCTTCAGGAATCATGGAACCAATTCCAGGAAACAGATTCCAAGATACGAGAGGTGTGCGACGATCCAATGAAATTTGAATATTTTTCAGAAGGCTACTATGATAAAATCAGAACCTTAGTCTCTGATTACATCGAAATTTTTAAAACTGAAACTGATCGCCTCAAACGAAAAATTGAGGAAACTAAAATAGCAAAAAAAACCGATCAAGATAATTTGCCTACAAGAGAGTCTACAAACGTTGGGGTTCTACGCAGGCTGAGAGCTCGTATAACAGCACTCAATCGGCTACTAAGGGGATTGATAGACACAGATAATCAGCCCCTACAGTACTTTGATTTAAACATAAATACCATCAAAAGATCATGGGATCAAATTGAGCAGCTGTATGATGAAGCTCTTGATCAATTACCAAACCCATCGGTTTATGGTCTAGATCAAGTGGAATACGATAGTGTTCATGACCTAATGCAACAGAAATTGATCAATCTATCTGTTAGAGCTGACAGACTGCGACAGAATTCCGCTACACAAGCTACGTCTGCAGAACCCGTCACAAATGCTAGTGGTGCCCTAAATTTACCAAAATTAACCATACCAAAATTTAATGGTGATTATTTAAAATGGAGATCCTTTCACGACTTGTTTTCACAACTAGTAGACAACCAACATATTCCTGCGGTGCAAAAGATGTGGTACCTGAAATCAAATTTGGGGGGCGAAGCTGAAAAACTAATAAGTCATCTTTCAGCCACAGCCGAAAACTACGCAACCGCATGGAGCCTGTTACAAGAACGATACAATAATCAACGCGTTATTGTAACAACACTAATGCAACAACTTTTGGATCAACCAAGCGCCGGACCATCAGCTGCTGCTATCAAACAATTACATGATACAACACAAGAATGTCTACATGCGCTAAACAACATCGGGATCGATACCACCTCATGGGATCCCATGCTGTTTCACATACTTGTGAAAAAATTGGATCGAGGTACTCTTATTCTATATGAGAGGACCATTAGCAACCCAAAAGGGCTACAAAAAATCAAAGACCTATTAACTTTTCTTGAAAATCGTTTTCAATCCCTAGAAGCCATAAACCAGAAAGAAAAATCATCAAAGGTGTGTGTTTCCACTACTTCAGCTAAGCCAGAAGCCATGTGTTCACTCTGCAGAAATAACTTTCACCAACTGTATCGGTGTCAGAAATTTCAACAACTGTCACCAACAGACCGTCTTATTTTCATTCGGAAGCAAAACCTGTGTGTGAACTGTCTAAAATCAGGACACACAGCCAAAACTTGCAAATCAGGACACACAGCCAAAACTTGCAAATCAGGATTATGCATGACATGCAAGAAGAAACACAACTCGCTACTTCATCTGCAGAGCAACACTCAGTCATCAAACCAAAGGTCAACAAGTGAAAAGGGATCCAAGAAGACGTCATCATGCACTACCTATCAACCTAAAATAATTGAACCCGATTTCAATGAGGCGACACCGTGTCCTCCAGAAGCATCCTCATTAGCTGCAGCAAATGGTCAGGTGTCTAAATCATACGTTCTTCTCAGCACGGCTCTAATACAAATCAAAACTGATACAATGGAGATTGAATGTCGCGCTTTACTTGACTCTGGCTCACAAGTCAATTTGATTACAGATCGTTTGGTAAGACGACTTAATATTGCAAAACAGACGTCATCAGTAAACATCAATGGAATCGGGAACTCTAACACAAAAACACAACACCGAGTCAATGTAGCTTTGCATTCTCGAATTAATGGATTCTCAACACGTCTGGAGGCACTTGCCCTGCCTCAAATTATTGCGCCTCAACCATCACAGTTTATCAACATTGATGAGTGGCCACTACCGGGAAATATTATGTTAGCTGACCCAACATTCAATCGATCTAGTAAAATCGATATATTGCTGGGTGCTGAGAACTGCTCGCAATTGGGCAAATAAAACTATCTCCACAACTTCCGATTTTGCAAAACACGGTTCTTGGCTGGATTGTAGCAGGAAAAATAAATAGTGAACACCCTACAGACCCATCCTGTGGAATATGTACTGAAGATGAGGGGCTTGAAGCTTCCATCGCCGACTTTGGGAAATAGATGAAGTTAAAACGACTAAAAAACCACTATCAATAGCCGACAGACAATGTGAAGAGCACTTTGTACAAAATACAACTAAAAACCATGAAGACCGCTTCATTGTCAGAATACCATTTCACCAAACCCCTAATACCCTAGGCGACTCACACGCAATAGCTCTAAACCGATTTCTTGCTCTCGAACGGCGTTTGCAAAAGAACCCGGAATTGAAAACTAAATGCACTGAATTTATGGATGATTATGAATCAATGGGACACATGACTAAATTGGAAACAGACTCCATCGTGTCTCCAAATTACTACATCCCACTTCATTGCGTACTAAGGCCAGAAAGTTCAACCACTAAGCTCAGGGTGGTATTCGATGCCTCAGCCAAAACCTCCTCAGGCTACTCTTTAAACGACCTGATGTTCACGGGACCAACACTACAAAGCGAACTATTCTCCATACTGTTAAGGTTTCGAATGCCAAGGTTCGTTTTCACCACTGACGTTGAAAAGATGTATAGGCAGATATTGGTTACTCCTGAAGATCGTCAATTTCAGCTAATAATTTGGAGAAAGGATTCCACAATGCCCATTTCATACTATCAACTCAACACGGTCACATATGGTACAAGAGCTGCTCCATATTTAGCAACAAAATGTCTTGATCAACTGGCTGAAGAAAATAATATACGCTATCCACTTGCTTCACAATTTATTAAAGAACATTTCTATGTAGACGATGGCCTGGGTGGGTCAAATAGCTTATCAACAGCGATGCAATTGCAAGAACAACTTGTGCAGATTATGAAAAAGGGCGGCTTCGTGTTACGGAAATGGCGTGCTAACCATCCACAATTACTCCACAATATTCCACAAGACAACTTGGAGGTAAACTTAGATTTTGAGAGCACAGAAGTCGACACCATCAAAACATTTGGACTTGTTTGGCTGCCGAATGCTGATAAACTAGGTATTAAGGTCAACACTGACAACATTAAGAGAGTAACTAAGCGAACAGTCACATCGGACCTTGCAAGATTATTCGACCCTTTGGGGATTCTGTCACCCATTATAGTAATAGCAAAAATGTTTATCCAAGAATTGTGGGAATTAAAACTGGATTGGGATACTTCTTTGCCTGAATCCCTGCACACTAAATGGATCACATTCCTCACAGACCTGAATATATTGAAAAATCTTCAAATATCAAAACATATTTTTAAAGGAAGAATTCCAGAATCCCAACAACTCCATATTTTTACAGACGCATCCGAAAAGGCATATGGCGCTGCAGCTTACATCCGATCAGTCTTTAAAGACGGCACCATCATGGTACACTTACTCTGTGCTAAATCCCGCATAGCTCCTCTTAAACGGCAAACAATACCACGATTGGAACTATGTGCAGCTACGCTTGGAGCCCAACTAGCCACAAGAGTCAGGTCTGACCTTCGACTTACATGTCCAGTATGGTTATGGACTGATTCAGAAATTGTGCTCTCATGGATAAATTCATCATCAGCTTCATTCAACACGTTTGTAGCAAATAGAATCTCAGCAATTCAAGAAGAAACCCTAGCAGAACAATGGCGTCACGTAAGCTCAAAGTGCAACCCCGCAGACATATTATCTCGTGGGATGTCTCCAGCGGCTCTTGGTTTTATGGGCCAATGTTTCTCCATGGGGTAGAGAAGATGTGGCCACCTAAGTTCAATTCAAGTTCCAACATACCAACAAATCTTGAACGAAAGGCAAAGCTGCTTGAATCACGAGCAATGACAACAACGGAACCCACTTTTGTTTACCAAATCAACCATAAAAACTCATTCCATCGTCTGCAGCGCATTGTTGGATATGTTCTACGCTTCATTGCCCACACTAGATGTCAAAAGCAGATGCGAAAACCATCCAAATTATTAACAACAACGGAACTCAGCCAAGCACTGATTCCTATTATTTCACAAATGCAACTCTCAGAATTTAAAGAAGAAATAACACAACTGAGAAAATACAAACAAGTACAAGCAACAAGCTCTATTCAGAATTTAACACCCTTTTTGGACGAGAATGGATTAATACGGGTCGGTGGTCGACTCGAAGCTTCTTTGTTGGACTATGATTCGAAACATCAACTTCTTATTCCATACAACGATCCCATTTCCAAATTGATATTCCAAATGATTCATTTAGATTATAAGCATTGTGGGTCGCATACATTATTAGGAATTGTTCGACAACGTTTCTGGCCAATAAAGGGAAAAATTATGGCAAGAGCCACAGTTCATCGATGCACGATATGCAGCAAAGCCAAACCAGAATTATTTCACCAAATAATGGGAAACCTACCCTCGACACGCGTCACACCAGCCCGTGCATTCATCAATACCGGAGTGGATTACTGTGGCCCAATTACCGTACATTATAAACTAAGGGGAAAACGACCACACAAGGCCTACATTACCGTATTTTGTTGCTTTGCCACAAAAGCAGTACACTTGGAACTCGTGAGCGATCTGAAGCATTTATAGGTGCTCTTAAACGTTTCATATCCCGGCGTGGACATTGCCAAAATTTGTACTGCGACAATGCGACAAACTTCATCGGAGCTAAGAATAAATTACCTGAACTTTCCACAATCATACATGGGTCAGATGCAAAGGAAGCTATTACGAATGCTTGCAGTAAAAGGGGTATACAATTTAATTTCATTCCACCAAGGGCACCACATTTTGGTGGTTTATGGGAGGCAGCTGTTAAGTCAGCAAAATACCTTTTGATAAGGACGTTGGGGAATGCATCCCTAACTTACGAAGAACTTGAAACCGTAGTTGTCGAAATTGAAGCGATATTGAATTCCAGACCCATTTCACCCATGTCAAATGACGCAAACGACATAGGCGCGTTGACTCCGGGACATTTTCTAATAGGTGAACCACTAACAGCCCAAATAGATGCTCAAGCAAAGCCCACCCTTAAATTGGAAACACAATGGAAATTAGTTTCTCGTCTTAAGCACGAATTTTGGAAGAGGTGGTCACGAGACTACCTTAATGAGCTACAATACCGAAACAAATGACGAGAACAATCAAAAAATCTGAAACCAGGGGCGATAGTTATTTTAAAAGAACATAACGTTCCAGTCATGAAATGGCCTCTGGGGCGCGTAATAAAAACATACAAAGGACACGACGACGTTGTAAGAGTAGCGGATGTCCAAACAGCTTCAGGCATCTTTAAACGAGCAATTCAATATTTAGCTCCACTCCCTAAGCTCAATGACGAACCCGAAGAAGAAGAACAACAATCATGTTTCCAATTCGCAGAACCTAAGAATAATCATGAGATGTTGGCAGAAAACCAATCACCAAAACAGTCATTGGATGGAAGGCCACCTGCTAAAAAACAGCGAAACTTGACAAGCTCAATTACGACCCTCCTACTCACAACATTGCTATTGCTCCCACTCGTGTCCACAGATAAAATTGAAGTAACACAGTTTGAACCCAATATCGGCTTGCACTTTGAGGGTATTGGCAATACACGAGTATTGCGGTCAGAATGGAACATCATTTCTTACTATAACTTAAAACCATATTGGCAAGAAATAAGTACCTTCGTAAACGAAACAACTGCATTACACCGCTTGTGCAACCTTCTAATTCAAAGGACGACTTGTTCGAGCGTTCTCCAGGCAGTTGACTTCAGCCTAGCAGGCCTTAAAAATAAAAACCTCTTACTAAAGAGGAGAGCTAAGCGTGGTGCTATTAACATTGTTGGAAACGTCGCTAATTCACTGTTTGGTATTCTGGATTCGGATTATGCTGAACAAATGTCAAACACCATCAACGCAGTAAACGACAATGAAAACCATCTCAAACAACTCCTCATGAATCAAACATCAATTGTTGATGCAACTCTAAACGTCCTTAAACAAGATGAAGAAAATGTGAGACTAAAGTTCAACAACATAGATAATCAATTATCAGAAATTGCATCTAGATTACAAGAAAATGAAAAAGAACAAAATCAAGCAAGGCTGTTTCGAATATTCATGTTACAATCAGTTCAACTTTCTTTAACATCAGCAAGGTTACACCGAATTCAAGCAGAAATCATAGCAGCATTAACGGATTCACACCATGGAAAAATCAGCCCAATGCTTTTGTCACCGTCTCAACTTCAAGCCGAGCTAATACAAGTAAGAAATCATCTTCCAAGATCTCTAGAACTCTAGAACGATATTATCGTTTCAAGGTCTGCTGTAGTTTTTTGTTAAAAAAAAAAAAAAAAAAAACTACAGCAGACCTTGAAACTTAATCAGAAATTCAAGGTTTTTCTTTTATCATAATTTGAAGTAAAATAAAAAATAAGGGAAAATGCATAACTCCAGCAAAAATAAAAACAAATAAAAAATGGTGAGACTACTATTGCAACGTGCACATGTTGGTGCTTGGGTTGGCTTTTTCAGGAGCCAATCATGAGAAAAAAGGCAATGGCCTAGTCGCAAGCGGGAAAATATTTTTATTTTTCCTTCTCAATGTCTGTGAGGTAGATCGGATGACAGTTTTGGGTGTTTATAATTGAGTAGTGAAAGTGAGTCAGCGGTTTCTGTTTAAATTTATTTCTAACACAATTGCGGATATGATGTCGAGTATCATTTTTTTCTAGTGTGTTGTTTGTAATAATGGGGGCATAAGACGCAAATTTGGTAGCAATGTCTGCCTTGTCATTGCCGATAATGCCCACGTGGCTTGGAACCAGTGTATTTTTAGCAAGTTATGGTTAGAAATTAAGGCGTCTCTTATTTTGCTGATTGTATTCCAACTGCTATTAAAAGGGTTTTTTTTATAGATTTTATTACCGAAAGGCTGTCAGTGAATATTACAGTTTTTTCCTGTCCCGCAGTGTAAGACAAATGGCCTGATAGATGGCGCATGATTCAGCTATAAAGACTGATGAGTTCTCGAAGAGGGTGCCCAGGCAGAGTATCTTTCCATCTTCATCTACAATGGAATAGGCTGGTATATTGTATTGGGACTTAGTACCATCAGTGTAGATAAGTCGCCAGTTGTTGCTTTTAAAAAAGTTTATTTGCTCCTGTAGCAGATTGAGAAATATATTCTTAGGGGTGTTGTCCTTAATGAAAGTAGCCAATGAAGTGTCAAAGCAAGTGTTTTCTAGTTTCCACGGCGGTTCTTTTAAATGTTTTTTTGTTAAGATGAGTGGAATGGATAATTCTGTACATAGCGACAAAGACAGAGCTAAGGCAGATTTAATGCGTTTAGGCTTCTTTGCAGATATTATGGAGTTGATGTCTTTATCCAATATGGAGTTTGTGCTTTTGATAAGTTTAGGCGAGATTCTAGATTTTAATTCGTATGTAGTGTATGTATATTGTAGAGTACAAATGCATACTTTGATTTAGTTCATGCATGCAATGTATTGGGTTGCACTAAATTATTACAAGTATTACTTTCAACCTACCGCACATTTGTTTATACTTGTGTGTGCTGTTTGTGTAGTAATACTTTCAGTTTTGAAGTGTGTCAATATTGTAAACTGACCTAAGTGATATGAATGCAGAACATGTGCGATCTAGAACACTTATGGCATATGTTTAATTCAAGGGCATCACAATTACATTGAATGTATTTTCTTTTAATTATTTTTGAGTAGAGTTTAAGTTATTGAGTGAGTTTAGAAAGTCACTCATAGAATTAGAAAATGTATTAGTATATAAGACCAAATTTGAATAAAGAAAAGATTATCTTATTATTGATCACTGAACTGAAAACAACACTAGTTCCTTTTATTCTCTTACACGTATATTCTATCAGTTATTGAAGGGAGGTTGGCTTCACGCAGAATGTTCTCAATTGGGGTTGTTCTAAACGCATAAACACAAGCTCTGGCAGCCGGATGGTAAGCTGGTTTAATGATGTTGATGTTCGATTTGCAACTGTTTTCGTATATGAAAAGGCCGTAGTCAATTTTGCTCAATATTAAAGTTTTGGTGAGATAAGTTAATGTATTAATATGAACAAAGCTTGTTGATGACAAATATTGTATTATATTTGAGCGTGTTAGTATTGAGCTCTTTAGTTTAAAAAGGTGATCTTTCCAGTGCAATGTATCTACATTTTGCATTGTCTCTCCATTGACTTGGATTATATTGCTGTCAGCGTCGCAGCGTAATTTTCTGCAAACGTGAAATTTTTGGTGTTTTTTGCATCGAGATTTTTGCACCAGAATAATTAGTCCAACTTTGGATATCTTGAAGAATTTTCTGTAGAGTGCTGTTAGATTCCCTATTGTCATTTTTGCTACAGATTACATATAGATCGTCGGCGTACAAGTAGTCCCCTATATAACGATTTTTCTCAATAATCTTGCTGATTTTGTTAAATGCAATTTGAAATAACACCACTGATAACGACGATCCTTGAGGGATACCATTCATTAAAGGGAAGGTTTTCGACATGTATCCATTTACTCGCACTTTGAGACGCCTATTTGTTAAAAAAGATTTTATAAAATTAAAGATTTTCGGTCCAATACGCCATGTTCTCAGAGTGCCAAGAATGAGATGGAGTCCAATTCTATCGAACGCCTTTTCAAAGTCAATCGACAGAATTGTCACATGATTCCTTGCAGACAGGGCCTTTGTGATGCGGTAGTCTATATGTAGAAGAGCGTCGTCACAACCCTTATTTGCCTTGAAGGCTACTTGTTCTTTAGCTATTAGTTTTTTATTTTCCAAAAACCAAGAAAGTCTAGTAGCAACAATTCGTTCAATGCCTTTAGAGAGGCAGGGAAGTAAGGAAATGGGGCGATAAGCATTAACTGAAGATGGGCTATTGGCTTTGGCTATAGGAACTATGGTAGACTGTTTCCAGGAGTGTGGAATAACCCCGGTTTTTAATATAGTATTGTACAAGTTCAGTAAGTATATTTTACTTGAGAGTGATAGGGCTTTAATCATCTGGTAGGATATGCGGTCATGCCCGGGTGTGGTTCCTTTTACTTTAGTTAGACAGTGCGTAAGTTCTTGCATAGTTATTGGTGCTTCCAGCAATTGTGCTGTTTTATCTTCTGTGTCACTTATGGAAAAGTTGAATGACTGCTTCGAGGTGTTAAATGTTAATGTGAAGTTTGTATCAGATGCAAGATCGGCCCAGGTCTTCCCAAAGTGATTTGCAATTTCTGTTGAGTCAATTAGGGTTTCATCCGGTGTGTCTATTGCTTTTATAATGGTAAAGGAGCTTCTATGGGTGATTCTGCTAATTTTTGACCAAACAGTTGACATAGCAGTATTTCTATTTATAGATTTTGTGAAATATTCAAAACAAGAGAGCTTAGCGATTCTAATTTCCCTGCGGAATTTAGCGTTATCTTTTTTGTAACGTATAAAGTTGTCTTGTGTTGGGCTGGTCCTGAAGTGTTGCCAACTTTTCATTTTTTTGTGTCGCAAAATAGACGATGGACTCCACCATGGTACTTGTAAGCGATCCGTTTTAATTGTTGGCTTTGATTGGGGGATGTGGGCGTTGGCTGCGACACGTATAGATTTAGTAATTATGGCTGCGTCCTTATTGCTAGATGATGACGATGTTTTAGTATTTCTATTTCTGCTTTCTGGGTGTAATTTTTCCAATCTGCTAGGTGGAGTAAAAATCTACTCGATTTCTTTGGTATATTTGTTTCTTCAGAGACAAAATTGTCATTTTGATTGGGAAGTGATCACTGCCATGTAAATCACTGAGAGTAGTCCATGTCATCAACGGAAAAATGTTAGCCGAGCAAAATGATAAATCTATATTGGTTAAGGTATTGTGAGACGAGAAGCGTGTGGAACTACCATCATTTAATATGCACAGGCCGGTCTGGAGAATTATGTGCTCCAATAGAGTACCTCTATTGTTGTTTACAGCTGAGCCCCAAATGGTGTTTCAGCCGTTGAAATCCCCAACAACAAGCACTGGGGTGTTAAAAAATTTTATTATATTAATTATTTCTCTAGGGGATATGTCCTGATTGGGTGGTATGTAGAACGATAGGATAGTGAATTTTATATTTAGTTTTATTTCAACTGCTATAATTTGATACTCCGAGTTTACCGGGATTAATTTGTGAGGAATATTAGATTTGATAAGTACTCCAGCTCCTTGTTTTGAAGTGGTATTGTGTGAAGAGTTTACAAAATAACTAGTGAAGTTTCTAGGTGGAATAGGTGTAAAACTGTATTGGCAATGTGTTTCTTGCAATGATATGAAACTTGGATCCATTTCCTTTAAAATTAATTGGAAGTTGTGATAGTTGTTGCAGAAGCCGTTGATGTTCCATTGTAGAATTACAAAGTCCATTTTAAGTTGTCGAATAAAAATGCGCACGAATGTACGCAATTTGTATTGGACTGGAACTGTGTGTTGAAAAATTGGGGCAGTGTTTGTAGTGGAACTGCATACAAACTTTGTATTGAAAGTCAGCCGTTCTGTATTGCGTGTACTTATTTCCCTCGATTGGGTGCATCCTGTATCAGAATGACGAAGTTCCGATGTAAAATATTCCGTTATCATTATGGACAGTCACCTAAACTAGAAGAGAAATGTCGAAGTAAAAATTGTGGACTCCCGCCGAAGACCATTCGTAGGGGTGAATATAATGGTATGGATGAGTTGTCTGAGTGGGCTGCCAGAAACAGCACAAGAACAGTCACCCGTACGAACCATCAGCTACACGATGCCCAAGCCGATGTATGTCTTTGGGTTGAGAATGCTAATTACGGGTTAAGGCTCTGTGGTTTATCATAAATAAGCCTTACGTAGCATTATGAGTTTAGGTTACAGGCAAAGATTTGAAATGACTATTTACTGCCGATTATGTGAAGCTGCGGAGTTCAGACTATAGAGTAATTCCCTTGTAACAGTCCTGAAAGTGTTGAATGTCCTGGGTAGGGGATTCTTCTCGGTGATTCATCCTTGCATTTTTTGCATTCTTTTCTTTTTCGTTAGGAAGATAGCAATGAGACGTCATGTATTTTACCATCATGGCTGAACACTTCCTCAAACCGAACAACCAATCAAATGAATTGAAAAATGTTTTTGTTTTTATCTGAAAACGCAATAGATCATGAATTGAAACATAAAGAAATACTACTCTGGAAATACAAAGCTGGGACGTTACTACCGAAGTAAATGAACTCCTAAACTGTATTCTCTAAGAAGAAAGAATATGAAGCAATGCGAGTCATAAAAATAAAATAATTGATGTTAATATTTTATTTACCTTAAACTGTTTAAAAATTATTTTGTAATTAGAAAGACTATTTAATTTTTGTTAACTAAAAGAAATATTTATAGTATCTTTGCATTTTTTCAAGAAATGAACTCAAAAATATTTTGAAAAACAGTTTTTTTTTATGAAACAGATTTAAACCCATATTATACTCTTAGTTCTAATATCTAATTAATCAGATTGGAGAAAATAAAAATGTAAATTTTAGTACATCCAATTAAGAGAATGAGCAGAAAAAATTTTAATTTTATCATTATTTTGAAAAAGATACATTCAATCGTTGTGGATCAAATCAAATAAATCTTTACAGATTCTCAGCTCACGTCTGAAGCAGATGGTGACTGAACAATCACCACGGTGCTTCGAATCACCGTACAAAAGTTATTAAGTTTAATCTTGGTGATGTGACGTTTAGGCAGTAAATGTTCTCGGATCCATTCTTTTGGCTACTCCTCAGCAGTCTGAAGAAAGCAATCGTACATGGCCAGCTTTCGCCTAATGGAAAGGGAATTAGCATAACCCTAGGTTACACATTTCAATATCAACTTGTCTAAGTTCTGAAAGTTTTTTCCTAGAGAAAAAAACCTTCCTCGGAAATTCGGCAATTCTAAGTTTCAACTTTAAATAATTTTACAATGATAGCAATGCGATGACCACAAAATTCTATTTGAAATTCTAGAATATCCGAAATTAATTAATTAAATATTTTGAAAAGCTCTATTTTAGGTTTTATAAAATATTCTAGTACACTAATTTAACACGTTCACCCCGGCGCGTACCACCGGTGGCCCGCACTAGACTGCCTCATCGGGCGGCGTGTACCACCGGTGGCCCGCACTTAATCATGCTATTGGAACACAAGTAATACCAAATATTTAGATCTTTAACAGATCGACTGTCGAAAAAAAATACCTGAGAGTCACACTGTTCTATTTCACTTTCCATTGTATTGTTACTAAACAGCTGCCGTCCGATAGAGCGAACCATGAATTTAAGCGCCGGCGTGAACGTGTTAAATATGGTTGAATATTAGTATAAATAATAGGATTATTTCAAACATATCTTGTAATTGCACAATTTGTTCGAAAAATGTTAACGACGATATATTAAAATTAAAATATTATTTAAATAATTTATTATAATATATTCTATATAAAAATAAAAAGAAAACCATTAAACTGTTTCCCATTTAAGAAAGAAGCCAGGCCGTAATCCTGACTGAAGGGTTGTAATGGCCAATTATGTATGTATGTTTCCCATTTAAAATTAAAAATGAAAACCTGAATTGAAGTACTTACGAAGTAGAACAGCATCAGGGCAAATAACAGCTAAACGGGCGGTCATAAGATAAGTTAACATTTTTATATCATAGTGATCACAAAGTCCAGCTTGTACGTGATCTAAGAATTGCATAACATCTACTCGTTCTAATCCCTGTTCCAACAATGTGTACATACATTCAAACGCTGCTTTCCTAATATCTAACCCATCATCAACAGTGTGCTTGAAAGGACCCATTTCCACTTCTCTTATAAGTTCGCTCTATAAAAAAAATATTATAAATGTTAAATTATATTATAAATAAAGAACACTTTACTTGCCTTTACTTTTGTTTCAGAATATAACCATGGTAAAAGTGTAGGAAGTAAATCTCTCACAAGACTTGGTTTATTATGAACAGCAGAATTAAATGCAACTAATGCAACTCTTCGAACCGAAGGCTCCGGATCTCGTAACAAAAATAAAAATTTTCCGATATTTTGCTTAAGAAGCACGTCAATTGCTTGAGGTTGGTCGGAAATGGTGAATTTAATTGCAGATACTACAACCGTGCGCATAAGTGGGCTTTCTGATACGAGAGCTTCCTGAAGTCTTGGCAACAGTTCATCTGGACTTACAAGGACTAATTTGCCTAAACACTCTGCAACAACGTTGCGAGAACCCTCCTCCTGGCATTCACAGTGTTTAAACAATTGCTCCCATATGGATGGAACAGAAGGTAGCAACTGGGAAAGTCCATTTGGTGTAATTGAAAGTGATGATATAACTTCCTTTAATGAGTGCAATAGTAAATATTGTCGTCGAGGTTGAGCTTCAATTTCATTTAGAATAAGGGGTAAAAATGTTTGCAAGCTGCCTACAGCAACTGCTCCTAAAGCATGGCTCGCTGCCGCTTTAACGTCTTCTGATGTGGCACTGAAGCATTCTATAATAGTTTGAGGTAATGAAGGAATAGAACTTAAATCAAAATGTCTGCCAATTTCTCCAATTGCCAATAAGCAAAACACAAGCTGTGTATCCCCAATTACTGTTCTCTTTTGGAGATCTCCCAATAATTGCGTAGCTAAGGGAATTGCCTCATCAGGACATTGTTGAGTTAAAGCTGCGACGCACTTAGCCAACGAATGGTAGGCTTGTTTGTGAAGTTGATCATGACTGGTATTGTGACATATACCTGCAGGAAGGGGTTCAATCATTACAGGTTCCATGAGTTTCTTCAGCAATGAGTGGTAGTCCAAGTTCGGTAGGTTCGTTTGAACAAGCGCTTGGAAGAGATCATGAGTACAAGATAAAGCAGAACCCTGTAAAAAAAATTCAATAAAAATTAGAAAATATAAAAATATTTAAACTGTATAAAACGAAATTTTTGAACTTTTAAATATTCTATAAACATTTAAGACTTACTGTCGAAGGAAGAATTTTTTAAGAAACTTTACGAATTTACTTAAACTCTGTCGTTTCTTAGTTAATGTAACCACTCTTGTGTAGGAGTTCAAAAAAGCTTTTAAAAATATAAACATCTAAGAGTCAGACATATTTCTTTTTACAAGACGATATTTTATAAAAATTATACAACTTACTACACTATAAATTTAGTTTACTTATTTTATATCTCGGTTCAAAAAGATTTTTTTGAAGGTCGAAGTGATAGTTCCTTCATAGTTATGACATTTGTTCCTCGTGGTGTTGCGGTGGAAAGACTGGCAGTATCCTCGAAGGATGATCCTGCTATCTGCATGTTACATTTACTCTCGCAGCTATCAGTGAGACGGCAGCATTGTCTATGGTAGAAGTGGAACAATTTTTAACTTTTTGTATTCCCATAAACTCCTTCCTCGGTAATACAAGATATGAGATCAGGAAATTGTTTCATATGGGTAAAATAAGTCGTCTGAATAGCGATTGGGACAGGAATAGGTCTTGTTTTATTAAGTATAAGCAAAACATTAAGGGCCAGTTTTTTAATGCAAGTTTAAACTCGAGATTAAGTTAATCTCCAGTTAAAGTTAATCTTTCGTTATACCCCATTTACACTACAGCGAAATCTAGTACTTATGAGATTTCGAGCCAAATCTAGTTGATTTTAACTAGATTTCCCGTACAAAACAAAATCTACTTATTTAGTAGATTTCGGCAAAATCTACTCAAAATCACGTAAAAATAGAAATGCAACTATGTGTTTTGCCAAATAGTACTTAAAAATACAACGCTCCACAGGGAAAAAATGACATTTCAATTTAAAAATACATTTTCTAAATGTTGTAAAGGGTCCGCCAAATAACTTTTTTTTGGAAAATGCTGTAAAAAAACTACTAAATATTTTCTCAAATTTATTTTTTTATTTGGAAGTACAATCCTTCCGGTTAATAATGGAAAATAATTTCATTCAAATGGCAAAAAAAATCATATTTTCAGATGAAGCTCATTTTGATCTTGGCGGGTATGTAAACAAGCAAAATTGTCGCATTTAAGGCACAGAAAACCCGCACGCATACATTGAAAAGCCGACGCACCCAAAACGAGTAACTGTTGGGTGCGGATTTTGGTCCAGAAGCATAATTGGGCCATTGGCCGTTACAGTCAATGGCGATCGTTATCGGACCATGTTGAACGAATTTTTGTTCAAAAAAATTTAAATTTAACCTCTGCCGAAGCGCGTTCGGTTAGAAATTTTTCTACCCAATTACAGTCCAAATTCTATTTAACAGTCATTTTGGCCACGACCGTAGTAAATTTTGTGTTTAACGATATTGATTGGCCCTGCCTATCGGGTTACTTTTATCTCAAGGGAGATTTCAGAGAAAACTGATCAATGGTGTATTGGTAATGTTTTCATTTAAATAGTGAAGCATATGTGGCCGAGAAATTTACTGGTTGTTTACCCACTCACCCACTTTAGACAGAAATAGTCAGTTTCGATTTGTGCGAGCTTCCAGTGCGAGATATCAAATGCTGGGGTCTAATCACGGCAGTCGATATCGAGGTATTTTATGTCAGAGCAGACGAATTTAGCAAGAAATCTTTTACCAAATTGAGGGCAAGGAAGAATTACATCAAATAGGCTATGGGAAACACTTACCGTGCGTTTGAATTAGTTTGGCCCACCAACTAAAAATGCAAAATCGTGGCATGAGGTATATTATATAAACAAAGTTTACTTTTATATTTTTCAAAATTTTTATTATTTTTTTGTTCTAAAGGTTTTTACAGATCAAAAATTTAGTGTTAAGAAAAATATATCATTAAACAAAGTCTTCGTGAATCATATGAAGAAATTCTTTTGACGTCCGCCGAGGAACAAATTCTTGAGGCAACCGGCATTGATGTTGCGGTTGAAGGATTATCCAATAAAAATCATTCGGTTGCCACGAGAATACCAATGCAACTCCTCCTAACGACATAGATCAGACAACACAATATTTAATGAACAGAAGCCCTGAATCGGAATGTGACAGCGAACACGAAGGTTATGAAGTCAGTACATCAAAATCAGCTTCTGAATGTATTGGAAAATTATAGTGGACGCCAAAATAAAGAAGACCAACCAACAAAGAAAAGCTCTAAATTATCTACTGAAAGCGTAACAAATCTTGAGCTTTTAAAGTCCAATATATCGAAAATGGAAGAGCAGCAAAAGAATATGGCTTCCATGCTTGACCGATTAATACAATTAAAAGAACGATCCCTCAAACTAAAAGAAGAACAACACTTTGCCAATATGAAAATTAAAATGATTGATCTTGAAATAAAATCTATTGAACTCAATAAAAAACATTTTGCTTAATAAAAATTTTGCTACCATTTTAGCTGGCAAGGATAGTATTGTCTGCTAATATGTATGAAGTTGCCTTCATTTTCAGATTCCGATGAAGATAAATATTCCAGCATCAATATTTGTTCAGTCATTTAATATTAAAAATTATTGATTCCGAGTTACAAAAACAATTTACTTTCACAGCTTTTATCATTGTTTTATTTACAAAGATAAATATATGTTCTGAATCTATTACAAATTCAATAAAATCTTTTGCAATCGATTCGATAGCTATCGAAAGCTATAATGTGACAATTTTATAGGTATCGTATTTTATTTTTGTTCGATAGGTCATTCGATATCGACAGCGGTGATTAGATCCCTGTGTTATTAATACGAGCAGTTGTATATTCGCAGATTATGTTAACCAAGGCTTCGCTTATAGCCCAAAAGGTAGTCTTTGGATGGGTTCTTACTGGTAGAATTCTACAGCTGCATTCTTTAAATTCTATTGCTTCGTTTTTCAGTCATTTGAACTTGAAGGACTAAACCTGATATCGAAAAAGTGCAAGTCTGTTGGTGCATTCGTACCTAACGCACCTAAATCTTACCAATTAAAAATAGTTCTGTTCTGGCATCAAGAACCCCGTGTTGTTGCTCAACCTTCGAGGCAAATCAGTTTCGTTTGGCATCGACAATTGAAATCACGTAGAATCCAGTAACCTGCAGATGTGGGATGTCGAAGTAGTTCATGTTCAGAATGGCCGAAACCATCGTTTAAATCCTGTACCCAGCTTGAAACACGTTGGATCATCAATAGGATCACATGCACCGAAGAATTTTTGACCAGATTTTCAAACATGCCTCGAGGCTTACGAGTATTTTCGTATGTTTTCCGTTTTTACCATCCTAACGAACACTTCTCCAAATTACTCAAATTTGTCAATTCACCCGCTTACATGTTCATAAATGCTCAGTACATGCGGAATTGTCGCTAATACTGCGCCTCATGCGGTAAGAGTTTGAGGTCTCTAAGTTTAAATCCATAATACGAACAACTGTAAGATCTGTAGGATCTTTCGAAAGAAACGTACCTCCGCTAGCTCCAGAAAGAACTACGTTAACTCGCCATGGTATAGATTTTGCTGGGCCTTTTAAAATTAAATCGGGCGTGGTTGTCGAATTACTAAAGCGATTCATTTGAACACAACCAATGATATATCTACTGACCGCTTTTTGGCAGCTTTTACTCATTTTTCCCCCAGACGAGGTTGACCCGCACATTTTTGTTAGGATAATGTTGGCGCTTCTAATAAAAGCAAAGGTACAGAGTTCTTTATTGAGTTAAAGTCACCAAAATGTTTTCTTTAGCTTTCTTTTGTTTTATGAAAAACATAAAAACTATAAATTTTTATACAAACTTTTGGCTAAAATTCATGAAATTGCTAAAATACTATATTGCCGTACTAAGACGAAGATTTATATATATATATATATATATATTATTATTATTATTCATTTATTAATTACAAAATACAATTGTTGTAACTAATTTAAAGGTGGGAATACTAGCAACATAGGCCATCGATTCCGAAAAAATAAAATAAAATTATATAGGGCTTAGTAGACTATTTTCTAAAATGAATTTAAAAATTAATTTGATGTTGTTATCACAGACATGAGTTAAAAAGCTTGAAGGTGTTTTAGTCCCAAAAATATTAATCCGGGAAGAGTTGAGTCTAAAATGTGGGTTACGGTAATATTTCTATTACATGTTGTGCAGAAAGGAGGAGATGTTTTATTTAGAAGATGCTTGTGAGTGTATTTGCAGTGGCCTAATCTCAGACGAACAATAGTTGTATTAACATTTCTCTTGCAAGTTTTCGGGTAATTTGGTTTCCTCCCAAGGGGGTTGACATTTTTGTAGGAGTGGAGGTAGTTCGACCAATTACTGTCGTGAAGATTATCTAAAAATGATGAGATAACATTGCGTATATCCTTATTTTCCCATGTGGAATATTTAAGAAGAGGTCGGTTTTTAGCATCGGCAGCAGCAGGATCTGCAAGTTCATTTCCGAGGATACCTACATGCGATGGGACCCATAAAAGAATGATTCTATTTGAACTTTTTATTAAATAGTTTCTGATCTCGTTAATTAACTGTGAATCATAATTAGTATTCCAAATAGCTTGTATAGAAGAAAGACTATCGGTGCATATAATAAATTTTGATTTTTGGTATTCAGCATATTTAACAGCCTTCAATATAGCTAAAGCTTCAGCAGTAAAGTTAGAACAGTAGTTGTTTATGTGTCCGGTTTCAATAAGATATCCGTTTTGTTGAATAGCTGCGAAAGTAGTAGAGACAAATTATTTAGAACCATCCGTGAATAAGAAGTTCCATTTATTTTTTGAGAAATGGTCGACTAGGCTACTAAATCTTTGTTTATAAACGTTGGGTGGGGTGTTAGCTTTCGTGAGATTAATCATTGATCTTATACAAGAAGATTCTTCCAACAGCCAAGGTGGTTCCGACTGTTGTTTAGAGTATATAGGGTTAATTTGTAAATCAAGGTTTTGTGATAATTTACAACATCTACCAATAATTGACTCTATTCTGTTACTTCTTTTATATTTGAAAGCTTTTAGTACCTCTCGATATAAAACTTTATTTCTACTGATAAGAAGCTTTGGAATAAGTCTGTAGGTTAAGGAAACAGTACAGTTCTCAATGGACTGTAAACCGGCTTCAGTTAATATATTGGTAATTGGGCTGGTAGGGAAAGCTCCTATTACATCCGTATTCGTATTCAATAATTAATATAATACACGTACTTTAATTTTAATAAGTGAATCGTTGTCTTTATTAGAATTCAGTTAGACAGACAATTCAAAAACTGAACAAAACCAAACAAGTTCTAATAAACATAAAAAGAGAGAGAGTTGCCATTACAGTTTAAAATAAAAGTGTTGTCAATACCGCATATATAACAGCTCCAATGCTCCGACGAACGGCAACATGATATGGTGTCTTAATTAATTTTATATGTGATGGAGAACACCAACCATAAATTGGGAGACGATAATCTATTTTAGCTAGAAGGATAGAACGAGTTATATTAACCATTGTGTGAGGAACTTTATTATGTTCAATCTGGTGTTGAGGCTTTTCCTGAGTTCTAAACAATGTTCTTTAAAAGTGAAACTCTTGTCGAAGATGATACCGAGGATGCGTAGGTGGTTTACACGTTTAATTTTTATATTTTTGTATTCGAAGTCAAATAAGTTGCAGTTCCTTTTATTACAGATATGTAAAAGACTGCATTTTTCAATAGAAAGTTTGGTTTGGCTGATATGAGGCTCCAGTTATCAATATCCCTCAGAATATTTGTGAATGCGTCTTTAACTTTGTTATTATCTTTTATTTTAGTGAAGATGACTGCGTCATCTGCATAGATAGCATGTTCTATCTGTTTATGAGCTGAAATAATTTTGTTGAGCTGATTAAAGGCAATTATAAAAAGCACCACAGATAAGGGAGAACCTTGTGGTATTCCATTAAATAGGCCAAACGTTTTTGATTGTTGACCACCCACTCTAACTCTGAATTTACGATTAGTAAGAAAATTCTTGATTATTGAGTACATTTTTTTTTGCCAATATTCCATTCTGCTAGTTGTTCAAGGATGAATGCCAACACGGTCAAAAGCCTTCTCAAAATCGGTGGATAGAATGTTAACATGGTTTTGGCTTGATAAAGATCTTGAAATGAAGTGCTGGAGGTACATATATAAGAACGTCGTCCGTACCTTGCTTTTTCATGAAAGCTACTTGATTAGCGGATATGAGATTGTTAGCTTTTAAAAACCACATTAGTCTTCTAGATATTATTTTTTCCAATGTTCTACCGATACAAGGTAATAGGGATATGGGTCGATAGCCAGTGAGAGCCGTATGATCATTTTTTGGCTTATGAATCGGAATAACAGTTGCTACTTTCCAAGCTTGGGGATAAACGTTGGATGAGAAGATGTTGTTGTAGATAGTGAGGAGCTGAACTTTTGAGCATTTCGGTAGGTTTTTTAACATCGGATGCGATATGCGATCATCACCAGGAGTTCTGTCTTTGGCTAGATGTAATGCATCTTCAAGTTCAATCATATTAATAGGGAGTTCGATTTTGTTAGCATTTGTGTTGGAAGAGTTTGGATTGTAGGTAAGAGTACAAACATCTGTTTTGCGCTTATGAAAATTTGGTGAAAAATTGGAGTCTTCTGACAGTATAGACCAGTGTTTAGTAAAACAATTGGCGACATCAGCTGGAGAGGAAAGCATAGTTGATCCCGATTTAAGATATTTGATAGACTGTGTACTTAAACCACCGGTAAGAAGCTTTATATCATTCCAAATACGTTTCGGCGTAGAGGAAGGGTTGATGTTAGATGTAAACTTTTGCATACAAGCAGCTTTACTAAGTTTTACGGCTCTTTTAAACATAGCATTATGCTTTTTATAAATTATTAGGTTCCTTTTAAAAATACAAAATTCACAATGTTAACCATATTTACATTATTTAAACTTACAATTTTCTTATATGGTATATTCCCGTCGCTTAAATTGAAATATTTTATTGCTTTTTTCCCCACTCAACCCCATGACAATATATATGTATACATATTGTTATGCAAATGGAAACGACCTAATATCGTTTCCTAAGAAAACATCGTTTAACATAAACAATAACCAAAAGCTACAAATACAAAGACCCTGAGTATGCGTATTTTCCATTTTTTTGCAATCTGGTATTTAATTACCTTTTCTGTTTTTAATCGTCTAAGTTCTCGATTAAACCAATTGTTCACATTATCTTTTTCATTTATTGTTCTCGTAATCGTAAATTTTCTTATAGTGTCTTCGATGGCTGAGTCAAAATGAGCAACTTTATTATTTAGATCATTGTCATTATTTTCTCCAAGTAATTCACAGATTTCATTATTAAACAATGTTCTATTGTATTTAAATATATTAATCTCTTTTTTGTCAGTATATTTATTGCCTGTTATATTGATTTTTATATCTATCGCTTCATGATCTGTTATCTTATTGGAAATATTATTGGTTGCTGTAATGTTTGTGTTATTTGTTATGACATAGTCTATTATTGTTTTTGTGCTTGCTGTTACTCTGGTATAATCATTGACTATTTGTTTGAGTCCATTATCACTGAAGGCACATTTCAGTCTGTTCTTATAAGTTCCTTCTTTGTTCCAGTCTATATTGAAATCGCCAGCAATTATTATATTGTATGGAAATTCAGATATTTCTTCCATTACTTCTTCAAATATTTGACAGAACTCTACTTCACTGCTGCTCGGTGATCTATATACCGCTACTATTATTAGTTGATTGTTCTTGATTGTAGCACTGTATGCACTTATCCAATAGTTGTAGTTAGAAAACTTTTCTCCAATTTTTATAACATTATATTGTTGTCTGAAATAAACAACAACTCCACCCGTCCTATTTGAATTTGAGTGCGTAATATAACTGTTATACCTATTAAGTTGTATTTCCTGTTCTTCAATATCCCGCGTTAAATGTGTTTCCGATAGAATAATAAAATCAGGGTTTTGATGATTAACTATAACTTCTAGTTGGTTGTGATTGTTAATTATGCCACATATGTTCGTATACATCCCATATATTTGCTGTGATTGTTAAACCACTAGACCCATTCTTTTCTTCTTCGTATTGAGCTTATTTTTATATACTGGACATTCTCTGTCAGTTGTGACATGATTTTCATCAAGGCCCATGTTTAGGTTTTTGTTTGCTCTAATGCAATTAACACATTTATTTATTATTTCCTCCTTGCATTCGCTAGATTTGTGTCTTCCGTGGCATTTATAACACGTCTCTTCTCTAGTGCATTCACTCGCTTTATGTCCGTTCCATCAAAAACTCTACACTTTTCCCAGCCAATGTTTAATTTTTGTGCTGCTTTAATCTCTGTGTATGTTTCTTTGTTAACTATTATTTTAGCGTTATAAATTATTTTATTGTATTTTTTATATTCGTACGATTTAACCACTTTAATTTCGTGTTCTTGCAATTGTTGATTTTGCCTCTTGATTTTCGAAATAAGTTCTTCATCATTGTATTTGAAAGACATATCCGTTATTATTATTGACATAACTCCTTCATTTGGTGTTTTAACATCATATGTTTCACCGATTTTGCTTTCAATAGCATTTTTTATTTTATTTCTGTCTTCATCGGTTTCACTTTGTATAATTATCGTTCCATTTTTCCTGTTCTCAATGTTTGTTATATTTAGGTTTACTGGATCGACATTGCTATTTAAATCCTGTTTAGTTTTTTCAATTGTTTGTCTTTCCTTCGGTTTTATTATTAAAGGAACTTGTTTCTGTACATCTGGCAGCCCCATACTTTTTTAACCGTTTCGGCAAATGAAAGTTTGTTCTGTTTATCGTTGTTATCCTTTATTACTTTTTTTTATCTCATTGCACTTCTTTGCAATATTTTCTTCAAATTTGTTATAAATATCCTTATTTTTATTCTCAAAATCATTCAACACATTACATAATTTTTTAACTTCAATTACATTACTCTCACATAGTTTCTGTGCATTATCTATTTTTTCCATCCTTTCTTCATATCCTTTTTCAATTGCCTGTAATAATTTTTTAATTTCATATTCATTTTGTTTCATTGACAACTCAAATTCTGTTTTATATTCAGCCAAGCTTATTTTGTTTTTGTTGACACCATCTTGAATTTCTCCTAATACCATATCTGCGTTATGAATATATTGTACGCAATCATCACACATATATCTTATAAACGGATTAGATTCTAAAACTTTTGAGGAATACTGATCAAGACCAGAGCATTTATCGGTACAATGATATACCCTGCCGCAAACTCCTGAACACAATATTCCTGTTTCGCCACGGATTGCTCTCTTGCACTTATGGCATTCAGCCATCGCAGAGCCGATTTTAACTTTTTGTTTTTTAAATTTAAATTATATGTTTTTAATAATATTTTTATTTCCCCGTATTTACAAATTATTTATCTATTGATATAAATAGTCTTTTTTCTATTCTTTAGCCAATAAATAAACATATTTGTTTTTATTTTGGTTTGCAATTAACGAACCCATAATCTGAACGTTTTTAAAATGGTAAAAACGTAACAATATGTTATATACTCTTCATTTATACATATTGGAAATTGGTTGAGAAAGATTTCTACATCATCCATAACAAAAACAAACAAATTATTTTAAAACTAATAAATAAGTTAAAACAAATAATTACCTGCAACAATGGAGATCTCAGTAAATGAAGGACTGATGGTAAAAATTGGTCATGAATTCCGACCAAGGCCTTTGGATGCTTCCGTGCAGCAGTTGTTAACAGAATGAGTGCATATTGAGCCACATGCAAGTCCGAGTCAGTTATAAGGGGCTGTATTTCAGCAATTGCTGTTTGTAACAATGGTGGTCCAAATATATCAAGATTATAATTATCCGCAAGTTTATTAAGCAAGTCCAAAGAATGAAGTTTTAACGACCGTTGATTCTTTCGTAAAAACGTGCCTAAAGCGGGCATGACATCATTTAGAATTGGTGTTAAATCTATTCTAAGTGGAGAGGCGGCAATCATTGTAAGTGCCTTAACACAACTCAATCTAGTTACTTCGTTTCTTAAACGTTCCAAAAATATTGGCAAGCAGGTTACTAATTCCGATTGTAACAAATCTCCCATATTTGCAACAATTTGACCCATGCAAGCAATTGCCCTCTCTTTTACTTCTTGATCAGCATCTGTAGCTTTTAATTTTTGTAAAGTTGCTGAATAAACTTCAACTGCAAACTGTGCAATTTCAATTGTGCCAATAGCAACTGAGTTGTTCTCTAAAGGACGAATGACCTTTACAAGTTGTTGAAGCACAATTAATCCTTCAGTTGCTATTTTGTAAAAAGAGTCAAAAACAGCTGATATTACCAATGGCACCAATACGGGTATGTGATCACGAAAAACTTGGGACTGATGACCTTGCAATAAGGAACACAAAAATCCCAAGGCTTCTATTTTCATATTACTTGTAGAATTTTTATCGCTCAAAGAGAAACTTATACCAGGAACTATATTGTCTAAATGTGATCCCAAAGCACCTGGTAACACATTCAAAAGTTCTCTTAATAATAAGAAGCAATCCTGACGAGTTTTCATTGACTTTTCTTTCATTAATGGGTAAGTTGCTTTAATAATATGAGGTACTTGTTCCATAAGAAGAACCAAAATAGATGGAACTTGTTCCATTGAATCAGGATCATGTGAGATTTCATCAACAGAACGTGAGTTTTTTAACAGAGCAACATATGCATGAAATATATCTGATTTAACATTTTCCTCCCGTTCCTTAAATCGTGATATTAGTGCTGGACTTAATTCTCTATAAAAATCTTCAATCATATCATGGCGTGTAGCTATTATTGATTCGAGGCATTTTGCTGCTGCGCGACGTACTTTCCAACTCATATCGTCATCATCACTGTATTCTTCACTGTCAACATATTCTTCTTCTTCAGTATCCATAGCAATATTGGCATCAACATCATCTGCTTCGTAATTGTAGTTAGGATCGTATGTCAAGTATTTTAAACAAAGTTCTAAGATCTATAAGAAAAATAAAAATAATAAACATGCATTTAAAATTAATTAGTATTTTAGAATATATTAGTATAATTGAAGAATAACACTATAAAAAATTAAATACGCTCCAGTAACTACATAGTCTACAAGTCAAACTCAAAAATATATTTTATATTCCTTGAACCCTACAAAAATGTTTTATTTGCAAAAGCCATTTTTTTTTTTAATTTGTTATAAAAATTAAAAAGTTAATAAATTTGCCGATAAACAACCAGGGTCGATAAAAAATATGGCAATATTTAAAATATAAGTTCATTTGATAAACAAAAATGTATAAAAATAGGTAGTGAGTGTATACTCTTTAAATAATAACTACGGCGTTTTTGTGCGATTTTATCAAACGAAGTGTCAATCTCTTCCCAAGAGAATGGTCTGTCAACACGTATTATAACCTTTTTAATTAAATTAAAATTTGCACAGTCATCGTGTAGCATTCAAAGCGTACGGTTGTTATTCGATCTCTTTCTTCTTGATCTTCTCTGAACACGTGTATCTCTGTACCGTTACATTCTCACAGTTACTTTGCCTTAATTTTATTATTTTTCTAAATTTCTTATTTTTTCTCGCTTTTGATTGTGATTTTTACAAACCTTCAATAAGAATTCGGGCACATTTTTATTGACACCATGGCTCCGGATCCTCCGGACAAATTCTCTAGCAACGGATTCCCTGTTCTGGCCTAAGAAACAGAAACTTACTGATTATACCGATCTACCCACTCCACAGAACAGCATTAATAATAATAATAACCCAAAATATGTTCTAATTTCTTCGACTGACCCAAAAAAACCACTATCTACTTTTAGTCCGTTTGCTTTAAAAAAAGGCATAGAATGTATCTCCACTGAGTATACATCCATAACCTCACTTCGTGATGGAAATTTACTAATCCTCACGCGCAACACTCGCGCTGCCGACAAATTTATAAATGCCAAGTTTCTTGCAAAATTTATGTTCAATTTCGTGCAAATTTCATGATACATTAAATTTCGCCAAAGGCGTTGTATACGCACCCTGTCTCGTAAATTTTCCAGAGCAAGAAATAGTGCACGAAATGAAGTCAAGGCGTCACCAGTGTTTATAAATTTACAAAACCTAGTGAAGACGGTAACTCACGTATTCCAACTGGTAAGATTATCCTCACTTTTGATCTTTATCGCCTTCCACAAATGTAAAGTAGATCACTGCATTCCGAACCCAATGACATGTAAGAATTGCCAAATATTGGGTCACACCAAAAACCATTGCAACGGCAATACTACATGCTCCACATGCAGTCTCCCTCCCAATGATACCGAAAAGTGCACCCAAACACTCTGCACAAATTGTTCTGGGGAACACTCATCTGCCGATAACAACTGCCCCCGTTACATTCAATTAAAGGAAATATTGAAAATAAAAACAAAGAATTACTGTAGCCTAGGTAAAGCCCTCCGGAAATGTAGAGAAAATAATCCCATTCAAACAGAACATAACAACTCCTACGCATCAACAGTCTCTGGCCCCCTTACTCTACAAAAACGTGTAAGCAGCAAGCAACTTATCGATAATACAATCTCATCTTCAACAAGTAATGTATCTGGAAACTACCCCACTCAAACATCCCTTCAACTTAAAGTCAATACACCATCTACCTCAAAGCAAATTTCACGAACTAACGCTAAAGAAACAGCCCAAACCAACAACATCAATAATCTAGACAACCTCAAACCACAAAAAAACATTATTTCAACCGAGAACAACTACCAAAAACAAAATATCTCTATCACGGACCAATTTAAGTCACCTATTTCAGACTTAACTCAATCTCTAATTGCTAATAATAATTATTTTATCCCGAAATCGGATGAAGAAGACTCCGACGAAATATCAATGGATCTACCTTCACCTTAACTTTTCTCATACCTCTTCCATCTTTATAAACGTCTTTTACTTTAAACCTAATTCACACTAATATACATATTGTCGTCGAATATCCAAAAGTACGTATCATCAAAAAAATTAAAATCGAGTTTTTGATTGATTATGATTCGTAAGGTTATCTGACATATCTCCACCAATTTTTAGGCCTTTGCGACCAAAAATAACGTTCTTATGTCAATAATTCAAAATGACGTATCAACATATGCAAGGCAAATTCAATAAGGTAACCGTAACTCTACAACAAGTACAACAATGCAAAAACAACACGCATTTTGTTTTTGTTAAACTTCCATTCGGATGTCAAAATAGGAAGAAAAAAAATGGAAAAGAAAAAAAAATTAACAACAACACACAAACGCACAACAAACACACACAAATTTTGACAGCCCAAGACCAGTCAGCTGTTTCCTCGGGGTCACTTGTTATAAATTCACTTTGAACATATGCATTTTTTACAAGTCAAATGAACGTATCATCAAAGCACGCCTTGATTTTTGCTTTGTTTGTAAGCGTTGATAATTTTTATTATTTTACAGCCAACTAAAAATTGAAATAGAAGTGAAAAAAGTGTGAAAAAAGAAAAATGTGTTCTATTGTAGAAAGTATTTATGATAAAAGAAAGAAGAAAACAAAATGTATGGACTAAAGTATGAAGGTTTTTCAAAGGGAAGCGTTTGCGAAAGAAAGCCAAGGGAGATGAACGCTGGGTGTACTTGTAAATATTGGGAAAAAAGTACAACACGCCATTGTGCTATTTTTTCCGAAAGTGTGAGAAAAAAAATATTTTTACGTTTCTGGCAAATGTCTTGGGACCGAAAAAAAATTTTTTTTTTAAACCCTTGGATTATCATTATAAAGAACTTAAATTTAAAGAGCACATAGAGTACATCTGTAAAAAAATTGGTAGGAAGATAGGTTTTTTCAAAAGAATCCGAAAGAATATCTCTACACTAACACTACTCTATAATACAACAATAAAACCACATTTTGAGTTTGGGTCAACAATTATCTACACATGCTGTAATGAATCGTCAAATGACTACAAAAGTTACAAAACAAGGCAATGAGAACAATATTGAAATGTACCAGATACACGTCCGTTCGACTCATGTTGAATATACTAAAGTGGTTGAGCATAAAACAAAGGTTAAAATTAAACACACTTATATTTATTCGAAAAATTAAACGAGGAAAGGCGCCAGAATACTTATGCGAACAAATAAGATATGTTGGAGATGTTCAACCCTATAGATTGAGGAATGCGAAGACTTCAGATTAAAACAGGTTAATACGACCGGCAATGCAACTATCACTCTTTTACAAAGGACTAAAACTATATAACTCCCTGTCAAATAATATTAAAAATGAACTGACTGATCATGAATTTAAAAGACAATGTGTAAGTTTTGTTAAGAATGATGTAAATTTGAGAAATATTTTTTTTGTGTTAAATTCTATATTTTTATATTATTGCGATATTTCAAAGTATTCAAGAAATACTAATAAAGATAATAATAATAATAATTAATCAGAATGAGTAGTTAGAAAATGGGAAAAAATACTGAATTACATAATACACAAACGGCTCCGAAAAACCAAAACATTTTGAGAACTGATTTAAAAAGAAATACCACCCAAGCAAAACGTTATGAATCCCGCGGGTATTACTTGAATAATTAGTTAAACGAAGTTCCCAAGCTAGAGTCTCACTACCGCCGTCAACACACAACTAAACTGTACTTTCAGGCGGATTTTAAATCTTACAGACACGTATATTCCAAGAACTGCGATTCACACGAAGAAAATGAAATCTCTTCTGTATCTTTTCCAAAATTCGTGGAAGTTTTAGGAAATCACAATTATTGTATTTTCAAACCCAGAAATGATAAGTGTGATATTTGTATATCATATGAAGCAAAAATATAGGCCTGTTCGTAAATGCATTACTGCGCTGCATATTATGCGCATCATGTTCATAAATGCAAATCTTGGCAGCACTGCAGCTGTCAAATGTTCGTAAATGCAACATTAAATTATATTTTGCGCAAATAAACACAAAACACTAATCATAAAAATGGCTGATACATTGAATGAGTGAGAGAGAGAATGAGTGTTTTAACAATAAGTTTCTTTTTTTCTTCGTTAAATGTCTTCTTTTTTGCACAAAGTACACATTTAACAACATTTTGTCATTTGCTTTATTGTCCAGTTCAAAAATCAAATTTATTAATAATTTTTCCATTTCTGCAGTGTTTGTTCGTTCGTAAATGCAAACAAATAAATCAGCAAAAAGAAGCATCAGCAACATGTAATTAGCAGTGTGAACGCAAAATAATCATATTATGCAGCGCAGTGATGCATTTACGAACAGGCCCTATCTCACAAGAGCAGTATGGTAGCAACATAAACCAAATATAAAATATGAGAGAAGAAAAAATAAACGATGTAGAAAGTGCTAAGGCAGGTTTATGCTCACTATTGTGTATGGACGTGCAAGCTGCAAACTTATTCCACAGTCAAATGCAAATTCCTCATACTACAAAATGGAATTGCAAGTTCACAATTTTACTGTATACAATATCGTTACTCATGAAACTGAAGGAAGCCTTGTTGCGTCGACTTTCGCCACTATCCTCATTAAACATTTAAGAAACGTAATTCTCCATACGCCAAATTTTCATCATATAATTATATATTCAGACGGATGCTTTTACCAGAATCGCAGTGTAATGTTATCTAATGCTTTGATTTCCTTTAGTGTTGAAAACAACATCACTATTGAACATAAATGTTTAATCGTAGGGCACACGCAAATAGAGTGTGATTCGACTCACTCTCTTATTCAACGAAGAATAAATAACAAGAAAATAAATTTACCCTCACAACTTGTTGACCTAATAAAGGATTCTCGTAGAAAACGATTTTCTCTTAACGTTCATTACATTAAACATGATTACTTTTCTTAATTATGAAGCCGTTTCTAAGCAATACTCATCGATTCGACCATTATAAAATAAATATTTATAACTTTAAGCAATTATTTAAAATTTTAGGGAAAAAAATTGGAGAGCCTACGGTCAATATGATCCGTGCTTTAGCTTATGATCCATCGGGAACCATTTATTTCAAAACTGATATTAAAATTGGAATTCAGCAATCCTAATCTCTTGCATCCTGAAAGAATAAAAATTTCTAAAAAGAAATGGCAGCATTTACAGGATCTTAAATTATTACTTCCTTCCGGATGTCATTATTTTTATGATGATATTCCATTTGGAAATTGAATTATGTTGCTTTTTGTATATATACATATATATAAATATATATAAATCCATTTAATCTTTCATTAAACTAAAAAGAATTAAAATATTATTTAATTCCTTAACTTTTCCACTTTTGTTAAAAAAGCATTTATTTATGATGATACGTACTTTTGTTTCAGAAAACACAAGTACAAAAAAACGTAACAAATATAACTTAAAAAATATTTCGAAAAATGTAGTTTTTACTCTTGAATTTGTTTAGTTGTTCTGTTTTAATTCCATATTCATTGAATTGTTTCTATATATCGATGGCTTAATTTAGAAAGGTCTTATCTTACATTTTCAGTACTTTACAGGAGAAGGAAAAAACTTAATAAAATCTAAAACAAAAATGTTATGTTATGTTTCTTTTAATTACTGTAATTCAACTATTCGTTAACATAGAAACCTGAATTTTTCCAAGGATGTGTATGGGGGTTTTGTCTACCAGAATATGTAAAAACCCCGATTTAAAAAAAACGAGATACGACCTTTCTATATTAAGCAATCGATATGAAGTATTTTTTTATTTTATAACGTTATTTGCTTTTCCTGTAAAATTAGAAAAAGTGATGTTACGTACTTTAGGATTTTCGACGACGATATAGTACATATTCGTTCATACATATTATCATGGAGTTTATTGTTTTACAATGGAATATCAATGGCTTTAGCAATAATTATCAGAATCTTCAACTACTCACGAGAGAAATAGACCCTTGTTTCATTTCGCTGCAAGAAACACATTGTCCCTACAACTCCAACCCCATTCCGCCAAAAAATTGCACCGGTTATTTTGTTAACTCGACGGATAATACCTCAAAACAAGGTGCTGGAATCTTCATAAAGTCCAATGATAGGCTATCCATTTCATGAAGGCTATCCATTTCGTGGTTTCAAAAGTATGGGACTGGAATTCGACATCTGTCAAACTAAGTTGTGAAACCAATTTTTTTTTTCTTTTCAGTTGAAAGTCTGACAATGACGAAAATGGATCGCTTAACTATCACACAACGCATAAAAATGATCAAAACCTACTATAAAAATGGTGATATTGAACAGGTGGTGGACGGCAATTCTTCGAACAAAATTTTCTTCAGCGATGAAGCACATTTCACACTCGGTGGGTATGTTAATAAACAAAATTGTCGTATTTGGGGTTCTGAGAATCCCAAGTAATTGTAGAGAGGCCATTACATCCAGAAAAAGTCACTGTTTGGTGCGCTCTTTGGTTCGAAGGCGTGATTGGACCTTACTTCTTCGAAAACGACGATGGAACGACTATCACCGTCAATTCGTCATATGATAACCGACTTTTTTTTGCCTGCTATTGAAGAATACGACTTGGAGAATATGTGGTTTCAACAAGGCGGTGCCACATGCGAGTTGTGTGCGAATATGGCTTTACTGCAAGAGACATTTCCTGGCCGCGTAATTTCTCGTCGTGGCGATATCAACTGGCCACCAAGATCATGCGATTTGACACCATTAGACTTTTTTGTGGGGCTACGCGAAAGACCTATTTATGCAGATAAACCTTCAAATCTTGGGCACTTAAAAACCAACATTGGTCAAGGTATGGCTGAGATACCGCCCAATATGTGTAAAAAAGTGGTCGAAAATTACCTCAAAAGATTCAATGCTTGCAACACTTCGCGTGGAGGTCATTTAAGTGATGTAGTGTTTCACACATAATGTCAACGTTCAAACTTTACAATAAAAAAGAATTATCATGAAAAAAATATTTTATATGTGTTTTATTTACGTTTACTTTTGAAACCACGAAATGGATAACCCGATACTAACAATTAACCGTGTCAAAGAAATTTGTGATTTTAAGGAAAATGATTTTAAAGCAATTTCCGCCTTGAAAACAAATATTTTAAAAAAGGAAGATGAGACCTGGGTTTCAAATTTGAATATACGGCATAAAACGGCTTTTTTTTGTATCCACCAGCTATTTCTGAGCAAGGCAATGATTGGGAAGAAATAAAAGAGTTCTGCATAAATGAAATTGAAAACTCTGAACAAAGTAATTCTGAATTAATTATTAATATTAATAATTCTCCTATCCCTTTCCGTCCCTGCCTACACAAATGTGTAGGAAAATTTAGGGTATTTTGGAGAGAAATTTTTAAATTATTATTTAGCTTTTTCTTATTGAATTATATGTCCTCATGTTAGTGGTTATCCCTATTTTGTCCTGTAATAAGTTTTTTCGCCGCTTTTTTTAGTATTTGTGATTGAGAGTGCAATAAAGAATATTTTTATAGTTTGTGGAAAAAATTTGTCTCTCAAAGCTCAAATACCCTTTCCGTCCCAGCCTACACAAATGTGTAGGAAAATTTAGGGTATTTTGGAGAGAAATTTGTAAATTATTATTTAGCTTTTTCTAAATGTATTTATTATACAGTGGTGGCCACGAATTTAAGACACGACATATGATGGACTTATTTGTGATAATTTTGTGATAATTGAGAAATCTCAAGAAACCCATGATATGTTGGAAAAATATACTTTGGAGTTTTGCCGCTTCGGCTCTGATGGAAAGCAGTACGTCTGGCGCCCTCCAAACCTAGAGCATCATCCAAAGTACACCCTAAAAACAACATGGTGGTGGAAATGTGACGGTGTGGGCAACATTTTCCTGGCATGGTGTAGGCCCCATTTACAATATAAATTCTAAAATGGACCACCATGTTTACAAAAATATTATAACAGACACAATGATACCATTCGATGAAGACAACATGCCTCCAATATAGAAATTTATGCATGATAATGACCCTAAGCACATTTCACGTCTAGTGAAGAGTTGCTTAGAGGAAAACGATATCATTGTTCTTAAGTGGCCAGCTCAATCCCCGGACCTCAATCCAATTGAGAACCTGTGGAATGATGTTGAGGAATATGTACGAACAGTTAAACCAAAAAATTCAAGCGATTTGTGGGAAAAAATCCAAAGGGTTTGGTATGCAATTCCAAAGCAACGTTATGTGGCATTAGTCGAAAGTTTAGCCGGGAGATGTGCTGCTGTGATGAAAAATAAAGGATTTCCCACTAAATAATAGGTTTTTTTTTATGAAGCTGAGCTTAATTTAGAGAATAGTGTTATATTATGCCTATGTCTTAAATTCGTGACCAGGATAAAATTTGTGTTTATGTATATAATATGTAAATAAAAATTCTTAACCGAATATAGGTAAGAAAATATTATTAATTTTTCTTCATAACATTAATAAAGTCTTAGAAAAAATATCATGGACCCATAATTTTTTCGATAAAATATAAAAATTATCTCAAATAACTCAGTCATATGTCGTGTCTTAAATTCGTGGCCACTACAGTATGTCCTCATGTTAGTGGTTATCTCTATTTTGTCCTGTTATAAGTTTATTCGCCGCTTTTTTTAGTATTTGTGATATAGAGTGCAATAAAAAGTTTGTTTTTTTATTATTTTATTAAAATTTTTGTATTTTGACTAAGTAAAAGCCCAAGACACTCATATGTGTATGTCCTTTTTCTAAAGACGCCAACTTAATATGGACATAAAAAATGCATTTTTGAGTTTTTTAATGGCAAATTATCACATACCAAAAATTTCATTGAAATCCTCCAATTTTGAAATTGCTTGGGACGGAAAGGGCTATATTACCAAGTACAACGCCGGATTCTCCAACCAACTTAACGCCTTTATCAAGTCCTTTGTCACCGAATTTATCCCCACAATTTTGCAAATATCCCATAGTAATAGCTCCAGTGAAAATCCTACAAATAGTTCATTTAATGCAAGTGCTTCAGTCAATAAAGAACTGCGATTTTTTTTCCACATTTATTAAGGCGCTCTATGACGTCAACACCAGAAAGCGCAAGGGAAGAGGTATCACGCTACTGTATGGAAAACATATTGACAGATGAATATTTTGATGTTATACAATGGTGGAAAGACAACTCCGTAAAATATCCGCGACTATCAAAACCTGCGTTGCGCATTCTATCAATCCCAGCCAATGAAATAACAATACAAATTTTTTTCTTTCAGTCGATACACATTTTGACCCAAGAACTCAACTTTATTTAATTTTCTTTAAGAGTCTTCCAAAATTTTCTAGCGTTCATATTGTTTCTTAAATATGCGTTTTTATTGCCTCTCATTTATTACTTTATTAGTCTTCAGAAGACAACAGAAGCTCCCTACCAGATAACCTCGGCAACCTGAAGGTTTAAATTTTGTACCTACGCGAAAACAAGACGAGGTCTGTCTGTTTTGTCCGGATTTATACCCAGACCACAGTTCGTAGCCCAAGAGAATAAAATTCCAAGAGCAGACTCCATCAGTTCCCCCAGCGTCGGTAAAAATTTCCCACCCACTAGAATAGCCCCATCATCGGCATATGCCACAACCCTAAAGCCCCTACTCTCCAGAAGCCTCAGACCAACATTAGCAACCAGTGTCCTATCCCCTCTCTTGTGGCTCCTAAATGGATGGTTGAAGATAAACAAATTGAAATTAAATGAAAATAAAACAATGTGAATGGAAATTAATATGTACACTAATAGTTCATTTAGAATAAATAATGTAGTAATTGAATAGGTCAACAATATTAAGTATCGGGGTTTCATAATTGAATTAAAACTAAAGGAACATTTAGAGCTATTATTACAAATTGCCGTTAACTAAAGGAAGAATTTTAACGGGCAGATAAATTGTTTTTCATTATTATAAGAGGACAAGTCAGCTTTCAACTAAAGGGACCATCAGTCGATATTTAACTTTTAAAGTTAAGTTTATGTTTAAACTTGCTATATTATATATTATTTTCAATAAGGCAACTTCAAATATAAAAAAAATATAACAAGACTGCAGAAATTAGAGAATAAGACGATGCGTTCTATATTACAACTAAACAGATTTAAATCAACTACTTTTATGTTAGATGCATTGAGATGGGTTAATGTGCGTAAAAGATTAGAATTTAACACGCTGAATTTTATTCAAAAAATTAAAATTGGAGAAGCACCAGAGTACCCAACTGAACAGCAAAAATATGTTGGAGAAGCGCAACCGTACAGATTGAGAAATGTAAACAATTTTAGGCTATATATAGTGGATACAAGTGCAATGTAGAAATCATTTTACTATAAGGGACTGAATATGTACAATAAAATGCCAATTTATTTGAAGAATGAAGGAAACATCAATTTTTTTTAGAACAAATGTTGTAAATGTTGTTAAAAATAATAATACTACTAAATAAACCTGAATTGAATTGAATTTAAAAGTATTATTATCTGCATAAAAAGCTATTTCGTGATTCTTGGGAACAGAAATAACTGAAGTATAAATTAAATAAAGAATAAAAGATAAATCTGACCCTTGTAGCAGATCCGCGGATGTTTTACGGACATCAGATAGCATAATACTTTCTGTAAATGCAATGAAAAATTAAAGGTACTAAGTTTATAAACTAGGCCGTACTCCTACAATTTCTTATAATCACGAACATGTGTAATCTGAGACCGCGGTATCCATAGCGACAAATTGTTTAATGTTATGGAATGAGGACTAGCGAATTCGTCCGTTACTGCATTAGTTTTTCAGTAATTGGTTTCCAGTTGCCTTAAAACCCGTGCTAATTTCCAAAACTTTCAATAAATGTTTACCATGAAACATTCGGATCTCTATCTAGATAATGTTAATTATTTTATTGAATAGCCCCAGGAAACATTTCAACTGTATCCCGATATTAATATCTCAAATCTCAACTCTCAAATTTTCTTCTATACTTATTTACTTGCCCTATTAATATTAAACTCAGATCAGAGATCAGATTTGCAAGGTTTCTTAAGGCCGGTGGGTATTTTCTTAAAAGCTTCATTAACTATAGATTTTAATTTAACGAAATAAAAATCAAGATTACTGAAATCAGTAATAAGAAAATTGGTCCATGACTTGGTTTCTAATCTCATTTTCCACCAATATTCTGACTCCTGTTTAGAAAGAACGGAATATTTGACCATGATCCAACTACAAGGCATTTGGAAGTGTCTCAAGATTGGAAAATATCGAAACTCGACTAAAGAATATCTATAGTAGAGGGCTGGACTGAATTGATGCTTCTTCGGGTAATACTTGGATTGAAGATAGTGGCTGTAGATAAAGAATTCCAATGTGTATATTGGCCATTGAGATTACCAAATACGAAGTACTCATAATGAGGGCTATACGAAGAAGTTAATATAAGTTGCGTCAGTTAATCATCGCTTGATTAGAAATATTGTTTGCTATATTTGTTTTGATCATCAGTAGTAAAGTATATATTCAATAATAGCCTGAGTTGCAATCAGGACTCGATCAATTTTTTATTCTCCTAAGTTTGAATTTGTGATACGGTTTCAAAACTGTTTCATTTAAAAGAAGTGAATCAATTTCAACTTCGTATAGAATATATTTTAACTAAGCAGCAGCTTACTCAGTTGTAATGCCTTGAGCATTCAAGTGCAATACATGAGTACTTTGAAAACAACTATGTACAATATCTCGAAGTTTGTCGTACTTGTCTTGACAGCTTTGTCTCTCTCTTTGGCAATTGAGTAAAGTAGTGATGTAAGACAGTGACGTATGTCCACATATTCTTGACGACTTGGGCACTTTGGGTCATCTATCCTGTGATTTATATTCTTCAAAATGTTCTTTATGCAGTTGTAGCTTGTTAATTTTCAGTGCAGGCAGAGCACATTATACCACGATTGCAATTTTTAGTATCATGACTATACATAGCATACTTGGAGCATTTATTAAGGCCCTTGTTACCTTTTAGTGGTCGTCTCCAGTAAATAGAAGTAATACAGAAGTATCTCAGTTTCATAATTTCTTTCTTATGAATTACTGCTATTCGAATATGCATAATCCACATTGGATTTTTTCACACTTACCGGCTTTATGTTATAAGATGTGCTTCAAAATGATAATCACCTTAATATTTGCACAATTCATCCAAACTATAAAATGTTATGTATGATCACCTTATTCAAATAAGTGAATAATAAGTTGGTTTTGCTTAGATGCTTTAAATGTGTACCGTTATATTATGTTCATTTAAATTTATGTCACAATGACAAGGTCAGCAATTAATCTAAGCAGAACATATCACAATTGTTATATTTTTGTAATAATTTATAATTTAAATTAAATCTCACACACTTAAAATTACTTGAAGTATAAAGACGTGATTTGCTGTGTTTCTTTGAAATTGAACTTTGCTAGTTTACGGTTACTTTTCCTGTGATCAAACAACAACTAAATTCAAATTTAAAAATATATAAAAAAAACGAACAAAATTAAGCGAAGAAGAGTTGATGAAGTCGCCGTCTAGTAGGTAGTGTGTTGGCTTATTAGGCGAAAGGCCCGAGTTCGAATCCCAGGTCAGACATCGAAATGAAATATGAAAAAATATTTCTTCGGCGACTTCCTCTCAGCAGATTTCTGGCAAAAACTCTGAGAGTAAAAATTGTCATGAAGAGCTTCTCAAAAAATCTGTCGTTCGGAGTCGACTTTAAACTGTAGGTCCCGCCACTCATATATAAAATTAACGCACACAACATGAGTGGTGTTGAGAAGCTAGGCCGTAATTCTGACTGAAGGGTTGTAATGGCCAATTATGTATGTATGTATGAGTTGATGATGTTGTTGCCTCTTCTAGGCAGAACATGAGTAAATAACAAACAGCTCTCAGAGAGCTGTCAGCCAAAACTATTATACTCCTCTACAAACAATCGATGACGATGCTGATGATGATGTTATCGTAGAAACAGCTGTTAAGGTAAAAATACCACCAATAACAATATTAAAATGTAAAATTGAACAAATACATGAAATGTGTAGAATAATGGATATAAAAGAATATTCTATACGTAAAATATCTATTGGTCTCAAACTTTTTTGCGACAAAAAGGAAGATTTTGATAAAATTCATGAAGCCTTATCAAAAAAATTCGGTCTTGAATATTTTACATATGCCTCAAAAAGCGAAAAGCCGTATAAAGCGATTTTACTTGGCTTAGATAAAACCGATCCAGCCGTTATTAAAAATCGTCTTACTAGCATGGGTCTTAAATGTATTGACGTTAAAATTGTCACTAAAACCAAAGACAATAATGAAAATATAATTTTTATAGTATATTTTGAAAGAAAATCTATAACATTAAAGGAGCTTAGGCAAAATTATTCCTCCATAAATTTTATTAAAGTTAGATGGGAATATCAGAAACCCAATAGAAATAAAGTAACCCAATGCTACAACTGCCAAATGTTTGGACACGGTTCTTGCATATGTATGGTAAAAACATTTTGCGCCCATTGCGCTGGAAACCATAAAACCGCAGACTGTAATGCTTCATTCGAGAAATGTGCTAACTGTAGTGGAGCTCATAAAGCTATGTCACCTGATTGCTCTAGTAGGGACTCTTATAACAAAATTAGACAGAGAACTCAACCAAATCGCATTAGTAAAAATACACAAAATTATAACATTAACACAAACTACAGTGCTAACTTTCCAAATACGTTAAACCAATTTGAAATGCCAAATTCATCTAACATGAGATACAGTCAACATTTTAATTAAAATACAAATAACGAAAAACTTTTTTCTTTTGAAGATTTAAAAAATCTAACTTTTGAACTAATTTCAAATTTGAGAAAATGTAGCTCCCGTGAACAACAGTTTGAGGTTGTAACAAGCCTCGCTTATAAATTCTTATACCCATGAATACAAATATTCGTACAATACAATGGAACGCACGTAGCATTCGAAATAAAAAAGAAGCATTTTTCCACTTTCTGGATAAGACTAATGTCGACATTTGCCTTGTTTCTGAAACCTGGCTAAATGATAAAACCTCAATTAAACACCAAAATTTCTACTGTTATAGAAGTGATAGTCAAGAAGGCCGCGGAGGAGGTTTAGCAATATTTATAAAAAAAAATATTCGACGCGAATTAATTTACACTATAAATACCTCTTTAATTGGAAATATTGGTATTAGAGTGTATACCCAAAACGATTTTATTGACATCTTCTCGTGCTACTTTCCTGGTGGAACTGCATGAAGTGATTCCTTGCGTAAACAATCGTTCTCATCAGACATTCGAAAGCTAACATCAGTAAGCAACAAATACATTTTAGGAGGCGATTTTAATTCCAGACATAATCATTGGGGATGTCAAAGAAGTAATTGTTGGGGCAACATTCTTTTTAACCAATTACAACTAAACCAAGCCCAAATAGTTTTTCCCCACGAAAACACCTATATTCCATCTGATCCGTCTAGGCAACCATCAACATTAGATTTTTCTTAACAAATACGGCACATAACTTAGCAGCGGTAAAAGTTATAAATGAACTTAGTTCAGATCATCTTCCAATATCTACTACTGTCAATCTTAGAGCAAATGTCGTAAATAATTTACAATAGGTTTTTAAAAAACAAATTGGCATCGGTTTCAAATATCAATAAATAGAAACCTACCTAGCCCTATTAATATGGAGGAAATAACAAATACAATTCAAATTGGCGAAATGTTAGAAACTTTTAACGATACTGTTAAAAAAGGAATTGATGAAAGTACACCAAAACGTAGAATAAAGCCAGCTGTTAAAAATTTACCAAATAACATAAAAATAATGATCCAATTTAGAAATATATATCGACGAAATTGGAAGTGGTATAGAGATATAAATGATCATCGGCAAATGACACGGCTAAACAAAGAAATCTGTATTGAAACAAATAAGTTTAGAAATTTAAATTGGAATAATATGCTAACTACTTTGGAAAAGTCTTCGGCACCGTTTTGGAAGGTTTCTAAAGTTTTAAAACGAAAAACAAGTAATATTCCTATTTTGAAAGAGAATAGCCAAGTTAGCTTTACGCAACAATAGAAAGCAAATACGTTAGCAAAATGTTTTATGACAAATCACAACATTTCATCCCGGTTAAGTGATACAAACACAATATTTGAGGCTGATAATGTAGCAAGCCAAATTCGAAGTTGCAATGTAAATCCACGATACAACTACTATGTAAATAGTCCACAAATAAAACAAATTATTAAATCACTAAAGAATAAAAAGTCGTCTGGAATTGACAGAGTAAATAACCAATGTTTAAAAAATCTTCCAAATAAAGGTATAAAATATCTCACTAATCTGTTTAATAGTTGCCTTAAATTGTGTTACTTTCCGAAATACTGGAAAATATACAAAACAATACCAATTATAAAGCCGGGTAAACCTCCTGATTCACCACATTCATATAGGCCCATTAGTCTATTGCCATCCACAAGTAAAATTCTTGAAAAAATTCTAAAAGAAAATTTTAACAATTTTATTGATGTGCATAATATACTCCCTCCGCAACAGTTTGGTTTCCGTAAAGAATATAACACTTCACAACCTTCAATAAAAATAAGAAAACTGGTAAAGGAAAACTTTCAAAATGCTAAATCTACGGGTATGGTTCTCTTAGATATAAAATCAGCATTTGATTCGGTCTGGCACAACGGTCTCATCTACAAGTTGAAGAGACTAAATTTTCCAGATGAGCTCATCAAAATTATTCAAAATTTTTTATACGACAGATACTTCTCTGTGCATATATCTACTACGACATCTCAAAAAATCAGCAGGATGTCCACAAGGATCTTGAGTTTCTCCAGTCCTTTATAATATTTTTACAGCAGACATTCTTATTTTTCCTAACTGTGTAATAGGGTGTCCCGAAATTTTTTTTTAGATTTCCCTAACGCAAGACCTCCTAAAATTTGATCGTAGATAACCAAAATGATTTTAAAAATAAAATGAAACTATATCTTCAGAGTTCTACCAATCTTCAAAGTTTGATTATATTTCGCTATCCTTAATTTCGACACCTAAACTAAATATGCCACGACTATGTATAACAACACTTTTCTTGCGACTACGAATTTGCTAGACACAGTGGAGTTCGTTTATAACGTATACCGTTTATAACGAATTAAAAAAAAATCCGGAAAAAATTGCTATAACACAGCTATACTTTGCTCCGATAAATATGCAGTAAACATCATAGCCAATTTAGAATTGGCTCTGGAAAATTTAAAATCATACTTCAATAAGTGGAATATTATCATAAATCCGGAAAAAACAAAGGCAATATATTTTACCATGAAAAGCAAGTCATGTTTCTTACCACAAAACCCTCTTCGTTTCATGGATCATGATATAAGTTGGGGAAACAATGTTAAATATTTGGGAATAATACTTGATCCAAAACTAAACTTTAACAACCATATACCATATTTATCAGATAAGATTAACAAATTAATCTATATAATGTACCCACTTATTAACAGGAAAAGTTTTCTTAATATTGATAACAAGAAATTGATACTCAAATCCATATTTCACCCTTTAATATTTTATTGTGCCCCAGTTTGGGCTACTTCAGCTAAATGTCATCTTAAAAACTTCAAATAGCCCAAAACAAGCTCCTTAAGATGTTATATAATCTTTCTTGACATTATTCTACACAACGACTCCACACATTATCTGGCATTGAACTCGTTCAGGATAAAATAAATAGATTATCTCTAAATTTCAACAGAAGATGTAAATTTTCTCAATATCTGCATATAAATGAACTCCAGCCGTAAAACTATATTCAATATACTCTAGTATAAATTTTTACACTTTAACTAGTGTCTCATAAAGGTTTTTGTAAATTTTTCCCCTCCATTTGTATATTAAAATATTATTTAAAAAGCTCACAAAATTCAAATTTATTTACAAAGTAGAAAAGAAACAATGTTTCTAAACTCTTTAATATAGTATATAAGACAATTGTAAAACAGTATTAATATATTAAATAAATAAAATAAAAAATAAATAAATTAAATCTGCACGGTATGGGTCACGGGAAACCTTTGTCACCTTATGAACAAGGACAAATTGTGGTACTTCATGAGCTGGGATTGAGTATGCGTGGAATGGCGAAAAAACTGGGAAGATCTTTGTGTGTTGTGCAAAATTTTCTCAAAAACAAAGAAAATTATGGAAAATTAAAAAGCACGGGTCGTCCAAAGGTCCTGACTGCCCGTGAAAGTCGGTTAGTCTCACGAAAGGCCTCGAATTCCATGAAAAATGTGGTAACAATAAAAGAGAAATTGAACTATCAACGCTGGCTAGGCAGCATAAGATTAAGCGTAAGGAGTTTGCGAAAAACAATATGGCAGCTAATTGGCATCGGGTAAACATTTTTTAAAAAGGTTATAAGATATTCCATACATTTTTGGGTTTGTACCTGGATACCTGGATGGACCAGATGGTTTCAATTACTTTTGGTGAGATTTAAGGAAGGATCCCTTGTTTTTTCCACACGATTTTCGGGAGTGGCAGTTTGATGGTTTGGGCTGGTTTTAGCTCACATGGTATACTGGGACTCTGCTTTCCTTCCACTCGAATGAATAGTTTGGACTTTGGTACTATTCTGCCTAAACGTTTGCTGCCTTATTTGGCCCGATTGCTGACAAAGCTTTCACCTTTCAGCAAGATAACGCTGCAATTCATGTCATCAAGTCGACCAGACAATGGTCTAAGGAGCAAAATATTAAAGTACTTGATTGTCCAGCATGTTCCCCCGATTTAAACCCCATGGAAAATTTGTGGGGACTGCTTGTGCGTAATGTTTATGCCGACAAAAAACAGTACCGGACAAAAGAGGAATTAAAAGTGGCAACCTGCTGGCGCGAAATCCGTTCTAACGTTCTGGACAGTTTAGTAAGTTCGATACCATCCCGTATTTTTAAGACAATAGACGGAAACGGGAACTGCATAAATTAAAAATGATTGATCAATGCTTAATTTAAATAAAGTTTAAATAAATGAATCACTGACCTTATCATTTTGACGCATTGCATTTTGCACTTATTTACATAAATTTAAATAAACATAATATAACGGTATACCAAACCGGTAAGGACAAAGCCGGCTTATTATTCACTTATTTGAACATAGAATTTTCTTAAATGAGGTGAACATACATACGATTTTATAGTTTGGATGAATTGAGCCAAATATTAAGGTGGCCTTATAATTTTGAAGCATACATTATGAGCTGATGAATTATTTGGTCAAACCGAGGAAACCCAAGTAAGACCATTTTAAAAGGTTGAGCATTTGTAAAGTATCATTGTACAGGAGTTGGAGATAATTTTCATTCTTATCGTCATACATATTTTTCCCCAGTTAGTCCGATGACATTTGAAAAACGGTAAGCAGTGTCAACAATTATAGGTTATAGGTGTTAAAATCAACTTAAACCCTTTTTTGAATTGGTTTTAAGTTGATTTTATGAAATACAACCTTGTTTTATGTACTAAATCAGAGATACCAGCTCTGAAATGGTAAAAATAGCTGATAAAAATTAAATAAAAACAAAACAAATGTAAAAATATAGAAAGCCGGTTGTATAAAAATGTAAAATTTCAAATAATGACGCTACAACAATAATAAATAACAATATTTTAACAATAATATTAATAATATTAATATTATTTCTTAATTTATCATATTTTTTGTTTTTTCTTAAACAAAAACATTTCTGTTCCGTCATGAATGTATGAAAGTTAAAACCTGATTTAAGAAAATTTGCAGTGTGAACGCAAAATCAGCTGATTATGGTTTTAATGCTAAAATCAGGTTTTAACTTTTGGTGTGAAAACACTATAATTTACACGATGATTTTAGCAGAGATGCTACAATTATACAACAACGACTATACAAATACTTATAATTGTATCAGGTCAACCATCAACTGAACAAAAGATATTGAAACAACCAACAGACTCCCCAAAATTTGACCTAACAACAATTCAATTATAATATACTAACGCATCTAAAAAACTCCTAGAGTAGCGTCAATAAAACAAATGTTGGAATAACAATATAGTTGACTACAATCATACAATTTCAAAATCGTACACCACATTTGCCATATATACGTATGTATGTATAATGCAACATCAGTCTAGGACGTATATAATATTTATAAGACTACTGCTTTATACAGACGCATCTGCATCAAAATATAATCATAGTGTAGCATAAGCAGTAGCGTTTTCATCAATATTTACTGCAAAAGCTGCAAATATTTTACAGTCAATCAATATCGCAACTAAGCACAGGAAAAAAATTTAATTATTCGTGACAGCTTGTCAGTCATAACTTCCATCTATAATATCAACTCCATCTTTAGTTAAATAACCAAAATTAATATAAAAAGTTAACTTAAATTCTCACAAAGACTGATGTTTTTAATCGCGAATGCTATTATATACATACATACATACTATATACATAATTTATCAATACAGCCCTTCAGTCAGGATTACGACCTAGTTTCTCACACCAGTTACGTTGTGTGTTAATTTTATGCACGTGTAGCGGGACCTCCGTTTAAAGTCAACTCCGAACTGCAGATTTTTTGCGAAACTTTTCAGGACAACTTTATTTACTCTGAATTTTTGCCAGAAATCTACTGAGAGGAAGTCGCCAAAGAAATATTTATTTATTTATTAAATATATATTTTACAAAATAAATTTATAAAATATAAATACAAAAGGCGCCTGGTATCTAAAAGCTTCCCAAAAATCTGTCCAATTGTTCAATTTCGCTTTATCTTTCACTAATTATTTATTGAACCTAATCTCTGGAAATTGTGGTACATCAGCAATTAACACTCGACTTCTTCTCTAATTAGCTAATCTACTAAACTGTCTCATTGGGCAGCGTGTGCCACCGGTGGTACACAATTGACCATGCTATTAGACGTTACGTAACATAACAAACATAACAAATATTAAATCTTTAACACTTCGACTGCCAAAAAAAAAAAAACATTTATTTTTAATAACAGTTATAATTAATAACGTCTTATAAGTATGACAGTGCCGGAGTGAAAGTGTTAAACCCCTTATAAACAAATATCGCAACTTTTTTCATAACAGTTTGCTTTTGTATGGAACAGAAGAAACTGAAGGCAATTTGTCTTTAAGTAAAAAAAATAATTTTTAAAAAATAAGAAATTAATTAAAAATGTCTATTGTCAATTTGTGTTTCATATAGTTCACAATCATCTAAATCTTCGTGAGTAAATCATTTTTATTCGACATTCTCTCACTCAAATTATTAATTACACTCAGGTCTCTATTTATGAGACGCATTCCAAAAAATAGCATAGCTTTATATAAAAACTAATGATTGGTTCCAAAAACCTGAAAAACCACATAAATATATTTTAATTTAAAAATCATAACAATGTCGCACAAAAAAACAAAAAAAAAAAAGAGATTTAAAATTGATATTTGTTAAGACTTTCCACTTTTGTGTCTCCCACAAAGGGTTAATTACTCAGAAACTACAAAACTTCACAACAAATACAAAATGTCTAAAACAATTTACAATATAAAATTATAACAAGAAATAAAGAACAAGAATGAATAAGAACAAACAATCGCGTGATGTAACCGTTATATTTTGTACATAAGAATTGAAGACTATATAAAAAGACATTGAAAGAGAAATTATCATTAGTAAAGTGATCATCAACTTGTAAACTTTGTTCTACTGCGACCAACATAATTTGAATTGTACAAAATTAAAAATAAACAGTTATATAAAAATAAAATTTCTATTTAACTTTAAAAATTAACAAAATCAATAAAATTGACAATTTATAAAAATTAAATATTTTTTTCTAATTTGTGAAAAAGTTCGGTAGTCGGTGAATTTCGGAACAAAACGTTAAAAAACGCTTTGACGTTACCACAGGGTCCTTCGAGCCGGATTTCTTAATCGGTATAAAAAAATTCGGTCTGCTAATCGTAATAGTTTTAGTCAATATGCAGAACGAAGGTAAATCGGGAAAAACTTGTGAGGTGCAAACTCCTCTATCAGATCGGAACGTTCAGTTCAAATTACACCAAAGAAAACAATTAGAAAAGCGTTTTCAATCGGCAAAAACAACTTAAACAATCTGGATACGTTTTCGCTTCATTACACCGAGATCAAAATATCGTTGTTGGATCGCAGTTATGAACAGTTTGAAGAGCTCCAATCGCAGCTAGAAATATTAGACGAAACACAACTAGATGACCCTATTCGACAATCGATGGAAGAACTGTACGCCGAGACTAAAGCAGGGTTTGTTTTTGCTTCACTGTGTTTTGCTTTTTCTTATATGTTTCACTACAGCTAAGAGAAAATAAAACAGCAAAGACAAACAGCACAGTCAAAAAACAAAAATAAACTCATTAGCTGTAGTGGTACAGTGAAATGTTTTCTACTAACGCAGTGAAGCACAGTTGTTAATTTCAAAACGATCACTATTGCTTACAACGTTTCAGCTCTTGTGGTTTCTCTTGTGCTTTTGCTGTACTTATTTGCTGCGCTGTTTTACTTTGTAAAGAACTGCTTAAAGGTTTTATATGATAAAAATGTGGGTGTATTTGTGAGAAGCATGTGTATAACCCAGAGGAAAATTTGTTAGTAATTATTGTTTCAAGCAGTGTTCGAACAAATATTGTTTACAAAATATTGTGCTTTTTGATCCCATTTAAAATGGGATTGTAGTGTTGACTCCACTTCTTTTAAGCTTCCAAATTGGGAAGCTTTGGCTGGATTTCTAGAGAAGCGTTGTCAAACCATCAGTTTCATTGACACAGCCCTCGCAAATCATCCTTCGTCATCGTCACACCAACAAAAATTGTATTCAAGCAAACAAAAGGCTTCGTTCATGGCTAGTGAACAATGGAATAAATGTACTCTATGCAAATCAGAAATCTATAGTCCCTTTAAGTGCCTAACATTTATGAAAATGCCCTCGCAATATAGATTTGCACTGGCAAAACGCAACAAATTATGTCTAAATTGTTTAGGCGTGAATCATATGATGAACAATTGTCCATCCAAACACAAATGTCAGGTTTGTAATGCTTCTCATCATACGTTATTACATCGTGAGGTGTCACAATATCAATCAAATTTGGAGTCAACAAAAGAGTCGTCTACACCTTCACCAGATAATTCACCATCCTCGTGTCAAGCAACAGAATTCAAGAGTGACGTCCTATTGGCAACTGCAATCGTGAATCTTGGCGCACCATCTGGCATCAAAATAAAAGCTCGTGTGTTATTAGACTCCGGATCACAGGCAAATTTCATTTCATCAAAAATAGCTCAACATCTACAAATTCGTCGAGAAAAATCAAATATACAAATTAATGGCATTGTTACGGCAACCGTCAAATCTCTAGGGGTATGTTCCATTGTTATTGAATCGCTTCAAAATTCATACAGCTCAACCATACAAGCAATTATTCTACCGCATATAACTAACCTTCAACCTACAAGTACCATTGAGAAAAACAAAATTAGTATACCGTCTAACATCAATTTGGCCGATCCACATTTTGAGAAATCGTGACATATTGATTGTTAATTGGTGCCAGCTTTTTTTTATGAATTACTTATGGTAGGTCAGATTAAGTTAGGTGATAATCTACCAATACTACAAAAAACTCAATTGGGCTGGGTCGTATCTGGACCAGTTTACAAGAACATAGGGGTTCATTATATACATCATTTTATGCAACAATTATTGAACCCAAATTGGACATGTTAGAACATTTTTGGTTAATAGAACATATTTATTCATCACCACATACACAAAGTACGACCGAAGAAGAATGTGAACGATTTTTTGCTAAAACAACAACTCGATGTCCAATCACCAAAAAATTCATCGTTAGATTGCCATTTAAAAAAGATCCAAACTGTCTTGGCGACTCGTATAACATCTCACGAAATCGATTTCTTGATCTTGAGAAAAAATTAAAACGAGATGTAGATCTTCACAACCAGTATTCAAAGTTCATTGAGGAATATCGACAACTAAATCATATGGCTCGTATTGAAAACTCTTTAGAATCGCGTAATTTCATCCCTCATCATTGTGTCACAAAACTCGATAACTCTACCACCAAATTACGGATAGTGTTCGACGCATCGTGTCGAACTTCAAGCGGACTTCTCCTTAAAGCCCCTTCACACTATCACACAAGTAATATGTAAAGTCTGATGAAAAAGTAAAATGAAATTCCATCCGTATTTCAAAAAAGAGAATAGTAGTCGTATGATTATTTTTTTTGTGTTTACACGATTGGTATACGACAATAATAAAGTAAGACGAGAACAGCTGTTAAAAAACATAAACAAAGTGAAAAAATTTGCTTAAAGTTTCTATTGAAATTAAAATGCCGGGAATACCTACTACGGCGTAAAATTGGAGACAAATCAACAAATTTTTCTAAATCCATTAAATTATTAATTAAATATTGAATACAATTCTAAAAATATTTTCACAAAATAGGAATAATTGTTTGTGCCAAAAATGTTTTTTGTTTTTGCACATGTGTTTTACATTTTTTTGTTTTGTTTACATAAAAATACATCCCTGATCTAATGAAATCTTCTTGTTTTTTGAAACATTTCAAAAAATGGAGAGAGCCATACGACTGTCAAATTTTCATCCGTATTTTCTCTCAATGTGTGATAGTTTCATTACATATTATGTCTAGACGATCCCATCCGTGCTCTTCTACATAAAATTTTGACAGATCATATTACTTGTGTGATAGTGTGAAGGGGGCTTTAATGACATCCTACGAGTTGGTCCTACATTGCAAGACGACTTGGCCACTATTTTGATTAGAGTTCGAGCACACAAAATTGTTCTAATGGTAGACATAGCCAAAATGTACAGGCAAGTTCTTATCGACAAATAAGATACCAGATGACAAACCATATTATGGCGAAATTCAGGTGAGAATGAAATTGATTTGTACGAACTGTTAACCGTCACATATGGAACCAGTAGCGCACCGTATTTGGCTGTAAAAGGTCTTCGACAATTGGCTATTGAAGAAGCAGTCAACTTTCCTATTGGTTCCACTGTCACTCTTAGAGATTTTTATGTAGACAACTTATTTACTGGTGGTTCAACAATCGAAGATGTTGTTGAAATTAAGAAGGGGGTAATCGAATTGTTGAAAAGGGGTGGTTTTCCCCATCGTAAATATGCATCAAACAACAACAAAGTTCTTGAAGATGTTGCAGAATGCGACAAAGAAGAAATTGTCGCTTTTGGAAAAACCGAATACATAAAAGCACTTGGTTTGAAATGGTCTCCAAGGGAAGACTGCTTTTTGTTCAACTACAATATACAAGACAAACAGTTGAAAGTATCAAAACGAATGATATTGTCACAGTTGGCAAGTGTTTTCGATCCCTGAGGTTTATTGAATCCAATAATAGTAACATGCAAAATCTTAATGCAAGACCTGTGGAAACTTAAGCTAAATTGGGACGAAAGTGTACCTCAAGAAATTTATACCAGATGGGTTTCTTTCCAGAACGAGTTGGCTTCGCTAAATGACATACGCATTTCTCGGTATGTACCTGTTATAAATTCAACAGAAATTCATGCATTTTCAGATGCCAGTACTCAAGCATACGGCGCGTGCATTTATGCTGTGACCAACGCAAATGGTGAAGTTTCGTCGTCGTTATTATGTGCTAAATCTAGGGTAGCACCAACAAAAGAAAAAAGTTTGCCAAGATTAGAGCTCTGTGCAACACTTTTACTATCAGAATTGCTACATTATGTCTTGAAGATCTTCTCGTTGCAGCCTAAAAACATTCATTGTTGGTCCGATTCGACCATTGCGTTAACATAGATAAAAGGTGAACCATATCGTTGGTCACAATTTGTTGCTCATCGAGTAACAAAAATCCAAAATTTGACCAAAACATTCACATGGCAACACGTTCCATCATCAAAAAATCCAGCTGATATAGTTTCGCGAGGAGCAAGTGTTAAAGAATTAATCGGTAATCGGTTATGGTTCCAGAATTCATCAAACAAGACAAAAATTTATGGCCGATCGCACCTTCTGCTTGTATGGACAACATCCCAGAACAACGTCGTCGTAAAATCGCTTTAGTGTGCACACAATCATTAGAATAGTTTAATAATCACAAATACATAAGCAATTACAATAAATTTCTACGCATTATGGTCTACATTCGTCGCTTTATCATCAAAAATTCGTCCAAACAGCCAATAACATCTGAAGAAATCGAAGATGCTCTGCTTTTCATGTGTCGTATAATACAACAAATTCATTTTTTTGCTGAAATAAAATCATTAAAACAACATAATTGCGTCGATAAATCGTCAAAAATTAAGCAACTTACACCCTTTATGCACAATGGGGTGATTCGTGTAGGAGGAAGAATTGAAAACTCAACGCTTTCATTTAATGCAAAGCATCCAGTACTTTTACCATCTACACATCCATTCGTAACAACTATCATTCGTCATTACCATCAAGTAAACCTTCATGCTGGTGCGCAAACTTTACTCTACATATTACGTGGAAAAAATGCTGCAAAGAGAGTAATTCACGACTGCATATTATGTTATCGTCTTCGGCCTCAGCTATCAGAACAAATTATGGGTAACCTGCCGACTGATCGAGTTGTAAAATCATATGCATTTGAAGTATCAGGCGTCGACTACTGTGGACAATTCTTAGTAATTAACAAGTACAAGGTCTACTTAGCAATTTTCATTTGTTTCGTCACCAAGGCGGTACACATAGAATTGGTAACAGATTTAACAACCACAGCATTCATATCATCGCTAAAAAGGTTCTTTGCTCGTCGCGGTAAATGCCGCACTATATACTCACACAATGCTACCAACTTCGTTGGCGCTAACCGAGAACTACAACAAATGTTAGCACACCTTCATACACAACATATTACTGACGTTGAAACTGCATGTCGTAATGAAGGCACGCCTTGGGAATTTGTACCACCCCGATCGCCACACTTTGGGGGATTATGGGAGAGTGCGGTCAAGCAAGGAAAAAATTACATTCGACGTTGTATTGGTAATCACGTTTTGACACATGATGAATTACACACCATTTGTTGTCAGGCTGAAGCTGTCATAAACAGTCGTCCACTTACACCTCTGTCCAATGATCCAAACGACCTCACCGCGTTAACACCTGGACATTTTTTAATTGGTCGAAATCTCACAATTGCAGAACCAACACTACTGAATACAAATCTCAACCTTTTAAAAATATATCATTACATACATTCAATTCCACAACAATTTTGGTGTCGCTGGCACAATGAATACGTTAAGCAGCCGCAACTGCAACTAAAGTGGAATCATCCATGCTCAAACCTGAAGGTAAACGACTTGGTCCTCCTAAAAACGAAAATTGTGCACCTTTTAAATGGCCTATCGGACGTATTTTACAAATAAACCCAGGTGATGATGGACGAGTACGTGTGGTCACAGTCAAAACATCAGATGGCATCCACAAAAGAGCAATAACAAAGATATGCAATCTTCCAATTGAGCCAGATAATACCATCGCAAGCAGAGCTTCCGATGGGGTGGGGCATAATGTTAAGAATTCCCACTTTTGTGTCTCCCACAAAGGGTTAATTACTCAGAAACTACAAAACTTCACAACAAAAACAAAATGCTTCCAAAAATTTACAATATAAAATTATAACAAGAAATAAAGAATAAGAATGAATAAGCACAAAAAATCGCGTGATGTAACCGTTATATTTTGTACATAAGAATTGAAGACTATATAAAAAGACATTGAAAGAGAAATTATCATTAGTAAAGTGATCATCAACTTGTAAACTTTGTTCTAATGCGACCAACATAATTTGAATTGTACAAAATTAAAAATAAACAGTTATATAAAAATAAAATTTCTATTTAACTTTAAAAATTAACAAAATCAATAAAATTGACAATTTATAAAAATTAAACATTTCTTTCTAATTTGTGAAGAAGTTCGGTAGTCAGTGAATTTCGGAACAAAACGTTAAAAAACGCTTTGATGATACCAATATTAATTTAATTATAAAAGCACACGAATCACTCATTCACTTTACCGTAATTAAACAAATGAACTAGTTACAGTAGTTGCTCACAAATTAGAACTGGTTTGTTTTTGAGGCAATTCTAATTCCTGAATTATTCTCATTTCTGGAGTTTTTTTTTCGAATAAAAAATAAAGAATTAAACAGATGTCCTTTCAAAAACTAAAAGACGTATGTCTCATAAAACGAGACCTGAGCATATAATCGAAATTAAAGAAATATATCGTTAAAACTGCGTCTATATTTTAATAGCACAGTTTTACGAATTATGTTTATTTATACCATTATGACACATACGAGTATTTAGCTGTATAAATTCGTAAGTATTTTTAACTATGAATGCAGTGAGGTATAAACAGAGGTTATAATTAATAACACCCTATTATCAGAGAACTAGAAACAATATACAAGACATACATACCATTGGTATATGCGGACGAATTGCCTCAGGACACCGAATAACAAATGCTTCACATGCCTGAAGGCAAAATTCCCGTAATTCATCATCATCTTGTTGACTGTATTTTTTAAGAAGTATCATAGCCCGATCTATATGCTTACATAGACGATGACCCGCCTGACGGCTTAGGAAAAAATTATTATTATTATTAATAAAAACAAAGTTTATATGATAAATTTTTACCAAATAGAAGCTAAGCATTGAATATATGTTCGAATATTTCCTTGAGTTTGAGGATTTTCAAGACCATCTAGTAGATGTTCAATAACTCCGTTATAGGCATTCGTTGTTGCCAGTGTTAACAGGTGTGATAAAGCAACAATAGTACGTTTCCTGACCGCTTGTCTAGAAGACGAAAGTTGGGGAACAAGAGCCTTAAGTATTGTATTATGGAATGGTATTAAAAATTCCCCAAAACGTGAAAGAAGGTCAGATAATATATCCAACGATTCGAGTTTAACGGAAACATCTTCCTTTTCAATAGCGTTGCTTAACTTTCCAGTAATCCTCTGACACACATTAGGAGCGAGAGAATTGGAAGTTTGAGGCAATTCGGAAATTACCGTCTTTAGTCCAATGCTAGATATGTCACGTAGTTGTTCCGTATTGGATATCATATTGGCGCATAATGAATCAACAATAGTTTCCACCTGGTTTTCTTTAACTTTATTAACCAACGGTCCAAGACACTTAACAGCAAGGTTTTGTACTTCTCCATTTTTATCCTCTAAAAGTTTTAGGACCATTCGCACAACTTTTTTCTCAGATTCGTCATCCAATTTGATGCTGTCCTTTTGAAGTTCTGTCATTAAATCGTTTGTTGCCATAAATCGGAAGTCCTTATCATTGGATGTCATCTTGTTTGATGAAAATAATGTAAAGTTTATATGAAATGTAATGTAAGTTTATATGAAAAAGTTAAATTTCTACTATCATATTAAATTAGGGAGATACGGAATTTATTCTCTTATACATACATATATCTATATACATATTTACATACGTATGTATATATATCATATATATATATATATATATATATATATATATATATATACACATTTCATGAAGTATATTGTATAAATATGTAAATGGAAGTTCATAACTACTTATCTTTATTATGACAAACATTTATACAAAATGTTTTAATTTTTTTAAGCGTTGGTTAATTATTACCTTTTCCAACAAATTAGCAATCTGATACTGATGGGAGCCCATGATAACAATTTTTTATCACTAAATTTTATTCAAGATCGAATTGAGAAAATGTTTGAAATTCTTCTAAAACCTTTATTACAAAATCAAATTACAATATCTTCCTATAAGAACCGGCGACAAATCCAATCCCATCTACTCAGAAATGCATATAAAAATTTGACGAAACTTTTTACATTAACAAGAACAATCGTTGCCAACTTCAGTTGAAAAAAGTAATACCAAGTTTAACTTCTTCACTCATTTTGAAAAGTGCCAAATTAGCAATAATTGTACATAACGAGGTTAGAAAATTTAATTTATTTAATATGCTCAAATAAAACATATACATATTTTTTAATTTTTTTCTAAACTGAAAATTTTAGAAAATGAATATATACAATACAATACAATATATATATACATTAAATATATATATTTAACTAATATATATAAAATATATATATTTAACTATTGTAAACTTTTATCCGGTCGTTTTTATGTATTTTTATTTTATTTATTTATAAATTGTATCAAAGTACAACAAGATTGATCATTCTATAAATTATAGTGTTAGTAATATTACGAAATTTTTAAGTACAATACAGAACTAAAAATTAATAAATGAGCATCAAAATTTTATTTTTTTAATTTTTTATGATAATTTATTATAATTGCCATAACACAACAACAATATATAAATCTTATAAGTGACAGTGTTATGTTTAGAAGCAATAAGATATAAAACATAAAAAATTAACATTGATTGAATATAACAAATTAAATAAAAAGTACAAAATTAATATAAATATTAAGTTTAAATATAAAGAAAAATATAATATAAAGGAATTTAAAAAACTATCAATACTGTAGAAATAAATAAGAGTTGAAAGACAATAATTTATAAAAATATTATTATTATTTTATATTAGATTTATAATTAAATTATAAGATCTAAGTAAGAAATTAAGGAGCACTAAATGATAAATGAACTACAGATTTTGCATAGTAGAATTCTTAATAATTGTGGGTGATAAACGTATGTCCAAGGTGCAGTCGGGAAAATATTTTAACTTGGTGCTTGTCTATATCTGTGGGATACATAGGTGGAATGCGATCGTTGTTTATTTCTTTATAGTGGGAGTGGTGGTATCCAGAGCAAGCAAAAGTTTGTTTCTATTGAAGATGTAGTTTTATTAAATTGTCTATGTCACGTTTCTCCGTTGTTGAATCCATTAGTAGGGGAACAATACTGCCAAATTTTGCAAATTGATCAGATGCGAATTTTCCTTCTATTTTACTGTGACCAGGAATCCAGAGTAATTGTAATCTACTGCTATGTTTGATTATCAAATCTCGAATCTGGTTTATAACGTTCCACCTTAAAGAGGCTGAATAAATTTTTAAACGGAAAAACTGTCGGTGAAAATCACTGTTTTGTTTTTAGTTGTGATGGAGATAGATATGTCTTTGGCAATGGCTGAAGCTTCAGCAACAAATACCGAGGGGTAATTAGGAATAATTTTTAGACGCTTAATATTCTTGTTGAAATCTACTATGGCATATGAAGTTGTTCCGTTCATGTCTTTCGATCTATCTGTAAACAGAAAAGACCAACCGTTTTTCAACCGTGTTTTTAATAGAGTTTTAAGAATATGTCATCAGGAGTAATCTCTTTTCTGAGTTTTGATAGGGATATATCGCAAGATTGAGCGTTGAAAAAACAGGTGGGATGTTTGAGAGAATAGATTTTGTTTGACTTAGGTATTCCAATAATTACCGCTAATTTTAATGATTCGCAAATATCTGAGGAGTATCTGTATGTTTTTTTTGCATATATTTGTTTCTTAAAATCACTATCGACAATCGAATTTTTAGGGAAAGATAGTTTTGCTAAACTTTTTGACTTCGATTCATAAATCCGGAATTCGATTGAAGGAAAACTTTGTTCTTATGTTGGCCAATGGTGTAGTGCGTAAAGCATAAATACTTGATCGGATTGCCTAGTGATAGAGGCCTTTTATGATGTTGTGTTGCCAACTAAGAAGACACCAAAGTCTATCTTGCTTAGTATTAAGGACTTAACGAGATATGTAAGTATGTTGATGTAAACATAGCTCCGTTTACTCGATAAAAATCCAATCAAGTTCACTCTTTGAATTAGAGATTTTTTCAGAGATATGTAATGCTCCTTCCAAGAATACTTTTTAGTAAAGTGTATGCCCAGTATCTTCAAAGATTCTACGCTTCTAATCGTATTATTATTATGTAATGTTAATGAAGAACAAATTATGATTACATACCCTGTTACGGCAAATATGTGTTTTTTTGTTGTTTTATCTGAAGAAATTTTTGCGCCAGATTTAAGACACCAGACATTAATCTTATCTATTACTTCCGGATGAAACTTATTAGAATCAGAGTTGGAATTTTTTCTTGCAGAAAATGTAGAGATCATCAGCATACATGCAATGGTATAAGTGCTTGTAATTATTTATTATTTGATGAATCTCACTAAATCCGATCGAAAAAAGAATTACGGACAGAGGAGAGCCCTGTAGGATGCCGTTGTGCAATGGGTGAATGGATGAGTAAACCCCGTTCACTCTCACTCGAAATTTTAAGCCAACTTTCCATTTTTGAACAATATCCAGGACGACATGTCTTCCAATTCTGTCGAATGCTTTTTCGAAGTCAATGGAGAAGATTGTTACATGGTTACGAGATGACAGTATCCTGTTATGTAAAAATCGATGTGTTACCTCTTCCAGTTTTAAAGGCAACTTGATTTGGCGCTATAAGACGGTTTCTTTCCATAAACCAACACAGGTGTGTAGCTATAATCTTCTCTAAAAGTTTGCTTGTACATGGTAATAGGGAAATTGGACGGTATTCTCTAATATATAATGAATTTTTTGCGGTTTTGGGAATAGGGATTATTGAAGCTGTTTTCCAGTTTGTTGGGATTATACCCGATTCAAAATTTTTCAACAGTTTTAATAGACGTAGTTCTGATTGAAGGCTGATGTTTTGTATCATTTGGTATGAGATTCTGTCAAAGCCAGGTGTTAAACCCTTAACTTTAGATAGAGCTAGTTGTAGTTCTGAGATTGTAATTGCGTTCTCTATAAAATTAGCATTCTTATTAATACTATGACTATGACACTGTGGAATATTTTTTGATTGGATGAATAGATTAGAGAAATTTTGATCTGATGAGTATTCAGACCAGTTGTCCGGAAAAGAATGAGTTATCTGGGAAGCGTCTGTGATGGTATTATTAAGACTTCTTATGGCTAAAATCTTGTTATTTGTTCCATTGCTAGAAAGTCGATTCACATTGCTCCAAATATCATTGATCGATGAATTTTTATTAACGGTAGCAGTAAAATTTTGAAAGCTGATTTTTTTATTTCTCTACGAGAAATGGAATTTTCTTTTTTGAACTTTACAGAGTTACTATTGGAGTTGGAGATTTTTTAAAAGTTTTCCAAGCAATTATTTTATTATTTCGTAAATATTCCAATTGATTATTCCACCAAGGCACATTTTTGCACTTACTAACCGAAGACTAAGGGATTGATACATTAGCAGCTGATCTCAGTGCCTTTGTTATTATAGAAGCTTCCTTGTTAGTATTTGAGGAATACTGATTATTGATTAATTTATCTTCAACTAATTTACTACATTAATTGTGATAAAATACATATACATACATACATAATTGACCATTACAACCCTTCAGCCAGGATTACGGCCTAGCTTCTCAACACCACTCATGTTGTGTGCGTTAATTTTATACATGAGTGGCGGGACCTACAGTTTAAAGTCGACTCCGAACGACAGATTTTTTGAGAAGCTTTTCATGGCAATTTTTAATCTCAGAGTTTTTGCCAGAAATCTGCTGAGAGGAAGTCGTCGAAGAAATATTTTCATATTTTTGTTTTGATGTCTGGCCTGGGCTCGAACCCGGGCTTTTACGTCTAATAAGCTAACACACTACCTACTAGACTACGGCGACTCTAACATTATTAACATTGTACACAAACACAACCCAACGAACATCGCACAAAGAAGAAGCAGACAAGGTAAGTTGAAAATTTTCAATTTACATTTTTTATATATGTCTCATAATTTTATCGCAAATTTTTTTTAAATTTATGAAAAACTCACAATAAGAAATATTATCACATAAAACCCACCCAACCCAAAGTTTCAGAAGAAAGTTCTTTTTGTGAAGAAACTTATATGACCACTACCCATCGATTACCGAATGGCCGCTATCAGGTTAACCTTCCATTTCTATACCCTCCTATTGCTTTCAGGTCTCTAATTGGAATAAAATTACAACTTTTAAAAGCCACAAATATTTCTTCTTTATTGAATTATGAAATTATTTTTTTATATATTAAATTTGCTTGCTTTGCTTTAAAACAATTTGTTCTTTTTCTCTTCGAAACTCTGACCAGAAAGACCCAGAATAATTGTTCGCTTCTATATAATACAAAATTGGAGCAGAGCATACTTAGATGCGTGTAAGTTTATATACATATATGGTTACAGTTTCTATAATTATTTGTGACTGCTTTGATTGAAAATATAAGTAGATAAACAAGTAAATACATAAAAAGTAAAACATTAGGGTGGCGACGGTAGCATTCCCCCCTTCGTAAGCGAATTATGAGACTATGAGCTTGCCTTCTTGTTTATTACCGACGTCCAGTATAGCTACCTTGGCCACGGGACTCTCAAATGTACTGGTGCTGGTTTTAACTTTAACGCGGCGAACTTGACCATCCGTAGCAAGGGTTGTCTCAATTATGACACCTTTGGGCCACCTGTTCCGGGGAAGTGTTTCGTCCACAATAACCACTATATCACCAACGGATGGAGGCTTTACCTTCTCAAACCATTTGCTGTGTCGGACTAAGGTTGGACCATACTCATGGACCCATCTACTCCAGAATTGATTTGCAAATTTCTGCGTCTGATGCCATCGCTGGCGGAGATCATAATTGGTTTCGTTTGTGTCCATCTGCAGAGCCAAGTAGAAGATGATTTGGTGTTAATGCGTCGGCTGAGAGTTAACCATAAATTCAATTTCGCACAAGGCATTTCTTAAGGACTCATCGTTAAATTTAAAAGCGGGACACATGGCATAGAGGATTGTTTTTACCGTACGTATTAGCCTTTCCCATGCACCACCCATATGTGGCGCCGGGGGGGGTTAAATCTCCATTTAATTTCGTGGTGTTTTTTGAAGACTTGGTGCAGATCGACGTTCTGCTTTTCCTCTCTTAGACTTGAAATTAGTACCGTTGTCGGTATATATCTCATTAGGAGAACCACGACGGCTTATACAATTTTGAATGCACATGATACATGAACTAGTGTCTAGGCTGTGGGCGACTTCAATACGAATCGCACGGACCATCAGACATGTGAATACTACACCCCATCGCTTTTCTTTACATGTAAAGGGCCAAAGAAATCAATACCGACATAGGTGAACGGACGTTCAAAGGAGGCCAATCTTGCTGCTGGTAGACATGCCATCAATTGAGGATGTGGAGCTGCTGATTCATTCTTACAGCGTTGACACTTGCTACGCATACTCTTATAAAGGGTTCTCAATTTGGGGATGTAGAACCTTGATTTAATTTTGGACATCGTAGCTTCATGGAGACAATGATGGTAATCTTCGTGATAGTTCCGGACCAATAAAAAGGTTATATAGTGATTGTGGGGCAGAATTTTTGCGTTGTTACAGTTCAGAGACTCGACTCTACCACAGGCTCTTATTACTCCGGATTAATCAAGAAAACAATTTAGTTGTTTAAGTTTACTTCCAGGTGGCAACTTCCTTCTGATGTTTTCGAAACGCTGCGGTTTTTTACCCCTAATTCTGGACTTCAACTTTTCAATGTATAGCACGAATTGAGAAAGCGCCATGTAAAGTTTTTTCCAGGAGGAAAAATATTCGATGTTGATCGTGAAACTATTCGTTTTATCGATAATTAGTAGATGGTTTCGTATTTCCTCATTGTTGACCACATTGAGTTCTGGGCATTTGAGCCACATAAGCTGTTCATCCTTCAAAAAAGCAGGACCATTGAGCCACATGTTGTCGTCAGAATTACAAATTTTTGTAGCACGATATGCAGGGTTTAATTTAGTGGGCACCCACTTCCATTGCGTAACGTTAGTAGATTCCAGAATTTCACCAACTTTATACATGACGAACGCTTTAAAATTTTTAGGATCCATTGAGAGCCACTTAAGTACGGTCGAATCGGACCAAAAAAAACTTTCTTCACAGTTGAGACGCGTTGCGCTTCGAATTTTCGACGCTAGTCTAGAACCAATTAAAGCAGCTTGAAGTTTCAGACGAGGTATGGATATTGGTTTAAGCGGAGTCACCTTCGATTTAGCGGCTACGATTCGCACATCGACCTCATCATTATAGTGGATTCTAAAGCAGCTTACCGCGGCGTATGAGTTTTCACCGGCATCTACAAAGGTATGCAGTTGGACGTTTATGGTGATTCTTAGTAGCGTCGAGTAGCACCGAGGGATGGTTATTGATGATATCCTGGCCAGATTGAATAGCCACGAGGACCACTTCAGCAAAAGGTCTTCGGATAACTCCTCGTCCCATTTGATTCCTGAGCGCCAAATATCTTGGAGCAGCATCTTGAGTCCAATTGTAAGATGTGAAACGAATGCCAGTGGATCAAAAATCGACATAAGGACTTCTCTTTTGGTAGGGACCACATGTGGCTGAAACACGTCCCTTCGGAGCCTCGAGAATTATATTGAAAAACGTCATTACTGGATTCCCAATACATACCTAGTATTTTTTCTATAGCTTTGTATGGATTTTGAGTTGTTGAACCATCATTGCATAGGCGCCTTCGTACAGTTTCGGAATTAGTCACCCAACTTCTCATGTGAAATCCACCAGATGCATGGATTGAGCGTACTTGTACTACCAGTTCCATCGCCTCTTCATCGGTATCCACGCTGTCAATGAAATCGTCCATGTAGTGGTAGCATTGAATTGCTTTAACAGGTGGCTGATACAAGTCGCGAAATTCGTCTGCGTTTTTATTTCTTATATAATGAGCTATACATGGTGCGCAGCTTATACCAAAGGTTAGGGCCTTCATTACATATTCACAAGGTTTCTGGTTGTCGCTATTTTCGCAACACCACAAAAATCGTTGAGCATGCATGTCCTCATCTCTAACATTAACATGATGAAACATTTCTTCTATATCGCCACATACAGCGATTTGGCCCACACGAAATTCGATTAGTATGTTGAAAAGGGGCTGAAGTAAATCAGGACTACAAATTATAAAGTCGTTTAGAGACTTATAGTGTGATTTCGATGCTGCATCCCATACCAGACGAACCTTGCCAGGTTCAGAACAGATACCATGTACGACCTTCCCATGATGACTTCTCTTCTTCTAGCACCTTTCTAGCGTATCAATTTGTCGATTTCTGCTTGCATAATTTGCTGTAGCTTCGGATCCCTCTTGAATTTTTTCTGAAGACATTTAAGGCGATGGCTTGCCACTTGATAACTCTCGGGCAACATTGGGACATCTTTCCAAAGTAGGCCGACTTTGAATTGTTGATTCTTCTTGATGGCTGTACTTTCAAGTATCTTCATAGCTCTGTTGTTTTCGAAAGACAAAATGGTTTTCTCTTTTGGCTCATCTAGGTTGAAATATTGCTTGACATCATCGTGTAGAATTCTATACTGGTTCTCGCATTCGCATGTATGAATATTAAGTGATGACATTTGACTTGTATCAGTACCACTACCTTGCAGGGTCCATCCCAGTCGAGTTTTTGTTGCTATCGGTTGATCACGATTACCTTCTCTTATTTTTAACGGAATCCCAACTCTCCAATTGTTTAGGCCAATTAGAACCATGGGCTTGGCGTTGCTGTACGATTGGACTGGCAAAGCCTTGAGGTACGGGTAGTCCTTAACGATGTCATCAAATTTTATTGATTGCATGGGCAGACCGAGGTTACGCACAGTTCGAACATCATAAAGGGTGAACCTTCTGTTACTGTTGGCACCGGATACCTCAATATTCATTTTGAAGGAATTATTTTCACATCTTGTTGTATCGCCAGTTCATCGTAGCTCCAAGGGTTCCTTTTCACCAGAGAGTCCCAATTTATTATAGAAGCTTTGCTCCATTAAAGTAACGATGAGCCTTCATCTAAAAAGGCAAACGTATTTAAGGAACTATCATTGTTGTGTATACAAATCGGAATAATTCGGAAACACGGCTTATTATTACGGTCGTTGTGGGAATTAACACTTTCACTGGGAGCCAATTTTGCTGCTTGAACATTGCTTGGATGAACCGGTACACTATATTTATGCAACAAGGGATGGTGTTTTGCTTTACAGTTTGCGATAAAACACACTTTCTTCGAAAAGCATTTACGTCGATGAGAATTCAAACACTGGCGGCATAATTTATTCTCTTTCACCACATTCCACTTTGAATCTAAATCTAAAGATTGGAACTCACCACAGTTCTGGACTTTGTGTTCCTTGCTCATGCAATAAATGCAAAATAAATTCTTAATAGGAGCCTGTTCGGAATGCGTGTTGACTGATGCGCCTCTCTTCCAGCCAATAGGGGATTCGACTTGACTAGCTGCAGCGGCTATATTATAAAGCCAATCGCTGAAAGATTTCACCACTAGGACCTTGTCATCTTTGGTGTGCATCGCCCAATTCAGCTTTTGATTATTAGGCAACTTATCGACCAGTGTTTTCACTAACAATGGGTTGTTTAAACGAGCCATCAAATTACATACCTCCAGAGTCGAGCAAATGTTTCGTACTGTAAGCGCGTCCTCAATGATGCTATCAAGCCTATACTTGAGTGGTGGAATCTTCATAGCTTTCTCGATCATGCTATCCAAAATGTGCTCTGGACGACCGAAACACATCTCCAGAGTCTGGATAATTTCATTTACCATGGATGGCATAAGCAACTTACTTTTCACCAGCTCCTTTGCGCGACCTTTGAGACACGACTGTAAACGCATTAGGTTCTCACCATCAGTGTAACCAGCGATCTCTGTGCTGTTTTTGTAGTTACTGATAAATAAGGGCCAGTCTTCAGGATTGCCATCGAAATGTGGCAACTCTTTAGTATCACCTGTCTGGCTGAAATCTGTGATGCAGTAGGCTGGAAAGAATTATAGGTTAAAAAGGAATTTACATTTTGCGACGCTTCTCCTTGGCTTAGGATACTGTATTTTTTCTCCAAATACTTCCGCTGTAATTCCTTTTCCTCCTCCAGCATCTGCAGTTGCAACTGTGTGTGCACGGCCAAAGAACCACCCGATGTGCTTGAGCCACATTGGTTACCAGCGTTTTGCATAAGTTGCTTAACTGTAGTCGGCACTACCTTAGCTGAAGCCATTACATTAGGTCGAAGTGTTTGTTCAATATCCACTCCTTCCGATGGATCGGGCTCATCTGAAAAGGACCTTGGAATATGGCTAGCTGGTGATGAGGCTGCTGCCAATTCTGCATTAAATTCGGTTGCAGCATTAACAGACGGCAGTATGCTTCTTCGTGTTGGCATTCTCGTTGGGACACTATTTTTAATAGCCACGGGCCCTTACCGCAGGAGCAATTCCAGCTCACGTTGGCTACATCACTGTTCACTCCAACACACTCGAAGTGGAACCACTTGTCGTACAAATCGCTCTGCACCATACGCTCGGTGTCCTGCGAGTCACACTTGTTGCAATTGAAATCACTTTGAGACATTTCAGTTTTCCCTAATTGGAATCACGATTAAAATTGTTGTTCTTTTATTTAGAAACGCGAAAATTGTTTTAAAGAACTGTTGCTTTCAGGTCTCGAATTGGAATAAAATTACAACTTTTAAAAGGCACAAATATTTCTTCTTTATTGAATTATGAAATTATTTTTTTATATATTAAATTTCCTTGCTTTGCTTTAAAACAATTTGTTCTTTTCCTCTTCGAAACTCTGACCAGAAAGACCCAGAATAATTGTTCGCTTTTATATAATACAAAATTGGAGCAAAGTATACTTAGATGCGTGTAAGTTTATATACATACATGGTTACAGTTTCTATAATTATTTGTGACTGCTTTGATTGAAAATATAAGTAGATAAACAAGTAAATACATAAAAAGTAAAACATTAGGGTGGCGACGGTAACACCTCCTGTGGAGTTAGGAAACTCACGACACGTGGCTGTGGCTCAGTTCTTAAGAAATGAGAATAGTTTGATGAATAAGCCAGAACTTAAAATGGAATATGATAACGTGCTACAGGAATACATCGAACTAGGTTATATGAAACTTATAGAATTTAACCCAAACACACCTAGGACCTCAAAAATAGGAATCCAAGCAATCGTTAGTGCGTGAATCCACACTAAACCCATTTAAAGTCGATGAAAATGTATACGTGAAGGCCATAATATCACCCAACATGGCCTCCACATTGCAATATGAGGTGTGCATGCTGGTTTCAAATGACCTTCCAAGAACCCCTTACTCTCTTGGATTGGACCCATCCATAAAAGGGAAAATCTGTAGAATTTCTCTGGCCGACGCAGAATTGTATGCCAACTCACCCGTAGCCAAGGAAATTGGTGGTGATTTATATACCACCATTTTACAATCGAATACTATCCATATCGATGACGGCTCACTTATAGCGCAGGATTCAACCCTTGGTTGGCTTGTTATGGGATCCCTTACCAATTAAAAAAAATATGATAAAGTATTTTACTATATAATTACCCTTACTCTCTCTCTAACCCATTGATGCCCGTTTCATAGTGCTTTTGCGCAAACCAAAAACACACATATTCTTATTCTCTTTGGTTAGTCGTCACTCAGACAGCGACGAATGCACATGCGTAGCGGGTGTACGATTTTTTGTTGCTTAAAGCACTGAACAAAATTTACTATGACTTACGAAACATATTTTATGATAAAAAAAGCGTTTGATGATGCTCAATGCATTTTATGATATAAAATATTGAAGGAATGTAGAGAATATTTAGAAGGCACTATTGTTCTTATCATAGTGATATGGATGATTTTAATGATGGGAAAATAGATTTATTTTGTAAAAATAAAAAAATTTATTTGAAAAATTGAAAGAGTGGTTACTTGAAGAATAAAACAATGAAAAAACCTCAGCAAACAAAATGTTAAAAATGGAGTTATCAAGCTTAATAAGCTTGGATATTGTTAGGCATGGTAGACCATTTTCTGATGAGGAGTTCATTAAAAAAATGTTAAATAAATGTTTTCAAAAACTTAATTCTAAGCTTATCGAAAATATTGAAGATTTTATTAAAATATAAATGAAAGAAATAACCCTGTATCTATTTTTTGTTAGTTTTTCTAGTCTTTTTCCATAGTCACTGATTGAACAAACTTTTGTAAACACGTAAATGAAGTTCCACGAGAGAGAGATCTCACTTTTTTCACTTAAATTTTGAAAAATGTATCAACCATATAGCTTTAAAGTGCTTTGGATTTTTTCCGTACATTTTATTTCAGTTTACACAACTTTTCTTTCAGTGCAGTTCTCTCTCGCTCACCAATACTACTACAGTTTTAGTTTTGGGCATCCCTGCTCTAACCCAATTATTGCCACTGGCGGTGGCTGTGGTTCGTTGAAAGGCGAATTTAACAACCAAAAAATAAAAACACCAAATTGAATTTTTTGGTTGAAGCGTTTATTTCTATAAAAAGAAAAATTATAAATAAGTTGTACAATAAAATATTCTTGAACTTACCGAGTGCTTTCTCTCAACAAACTAAATTTTTCCTTCAAATGTTTTTTACGCTGAGCTGTAGCTATTTACATATACATACAAAGTAACGAGTTATATATTTGTTGACCTCTACCTCTCCTTTAAAATAAGATTTCTTTAATATTGAATATTGCATTAAACTTGAACTTGTTTACGTTATAAATATATATATTGGAACAATCTTTACCTCTCCTTGAAGTAAGGTCAAGCTTAGAATAAATAACACTGCTTTTTACCGTTCAAAATATGTTTATTCCAATTTATTTTGACCTTCCATTCCCCTTTAAAATTAATATCACTTAAATATAGAAAACCTGATCATGACCTTAATTTCTCCTTTCCTTTCTTTTTTCCTTATACATACTTAAAAATAATTTAATTTATCCCTTAATTTGTTATTGTTTTTTATTTTGTATTTTACTGCTATTGTTTTAGCTAATGGTTAGTTTTAAGGTATAGATTAAGTATAAATAATTGTAATAAACATAATTGGAGTCAGTATTTGACTTGCTTTCGCGTAATAAAGAATTAATCTTTTATGAAAAAAAGTGAAGACAATTTTTATTTTTAACAAACGGGACAACTTAACGAAACACAGCACTGCAGTAGATAAAATGCAAAGCCTACTTGATCATTTACATGTAAACGAATAGGCAAAAAAGGTAATGCAAATACATAACATACTTATATGAACATTTATGCAATTCACAGATTGATAATTATAAAGACAAAAAGGGAATGTAAATACATAACATACGTACATGAACAGATTGATAAATATAAAGACAAATTGAAGAAAAATAATCAAATTAAATAAATAAAATATAAAATGTTCCCGCTTCATGAGCCATTAAGCGACACTCCCACCCCCGTGGATCGGCTACGATTCACTACTCCAGGTCAAGGACAGAAAGTTTGGAAACAGAACGCATTAGGACACCAGAGTTAGTACGGACATCAGCTCGACGAATAACACCATCTTTGCCCTTGTATATCTCTTCCACTCGACCTCGTCTCCAATCTCTACGGGACACTGCTGGATCGCAAATCAGAACTAAGTCACCAACGGCAATTGGCTTCGTACGTTGGCACCATTTGGAACGTCTTGTCAATGTGGGCAAATATTTATGGATCCAGCGATTCTAAAAGTGGTCACGTAATTGGCGGGAGATGTGCCACTGTTTCTTCATTAAAATGGGCTCTTGTTCTGTGCTATCCGCAGGAGTTTGCGCTGTATTTGGACAACCAAGCAAAAAATGATTGGGCGTTAGTGGTTCCTCGTCTTGGCTCAACGGCAAGTGTGTTAAAGGACGAGAATTGACAATATTTTCAGCTTCAACCAGGAAACTCTGTAGCGTATGTTCACGAGCCTCTTTTAAAGTTGACTGTAGCACGCGTTTGACGCATTGCACCATACGTTCCCATACACCACCTTCTGCAGGATTATGTGGACAATTGAACTGCCAGTCAATACATTTCGATGACAGCTCATCTTCAATTCGGGACACGTCAAACACTTCACTGAACCTTTTCGCAACTTGACGAGCACCAACAAAATTTTTACCATTGTCACTTCTGAGCCTTGTAGGGACGCCACGTCTATTTATAAAGTTACGTATGGCAAGGATGCACGCGTCTGACAAATCAAAGGCAACTTCTAAGTGGATGGCTCTCACGGTTAGGCACGTAAATAGAGCAACCCATCTTTTTTCGTGGCGTCGACTAATAGTTATGGTTAGTGGCCCAAAATAATCCAAGCCAGTGTAAGTGAAGGGCCGAATATATGGCGTCAGTCTGTCTTCTGGCAAAGAACCCATAAGTGGTGGCACCGGCAACGTACTTCGAAATCTGCAAATGAGACATTTAGAAACACACTTTGTAATGTACACAAGTAACCGTCAGCCAAAATAATAAAAGGCACATGACGAACAAAAGCAGTTTTACACTATACAAAAAATAGATAGTGCTAAAGGAAATTGTTATGAAAGGACTGCGGGAGCCATTGATTCGCTAGCAAACAGTCGGGCGGGTGGGTAAGGTCCTTCCAATAACAAAACCCTGTCCATATACAGAAATGATTTATTAAAGACTCCCTATTTTTAGGTATAATTTACTCTAAATGGAATGGAAATGACTGTAATGTAAAAAAAACAAAAGCCCGATTACAGTCATTTATAACGAAAAAAAATAAATTTTAATCCAAAAAGACATATTTTACGGACATAACTAATTTAAGAGCGGTATCTGATGTCATGGATACGCCTGTCTCAAAACCCGCCTCTAACCTTGGCCCTAAGGACGTAATTTTATTAGGACCCCAAATAAACTATTGCACCAAAACTCTTACCCAACTACGAAAACACTGGATACTTTAATTATTCATACATAATTATTAACTTATTTATTTATAAAATAGAGCCAAGAAAAAAATTAATAAAATTGAAAAAATATGTAAGCTACAAAAAAATTAAGTGAAAGCATTCTAGCATAAACTAAATTGACTGAAATATTTCTTAAACTGTATCAGTGATAATGATAACAAACCGTAACAATAACTTAATGAAGTTCGATCAAACATGTTCGATGTCATTATCACTTATGAATATTTTAAATATTAGGGTAAAACATAAAATTAGCACTCACCAAACATGCGTGTATTCGAGTTCTGGAAGGCCTTCAAGATTTGATGTACATGAGGTTGTTGCTGTTGAATTTTCTTGATTTTTGCTAAAAAAAAAAGATTGGTTAATTTGCTCAAGACAATTATGCCGTATCTAATGCTTGCACTTACAATTTTGACAATATTTAAACATAAGAGAAATATAAATGTTCTTAATGATACTAATTTTAAATTTTTTTTAAAACTAAAATATACATTCATTTTATGGTAATTCATTTAAAAAAAAGTTACAGTATACTAACACAAAATTGATAAAGCAAATTTAATAAAAAAAAGGTTTGATTCAGACATGTTGTGTGATCATTACAAGTGTTTTACATTACAACCAAATTATCACAATGCATTTTTATTCTTTCTGTCTATTTCTTTTTTTCTATTTTATGTATTCTATATAGTAAACCAGTTTTTAGGAAAGAGAATAAGTACACTCAAAAAAAACCAAATAATGGAAATCGAAAAATTGACTTAATTGTAATGATCACTACAGTAGCCATGTCTATTATTGTGACAAATATCTTATATATAAAAATGAGTGTGTGTTTGATTGTATGTTTGTATGTTTGAAGTTTATAGACGACTAAAAGGCTGAACCGATTTTCTTGAAATTTTCACAGTATCTTCCTGTATGTCTGGAAGGAGTTATAGGCTACTTTTTATGTTGATATTCCAAATGAGCGAGGGGCCATGCCCATGTATACTACATACTTAATATTTAATTGCATTTGAAATATATTACTCATACGCATAGTTACCCCTAAAGTATGCTATCTATGATTCCTGATGTATAAAACCAAAGAAAATAAAGTATAAAGAATGTGAATTTTGGTATATTTTGGAATATTTTTCAAAAATATTTCACGACGCGGGAGGAAAGATAGAAGGGAAAAATAAAGAAACCAAGAGCGTAACAATGTTCTCAATTGTTCTCATCGTGCGTTTTTGTTGTTTGACTAATTTTTTATTTATTCTTCTGAAACAGTGTTGCCACGAAAAAAATTTTGTAACCAACATTTGTGAAAAAATCACCAAATAAGAAAAAATATAACCAAAATTAAACTCATAGACTTTTATTTTATCCTAAATAAAGCATATTTTCATTGTCTAGAACGCTTTCGATTATAAGTACATTCACACACACTTATAGTAAGTTAGCTTTTTAATAACTGTTTTATGCAGTGTATTACAATAAATACATAATGCGACCTGTTTTGGGCAATAAAAAAAAATCAATTTTGGGCGGGACGAAGTTCGCTGGGTCAGCTAGTATATAATAAAATTAAAGTAGCACTAATATTTTAAATTTAATAAAATTTTAACATTTTAAATTGGAAAATAGAAATACTCATTATAAATTTCAAACAAATAGAATTCTAGAAACAATGAGAACTGATATGCAATATTATTAATAAAATTATTTTAGAAGAACATCTTATTTTAAAAAAAAATATCATCCATATTATCAAAAGTTTAAATAATAAAGTAAGCACTTTGTAGAGAGGTAAAACCGTTACATAACTGTCGCGAACGGTTTTACAGCACCGAATTACAGTTTTTTCTGGCGTGTTAGGTTTTAATTTAATTGCCGAAAAACATTATAGAATAAAGTAGAATAAAATTGAATAAAATGGAATAAAATTAAATAAAATTAAATAAAATTAGATAAAATTAAATAAAATTTGAACTCTCGGGACCTGTTAAAAAAAATGTTGTGTAAATGCCTATAGAAATTCTGGTAATTTTTCTGGATAATTACCTCCTCGTTAGGATGTCCCGAGTAAAACCCAATAGACACCAGAAAAATCCAAGAAATAACCACCGCAATAAATACCAAGAAAGACCGAGCCCTATGGCCAATAATTGAAATTTTGCACACTACACTTCACGAAACACTTTAGGTTATTTTATAATAATATTCACTTAATTTAATTCATACTATACCTCCTCTAAAAGAATTCCAGGAACACAGACCAGAGATAAAGAACAAAAAATTTATCACCAATCACTTCTTTCTATTTTATTTTTTTAATAATTAATTATTTCTGCCACACTTTCTATAGGTTAAGCTCAGATTTTCAAACCAAATGAACGAGTTGTTCAGTTTTCTTTGTAAAGAAACCTCGGTTAGCAATCAGAATAGGGTGGAATGAGAAAACATGTATAGATAAACTTTCAGGCTTGTTTCAGCTCGTGACAATCAAAAAAATATACAACATGATTGCCACTATCACCAACATACATGTACATATGTACTGTACTAATTAAATTTGCTCTGAAAAATGTTAGTACATTTTATATTCGCATTATAAAAAAATAACAATAAATATGATAAAAATCTTTTCATTTTAATTTCCGGAAAAATCATATAGGACCTAGAAAATATTTATGTTGCTTTGGCTTTCACATTATAAACATTTGTTTGGCTACATGTGTCTGTATGCTAGCAACATGTTGCTACGATCGAGTATTAAGCTTTTGGTGCGATCAAACAGTTTATGTTCTTACTAACATATAAGAAAAAGGTTTTACAGTGGTTCAAATGCCTAAAGCGAGAGTCACAAACATAAGATTAAGATTTTTTTCTTTTTTCTTTAAACCGTACACTACAACTTACGTAAAACTATTCTAAGGCGTGGAATCCAAAATGATCTTCTGATTTCACATATCGTGGAAATTCAGCTTAAACCTGAACGTATCATCCTTAGGTTGCCAGTAAATACCTAGGACCTTTTCCGATTGCAGCTCGTTAATATCGCTAGAAAAGTTCACTGGCTTCTCCACTGTACCTTTAAGGGCCACAATTACCTTAGAGGAATTTGATGTAATGTATGCATTCACCCATATGTAAAAATAAAAATATAAACAAAAATAAAATAAACAAATACAAAGTGACTTCACAAAATATAACCGTAATATGCAGACTATGCAATTTCAAGTGGCTTGTGTTGATTAATATGGGTTACTAGAAATGTATTACAAACGAATTTGATATTACTGTTTATATTGTTGTAGGTCACTAAATCATTAACAAATTAGGAGAAAGAAAAATATAGAAACATAGAATAAGTAGGGGAAATAGTTTAAGATTATTATAAGAAACATAGAATAAGAATAGTATATAAGCCGTAATTTTTGTAAATAAAAATCAGAATCAATTCAGAACTCAACTGTTTTTATTCTCAGAAACTTCGGCAATTGACTTTGCCATCTAATAGAGCCGACTACTACTCAAAGGTTTTTAAGAAAAAAATAAGAGTACTATAGGAATCTATAGCAGACTTACACAGACCAGACAAACATGTTACATGGCGATCCTGCGATCTCGATCCTGCCATCTCAAGAAATTGTTATTTTTTTTAAGAAAAAAATAAACATATTTCAATTAGAAATAGAAGTAAAGTTAATAAATATTAAAAAGTTAACTTTACTAGACAAAATGGAATCATATTTGACGGAAATTAAACAAACACGTATACCGCGCCCCAAATATGAACCTAGCGGTAATAGGCCACCACGTATCGGCTATTATCCTCTAGATAGACCATATACACCACCACGTGACTATCTAGTGACAGCAAATGAATCGATTTTAATTAATCACCATCACCAGCAATCATATCAAGAGGATGGTGAGGATTTTCGACCAACATTACATCAAAAAATTTAAATAATTTTCGAAATAATTTTCTCTTTAGTTATAATTATTAATGTAAACAGATAATTTTAATTAGAAAAGAAGAGGAATAATAAGAGTAAAATTTTTTTTTTAAAAAATTTCGTTTTAACAGAGAGTATATAAACAAAAAAATTGTTTAGAAAGTAAGTAACGATTTATGTGTTTAATTTTAGGAAAATATAATTAAAGGGTAAATACATATGTATATGTATATTATTGTATGTTTTAAAATGTAATAAATTTAATAATATTATAAAAAGTATTGGTATGCAATCAAAAAAAAATATATATAATAATTATAAAGCTTATACTTTAGGCATACAATTCTTTAGACCGTATTTATATGAACTTTATATAAGAAAGGAAAAAACTAACATATGTATATACAAACAAGGCAAAACAAATACTAAAGCCGATGCATTATCAAGAATCAAAATAGATTCCAATGACTTAAAGGAAATGATGCCAAAATCTATAAATATAATGACTAGGAAAATGACTGAAAAATTAAATGAAAAGAAAAGTAATCAAGACAATACAGTAATGAACAAAGTTGAAAATAGTAAGAAAAGAGAAAGTTATTAGACAGAGACTAATAACCTCTTTATGTGGAATAGTATTTCGTTTTCACAAATTAAAGGCTACCCAAGATTAAAATTTGTTATAAACAAAAGTAATAAAAGCATGCCAAAAATTGAGATTTTTGAAAATCGCGTAATAGTATCTGGTAATGAAAATGCATACTCGAATTTAGGTTCAGTCTTGCAGAAGTTAACTAAGATTTTACGGGATAATCAAATATTTACAATAACGCTAGCAAAGGATGATAACATTTTTAAGCTCATACGTGAGGAAAAATTAATTAAAATATATAATAGCATGCAGAATAAGGATAAATGTAGGCAGAGACCTATAGCAATTATATTATTTAAACAGCCAGAAAGGATACTGGAAAAGGGTAGACAAGAAGAAATTATAAAAGAATATCATGAAACTCCACATGGCGGCCACGCTGGAGTACGTAGAACAGTCATTAGATTAAAACAGAAATATATATGGAAAAATATGTATAAAATGATTAAAGACTTTATCAGTCATTGTGAAAGTTGTTAGAAGAATAAAATTATTAGACACACTAAGGCACCAATGCAAATTACTAACACACCTACAAAACCATTTCAATTTATACAATTAGACACTGTAGGTCCTTTAAGAGTATCAAACGGTTATAGATACATACTAACAGTACAATGCGAACTAACAAAATACATTGACGCATTCCCAATAGAAACTAAAGAAGCATCTGAAATTGGAAAAATCTTAGTAGAAAAATTTATTTTAAGATATGGATGTTTTGACACGGTGAAAACAGATAGAGGAACTGAATTTGTAAACGAACTTTTTAATAGAATATGTACTCTTATGAAAATTAGACATGTAACTTCCACAGCATACCACCATGAGACTTTAGGTAGTATTGAAAGGAATCATAATGTATTAAACGAATATATGCGTTCTTTCACGGAACAATACAATTGGGATGAATGGATTCCGTACTATACATTCGCGTATAACACAACACCACACACATCCACGGGTTTTTCTCCATTTGAACTCGTATATGGAAGATTAGCGTCAATGCCAACCGAGCCCATGCCAAACGAAAAATTTTATAACTATGAAGATTATGTTACAGAATTAAAAATAAAACTAAAACATGCCCATGAAATGGCAAACAAAAGATTATTGGAAAACAAAATAAAACAAAAACATATTAAAGATAAGAATACTAATGATATTCAAATAGAATTAGGAGATAAAGTATTTTTAAGAAAAGAAAACGCAAAGAAAAGCGAAAATCATTACATTGGCCCTTTTAATGTAATAAACACACAAGATGTAAATATCACAATCTTATACTATGTTCACGTATGCACCTTTATTGCGTAAATCGCAATTAACGCCAATATTGATCTCAATACTTCATATAAAATCTCAATTAATTATTGATCAATTAAATGCTAATTGTTATAATATTGATTAAAACTTTGAATACAGCACTGTCATAAGTCTGTTTTGTGAGCACATTATAAGTAACCGAACACTTCCTGTTGATATTTGACAACTCAAATGTCAACAACTACAAAAAAAAAATGGCAACTTGCAAACAAACACAAACAAAAATTACAAAAACAAGCGACCAAAATAAAAACAATGTTGTTGTTTATCAGCTGTTTAATGAATATTGCGTATATTTGTTATACCTAAACGGGTAAAATATTGTTATCAATTAAACGACTATTGTTCTCAATTAAGTTGTATACGTGAACTTAGTATTAAAAGATGATAAACCAATGACTATACACAAAAACAGATTAAAATTTGTTTAAGCTATTATGTATATATTAAATTGTTCTACCTTCACATTAAAATTCTAAAAATTTGTAATTTAATACTTTTATAAAAAAAAAATATATGTAGGATGGCTACCCTGATAGAATAGGACTCTGTAGTTTATTAATAAAAAATAGAATAGTAGAAAGAAATTGTAAAGTATGAAGAAGAGAAATAAGGAAGTGTTTGGTTTGTTTTTTAATTTAGTTTTTGTCAAGTCAGTTGAGCAGTCGCAGTCGAAGAAAAAAGTTGAAAAGTTGAGAAAATAAGTTGAAAGTTAAAAAAAAAACAAAGTTAAAAAATAGAAAATTGTGAAAGAAAAACTAAAGTTGTGAAGAACTGATAAAAAACTAAATTTGTAGATAATTAAAAGAAAATAAATTTATTAAAGAATTGAACAGAAGTTGCATTTGTAAATTTTAAAATAACTTAAAAACCATTTTTGTGAATTTCCTAGATTACTTGAATTTCTTTTATTTAAAATTATATATTAAAAAACATTAAAATCAAAACTGAATTCTAAAATAAATGAAAATTAAAAATAATATTAAAAATTGAAAATCCGAGTGTTTTTATTTAAAAGTTATAAAAACGTTCTTACATATATATATAAATATAAATTTTTTTTTTAGAACGGTAGGGGTGTAATGTATGCATTCACCCATATGTAAAAATAAAAATATAAACAAAAATAAAATAAACAAATACAAAGTGACTTCACAAAATATAACCGTAATATGCAGACTATGCAATTTCAAGTGGCTTGTGTTGATTAATATGGGTCACTAGAAATGTATTACAAACGAATTTGATATTACTGTTTATATTGTTGTAGGTCACTAAATCATTAACAAATTAGGAGAAAGAAAAATATAGAAACATAGAATAAGTAGGGGAAATAGTTTAAGATTATTATAAGAAACATAGAATAAGAATAGTATATAAGCCGTAATTTTTGTAAATAAAAATCAGAATCAATTCAGAACTCCACTGTTTTCATTCTCAGAAACTTCGGCAATTGACTTTGCCATCTTATAGAGCCGACTACTACTCAAAGGCTCTTCAAAAAAAAAATAAGAGTACTATAGGAAACTATAGGAGACTTACACAGACCAGACAAACATGTTACACTGACAAAAAATTTCCGCAGCTCGAACCCAGCAGACTTATGGATGTCACGAACTTGTTGGACAACCTCAATAGCTCTTTCAGGAGTTGGAAAACTGTCGACAAAATCATCCACAAAATGGTGATCCACTATAGACTTAACTGCGCGAGAATATTCTTCACGATAGCTCAGGGCGTTGGTTTCTTTGACGTAGTGGGGTATGCAGGGCGAACAAGCAGCTCCAAATTTTATCACAAGCATCTCGTAAGTATCGGGTGGCTTTGTATCATCTTCGCGCCAAAGGAACCGTTGGGAACATCTGTCTTCAGGAGCCACAATGACCTGGTGAAACATCTCTTTAATATCCCCACAAACTGCGACGGCTCCAACTCGAAAATTAAGCAGAATTGAAGGCAAGGGCTTATATTGCTGAGGACCCTTTAACAGGTTGCAGTTCAACGAGACACCTTCAACAGTTGCGGCAGCATCAAAAACTAGACGGAGCTTCCCAGGCTTGTTAGGGTTGACCACTCCAAAGTGAGGAAGATACCAAGTCCTAGGGCAAACACCAGAAGCTTTATTAGGCGACAATTTTCGTGCATACCCCTTTGACACATAATCAACCATGATAGACTTATATGCTTCACCAAATTCTGGAATTCTCTTCATCTTCCTTTCAATACTATTGAGTCTATTTAGAGCCATGAAGTAACTGGCAAGACAATGTCATCAGCACGCCACAAGAGCCGGGTTTGGAACCTCCCTTCAACCCTCACTGTAGTATCCCTCAAGATTTGACGAGCTCGTGCTACCTCATTGGACTCTATAACCGGCAAACCTTCAGTCCAAAGTTTTCGGTTTCAAAGTAACTTGCCACCAAGTCATAGATCTTCTGTTCCGGCTGGACTGACAACAAACATAAATGAGAATTTGATGGTTTACCCTTCATTGGACCAAAGACCACCCAGCCTAATTTGGTGTTGGCTGCATAAGGACCACTTTCTTCCAAAGGCACAATATTATCAGGAAGACCAAAGTGGCAGTTGTCTAATCCAATCAAGACCTTAGTGACAACACCATCGTAAAATTTAATAGGTAAATCGAGATGACCACTTAAATCCATATTGAAACTTTGAGCCGGTAATTTCAGATTTGAGACACTATAGACATTTTTCAGAGCATACTTCCTTCGCTTACCAACCCCACTTACTTGCAGATAAACCACGGATGCCATTTCTTCAGATGCCTTTCCAGCATACAGTGTAAATTTAATTTACTTTGTTGCCCCCGGAAGCCCAGTTGCCTCACCAAGGAGCTGTCCACCATAGTAACCGAAGAACCTTCATCCAACAACGCATAAGTCTCAATCTTGTTACCAGGACCTAAAGTATAATAGGTACAACTCGAAACAGCAACACTATCTTATCTGCAGCACAGGACACACAGCTAAGGACAGACGCACTTCCATTTGTTTTACCACTTGAAGCTTCCGACTCAATAATTTGTTATGTTTTGTTATGTTTTCTCAGGCAACCATCAATGGGGCACTCTTTTAGATTACGGCAACTTCAACTAGAATGCCCCGAACCAAGACATGAAAAACATAACCTAAATTTTTTTACATTAGTCCATCTGTCAGGCACTCTCAATGAAATAAATCGTTTGCATTCCAATAATTTATGATTACCCTGACACATAGGGCATTCCTGTTTGCGTTGACCATCAACGGCATGGACGACAACTTTTCTTTTGGGTTCACTATAATTTCGATTAGTACTCACCCCTTGAATAGTTTGCAGCAAATCAGCAACATCTTTGAGCCACGTGTTGAAATCCAAAACGGTTTTTTTTTTTTTTTTTGCGGGAAGGAGGGGAAATGCTTTATGCATTCATGTAAGCCGTCACCATACATGGTATGTCGGACTCTCTCATTAGGTATACCGACTAAAATCCCACCTTGTCTCCTCACCAGGGTATATTCCGCCTCGGAACCACGGTTGTATTATTAGAGGTGGACCCCTTTTGTGGCACGTGTGCCAGTTCCATCATCGTCAGCCTGCGTCCAGGCTCCGCTCTTCTCTTATTCCACTGCGTCTAGGTCATATTTCTTCGTACGCAGGACATGGTGCGCAAATTCTCTTACTGCGTTCCAGCTTTCTCTACTGCTGAAAATGATACAGCACGACGTTTGTAGCACTAATATTGCCGATTTCAGCTTCGAGTTGCTGACGGCTTTTGGCCCATCGACGACAGCTGAAAAAAGTGTGTTCGGAATCATCTAACGTTTCCTTCTCTTCATAGAAACAAAATGGCGAGCGGCATTTCCCCATGCGATGCAGGTACTCTCTAAAGTATCCGTGACCGGTCAGCATCTGGGTTATGTAGTAGTATACTTCTCCGTTTTTTCTGTTTTTCCACACTTGCAACTCTGGAATCAGTTTATATGTCCACCTTCCGTGCTGTTCATTTTCCGAGCGAGATTGACATTTTAGGAAGACTTCGTGCTTTATCGCCTCCATACTCTGTGGTTGAGTCGTAGTTTGCCTGGCGTTGAAGATTATCCGGCGCTCAATAGCCTGTAGGTCTATGGGAACCATTCCGGCTATCACTAGGGCAGCTTGTGTTGATACAGTGCGATATGAGGATGTCACTCGTAGAGCAGCTATTCTCTGCGCAGACAGTAGTTTTCTAGCTCTGATTTGGGTTTCCAAAGTAGAAGCCCAGATTTCAGATCCATAGAGGAGTATGCTATTCCCAGTCTCCATGAGTAGCTTCCTCTTACTTGGGAGGGGTCCACCAATGTTTGCCATCAGTCTACTTAGTTAGGCTGTTATTCTAGCTGCTCTCGCTGCAGTATATTCTATCTGGTTTGAATAGGTCAGTTTCGAGTCCAGTCTAACCCCAAGGTATTTAATGGATTTCTTCGTGGGAATAACCAAGTCGCCTATGTTGATTTCGATCTCTATTTGAATGTGTCGTCTGGTTAGTAGAAGCAGCTCCGTCTTATGTATGGCCAGCTGTAGGCCGTGGGATTCCAACCAGTGCTTAGTCCGCATCATGACTTGTCGTAATCTGCGTTGGACTTCGTCTGTGTTTCTGCCCCTGATAACTACTGCGATGTCGTCTGCGTATCCGACTATTCTCTCTATTCTTAAGATTTCATCGTAAGTCGCGTTCTAGAGATCTGGTCCCAATATGGACCCCTGTGCCGCTCCGGAGGTGACCTGCATTCTTCTTGATCCTTGGTTTTTGTCGTATATCAGCACTCTATTTCTTAGGTAATCCTTTATAACTCTCATCAAATATGCTGGAACGTTGAAAGTTGTATCCAGGGCCTCTATCGCATCTGTCCACCTCAGACTTTTGAAGGCGTTTTTTATGTCTAAGGTCGCCAGGAGTATAACCGGTCTCGGGAAATGATTTCCGGCCTGGGCTGCTTCGAATGCATCTACTACTTCCTTAAGAGCTCCTGTTGTAGATCTTCCAGGTCGAAATCCGTATTGTCTTGTAGAAAGACCTCCGGAAGTTTTAATGGCCTCGTCAAGCCTAGGCTTTATGAGCCTCTCAAACAATTTGCCCGCAGAGTCTAACAAACACAGGGGCCATACGATGATGACGATGTTGGATCTCCCTTACCCTTGCTGATAAGAACTAGTTTTTGTTCCTTCCAAGCGTCTGGGAATATCCCCTCTTTAAGACAACTGTTATTAATTTTCAGCAGTATCTCGGGGTGGTTCATTGCTATCTCCTTTATTACCTCTGTTGGGATTCCATCGGGTCCGGGTGCTTTTTTGTTTTTGAGGCTGCGAGTGGCCATTTTTAGCTTTTTTAGTGAACAAGGGAGTATTGGAACTGGTCTCTGTTCCGCTGTCATCTTGTCTGATTTCGTGTCGTGGAAATAGTGTGCTCACAATATTGTGCATGATGTCTTCGTCCATAATTTCTACCGGGTTTTTCATTTCGAGTTTGTTCATCACGAGGCCCCAGGAATTTTGGTTTATATCGGTCCTCAGTTCTTCCCACTTTTTCTTTTTACTTTTGAGTATTCGGATTTTCAGCTGTTTTTTGGCTTCTTTATATTCACTACTCTCTGCTTCTGCGTCGCCTCTGCGCCTGGCTCTGGTATACCTCCTTCTTGCTTGTAAGCAGTTCCTTCTGGATTTTTCGATCGAAGCATTCCACCTATGTACTGGTTTCCATTTGGGACCTTTATTCATTTTTGGCATTGCGCTGTTACAGCATCTTGTGACTGTCACCATGGTGTTGGCGACTGTTGTTCTCGTGTCTGCTTCGCTACTAAGTTCTCCTACTCTTCTGTCGATTTCGGAGAGCAGTACCGCTGTATTAAGCTTATTCACGTTCCATTTTCGGGCGGTTCCACTAGTTTTTCCCTTGTGTGCAGCTTCTCCGTCTTTCAAACAGAACGATATATACTGATGATCGCTGGCTGTATATATTTCAAGAACTCTCCAGTCCTTTAACTTATGGGCCACTTCCTCAGAGACAAAAGTTACGTCTGGGATGGTGCCCTCGCATCCAGGACGGCTAAAAGTTGGGACACTGCCAGTGTTTGCTGTCATCATCCCTAGTCGTGCTACTATTTCTAATACTCTTGTGCCTCTTGAGTCGGTATTTTTTAATCCGCATTCGATTGCGCGAGAATTGAAGTCACCTGCTACAATAAGATTGTTTCCCTTAAGCCTTGCGAGATCTTCTATATTGTCAAGTTTCTCCTGGAATGTATCGATATTGTCGTTTGGGGTTAGGTAACAGCTTACAAGTGTGAGGGTTCCAATTTGGACCCAGGAAAAACCGTTCCCCTTTCCGCTACTCCTTATGTGAAACTGCCTCTGGCAGGGAATCCATATTGCGCTGGTTTCCGATTCGTCATCAAACCATAATCCAGTAGTCATATTTGCGTACTGTTCACTGATGATGATTATATCTGCTTCCAGTTCTCTAACGATTTGTGGCAGGAGAGCATGTGCCACTTTGCCTCTGTGCATGTTAGCTTGTAAGAACTTCAATGCGTACCGTTGTTGTTTTGGGTTCGTTTACAGCTTCGAGATCCAGGTATGTGATCTGTTGCTCTGATTTTGCTCTCTGAACAGACACAGCATTTCGGGGGTTCCTGCATCCCTTCATTTTATGGTCCTTTTGACCGCATCTTATACATAGGCCCATTCCTTTCCTTTCAGGTCCTTTGCAGTCCCACTGCTTATGCCTGGATTCGAAACATTGATAGCAGAGCTTTTCCTCCTCCTTGTACCGTATACGACAGTATGTCCATCCCATTAATATTCGTCGTTTCTCGAGTAATATGTTTGCGTCAGCTGCTGGTAGCGACACAAAAGCCCTTTTCTGCTCTCTGCTGTTTGTGGTCGTCAGGCGTACCACTATATCCTCATCTGCGGATTTGGTCACATTTTGTATGGCCCTTATCACTTCGTCTTCTATCGTCAGGGAGTCGAGATCCTGTATTTCTATTTTGGCCTTCGATTTCATATTCTGCTCTACGGCCTCCTCGCTCAGCATACTGGGTACTTGCTAATGTGAGAAGGCAAGATTGATGATTCGGCATGACCATGACTACGATTTGGACTTCGATTTGAACATGACGGAAGTGGGCTGACGTTCTGCAGCATTCTGTTACCTAAGTACACCGGGTAAAAACCGGTCGGAATGGCTTTCAGGCTAATGCTGCAGACGCCTTCGTTCTGTTAAACCCTTGGCAGGGCTTCAAGTACGTTCGATTATCGTCGCCATTTAGTTGGTGATGCAGGTTTAGTTGAGACGACTCATAATTAGTGTCCGACCTGGCTCAGAACGCAAACTCCCATGAGGATTTGCGTCAAACCTCGCGATGACCTCACTGATTACCATAGGCACCCTCGGGGTCCTTAAAGGACAACTGCATAGTCGATATGAGACAGCGGCTTGAAGATGGAACCCAAATGAAGAAAGAATACGAAGAAGAAAATTATGGAAGTAGAGGAGATGATGCTTTTATGAGCAGCCCACGAATAAGGCGATCACCTTTGAGAAAGACACAGTCGATCGATCCACAAAGGGGTGATAATACAGCGAGAGAATCGGACACTTCGCAATCGCGAGTTGCACAGCCAGTTGCTACCGTCCTATGGGAAGAGGGTAATTTCATTTCATTTCATTTATTTCAGATGTCTCATACACAAAACTTAAGTTTTATATAAAGTATGAAACTGAGCGATCTGTAGATACAATATTTAATTTAAAATTAATTTTAGATAGAGAATTACAATCTTAAATTTAATTCGAAATAAGAGATTATGATCAGATCATTTAAAAAAAAAAGAAGAGAAAAAAAATATATATATATTAGTTAATTGAATTATAACACTAAAGTCCAAAATTCCACAATAAAAGTACATAAAATTAATAATAGCCATAATAGTTAAAAAGTAAATAATTTACAATCTTCCAGCGTTCATTTTAATATAGTCAAAATTATCACAAACATTAAACAACAATAAAATACAAAAAATAAATAAATACAATAATATAAATTTAATAAAGTACAATTTATGTATATTAACCCTCAATGTGAAAGATGACATACAATATATCTCCTGAATTGACGTGCGTTACCAATGATCTGTAATCTGTACGGAACTGCGTTCCAGAGACTGATGGCATTAATGAAAAAATTATATTTAGAAATCAATGAACGACGTTCAAAAGTAAGAATTCTTTTACCCCTATCAAGTGTAGAAAAGCGTAAGCGATTATAAAGATGTTCAGGTTGACGTGTATATATAATTTTATGCATGAACAGTAAAATACGGACCCTCAAATAATTATCAAAATTCATGCCATATAGAGAGGTGACGTAGGAGGAAACATGGTCATACCTTCGCAGGCCATACACATATCGAACAATATTATTAAAGGCCACATTGAGGTTCCTCTTACTTTCACTATCACAACTAGCAAATAGTTCACAGCCATACAGCACAGTAGGTATTAAGTATGTTTTAGCAAGGAGCATTCTAATTCTGATAGGAGTACAGTGATGAGTTTGCCAGAGATTTCTTAGCATTGAGAACGTTCGACCACAAGCTATATCAATGTGATTGGACCAAGTTAGGGTGTCGTTAAAATATATACCAAGATTTTTGGCAGAGCGTACAGTATCTGTTAAATTGATTGATTTTGTGTCGAATGTTCTGACAAGCACTTTAACTTGCAGAACCTTATTTTAATTGTTTTCTGGCAAGCACTTTAACCTGCAGAAAATTGAAATAAAAGAATTGTTGAATTTTGCACCGCAGTGGTTTGTTCAGGAACTCACTGTCTGGATTTTATTCATTAACTTTTATACTACAATTATGATTACATATGTATAATAATTAAATTACAAAATATGGACAAAATGCTTAACTAAATTATTATTTACACAATAACAAAAAATGCGAACTTAGTTAAAGTGTCATTGGCCTATTAAAGAATAAATTAAATAATGTTTACAAATAAAAAATGCAAGCTTAGTCAAAATGAAGTTGACCTACTAAAGAATAAATAAATAATGTTTACCTAACATAATGATTGTACATACATGTACATATAATTTAACATTTATTCAAAGAGTACAAATATATATGTGTATAAACATTAAGTCATGAAAGCATGTTTATAAACATTTATTCAAAACAATAAAAAATGTATAAACATCCTCCCCCCGTTGAGCGAAGCTCAAAAAAAAAAAAACTAAACTAAATTGACTAAATAAACCAAATATGTATACATGTATGTGTGTATATAATCAGCGAGATGTAATAAGTGCTGGCCTGGCATTCCTTGTCATCTGATTGGGTTGAGCTTGTTTAATCAGTTGTTGATGTTCACTAGATATGAACGGAGAAATCTGGCGTTGGTTGTTGTGTACGAGGCATTGGAGTTGGAGTTGCAGACCTTTTTGACTTCTGTTTGAAGATTAAATAAATCAGTACTGCTATTGCGATTATTAATGATGTGTAGCCAACTGTGATATGATGGTAATTGTGGGTGTCAATTTTATTCGGTAGCTGGAGTATCTTTTGGTCCTGTAATGCGGTTTGTAATGTTGTTAAATTTTTTATCTGTGAAATATACTCATTTGTATGTATCTCATGTAGCAATGGTTTTAAATGTTTTTCATGGTGTTGCTTCGTAATTTTCCAAAGGCTGGTGTATGATATTTTACTGTAGCTGGATATTACTTGTTGTCCTTGCAATGTCATAAATTTATATTTGAGTGTGCATTCTGGCTCCAGTGTTAGCAAACCTGAACCTTCGAGAGTTAGTTGTGTGATTTCTTGTTTGCACACTGTTGTTGCTTGAGAAAGCGTTGGAATTGCATATATCCATCTATTTGGATGGTAGAGAGGAATCCATGAAGCGGTGTCTTTTATTGATTGCACTGGACAGTCTAACTGGGTCCTGTTGTGAAATAAGTTAATTTCATAGCTACATGTTATTGAACCTGGTTCATGCCTTATTGAAGTTGTGGAGCAGAGATATAGCTCTTTCTCAAGAAGAATACATGAATTGAATTCACTACGACTTAGAGCAAAATACTGATTGCGAACACTGTTGATAATTAAGAACGATGAACATGGCCTTATTGACACAAACGTGTTATTGATCCAATTTGGTATTGGGATCGGGTGAAAGATGTCGAATTTATTACGTTCGACTAATGGTAAGGTTAAACTAAATATTACGGTGTTATCAGTAAGTCCTCCCTTAACCTTCATCAGCTTGTATAATTGCAGAGTATCTTCTTGCTTTACAGGGAGATCTAATGATTCTGTTAGATGAAATCTTATTTTTGCGACTTCATCATTCATTTGTTTTGGAGTCAGGAGCAATGGACTAATGATGCCGTGGTGAGTACTTGTAAGAATATCAATAATTGACAGTTGTGTGTATTGCAAATTTGCTGCTGTAATAGTTAACTGTATACTCAGTGATGAAAACAAACGATAAAGCCTCTCCTGTAGTGGAATTCACTAACTTTATTTAACGATTATCGAATCGTTTAAAATACTAAACAACAAAATTGTCGATTTTGGTATTCTGTAAAATTTTTAAACGATATTCGAAATCGTTATTTCAGCTGTTGTCGTAAACTAAACGACAATAATTTTTGTATTGTTTATTCAATCGATTCAATCAATTTAAAGAAACATTTTAAGATCAAAAAGGCTTTTGAATACTTAGGGTATAATTTATCAGTGGATGAGACAATTTTCAACGCTCGAAGGGTTGACAGACGTGTTCTTCGAGATTTGGAGAACCCATTTAACTTAAATGAATTGTTTTTCAGCTAGACGGACAATTAAAAGGCACCAGAATAACTGCAATATCAACTGAGAAACAGGTAATTTGGAATGTCTTTAAAATTTATGAAAGGATTTTATATTTATAGGTTCTTTCTATGCTACGGGATGTAATCAACGCCCCGTGGGAGAGCAGTGGGGGATATCCATGAGCCAGTCGTCCATAAGCCGTTGCATACATCGTGTAACGGATGCAATTAACAATACCATGTTTTAAGCAAAAGTAAAGTTTCCGATGACTCAAGTGGAACGACAAGCTGCAAAATTAGTTTTTCCATCAGCAGTATCACCCTTTGTAGCAGGTACTATTGGGGCAATCGATTGCACACATGTCTCGATTTTGGCCCCAAAAAGTTATGAGAAGGCTTATGTCAACCATCATGGGTACCATTCTGTTAATGTTCAAATGGTAAATCCAAGGTTTTTTTGACAAGAGATTCATAATATAATTATTTTTGTTGAAATTGCAAATTTGTGATTCAAATTTTAATGTGAATGCCAAATTCCCGGGGGCTCGACACGATTCATACATTTGGAGGTCTTCAGCAGTAAGAAGAGTAATGCAAAGGTGTTTTGAAAATGGGGATCACAATATATTTTTAATTGGTATTTTTTTCGTAGTAAGTTATTATATTTTTTTAATTTGTCACAAAAATATCTATAGGTGATTCTGGGTATCCGTTGGAGCCCTGGCTGATGACTCTTCTACCAAACCAACCAGAGGGGACACCAAAATTCCGTTATAATGAGGCACTGTGTAAAGCACGTCGTGGTGTCCTTAAAGGAACTTGACGATGCTTATCACAGCAAAGAATGCTCCTGTATAGTCCCGAATTTGCTGGAAAAATTGTAAACGCACATGCAGTTTTACATAACATACATTTGGATGAACAAAGATTGGAGACTAACAATGAGATCACAGAGCCTGATTCGAGTATTAACATGGTACCCCAAGATACACCATCTTCAATAGGAAAACGTGTCAAGATAGGCTAATTGTAAATTTTTTACTTAAATAGAAACTACAAAATTTAAATCACATAATTAGTAAAATTGAATAGTTTTATTATTATAATTTTTTATCAATGAAATATTATAATGATGAGTTTCCTCCTGCCAATCCCGGGTTATCCAGCATAAAATCTACCATTCAGCTTACTTGCTCTGCTGTGGCACGACTTCTTTTGGAGGCTATATTGGACGTCATTCTGAAATGAAGAAAATGGTTAATTAAAATAACAAATTCGCAATAAATTACTTACCTCATACAGCAAAATAACGGAAACTGAAAAAAAAAATTTTAATATATTGTTTAAAATTTGTTTTTTCGACTTTTCATTACACAGAGTTGCCATTGATTTTAGTTAAAAAAAGACTTTATCAACAATCGTTAAAGTGTAGTTTGTGAATCACTTAATCGTTACTGCAAACAACATATAATGTCGACATTTTTAACGATTGTCGAATCGTTAAAAGTTACTGAATCCCACTACTGATGGTGTTCTCCCTTAACCGTGTTTATCATGTTATAGATTTCTGCGAATTGAACGTTGATTAGATCAAATGTTTTCTTAACAGCTTCTTGGTCTGATTTCATGATGTTTATGGTAGAATCAATAATTGACGTCTGATTTTTTAAAAGGTTAAGTAAATGTGCCTCATTTTCTTTGACTTGTGAGATTGTATGTGCCATGTCCTTAGCATATTCCGAGTCCAGCACTCCAAATAATGAATGTGCGACGTTTCCAACTAAATCTACTGCACCTCTATTTTGTCGTTTTCCGGAAAGTAGTGTACTATCCATCGTAAGTTCGGTTTCAGTATGTTCAAAATATTTTACCAGATTAGCGCATGTTGACTTTTCTTGTATTTCATTACATAACTGGTTAAGTGTTTTTGTTCCTTCTGAAAATGTTGTTAATTCAGACCAAAAACCCTTTAGATCATAGTAGACTAGTAGTTGCCATTCTGAAGGTGATATTACTGCTGATCCGATTCCTTCAAAATGTATGCCCAATTGTTTTCCAAATTTCGTGTTGTGTACTTGTGCTCCTAACACCAATGGAAACAGTAGAGTGGCTATCATGATTGTCAAAAGGTTGTGATTTATAGAGGTACACTTCCTCTTTTTGGGAATTTCAAAGCCATTGAGAATTTCAAAGCCATTGGGTTGATAATGAGGTGTAGTTGGTTCCGCATCATTGTTATGAAATTCAATGTCAGTGTTTTGACCATGAGAGGTAGTTGGCTCTTCGACATCTTCTTGGTTAGGGGTTTCACCAGACTCTGCACCGTTAATTGGTAGTGGCGCTAATCGAGCAATTGGTCTTCTGACAACGCCTCTTGATGTTTTGACATCCACTACTCGCGCAAAGTCATCATCACCTTTATGTACCTTTATAATTCTTCCTAATGGCCACTGTAACGGTACTGTATTATCTTCTTTAATGATAACCATATCGCCCGGTTTTACGTTATTCTTTTCTGTTTGCCACTTATGTCGATATTGGAGCTCACATAGATATTCTTTTGACCATCGCCTCCAAAACTCTTGACTTAACTGAGTGACTAACTTCCATCTAGTAAGCAAGCTGATCTTAGGTTGACTTTCTTCTATGTCGATTTGAGCATTTAGCGGTCCTCCAACGAGAAAATGACCCGGAGTTAATGCAGCCAAATCATTTGGATTATCTGACATTGGACTGATTGGTCGGGAATTAAGAATACCTTCAATTTCTATTACCACTGTGTCAAGTTCTTCGTAGGTCAATGTTGCAGGCGATACACTTCTCACTAGTAGATATTTTGCTGATTTAACTGCTGCTTCCCATAAACCGCCAAAGTGGGGTGCTCTTGGTGGGATAAAATGAAACGTTATTCCTCTGGAGTTACATTCTTTACTAATTTTTTCATGAGCTGAGGGGTTATAAAGTGATTCTGCCAGCTCTTTAAGTTGGTTTTTTGCGCCAACAAAATTTGTTGCGTTATCGCAATATAGGTTTCTGCAGTGACCTCTTCGACTTATGAATCGTTTTAATGAGCCTATAAAAGCTTCTGTGGTTAAATCGCTTACTAATTCCAAGTGTACAGCCTTAGTAGCGAAACAGCAAAATACAGCGATGTAAGCCTTCTGTGGCTTTTTTCATCTTGTTTTATAATGGATCCAAAAGGGTCCACAAAAATCAACACCGGAGTTGATGAATGGTCGAGCTGGGGTGACTCGTGTTGATGGCAGGTTCCCCATAATTTGATTAAGTAGTGTTGGCTTAGCTCTCGTACATTTTATGCAATGATGAACAATTGATCGCACTGCCGTCTTTCCTTTTACTGGCCAATACCGTTGTCGTAGATGAGCCAAAAGTGCTTGAGGTCCGCAGTGTCGGTTGTTTTCATGCACCATCTGCATTAATAATTTTGATATCGAATCATTATACGGGATTAACATGAGGTGCTTAGCGTCATACTGCAATGTTGATGATTCCAAGCGTCCTCCTACTCTGATTATGCCATTTATGTCCAAAAATGGAGTTTGTTCACCTCGTTATATTTCCTTAAATGTTTTATCTCCTCTTCAAAATCTGACTGTTGCATTGCTCGTACGATAATCATTAAGGCTTGCTCCAGTTCCTGGGTTGATAACTCTACTTCCTGTTGTTGCCTGCGTTTTCTGGTATTGTTTATAAATCTGAGGATATAAGCTGTCACTCGTTGCAGTGTCCTGAAGGATCCATTGTGGCGTATCGTGTAGACGATGCTGGTTGAAGTTTCAGTTGTGGTTGTGGCAGCAGTTACTTTCTTCCGTTCTAGGTTAATGTCGTTGCAGATTTCTTCACTCTTTGCGGAATTTTGTTTCCAAAGTTCACCTTGCGCGCAAAGAAACATGGGCCCGTAAAACCATAGGGAGTGTTCGGCTAATTTCTTTGGAGATAGACCACGCGATAAGACGTCCGCAGGATTATCCTTTGATCTCACATGTCGCCATTGGTTGGTAACAGTCAACTCTTGTATTGCTGCTATTCGGTTAGCTACGAAAATTTGGTATAATGAAGATTGTGATTGGATCCATGCTAATACAATTTCCGAGTCTGTCCACAAATATGTGGGGGTATCCTCAAGATGTAAATCCTTTTTAACTCTTGAAGTTAACTGAGCAGCCAACAATGCTGCGCATAGTTCCAGGCGAGGTAGGGTTTGGTGTTTTAAAGGTGCTACCCGTGATTTTGCACATAGAAGTCTAACTGTTATTTGCTTGTTGCTTAAGACTGATCTTATATACACTGCTGTACCATATGCCTTTTCTGAACCATCAGCAAATGCATGAATTTGTATGTTAGCTGGTTTTTGCCTTTCAAAAATATGCCGAGGCAGCCTTAGATTATCTATGTATTTTAACTCACTGCGAAAAGTCATCCTCCTGACGCGAAAGCTTTCTGGCAGTTCATTATCCCAGCCTAGTTTTAGTTTCCACAACTCTTGAATAAACATTTTGGCCGTGACTACAATTGGTGATAGTAAGCCCAAAGGATCAAAAAGCCTAGCTAAGTCCGAGCTTACTGTGCGTTTGGTAATCTGATGAATTTCCCTTAGGCAAACTTTAATGCAGAATTTGTCAACTGTTGGCATCCACGTTAAGCCTAGGGTTTTGACAACTTGGTTCTCATTGTTAAAGTCAAAATTGACTTCTTGTTGTGTTCCTGTTGTGTTATTTAATAATTGTGGGTGATTCGCGGCCCATTTTTGTAGCTCGAGGCCATGCTGGTCTAGGATATGTTTTAACTCTTTTTGAATCGTTAAAACTGTTTGTAGGCTGTCATCACCTCCGATTCCATCATCCACATAAAAATTGTGAAGAAGGAACTGAGCTCCGTGTGGGTATTTTGCTATATTTGTCTTGCCAATTGTTTGCAGACATTTTGTTGCTAAGTATGGTGCTGACCGCGTTCCATAGGTGATTGTGTTTAGCTGATAGTATTTAACTGGCATTGTTGGGTCTGCCCTCCAGATGATTATTTGAAATTTTCTGTCTTCTGGGTGCATAATGAATTGCCTATACATCTTCTTTATGTCAGTTGTGAAGACAAAACGTGGTAGACGGAAGCGAAGTAAGATTGAAAAGAGATCACTTTGCACTGTGGGTCCTGTGTGCATTATATCATTCAGGGATGTCCCAGTTGAAGTTTTCGTAGAAGCATCAAAAACCACTCGTAATTTGGTCGTGATACTTTCTGGTCTAAGAATGCAGTGGTGCGGGATGATATAATGTGGCGTTGGAAAGGTATTCGTGTTTATCTGTGTCATATGACCCAGTGCTTCATACTCCTTCATGAAATTTACGTATTGGTCCTTTGTTTCGGTGGATTTGGACAACCGCCTCTCCAGTGCCAAAAATCTATTGAATGCAATGCTATGAGACTCTCCCAATGTATTAGGATTGTCACAAAATGGAATTTTTACAATGAATCTTCCACTCTTGTCAATAGTATGTGTTTGGGCGAAGTGATCTTCGGTATGTCTCTCTGCAATTGATAGGGTTTTACCCACATGGTCTAGATTATCCAGCTCCCAAAGTTGGGCAATGGCATTTTCAAGAGTACTTTCGTCTTCAGTGCACATTCCACACACTGCTGCAGCTGATTCAAGTCCTCCTACCTTGCCTGCAATAACCCAACCCAATGATGTGTTTTGGAGGATTGGTAATTCAGGTCCTAGCCTGATCTGACCCACTGACATTAATTGGTGGTAAAATTCTGCACCCAGTAAAATATCTATTTTATCGAGACGATTGAATTCTGGATCTGCTAGGACGATATTTTTTGGAATTGGCCAATGATCTATATTGATTGGTTGTGATGGTTGAGGAGCAACGATGTGTGTCAGGACTGTGGCTTCGAGTCGCGTATTAAAGTTGTTAACACGAGATTGTAATACTATATTTACTCGACGCTGCACTCTAGTATTACTTGATCCAACACCACTGAGGCAGATTGAAGTCGGTTTGGGTGAAATTCCAAGACGCTTTACTAATCGTTCACTGATGAGGTTTAGCTGTGATCCTGAGTCGAGTATTGCTCTGCATTGAATTTCCTTATTATTTGATCGGACCTTAATCATTGCGGTACCAAGAAGGATGAAGCTGTTTGTTCTAGAATGGTTGGAAGTGGCAAGAGATGCTGCATTTCGATTAACTGGAATTGTACTGATTGTTGATGCTACTGATGGCTGGTTGCTATTTTCACCCGAAGTTTGGTTGTGTGGAGCTGGTGTTGTTGAATGATGATTTGCGCCTTCCAGATGAAGAAGGGTGTTGTGTTTTTTATTGCACTTCATGCAACTTCTAAGACTGCACATCTTCGCATTATGGCCGGTTTTTAGACAGTTTACACAGCGTTTTTGTTTTTGGACAAATTGCAGCCTTGATGCTGGTGATTGTTGCAAAAATGTTTTGCATGCAAATAATGGGTGATTTCCATTTTTGCACAGACTGCATTGTGAGATGGCTTGCCGATCTGATGTTATGGAAGTGCACACTCTGGACTTGGAGTGTGCAGATCTTTCCTTATCAGATATTGATTCCATGGACTGAAAATGCCTTTCCAAAAAATTTAAAAAGTCCTTGATTGTTGGCACTTCTCTTGGTTTTGATAAGGATTGCTCGAAGTGCAGCCGAGTAGTTTGGTCTAATCGTTTAAGTAGTAGATGAAGCAATATCGGATCCCATGATGAGGTATCAATGTCAAGATTTTTGAGGGATAACAGACACTCTTGGATTTTGTCATGTAAGGATTTATAATTATCATTTGCAGTCTTGGTTGGAGTATCGACCATCTCCTGAATTAGTTTACTCACCAGTAACCTTCTATTGTCGTAGCGCGTTGTCACTACCGACCATGCTGCTTCAAAGTTTTCTCCAGTTGTGGCGAAATGTTTGATTAGTTTCGAAGCTTCACCCACTAAATGTGTTTTAAGATACCACATTTTTTGGACCTTTGGAATTGACTGCTGAATGATCAGCGATGAGAATAGGTCGTGGAATTCCTTCCACTTAATGTAGCTTCCATCAAATTTCGGCATAGTAATTTTTGGAATTGGTACTGTTGATGAGGCCGATTGCCCGTGGTTGGGCTCATAATGGTTGTTCGGAACTGCGATGGCTGTAAATCTTTTTGATGCTATGCGGACCTCCTTTTCGATTTGGATGAACCTCTGCATATTGTAGCCCTGTAAGATTGATTCATTACATATTTCAAAAATTTTGTAATGTATACATTGAATGTCTTGCCATAACCTTGTGGCGGCTATGGCATCTTCTTGGGTAAAATCATCTGTTAATAGTCGCTCTACAGATGATATCATGGCTGCCTGCCTTGGAATTAACTTCACTAGCTCTGCCGCTGGTGCAGTGGCTTCCTTGGTGAATGCTTCATGATCTTGGTCATTTGAGCAATGGCTCATGTCTTCCCTTGTGGCTTCTACAGGAGCTGTTGTCTGACCATGACTGTCTGTGCTGCGGCCCATGTGTGGTTTCGTGGCTCCAAGGTTTAGTATTGATGTTTCAAATACCTCCTTGTATTGCTGCACGAGCTTCATAATTGCTGTGTAATAGTCCTTTTGGAAATAATCATGCTCCAATGGTGGCTGCTCAAGCAATCTGATTCGGTTTTCGTTCGCTTCAAAATTTGCCCACTCTTCGTCTAACTTTCTTAGTCGTTCTTGAAAGTAGCTGGTGGTAGTCTTTCTGGCAACTGGATCCTTTTTATAGTTGCGGATTATGGCTTCAATCCGCTGACCAATTTGCTGTTGAGCGGCAACCAATGAAGACATGATGTCCTTGCCTGCTTTGAGGATAAAACGCTGTGTGCAAAGGAAATAGAAATCCTGTTCCTGATACAGGATCACGTCGGGGTCACCAAAAATGTTAAATTGATTGATTTTGTGTCGAATGTTCTGACAAGCACTTTAACTTGCAGAACCTTATTTTAATTGTTTTCGGGCAATCACTTTAACCTGCAGAAAATTGAAATAAAAGAATTGTTGAATTTTGCACCGCAGTGGTTTGTTCAGGAACTCACTGTCTAGATTTTATTCATTTTCTTTTATACTAAAATTATGATTACATATGTATAATAATTAAATTACAAAATATGGACAAAATGCTTAACTAAATTATTATTTACACAATAACAAAAAATGCAAACTTAGTTAAAGTGTCATTGGCCTATTAAAGAATAAATTAAATAATGTTTACAAATAAAAAATGCAAGCTTAGTCAAAATGAAGTTGACCTACTAAAGAATAAATAAATAATGTTTACCTAACAGAATGATTGTACATACATGTACATATAATTTAACATTTATTCAAAGAGTACAAATATATATGTGTATAAACATTAAGTCATGAAAGCATGTTTATAAACATTTATTCAAAACAATAAAAAATGTATAAACAGTATCTATAGGTTGATTGTTCAAAATCAAAACAGGGTTATAAGTGAGACTCAATAATCTCTTCTTAATAATTAAACTTTTCGATTTATTTGGATTGATTTGTAAACCATTAGCTGTAGCCCATTTGTACACAACGTCTAATTCCTCGTTTAAGGTTCTCACACACTCAGCGACAGCAGTGTTTTTACAGCTCATGTAAAGCTGAACATCATCAGCATATAATCTGACCTTACAGTGTCGAAGTTTGCCCTGAAGATCATTCACGTACAATGAAAAAAGCAATGGACCTAAGATTGAGCCCTGTGGAACACCACGACTCAATGGTAAACATCTAGACCTTGTGGTAGGAGTTTGAACAAATTGATATCTACCAACTAGATATGAGCGTATGAGATCCGTTGCAGTTGATGAAAATCGAAACATGTATTTAAGCTTAAGACTCAAAACGTTGTGGTCAACGGTATCAAACGCTTTGGAATGATCCAAAAGAACTAAAAAAGTGACGTTACCACAGTCCACCTGCTGTCTTATGCCCTCAGCAACATCCACCAGGGCAGTAATGCAGCTGTTATTTTTCCTAAAGCCAGATTGTCGATCAGTAAGCATATTCTCTACCTCAACAAACCGTGTAACTTGACTATGCATTAATCTTTCAAAAGCTTTCGATAGAAATGGCAATATTGCTATTAGCCTAAAATCAGAATTCGTTTTAGGAAAAGGTATAACCTTAGTTAATTTTCAGATTTTGGGATAGTAATTGGTAGTAAAGATTTTGTTGAAAATAAAGGTTATAAAGGAAGGAGTTGTGTGATAAGAATCTTCAAAAACCTTGGATCCATTCCATCTACACCAACTGTATTTGATTTAATCGACAATATACTAGACAAGACTTCACACTGAGTTACGTTCACAAAAGAAAATGTACTGTTGAAAACATCATTATCAAAATTATAGTAGCCAGAAATAGCCTGCACACTCGGTGTATTCAAGAACTGTTCATTAAGCGCATTAGCGTCGACTACGCAGGCTTCTTCGTTACTCGGTCTTGCAATACCAATTTCCCGAATCGTTTGCCAAGTTTTCTTAGAACTTAGTGCAGAAGAAAACTTAGTGGCATAGTATTCCGATTTAGCCCTCTTGATCAATCTGTTAGTTATCCTGCGTGATACCCGGTATTCCTCATACAAATCTGTAGTTCTAAAACGTTTCCATCGGGCATATAAATGGTCTCTGAAATTAATAGATTGCTTTATATCCTGAGTGAACCATGGTTTACTATGTCCATTTATTCTTTTCGATTTCAAGGGAACAGTCCGATTGTACAAAAAATCAATGGTATGTTGTAGAAAGGAGAGCTGATCGTCAATAGAAGTCATGTCATATAGAACACCCCAATTTATGTTAAAAAATTCTAACTCTAGCCTTATAAAATCAATGTTCCTAAAATCACGATACTCTACAACTTGTTCAGGCAGATTGAAATGAAAGTCATAAGTCATGAAAATTAGATCATGACGTGAAAAACACGATGCGGATAGCTGGTCATAAAGTAAGACCCTTGAAAGATTACTAACAAAAAATAAATCAAGAAGAGTGCTGTTAGTATTACTAAAATGAGTGGCAGTATCCGTGTTAGGAGATTTAAGACCGAGTGTAAGCATATTATTCTTAAGATACGGATTTACCAGAATATTGGAATTAAAATCACCTGCAATAATGACATCTTGATATGAGACAGTGAGTGACTGCAAAGTATTCATAAAACCTCTCATACTAATGCGATTGTTAGGCCTATAAATACTACCTACAAGTAACTTCTTTCCTTCCCAACTTATTTCAATAAATAAATATTCCACTAGACATCCATATTCATCAGTGTTAGCAGCCTCGCCCACAGATTTACTGATAACTTTAATTGCGAGACCCTTTCTTACATAAATTGCCACACCTCCATACCCATTTCTATCGGCTCTTCTAACATTGTATCCCTCCAAAAGAATCGACGCATCAGTAAACTCAGGTCTAAACCATGTTTCCGACACACACACTACATCAACACCGGAATTTTCGAAAATAAATCTAAACTCTTCAAGCTTAGGTCTCAAACTTTGCGCATTGATGTGGCAAACCCTAATACCCATTCTTTGATTGGGCAGTATTTTTATCATTCTACCCATCCCATCTCTAGAACGTATTATATTATCATCCAGAGTATTCATAAATTATTATGTGAAAGTTTGTAACGCACGAGGAAAGCCTTATATGTTCATCTATATTTCGCAGAGAGGATATTATAATAAAATTAGTTATAAACAAAAAAATACATATTATCAAAAAAACTACAAATACAAAAAAACGAACAAAAAGAATAATTGATATGTAATGTTGATCAAGTTCGGTTATCAACGACAATTTCACGGTTTACATCTGCAGAAGAAGACCCGCCAGGCACTCGAAATAACTCGCTGAGCTGTTCCATCTCGGCAATATGCATTGCTGAATCATTGGCAGACATTTTGATATACACCAAGCCCCGTATAGTGAAAGCATTATATATGCGATTATCTCTTTTTAGACGAGTAGCGGCGCGTAGAATATTAAAATTCGTAGAAGTTAAGTTTTCATTGACAAAAGTTTCTATCAGAGTTTTCACCAATATGTCTCAATGACATGTTCTGCCACACTCTTGGAGTTCAGCAGAGGGGAAAAAGTCAAACCGGACTTTGTTCAACAACTGAGATGTGCAGTACAGGAAATAGCCTCTATCGCGGAATTGAAGCAGAAGGCTACAATCGAGATACGCAACCTGGATTCCTTCACAGTCGGAGAGGAAGTAGAAACGGCAATTCGGAAGCTGATTGCAGACCCCAACGAGCAATTGCAAACGAGAATCACTGTGCCAAGTGTGCGGGAGCAAGTTCGAGCTTTCGTCACGTTATCGGCTGAAAGTGCGACGAGACTCGTTAAGATCGCACATGTCAAGGTCGGATGGATCCGGGCAAAGATGCGAGTTTGTGAGGATATAAGAAGATGTTATCGATGCCTCGAAACAGGTCACTTTTAGGCGAACTGCTCTGGTCCTGACAAAAGGGACAGGTGCATTAGATGCGGGGAGACAGAACACAAGATGAGAGAATGCAGATCGGCCTCAAAGTGCGCCCTTTGTACGGATGCTGGACGAGACCGGACCGATCACTTACCAGGATCGAGGAAATGTTAGCAGACCAGACGATCATGAGACTGCTACAAGCCAACATGCATAGAAGTCGGACAGCGGATGCTTTACTCGGGCAGATGGCTGTCGAAAAGGGAATAGATCCAGTCATCATAAGAGAGCAATATAGTCGGATCGCAAGAGGTTCCTGGTTCGAAGACGAAACAGGCACGGCCGCACTTTGGATACCTGGCAGCGGTAGGTTTGCAGTTACGGAACAAGGATCCGGCTCTAGATATACATATTTTCCAACCGGATTCCTGACTATAATGAGCTGCTACCTCACTCCTAGCGATGATATAGAGCAATTTAGGACGAAGGTCGGCTTTATTGAGGATAGAGTACTCGCAATTGGTGGACCATTTATAGTGACCGGGGCTTTCAAGGCCAAGGCTATTTAATGGGGTGATCGAACAACGAACACTCGAGGAAGGTGCATTCTGGATATGGCGGCAAGGTTGGGCCTTATAGTGATGAATACTGGCAGCACTCCAACCTTTAGACGGCTGGGATGCGAGAAAACCACACCAGATATCACTTTGGCAACTGAGAATCTCGCCAGGAGAATAGCGGAATGGAAAGTTCTTGAGGACTATAACGCAAGTGACCACCACTACATTAGCTTCCGAATCGCTGACGGAGTGGCCCCTATTCCGACAGCCTGGATCAAGGGAACGCGAAAATGGAATGTCGCAAATCTTGATGGCGCAGCTTTCTTTGAGAGATTCGATGAGAACTCACTCACTCGAACCGGTAGCGATACTAACAATCTGGCAGACGAAACTATGCATCGCATAATTCGTACTTGCAACGCTTCGATGTCTCGCGTATCGCAACATCCCAGACTCCGGAAATCGCTGAACTCAGACGAACCTGTCTCCAGCGTATTAGAAGATACACTAGAGCTAGAAGATACGGTAATGCAGTGCATGAGGCTGAGGATTTTAAACGGGCCCGAAGGGCACTGAAACAGGCAATCATAGCCGCCAAAAAGGCGAAATGGGAAGAGCTCCGTAATGAATTAAACACGAACCCCTGGGGACTCGGTTATAAAATTGTGACCAGGAAGTTGGGCGCTAACTCCGCCGTGCCACTTCTAGACGGCGAAGCTATCGACAATATAGTGAGGACCTTGTTCCCCCTGCACCCACCATGGCGTGAGGAACGCGAACCTACGGCCAATTATACGTCAATACCCTTCACAGAGGAAGAACTGAGAGCAGCAGCAAAAAGTCTCAAGAGAAACAAGACCAGAGCAGACGGAGTACCAGCCGAAGTACTCAAATTGATTGCTGAAAACTGACCAAATGAACTTCTGGAAGTGTACAATGCCTGTATTTCCCAAGGTGTCTTCCCTAACTAGTGGAAGATACAGAAATTAACGCTGATTAGCAAAGGAAAAGGAGACCCGACACATCCATCATCATACCGTCCTCTTTGTATGTTGGATAGTGCCGGTAAACTATTGGAGAAACTGATCCAACGCAGGCTGGCGGCGGCGATTGACGCAGCTGGCGGACTATCGGAAAGACAGTATGGTTTTCGGCCAGGTAGGTCTACGCTTGGGGCCATAGCGGATGTAGTGGAATGTGTTGAACGGACCAGTCTAAGACGTTACTACCCGGAGCGCATTGTTGTTCTAACCACGCTCGATGTGCGTAATGCTTTTAACAGTCTACGTTGGGAAGATATCATTAGAGGACTACGGGCAAGATTTCGAATTCCTATGTACCTTCTGAGAATAATTCGCAGATACTTGAAGGATCGCAGGCTTCTCTATGACACACCCGATGGCCAAAGAACCGTAGAAATCACGTCTGGTGCAGCTCAGAGGTCTATTCTTGGTCCTGACCTTTGGAACCTGAGCTATGACGATATCTTGGGTATAGAAATACCAGAAGACACATACCTCGTGGGATACGCGGACGACATAGTATCGGTCATTTCAGCGCGCGATATGGAGGATGCCAGGGGAAAACTGAATCAAGTCATGATAAGGACGCGGATATGGCTCGAGGAGCACGGTCTAGAGCTCGCGGGAAACAAGACCGAAGTCATACTGATGACATTGGCTCACATTCCACTCGAGATAAGTATGCAGATAGGTGATGTGTCACTGACGACGAAAAAAGCGGTGAGATATTTGGGTCTCAGGCTCGACTGTAGACTTAATTACTGGGCCCAAATACAGAATGTGGCTACCAAGGCAGCAAAACTAACAGCATGTTGAGCAGACTGATGGCAAATATCGGCGGACGAACGCAGTCGAAAAGGAAATTGATTATGGCGACGACAATCTCGATACTACTCTATGGCAGCGAGATATGGGGAGAAGGGCTGGAGTTTAAATCTAAGCGGAAAATAGTGGCAGCGGTGCAAAGAACAGCGGCACTAAGAGTTGCATCGGCTTATCGCACGGTCTCAGGCGCCGCAGTCCTCGTTATCACCGATGAGATACCTATCGACTTGCTGGCATTTGAGGAAGAAGATTATGGAAAGCGAAGAGGGAAAACCATGCCATTAGTACGACAGATGTCAGATCGCCAACAATACGGCGATGGCAAAGCAGATGGAGCACCGAAACAAGTGGAAGATGGACTGCTAGACTTATTCCATCTATAGAAGCATGAATACAGAAACATTTTGGGGAAACTAACTACTTCTTGACACAGTTTCTTTCGGGTCACGGTTATTTCCAGCAATATCTACACCGCATGGGCAAGGTGATTGACCCTGGTTGCATTTATTGCGAGGAAATAAATGACGACACTGAACACACTTTCTTCCATTGCTTCAAATGGTAAGACGAGAAGAATATGCTGATGGTGCAGATTGGTGAATTCACACCCGACAACATTGTGGACGCAATGCTCGAGAGCGAGAAGAAATGGAACGCTGTGAGGAAATATGTTGAGCGTATACTCCGCAGGAAGAAGGCCGACCTTGACACAGTGCGACAAAATGATACACGAGAAGGCGAGCCAATAGCTCGAGGCTGGCTTCAAATATGGCGTACCCAGACGTGGGAGAGTAGATAACGGTCCTTTACGGGACGTCTTTCTGGGTCCTTCCCGAAGTAATGCAGATAGCCGTCCCGGGAAGGGAGTATCCCCAGAAGAGGAGGAGGGATTGTTTTAGTGGAAGCACCACTCGACGCAGCTGACGACAGTTACTGTAAGTGCGAAAGCATTTTGAACCCTACCTCACACGCCAAAAAATACTAATATTGGTTCATTAGGCAATTTTGATATAAAAATTTTCAATACCATATTCTCATTATTCTATACCATTGCTCGTTTTCTCTATCTATATTTGTTTTCAAATTTAATTTTGTTAATAATTTTAACATGTATTCGTAAAAATCACCGACATCATTTCTAAACTCTGCAATTTTTATTTTATTAATAATACTGTCTATACTTTCTGATATGTTAAAATTAATTCTTAATAATACCTTAATATCATCCCATCTAGTTGGATTATTGTTATTAATAAGAGCAATGTTTGCCCTTGATATGATTTTGTTTCTTACTCTTAAATCAAATAAAACAAGTAGAGAAGCATCAACAAATTTACGAATCTCCTCAACATGTTTCGGAAACATTTCCAAATCTTCTGTTCTCCCATAGAATTCGGGTACACCTTCTAAGATATCAAATGTATTGAAGGCAATGATTGCAATATTGTGTTGTTGTCGTGATGAATTACTTTTTGTTGATGTTTTTTAACAATGCACAGAGGGGCATATTGCCTGAAAACCTGGCCAAAATTAATAGAAGTGTTTTATGAGTTAATGGCTGGAATTTTTTGATAGTGTTAGTGATAATTAGGCCCAAGGATGAACCCAACTGATTTTTGTTCAAATCGGTCCGTGATTTCGCCTAGCCCCCATACAAATTTCCCATGAAATTGCACTTATTTACACATAATTATGGTAATTATGCAACAATCATGATAAAATTTAGCATGAATCAGTTCTGAGTACTAAGAAATCATGGTGTAAAGTTTGGTGAAAATCGGATTACATTTGACCCTAGCCCCCATATAAAGTCCTCTTTAGAAATTAAAAACATCGGTATCGTGATGAAATTCGGTATGAACATGTATTTTGTAAATCTAAATCACATTACCAAATTTTGTTATGGTCGGTCCATAATTTCCCCTAGGTCCAAAATAGGGCCCCTTAAGAAAATATGTTTAGCTATTATAATTGGTTTAAAAATTTTATTACCTCGATGAAATTCGACATGAACATGTTTAATATGAATGTGAATCATTTTACTTGATTTTATTATGATCGGATCATAAGTGCCCCTAGGTACCACATACGGCCCATTAAGAAAATCAAACATACATCTCATATTGTTATAATAGTTGATATATGTAATTAAGTTTTTAAAGTTCTATGATAATTAATTTTTATATATAATTTATGTAATTAATATTTATTTAATACTTATGTAACTTAAAAATACTTAAAAAGTGAATTTAACTACATACATTCGTTAAAATCGTTATCATTTTCGTCATCAATATCAGGAAGGAGTAATTTAATAGTATCTGATGAAAATGCCTTTCTATTCCTTGGCGATTTTTGTGTACTGCAGCTTATTTTTATAGTTTTATTGTTTTTTTTACCAGTTTACAGGTAAAAAGGATGAAAATAGAGATTTCATACTTTATTGCGTACATAACAATTTTTCAGCACTTGCTACTTTTAGTGTTAAAAATCTTGTGTGTTTCGTTTTTTGGTAGAAAAAGGGTAATTTTTTAAAAAAAGGAAAATTTTCAAAAAATCGCCAAAAAAAAATTACGCAAATTTGCGCAAACTTTTTTTTGTTCCTGAATGTAGAGAGCTCATATTTTCTTGTGGTGTATAACATTAAACTACTAAAAACTACTTTCACCTTTAAAATCCTTATCATTTTTTTGGGAAGGGTAAAAAAATTTGAAATTTTTATTTTTTAAATTTTGAACGAATAATTTTAACATTAATATATGAGATGTAAAAAAAATAAATATTAAAAAAAAATACTGAAAGTAGCAGTTGCTCATACCTTTCAAGTACAAAAAAATCAATATAAAATTTCTATTCGTTTAGCCACAAAAAAATATCATATAAACCTGTTAAAATTTCAAAAAAACACCAAAAATGCATTTAATTTTCTTCACTTTCCTGACTTTGACATCGTCTCAAATCTACAAATCTCAACTTAAAGTCATGAAAATTCACTATATAATGCAGAATTTTGTTGTCTATCGAACTGCATACTCAGTTTCTTAAATTTCTTAAAATTCATTTTTGACTTTTTGGCCAGCTTTTGAGGGTAAATGGCACTTAGTGCACTTAGTGTGACGATTGCTATTGCTCTAGCTAGGTGTTGTTGTTTTTCATCAATGAGATGATTGTTGTTAATCTTTTTCTTCACTTTTAATGTTTTGTTGTAATTTGTTTTTGATGACAATTTGTTTTTAAAAATTGCCAATAGTTTTCATAAAGATCACTATATGAAGTTCTTCTTTTTTAATAATATTCTTTTATTTGGACAAATGATTTAAAATTTGCCAAAGAATATTTTATAAAATAGTTTATATTTTAATCTTTATGCAGAAAAACTTTTAACAAAACTTGACTTATAGAATTTTTGTTTTTCTTAATAATTAAACGACTGCGCCACTTAATTGAGTAAAACAAAAAATGTGTTTTTTATGGATATGGATTTACAGTACAGTACAGTACAGTGTTTGATTTGCTATAGCAAATATATATATTCCCGTTTGAACATCACAGCAGAGAAATAAAGGAGTGATATCTACAAAAAAAAAAATATCAGCCGAAAATTTTATTTTTTCATATTTTAATAATTAATAATAAACATTAATATCATAAATAAATAAATTTTATCTCATGCATCCTCATTTGTAATAATTTTAATAAAAAAAAAAAAAAAATTAAATAAAGTTGAAAAAAATAAATAAATGATTTTTTTCTTTAAATCACTGGTGTTTATTTCCCATAAAAACAATACAGTCCATTATAAAGGTTACAAACATTACAAATTAACCCATTGAGGCGAACACAAAATATCACAAAATTAAATTAAAATTTAATAATAAATTATTTTTGGAAATTCGAATAGAAATATATTTCGGTCTCAATAATAAAAAATATTTGAAAATATTTTTTTAAATTCAATAATAGAAAAGAAGAGCAGGAAAGTATAGATTCTTCGAATTTATAAATTTTTTTTTTTCATTTATTACTGAACTGAAAAAATTTAATCTCACCTATATTAATATGAGAATTGTGTCATAAAGTAGATTTACTCTCTCAAGTCTCATTCCCGAATTAATACCGCAATTCACATGACAAATTTATAACATCCCAAAATTTTTTTTTGGAATTCAATTCTATATTCTATTTTTTTCACTTTTTAAACTAGATAACAGGTATCTAGTGCTATTCCCATATAGCCCCTAACCCCTATTCATAGAATATAGAAAAGAATTTCATCTTCTTTCTTCTTCAGCTGGATTACAACATCCAGCATTGCCCGCTTATATATTCTTTTGCTAGATAGCAGTTCTAGTACTACTGCCCAGGAGCCCTAATCTCCTGGATTACAATATCCAGTATACTCCACTCTCACATATATTATCTTGAAATTTTGCTAGATAGCAGTTCTAGCTCTACTTCCCCTAGCCCAAATCTCTCAAATTCTAGACAAGTCGTATCACATATACGGCTATAATATTTAAATCTCAACACTCTTTTCTCATATCATTTGAAATATCAAGCCCATTATTAAGAAAATGTCTACATCATCTCATAGCGAAGCAAACAGCTCTCCAAAAGAAAGCTTCTTATTCCATTGCCATCATTTGATCCACTTTTGCCAACTATTCCAACGAACTCCCACGGACAAACAATCGGAATCGGTTCTGGGAGTCAAGTTGAAACACTTAGACTCGATATGTGCAAAACTCGAAAGCTCCTATGAGAGACTAATGTTGTCCCATGACAGAACAGTAACCTCAGAGTTTAAGGAAGAGGCGAAGAAAAAATACTACCTACTACTACCTACTACCTTTGCACCTCACAGATTCTCGAGTTAAAAAAGATAGCTCAATTGAACTCCTCTAATGACCTAGGAACATCCCAGTGTTCACACACCTTTACCCGAAACACGCCTGAATCCGCAAACAATTCTATGAGACTTCCCCCCTGCGATACAGAGGTAACTCAGGAAAAACCTCATCATCCTCTACTACACATCACAAAAGAGTCAGAAACTCTACCGCAAAAATCTCATGACTCACATTGTGAAGGTAGCAGTAATACCCCGCAACATACAGATTCTACCCAAAACAATCACGATGAAACTCAGACTACATCGAATCACAAACACGCTAATTACTCGACGAGTAATGAAAATATTCCATTGCGAACTACTCTAAAGCGAATGGAATATAGAGGTGAACCCTTCACCATCCCCACTATTATTAGTCCTCAAAGGAAATTATTCACAAAAATAATAAAAAGCCGACATCAACTCCCCCATCAAACATCTCGTTTTTAAATTGTCGGCATTGGCGGACAAAAGCAATCCGCGAATAAGCAATGCATTTTCGTATTACACGCAAGAGGCAATAATTTAAAACCACAACAACCTCGTTCTCGGATAATGGCACCACTGCCCCGAGAGAGATGCATTCTTTCACCCCCATTTCAGGTAACATGCATTGACTTTGCTGGCCTATGTGAAATTAAAATTGCAGCCATACTAAATTGTAATACTACGAAAGCCTACATTAAGGCTATACATTTTAAACTACGCTCAGACCTGTCTTCGTCAGCATTCCAAGCCGCATTCTCTCGTTTCGTTGGGAGGCGTGGACTACCCCAAAGGGTAGTAACTGACAATGGTCGTAAGTTTCCCGCAGCACTCGAACGTGAAGCCAATGTGTTGGTAAAAACAACAGCCCAGGATGCAGCTCGAAGGTACATGACGTATGGCTATCAATGGAAATTAATTCCCCCTCGTGCTCCACCCGATAAGAATGTGCGTACCGCGGACATTCGCACCTCATCGGGAATCATCACTAGACCGATCGTTAGATTATGTCTCCTTCCATTTTTGAATGAAGAAAACTCCAATTGAAATAAATTCTGATTCAAATTTCCAATACAACTCGCCTTTTTTTCTCGAACTCCTAACATGTCCTGAATGATTCAGTTTCTCATTATTCGCAATATCCACTAATATTTATAATTTCTCCCTTAGAACTAACCGTAAATTTACCATCATACGCCGGATCTACAACCCCAACTCCAATAGACGTCACCCAAGATCCCTACCGGATCCGGAGATTTATGAGTGAAAATTATGCCGTAAAATTCATGCGTTGAGGTTTTGCCGTCAATTCCTGAAGATGTCGATACAGAAAAGGCAGGAAATAGTTGATAAGCATCGCTACTGCGAAAACTGTCTGGCAAGGAGCCACGACTTAAGAGGCTGCACTTCCCTAGATAGGTGTAAAAAATGTGACAGGTTCCACCACACCTTGCTTCATCCAACCCCTGAAAAGGCCAAAAAAAAAATAGACAAGGGCGAAAGAAACCATCAACAAATAAACCACCACCAGCTACTTTGCCCGCAGCGTCAAATGCCAAAATAATTGCTGAAGCAATCAAATCATTGGCACAAGTACTATGTACCACACCACCGAGCGAGAGGTCATCTTGAGTTTAACCCCAAGGCCGGCGCTATGTTCAAACTAGGTTTGAACACTACCTAATTACATCAGGCGGAACAAATGTCTACAACATCTTAATTTTTTATATATATAACCTGGAAATATGCCGTTAATACAATGTACGCTAAGAAGAAGAAGGAAAAGCAGAAGTCTAGTTTGATATACAATTTTATACAGACTTCACTTCAATTTTGGCTGTCGAATCAATCAGAAAACATAAAGTGCTCATAAGGTGCGAAAATAAAAGAATCAAAGTAAAAAGAAAAAATTCAAATTGTAAAAAGAAAAAAATTAATTAATATTTATATAATAAAATACATGTGAAATTAAAATATATTTAAATTATTTGATCATTTAAAAATTGCCATAAATTATAACTTACATTTATCCCAAGTGATTCTTAAATTACTTAAAATTTTAATAAAATTAAAAACTAAATTAAAAAGAAAGTGAATTTATACTTATACCTTGTATTTAATTTTATACTTACCCTTAACGTTATATTTACCTATAATTAAAAGAAAAGAAAGTGAATTGGTTGTAAATGTATACTTACCCTTAAAAATATACCTACCTGTAATAAAAGGAAAGTGAATTACTATAAAATTATACTTACCCTTAAATTTGTACCTATATATTACTAAACATAAAGTGAATCCAATTCTACTTACCATAAATTTATACCTACACAAAATAAAAGATTTATTGAAGTTCTAAAATAGTGGCTATATACTAAATTCCTAATTGGAACACAAAAGGGGCCCAAGTGGGTACACTTCATCACTGGGAAAAAAAAGGTAAATTTCAGTCTCAATTCGCTCAAGACATAGAAATAATTTTATTTCTTTCTCCCTTTTTTATCCCATAATACGCGTCTCAACGATTGTAATTACTCGTGAGTAATTAGAATCTACATCTCCTAAGGATCTCTTTCTGTAAGGAGATTTAAGGGAGATTTAAAAACAAATCAAATAACTCCGATTTGTTGCAAAATTATATGATTCTTTTTATTACTTTCAAAATTATACATTTTTTTATTAAAAAAAAAATTTTTTTTTTGATGTTAACAATTTAAACGACACTTATATTCTAGCCTTCTTGTTAGAATACTTGACTATATGAAGTTCTTCTTTTTTAATAATATTCTTTTATTTGGACAAATGATTTAAAATTTGCCAAAGAATATTTTATAAAATAGTTTATATTTTAATCTTTATGCAGAAAAACTTTTAACAAAACTTGACTTATAGAATTTTTGTTTTTCTTAATAATTAAACGACTGCGCCACTTAATTGAGTAAAACAAAAAATGTGTTTTTTATGGATATGGATTTACAGTACAGTACAGTACAGTGTTTGATTTGCTATAGCAAATATATATATTCCCGTTTGAACATCACAGCAGAGAAATAAAGGAGTGATATCTACAAAAAAAAAAATATCAGCCGAAAATTTTATTTTTTCATATTTTAATAATTAATAATAAACATTAATATCATAAATAAATAAATTTTATCTCATGCATCCTCATTTGTAATAATTTTAATAAAAAAAAAAAAAAAATTAAATAAAGTTGAAAAAAATAAATAAATGATTTTTTTCTTTAAATCACTGGTGTTTATTTCCCATAAAAACAATACAGTCCATTATAAAGGTTACAAACATTACAAATTAACCCATTGAGGCGAACACAAAATATCACAAAATTAAATTAAAATTTAATAATAAATTATTTTTGGAAATTCGAATAGAAATATATTTCGGTCTCAATAATAAAAAATATTTGAAAATATTTTTTTAAATTCAATAATAGAAAAGAAGAGCAGGAAAGTATAGATTCTTCGAATTTATAAATTTTTTTTTTTCATTTATTACTGAACTGAAAAAATTTAATCTCACCTATATTAATATGAGAATTGTGTCATAAAGTAGATTTACTCTCTCAAGTCTCATTCCCGAATTAATACCGCAATTCACATGACAAATTTATAACATCCCAAAATTTTTTTTTGGAATTCAATTCTATATTCTATTTTTTTCACTTTTTAAACTAGATAACAGGTATCTAGTGCTATTCCCATATAGCCCCTAACCCCTATTCATAGAATATAGAAAAGAATTTCATCTTCTTTCTTCTTCAGCTGGATTACAACATCCAGCATTGCCCGCTTATATATTCTTTTGCTAGATAGCAGTTCTAGTACTACTGCCCAGGAGCCCTAATCTCCTGGATTACAATATCCAGTATACTCCACTCTCACATATATTATCTTGAAATTTTGCTAGATAGCAGTTCTAGCTCTACTTCCCCTAGCCCAAATCTCTCAAATTCTAGACAAGTCGTATCACATATACGGCTATAATATTTAAATCTCAACACTCTTTTCTCATATCATTTGAAATATCAAGCCCATTATTAAGAAAATGTCTACATCATCTCATAGCGAAGCAAACAGCTCTCCAAAAGAAAGCTTCTTATTCCATTGCCATCATTTGATCCACTTTTGCCAACTATTCCAACGAACTCCCACGGACAAACAATCGGAATCGGTTCTGGGAGTCAAGTTGAAACACTTAGACTCGATATGTGCAAAACTCGAAAGCTCCTATGAGAGACTAATGTTGTCCCATGACAGAACAGTAACCTCAGAGTTTAAGGAAGAGGCGAAGAAAAAATACTACCTACTACTACCTACTACCTTTGCACCTCACAGATTCTCGAGTTAAAAAAGATAGCTCAATTGAACTCCTCTAATGACCTAGGAACATCCCAGTGTTCACACACCTTTACCCGAAACACGCCTGAATCCGCAAACAATTCTATGAGACTTCCCCCCTGCGATACAGAGGTAACTCAGGAAAAACCTCATCATCCTCTACTACACATCACAAAAGAGTCAGAAACTCTACCGCAAAAATCTCATGACTCACATTGTGAAGGTAGCAGTAATACCCCGCAACATACAGATTCTACCCAAAACAATCACGATGAAACTCAGACTACATCGAATCACAAACACGCTAATTACTCGACGAGTAATGAAAATATTCCATTGCGAACTACTCTAAAGCGAATGGAATATAGAGGTGAACCCTTCACCATCCCCACTATTATTAGTCCTCAAAGGAAATTATTCACAAAAATAATAAAAAGCCGACATCAACTCCCCCATCAAACATCTCGTTTTTAAATTGTCGGCATTGGCGGACAAAAGCAATCCGCGAATAAGCAATGCATTTTCGTATTACACGCAAGAGGCAATAATTTAAAACCACAACAACCTCGTTCTCGGATAATGGCACCACTGCCCCGAGAGAGATGCATTCTTTCACCCCCATTTCAGGTAACATGCATTGACTTTGCTGGCCTATGTGAAATTAAAATTGCAGCCATACTAAATTGTAATACTACGAAAGCCTACATTAAGGCTATACATTTTAAACTACGCTCAGACCTGTCTTCGTCAGCATTCCAAGCCGCATTCTCTCGTTTCGTTGGGAGGCGTGGACTACCCCAAAGGGTAGTAACTGACAATGGTCGTAAATTTCCCGCAGCACTCGAACGTGAAGCCAATGTGTTGGTAAAAACAACAGCCCAGGATACAGCTCGAAGGTACATGACGTATGGCTATCAATGGAAATTAATTCCCCCTCGTGCTCCACCCGATAAGAATGTGCGTACCGCGGACATTCGCACCTCATCGGGAATCATCACTAGACCGATCGTTAGATTATGTCTCCTTCCATTTTTGAATGAAGAAAACTCCAATTGAAATAAATTCTGATTCAAATTTCCAATACAACTCGCCTTTTTTTCTCGAACTCCTAACATGTCCTGAATGATTCAGTTTCTCATTATTCGCAATATCCACTAATATTTATAATTTCTCCCTTAGAACTAACCGTAAATTTACCATCATACGCCGGATCTACAACCCCAACTCCAATAGACGTCACCCAAGATCCCTACCGGATCCGGAGATTTATGAGTGAAAATTATGCCGTAAAATTCATGCGTTGAGGTTTTGCCGTCAATTCCTGAAGATGTCGATACAGAAAAGGCAGGAAATAGTTGATAAGCATCGCTACTGCGAAAACTGTCTGGCAAGGAGCCACGACTTAAGAGGCTGCACTTCCCTAGATAGGTGTAAAAAATGTGACAGGTTCCACCACACCTTGCTTCATCCAACCCCTGAAAAGGCCAAAAAAAATAGACAAGGGCGAAAGAAACCATCAACAAATAAACCACCACCAGCTACTTTGCCCGCAGCGTCAAATGCCAAAATAATTGCTGAAGCAATCAAATCATTGGCACAAGTACTATGTACCACACCACCGAGCGAGAGGTCATCTTGAGTTTAACCCCAAGGCCGGCGCTATGTTCAAACTAGGTTTGAACACTACCTAATTACATCAGACGGAACAAATGTCTACAACATCTTAATTTTTTATATATATAACCTGGAAATATGCCGTTAATACAATGTACGCTAAGAAGAAGAAGGAAAAGCAGAAGTCTAGTTTGATATAAAATTTTATACAGACTTCACTTCAATTTTGGCTGTCGAATCAATCAGAAAACATAAAGTGCTCATAAGGTGCGAAAATAAAAGAATCAAAGTAAAAAGAAAAAATTCAAATTGTAAAAAGAAAAAAATTAATTAATATTTATATAATAAAATACATGTGAAATTAAAATATATTTAAATTATTTGATCATTTAAAAATTGCCATAAATTATAACTTACATTTATCCCAAGTGATTCTTAAATTACTTAAAATTTTAATAAAATTAAAAACTAAATTAAAAAGAAAGTGAATTTATACTTATACCTTGTACTTAATTTTATACTTACCCTTAACGTTATATTTACCTATAATTAAAAGAAAAGAAAGTGAATTGGTTGTAAATGTATACTTACCCTTAAAAATATACCTACCTGTAATAAAAGGAAAGTGAATTACTATAAAATTATACTTACCCTTAAATTTGTACCTATATATTACTAAACATAAAGTGAATCCAATTCTACTTACCATAAATTTATACCTACACAAAATAAAAGATTTATTGAAGTTCTAAAATAGTGGCTATATACTAAATTCCTAATTGGAACACAAAAGGGGCCCAAGTGGGTACACTTCATCACTGGGAAAAAAAAGGTAAATTTCAGTCTCAATTCGCTCAAGACATAGAAATAATTTTATTTCTTTCTCCCTTTTTTATCCCATAATACGCGTCTCAACGATTGTAATTACTCGTGAGTAATTAGAATCTACATCTCCTAAGGATCTCTTTCTGTAAGGAGATTTAAGGGAGATTTAAAAACAAATCAAATAACTCCGATTTGTTGCAAAATTATATGATTCTTTTTATTACTTTCAAAATTATACATTTTTTTATTAACAAAAAATTTTTTTTTTGATGTTAACAATTTAAACGACACTTATATTCTAGCCTTCTTGTTAGAATATTCGGCTTTTTTATATAGTTTAAAAATAACAGTAAGACTGGTTTAAGATAACGAAAACTACATACATACACATACATAATTGGCTCATTACAACTCTTCAGTCAGGATTACGGCCTAGCTTCTCAACACCACTCATGTTGTGTGCGTTAATTTTATACATGAGTGGCGGGACCTACAGTTTAAAGTCGACTCCGAACGACAGATTTTTTGAGAAAATTTTCATGGCAATTTTTACTCTCAGAGTTTTTGCCAGAAATATGCTGAGAGGAAGTCGCCGAAGAAATACTTTTTGTATTTTGTTTTTGATGTCTGGCCTGGGATTCGAACTCGGGCCTTTCGTCTAATAAGCCAACACACTACCTACTAGACCACGGCGACTTTAAACGAAACGAAAAATAACGATAATATAATTTAAAAGAAAATAGTTGATAATTTTGGATGATAGAAAATACTAACAATTAGAATTAAAGCAAAATAAGAATTAAAGTAAGTAATAATAAATGAAGTAATATGAAGAATTAAAGTTAAATTAAGAAATGTAAATATAAAGAGATAAAGAAAGTATTATTGTAGTTCGTAAACATGTAACTATAGGCTGTTATCTCTAATACGAGCTTGACTTGGAGCTAATAAATTGGAGGGAGGTGGAGATTTGACAAACCTGCTAATTGAACGTAGTAGGCATTACACATTATTGACATTAAAGATCTACAGAGTAGTTTTTGGTTTGGTAGTAATAAAAAATAATTTATTTTTCATAATTTAATTGAATAAAAACATCTGCACCTCTAACTTCTTTTCGTTATTACAATCTAATGATAAAATCAAGTTAACTTTTTCAAAAATGTGGGAACGACGGGCTTCATTTTTTCTTTTATTTGCTCATTTTGTTTATATTTGAAGTTTTCAATATTGAAAATAATGTATAATATGGCAAGTTCAAGCATAGACTTAACTTTAAAACTTACGGCTAGGATGATCTTCCCTTCAGCTTAACGCTCACTTCCACCTTATTGTGTACTTATAATAATTAAAAACAAATTATCTACCCGTTAAAATCCTCCCTTTAGTTAACGGCAAGTTGTAATAATGGCCCTTAATTTACTAAAATAGACGTTATTTAAAATAATTGACATCTCCCCATTTTTCAAGCATTCATTTGTAATTATATAATTAATTTACACATTACAATTTAATTCTCGGTGGAAGCAATTTAAATGTCAATCAAACTATTTTGTCAAGTAAAACTGAATCGTATTTAAGCTGATGTTTTAGTGGAATTCGTTAGTAATGAATTCGTTGGTGTTTTCGATATTAGCCATTTCGGTGCTCTTTATTCCGTCTTTTGGAATTGAATATAAGATTTTAAAATATTATATTACGCGCCGTTGGAAACCACAGCATTCCATAATATTTAGTTGTGAACATAATGGTAATATAACTTTGAACTATCATATATTGCATGTACGAATTTGAATTACATAAGCATACACATAAATTTAAATAACGCAAAAAAGGAAAACAGTAAAAGATAATTTAACCGACACTTGACAATTTAATAAATTTTTTACTATGAGGAAGTATATAAGTTTGACAAGAGTTTATTCAAGTATTTAACACATTTATATTCGTGTAGAGGTACTCACTATATTCTATTCAAAAGATATAAGTACAAAGTTGAAAATTGTTCGTTGCAATAAACCGAGATTAAAATAATAATTAAAATCATTGCATTTATATGATTATCTGGTATATTTACCTCTGAGTACCAATTAATTTATTTCTTTTTTTGGGAAGCAATGATTGAAACGGACACTAAAATGCCATTACAATGTTTTTTTTGTAATTCTGCCACTGTTTTGTAAAGAAAAGCAAAATATATCGACTGAAATTAAAAAAATGATTGAATTTTGAAAGCTAATTAAAATTTGACAAAATAGTAAAATACTTTATATATATTGATAACTTTTTTTTCGCTGAGGAGGAGTAAATGTACTTAACCGCACCATAGAGGAAGTCGTCACTATCCCCCGTGTGTTGGGCTTTCACCCACTAAATCTCACTCTCCTCTTTTGGACTCTTTTTGCCCATTCCGGAACTACCGTGGTATTACTTCGAAGTGGAGTCCGTCTGGCCATTTGGCCCTTCTATATCCATATCCGCGTCCGGATTGCGCAACATAATCTGAGAAGGTGTTCAAACATCGATTCGAATTCTCTCTTCCAAGTCAAATTTCTTAGATTTTAGCAAGGCCTCAGTGTAACTGGCAATGCTATTCCAATTTTCCTCGCTGCTCAGAAGTACATCGCAGAAGATTTCGGCAGTACAGACGCCGACTTTGGCCTCAAGATTCCTTCTTTCTAAACTCTATCTCTCACAATGAAAGAAAGTATGTTCCGCATCATCAATCTGCGCATCATCGTAAATGGAATTTGGTCGTGTGATCTTCCCCATTTTAAATAGATATTTACAAAAATAACCGTGTTTGGATAACAGTTGTGTTAAATAGTAATTAACCTCACCAAATTTCCTCTCAATCCAACGGGTAATATCTGGGAGAAGTATCGTCGTCCATCTACCACTCGTTTCAGAGTTCCATTTCTCTTGCCAGTGTTGAATGGTTCGCATTCTGGCTTCGTCGACATTTACGGTCTCTCCGTGCAAGTTTTTAGTCTCCCACACTCTCTTCCGCTCACTTGCCTGTAGACCTATAGGTATTACACCACTGATTACTAAAATCGCTGACTTAGATACAGTCCTATACGCTGATGCCACCCTAAGTACAGCGGTTTTTTGTACCTATGAAACAATTTTATTTCTACATTCCGCCTTCAATGCATCCGCCCAGCCTCAGTGCCGTAAAGCAGAATAGAGGCCGTTACTGCCATCATCAATCTGCGTCTGTTCTGTACAGAACCACCAATATTGGCCATAAGCTTACCAAGTAAGGAGGTGACCTTAGCGGCTTTGGTTGCAGCGTGTTGCATCTGAGCCCAGAACGTCAGTTTAGGGTCTAGTCGAATGCTAAGATAGTTGACTACTTTCTGCGTCGTAATGCCAATTTCCAGGGGTATGCGTTTCCTCTTTAGCAGTATCAATTCCGTTTTCTCCGTTGCGAGTTTGAGTCCTCTGTCCTCGAGCCATGACTTCGTTCTTGTTATCTCCTGATTAACCTTTCTCCTAGCCTCTTCTACATTTCGAGCCACAATTATAGCCGCAACGACGTGTGCCATCTGGCATCTCAATGCGAAAAATGTCATCATAGGTTATGTTCCATAGGTCAGGGCCAAGAATTGATCCTTGAGCTGCACCAGACGTAACTTGTTTTCTCCTTCGTCTTTGGTTTGTATCGTAAATAAGCTCACGATCTCGTAAGTAGCTCTGCAATCCTCATCAGGTAACCAGGAACAGCGAACTTTGCTCTCCGAGTATCAAGTACGTCAACCCACCGGAGGCTGTTGAACGCATTCCGGACATCCAAGGTTGCCAACACCACTATCTGTCTCGAAAAATGGTTTAAGCTTTGCACAGCCTTCACACTAGTCAATACTTCGTTTATGGCTCCCATCGTCGATCAGCCCGCTCTAAATCTGTACTGTCTTTCTGAGAGACAACCTGAATTTTCCACCGCTGCATTCAGTAGTTTCTCCAGCAATTTTCCAGCATGCACAAGGGCCGGTATGCAGACGCTTGCGTAGGATCACCTTTCCCTTTGCTAATTAACATTAGCTTTTGTCTCTTCCATCTGATTGGGAAGACGCCTCGAATCAGACACGCGTTGTACATATCCAAGAGCACCTTGGGCCGTTCCATGGCTATGAGCTTCAGTACTTCCGGAGGTACCCCATCAGGTCCTGGAGCCTTATTGCTCTTCAAACTATGTGCTGCTTTTAAGGCTCCTCGATGATGAAAAGAGGTGGACTCACCGCTGAGGCGTTAGGTCTTCGTCTGCTCTTTTCCCCTGGTCCGGAAAAAGCGTGTTTTCGACATTGGTCATAGTTTGACAATCCAGTTTAAGAAGGGGACAAATTGACCTCACCTCGTAGCTCCTCCCATTTCAATTTTTTGCTCCGGCTAATGGCATCCTTCAGCTCTTTTCTTGCCATCCCAAAATCTGCAGTTTCATTCAAAGCAGCACCATTTCGTTTTGCTCGAGTAAGTATTCGCCTTTTCCGCAAGCATTTTCGGCGCAGTTCCGCTATTTCATCTGTCCACCAATAAACTGGTGTTCTCTTTTCCATTGTCGACAGTTTCGGCATTGCAGCTGCGCGTTATGTGTCCCATAGTGTAGTCCACCAAACCTAAGTTATTCTCGTTTAATTTAGTTTAAAAGAGCGGTCGAGAGACCTTCCGAAACAAGTGTCACATCGGGAGTCGTACCAATGCACCCTGGTCTCCGAAAAGTGGTGGATGAACCCGTATTTGCCACTAAGAGCCCTAGTCTGGCTGCCATGTCCAAAATTCGTCTGCCTCTAGAATTTGTGGTAGTCATACCCCACTCAGATGCCCTAGAGTTGAAATCTCCAGCGATTATCAGATGTCTTCCTATTTACCATGATTTGTCGTCTATACGATCAAGTTTCGTCTGGAATTCCTGGATCGAATAGTTCGGTGTTAAATAACAACTTACCAGAGTAAATTGGCTGGATTTCAAATAGATGAAACCAGGGCCCGAACCATTTTCCACCGCTACAAATCTACTTTTTCTCGGCAGGCGTATTGCTGTTGTTCCTCTTACGTCTTCAAACCAGGTAGAGCGGGATGTGCGTCTGTATTATTCACTGATGATAACTGCGTCGATGGCTTTTTCTATTACAATCTGTTCCAAGAGTGCGTCTGCCGTTCTGCTCCTGTGCATATTTGCCTGAAGTATTATCACGTCTGTCCGGAGATAGTCCAAAGATTTGTGCCCGCATCCACACATAGACAACACTTGGCTGGTTCTGCGCATTCTCCCATTCTGTGACCCGCCTCGCCACACTTTAAACATAAGTACGTTCTGTCTGGTCCCATACATCCTACCCTTCTGTGACCTACAGTCAGACATCGGAAGCAACGTTTCTCACTGACCTATGGCCGGATCTTAGCCTGTATCCAGCCAATTATTATTCTTTCCATTTTTAGCAATCTGGCCGTACTCTCCGCAGCCAAAGTCACAAACGCCCGTACTTCCTCCCTACTGTTAGGAGTTGTCATCCTTATGCGCAACTCCTCACCACAGTTATCGAGTAGTTTCCTTACTGCGTTCTCCACTTCCTCTCTTTTCGTAACGGAGTCCAGGTCGCAAATTTCCAGTGTTTTCAAATGTTCATGTTGTCAGTATCGAAGCCGCTTGTTGAACAGTGGTTGTTGGAGAACAATAAATTAATAATTATTTAATTAAATTAGTAGTACAGTATTTATATTATCATTTGTAATAATATTCTTGATGTACCACTGTACTTGCTATAATTTATCTATTTTCTATATTCTTTCTATGCTTCTTTCTATTTTACACATACATATACACATACATGTACAAGCTTTGTCACGCGATTTTCTACCTGCTACTAGGCTAACCGGTTTTTGTACATATCCTTGTTAGTGTAAATAACCCTTTTTATTATTTGTTACAATTTTGTAAGACAAACAGAATTATTTTACATTGCCTTAATTTTGTAACAAATTATTATAATTCTGATCGTGAAAGCTATCACATCTCTGCCTTGCTGCTAATTAAAATTATAATCATACTGCCTTGCTGCTGTGTTATACTTAATAATAAACTAAATTAAAGTTAAATTTGCATAATAATAAGTTTTTAAATCATAAATTTGAATGTAATAAAATTAAACTAATAAAATAAAGTGAATTAAAACCCTCAATCTTAAACATTGGTGCCGAAACCCGGGACCCGAAATATAGCCTTTCGGGAATTTTTGCCTATTTTTGACTCTTGCCATACTGGACTCTTGCATATTTTGGAATATTGCTCACATTGTACTCTTGCCTACCTTGGAAGCTTGCCTATAGTGGAAATATTGCCTATTCTGGAAGATTGCATACAATAAAGTTTTGCCTACTGTGGAATCTTGCTATTGGTATTCTGCCTACACTGAGGTCTTGGACAACATACATCGCCTACTGTATCTCTGGCTTGGACCTGCAAATTGGAAGAAATCTGGTGGATACTTGGACTCTATTCTTGGGTTTGAATTGCGTTAAGTTAACCTGCGTTACTACTGCCTTACTTTGTGATCAAACCGTATGTATTAATGAAATTTATCTAGAAAGTGTGATTTTTTAAAGTATTAAGTGAAAGAAATTAAAATGGAAAATTTATCAAAATTAATCGAAGAACAACGGTTACTGTTAAAAAATTTGCAACGTACTACTGAAACTTACCAGTCTAAAACTAATATTACTCGCGGTTATGCTCAATGTGTCTTGGAAGAAATCGAGTCTTCTTCCACTCAGTTTAAAGATATGCATAAACAGATTTTGGAAATTATTCGCGAAAATTCGTTTAATATGAGTGAGGTACCTTACTTCTCTGAAGACGTATATTATAATTTTCAAAATGAATTTTTATTGTTAAAGGGTCAGATACTTGATACAATAAACGAACCTGTTAATCCTCACGTATCAACTATTCATTCAAGTACGTTTGCAAACTCAACACATAATAGAAACGACACTATAGCAGTTGAAGCTCGTTTGCCTAAAATAGATCTACCGGTATTTTCTGGAGACTATGTTTCTTGGATTTCATACAAAGATATGTTTGTGTCGTTAGTTCACAATAATCAGTCGTTAAGCAATGTGCAAAAATACTATTTTTTGAAAAGTTCGTGTTCAGGTATTCCTTTAGATATTGTGAATGAATACCCTGCTTCAGACGCTAGTTATAGCTTGGCTTGGAATGCCTTAAACAATCGTTATCACAATAAAAGAAAAATTGTCGACATGGTAATGAAAAAGTTGTTTTCCATACCTTCTTGCAATGGCTCAGCTGAAAGTATTCAGATCCTTTTAGATACGACGCGTAATAGTCTTGCTTTGTTGCGCACACTAGGAGTCAATTCTAACAATTGGGATGCTATTCTAATATATATGTCCGTTAATAAACTAGATAATCAAACTCGTAAGGAATGGGAACAATCTCTAAAGGCTTCTACTGAAGTTCCATCCATTACTACGCTTTATGAATTTTTGGAAACATCCTTCAGAACTTTAGAAACAATTAATGATTCTCATTCTTCTTATCAGAGCACTAAATCTAGAAATTTATGTCAAACAACAAACAAAAAGGTTTCTAAACGTAATGTCCATGTGACTGCAACTAATAACGATACAAATTGCCCTTGTTGTGACAAGCGACACCCTTTATTTAAATGCTTTAAATTCGCAGCTACGTCCTCTGAAAATAAGCGCAACTTTTTAAGCGAAAAGAGGATTTGTAGAAATTGTTTGAATATTGGACACTTTAGCGTCAACTGTCATTTAAAATCAAATTGTCAAATTTGCCATCAGAAGCACCACACCACTGTGCATAAGGAATATGACAAAGTAAATAGGGCTGATAATAATTTATCTGACAAGGTCATTGAAAACTTAGTATGCAACTGTAATATTCTAAAAGATCAGCCTCAAGTACTCTTAGCTACAGCACGTGTAATAGTTAAAACACCCAGCGGTCTTTTTCATTTAAGAGCAATTCTTGATCAATGCGCTCAAGCTTCATTTATTACTCAAAATGCTGCTGAAACTCTAAGACTACAAACTATTAAGACTCATGCTCAAATAAGCGGTGTTTGTGGAAAGGATTACACTGCCACAAAACTAGTTCAAATTAGTCTGTCTTCAAATTTCGAGCCTAATTTTAAGATGGTCTGTCAAACGTTTGTTTTACCTAAAATTACTGCTTATCAGCCTCAACCAATAAATTTGGAAATGTTATCAAGTTTAAAGAAACTTAAGCTGGCTGATCCCAATTTTACTGAACGCGGTTCAATCGACTTACTCTTGGGAGGAGATGTCTACAGTAATATAATTTTACCTCAGCAACGAAAATTTAATAACTGCTTATTCTTACAACTTAGTCATTTTGGTTGGGTAGTTTCAGGGCCTACATCACAGGTCTCTTTTCCGAAAAATGATATAAGTGTGAACGTGTGTGCTTTGGATAAGCAACTTCGTGCATTTTGGGAGCAAGAAGAGTTAATAGAAAAGCGACATCTTACAGAGGAAGAAGAACTTTGTGAGACGTATTTCCAAAAGACCACTACTCGTGACCATACTGGTCGTTACACAGTCCACTTACCCTTTAAAGCTGCTTTAAAAGGATGTCCTTTGCCTATCTTTAATCATACTGATTATAACGCGCTTTCTCGGTTGAAGAATGTTGAGGCAAAATGTAAAAGGAATCCGACTTTTGGTAAACTCTATGAAGACTTCATAAAAGAATACGAAGAACTTGGTCACATGGTCAAACAAGGTAGATATCCACAGAATTTAATTGAGAATAGTTATTTTTTGCCTCACCACGGTGTACTACGAGATAGTAGCACCACGACAAAGTTGAGAGTAGTTTTTGATGGAAGTTCTAGAAGAACATTTCAACCCTCTTTAAACCATGAACTATCTGCAGGACCCGCTCTGCAAAATGATCTTCCTACTATTATAATACGATGGAGACGTTATCGTATTGGATTCACAGCGGACATAGAGAAAATGTTTCGCCAAATCAACGTAGCTAGTGAACACCAAACATATCAACGGATATTGTGGCGAGATTCTGATTCTAATGACATCAATATATACAATCTAACAACCGTAACCTACGGCACAAAACCAGCTCCATTCTTATCAATTAGAGTACTTCAACAATTAGCGCTGGATGAGAAAGAACAGTTTCCATTAGCCTGTAAGGTACTCAATACTGACACTTACGTAGACGACGTGATTTCTGGAGCTGATGATTTGACTCAAGCCCTAAAGCTTCATTCGGAGTTGTGCAAGTTATTAAATAAAGGTAAATTCAATCTACGTAAATGGTCTTCTAACTCTATGGATCTCATGGAATCTATTCTGCCTGAACTTCGAGCAGATTCTAAAGTCTTTGAAATTGAAAATGATAATTTTATAAAAGCTCTTGGTCTTGAATGGAATATAAAAGATGATTACTTTTCTTTTAAAATGAAATTTGTAAATAGTGACGAAAAGGTCACTAAGCGAAGCCTACTGTCAGATGCAGCGAAGCTATATGACCCTCTTGGTTGGCTTTCGCCTACAACAATTCTAGCGAAAATAGAATTTCAAAACCTATGGTTGTTAGGAATCGATTGGAATGATTTTGTTCCAGAAGATTTAAATAGAAGGTGGATAGAATATAGACACAGTTTAAAGGAACTAGAAAGAATAAAAATTCCTAGATGGATCGGACTTTCATCTACCGGAAAAGTCGAAGTTCACGGATTTTGTGATTCTTCTAAATTTGCATTTGCTGCTGCTGTTTATGCTAAAGTCATTTTGAATAATTCTAGTGCGAAAGTAAACTTACTACAAGCCAAAACTAAAGTAGGACCACTAAAACGACTAACTATACCTCGAATGGAGCTCTGTGGAGCAACATTATTAGTCAAGCTTGTTAGCAAAATAACCTCTACACTTGATTGCGAAATTACTAACATTTTTTATTGGACTGATAGCACCACAGTACTTTCATGGATTAGAGGCCAGTCATCCAGATGGCCAGTTTATGTTGGAAACAGAGTAGCAGAAATACAGAGAAGATCAACGAATAATCAATGGCGCTACGTTTCAACACGAGATAACCCAGCCGATTGTGCATCTCGTGGAATTTCATCGACGGAACTCGTTAACCATGAGCTATGGTGGAATGGCCCTAAATGGTTGTGTGAGATACCAGAAAAGTGGCCAAAACAACCAATTTTAAAATTTGAAAATTCTAATTTACCAGAACAACGTACATGTTTAAATATACATTCAACTACTACAGAACTAGAATACCCTGAAATTTTAACACGCTTTTCCTCTCTTAGCAAGCTAATACGCGTAACTGCGTACATATTTCGGTTTACTAAAAATTCGTCATACAAAAAAGAATCACAAACGACAGGTAGTAGTAAGATGACAGGTTTTCTCACCAGTAGCGAGCTTAATTACGCCCGTATGAAACTTATCCGAGCTTCACAACAGGTTGATTTTCCGAACGAAATATTTCAGCTCAGTGAAAATGGTCATATTAGTACTAATAGGACAGTTGCTAAACTGTGCCCTTTTTGCGATTCTTCAGAAATTATTCGAGTTGGCGGTAGAATTCAAAACTCAGATTTGAACTATTTTTCTAAGCATCCAATTTTACTTTCGAAAAGAAATCCTATAACTAATCTTATATTTCTAGATGCGCATAAAAGAACGTTACATGGCGGATTAATTGAAATGCATTCATTTGTTTCCCGAGAATATTTCATTTTGTCAGCTAGAAATATAGCGAAAAAAGTTTTACGGCAGTGTATTGACTGTTTCAAATACAGCGCAAAGGCAGCGCAACAGGTCATGGGTAGCTTACCCAGTGTTCGTCTTAAGCCAGCACGACCTTTCAAGCATAGCGGCGTAGACTATGCAGGACCAATTACTATAAAACAATCAACTGCACGAAATTCTGTAACCACAAAAGGTTATATTTGCCTATTTATTTGTATGGTAACGAAGGCTATACATCTGGAAGCTGTGACCAGTTTATCTACAGACTCATTTCTAGCTGCATTTCGACGCTTTATATCCAGACGTGGAAATTGTACCGACCTGTATTCTGATTGCGGTACGAATTTTGTTGGTGCTCAGAAAGAACTGGAAGTTCTTTACAAAAACAAATCTTTACCTAAAGAACTCGCTGAACTTCTGGCCTCTGATGGAGTTACTTGGCACTTCATACCACCAGCATCACCTAATTTTGGAGGACTATGGGAGGCAGGAGTTAAGTCTACGAAACATCATTTGCGCAGGGTTATGCATAATCGTATTCTTACGTTTGAGGAACTTACAACGCTTCTTACTCAAATCGAGAGTTGTCTGAACTCTAGACCATTGTGCCCTCTGAACAACGATCCTTCTGATGTTAACGCTCTTACACCGGCACATTTTTTAATTGGCGAACCATCTGCCTGTGTACCAGAAGAAGATTTACTTCAAATTAACATCGACCGTTTAGCCAGATGGAAAGTCGTTGAGAAATTAAAGCAACATTTTTGGCGCCGCTGGTGTCGCGAATGGCTCTGTCGGTTACAGGCTAGACCTAAATGGCTCAAGGTTACAAGAAATGCAAAAGTAGGTGACTTGGTAATTATATTTGATGAACGTTGTCCACCCGGACAATGGCCTTTGGCTCGAGTTCAAGCAGTCCACCCTGGTAGTGATGGATTCGTAAGAGTAGTGACGCTGTTATCAAATGGAAGACTTTTTAAACGTCCTATTTCTAAAATAGCCTTTCTACCTAATTCAGATCCTCTTTGTGAAAATAATACTCCCTTAAGTTAAGTTAAGTTAAACACTATCGTGCTTAGGGGGGGGAGAATGTTGGAGAACAATAAATTAATAATTATTTAATTAAATTAGTAGTACAGTATTTATATTATCATTTGTAATAATATTCTTGATGTACCACTGTACTTGCTATAATTTATCTATTTTCTATATTCTTTCTATGCTTCTTTCTATTTTACACATACATATACACATACATGTACAAGCTTTGTCACGCGATTTTCTACCTGCTACTAGGCTAACCGGTTTTTGTACATATCCTTGTTAGTGTAAATAACCCTTTTTATTATTTGTTACAATTTTGTAAGACAAACAGAATTATTTTACATTGCCTTAATTTTGTAACAAATTATTATAATTCTGATCGTGAAAGCTATCACATCTCTGCCTTGCTGCTAATTAAAATTATAATCATACTGCCTTGCTGCTGTGTTATACTTAATGATAAACTAAATTAAAGTTAAATTTGCATAATAATAAGTTTTTAAATCATAAATTTGAATGTAATAAAATTAAACTAATAAAATAAAGTGAATTAAAACCCTCAATCTTAAACAGTGGTCTTCACTTCCTCCACAAATGTGGTTTGAATTTTTCCCCTCTGTTGAACTCCAGTAAGAGTGTGCCCGTGCGTGTTCGCTGCATCATTTGGCTGCATCTTAGTAAGCAGATTTTTAAGTACGTCTGCGCAGCTTGTTCCCTCGGCTGGTTTAATGAGCAATGCCTCTGGCTTTGATCTATTGGAGCGATGTCTCTTCCCTTCCTTTTCCTTTTCGGCAGTAGCGACCGGTTTCTCTATTGTTTCACACTTTCCACCACGTTTTTTATGAACCAGATGCCACTCATTTGGCTCTTTTTCCCTTATCATCTTACCCGTAACCAGAGTGCTCTCAGCAAGATTTGTGACTGTCCTCTTTCCTCTAGTCAGTAGGGTTTCCGTCTCTATGTCAGCCCTGTGTTCAGTTGTCCTGACTTCGGTTGTTGCTGTCGAAATTTGCGCATTTCGCTCATCTTCGGCTGCTTTCCAGCGGCCTTTCCATCACGTCAAACTGCTCCTCAATGTCCGAGACTTCATCTCTTATGTCATTGCTGACCGATCTTATTTCTCCGCATGATTTCTCGGCACGGAGCTAGACTTTCCTCCTCCAATGTTCTCATCTCGTATATAAGTTCCAAGCGAGGACCTTAGTTCCGCATTCTGGTGTGGAATCTATTATACTCCCCACTATTACCTCCTTAGTTATATTTGACTCGCCCCAAGATGTACTTTGCTCCGTAGCCACAACCTCAAATTAAACGGTCGGTGGTGATCGCGCCACGAGCCCACTCTTCCTAAAAGGATCATTCCTTTGAAATGTTCCACGTCGTTGAAGTTAATATTAAAATTTTCCATAATACAATTGTACACGGCGTAGTCTAGTATGTGGTGTGTTCGCTTATTAGACGTAAAGCCCGGGTTCGAGCCCCAGGCCAGACATCAAAACGAAATATGAAAAAAAATATTTCTTCGGCGACTTCCTCTCAGCAGATTTCTGGCAAAAACTCTGAGAGTAAATAACCCTGCCAAGAAAAAGTTTCTCAAAATCTGTCGTTCGGCTCCGAACGTAAGTAAATAAATATTAAGGCACACAACATGAGTGGTGTGAAAAGCTAGGCCGTAATCCTGACTGAAGGATTGTAATGGCCAATTATGTATGTATAATACAATTGGGTCCCTACTCGAAGCCGCTATCTTAGCCCGTAGTATAGTTACCCACTAAAAATGATCCCATGGTTATCTATGCACGCAGGGAGGCCTTGCGAGGGTTGGCACCTGACCTCATGAGTACAGGTGTTCATAGCCAGATCGTGGAGCTGAACAGAAGGGTAAACTTAACTGCCCCTATACGCCAACTCAATGGAACGAAACTAAGAACGTACTTCGAGGCCTGCCAAGGTTTTAAGGAGATGGAGGCGAAGTGGAGTTTCTGAAAACCGTCAGAGGAAAATATTTCCCCCAGGGCGGCAGAACCCCACTACAACCAGCCGAAAATCACCAAGTTCATAAACCACTTGGTGCCGGGGAGCACCTGATCTAAGATTCGGAGGCTGTGAGCTGCTTAACATGTACTTACAAGGATAGCACAAGTTAAAGCCCGTCAGTGACATTACCTTGTAGTTGCATGTTCCCCCCATATATATTTATAATAAATATATATATATATTATACATGTATATATATAAAGGAAAGTGGTCGGTGATAATCGTCATTGTACCTCAGGTTGCCATGTGTATTAAGATTGGAGGGAATCGGTGCTCTTATGTGTCTAGAAGAGTATAACTATATTACCCTCTGTAAAATGAAAGAATAATTTACGATTTAATTAATGCAATCGGAATATCGTAAAGATACTGACCAATGTCAGCAAACGATGGCCCAGCATCCCGGAACCCATATACGGGTTTCCTTTTTATGTCCAGTGGGTATTCTCATAACCTTTATTATTATTATATTGTTATGTTTTACCTTTTAAAAACATTTAAAATATGACCTCGTAGATTGCAAATAAAATAAATTTGTGTTTAGTTTTAATTAAATTTTTATTGTTTGCACATTTCTGTGTGCCACTGTTCACAACTTGGTGTAAACAACAACAATTGTTTTGTTTGTTATATCTGTTTTGCGTAAACAATAACAATTATTAGACAATTGTTCGACTGATTTTTGTAATGGAGATCTTCAAACACACAGCGTCTTCACACAAGACTGCCTGAAGTTCTACTGACTCCAATGTCTTCTTTGTCATGCCTTTTGTAGGACAACGTAAACAGTCTGATGAACGTTCTTGAAGCCGAATGTTTGCGCTTCGCTTTCTCGAGATCTCTATAAATGTAAACATCGTTCTTTCATTATTGTTGTTTGTATATCATTGTTTTCATTTATTCTTGCAGTGTTTGTTGTTGGATTTTTGTTTACTTGTTTATCCTTTTTATACTGGTGTTTGTTGGTATATTTTTGTTCACTTGTTTACCATGTATACAAGTTCATAGTTTTTGTAGCTTGTGTTTATAATTTTAATTTTAAACGATGTGAAAGCGAAACACCATTTCCATTTTCGTATAACTGCCACCCACTTAAGCCTGTTCGTCCCGAATAAGCTCATTACCTCCTCTCCCCTTTTTCGCCAGTCACTCTATGCGTACGACCATCATTTTTGCTCGGGGGCTGTTAGCTTTCTGCATCCTGTACACGACACCGTTTAATTATTTTATACAGTTCATCCCAGCTGATTTATAGCTTCGGAGATAATCCCTTCTTTCACTTTGGGTAGTAGAGTAGAACCAGCATCCCTCATGGAAGCCCTCCGTGTTTGCTGGACGATCATACCTGGCCTTCATTCTATCGTTGAGCATTTTTATACGCGAGCGCACAAACGTGGCATCCCTCGTCTCAATCCTTCTGCTGCTCGCTCACTAGGTTAGGTTACGTCGGAGTGGTAGTTCTGATATCACAAAGCTCACTTGAGCGCGCATAGCGGCCCGTTGTGATGCCACGGGTGAACGCAGTCCCTGTACTAACCAAGTTCCACCAAAATCAGGGAAAAAGAAGAAGTTGGTCAGCGCAAGGGCTGCACTGCTCGCTCACTACTTTTCGCATGTATTCGTCCAGGATTCGATTAAATCGATCTACCATTCCGTCAGACTATGGGTGAATCGGCGTCGTTCGAGTCTTCTTAATACCGTATTCGAAATTTCTGCCTTGATCGGAATGTAGCCCTATTGGAACCCCGTAGCGGCATACCCAGTTGTTCACAAAAACAGTTACTATTGTGTTCGCGTCTTAATTGAGTATGGCATAACCTTCCGGCCATTTGCTGAAATCATCTATCAAGATCTTGTACTGGTTTCTAGAATCTAGGCTGCGACACCTTTTAACTCCAAAATTACTTCCAAAGCCTTCTCCCCATAGTCCCATCCTTTGCTGCTTGCTACTGTCTCGAATTGGATTTTAAATATGGGTAGGGGTGAACTACCATCAAAGCAAGGTGTTTTTTATCCCACCGGTATCTTCTGATACGATTCGTACTGGTTCCGGCCGCTGGCTCTTTAGGTTGTTGACCTTCTCCTCCATCATAACGAGCTTTTCGTCAACGGTATTTTCTAAATTTAACAATCTTTCCTCGACACTAGTAATTCTTTTGCTGACCGTCTCATGTATTTCCTGCAGCTTCCCAGTTGTCGATTCAATTTTCTTTTCAATTTTTGACAAAAATTTTGTTCTCTATCCTCCATTTTGCTGCTTGCATTTTTTCTTCCCTACTCTCCATTTTGGACATAATTGCTGCTTGCATTTTTGCTTGTGGATTAGAAAATAGTTTTTGATTGTCAGCTCTAGAAGGTTATTGTCCATCAGTTAACGCTTGTATTTTTTCCATCATAGCGGCTAGCAACGAATTTATGTCAATACTGCTGTGGTTGCAGGGGCCTGCAACTCTCGTTCCTCCTCGTCTTCGATGTCGTAAATATCGACATCAATGCCAATATGCCAAAGTTCTTAACTTAACCGCCTAAAAATAAATTTGTGTTTAGTTTTAATTAAATTCTTTATTGTTCGCACAATTCTGTGTGCCACAATTTTATGTAAACAACAACAATTTGTATTTGTTATTCTTCTTTGTACTCTTTTGCATAAACAATAGCAATTATTAGTTAGTTTTTGAAACCGAGATCACTCTCTTCAAACATACCGCGTCTTCACACAAGACTGACTGAACTTTTACTGACTCCATTCCATGCTTTGTCTTGCCTTTTATATGAGAACGTAAACAGTTTTATGAATGTTCTTGAAGGCGAGATCGCCTTCTCGAAATCTCTATAAATATAAACATCGTTGTTTCATTATGGTTGTTAGTGTATTTTTGATTGTGTACTTTTGTTTATAATTTTAATGTTAAACGATGTAAAAGCAAAACACGATTTTCATATTCGTAATAATATTATTTATAATTAATCATAGGCTATGATTCATAGCTCAACAAGATATTGATATTATAAATGAAAGTGCTATAGGAGTAATACAAAGAAACATGGACAAAAGTAATCTTATATATAAAAATGAATGTGTGTTTGTTTGTATGTTTCAACTTTATAGACGATTAAACGGCTGAACCGATTTTCTTGAAATTTTCACAGTATCTTCCTGTATGTCTGGAAGGAGTTATAGACTACTTTTTATGTTGATGTTCCAAATGAGCGAGGTGCCACGCCCACATATACTACATACTACATACTTAATATTTAATTGCATTTGAAATATATTACTCATACGCATAGTTACCATGACAAGTATGCAATAAAATATCTATTATTTTTTGATGTATAAAACCAAAGAAAACAAAGTATAAATAATGTGCATTTTGGCATATTTTGGAATATTTTTCAAAAATATTTCACGACGCGGGGGGAAAGATAGAAGGGAAGGATAAAGAAACCAAGAGCGTAACAATGCGTTGTTCTCATCGTGCGTTTTTGTTGTTTGACTAATTTTTTATTTATTCTTCTGAAACAGTGTAGACACGAAAAAAAATTTTTTTTTTCGAACGTCCCCGGCCACACACTAACCCACCCTCACCCGACCGCGGAGGGCTCGTCCCCATTACGTAGGGACACGTACACACTACAGTCCGGACTGTAGCGGGTATGGGAAAAGTAATGGCAACAAGAACATAAATCAGCTACAGAACTTAATCACAAGCTGAATAAACAATTAATAAACATGAACTACCTATAACTATAATGAAAATACATTTTTATATAATAATTTACAAATTAATGCTAGCATATAAGCTACGTTTTAAATTACAAACACTACAATTAAAATCAATCAAATCGTAATATACGTTAAAATCATTGCATAATCTACGAAAAGGAAAATTACATCCGTAGTTAGTTCTATAGAAATCTAGGGAAAGAGGACGATAGTGCCGTGAAAATCTTGCAGGAATACTGAAATTCAGGTTACGAAGCAAAAACTCAGAATCGATATCACCTCTAACCAGATTAAAAACAAAACAAACACCTAAAACAGTTCTTCTACGTTCCAAAGTTGGAAGTTTTATCAAATCTATCCTCATATGGCGGAAATCCATTGGCATAATCCCATCCTAAGCCACGTAAACAGAATAATAAAAACTGACTCTGCACAGACTCTATTGAATCACTATGACAACGATAGTATGGATTCCAAACAATAGACGCATACTCCAAAATAGGTCTAACAAGTGAAATGTATAGCAGTTTAGTTATATAAGGATCAATGAATTCCCTAGCCCATCTTTTCACAAAACCAAGAACAGCCCGAGCCTTGCCAATCATCATACTAATATGATCAACAAAAGAGAGTTTCATATCCAATAATACTCCCAAATCAAGAAATGTAGCCACAGTCTCCAAAGGGCAAGAATTTATCACATAAGTGGGCGGGGGAAAACCATGCATTTGCATTTTTTTAAGTTAAGATCCATTAAATTAACTCTGCACCAAGTTACAAACAAATTAATATTCCGCTGAAGAACAACCTGACCATGATCATCATCAAAAGTATAAAATAATTTAACGTCATCAGCATACATTAGAATATTACAATCAGAAATAGCACAAGGAAGATCATTAAGAGACAATAAAAACAATAAAGGACCCAAATGGCTACCCTGCGGAACACCAGAAGTAACATATACAGTCTTAGACAATACATTCCTAAACAATACCCTCTGAGTCCTAAGGGAGAGGTAGGAGCCTAGCCAACGATGAATAATATCGGGAATACCGATTAATGACAGTTTAAGAAGCAAAATACTATGGTCAACCCTATCAAAAGCCTTACTGAAATCAGTATAAATCACATCAGTCCGAGCGCCTGCAAGAAAACCCCTGAAAACACGTGTAGTAAATTCAAGAAGATTAGTGACAGTCGACCTACCTTTTAAAAAACTATGCTGGAAAGGGGATATTAAAGATTTCGTATTAAAAAAGAGATAATCCGTCACGAGTTTCTCCATCAACTTGGGAATAGCACTGAGTTTGGCAATACCCCTGTAATTGGAAATATTGGACTTATTACCCGACTTATACAAAGGAATTATAAACGAAATCTTCCAAACAGATGGAAAATGACCAGCCCTCAGAAGCCCATTGATATGAAGGTCAAAGGACCACTGAAGACAATAGCGCACTTTCTCAAAATACAGGCCGGAACCCCGTCAGGGCCAGGCAAGTATGTAAGTTTCAGTCCAGACAAAGACTCAAGAACAGACTCCTCATCACATGAATATATATTAGAAATAGAGACACTTCCCACTGAATAAGGATACGAAAAGCTGCTGCCCTGATCATGGCCCAAGTCCAACTGCCTATAAGTAGACTGAAAAAAGTCAGCAAACATATTCGAAATATCAAGGTAACTAGAGGGTGATACGCCACCGTAAAACATCTCAGAGGGAAACAAAGATGATTTACGTTTAGCTCGAACGAAGTCGTAAAACGACTTAGGATCACTAGCGAAGTTCGACCTGACGCGCCCTAGAGTAAAGAGCATAATCAATATCAGTACCCGATCTAACAAACTTTTTAAATAACCTCGATTTTCTGTTCCTCAACTTGGACAATCTAGCCGAATTCCACGGAGGACCAGAACGCTCCAAACGACTATTTACAAACGGAACACACTCCCTAAAACATTTAAATAATACCTCATAAAAACCATCTAAGATCCTATCAAGTGAAAAAGAGTCATATGGTGGTGAAATAAGTACAGACGACCAATCTACAGAGGATAGTAGTGTATTTAAACGACTAAAATCCGTACGATGGAAATTAAAACGCCCCTTTACACCAAATGAGCGATCAATTACAGGAGGTAAACAAAGATCAACTTCGATAGAAAGTAACAACGTAGGATGATAACCATCCTCAGGAATAGATATGGGATCAATGCGAAATAAAGAAGAAATACTTGTATCCTCTAAAAATACAAGATCCAAAATTCTACCCATTGAATTCAATACACCGTTAACCTGGAAAAGACCTAGATCACACATAGCGGACAGAATTTCATCATAGAATGGAACTGAAGAACATGGCACCAATGAGCCAGTCTCAGGTGAAAAATTCCAAGTTGTATGCGGAAGATTAAAATCACCAAGAACCACTAAAATTCCCTCTTCCCCCATTAATTCAATTACTCCAGAAATCAAATCGAAGTGAGCCCTATAGATATGAATGTCAGAACAGGGAGGAATATACGAGCAGGTAATGTATATAGACTTTCCACGGTCATTGACCTTAACGCAAATGAACTCAATATCCTCAGAAGGACACTAGTCAATCAATTCAGAGGTATATTTAGAGCAAATGGAAATAAGAACACCACCACCATTTCTAGACTTCCTATCCCGTCTATAAATGTTAAAATTACTAGACATAATCTCAGAATCAAAAATATTGCAATTTAGCCAAGTCTCAGTAAGAGCAATTCCATCAAATTCAAAATCAAAGCTACTATTATAAAGTGAAGAAAGTTTAGACCTAAGTCCGCGAACATTCTGATAAGCAATTTGGAAATTAATAGACGATTTCGAAGTTAGTTTTTTTGAGAAATAGGACCAGGCAAATTAGCACCATTCCTACGATGGCCCAGCCTGAGTACGAATTCCCGTACCAATACACCCTGTGGCCAAAACGCAGGATTAACAATTTCATCAAATCTTTCATCGGCAACATATAATTTAAACGAAGAAATACTGCTATCCAAAGATGGCCTCATCTTATAGCAACCAAACTCAAAAGGTTCCCCAATCTTCGATTTAACGAAACATTTTATATCCTCGACTGAAGTATTACAAGAAAGCCGGGACGCAAAAATAGTTTTCTTAGGTTTAACTACAACCAAGTCCCTTGGAGCAGAAGTAGATAAACTAGCGGACACTACACCTGAATGCGAAATAGAAGACGGTTTGGAAGATGCATGAGAAGTGACATCATCCAGAGGCAAAGGTGAAGGAGACGGAGTAAACTTAGGACTCAATTCAACCAAATTTGCAGACTTCGGTATGGCACTGCTAGCTGACTTATCAGCAGTAGGTGGACAAATGTCCACAATAGGAGCATTTGTCAATTCATTTATTGTCGCAGTCTCCCCTGGTACAGAAACCTGCGCCACATGCCCAGGAGCCCCCGATAAAAGAGGGACAGGAACCTTTTCAGATTCAAGCAATTTATCCAACAGGCCATACCCTGAAAACAATTGCTCAAATCGCCGAAATTTAGCAGAAAGAGATACAAACTCAGCGTGCATCTCAGCAAACTCACGACGAGTTCCTACAAAAAACTTATAAAACTGGATGTCTACCACCTTACACTTAGGGCAGCACCAACGCAGACCCAATGAACCATCCATCAATTGGTGCGTGGTGCGAGGCTGCAACCCAATACATTTGATATGAAACAAACCGTCACACAACCAGCAAGAAATCTGGCGTTCACCCTCTTTCTTTACAATACACTTCGAAGCACTACAAATATTCATTTTAATATATTAAATAAATAAATAGACTAACTGAGTAAATTATTTATATATAAAAAAGAAAATAAAAGATATGTAATAACAAAAAACAAAAATAATAATAAATAAACAAGAATTGCAAGCAAAGCAGTATACACAAAACAGTAGCAAAAATAAAAAGAAAAAAGTAAAAAAGGAATACAGATAGAAAGAAAATAATAAAAAACTGTAACAAGCTTACAAAAACAAAAAATAATTAGAACAAGAAGCAATTTTTGTTTTTGTTTTGTTAAAATGAAACAATTATTATCAAAATTAACAAATAAAACTTACAATTTTAAGATAAAATTTCAAGCAAAATAAAAGAAAATAATAAAAACAACTTTTTTAAAACACTTATGAAAAATTCTAAACTTATTAAAACACTTAAAAATCAAAAAAATAAAATTTTAAGAGGAGCACTTCCAAAAATACAAACTATCACAACAGAGTTGCCAAACTTTTTTGTAATCAACATTTATGAAAAAAAAAAATCACCAAATAAGAAAAAATATAACCAAAATTAAATTCGTAGACTTTCGTTTTATTTTTTTTTTAAGTTTAAATTATAATTAATAAAAAAGAAACAAAAAATAGCTTTTTTTATAAGAAAAAAAAAAAAAAAAATAACCAAAACCAAAAAAAAAATCAAAATCAAAAATATCAAAAAATAACCGATTTTGGTTAAAAATAACCAAAAACGGCAACACTGTTCTCAAATCACTTATTCTCAGGCGTCGGCACAAAGAGAACATGATAAAAATTATGAGAGGCATGTTTAACCCAGAGGAAAATTGTTAGTTATATTTTCAAGTCTACTTATTAACCCAATAATATGTATAAGGGAGCGAAAAATATAGAAAGATTGTACTGCGCTAAAAACACCGTATTTAACTTGGCAAGTATTCTTCCAAAAATCGAAATCATTTCTCATTGATATTAGTGAATCATACTATAATATTTCTTTGGGTGTAAAATTGAAGTCTGAAAAAAGCGACATGAACATTCTCCTTTAGAAGCTGACAACCAACTGAATGCATTTTTACGCTCTCATGATGAGACCAACACATTGTTACGCTCTTTGTTTGTGTTTATTTTTCTTCTGTCTTCCAGAAATGACTTTTTAAAAAGATTTTGGTGAGAGCGGGCCGTAATGTTACAACCCACCATAAGAAATTTTATTTTTACATAATGCGTATTCTTTATATCCATATTCTTTGATAAAACTTAATGGAATTAGATATCAGTCATACGTCACATATGTAATTTTTTAATGAAGTTTACATCTATATGTATATACAAAAATGAATGTGTGTTTATTTGTTTGTGGGTTTGTTTGTTTGAAGTCATAGACGGCTAAACGGCTGGATCGATTTTCTTGAAATTATGACAGTACTTTCCTGTATATCTGGAAGGAATTATAGGCTACTTTTTATTTTAAAATTTCAAGAAGACGAGGTGCTACGCCCACATATCCAATAAGTATTTAATGTCGCATATCTCATAAACTGCAACAGCTAGAGTCCTCAAATTTTGTATGGACGAGGTAACATCCGGAAGGTTATAGGCTACTTTTTATGTTGATATTTCAAATGAGAGAGGTGCCACTCCCACATATACTACATTACCTACTATTGTAAGATAATAACAAAATGGATATATTGGAAAAACTATATCAGCAAGATACCTCAAATTTTGTACAAGTAACTACAGGTTTAATATAAATATTTTGGACAAAAATGGGCGAACTAGCAATAGTGGGTGTGGCACCTCCCATATAAAGTAAATACGAAAATCTGTATATCTGAAAACCTGTAACAGCCAGAGTCCCAAATTTTTGCACGAGTAACTTTAGTTTTAATATAAATATTGCTTACTTACTTACTTAATTGGCCATAACAACACGTTTAACGGATTTCGGCCTGCCGTAACACATCCTTCCAGGCGCCTCTGCTTCTTGCGCGCCTACGCCAGTTGGTCACACCAATCGATGACAGGGCTTCCTCGATTTGGTCCTTCCAACGGATACAAGGTCGTCCTCTTCGCCGACTTCCGCAGATTCCCGCATTAAATACCCGTCTCGCCGGAGCATCCTCCTCCATTCGAACGACATGGCCGAGCCAGCGCAGCCGCTGGATATTAATACGCTGTACAACGTCTACGTCGTTGAGGAGCTCATACAGCTCACTGTTGGATCGGATACGGAAATCATCGCCAACTCGCACTGGACCGAAGATCTTGTGTAGGACTTTTCTCTCGAACACTCGCAAGGCTGCTGCATCTGTTCTTAATAGGGTCCATGCCTCTGCGCCATAGAGAAGTACGGGGAGGATGAGCGTCTTGTAGAGTGTTAGTTTTGTAGCGCGAGGGAAGTCTCTGCTACTCAATTGCCTACTGAGACCATAGTAACACCTGTTGGCAAGAGTGATCCTACGCTTGATCTCCAGACTGACATCATTTCTGGTGATAACGGCGGAGCCAAGATAGATATTCATCTATCATCAAGGAATTCTCCTTGACCGTATCAAAAGTATAGTTATCGGCTGTAATCTGAGAATCAATACGCCGCGCGTCTCTACTTGTTGATAACATATACTTTGTTTTGCCCTCATTTACTGCCAGACCCATCTTACTAGACTCTCGTTCAATAGCACTAAAGGCAGCAGTAACATCTCGCTTGGTACGCCTTATAATGTCAATGTCGTCAGCGTACGCAAGCAACTGGACACTTTTTTGAAAAATAGTGCCATTGCGATGCACTCCCGCCTTTCGCAGAACACTCTCCATGATGAAGTTGAAGAGGTCGCATGATAAGGGGTTGCCTTGTCTGAAACCTCGCTCGGTATCAAAAGGTTCGGAGAGGTCCTTTCCTACCTTGACGGAGCTGCAGGAATTGCTCAACGTCATCCTGCATAGCCTTATCAGCTTCGCAGGTATACCGAGCTCAGACATTGCGGCAAAAACACGATCCCTTATGGGGATATCGAAGGCTGCCTTATAGTCGACAAAAAGATGGTGTGTGTCGACTTGTTTCTCGTGGGTCTTTTCCAGGATTTGGCGTCGTGTGAAGATCTGGTCGATGGTGGACTTGCCAGGTCTGAAGCCGCACTGATAAGGTCCAATCAGTGTTTTTACGAGTGGCTTCAATCGTTCACACAATACGCCTGTAAGAACCTTATATGCGATAGGGAGAATACTTATACCCCTGTAGTTGGCGCATATCGTAGGGTCTCCCTTTTTCAGGACAGGACAGAGGACACTGAGGTTCCAATCGTTGGGCATACTTTCCTCTAGCCATATTTTGTAAATAAGTTGGTGCATGCGCCCTACCAACTCATTACATCCGGTCTTAAACAATTCAGCGGGGAGGCCATCAGGACCCGCCGCTTTATTGTTTTTAAGACGCATAATCGCGACTTTGACCTCTTCATGGCTAGGCGGCGGAATCTCCACGCCGTCATCGTCGATCGGGTTCGGAACATCATCTCTAAAGGCGGAATTGTTGTCGTCATCACCTTGCAGCAGAGTAGAGAAGTGTTTCCTCCATAACCTCAGCACCCCTTGCGAGTCTGTTATCAGGTTTCCGTTTTCGTCTTTGCAGGAAGACGCTCCGGGCTTAAAACCTTCGGTTAGACGCTTAACCTTTTGATAAAATTTTCGAGCATCATTCCTACACCTATACATCTCGACTTCCTCGCGCTCACGGCTTTCCTGCTCCCTCTTCTTGCGTCTGAAAAGGCGTCTCTCATCCCTTCTCCTCTCTCTATAGTTCTCGACAATGGCTCGCGTTGCGGCTGACTGCAGCGTTTTCTTGTATGCGGCGTTTTTCGCTGCAGCAGCCTCGCGACACTCCTCGTCGTACCATTGATTTCGTTGGGGTGGGCGCTCGAAACCAAGGACTGTTTCCGCAGTAGTGCGCAAAGAGTGGGATATGTTGGCCCACAGTCCACCAATGTCGCTGAGATTGGATGGGGAGCGACGGAGCTTATCCGAGAGTTGAGCGGAGAACGCCTCAGTTGCCCCTTGTGATCGCAGCTTCTTGACGTCCAGCTTTCGCAATGTACTAGAGCGCGCAGACCTCGAGGCGCTAATGCGCAATCGGAACTTGGCTGCGACAAGGTAGTGGTCCGAGTCGATGTTTGGACCTCTGAATGTACGCACATCTAGTACACTGGAAACGCGCCTTCCGTCTATCACAATATGATCGATCTGGTTGGATGTTGATCGATCGGGGGACGTCCAGGTGGCCTTATGAATGTCGAGATGCTGAAACCTGGTGCTACATACTACCATGTTGCGCGCCGCGGCGAAATCGATCAGCCTCATACCATTGGAGGTAGTGTCAAAGATACCTTCCCGCCCGACCTTCGCATTAAAATCTCCGAGGACGATTTTGGCGTTATGGGCCGGGCACTTATCATATACGTCCTCGAGTTTAGCATAGAAGGGGGGCGTGGGCACAAATTAGGCTTATGTTGTGGAATTTTGCCTTGATGCGGATTGTGGCTATTCTTTCGTTCACAGGTGTGAACCCAGAGACAAGGTGATGAAGTCTCTTATTAACCACAAAGCCGCATCCGAATTCGTGCTTATCTTCATGGCAGCTGTAGTAAACATCACAAGATGCAAGCCTTTTGCATCCTTGTCCTGTCCACCGCATTTCCTGTATGGCAGTGATGTCAGTCCTACATTTAATGAGGGCATCCGCCAGCTGGGCGGAAGCGCCTACCCTGTAAAGGGTGCGGACGTTCCATGTGCCAATACGTAAATCGTAGTCCTTTATACGTTTGCCGTGGTCGTCAACTTTTAAGGGGATCTTATCGGATTCTGTATTTCTGGTTTTCATTGGAGGGGGATTTTTACGTGGTGGGTTCCAAGCCCTACGCACAACCCAAATTTAACGTCCAGGGGATTGGACTTCGCTGCACGCATTAGTTAACATCTAGCGGGTGCTAGAATGCCATCCAGGAGGGGCCACGAGGAGGCTGCGTGTCAACTTGATATAAATATTCTGGACAAAAATAGGGAGTTCAGCAAAAGCGGTCGTGCCACCTCCCATATGAAGAAAAATAACAGTTGGACTGCTCAAATTTTGTGCGAATATCTAAAGGTTCAATATCAATATTTTTGTTAAAAATGGGCGATTAAGCATTAGGGGCGTGGCAAACTCCATATGAACTAATTATTAAAATCTGTATAAATAGAAAACTATAAAAGTCCCCAATTTTGTATTCCAGCTATAAGAAGGTGGTAGAAATATGCAATAGTAAGGTATATGACCCTTAAATGATTGAGTTTGAAATTTTCAACTCATGTAAATAGTAAGTACTAAAATTCATACTATTTTAATATTTATCTTGAAAAACATATACGTACATTCATATGTAATAGTTATGTTACTGTTTACTTCTAAAAATGGGTAACTAACAAAACTATTATTTATTTGAAAAATACATTTTATTGGGCGATGAATTCATTACTTTTAAATACCTAAGTAATAAAATGTAAACTGTCAATATTTTTCCCAAATAAAATAAGTAGTTGCAAAACTCATCAAGAAAATTACCTGGGACCGACGCACACTGTCGCGATTTCATATAACGAGTGGCCAAAAATAGAAGGAGTAATAGTAGAGTAATGAAATTTGGCATACCTATATTAATTGGTAAAACATAATCATACTTAAAATTTGGTCATTTAAACTCGAAGGATTCGTGTCCTTCCCATATATCCTGAAATTAAAAATTGCTATAACTTGGAGGAAACAAAAGATATGTTAATAAAATTTGGTACACTTATTAGCTTTAATATGCTTAATACTTCCTCCATTTCGTTCAATTTGGAGCAAGGATACGCCCACCTTAAAAATGCCCTTTTTCAAAAAAGTATCAAAAAGACATAAAAATTTTGAATATATACTTTTTTCGAATCGGAAATTATGATTTAAATGTTTTACTAACTCATTAAAATTTAATTTTCTCACATTCCGTATATCCTTAGAAAATTATAAGGATAAATTTTTACCATAGCTGAAATACTAATTAAACAATATTTTATTAAACAATTTAAAATTTGTTTATACATATATATTAAAATATTTAAATTTATACATATAAGTGAAAAGACACTTATACTTGGTTCCTAATTGAATTTATTTATGTTTAAATATAAAAAATCGATGATCTAGAAAAATTTACATCACTTATTCAAATCAGTTTCAAACCTACTTTTTCCACGTCTATATTTTGTCCAATTATTACTAATTTTTAAAAGAATGAATTTTAGTTAATCCTTCTCTATATCTGCTAGAAATCTTTGAATACGACTGTCCGCAAATTGTACAATATGATGCAACACATTTGTTGTATTATTTTTCTTAAGCTGCACCCATTGCTCTAAAATATCACGAATCTGCAATGATGTTGACACTAAAAAACATTTATAACGTCCACAAAAGCAGTCAGAAGCAGCTGAAATTTATATATGTTAAAGTACATACTTGTGGCAATAAAATATCAAAAAATTTCAAAAGTGATATTGGGTGTTTTTTTTTAATTCACTGCTGAAGTTAATAAATGTATGAAAATCTTAATTTTTTGAAGACCTGTACTTTGGCTAAGGATATTTCACATATGATTAATATTTGTAAACAATTATAGCGTTGTAATTACAATTACATACCTGGATTACAATTCTATTACAAATAATTTAGTCATTACCAAAAGAATTTTTGAATTTTGACTATGACAAAGATATGTCAAATTTCAAGTTTTCGCACAAATTTTCTATATTGCATGGGAATTCTTAACTTTGAGATACAATAATAGCCCATTTACACTACAGCGAAATCTAGTAGATTAGATTTCAAATCTTGCTCGAAATCTAGATCGTTTACACTGGATTTATTTGACAGTAGCAAGATTTCATTTTAATAACAAAAACAGCTGACTGAAATTTAAAAGAAAATAATAAAGGGTCCGCCAAATAAGGTTTTTTTTTGGAAGTGCTTTCCCAGAGAGCAAATGAAAGTTCGGAAGAGCGTGAAAGTCGCCTCAGGACTGGAAAGAGTTTCAACCTTTAGAACCGGAACGCCATCACAACGCGAAGAACGCCTACGACAACGTGCCACACCATCAAGAGCTACTGAAACACCTTCAGAAATCCAATAGTGCCTTAAAAGTCAACGAAATCTTACCTCTTTAGCACGAGCTTCTGAAACGCCGTCAGAACGCGAAAGATGTCGTGAAGGTCTTCGACAACATGCCACTACCGCATGAGCTACCGAGACATCGTTGGAACATGAAGGTCGGCTACAAAGCCAGCGAAATCGTACCGAAACATCACGGGCCACAGAAAGGCCTTCAGAACGCGAAACACGTCTTGAAGGTCTTCGACAACATGTGACAACCGCACGAGCTACCGAGACACCGTCGGAACATGAAGGTCGGCTACAAAGCCAGCGAAATCGTACCACAGCATCACGAGCTAATATAACAGAGGTGGCATGACTGAAGTTTGCCAATATTGCAATGCACTCATGTACGAAAATGAAACACCTTTGGCGACTTGTTCACACTCTAAAATTAAATACTAATATGCGTGTTCAGTTGGAACGTAATGCTTCAGATTCAACCTTTTTCAAACAAATTGCTTGATTTAGGTAACGGAAAAATTCAAATAGATCCTATAACAAAGTATATAAAATTTCGAACAGACTTTTGCAGAATGACACAATCCGAAGAAGAATAAATAAATTGTATATTTCCCAATATCGTGCAAATTTTTAAAAATATGCAATGGTTATGTGAACGTGCTTTACTGGCATCCAAAAATATTGACGTTAATTCCATCAACAGCAAAATTCTCAACAAGATCGGTGGGAATCTAAGAACTTATAAATCGATCGACACAGTTTTATATATTGAGGATGTCGTCAATTATCCAGTCGAATTTTTAAATTCGTTAGATTTACCAGGCTTTCCACCATATGAATTACAGCTAAAAAATGGTGTTGTCATTATTTTACTTAGAAATATTGATCCTCCACGACTTTGTAATGGCACTCGACTAACAGTAAAATAAATGATGAACAATCTTATCTAGGCGACTATTATAACTGGAAAGTTTAAGGGAACTGATGTATTGCTGCCACGTATTCCTATGACCACATCGGAGATGCCATTCGATTTCAAGCGCCTGCAATTTCCTATTCGCCTAGCATTTGCAATGACGATTAATAAAGCTCAAGGTCATCCCTTGCAAGTTTGTGGACTTAATCTAGAAAATCCATGTTTCTCGCATGGACAGATTTACGTCGCATGTTCGCGAGAAGGAAAACTCACAGATTTATATGCATACGCACCAGAAGGAAAAACAAAAAATATTGTGTATCCCAAGGCATTAGAATAAGAATTATTTAGTTAATTAAAAAAAGTATATATTAAATTTTAGCAATTAAGAAATAATAAGCTCATTAATATATTATTTTAGAATTTAAATGAAATATATTGTCATCAAATGAAATTAGAATAAACCTTTAAAAAAAATTGCATAATTTAATTACTAAATAAATAAATTTTTTAATTATTATGTATTTAATTTCGATGGTGGTAGCGAAGCACACCGAATTACATGTTTACGAACTACACTTTCTTTATCTCCTTATATTTACATTCCTTAATTTAATTTGAATTCTTCTTATTACTTAATTTATTATTACTTGTTATAATCCTTAGCTTGCTTTAATTCTAATTGTTATTGATATTTTTTAAACTATATAAAGAACCGAATAGAAGGCTAGAATATATTTGTCGTTTGAATTGTTAACATTAAAAAAATTTTGAAAAAAATAATAAAAAAATTTATAATTTTGAAAATAATAAAAAAAGAATCTTATAATTTTAAAAAAACACATATTTTATTTTAATCAATTAAGTACCGGGTATTAGCTAGTAATATACAGAATTCCCTCGATTTACGTAGTTTCGATTAACGTCGTCAAAAATTTTGTTCCCTTCAACTTCGATTTGCGTCGTCATTCGATTTACGTCGCCTCTGTTGTTTATAAACAAAATCAGGGTAATTCCCTCTTTAAAAAAATCAATATTTGTTTGTGACTATTTGAATAAAATACACCTATCCCCCGTTTTACACGGTATTCGTTTCACACGTTGTTCAGACCTTCACAATGAATTTCTTTCATATGTCCGCATGTACGTTTGTATAAATGGACAAACATACATGCGTACATATGCTTGCACGAAATTAGGTGAACAACCTTAAATTGCTGATTCCATGTAATTTTTTATTTATTTTTATTTTTGCTGGAGTTATGCATTTTCCCTTATTTTTTATTTTACTTCAAATTATGATAAAAGAAAAACCTTGAATTTCTGATTAAGTTTCAAGGTCTGCTGTAGTTTTTTGTTTATTTGCATTGCATTTGTCTGGGGTTTCATGTTTCCTGGAATTTCGTACACGTGTGGGAAAATGCATAAGTCCAACACACAATTATAATAATACATTAAGAATAATTTGTTGCAATTCAGCAACAAAATAGATTTTAAATATATTAAAAATAAGTTATTGCAATATGGCAATAAAATAGTATTTAAGGCTTTGGTTTAATAAAAATAAATGAGAGAAACAATTGATCAACAAAAGACAACGGTTGTTTTATTCTCCAAACCTCCGCAATAACCAAGTTCAAGTGCTTGTGTTATTCAAATCCATAACAACCAAGTTTAAGTGCTTGTGTTGTTTGTATAATTGTCCCGGTGATTCCGCCCGGACAAATCAAAACCGACCAGCAAATCAGCTGAGTCAACACATTTTGGTGACCCCGACGTGATTTTCGACGTCAATCCTTTTGAACAAATTCCTCGAACAGGCTACATACAGCAAGAGGATACAACAGTCCTTCACATCATTCCAATTTAGTAGCACAGGGCTACATACAGCAAGAGGATACAACAGTCCTTCACATCATTCCAATTCAGTAGCACAGGGCTACATACAGCAAGTGTATACAACAGTAGACGCACATCATTCCAATTCGGTAGCACAGGGCTACATACAACGAGTAGATACAGCAGACCACTCACAACTTTACATTAAAACTACAATACAATATGGATACGATGAAAGGTTTACTGGATCTTCAGTTAGAGACTGGAGAAACAATACAGGGTATTGTTCGAAATTTTAAAAAGGACCCGGCAGACAGGAAAACAAAGGTTAGCTACTTTGAGGAACGATCACGACGCCTTCAGGAATCATGGAACCAATTCCAGGAAACAGATTCCAAGATACGAGAGGTGTGCGACGATCCAATGAAATTTGAATATTTCTCAGAAGGCTACTATGATAAAATCAGAACCTTAGTCTCTGATTACATCGAAATTTTTAAAACTGAAACTGATCGCCTCAAACGAAAAATTGAGGAAACTAAAATAGCAAAAAAACCCGATCAAGATAATTTGCCTACAAGAGAGTCTACAAACGTTGGGGTTCTACGCAGGCTGAGAGCTCGTATAACAGCTCTTAATCGGCTACTAAGGGGATTGATAGACACAGATAATCAGCCCCTACAGTACTTTGATTTAAACATAAATACCATCAAAAGATCATGGGATCAAATTGAGCAGCTGTATGATGAAGCTCTTGATCAATTACCAAACCCATCGGCTTATGGTCTAGATCAAGTGGAATACGATAGTGTTCATGACCTAATGCAACAAAAATTGGTCAATCTATCTGTCAGAGCTGACAGACTGCGACAGAATTCCGCTACACAAGCTACGTCTGCAGAACCCGTCACAAATGCTAGTGGTGCCCTAAATTTACCAAAATTAACCATACCAAAATTTAATGGTGATTATTTAAAATGGAGATCCTTTCACGACTTGTTTACACAACTAGTAGACAACCAACATATTCCTGCGGTACAAAAGATGTGGTACCTGAAATCAAATTTGGGGGGCGAAGCTGAAAAACTAATAAGTCATCTTTCAGCCACAGCTGAAAACTACGCAACCGCATGGAGCCTGTTGCAAGAACGATACAATAATCAACGCGTTATTGTAACTACACTAATGCAACAACTTCTGGATCAACCAAGCGCCGGACCATCAGCTGCTGCTATCAAACAATTACATGATACAACACAAGAATGTCTACATGCGCTAAACAACATCGGGATCGATACCACCTCATGGGATCCCATGCTGTTTCACATACTTGTAAAAAAATTGGATCGAGGTACTCTTATTCTATATGAGAGGACCATTAGCAACCCAAAAGGGCTACAAAAAATCAAAGACCTATTAACTTTTCTTGAAAATCGTTTTCAATCTCTAGAAGCCATACACCAGAAAGAAAAATCATCAAAGGTCTATGTTTCCACTACTTCAGCTAAACAGACAGAAGCCATCTGTTCACTCTGCAGAAATAACTTTCACCAACTGTATCGGTGTCAGAAATTTCAACAACTGCCGCCAGCAGACCGTCTCATTTTCATTCGGAAGCAAAACCTGTGTGTGAACTGTCTAAAATCAGGACACACAGCCAAAACTTGCAAATCAGGATTATGCATGACATGCAAGAAGAAACACAACTCGCTACTTCATCTGCAGAGCAACACTCAGTCATCAAACCAAAGGTCAACAAGTGAAAAGGGATCCAAGAAGACGTCATCATGCACTACCTATCAACCTAAAATAATTGAACCCGATTTCAATGAAGCGACGCCGCGTCCTCCAGAAGCATCCTCATTAGCTGCAGCAAATGGTCAGGTGTCTAAATCATACGTTCTTCTCAGCACGGCTCTTATAAAAATCAAAACTGACACAATGGAGATTGAATGTCGCGCTTTACTTGACTCTGGCTCACAAGTCAATTTGATTACAGATCGTTTGGTAAGACGACTTAATATTGCAAAACAGACGTCATCAGTAAACATCAATGGAATCGGGAACTCTAACACAAAAACACAACACCGAGTCAATGTAGCTTTGCATTCTCGAATTAATGGATTCTCAACACGTCTGGAGGCACTTGTCCTTCCTCAAATTATTGCGCCTCAACCATCACAGTTTATCAACATTGATGAGTGGCCACTACCGAGAAATATTATGTTAGCTGACCCAACATTCAATCGATCTAGTAAAATCGATATATTGCTGGGTGCCGAGCATTATCACCAACTGCTCGCAATTGGGCAAATAAAATTATCTCCACAACTTCCGATTTTGCAGAACACGGTTCTTGGCTGGATTGTAGCAGGAAAAATAAATAACGAACACCCTACAGACCCATCCTGTGGAATATGTACTGAAGATGAGGGGCTTGAAGCTTCCATCGCTCGACTTTGGGAAATAGATGAAGTTAAAACGACTAAAAAACCACTATCAATAGCCGACAGACAATGTGAAGAGCACTTTGTACAAAATACAACTAAAAACCATGAAGACCGCTTCATTGTCAGAATACCATTTCACCAAACCCCTAATACCCTAGGCGACTCACACGCAATAGCTCTAAACCGATTTCTTGCTCTCGAACGGCGTTTGCAAAAGAACCCGGAATTGAAAGCCAAATACATTGAATTTATGGATGATTATGAATCAATGGGACACATGACTAAATTGGAAACAGACTCCATCATGTCTCCAAATTACTACATCCCACATCATTGCGTACTAAGGCCAGAAAGTTCAACCACTAAGCTCAGGGTGGTATTCGATGCCTCAGCCAAAACCTCCTCAGGCTACTCTTTAAACGACCTGATGTTCACGGGACCAACACTACAAAGCGAACTATTCTCCATACTGTTAAGGTTTCGAATGCCAAGGTTCGTTTTCACCACTGACGTTGAAAAGATGTATAGGCAGATATTGGTTGCTCCTGAAGATCGTCAATTTCAGCTAATAATTTGGAGAAAGGATTCCAAAATGCCCATTTCATACTATCAACTCAACACGGTCACATATGGTACAAGAGCTGCTCCATATTTAGCAACAAAATGTCTTGATCAACTGGCTGAAGAAAATAATATACGCTATCCACTTGCTTCACAATTTATTAAAGAAAATTTCTATGTAGACGATGGCCTGGGTGGGTCAAATAGCTTATCAACAGCGATGCAATTGCAAGAACAACTTGTGCAGATTATGAAAAAGGGCGGCTTCGTGTTACGCAAATGGTGTGCTAACCATCCACAATTACTCCACAATATTCCACAAGACAACTTGGAGGTAAACTTAGATTTCGAGAGCACAGAAGTCGACACCATCAAAACATTAGGACTTGTTTGGCTGCCGAAAGCTGATAAACTAGGTATTAAGGTCAACACTGACAACATTAAGAGAGTAACTAAGCGAACAGTCACATCGGACCTTGCAAGATTATTCGACCCTTTGGGGATTCTGTCACCCATTATAGTAATGGCAAAAATGTTTATCCAAGAATTGTGGGAATTAAAACTGGATTGGGATACTTCTTTGCCTGAATCCCTGCACACTAAATGGATCACGTTCCGCACAGACCTGAATACATTGAAAAATCTTCAAATATCAAGACATATTTTTAAAGGAAGAATTCCAGAATCCCAACAACTCCATATTTTTACGGACGCATCCGAAAAGGCATATGGCGCTGCAGCTTACATCCGATCAGTTTTTAAAGACGGCACCATCATGGTACACTTACTCTGTGCTAAATCCCGCATAGCTCCTCTTAAACGGCAGACAATACCACGATTGGAACTATGTGCAGCTATGCTTGGAGCCCAACTAGCCACAAGAGTCAGGTCTGACCTTCGACTTACATGTCCAGTATGGTTATGGACTGATTCAGAAATTGTGCTCTCATGGATAAATTCATCATCAGCTTCATTCAACACGTTTGTAGCAAATAGAATCTCAGCAATTCAAGAAGAAACCCTAGCAGAACAATGGCGTCACGTAAGCTCAAAGTGCAACCCCGCAGACATATTATCTCGTGGCATGTCTCCAGCGGCTCTTAAAGAATGTACTCTCTGGTTTTATGGGCCAATGTTTCTCCATGGGGTAGAGAAGATGTGGCCTCCTAAGTTCAAATCAAGTTCCAACATACCAACAAATCTTGAACGAAAGGCAAAGCTGCTTGAATCACGAGCAATGACAACAACGGAACCCACTTTTGTTTACCAAATCAACCATAAAAACTCATTCCATCGTCTGCAGCGCATTGTTGGATATGTTCTACGCTTCATTGCCCACACTAGATGTCAAAAGCAGATGCGAAAACCATCCAAATTATTAACAACAACGGAACTCAGCCAAGCACTGATTCCTATTATCTCACAAATGCAACTCTCAGAATTTAAAGAAGAAATAACACAACTGAGAAGATACAAACAAGTACAAGCAACAAGCTCTATTCAGAATTTAACACCCTTTTTGGACGAGAATGGATTAATACGGGTCGGTAGTCGACTCGAAGCTTCTTTGTTGGACTATGATTCGAAACATCAACTTCTTATTCCATACAACGATCCCATTTCCAAATTGATATTCCAAATGATTCATGAAGATTATAAGCATTGTGGGTCGCATACATTATTAGGAATTGTTCGACAACGTTTCTGGCCAATAAAGGGAAAAATTATGGCAAGAGCCACAGTTCATCGATGCACGATATGCAGCAAAGCCAAACCAGAATTATTTCACCAAATAATGGGAAACCTACCCTCGACACGCGTCACACCAGCCCGTGCATTCATCAATACCGGAGTGGATTACTGTGGCCCAATTACCGTACATTATAAACTAAGGGGAAAACGACCACACAAGGCCTACATTGCCGTATTTTGTTGCTTTGCCACAAAGGCAGTACACTTGGAACTCGTGAGCGATCTCACAACCGAAGCATTTATAGGTGCTCTTAAACGTTTCATATCTCGGCGTGGACATTGCCAAAATTTGTACTGCGACAATGCGACAAACTTCATCGGAGCTAAGAATAAATTACCTGAACTTTCCACAATCATACATGGGTCAGATGCAAAGGAAGCTATTACGAATGCTTGCAGCAAAAGGGGTATACAATTTAATTTCATTCCACCAAGGGCACCACATTTTGGTGGTTTATGGGAGGCAGCTGTTAAGTCAGCAAAATACCTTTTGACAAGGACATTGGGGAATGCATCCCTAACTTACGAAGAACTTGAAACCATAGTTGTCGAAATTGAAGCAATATTGAATTCCAGACCCATCTCACCCATGTCAAATGACGCAAACGACATAGGCGCGTTGACTCCGGGACATTTTCTAATAGGTGAACCACTAACAGCCCAAATAGATGCTCAAGCAAAGCCCACAAACCTTAAATTGGAAACACGATGGAAATTAGTTTCTCGTCTTAAGCACGAATTTTGGAAGAGGTGGTCACGAGACTACCTTAATGAGCTACAATACCGAAACAAATGGCGAGAACAATCAAAAAATCTGAAACCAGGGGCGATAGTTATTTTAAAAGAAGATAACGTTCCAGTCATGAAATGGCCTCTGGGACGCGTAATAAAAACATACAAAGGACACGACGACGTTGTAAGAGTAGCGGATGTCCAAACAGCCTCAGGCATCTTTAAACGAGCTATTCAATATTTAGCTCCACTCCCTAAGCTCAATGACGAACCCGAAGAAGAAGGACAACAATCATCCTCCAATTCGTTCCAATTCGCAGAACCTAAGAATAATCATGAGATGTTGGCAGAAAACCAATCACCAAAACAGTCATTGGATGGAAGGCCACCTGCTAAAAAACAGCGAAACTTGACAAGCTCAATTACGACCATCCTGCTCACAACATTGCTATTGCTCCCACTCGTGTCCACAGATAAAATTGCAGTAACACAGTTTGAACCCAATATCGGCTTACACTTTGAGGGTATTGGCAATACTCGAGTATCGCGGTCAGAATGGAACATCATTTCTTACTATAACTTAAAACCATATTGGCAAGAAATAAGTACCTTCGTAAACGAAACAACTGCATTACACCGCTTGTGCAACCTTCTAATTCAAAGGACGACTTGTTCGAGTGTTCTCCAGGCAGTTGACTTCAGCCTAGCAGGCCTTAAAGATAAAAACCTCTTACTAAAGAGGAGAGCTAAGCGTGGTGCTATTAACATTGTTGGAAACGTCGCTAATTCACTGTTTGGTATTCTGGATTCGGATTATGCTGAACAAATGTCAAACACCATCAACGCAGTAAACGACAATGAAAACCATCTCAAACAACTCCTCATGAATCAAACATCAATTGTTGATGCAACTCTAAACGTCCTTAAACAAGATGAAGAAAATGTGAGACTAAAGTTCAACAACATAGATAATCAATTATCAGAAATTGCATCTAGATTACAAGAAAATGAAAAAGAACAAAATCAAGCAAGGCTGTTTCGAATATTCATGTTACAATCAGTTCAACTTTCTTTAACATCAGCAAGGTTACACCGAATTCAAGCAGAAATCATAGCAGCATTAACGGATTCACACCATGGAAAAATCAGCCCAATGCTTTTGTCACCGTCTCAACTTCAAGCCGAGCTAATACAAGTAAGAAATCATCTTCCAAGATCTCTAGAACTACCAGTAAGCAACGATAATATACTACAACTGTACAAAATTATGAATGTAAAGGGAGGTGTCACAAAGGACCACGTCATCTTTCACATATCTATTCCGTTATCTGATCCTGAGACATTCGAACTTCTGAAACCACACCCAATTCCTGTTCAAATAAATGGCACAATGCTGGCTATAAGACCATGCAGCGACTTCCTGGCTATAAATGCTCATAAAGATCAGTACTTCGTGTTGACAGAAAAACAGTGGAGCACATGTGCAACAATAAAAGAGAATGAATTTCTATGCCCACAAATGCAATCAAAATTCACTGCAAACGCTGACAAATGCTTATGCGAGCTGTCACTTCTTAATTTTAACAATCAAACGAGTTGTAACATTATTCCTGTTGCTGATAGAACGTCGCTTACACAGTTAGAATACAGCAATCAATGGCTTTACACTATGCAGCAGCCGTCCCGAATAAACGCTGTATGTGGTCAAGAAAAATCACAGCTAACCCTGAGAGGATCTGGCCTCCTAAACATCTCGCCCGATTGTACAATTAAGATCAACTCAATCATCATCAAAGGCCATCAAACTGTCTACACATCTCTTCAAACATCATACACCGCAATGAGCAATATAAGTGACATCAGTTATCCAGCCGAGGTTCGAACTGCAAAAATTCACAACAAGATCTATTCCGACCAAATTAAAAATATCTCCGAAATTCAAAATAAATTACACCAAAGAGTATCTGCTGAACTTCCATCAGAAATTAAACACATCAAATATCACCACGGGACCGTTGCCTATGCTGCTCTCGTTCTCGTAATCATAATATGCCTGAAGATCACCTGGAAAAGGGCACATTGCAAGAGAATTAAAATAAATCAACAAACTCCACAACCAGCTGTACGTCAACATATTCCAACGCCAGAATTTGAAGTATCAGTAGTTTAAGCCATTAATTCTAAGCTATATGAAGGGCAATATAAGGTTGTCACATTTTTAATTTTGTTGAGCATGACTCAACGGCGGGGTATATGTTCAGACCTTCACAATGAATTTCTTTCATATGTCCGCATGTACGTTTGTATAAATGGACAAACATACATGCGTACATATGCTTGCACGAAATTAGGTGAACAACCTTAAATTGCTGATTCCATGTAATTTTTTATTTATTTTTATTTTTGCTGGAGTTATGCATTTTCCCTTATTTTTTATTTTACTTCAAATTATGATAAAAGAAAAACCTTGAATTTCTGATTAAGTTTCAAGGTCTGCTGTAGTTTTTTGTTTATTTGCATTGCATTTGTCTGGGGTTTCATGTTTCCTGGAATTTCGTACACGTGTGGGAAAATGCATAAGTCCAACACACAATTATAATAATACATTAAGAATAATTTGTTGCAATTCAGCAACAAAATAGATTTTAAATATATTAAAAATAAGTTATTGCAATATGGCAATAAAATAGTATTTAAGGCTTTGGTTTAATAAAAATAAATGAGAGAAACAATTGATCAACAAAAGACAACGGTTGTTTTATTCTCCAAACCTCCGCAATAACCAAGTTCAAGTGCTTGTGTTATTCAAATCCATAACAACCAAGTTTAAGTGCTTGTGTTGTTTGTATAATTGTCCCGGTGATTCCGCCCGGACAAATCAAAACCGACCAGCAAATCAGCTGAGTCAACACACACGTTTTCGAACTTACACGGTTTTCTAAAATAAAATTTTTTTTTACGAAATTTATTAATTTTGCATTTACACGAAATTATAAACACTAAACTATAATTTGCTTATATCTACAATAACATTTTCATTGTTTTGCTGTCAAAATCTCACGGAAATTCAAATTCTATGGAGAAAGAATCTAATGAGATAGTGTGGTAGCGATAAAAGTGATATTGTACAAATTTCTAAAAAAAGACGTATTATTGAATGCGAAAGTGACAGCAATTAAATTTGAATGAAAATAGAATGTTAAGTCTTATTTATCGCAATCAACTTAAATGAATTTCTAATATTAATTTTTATCTACAAAGAAAATGCAATATTTAAAATAGGTTTTTTTTTTTTAATTTATTTTATTATTGAAATAAATTAATATTCTTATAATTTATTAAATGCGTTTGATATTAAATATATTAATATTTATTTTTCGTTCAATGTGTTTGTTGTTCATCATATTAAAAACTGACAAAAAGGGCTTTTTTATAGTGATTTTCGTTTAGCACGGTTTTTCCATATAAGAGTTTTTCGAGTTACACGGTTGTTTATGGAACCTATCTTCCGTGTAAAGCGGGGAATAGGTGTATATAGAGTTCTGAAAAAAATAAATACGTAGTTTTGATATAGCTGCCTTATATTTACGTGCGCATTGCCCTTACCTGCACAAACATTTTGTTTCGTGTCTTTATTTCTCCAAATTCTATACAAAATTCTTTTTTAAGTGCATTTTCTATACCTGCACTTTTAATATATGTGCCTTATATTTTTTGAACTTTAAAACTTTTTTCATAGCAAAAATTAAAGTTAGCTGCGTCGAACAAAAATTAAATCTTTATAAAAAAATGTATTGAAAAAAACGAAAATCTCAATTAATTTTGTCGTTGAAATTTATTTACATTTTTTCTTAAAAGCAAATATCAATAAATGAATGAAATATTAGAAGTATTTTATGGTTGATCTTATAGTGTTTCCACTCCAAAAGTTAAAACCTGATTTTAGCATTAAAACCATAATCAGCTGATTTTGCGTTCACACTGCAAATTTTCTTAAATCTGGGTTTAACTTTTATGACGGTGCAACAGCTGTTTTTGTTTAAGAAAAAATAAAAAATATGAAAAATTAAGAAATAATATTATTAAGATTAATATTATTGTTGTAATATTATTATTTATTATTGTTGCAGCATTCATTATTTAAAATTTTACATTTTTATACAACCGGCTTTTTGTATTTTTACATTTGTTTTGTTTTTATCAGCTGTTTTCAACATTTCAGAGCTGGTAGCTCTGATTTAGTACATAAAACAAGGTTGTATTTCATAAAACCTACTTAAAACCAATTCAAAAAAGGTTTTAAGTTGGTTTTAACACAATAATTTTGTATGGTAAAAGCAGGTTTTATTTTTGGTTTTAACGTTAAAACCAACTTTTGCGTTAAAACCACTCGGTGTGAAAATACTATTACATAACATTTAAATTTACTTGTTTGCTTTAGCTGGACTTTGAGAGAGTAATCTATAATTATTCCATAACTGCTCAATTAGGCAGGTAAAAACATTTAATTTAGCTGCATTTTTGGCTTATCTGCACAAAAATTCTTGCAAAAGTTAGTTGTGCAGGTAAGTCAAAACTACTGTATCACCTTTGATAATTTACTGAAGTGCCGAGTACTACTGCTTTTGCGTAGAATCATCTATAATCAGCAACCACCCTATTTGTATCAGAAAATTCAATTTTCAAGGTCTAATAGGGGGAAAAAGATAAATTGTATAAAATATACCAAAGCTGCCTCTGAGCAACACTTTTTCATTAACTCCATTCGTCTTTGGAGCCAACAACCCTCACAATTACAATTAATATCCAATGCAGGCCATTTTAAGACTGCCATATTTAAGCACTTTTCATAGTAGTTATTTTTTTATTTAAATACTTATAAGGGAGGGGGGTCTGCAGTAGGTATAAAATGCAACAAACACCCTACTCGACGACGAATAGAATGCTAACCCAACCAAAGGACATTTATGCATCGACGAAACAAGCCTGTGCGGAAGGTTTTGATAACCCTTCGCTAACCCACCAAATAAATACAGACCTAGAGCGTACGCATAGATCGGGTTTAAAAAAAAAATCATTTTGGTTTTTGAAGAAGTTGAGCGCACGTGACCTAAACTTGCTTACGTCCCAGGAGAGAAAACTGAAGAACAAGAAGAATCATGCTTATCTCGTTAGGCGGTACGGGAGTGCTGTCTATTCCAATGGCAAACTCAATACCGTCGACGAACAGGCATCATCTTCAACGAAGACGACGAGGTGGCCAGACGATGTACCCCAAACGTTGAGAGGTAAGGCATCTGCAGCGAGGCAAAAGGCGGCCCGCTCAAAGGGGGATTGACCACCAAAATCAGAGGCGGACTGCCTCAGCTGCTTGCCAATCGACGTCGAGATGCACATCGTTCAAGACGCCAAAGCGATACAACAAGCAAGCGACGAGTGAATTTTCAGGTGATGTATACCTTGGGATGTCTATGATCGTCTTGTCAATCTGGGCATGAGTCAACTTACGCACAGTAGAATTGGTAGTGTTTGGAAGCTGGAAGCTACTGTGGCTGTTTTTATGAAGGTCATATTAGAGGCTTTTAAGAAAGTATGTCCTAAGGAGGTCTGCAGAGGGGGGCACAAACCTCCCTGGTGGAACCGGGATCTGGACAGGCTCAGGAAAGAGTAGCGTAGACTTTTTAACGCGACGAGGAAATCCGGTAATGCGGAACATTGTGAGCAATATAAGGTGTCCCTAGGCGACTACAAGAAAATCTTTAGACGCACCAAGAGAGATTCGTGGAGAAGCTTCTGTAGTAATATGGAAACTCTCACCGAAACCTCTATCAAATCAAATGGATTTAAACCATCTAAAACTCCGTGTCCAGACAGAATATATCCAGCCCTACTACAACGTCTGAAACTGGAACACATCACGGTACTTAGAGAGATGTTTTCCGCCAGTATTCGGCTAAACCACATACCGTCGGAATGGTGCAAAGTGGGAGTGGTCTTCATACCGAAGGCAGGGTTTTAGAACTATAAGTCTCTCTTCTTTCCTGCTGAAAACCACTGCCTTACATAACCTAACATGTACGGCAGAAAAATCACTGGCACGAAAGGACTATACCTTGGGCGTTTTTCTTGATATAGAAGGAGCCTTCAATAACGTGGAACTGGGTGCTATTTCCGGTGCGCTGACAAGACTGAATGTACAGGACATTCTGGTGAACTGGATATCCAGACTACTATGTGGAAGAACAATCTACCCGACACTGGGGTGCTCGCTCATCACCAGAGAAAAGGGAAATGGAACTCCACAGGGTGGAGTACTCTCCCCTCTCCTATGGAACCTTGTGATGAATGAGGTACTTGTGATGTTGGAAAACGTGGGATGTGGGGCGATTGCCTATGCGGATGACGTTGTTCTCACTATTTCGGGCAGATTTGTCGATACTATCAGAGACAGGATGCAACTTGCCCTAGGAAAGATTAGGGAGTGGAAATCTAGTCGTGGTCTGGGTGTCAATCCCGGTAAAACAGAGGTAGTACTCTTCACGAGAAGACACAAGCCTCCATCTTTTCGTCCACTAAGATTGTATGGGGCGGAACTTGAACTCAAGGAGGAAACCAAATATCACTAAGAGACTGAAAAAGCCTCCATCGCCCTCTACGCCTGTAACAAGTTGTTGGGGAAGAAATGGGGCCTGAGACCTAGGATGACTCACTGGATCTACACAGTGGTGGTCAGACCTATCCTGACAAGGATACTTGAAAAAAACTGATATTGTCGGAAGCATTGACTAAATGACACCGCGATATGACTTCTCAATGAATTTTAGGACATCCATTCCGAAAAGGGAGTTCTAGAGGAAAGGTGCACCTCTCGGGGGATACCGTGCGAATCTACACCGATGGCTCCAAATTGGAAGGAGCCGTTGGAATTGGTATCTATTCGAAATCAATCAGAATATCCAAGTCTATAAGGCTACCAGATCACTGCAGCGTCTTTCAGACGGAAGTGTCGGCAATTCAGAATGCGGTGAAAATTATTGTGGACTAAAATGTTCACAGGCGAAAAACCACCATACTTTCCAACAGCCAAGCAGCCATCAAAGCATTGGATTCTAGTGTAATAAACTCCAAGACGGTGGACGACTGTCGCAGATGTCTCAATGAGATGGCGAACCGATATGATGTTTGTATCACATGTGTACCGGAACATAGAGATATTGCCGGCAACTGTAAAGTGGATGATTTGGCCAGAAGGAGCACGGCCATCGAACTCTCTGATGAATTCTCCACATTGGGGATCCCTTTGGGTACCTGCAGGGTTATAATTGACAATGCAATCATGAACATTGTCAACAGTAGGTGGGAAAGCTTCGGATAAGGACAGAACGGCGCAAAAAATCTGTCCAAGGCTGGGTAGGAGGCGCACGGCGACTCTGCTTAAACTTAAAAGAAGCAGGCTCAGCGCTGTTATCAGAGTTATTACGGGACATTGTATTATAGGAACACATGCGAGGCGTATTGGTCTTGGACACCTCGCGAATGATTTCTGCAGAAGCTGCGGATATGAGGAAGAGGATGAAACTATTTTTCGCCTACTGTGCACATGCCCGGCACTTGGTCAAAGTAAAAATAAATACCTGGGTGCCTACTACATGGACGACTTAGATGAACTGTCATGCATGGACATTGGCAGTCTGAGTCGCTTCATCGGAAGCTCCGAGTGGTTCCTGGAATAGGGGAGAATGTGAAACTGTGGTATCACAAAGGGCCCTGTGTGCGGCCTAAGTGTGTCCGCTCATGACTCCATCGAGGGGACAACCACTTCTACCTACCTACCATACTTTTGGGTAACAACCCTCAAGAGTGGAAAGTGGCGAGGGCGGTATTCATTCCCAAGGCGGGAAAATTTATTTAATTTAAATTTTTCACAGTTTCTGACAAATTTTTTTATGTTCATAGTCATTTTTCTTCCAGTAATATTTCGTTCTAATATTCACATATAATTTCTTCTGACCGCAATGTCCTCCTAAAATAGGGTCATTATGGTCAATTGCCATACTTTGTCTTCTTCTACTATTATTTCTATTCGTTCCGTGAGAATAACTTCAAAACTTTCTAATAATTTTTTATCAGGTTTTTTAATTATTGTATTGAAGAAATTATATAAAATATATACTTTTTTGGCCATTCTGCTCTGTAAATTTTTCCATTGTTTGCTAGTGATTTGTTCACAATTTCGAGTTCATATAAAAATGTATACATAATTTTTTATAATTATTCTGATCAATTATTTGATTTCTAATTTTTAGAATATTCTTACTCAATTCTGAAAATGTATAATCGATTTTTAATTTAATGTCTTCATTATTGGAAAATTGGCTTAATGGTGACTAGTATTTGATTATTATTATTCTTCAATCGTCAATAGATATTCTAGATAGAGCATCTGCTCCTATATTCGATTTTCTTTCTATATATCGTACGATGAAGTTATATTCTGACAGTTGAAGTCTAATATGTATTAATTTGAATGTTTAATATTAAAAAGGTGTACTAGAGGTATGGGATCTGATCTTACAATAAATGGTGTTCTATGGACATAAGGTGTACACTCTGTTATAGCAAAATGAATAGTAAGAAGTTCAATTTCAAATGTAGATTTTTTTGTTCAAAATATGAAGAAGATTTTGACGCAAAATATATAGGTAAGTCAATATCATTAACATTTTGAGTTAATATGCCACCACAGCCTAGCTTTAATGCATCCACTGTTATTATAAATTGTTTTGTAAAGTCAAGATCAGGGCGAACTCAACTAGGTGATGGCAATAGTACAACAACTCATTCGTAGTGTTTTTTTTTAACAAAAACAACATGTATTTTCTGTTGTTTTTGGGTGACCACTAATGTCAAATGAAATTCGCCGTAAGCCAGAAATGACAAAGGCGAATCCATATAATGACATTCAAATTGCTATTTTCTGACATTTATTTCCTCGTTTATTTTATATGGCATTTTTCAATACAACATTATTTACATTTATTAATTTGTATTAGAAACAGAAAATAATGTAAATAAACGCGATTGTAATTAAAAAAAGTAATTAAACGTGATTTTGGTGAATTTACTTATAAAGTTTGTGTATTTTGAAAAAAGTGAACAGCTTGTCTTTAACTTTGGCTACTTTACGATTTGAGACGCTGTTTGCCTGCTTGGAAAGATGGCCGAGTCGAAGATGTTTTTATAAAGGATAGAAAGAGAGAATGTAATTCCAATTTAGATCATGTTTGGCATGTAAAAAGAAATTATAAAAAATATAAATTAAAAAAATAAAGAATAATATTTAGTGCAGAATGTAATTTTGTTCTTTTTTGGCAATAAGGGAGACACTCAGTGTATACTTACGTATACATAAGCACGTAAGTGTGTCAACTGAAGGCACAGACCCCTAAATGTAGGTGTACATATTACTACACACAGGTAAACAGAAAGAACAATAAGTGCACATACAATGTGTAGTATTTTGTTAACTATTAAACTGTTATTATAAGTGTTTATATTGGAATCCAATTTTATCTCTTTTGGGATATATTTAGTGGTCATGAAAAGGACCGATTGTTAACAGCCAGCAAAGTATAACAAGTATTGAAAGCTTTGACAGTTGAAAAACGTTCATAACATAAAAATGCAGGACAGCTTAGAGGGAGAAAAAAAATGTTACAATGTATTGCAAAGCAAATGTGTTAGAAGCAACAGATATACAGAGTGAAAACTGGCGGATAAAGTAGAAAAATTAAATGTAAACAAACATTTATTTTGTGTTAAAAAAGGGAAAATTTGGAATATTTTTTAATTTCTTCAATGAAAATTTTAAAGAATCTTAAATATTTAAATATTAATCGAAATGTGGTTGATTTTCGGTCACAATGAATATAGTTTCATGTGCAAGAGGTTATTAACAAGCTAAATATTACAAGATCAAAATAAGACGTACGGCTCATAAAAAGTTTTCTTGTGGAAAGTTGCCAATATTTTTTAATTTCTTGAGAGAAAAAGTTAAAAATTATTAATGTTATTAGTTGTTTTTATTATTTAATAATAGTTTTAGACAAAAATTACATTTTTATTAACTCTCGCCAATATAAAAAACCCACCCCGAAAACTAAAAAAACATAAACAAACAAAAAAGAGTTGCAATCAGAGAGGGACAGAAATACTTTTTTTTAATATTTGCTGTCCCTTTCACGACTGGCCTATGAGCTGTCAAATTCCGTTTCATTACTTGTTGTACTTTGATAGCCAGTTGACCCAAAGAAAATAAATCGTTTTTAAACGTCTATCTCTTCCGATATATATTCGGTGGTCCTGAAAAGGACCGATTGTGCAAAGAACCAGTTGACCCAAAGAAAATAAATCGTTTTAAAATATCTTATCTCTTCTGATATATATTCGGCGGTCCTAAAAAGGACCTTGTAGTTACGAAAACTTTAACTGCACCTGTGTGAAAGAATATTGTAATTATTTATTCAATGTATATATGTATATTTTATTATATTTACTTTATAGGTTTATTTTAAGCATTTTTTTGTAGCCCATTATCCTCTGCTTGGCTTTCTGCGCCCTCAATCTCGTATTCAAATGTCGCATACGAAAGTAAATTCGACATTTGAAAAACAATTTCTTCACGCAGTCGGGCAGTTTTACTGATCAAGAATTCTCAACCAGGTGGTTGTGAAGGTTTCTCTTATGGGATATTTCCATTCCATTTACCTTATTAAATATTAGTTCTAGAGATTTCATTGTTTCGAGGAAACTATTTGATGGCTTTTTTAGAGAACCCTTCGACACCTGATCAACCCATGTAAACGAGCTATCATGAGATTCGTAATCTTCAAGATTCAGTATAATAATGTCATCAAAACTTGTTTTCGCTAGGTCACTAAACTCTTCACCTTTGTCTTCTATTTCCTCAATGGTTTCCTCTAGGCTTTGATTATCCACTGCTGTGTAGGAAAGCCATTTGGTGCCGTCGTTGCTGACGTTTCCTCTGCCGCTTAAATTTTCTGTATTTCTAGCCATTTTGAATTAAAAAGTTATGTTATATAAAAATATCAATACATATTCAATTTACTTACCCAAGATATACTTCCTTAATCTGAATTTGAATTCAATGGGTGATGGGTGATCATTCAAACCTCCTTTGCAGCGAATGGCTCCAAAGAAGTTTTCCAGGATATCTTGGTTGAGTCTACTGGTCACCACGAACCTCATACCATACCTGTTGACGTAGTCATGATCAACGCATTGTTAGTCATATGCATATGCAATCGTCTTATTATTTGATATAAAATTTCTTTTGACATTTTGCAGTCAAAGTCATAAAAAACCGGCTACTTCCATGACTTCTTTAAGCCACGTGCCATAACAACCTGCACGTAGTTACTTGGCTTCCACACTTTGTCCAGGTTGGTGCCGTACTCGAAAGTTTTCATTACTTTCATTTCATCAGAGGCGAGTACACATATCTTTTCATCATCGGTTAAATTGGTGATGTGCATCTTGAAATCTATTGATGAATCTATAATGCCTTCCTCTACCCGCACTTTTCGTCACCAATGCTGTAAAGTGGACACATGGGGTAATGGAAAGCCTTTTGCGTACAGGTGGTGGTGCACTGGAAATATCTGCCCATTGCCAATTGATTGTGTCTGATGCCATCAGTTTTCTGACTTGGGCCTCTGTAAGTATCCTCCTCACGTTATCCAAGGCCTTATTACATTGAGCGAGTTAATATTTTGATTTTATTAGAGTACTCTTCTTTCTCGGTGAATATAAAGCTGAAAACGTATGAAAGAAAATAGTTGGTTTTTAATTACACATTGCATGACATACATATATATGTATTCATGAATATATTTATCACAAAAATATAATATATAACACAAATATAATATATATCACAAAAAAATTCTTAACTTGCCTTGTCTGCGTTTCTTGCTCTAAGAGAATTTTGGAGGGCGGAGTCAGATGACGGCAATTGCTTGGTAGTGGTAGGTGGTATGTATGGTCCAGTAGTGGGGATGGAGTTAGGAATTGTATTCTAAAAATAAGAAAGAACGCAAAAGTATTAAATTATATATTTTTATATTTGACATTTTATATTCAAGACAACTTACTCCGTTTGTGTTCCCTGATCTACAAGCTTTATTTCTTGGCTAATGTCCATGTGATGAACTTGTTCAGGTAAAATTAATCTAAATGAATTAATAATATATAAAGTTATATAAATATATAAAACTTTATGTACTTACGGTGTAGAAGGCTTAGGAATAATTGGGATAGCCTTGGGCAGTAACATTTTCCTTTTGCCATTTATTACAATGTCAGAGGCAGAAAAGTGGTCAGCACACACTCGGTCATTTGGTTTAAAATTGACTTTATGCAACTGACTCCACTTTTGTCTCCTCTCATCGTTTATGGGCACATGAAAAAACGATCCTTTGCCAGGCTCGTTTCTCTTCCCACATAGCTTACAGATACGCATGTTTTTAAAACGAACGGAAAATCACAAAATTGGTTGCAAAATTTCTAACTAAAAATAAACAAATTTCAATATAAAATTTACGAGAGTATTGGATTATTATTTATAAAACACACGTATATTTATAACACTCGCGTATATTCAAATCACTCACGTATATTTATCGCACTCACGTTATGTTTTTTAACAAATTTGTTTGAAAAAAAAAACAATTTAAGAAAAAACACGAATTTACAAATTTAAATTTAACTAAAAAAAGCAATCAGCTGGGCTTTTAACATCACCTTATTGAATTCGCCTTGGTCAGGATATTGTATAATTTGAGGTGAAAGCAGGGCGGTTGCAAATTTTTTGAAAGAGATTTAAAAATTTTCCAATTAAACTGAATGCTTTTCTTGTCATGTGATTTAATAAACGCTACAAAACGTCTAACTGCGTCTTTACCGGAGGGTGTTTAATAATTTTTTATTGCATTTAATTTCTAATCATTTGGTAAAAGACCATAAGCGGTGCATTTATGTCCTAGAAAGGTAAATTTGGGTAAAAATAATTGCTTTTGTGGATTGACTTCCAAATTATGATGGCTTGGAATATTAAAAACGTCTTTTAGGTTATTCAAGTTATGTTGTTTTCTATAACCGATAGTAATTATATCATCGACGATCATAAAAACCAAATTATCTGCCCGTTAATATACTGCCCTTAGTTAAGGGCAAGTTGTAATAATGACCCTTAATATGGCGGTAGCCATACTGCCACAAGCAAATTATGTACAATGTATTGCAGGGCAAAATATATATGTATGTATCTATATTTGCTATTGTGACACATATAATATTTTATCTTTCTATACCATCACAAAATGTAAAACATAAACATATTTATAATAATATCTGAATACTTTTTAGGTGTCAAACGTATAACAAATGAGTTTATGATTAACAACAATTTTATGAGGATCATCTATTTAAATTCAACATACAATATTAATTTGGTCCTGACTTATAAAGCACATGCCAAAACAGCTATTGTGTTAGACTGTAATTGTAAATCTGCAGAAAATGTGATACTTAAAGCATCAGAGGCACGTTTTCTTAACAAAACTTTTGATTGGATGTTGTGGGATAAAAATAATATTTGTTTGCAAAGATTGTTGCATAAAGATGTTCAATACTTAGGACCTAACGCTCAGATAACTCATATCGGTTTGAAAAATTCTTCATATATTTTTACAGACATTCATTCTAAAGGAAAACATTTAGGAGCACCGCTGGAATTTGTTACATTAGCTAAAATAATAAATTCAAAGGCTTCAAATATGTCGTTTGCAGATATAAATACGATCAACGACATCACAGAAATTCGGAGCATAACTTATCGTGATAATTTTAATGGTCTGACATTAAGAGGAGCTTCAGTTGTAAGTAGAATATACATTATCATTATTAAATCTGATTCACCGCTAATATCCCAATATTGAAAGAGGATATCTCACATAATTATACCATTTATAGAAAAGTTTGTAGTAAGAAAATTCCTTTATAATCGATAATATATTTTGCCTATAAATGTTTAAATATGTTAGAAAAGGCATCTTAAAAATTCGAAATAGTAGTAAAATAATTATGCTTTTTATAAAATGAAATGTTGCAAACAATTTGTCTCAAATTGACAAAGTTTTTTTGAACCAATCATGTTTATTAATTATATTAAATTACATACATTAAATTACCTAAAACAATTATATTAAATTTTCTAAAACCTAACTCTAATTGAGTTAGACATGAATTTTCAGATCATAAAAAGGTCGGGGATTGATAATTCACTTAATTTATTATATTACACATGCATAATAGGTTATTACAACCTTTCAGTCAGGATTACGACTTGGCTTCTCGCACCATTTATGTATTGTGTGTTAATTTTATAAATGAGTGGCGCGACCTACAGTTTAAATTTGACTCCGAATGACAGATCTTTGAGAAACAATTTTTAGTGGCAATTTTGTTTTCTCTCAGAGTTTTTGCCAAAAATCTGCTGAATGGAAGTCGCTGGAGAAATATTTTTAAGTGTTTCATTTTGTTCGAGATATATGATCTGATGTTTGGATCGTGGTCTTACGTCATTGTTATATTTTTCTAAAGTTTTGCAAATTTGATCAGTTCCTTTTTGTTTCGAGTCTTGAAAACAAATTCAGCGATGCCACCAGTCACTACTTGCTTTTCAGAAATTGGGAGGTAATCTAATTCTTGGATTGACCAATGCGAGAGACGATTGGCTTATATGGAATAGTAGTACAATTTTAATACAACAACCTAAAATATGGCAATACAGTTATTTGGGGCCAATTTCCCATGTGCCAACTTTTATGCAGGGGGATCTAAAAACGCTCTAAAATGGTCTTCAGCACCGTATGAAAATTCGAGGGACATTTTTACGACATAATTGATTTATTGCTATAGTTCATACGATATTTTATTTTTTCAATTTCTTTTACATTTTCAATATCACTTAAAACTATTTTGTCAAACGTGGCTTCCACAATAACCAAGTGAATTTGAATGCTTAATATAATATAATAATTACCTCCATACATTTATTTGAATTTATAAAAGTTTCGTCACCAATTTTTATATTACAATCATGAAAAATAAAATATAAGTAAATATAATTCTTTTTACTTTATTTAAAAAAAAAGATTATTTTTTTGTTTTTTTTTTAACGGAGAAGACTATGTCTTCTTTATCCATTAATTTATTTTATTAAAAATTATTTTTTATTAAACGGAGAAGACTATGTCTTCTTTATCCATTAATTTATTTTATTAAAAATTATATTTTATTAAACGGAGAAGACTATGTCTTCTTTATCCATTATCCACTTACTACTATTATTAAAAAATACTTAATATTATAACTTATAAAAACTTAATAAATGTCGAACAGCAATCATCACCTTGAATGCAACGTGAGCTGTTCCAGTTGCATTCAGTGTCGTCAGCACTTTTAGTAAATATTGTAAATAATTAAATTTGTGAATTTAAATTTAAATGTGTCAGCAATTGAATTGCGGCAGGGGGATTGAACTTTATTAAAGTAAGTAAAATAATTATTAACTGTAACAAACGGAAATGTGTCAGTAATTGAATTGCGACAGGGGGTATTGAACTTTTATTAAAAAAATAAATATGTTAATTATTAACTTGCATATGAAATGTTGTGTTGGTATTGACAACTGTAAAATCATGCTACAAATGCCCCATTTGGTAACCATATCACATTAACCTTCTATGTGTTACCAGGGATCACGTCTTTTAATGGGATAATCGGCGACGATACTCTACGTGAGCTTGAAGCCGTAATAGACTATAAAAATAATACCCATATCCGGCTTGTATGCGTGCTGAAGTGCACAGACAAATAAAAGAACTTCTAGATAATAATATAATTCGGCCATCAAAAAGTCCCTAAAACTCTCCCATTTGGGTTGCCCCGAAGAAACCCAAAATAAATGGAGAGAAGCAGTATCGTATGGTGGTAAATTTCAAAGGACTGAATACCGTTACCATACCTGACACATATCCAATTCCTGATTCAACTCTGGCAAGTTTTGGCAAAACGAAATTTTTCACAACCCTTGACCTCACTTCAGGGTTCCACCAGATTCCAATGAATCTAAGGGATATTCCCAAGACAGCCTTTTCTACAATGAACGGCAAATATGAGTTTTTTAGGCTACCATTCGGCCTCCGAAATGCTTCTGCCATATTTTAATGTATGATCGATGACGTTTTGCGGGGTTAGATAGGTAAGATATGTTACGTCTATATAGGCGATATAATAGTCTACGGAAGTACTACTAAAGAACACCTAGAAAACCTTAGGAAAGTATTTCAGTGTCTAAGAGAATCCCGCCTTAGGTTCAATCTAAAAAAACCGCGTTCATGAAAACCGAGGTTGAATTCCTTGGTTATGTAGTCAAAAAGGCTGGTATTCTACCTGATAGGGAAAAAGTAAAAGCGATCCTTGACATTGCCCCACCCAAAACCCTTAAGGAACTGAAAAGCTTCCTGGGATTAACATCTTATTATATGAGATTCATTAGAGACTTTGCCAAGGTATCTTTAGCAACAAAATAAAAAGATTTATCTTACGTTATTGCTAATTAATTTATTTATTAAATTGAGGTTAGGATGTCAAAAGATTTTAAAAATTTTAATTTTGCAAGAGAAGACGTCTGCAGCCGATGGAGGTTTCGATGAAAGAGGACGGAAACTATGGCGGCACGTATCAAGTGATGTCGAAATCAAAAACTTCGTGTTTACACAACTGCGTGTTTACACAACAAGTAACCGGTAACTGTGTTGGCAACGCTATACATAGGGTTCCACATTACTCCCCTGCCTAGTGGAGGCTCACCTGTACCAGAAAGGGATTACCACTCGTCTGCCACTGAAGGTAATTTTCGGCTTTACCTGCTTGGGACTGCATTTTCGAGTTGGAATGTGATGAGAAACGTTAGCACCGTAGTCTTCTGGGTTGCTTTTGTTGGCTAGTTGAGTGCTAAGGTCGGGCGGATCTATGCAAGGCTTATCATCGGCAATTTCTTGAGTCACATCCAAAAAAAGTTCTGAGGTACGTCAGGTAAGGTTTCCTGAGGCTCGTTAGGCGAAGTTCTTTGAGAGATGTGAGGAGTTTTTTGGGTTGCGGTTTGTGATGTAGGAAAGCTAAAGTTGTCACAGAAATCACTCTCGGGGATGAAGGCAGGTTTAAGGCGATCGATGCTAATATTACTTCGGCGACCTTTCCTCAAAATGGTGAAGTATTTGTCAAATCGCTTTACAACCGGAAAAGGGCCATCATAAGGTTGAGTAAGAGAAGGTCGGATCGCGCCGTTGCGGACGAAAACATGCGTGGTGCTATGTAGGTCCTTAGAAATAAATACTCGCGACGTGGTATGATGAGCTGTATTCGTTGAAGTTAATTTATTCATCGCAGCACGAAACTTGGATATGTAATCTGTGCGAGAGTCAGGAGTTGACGTTGAATGAAGAAATTCTCCGGGTATAGCAAGCGTAGAGCCATAAACCATTTCTGCCGGTGACGCGTTAATGTCGGGTTTAAAGGCTACTCGTAGACCAAGAAGGATGACTGGAAGGTGGTCTACCCATCTTGTCGGGTTATGACATAATATTGCTGTATTGCACCGCTCGATGATACCGTTGCACTGGGGATGATACGGTGTGGTGCGCAAGTGTGTCGTGCCAATTGTTCTCATTAATTCAGCAAAAATTTCGGACTCGAATTGGCGACCTCGGTCTGACGTTATTCGTGACGGCATGCCAAATCTGGATATCCACTGGGCTATAATCGCTTTAACGACCACTTCGGCCGACATATCTGGAATCGGTATAGCCTCGGGCCAGCGCGTAAATCGGTCTATTATAGTGAGGCAGTATCGTTGTCCTTCGCACAATGGAAACGGACCAACGATATCTATGTTGATATGAGAGAATCGTTCTTTCGGGGGCTCGTATTTAGCAATAGCTGTTCGACTATGCGTTTGTATTTTCGCTTTTTGACATTGTATACAACTACGTACGAACTCTGCGCAATCTTTTCGGACACCAGGCCAACAAAATCTCTGAGTTATCAATTTTGTAGTAGCTCGTACACCAGGGTGTGACAGGTTATGAACCGTAGACAAAATTTGACGTCGAAAGTTCCTAGGGATAATAGGTCGTATACGAGATGTGGTAGTGTCACATGCCAATTGATGACTACAACCTGGAATAGGAAATAATTTTATTTTTAACGAATTTTTTCCATTTTCTGCATCTACACTAAGTTGTTGAAACTCGATGTCTGTCTGTTGAGCCGTTGCTAGGCTTGTGTAGTCAATATTTTGCCCAATCGAATTTATTCGTGAAAGGGCGTCTGCCGCTGCGTTAGCTGAACCCGGTGTATGACGTATGTCCGTAGTGAATTGGCTTATAAAATCAAGTTGTCGTATTCGTCGAGGTGAAGCTTTTTCGGATTTTTGATGGAAGGCGAAAGTTAAAGAACGAAGGTCAGTTACTATATAGACTTTACGGCCTTCAGTCATATAGTGAAAGTGGTTGACGGCCTGGTACATAGCTGCGAGTTCTCGATCGTATGCTGAATATTTGGACTGCGATGGTGTAAGCTTTTTGGAGTAAAATGCCAAAGGTTGCAGGTTGTCATCGATTTGCTGGTGCAATGCTGCACCGACTGCAGTATCCGACGCATCCACATATAGGGCTAATTGAGCTTCGGCGGCGGGATGAGCTAAAAGCGTGGCGTTTGCCAGTGCGGATTTGCAGCGTTCAAAAGCTTCTTCTGCGGGCTGAGTCCGGGTTAAGGTGCGAACGATCATTCTTCCTGTTGCCGGTTATTAGTTTTTGTAGCTGGGTCTGATAGGTGATGGCGTGTGGCAGGAATTTCCGATAAAAGTTTACCATAGCTATATACCTTTTAAGTTCCTGTGCCACTTTTGGTTTCGGAAACTTCTTAATAACTTCGACTTTTTCAGGCATCGGGCGGATGCCCTCAGCATTTACTAAGTGTCCCAAAAATTTGATTTCCGTTTTGCCAAACTCGCATTTTTTAAGATTTATTGCCAGGTGGTTATCGCGCAAACGACGGAAGACTTCCGAAAGGTCGGAATAATGCTGCTCAATTGAATTAGAGGCAACACAAATGTCGTCGTTATATGGAAAGACGAAGTCCAATCCCCGAAGTACCTCGTTTATGAGCCTTTGGAACGTTTGGGCCGCATTACAAAGACCGAAAGTCATGTACTTAAAATCGAAGAGGCCGAAGGGGGTACTTATAGCGGTTTTAGGGATGTCGTCCGGGTGGATGGGGACTTGATGAAAAGCTTTCTGTAAGTCTATCTTCGTGAATATCTTCTTACCTCGCATGTTGGTCGTGAAATCCGTTAAGAAAGGTAGAGGATATCGGTCGGGAAGCGTTTGCGCATTTAGTGCACGATAAGCCCCGCATGGTCGCCAGGTTCCATCGCTCTTCTTGACCATATGTAAGGGGCTGGACCAGTTGCTTTTCGAAGGCTGACAAATACCAGCTTTGATTAAAAAGTCAAACTACTTTTTGGCAGCTGCCAGCTTCTCGGGGCAAAGGCGTCGGGGTCGGCAAAAAACTGGCTGTCCTACTGTCTCGATCCTGTGGACTATAGAAGACTTGGTTGTAGAACCATAAGGCGCTAACTTCGTGATATCGTGGAACTGCCTTAGCAAAACGGTGAATGAGCTAGTCGCGTTGAAGGTTCTAATTGACGCTGCTTCGTTGCAGGTGGCGGACTTGAGCTCTGATGTGGTCCCGGTGGTATTATCGACGAGTCGATTACGCCGAAGGTCTATTAAAAGGTCGTGATGCTTTATGAAATCAGACCCGATGATTGGTGACGTAACATAGGCAATCACGAACGACCAATAAAAATCGCGGCGTAGACCGAGATTCAATTTAATGCGCTTTTCACCAATAACTTTTATAGGGGACCCGTTGGCAGCGAAAAAAGTAACGGCAGTTGGGCGAATGTCAAATGACTTAGAGGTTAATGGTAATACTGACACATCAGCACCACTATCAATTAAAAAAAAATTTTGGGAATACTTATCTTTAATTTGTAGGCGAAATATTTGGCATCTGTCACGGGGGATTCCGCCAAGCTCCTCCGTTGCACTGTCGAGTCATTTTGAAGGCGGCGATGAATTTGTAGACAGCACATTCAGCTGGCGTTTCCTGTGTTTGCAGGGGCTGCGACACTTTCTTGCATTCCGGTCGTATTGATCTTGTCGAAAGTTTATCGAACTGCTTTCCGAGTTCGACGACAGCTGTTCGTAGCTCATTGATCTCACCTGATTGTCTCTGACGTACGCTTCTAATTTGGCTAGGAGCCATTGCGTCGATGATGGAGTCGGCGATCCTGGTGAATTCCGGCGGAGCACCTGTAGAAGCGGCTACGACTGGTTGGGCGAATTCTGGCAGGCGTTTGATCCACAAACCTTTGAGAGCTGCATCTCCTACTGTGTTACAAGCCACGCGTTTCATTTCGTAATAGAGATCAGATGGCTTCTTGTCTCCCAGGGGCATTTCGGACAGAAGACGGTTGAGCCGGCGTTGCTCACTATCGGCGAAATGAGCGATTATCTTTGCCTTCGTATATTCGTATCTGTCTGTCGGCGGCAAAGAAGCGATTACGTCTGCTAGTTGGGAAATGATGTTGGGGTCAAGCGCTGCCAATATGGTGGCCGTTTTCTGCTTGTCGGCGACAATTCCTGATGCCGTAAACCAAAAATCCATTGTCGTGAACCAGGCTTCTATATTCGTACTGCTCATTTGTGGTACGGAAAGCCTGGCATAAACCACGGAGACATCATGTGGTGGGGGTTGTTATTTGCTATTTTCCGTCGCATTCGCCTTTGATGTGCCGCTTTCGTCCACGGTACTCATGTCAGGTAGCAGGATCACGTCGGGGTCACCAGTTTAGCAATAAAATAAAAAGATTTATCTTACGTTATTGCTAATTAATTTATTTATTAAATTGAGGTTGGGATGTCAAAAGATTTTAAAGATTTTAATTTTGCAAGAGAAGACGTCTGCAGCCGATAGAGGTTTTGATGAAAGAGGACGGAAACTATGGCGGCACGTATCAAGTGATGTCGAAATCAAAAACTTCGTGTTTACACAACTGCGTGTTTACACAACAAGTAACCGGTAACTGTGTTGGCAACGCTATACATAGGGTGCCACATATCTAAAACCTTAACCAATCTCACTCGCGGTGTGATGGCACAAGTCAAAGCCAATCAATCAAAAAAAGTTAAAGTTATTCTCGGTGAAGAAGAATTGCAAGCATTCAATGAGTTCAAGGAAGTGCTTACCTCGTTGGACTTTTCCGGACTTTGACAAACCGTTTAATCTAACAACGGACGCTTTTAACAGCACACTAGGCGTCATACTTTCTCAAGGGGAAATGGGAAAAGACAAACCAATAACCTTCATATCTCCTTCCTTGAATAAGATAGAGGAGGCGTATGCCACAAACGAGAAAGAAATGCTCGCTATAGTCTGAGCGTTATACAATTTACGCTTCTATCTATATGGAGCGAAGAAAATATGCATTTTTACCGCCCGCCAACCCCTGACGTTTGCTCTGAGCAATAGGAACTACAATGCGAAATTAAAAAGTTGGAAGACTAGAATTGAAGAATACAATTTTGAAATGACATAAAAACTGAGAACTGAGATAAAGAAATCAATTAAAGAAAAGCAAGAAGCAAATTTAAAGAGACATAACGCGTAGGCGAAGTCGTTCATGTTAGGAACAGGCAGATCAGGGCCAAGCATAGACCACTTTACGATAAAGAGGTCGTTAATAAAAACAATCGGGTCACAGTGCAGACAAGCACTGGGAAAAAGATTCACAAGACCCATATTAAATCCTAGTGGCCTCCCTTAATGCGATTTCTTTTTTGTGGTGATGTCCTCACTGCCATGGGTCGTGATAGATCCTCGTACCATGAGTAGGTTTCCTGCAATTAAACCACCAACGCTTGAAACTAAAAGGGATAACTCGGGGTCTATGGTCCATACAAAAAATATGAACAAATGGGCTCAAAACTATAGTGGAAACCGGAAATGTGCGGTGGGGTTCAATTCCCCGTGGCTCCCATGAAAGAGAGGAAATCGTATTGTGTGAAAGCCTAGATTAGAAAAGAAAAGAAAGCCAATTATTAAAATTTCATGAGAAAGGCCTTAAAATAAAATAAAGGAAATAATATGAAAAAGGATACAAGGCATGAGAAAAAATAAGAGTAAAATAAAAAATTAAAAATTTGAATTGAATAAAAAGCCTTTAAATGGCAAATGATATGAAATACAAAATTGAAACAAAAAATAAAAAAAAGCCTTAAAATGGCAAATGATATGAAATAAAAAATTTAAACAAAAGTAAAAAAGACTTAAAATATAAAAATCGATAAAAAGAAAATATGAATTAAAAAGATTATAAGAGCTTAAGCGAAAAAGTGTTACAAATAGCTAATTTAATTCAAACAAAATCATTATAATGCAATGAAGTTAATTCATTTTGGACCGAGGGTGATCCATGCCAATGGCATAATGCAAAGAAAGTCCATGGCTTAAGAGACTCATTTGTATCCTTTTGCATATGGCCGACATCATACCTAGTTCAAAAATAAAAAAAGAGGGATGTGGCCTTCTGCCTTGAAAATAAGATGATTGAAATAAATTCAATAGAGATATAAGAACTACTTTAGAATAAGTATCTTGCTAACACTAAAACATTATATAAGTAAAAAAAACTTAATGTAAAAATTTGATTGTACTAACCTCTTAATTTTACTAACTTCACAATTACTAATTATACTAACACTCTAACAAACTAATCGTAGAACTAGAAAAGCAACATTTATCATTCCAGTTTTATGTGGTTCACTGCTGTGAACTGCTTACAAATCTTCGAATATCACTCACCGTTGGTTACATTTAAACATGGAAAGGGTTGGCTGGTCGATGGGGCTTAACCTGATACACGTTATCAACCTAGAAGAATGTGAACGCTTGTTGGGCCAGACGGTGGCAATGCTGGAGAAAGTTGTTGTGGACGAAAAAGCAAAGATGACAATTGATTTCCACGTTAACACAATTTCTTCCCAATTAGATACGCTTATGGGCAAATATAGAAAGTAGAAGAGCTCTATCAACTGGATCGGTTCAGCCTGGAAAAGGTAGGCTGGCAACCCAAATGCAGCAGATTAGGATAACGTTTTGAGGTCTGAACAGAGCATAATTGAAAACAACAACCATTAATGAGTGATCAACGATCAACTTTTTAAAGCGTCGCAGGAGGCCATATCTAAAGTTAACGCAATGGTGGCGCGATTTCACAATGAGGTCAATGAGACAAATGTTGAAAAATGTATCAACCAAGTCATACACCAAATAATGATAACACTGTGCTGGAATTTTACACTTTTTTTGTGACAAGCGGGGCACCTGGCGGGTTAACCTATTTCGGGTACGCTGAATCCAGTGGTGCTAACCGTTTTTTTTAGGTTAGCTCTTGTTTTCGAAATATATCGTTATTTCGGAAATGGAGGAGGTTGCACAACATATATTCGCGTAACTCAAAAACGGCTTAGTTTATTATAATAAACTAAAAAACCGAAATTCCGCAATGAAATTTTCTTTAAGTAATGTTAAACTTTTTCCAATATGCGCAGTCATCGTAGAAACATAATTTTTTTTTTACCAATAAAAAATAGTTTTTTAGCAAAAATTTCGAAAACTTTGTTTTTTAAAAAGGCATAAAAAATTGGAAAACGCAGCTGTGCTTCTTTTTATTTTTATTTACTTATTTTTGTTGTTGACGATTTCTGTTTCTACCTGTTCGAGGTATAACAATAGAATACCAGGCAAAAATATCGAGTTGGGTAGTGTGTACCTATCATTAGAATTAAAAAATAAAGTCATTCATTTTTACCGCACAAATCGGTCTTGTAAAAAACTTAAGTAACGTATTCTATTGTTATACCTGCAACAGAAATCGTCAACAAAAGAATAAATAAATAAAAAGAAGCACAGCTGCATTTTCCCGGCTGTGTTGACTCAGCTGATTTGCTGGTCGGTTTTGATTTGTACAAACAACACAAGCACTTAAACTTGGTTGCTATGGATTTGAATAACACAAGCACTTGAACTTGGTTATTGCGGAGGTTTGGAGAATAAAACAACCGTTGTCTTTTGTTGATCAATTGTTTCTCTCATTTATTTTTATTAAACCAAAGCCTTAAATACTATTTTATTGCCAAATTGCAATAACTTATTTTTAATATATTTAAAATCTATTTTGTTGCTGAATTGCAACAAATTATTCTTAATGTATTATTATAATTGTGTGTTGGACTTATGCATTTTCCCACACGTGTACGAAATTCCAGGAAACATGAAACCCCAGACAAATGCAATGCAAATAAACAAAAAAAACTACAGCAGACCTTGAAACTTAATCAGAAATTCAAGGTTTTTCTTTTATCATAATTTGAAGTAAAATAAAAAATAAGGGAAAATGCATAACTCCAGCAAAAATAAAAACAAAATAAAAAATTACATGGAATCAGCAATTTAAGGTTGTTCACCTAATTTCGTGCAAGCATATGTACGCATGTATGTTTGTCCATTTATACAAACGTACATGCGGACATATGAAGGAAATTCATTGTGAAGGTCTGAACATATACCCCGCCGTTGAGTCATGCTCAACAAAATTAAAAATGTGACAACCTTATATTGCCCTTCATATAGATTAGAATTAATGGCTTAAACTACTGATACTTCTAATTCTGGAGTTGGAATATGTTGACGTACAGCTGGTTGTGGAGTTTGTTGATTTATTTTAATTCTCTTGCAATGTGCCCTTTTCCAGGTGATCTTCAGGCATATTATGATTACGAGAACGAGAGCAGCATAGGCAACGGTCCCGTGGTGATATTTGATGTGTTTAATTTCTGATGGAAGTTCAGCAGATACTCTTTGGTGTAATTTATTTTGAATTTCGGAGATATTTTTAATTTGGTCGGAATAGATCTTGTTGTGAATTTTTGCAGTTCGAACCTCGGCTGGATAACTGATGTCACTTATATTGCTCATTGCGGTGTATGATGTTTGAAGAGATGTGTAGACAGTTTGATGGCCTTTGATGATGATTGAGTTGATCTTAATTGTACAATCGGGCGAGATGTTTAGGAGGCCAGATCCTCTCAGGGTTAGCTGTGATTTTTCTTGACCACATACAGCGTTTATTCGGGACGGCTGCTGCATAGTGTAAAGCCATTGATTGCTGTATTCTAACTGTGTAAGCGACGTTCTATCAGCAACAGGAATAATGTTACAACTCGTTTGATTGTTAAAATTAAGAAGTGACAGCTCGCATAAGCATTTGTCAGCGTTTGCAGTGAATTTTGATTGCATTTGTGGGCATAGAAATTCATTCTCTTTTATTGTTGCACATGTGCTCCACTGTTTTTCTGTCAACACGAAGTACTGATCTTTATGAACATTTATAGCCAGGAAGTCGCTGCATGGTCTTATAGCCAGCATTGTGCCATTTATTTGAACAGGAATTGGGTGTGGTTTCAGAAGTTCGAATGTCTCAGGATCAGATAACGGAATAGATATGTGAAAGATGACGTGGTCCTTTGTGACACCTCCCTTTACATTCATAATTTTGTACAGTTGTAGTATATTATCGTTGCTTACTGGTAGTTCTAGAGATCTTGGAAGATGATTTCTTACTTGTATTAGCTCGGCTTGAAGTTGAGACGGTGACAAAAGCATTGGGCTGATTTTTCCATGGTGTGAATCCGTTAATGCTGCTATGATTTCTGCTTGAATTCGGTGTAACCTTGCTGATGTTAAAGAAAGTTGAACTGATTGTAACATGAATATTCGAAACAGCCTTGCTTGATTTTGTTCTTTTTCATTTTCTTGTAATCTAGATGCAAATTCTGATAATTGATTATCTATGTTGTTGAACTTTAGTCTCACATTTTCTTCATCTTGTTTAAGGACGTTTAGAGTTGCATCAACAATTGATGTTTGATTCATGAGGAGTTGTTTGAGATGGTTTTCATTGTCGTTTACTGCGTTGATGGTGTTTGACATTTGTTCAGCATAATCCGAATCCAGAATACCAAACAGTGAATTAGCGACGTTTCCAACAATGTTAATAGCACCACGCTTAGCTCTCCTCTTTAGTAAGAGGTTTTTATCTTTAAGGCCTGCTAGGCTGAAGTCAACTGCCTGGAGAACACTCGAACAAGTCGTCCTTTGAATTAGAAGGTTGCACAAGCGGTGTAATGCAGTTGTTTCGTTTACGAAGGTACTTATTTCTTGCCAATATGGTTTTAAGTTATAGTAAGAAATGATGTTCCATTCTGACCGCGATACTCGTGTATTGCCAATACCCTCAAAGTGTAAGCCGATATTGGGTTCAAACTGTGTTACTGCAATTTTATCTGTGGACACGAGTGGGAGCAATAGCAATGTTGTGAGTAGGATGGTCGTAATTGAGCTTGTCAAGTTTCGCTGTTTTTTAGCAGGTGGCCTTCCATCCAATGACTGTTTTGGTGATTGGTTTTCTGCCAACATCTCATGATTATTCTTAGGTTCTGCGAATTGGAAACATGATTGTTGTCCTTCTTCTTCGGGTTCGTCAGTGAGCTTAGGGAGTGGAGCTAAATATTGAATAGCTCGTTTAAAGATGCCTGAGACTGTTTGGACATCCGCTACTCTTACAACGTCGTCGTGTCCTTTGTATGTTTTTATTACGCGCCCCAGAGGCCATTTCATGACTGGAACGTTATCTTCTTTTAAAATAACTATCGCCCCTGGTTTCAGATTTTTTGATTGTTCTCGCCATTTGTTTCGGTATTGTAGCTCATTAAGGTAGTCTCGTGACCACCTCTTCCAAAATTCGTGCTTAAGACGAGAAACTAATTTCCATCGTGTTTCCAATTTAAGGTTTGTGGGCTTTGCATGAGCATCTATTTGGGCTGTTAGTGGTTCACCTATTAGAAAATGTCCCGGAGTCAACGCGCCTATGTCGTTTGCGTCATTTGACATGGGTGAGATGGGTCTGGAATTCAATATTGCTTCAATTTCGACAACTATGGTTTCAAGTTCTTCGTAAGTTAGGGATGCATTCCCCAACGTCCTTATCAAAAGGTATTTTGCTGACTTAACAGCTGCCTCCCATAAACCACCAAAATGTGGTGCCCTTGGTGGAATGAAATTAAATTGTATACCCCTTTTGCTGCAAGCATTCGTAATAGCTTCCTTTGCATCTGACCCATGTATGATTGTGGAAAGTTCAGGTAATTTATTCTTAGCTCCGATGAAGTTTGTCGCATTGTCGCAGTACAAATTTTGGCAATGTCCACGCCGGGATATGAAACGTTTAAGAGCACCTATAAATGCTTCAGTTGTGAGATCGCTCACGAGTTCCAAGTGTACTGCTTTTGTGGCAAAGCAACAAAATACGGCAATGTAGGCCTTGTGTGGTCGTTTTCCCCTTAGTTTATAATGTACGGTAATTGGGCCACAGTAATCCACTCCGGTATTGATGAATGCACGGGCTGGTGTGACGCGTGTCGAGGGTAGGTTTCCCATTATTTGGTGAAATAATTCTGGTTTGGCTTTGCTGCATATCGTGCATCGATGAACTGTGGCTCTTGCCATAATTTTTCCCTTTATTGGCCAGAAACGTTGTCGAACAATTCCTAATAACGTATGCGACCCACAATGCTTATAATCTTCATGAATCATTTGGAATATCAATTTGGAAATGGGATCGTTGTATGGAATAAGAAGTTGATGTTTCGAATCATAGTCCAACAAAGTAGCTTCGAGTCGACCACCGACCCGTATTAATCCATTCTCGTCCAAAAAGGGTGTTAAATTCTGAATAGAGCTTGTTGCTTGTACTTGTTTGTATTTTCTCAGTTGTGTTATTTCTTCTTTAAATTCTGAGAGTTGCATTTGTGAAATAATAGGAATCAGTGCTTGGCTGAGTTCCGTTGTTGTTAATAATTTGGATGGTTTTCGCATCTGCTTTTGACATCTAGTGTGGGCAATGAAGCGTAGAACATATCCAACAATGCGCTGCAGACGATGAAATGAGTTTTTATGGTTGATTTGGTAAACAAAAGTGGGTTCCGTTGTTGTCATTGCTCGTGATCCAAGCAGCTTTGCCTTTCGTTCAAGATTTGTTGGTATGTTGGAACTTGATTTGAACTTAGGAGGCCACATCTTCTCTACCCCATGGAGAAACATTGGCCCATAAAACCAGAGAGTACATTCTTTAAGAGCCGCTGGAGACATGCCACGAGATAATATGTCTGCGGGGTTGCACTTTGAGCTTACGTGACGCCATTGTTCTGCTAGGGTTTCTTCTTGAATTGCTGAGATTCTATTTGCTACAAACGTGTTGAATGAAGCTGATGATGAATTTATCCATGAGAGCACAATTTCTGAATCAGTCCATAACCATACTGGACATGTAAGTCGAAGGTCAGACCTGACTCTTGTGGCTAGTTGGGCTCCAAGCATAGCTGCACATAGTTCCAATCGTGGTATTGTCTGCCGTTTAAGAGGAGCTATGCGGGATTTAGCACAGAGTAAGTGTACCATGATGGTGCCGTCTTTAAAAACTGATCGGATGTAAGCTGCAGCGCCATATGCCTTTTCGGATGCGTCCGTAAAAATATGGAGTTGTTGGGATTCTGGAATTCTTCCTTTAAAAATATGTCTTGATATTTGAAGATTTTTCAATGTATTCAGGTCTGTGCGGAACGTGATCCATTTAGTGTGCAGGGATTCAGGCAAAGAAGTATCCCAATCCAGTTTTAATTCCCACAATTCTTGGATAAACATTTTTGCCATTACTATAATGGGTGACAGAATCCCCAAAGGGTCGAATAATCTTGCAAGGTCCGATGCGACTGTTCGCTTAGTTACTCTCTTAATGTTGTCAGTGTTGACCTTAATACCTAGTTTATCAGCTTTCGGCAGCCAAACAAGTCCTAATGTTTTGATGGTGTCGACTTCTGTGCTCTCAAAATCTAAGTTTACCTCCAAGTTGTCTTGTGGAATATTGTGGAGTAATTGTGGATGGTTAGCACACCATTTGCGTAACACGAAGCCGCCCTTTTTCATAATCTGCACAAGTTGTTCTTGCAATTGCATCGCTGTTGATAAGCTATTTGACCCACCCAGGCCATCGTCTACATAGAAATTTTCTTTAATAAATTGTGAAGCAAGTGGATAGCGTATATTATTTTCTTCAGCCAGTTGATCAAGACATTTTGTTGCTAAATATGGAGCAGCTCTTGTACCATATGTGACCGTGTTGAGTTGATAGTATGAAATGGGCATTTTGGAATCCTTTCTCCAAATTATTAGCTGAAATTGACGATCTTCAGGAGCAACCAATATCTGCCTATACATCTTTTCAACGTCAGTGGTGAAAACGAACCTTGGCATTCGAAACCTTAACAGTATGGAGAATAGTTCGCTTTGTAGTGTTGGTCCCGTGAACATCAGGTCGTTTAAAGAGTAGCCTGAGGAGGTTTTGGCTGAGGCATCGAATACCACCCTGAGCTTAGTGGTTGAACTTTCTGGCCTTAGTACGCAATGATGTGGGATGTAGTAATTTGGAGACATGATGGAGTCTGTTTCCAATTTAGTCATGTGTCCCATTGATTCATAATCATCCATAAATTCAATGTATTTGGCTTTCAATTCCGGGTTCTTTTGCAAACGCCGTTCGAGAGCAAGAAATCGGTTTAGAGCTATTGCGTGTGAGTCGCCTAGGGTATTAGGGGTTTGGTGAAATGGTATTCTAACAATGAAGCGGTCTTCATGGTTTTTAGTTGTATTTTGTACAAAGTGCTCTTCACATTGTCTGTCGGCTATTGATAGTGGTTTTTTAGTCGTTTTAACTTCATCTATTTCCCAAAGTCGAGCGATGGAAGCTTCAAGCCCCTCATCTTCAGTACATATTCCACAGGATGGGTCTGTAGGGTGTTCGTTATTTATTTTTCCTGCTACAATCCAGCCAAGAACCGTGTTCTGCAAAATCGGAAGTTGTGGAGATAATTTTATTTGCCCAATTGCGAGCAGTTGGTGATAATGCTCGGCACCCAGCAATATATCGATTTTACTAGATCGATTGAATGTTGGGTCAGCTAACATAATATTTCTCGGTAGTGGCCACTCATCAATGTTGATAAACTGTGATGGTTGAGGCGCAATAATTTGAGGAAGGACAAGTGCCTCCAGACGTGTTGAGAATCCATTAATTCGAGAATGCAAAGCTACATTGACTCGGTGTTGTGTTTTTGTGTTAGAGTTCCCGATTCCATTGATGTTTACTGATGACGTCTGTTTTGCAATATTAAGTCGTCTTACCAAACGATCTGTAATCAAATTGACTTGTGAGCCAGAGTCAAGTAAAGCGCGACATTCAATCTCCATTGTGTCAGTTTTGATTTTTATAAGAGCCGTGCTGAGAAGAACGTATGATTTAGACACCTGACCATTTGCTGCAGCTAATGAGGATGCTTCTGGAGGACGCGGCGTCGCTTCATTGAAATCGGGTTCAATTATTTTAGGTTGATAGGTAGTGCATGATGACGTCTTCTTGGATCCCTTTTCACTTGTTGACCCTTGGTTTGATGACTGAGTGTTGCTCTGCAGATGAAGTAGCGAGTTGTGTTTCTTCTTGCATGTCATGCATAATCCTGATTTGCAAGTTTTGGCTGTGTGTCCTGATTTTAGACAGTTCACACACAGGTTTTGCTTCCGAATGAAAATGAGACGGTCTGCTGGCGGCAGTTGTTGAAATTTCTGACACCGATACAGTTGGTGAAAGTTATTTCTGCAGAGTGAACAGATGGCTTCTGCCTGTTTAGCTGAAGTAGTGGAAACATAGACCTTTGATGATTTTTCTTTCTGGTGTATGGCTTCTAGAGATTGAAAACGATTTTCAAGAAAAGTTAATAGGTCTTTGATTTTTTGTAGCCCTTTTGGGTTGCTAATGGTCCTCTCATATAGAATAAGAGTACCTCGATCCAATTTTTTTACAAGTATGTGAAACAGCATGGGATCCCATGAGGTGGTATCGATCCCGATGTTGTTTAGCGCATGTAGACATTCTTGTGTTGTATCATGTAATTGTTTGATAGCAGCAGCTGATGGTCCGGCGCTTGGTTGATCCAGAAGTTGTTGCATTAGTGTAGTTACAATAACGCGTTGATTATTGTATCGTTCTTGCAACAGGCTCCATGCGGTTGCGTAGTTTTCAGCTGTGGCTGAAAGATGACTTATTAATTTTTCAGCTTCGCCCCCCAAATTTGATTTCAGGTACCACATCTTTTGTACCGCAGGAATATGTTGGTTGTCTACTAGTTGTGTAAACAAGTCGTGAAAGGATCTCCATTTTAAATAATCACCATTAAATTTTGGTATGGTTAATTTTGGTAAATTTAGGGCACCACTAGCATTTGTGACGGGTTCTGCAGACGTAGCTTGTGTAGCGGAATTCTGTCGCAGTCTGTCAGCTCTGACAGATAGATTGACCAATTTTTGTTGCATTAGGTCATGAACACTATCGTATTCCACTTGATCTAGACCATAAGCCGATGGGTTTGGTAATTGATCAAGAGCTTCATCATACAGCTGCTCAATTTGATCCCATGATCTTTTGATGGTATTTATGTTTAAATCAAAGTACTGTAGGGGCTGATTATCTGTGTCTATCAATCCCCTTAGTAGCCGATTGAGTGCTGTTATACGAGCTCTCAGCCTGCGTAGAACCCCAACGTTTGTAGACTCTCTTGTAGGCAAATTATCTTGATCGGGTTTTTTTGCTATTTTAGTTTCCTCAATTTTTCGTTTGAGGCGATCAGTTTCAGTTTTAAAAATTTCGATGTAATCAGAGACTAAGGTTCTGATTTTATCATAGTAGCCTTCTGAGAAATATTCAAATTTCATTGGATCGTCGCACACCTCTCGTATCTTGGAATCTGTTTCCTGGAATTGGTTCCATGATTCCTGAAGGCGTCGTGATCGTTCCTCAAAGTAGCTAACCTTTGTTTTCCTGTCTGCCGGGTCCTTTTTAAAATTTCGAACAATACCCTGTATTGTTTCTCCAGTCTCTAACTGAAGATCCAGTAAACCTTTCATCGTATCCATATTGTATTGTAGTTTTAATGTAAAGTTGTGAGTGGTCTGCTGTATCTACTCGTTGTATGTAGCCCTGTGCTACCGAATTGGAATGATGTGCGTCTACTGTTGTATACACTTGCTATATGTAGCCCTGTGCTACTGAATTGGAATGATGTGAAGGACTGTTGTATCCTCTTGCTGTATGTAGCCCTGTGCTACTGAATTGGAATGATGTGAAGGACTGTTGTATCCTCTTGCTGTATGTAGCCTGTTCGAGGAATTTGTTCCTGGAATGGGAGCTGACGATTCAATTTTCTAAAGTCGATTTTTTTTTTTACAAAAGGATTGACGTCGAAAATCACGTCGGGGTCACCAAAATGTGTTGACTCAGCTGATTTGCTGGTCGGTTTTGATTTGTACAAACAACACAAGCACTTAAACTTGGTTGCTATGGATTTGAATAACACAAGCACTTGAACTTGGTTATTGCGGAGGTTTGGAGAATAAAACAACCGTTGTCTTTTGTTGATCAATTGTTTCTCTCATTTATTTTTATTAAACCAAAGCCTTAAATACTATTTTATTGCCAAATTGCAATAACTTATTTTTAATATATTTAAAATCTATTTTGTTGCTGAATTGCAACAAATTATTCTTAATGTATTATTATAATTGTGTGTTGGACTTATGCATTTTCCCACACGTGTACGAAATTCCAGGAAACATGAAACCCCAGACAAATGCAATGCAAATAAACAAAAAAAACTACAGCAGACCTTGAAACTTAATCAGAAATTCAAGGTTTTTCTTTTATCATAATTTGAAGTAAAATAAAAAATAAGGGAAAATGCATAACTCCAGCAAAAATAAAAACAAAATAAAAAATTACATGGAATCAGCAATTTAAGGTTGTTCACCTAATTTCGTGCAAGCATATGTACGCATGTATGTTTGTCCATTTATACAAACGTACATGCGGACATATGAAGGAAATTCATTGTGAAGGTCTGAACACCGGCTTTGGTTTTTTTACAGTTATATTTTACAGTTATACTTTTTACAGTTATATTTTTTACAGTTGTATTTTTTACAGTTATATTGAAATATCTAAGATGGAGGCGTGTAACAAGTTTAATTACTTTTGTTATGTGTGTGGGAAATATACAAATATGCCAAGTCGCCGTAAAATGACTACTGAAACAATTAACTTGTATGAAACATATTTTTCTTTAACTGTCATATGTGGCAAGAGTTGGTCACCATCAATAGTGCAGTCTGAGCGACGACTAAATAAAAGAGCATAAGCAATGTGTGCGAATTCGCTCTGCACAATTGTGCTATGAAATGGTAGTCATTGGTCTACATTGTTGTAGACTACAGTCTAGACATTGTTGTAGATTGGTCTACATTGTTGTAGACTACAGTCTAGACATTGTTGTAGAGTCTACAACAATGTAGACCAATGACTACTCAATGGAGCGTATATTACTAACACTTTTCTATGACTGTAAACTCTCACCTTATTTTCGCTCTCTTACTCACTAAAACATGTGAAGGAGCGTACAAGGGTTAAGAGTTATGGTCAGCTGATATTTTTATTAGTCTAATTATTTTAATTTGGTAATGCTGCTTTAATTATTAGCAACGAGTATTCCTTTTTCTAGACCAGTCAAGAAGTAGCCGTCAAGTTGAGCAGTCGTAACAGATAAAGGAAACCTTAAAGTTGTACTTCTAAAGTTGTATCTTAAAACGCTGATCATTCTTTTATATTAATATTGCACTATTTGTTGAATTATTAAAAACAATTACTCTAATATTATTAGTTTTGTCAAAAAGTAATAAATGAAAATATTAACTTTATACAAATTATAACATTGGATAAGGATAATTGGAGTGTTTTAATCATTTCTTTTTACATTTGGGGGCTCAACCAAACGAGCATCCAAATTTTTTTTTTTTTGGTGGAGCATATGGGAATCAAAGACAAAAATCGGAAAACCGGTCTCGCTAATACACGACGTTACTTGACACGCGCGGCAGTGACAGAACATTTGAGAAAGGTAGCAGCGAATAAAACCCACAGAGGAAATCACCAGAATAACTTTACGACCAGTTTTGGAACCAATATTGTACAAACTGTGGCAACAAACCAACAAATTACCTACGTTAATTCTGACGAAGAATTCCAAAGTACTTTAGAAATTAAAAGCAGCTCTCGGAAACCAATAATGATGACGGACAATGGTGGCGCAAGTAACAGCAGCAACAGTGGTAACAACAACAGTGACATACAGCAATTACTAAGTCTGTTAACACAGAAACTTTTGAAAGAGGAACAGAGCAGTGACGATAACAAGTTGAATATTACAGCAGAACATTTCGAAAAGATTATAGCAGATTTTGATGGAAAATCGATTCCAGTAAGAACTTGGTTTGCAAATTTTGAACATAATGCCAAAGCATATGGTTTAAACAGCAAACAAATGTATGTCCAGGCGCGAGGTAAAATGGTGCAGGCTGCAAATTTGTTTTTGGAAGCTGAAACAGTTAGTAATTACAACGATTTAAAAGAAATAGTCATAGCAGAATTCGATAAAGCATACGACAGCGGTGAAGTGCATAAAAAACTCAGCTCACGTAAAAAACAAGATGCCGAATCATTTCATGAGTATACCCTTTGTATGAGGAAAATCGCTTCTCTCGCCAACGTAGAAGAAAAAGCAACGATTCGTTATATAGTTGATGGCCTGAGAATTAAGAGCGAACTTAAGCAAACATTATACAGCGCAAAGACAATAAAAGAGCTTCGTGAGAACTACGAAATAGTGGAAAAAATATTATTGGAACAACAAAACAACAGGTATGTAACGGACTATAAGAGAACCGACAAAAAAAGGAGCACTGCTATAATTGCGGCTCCACTGACCCTAAACGTGCTGACTGTAAATCTGAAACAAAGTGTTTTCACTGCAATAAGAATGGTCACATTGCGAAGAACTGCGTTATGAAAAAACAAAGTGAAAATGGATCGTTAAGAGGTAAAGTACTTTTGCTAACTGACAAAACCAGACTGAAGGGAATCACTGTAGGCGGTGTCCATTTGGAATGTTTAGTGAATACTGGCTCCGATATTACTATAATAAAGCAGTATTTGGTAAGAAAAATCGAAAATACGACCTTAGGAGAAACGTCCACAATGTTGCGAGGTTTTGGAAATTATTCGGTAAAATCAACGAAATTTATTACAGCTGAAATAGAAATTGACGACATAAAGACGACTCATAAATTTGTAGTGGTGCCAGACAACAGTATTGAATATGATTGCTTACTGGGTTACGATTTCATCAGCAAATTTACAATGACATATGTTAAAAATGGTTATGTATTTATAGACAATACAGAAATGAAACAGCAGCTGTTTGTTTATAATATTTCTGAAGTAGCGAATACAATTAATGTCGACAATGTGTACTACAATGAAATAAATAAATTAATTAGCAATTACACACCTGAGAAACAAGAAGTGCAGTGTCCAGTACAAATGAGAATAATCCCTGAAAATTTTACACCGTTTCGACAATCACCCAGCCGCCGCAGCATGAAGAAGTAGTGAGAAATCAAGTGGAAGATTGGTTGAAGGAAGGTATAGTAAGACCATCGGTTGCAGACAGTGTAAGCAGAGTAGTGGTAGTAAAGAAAAAAGATGATTCATTTAGAATATGCGTGGACTATAGAAAATTAAATTCTATGGTATGTAAAGATTTGTTCCCAGTTCCTTTTATAGATGACGTTTTGGAAAAATTACAAGCGCTAAGTATTTCTCAGTGATGGATTTGGAGAATGGCTTCTTTCACGTACAAATAGAGGAATCCAGCAAAAAATTCACAGCGTTTATAACAAAGGATGGCACTTACGAATTTAATGTTGCACCGTTTGGCTTTTGCAACTCGCCGGCAGTTTTCATCAGGTATATTAATTACATTTTTAAGCAGCTAATTATAGACAACTTTATGGAATTGTATATAGATGGCATAATAATATTTAGCAGTACTGTTGAAGAAAACTTACTGAAACTAAAAAAAGTTCTTGACGTCGCAGCACAGTTTGGCCTTAAAATCAAATGGAAAAAATGTAGCTTTTAAAAAAAAATTGATTTTTTGGGACATTTGGTAGAGGATGGTAAAATAAAGACAGGTACGGAAAAAGTAAAAGCAATCGATAAATTTCCAGTGCCAAAAGATGTGAAAGCGGTTCAGTCGTTTCTTGGATTGACAGGTTATTTTCGAAAATTCATACCAAATTATGCAATTACAGCAAAACCATTTACTAATCTGCTACGAAAAGACACTGCGTTTAAGTTTGGCGAATATGAACGCTTGGCGGTACAAATGCTTAAAACGGCATTAACGAGTGAACCTGTATTAAGAATTTATCGTAGAGGCGCTGAAACTGAAGTGCATACTGATGCATCTAAGGATGGCTTTGGTGCTACATTAATGCAAAGATTCGAAAATTCATGGCATCCAGTATTTTTTTACAGCAAGCGCACTACAGCAGCTGAGGAAAAACAACACAGTTACATCTTAGAAATAAAAGCAGCTTATTTGGCATTGCAGAAGTTCCGGCATTACTTGGTTGGTGTAAAATTCAAACTTGTTACGGATTGCGCGGCGTTTAAGCAGACAACAACAAAAAAAGATATACCGCGACATGTAGCCCAGTGGATTCTACATTTTCAAGACTATGATTGCACAATTGAACACCGTGACAACCACCGCATGAGGCACGTCGATTGTCTCAGTCGTTATCCAGCAGTTTTAACAATCACGTCAGAGTTAACAGAGAGATTGAAAGCAGCACAGCAGCGAGATGAGTATTTGCAGGCAATAAAGACAATGCTAAAAGACAAGCAGTATGGAGATTATTTGCAGAAGGGTGAACTAATATATAAAACGGTTGATGGAAATGACTTGTTAGTAGTACCGAAGGCAATGGAAGCAGAGATAATACGTGACGCACATGAAGTTGGCCATTTTGCAGTGCAAAAAGCATTACATTCAATACAGCAAAATTATTATATTCCCCATGCGGAGAACAAAGTTCAGCGACACATCAAAAATTGTATACGTTGCATCATTTACAACAAAAAGCTCGGTAAAAAGGAAGGCTACCTAAGTTGTATTAATAAAGGCGAAAACCCATTGGAAACTCTACACGTTGACCACTTAGGACCTATGGATGCTACAACGAAGCAGTACAAATTTATTTTTGCCATGGTAGACGCGTTTTCTAAATTTGTATGGCTATTCCCTACGAAAACAACAAGTTCCGAGGAGGTCATCAATAAGTTACAGCTATGGGCAGAGGTTTTTGGTTATCCATACCGCATCATAAGCGATAAAGGCACAGCATTCACGGCCAAATCGTTTGAAGATTTTTGCGTTATTAACAATATTGAGCACATATTAACAACAACCGGTGTGCCAAGAAGCAATGGCCAAATTGAACGGGTAAATAAAGTAATATTATCAATAATTTCTAAATTATCTTTCAGTGAATCGTCCAAGTGGTACAAATATGTGGGAAAGGTGCAGCAAGCTATAAATGGGCATGTAAATTGCAGTACAAAGTTTACACCATTTGAAGTTCTCTTTGGAATCAAAATGAAATCTAATGTCAGCGATTCATTGCTGACAGAACTCCATGATGAAATGCTAGTAAATTATGATCAACAAAGGCAAGACATCCGTCAACAGGTTAAACAACAAATACAAAGAGCGCAGCAGTCATACAAATTTCAATTTGATAAGAAACGCAAGAATGAGGGTATTTATGCTGTAGACGTCTTAGTTGCAATTAAACGTACACAGTTCGTCGCCGGTAAAAAATTAGCAAGCGAATATATTGGTCCATATAAGGTTACAAAAGTAAAGAGAAATGGGAGGTATGATGTTTGTAAAGTTGGTGATTTCGAAGGCGCTCATCGAACTAGTACAAGCTGTGATTTCATGAAGCTGTGGCGCTATGCTGATACGAATAAGGACGATCTAGTATCATCTGAGTCAGATGATGAGTCGGATGGCCGAGTGTGAAGGAGCGTACAAGGGTTAAGAGTTATGGTCAGCTGATATTTTTATTAGTCTAATTATTTTAATTTGGCAATGCTGCTTTAATTATTAGCAACGAGTATTCCTTTTTCTAGAACAGTCAAGAAGTAGCCGTCAAGTTGAGCAGTCGTAACAGATAAAGGAAATCTTAAAGTTGTACTTCTAAAGTTGTATCTTAAAACGCTGATCATTATTTTATATTAATATTGCACTATTTGTTGAATTATTAAAAACAATTACTCTAATATTATTAGTTTTGTCAAAAAGTAATAAATGAAAATATTAACTTTATACAAATTATAACATTGGATAAGGATAATTGGAGTGTTTTAATCATTTCTTTTTACATACATAACCAAAAAATTTTTGGTAATCCCTGTTGTAGACATATATTTTAATACGCTATTAGTAAACGAGAAGGAAACTTATGGCATCACTGAGCCTTGTATGCGAATCAACAATAATACAGTGTGCGAAGGAAAGAACTTGAAAAACTTCCTGAAGATGATTGCATTTCAACCCTTATCAAGGGAGGTGAAGCGAAGTGTCCCTACGGATCCTGTGGATCCATCTTCATTACCAACTTTAAGGGTTATCTTCAGAGTGGTAACGTTACTAAATCTCTTTCAGGAACCTACGCAGTGCGTCTTAATAACGAGGAAGTTACAATAAAAAATTTGACTTATATTAGCCGAAGCGAAACATCTATCCAAATCCTACCTCAGATAGTCAAAAGTATCCAAGAAGGAAGACGGCAACTAGACATAGGCTATCTCCACAATATCGGTCTGCAAAATATAAAGAGTCTTGAAAACCTAGATAAATGATACCGTTATTCCATAAGAGTGGATTGTACTATTTTTTTGCTCTTATTGTTCCTAGGCTACAGTGTTGCCATAACGGCATTTAAAGTGCAATTCTAGCACTTTTTTTTCGTCTGGTGCACTTTTTTTTTTTTAAAAAGATATTAGATGCTTTTTAGCACTTTTTTTGCATTTTCTGTATTTTTTGGCATTAAAAGTGCATTTTTAGCATTTCCCCATTCATTTTTCACTTTTTTTTAAAACTTAACATACAATTAATTGTATATTTCATTCTAATTCATATTTCAAATTATTTTTTATTAATGCAATAATGGTATTTTTTTAATTTAAATTAATTTTTAAAATTTATATTTATTTTCGAATGTTTTCAAAAAAGAAAAAAAACAAATACAAAAAAATTAATATATTTTTCTTCAATCAATTCAACTTTTCAAATGTAATAAATATTTTTTGAAAATAAATAATTTTTTATTCCATATACTTGTTTAAATCAATCTAAATTCATATTTATTAAACCATGATAAGAATTATTTTTAAAATTTCGAATAATTTTAATAAAATTTAACCTAAATTAAAAAAAAAACATTTATAATGAAAAACGCTTTTCATTTTTTAGTTTTTTTTTAATGACCGGTTTTAAAGTTTTGGCACCTTTTTATTCAGGATTGCACTTTTTTGACAAACTTTTTGCACTTTTTCCAAACCGGCTTCTGGCAACACTGCTAGGTTACCTATGCTGGAAAGCCCTATACTCCCGCGTGCGTCTTCCTTCTATGCGGAGCGTGAGTATCACAACACCGAAATTTCAATCTGCGGGATGCAGATTTTTGGCAAGGGAGGAGTTAACACGACCAAGTGTACATGAGGGAAACTCATGTCCTCAAACTTGTACTGACGTTGCACACGCGCCAGTCAACGGGAATTAGATCCAGCTCACATTTCGTCCGCACGATTTCCCACATTGCGAAATCGGCGTTATTACTTTATTATTTCTTCTTTATAAACTAAAATATTGCAACTTAGTTTATAGTCTTCTTGGGGATACCGAGTGAATCGGTAATTAATATATTGTAAATTAAATTAAGAAAATTAAAGTGTTTTATAGTGAAAGTGGACAGTGGTCGTCCACTATAAAATATATTTTTTGGCAACCCTAAAAGGTGGAAGTTAAGTTATATATACATTAACGATGAACTCACTTTCAATAAGCGTCGTTTGTTATAGAATGCAAAAAGAGATGGCAAAGTTTTTGCGCGCAAAACAGAAAATTCAACCTCTATACATAATTATAAACAGACGTCGTCACAAAGAGAACGTGATAAAAATGAGACTGTATTTGTGAGAGGCATGTGTTAACGCAGAGGAAAATTGTTAGTTATATTTTCAAGTCTACTTATTAACCCAATAATATGCACTGCGCTAAATCCCTAACAACACCGTATTTAACTTGGCAAGTATTCTTCCAGAAATCGAAATCATTTCTCATTGATATTACTGAATCCTACTGTAATATTTCTTTTTGTGTAAAATTGAATTCTGAAAATTGCGACATGAACCTTCTTCTTTAGAAGCTGACAAGCAACTGAATGCATTTTTACGCTCTTTTTAACGAACATTGTTTATTTTCGTGTCCTATTTGTGTAAAAAACCGAAGATGTTCTTACCCTGAGGGACATGGTGGTGCCGACTTTTGATTATAAATAATGCCAGTGATATAGAACTTATTAACCCCATAGCAAATTAATTTTAAATACCAGTAGACCGAAAAGTTTAATGAAAAAATAAATAAATTATAAAACACAAACTTTTTACAATTACAACCAAATTGAAAAATAGTTGGGCAATTCACACAACTTTGTATCGTGTATGTTGTATTGAATACATTTGTTTGTTTGTGAACGCTCCATGCTATGCTGTATTGTGTATTTCGTGGCATTCAAACAATTTGATAGCCCGAAACCAACACAACTTTTTAAAAACATATGAAAACATATACACATTCTTTTCATTCACACAATTTGATAGCTCGAAACCAATACAACTTTTAAAAACATATGGAAAAAATGTGTATAAGTGAATCGGATTTTTATATGAAAATTATCAACAACAATCCTACACTGTTGTATGTTCTTCCAACAATACAATGAATACAACGATACAACGGCTTGTGTGAACTGACCAAGTATTTAGATTATCCCATAACAATTATTATTATCGTTCATAGTGAGCATAAACCAATTGATAAACAAAATAAAATTTATAATACTAGTGAAAACTAATAAATGATAATGAAAACTCTTTTTATAAAATAAAAGGTTTGAACTTAGTTTTCTCCTCCGTGACACACAATTTTACTTTTTCACGTTAGCACCACACTGGGTCTGGCCAGACCCTATATAAATGTTAGTGTATTTGCATAAGTTAACATTATTTTTTTATGTAGATAGTTTTAAAAGCGGTTTAAATTGCATCAAATTATAACTAAAAAATCAGGTGGTTTATTAATTTCATTTCTTATTTTAGTTTTATAAAGTTTTTTAATTCATAAAGAAATAGAATCAGTGTACACTGAGTAAAAATTTATCATGTTATCAATCTAAGCAACTCAAACATACAGTATTGCAACATTTTGAACAAAAGAATCGAGTCTTTCTGTGAATTTGTTCACTTCCCGTTGCACATTCTACACAAGATTTCTTTACCTCTAGCGTATCAGCATCGCAGAAAAATGCAAAAGTCCACCTCTACGTTGTTCTCTTTGTTGTAAAATGCGAAACCGTTTGGTCCATGCAATCGACACCAGCTTTATTCTTATTATAAAATAAAATTGCTTCTATTTTATTGGCTTCACCTTCACATTTATCTGCGTTATGTACAGTGGACAGAAGATTGACGCATCTACTCTTTTTTGGAACATAACTGCAAAGTGATACCAAATTGCCGTGAAAGCCAAAACGTGAAGGACATTTTCTCATTTCTATAGGAATGCATTTCTTGTTAGACCGAATGCTGACAACGAATGCTAGACCAAAATTAGCCCGATGTTTTGCTCCTTCTAAAGATGTAAAAAAATTGTCAGCGACAATTGTGAGACCACTTTTAGCATACGACTTTGCAAGTTGCAGCATAACGTTTTCGCCTTGATTTATTTCACCTTCTTTCGGCCTGCGTATAATTTTCCTTGTAACGGATACTTTGTTTACGAATCACAGGCCCACCAAATTTTTATACCATATTTTGCAGGTTTTGTTGGTATATATTGTGTAAGTTTAGTTTTTCCCCGGTATGGAAACAATTGCTCGTGAATGGATATACTCTCATGCGGACTATAATTCTTCACAAGATTTTTGTTGAGAAAATTCCATATATCTCGAATAGGTGCAGCTTTATCTTCGAGTAATCGAAATGTATCTGGTGAGGGACATAAATCGATGAAGAGACATTTCGGCCCTGAATATGGGTAAATCATCAGTACGCCACTAAACACGTGGATTTTGCATATTTGCAAGAATGCCGATGAAAGCATATAATTCATATTCTGTTAGAGCCTTCCAAACTCTTGGTTTTTTATTTACATACCAATTTGTCTGAAATATAATGATGTCTGTAATATTTGGTGCAAACATTTTTTTGAAAACTTCAAGTGGAGTAGAGATTTGCTCTTTAGGCCCAGATCGAAAACCTATCACATTATGTTGACGAGTACGTACACCACTGGTCAGCTGGTTTTTATTCCACATGGTACCATCTTTTCGAATGAAACAATTATTATTCTCTTCACCTGTTTCAGAACCCCAGTCTTCATCATCTTCATCACTGTCGTCTTCTACATTTGGTTCGATTTACAAATCATTTTTAACGTCCGATGCGTCATCTTCGTATGGCAAATAATCTCCATCATTTTCATCAAAAAATGGATCATATTCTTCATGCTGTCCGGCTTACTCATTAACTTTTTCACGTTGTTATAAAGTGGGTCTGGCCAGACCCACTGTGGTACTAATATGACATAGGTTTCAAAATATCCTTCTAACTCCTTTTTTGTTTACTTTATTCGTCCCGTTTTTCCACCGCCAGAAAGCCAGGAAAATTTCAGAAGGGTACCTGAAAATTCAATTCTCTAGCCATATTACAAATACGTTTAAAATGCAAAATAAATTGAAAAAGGACTGGCCAGACCCATGACTGTGACGGAGGGTTAATAGAGAAGGAGCGGGGGAGAAATTGTTGTTCATGTAAAAGAAGACATCGAGTTTACGCAAATCTCATCTAATACAAATTCTTTTGAGCTCGTACATCTTGACGTTAAAATAGGCAATGAAATAATTACCCTTCTTGCGTCGTACTGACCACCCAATCAAAATATCAATACTTTCTTCAATGAACTTGAAATAGTCATAAACAAAAAACAAGGATGCATATTAGTTGGTGACATTAATATCGAAATAGTAAAACAAAATAAAACAACAACAACATATCTTGATATTCTGATAGCGAATGGCATAAATGAGAGCACACGAGAAGATGTAAACAAAAACACACACTCCTGCATTGATCACTTGTTTATTAAAATAAACAAACAAATACACAGGAATTCGCTGTATTAATAACAACTATAAGCGGTTTTTTTTGCTAAAAATACAGATGAAAATATACAGGGTTGGGCCACTATAAGCAAGCGAATTAAATTAAATAATGTAAAATGTAATGTAAATTTTAAATGTAATGTAAAAATTAATCATAAAATGAGGGAAACAAATTGAAACGAATTAATGTATAGACCAGGTAATGTTAACGGTTCATACAATATATACATAAAAGGTCCGCCAAATAACTTTTTTTTTAAATGCTTTAAAAAAAACTACTGAATATTTTCTAAAATTTCTTTTTTTATTTGAACGTAAAAATCCTTTCGGTTAATAATGGAAAATAATTTCATTCAAATGGCTGCCTCGGCTGGCCATGCAGTAGCCTACACGATCGGTCCAATTTTTAAGCACATTATCGATTGTGTGCAGCTGTATTTCACCAATGGCTTCACGAAAATTGTCTCTGACTTGTCGGCGTAACACTTATCTTTGACGGCACCCCACAAATAATAATCCAACGGTGTCAAATCGCAGCTCCGAGGTGGCCAAACGACATCAGCTCTGCGGCTGATAATGCGATCTTCAAAAACAGGGCACAAAACATCGAGTGTAGCTTCGGCTGTGTTGCACGTAGCGCCGTCCTGTTGAAACCAAATGTTGTCAATATCCTCCTCTTGAATTTTTGTGAAGAAAAATTCGTTCAACATGACCCGATAACGATCGCCATTGACTGTAACGGCCAAACAGTGACTCGTTTTGGGTGCGTCGGCTTTTCAATGTATGCGTGCGAGTTTTCTGTTCCCCAAATGCGACAATTTTGCTTGTTTACATACCCGCCAAGATCAAAATGAGGTTCATCTGAAAAGATGATTTTTTTTGCCAAAATCGGCATCTTCTGTAAGTCGATCGCAGGCCCACTTAGCGAAGCGAAAACGCATTGGATGGTCAATTGGCTTCAACTCCTGAACCATTTGGACTTTGTATGGCGTCATACCAAGGTCTTTATGCAAAATTCGTCTCAGTGATGTCTCCGAAATGTTCAATTGTTAAGAACGACGGTGAATTGATGTTGATGGCGCTTCACACACACCTTCTGCCCCAGCAGCAATATTCTCGGGTGTACGCACTGTTTTTGGCTTTTCACGCTTTGGTTTATCGATGAGGATGCCAGTTTCTTCCTTTTTTTCACAAGATAATGAACATACGGAGCTGACGGTGCTTCTCTTCTTTCAAAATCCGTACGCAATTTTCGCTCACATTCTGCAACATTACCATGATTTTCAGAGTAATGTCGCAATATTTCCCGGCGTTGTTCAAGCGTATACACAACTATATTCGTTCAGCGGAAGGATAAAACTAATTATCTGTCAAATCAGACATGAGCTAAGTGTTACCACTCACGAAATAAGCACTAGTTAAAAAAAGTTTACGGCGACTTCTAAAAATTGAAGTTATAATGTCTAAAAAATTTAAATGTATCATTTTTGAAAAAATGCTCAATCTACGATTTAGTACTTTAGTTATAATTCTCTGGTAGAATTTATTAACTTTTATATAAAACTTTTCCTACGCATTTTGTATCACGAAAATTTATTTTTTCCATACTAGAGTTCTTTGGTATTTTTAGGTGTATTTGATATAAAACTTTATATAATAAATCTAAACAAATCTTCTGTTTTAGATCGATCAGGACAACATAACCTCAAATAGTCAAATAACAGAAATATTGGGACGTTCAACTAAAGATGTCGGCGTTTCTGCATTTAGCAAATAACTTTTCGAACTGTCAGAAATAATTCGAACAAGACTTAATTTTACTGTAAATTACAGAAATGCAAGAGGATGGGCTGGAAAAATTGAGAATTCCACATTTCGTCTGGGTTACATTGGGATAATGCAGCGGAATGAAGCTGATATTGGGGCTTCGGCCTCTTACAATCGCATCAATAGATTTTCCGAGTTGGATATAATTCAGCAAAGTTGGAAATTTGAATCATCGTTTTTATTTCGATTCACATCTGACCTCAACGTACGTAATAAAAGAGGAAATTTTCTCGCTCCTTTCGAGATGCATGTATGGATTCTTTCTGCGATAGCAGTTATTACTTTAAGTCTAATTTGGATTGTAATTGAGTTCAGTATATACTTGATGAATTCTGCACGATGGAAACAAATAGGTTGCGAGGGTAACTTTTGCAATTTATACACAACCATATTCGTTCAGCGGAAGGATAAAACTAATTATCTGTCAAATCAGACATGAGCTAAGTGTTACCACTCACGAAATAAGCACTAGTTAAAAAAAGTTAGATGGCGGACCATTTATATACAAGATTTTATGAAATTTAAAATGAATCTGGAAAGTGTACAAAATTAATAAAAACAAAGATCACCGAATCCATGGATAAATGAAGAAGTTATCAGATACTGTGAATATCGGGATAAACTATATAGAAGATGACGAAACAATAAAAATTATGAATTTGAATATAACAAATTTAGAAACTCAGTGAATAAAAAAAAATAAATCAAGAAAAATATAATTATTTTCGAAAAAAATTTAATGTAAGTAGAAACAATATACGCGTTACATGGCAAATAATTAATGAAATAATTGGAAGAAAAACAAATAATATGAATGAAAATTTGACAAGAGATTTTAAAAATAGAAATATAAATGAATTATTAAATGATTTTGCAATGAATTTTAAGGAGAATGTCATAACTGCAATATACAAACAATGGAAAGTGTTGAAATAGTACATTATAATTCGCTATATTTAGACTATACAAATGAAGAGGAAATTTTTAATATTTTAACATGTTTAGACGTAAAAAAGAGCCTAGGAGTGGACGGCGAAGGCCAATAGATTTAAAGTACAACGCAAGTTATCTCACGACTATCTTGACCAAATTCATCAATCTACATACATACATACATAATTGGCCATTACAACCCTTCGTCAGGATTACGGCCTAGCTTCTCAACACCACTCATGTTGTGTGCGTTAATTTTATACATGAGTGGCGGGACCTACAGTTTAAAGTCGACTCCGAACGACAGATTTTTTGAGAAGCTTTTCATGGCAATTTTTACTCTCAGAGTTTATTAAATATTAAATATTTTTTGTATTTTGTTTTTGATGTCTGGCCTGGGATTCGAACCCGGGCCTTTCGTCTAATAAGCCAACACACTACCTACTATACCACGGCGAATTCATCAATCTAAGTTTGGAAAATAGTTTTATACCGAACCTACTTAAAACTTCGTTAATACGACGACCTATTTATAAGGTCATTTATAATGTAAAACGGAATACAACAACTACCGACCTATTGCTATATTACCAACTATCGAGAAAGTTTTAGAAGAAGTCGTAGCTAGAAGACCAACATACATAATTGGCCATTACAACCTTTCAGTCAGGATTACGGCCTAGCTTCTCACACCGCTCATGTTGTTATTTTATACTTGAGTGGCGGGACCTACAGTTTAACGTCGACTCCGAACGACAGATTTTGAGAAAACTTTTTCATGGCAGGTTTATTTACTCTCAGAGTTTTTGCCAGAAATCTGCTGCTAGAAGACCAACATCGTTTTTAAAAAAATATAAATGAAAATCAATACGGGAAAAACATAAATAGATTATTGGGAAATTTCTCAAACTACATCATCAGGAGTCTTAGTAAACATCTGCACTGCCTAGTACTATTTATAGATTTGAGTAAAGCTTTTGATACTCTCACACATGACAGACTTCTACGAATGCCAGAGAGAACTTGTATCAGAGGAAATACGCTAGGCTGGTTTATAAACTATCTCCACTGTAGAACGTATCGTGTGAAAATATGTAGTAAACATTTGTACCACAAGGCGCTAAACTTGGACCGATATTGTACATAATATACGCGAATGAGATGATAAGAGCTCTTAAATGAAACTCAACATTCGCCTACGCACACGATACTGCAATAGTGGTCGCAGATAAAAGCATTGAAAACGCTGTAGCAGGGATGCAGGATAAACTAAACACAGCTGCGAAATGGTGCCACGATAATGGACTTGTTATTAATGCAACAAAAACAAAAACAATGCATATAAAACCGCCGCATCTTTCAAATAGGAATTTTTATATAAAATTTCATAACAATGAATGTCTGCACAAAAGAGCCTGAAACTGTAATCTAACAGATGATACTTGCAGCCCAATTATTGAACTGGTAGAAACATACAAATATCTAGGCGTATATGTCAACAACGAGTTTAAATGGAAAGCAGATATTATACATCTCCAAAAGAAACTTCGGAAATCTGCACATATGTATACTTTTTCATTTAAGTTATTGCTCTACATACAATATACTAAGGCAATCGTATTATTCGTTGGTAGAATCGTATATAAGACACGGCATCACAGCATGGGGTGGCTCAACACACTGCAGAACAGTACAGAACACACAAAATTAGATATTTAAAAACATGCAAAAAACTTGCACTTTTCAAATAGGATATATAGCAACAATCACTCAACACAAAATAATAGTAACGACATTCAACGGAACACACCAATTTACAGCAATGCGTCAGCTAACACCTCAGTACCAGATATATTACTACATAATATTTTCTTCTCCACGAACAACAACACATATACATCATCTAATTTACAAACGGCAAACACATCACTAATAACAACCAACAAAGGCATAACAAGAACAATAGAAACTATAACTAATATAACAACTAATATTCACAACAAATACTGCAATAAATTATGCAACGAACGGAATACCAATTAATATAACACACGATGATAAAAGAAACGATATCACTGCATATGCAGCACAAAACAATGGTGAAACTCAGCCCTACAATGAGAACAACTACGCAGACAACAGAACGCAACAAATTGTAAATCCGAATCTCAGGAATGTAAATCTGACATCAAAGTTTAATGTCTTAAACATCAAGAACATATATTATTTCACAATAATTATTGAATTTTACAAGGACAACAGATTTCTCAAAGTTATTGGTCGTGGGATTATGGGTGGGTCGAGCGCAAGGAAGATACAAAGTTAAGCAATTTTTTAATAAAATAACGGTGCATATTATTAATGAAACCCATAAACTGAAAAGGAAGAAACTTTAGATAAATTATTGTATAAGTTCGCAATGAACTTGTTTCATTTAAAGTATTATTAATTTGAATTCAACACATTAGAGTAAATAATTCCTTTTATCCTGCTGACAGTCCAATAGCTTAGCAGATACATATTAAGTAACTCTGAATTATGTAAACAATTCCTGTAGTGATATATGTATGAATTTTCTTTAATAGTATTAATAACAATGATATAAATAAATATTGAAAAAACACAAAAAAAATGTGCATTTTTTAAGCCCTGTTTGAAATTTTCTTTTTTTTACTTGGTTTAAAATAACGGCAATAACAAGACTGACAAAATGAGGAAAAAATCAATAGCCTAACTTTTTCTGAATTAAAGGTTTGGTTACGTTAGAGGACGTGTACTTGTCAACTGTGACAAGTACAGTACCCGGAGGTTGAATTGACCCATTGTACAATGTCCTAGCTTCTCACGTGTTGTGTCCGTTAATTTTATACATGAGTAGCGGGACCTACAGTTTAAAGTCGACTCCGAACTATAGATTTTTGAGAAGCTTTTCATGGCAATTTTTACTCTCAGAGTTTTTGCCAGACATCTGCTGGGAGGAAGTCGCCGAAGAAATATTTTCATATTTTCGTTTTGATGTCTGACCTGGGATATGAACTCGGGCCTTTCGTCTAATAAGCCAACACACTACCTACTAGACCACGGCGACTTCTAAAAATTGAAGTTATAATGTCTAAAAAATTTAAATGTATCATTTTTGAAAAAATGCTCAATCTACGATTTAGTACTTTAGTTATAATTCTCTGGTAGAATTTATTAACTTTTATATAAAACTTTTCCTACGCATTTTGTATTACGAAAATTTATTTTTTCCATACTAGAGTTCTTTGGTATTCTCAGGTGTATTTGATATAAAACTTTATATAATAAATCTAAACAAATCTTCTGTTTTAGATCGATCAGGACAACATAACCTCAAATAGTCAAATAACAGAAATATTGGGACGTTCAACTAAAGATGTCGGCGTTTCTGCATTTAGCAAATACCATTTCGAACTGTCAGAAATAATTCGAACAAGACTTAATTTTACTGTAAATTACAGAAATGCAAGAGGATGGGCTGGAAAAATTGAGAATTCCACATTTCGTCTGGGTTACATTGGGATAATGCAGCGGAATGAAGCTGATATTGGGGCTTCTGCCTCTTACAATCGCATCAATAGATTTTCCGAGTTGGATATAATTCAGCAAAGTTGGAAATTTGAATCATCGTTTTTATTTCGATTCACATCTGACCTCAACGTACGTAATAAAAGAGGAAATTTTCTCGCTCCTTTCGAGATGCATGTATGGATTCTTTCTGCGATAGCAGTTATTACTTTAAGTCTAATTTGGATTGTAATTGAGTTCAGTATATACTTGATGAATTCTGCACGATGGAAACAAATAGGTTGCGAGGGTAACTTTTGCAATATAGCATTATATATAACTGGTGCTATTTGTCAACAAGGTCTCGATCCAGTGCCCAAAGAGATTTCTTCACGGATTGTTATGATAACGTTAATCACATTTTCTTTGGTTATGTATAACTATTACACGTCGTCGCTAGTTGGTGGACTCTTGAGTAATACAGAACAGGGACCTTCAACAGTTGACGAAATAATATCTAGTGAACTTCGTCTTTCATTTGAAGATATTGGGTATTATAAAATACTTTTTCGTGTAAGTAGTAAATTATTATTTCACGAATAATAAGTTTTTATTTCACAATTTATTAGGAAAATAAATCAGATCTAATTGAAAGGCTTTTAAAAAGAAAAATCTTACCACCCAGAGATCCACAGGATTTACCGATATATACACATATAGAAGACGCAATACCATATTTAAAAAGGGGATTACATGCTTTTCACTGTGAAGTCGTAGATGCCTACCCCGAAATATCTAGACAGTTTGATGCTGGGGAAATTTGTGATTTGCGTGTCGTGTCTGGTCTTCTGGTAACTGAATTATTAAACTCAGTGGTTCATAAAAATAGCCAATATACGGAACTTTTTCGTTTAATGTAAGTATATAAGTTAAAAACTATACTAACTTATTAATCGGCAATGAGTAAAATTACTTAGTTAAATGAACTCCTCTATTTACTGTTTCTATATTGTAAACTGTATTGATACTTTATGTGATAAGGAATGAACAAAAAATCAATACACCCGACTAACTACATCGGTTAAGTTATATTTAGTAGAACTCAAAAATTCATATTTTTTTAAATTTCACAAACCTTCCTAACTTTTTTTTGAGAAAAACTGTTCAACTTATCAAACAAATTTTTTGATTACTCATAATATTTGAAGTCATCTTCAAAGTTCAAAGTTTTCTAGAATGAGGTGAGAAAAATATTTAAAACGATATACATGCACTTATTATTTCAAATAATATGAGTTTTGATCTCGTACACTTGCAAAATATGCTTTTTGCCTAATTTTTTCCAAGGTTGAGTACTCCTAATTGGAAAATTTAATTAAAAGGTGTAGAATGAGTGCTGATATATGAAATAAATATTCGTAGTAATGCCACTATACTTTAATAAGATCTATAGGAATCAATAAAATATATTCTAAACTATAAATAATGCAAAAAAGAAGCAAAAATTGTATGCGGAAGTAATTTTTATTGTACATCTACAAATTTTTGTTTCTTTTACAGAAGAAGACCTAAACTTACTAACTAATATTACATAAAGAAATAATTGTAAAAGTATTGTTTTCACAAATTTAATAATAATAGAAACAAGTTGAATTTTTCTGTAAATTTTTGTTTTTTTTCATATATTATTTATTGAATCTTTCCTTTCAGAATTTACAATGACCATTCAAATCTTTACCTAAAATAACACAAAAGTAAAGTTGTTATTGCCACTGGAACGTATAATTAAAATGTTCATCAAAAGTAAATTTATCTGATTAGGTCATTTGTTTGAACCCTCGAATACAAGTAAGTCTCTTACAAGACGGTTGGGATGTTTTGTAATCCTAGAGATGTAGTTGACACTTGCTATTTTTATTTCCTCTCGAACTAGGGGCACCTTCAGATCTTTGTCGATGTTACTGTTTCTCATTTACCAAGGAGCACCTGTTATTATTCTAAGAAGTCTAGATTGCCGCCTTTGCAGCTTCTCTACATTGGATGGTGAGGCTGTTCCCCACAGTTGGATACCATAAAGCCAAATAGGTTTCAATACGAATTTATACAAAAGCAGTTTTAATTCTAAGTCAAGGGTTGACATAGGTCCAATAAGCCAGTAAAGCTGTGCTGTTCTGAGTTTCATCTGGGTAATTTTGGCAGCTATATGGTGAGCCCATGTAAGGCGACGCACAGAGGGACATTTTGCCTGAAAACCTGGCCAAAATTAATAGAAGTGTTTTATGAGTTAATGGCTGGAATTTTTTGATAGTGTTAGTGATAATTAGGCCCAAGGATGAACCTAACTGATGTTTGTTCAAATCGGTCCGTGATTTCGCCTAGCCCCCACACAAATTCCCCCCCAAAATTGCACTTATCTACACATAATTATGGTAATTATGCAACAATCATGATACAATTTAGCGTGGATCAGTTCTGAGTACCAGGAAATCATGGTGTAAAGTTTGGTGAATATCGGATCACATTTGACCCTAGCCCCCATATAAAGTCCCCTTTAGAAATTCACGTTTGTGCTTATAAATGGCTTAAAAACATCGATATCGTGATGAAATTCGGTATGAACGTGTATTTTGTAAATCTAAATCATATTACCAAATTTTGTTATGGTCGGTCCATAATTTCCCGTAGGTTAAAAATAGGGCCCCTTAAGAAAATATGTTTAGCTATTGTAATTGGTTTAAAAATGTTATTACCTCGATGAAATTCGACATGAACATATTTAATATGAATGTGAATCATTTTACCCGATTTTATTATGATCGGATCATAAATGCCCCTAGGTACCACATACGGCCCATTAAGAAAATCAAACATACATCTCATATTGTTATAATAGTTGATATATGTAATTAAGTTTTTAAAGTTCTATGATAATTAATATTTATTTATAATATTTATTTTACAAAGGCTTAATCGTAAGAATTTTTATTTTGTAAAGTTAGTCTTTAAGTGATGTTTAAAGAATAAAGGCTTCAAGCCAAAAAAATATTTTTTTAAGTTTTCATAACAAATTATTTGTTAATTGGCGCCCAACCGTCGGTACGCGGCACACTGTCGCGGTGCGTGGCCAAAAATGGTTAAAGTCAATGTGGGAAATTTAATATTTTTTTACCTTTATCTTATAGAAAACACTTCTATTAGTTGATATGTAAAATTTTTTTAAAAACTTTTGAGTAGTTTTTTAGTTATTGTATCTCAAAGTTAAGAATTCCTATGCATATAGAAAATTTGTTCGAAAACATGAAATTCAACATATTTTTGTCATAGTTAAAATTCAAAAATTCTTTTGGTAATGACTAAATTATTTGTAATAGAATTGTAAGCCAGGTATGTAATTGTAATTACAACGCTATAATTGTTTATAAATATTAATCATATGTGAAATATCCTTAGCCAAATTACAGGTCTTCAAAAAATTAAGATTTTCATACATTTATTAACTTCAGTAGTGAATTAAAAAAAACACCCAATATCACTTTTGAAATTTTTTGATATTTTATTGCCACAAGTATGTACTTTAACATATATAAATTTCAGCTGCTTCTGACTGCTTTTGTGGGCGTTATAAATGTTTTTAGTGTCAACATCATTGCCGATTCGTGATATTTTTGAGCAATGGGTGCAGCTTAAGAAAAATAATACAACAAATGTGTTGCATCATATTGTACAATTTGTGGAAAGTCGTATTCAAAGATTTCTAGCAGATATAGAGAAGGACTAACTAAAATTCATTCTTTTAAAAATTAGTAATAATTGGACAAAATATAGACGTGGAAAAAGTAGGCTTGAAACTGAGTTGAGGAAGTGTTGTAAATTTTTCTAGATCATCGATTTTTTTATATTTAAACATAAATAAATTCAATTAGGGACCAAGTACAAGTGTCTTTTCACTTATATGTATAAATTTAAATATTCTAATAATATAAACAAATTTTAAATTGTTTAATAAAATATTGTTTAATTAGTATTTCAGCTATGGTAAAAATTTATCCTTAAAATGGTCTAAGGATATACGGAATGTGAGAAAATTAAATTTTAATGAGTTAGTAAAACATTTAAATCATAATTTGCGACTCGAAAAAATATATGTATATTAAATTTTTTTTGATACTTTTTTGAAAAAGGACATTTTTAAGGTGGGCGTATCCTTGCTCCAAATTGAACGAAATTTGGAGGAAGTATTAAGCATGTTAAAACTAATAAGTGTACCAAATTTTATTAACATATCTTTTTTTTCCTCCAAGTTATAGCAATTTTTAATTTCAGGATATATGGGAAGGACACGAATCCTTTGAGTTTAAATGACCAAATTTTAAGTATGATTATATTTTACCAATTAATATAGGTGTGCCAAATTTCATTACTCTACTATTACTCCTTCTATTTTTGGCCACTCGTTATATGAAATCGCGACAGTGTGCGCGGTCGCCTCGCGAGTGTAGTGAATTTTTTTCATAAAAAAGAAAAAAGGACTCAGCAATCCTTGAAGCTAATTGCCTCGCGAGTGTAGTGAATTTTTTTCATAAAAGAGAAAAAGGACTCAGCAATCCTCGAAGCTAAGTGCCACGAGTGTAGTGAAATTTTTTTTCATAAAAGAAAAAAAGGACACAAGCAATCCTCAAAGCTAATTGCCACGCGAGTGGAACAAAATCTATACGAGGAAGACCGCAACCGAACGAACCTCCAGTGGATAGCTTCTATAGAAGAAAGCCATAAACCCACCAGGAGGTCGATCACTGAACCCTTAGTACCAGTCGAAAAGGATAACTTCAAGTAGCCGTGAGATGTTCCTGCTCCTAATGTAGGATAAGTTATTATTATTAAAAATATTTTAAATTAATATTATTAAAGAAAGTGAAAATAATTATATTAAAATATTTTAAAATAAAGAAAGTGAAAATAATTATATTGAAGATATTTTACCCTTAATTGAGCTATTTGAATTAATATTATTAAAGGAAGTGAAAATAATTATATTAAAAATATTTTACCCTTATTACCCTTAATCGAACTATTTAAATTAATAAACAAAAGGAAGAGGAAAATTTTAAGCAAAATAAAAAAATCTCAAGAAGAAATTTTTAACCCTTTTGAAGATTTAAGTAAACTAACATTAGATTTAGCAATAATCCAATAGAAATCCCACGGGATTTAATAAAAAATTAAATTTGAGGCTGCGATTCCTACGGGGCCCTCCAGTCTCATGATAATAAAATAAAAATATATTAAATAATAATAAGAACAACGTAAAATCAAAAATTTTATCATAAATAAATTTTTAACCATTTCTATTCTTAATTATATCAGCAATTACTGAACTATTTAAATCAATATTGTTGTCATACATGAACCAAAGTGAGAAAATTTGAATATAAAGGAAAAAAGTGAAACCAAAATTTTTTTCTTTAACTATCTCCATTCACGAGTCGCGAAGTCGAATACCCTTAACATTGTATAAAAATAAAGAAAAATTTGTTTAATACAAAAATTTTTTTTTATTTAAAACCTTTGCGTAAATATTTTCACACAACTAAACTATAAAAAACAGAGTTTGACTTAAAGCAAAAATTTAGGTTTCCCAAATACAATAATCTTGCTAACCAAAATGAATCAAAATTCTGTAATTAGACCGTCAGTGTTAGGAACTGCTGGTGCACAGGCACGATCAGGATCTCCTGCACCACCAGAACCTAGCAATGTCCGAAACGCGACCCCAGAGTTTAGGCCAGTGATTAGGGACCTAATGACCAGTGTTTTAGAAACAGACGGACAGGACCTACTCAAGGATATTCTTCATCCAAGACAACAGGTAATGACAGACCAGACAATCGACGAACGTTACCGCGACAATCTAATAGATGCCAGACGTGGTCCGTTCCCTACGAGAATTTAACGGTAACCCAGCTGAATTCAGCAGCTGGAGGAAAAGCGTGGAAAGAATTCTTAAGATCTATGAGCCTAGTATTGGTACCCCCAAATACTTTGGCATCCTCAACGTGATTCGGAATAAAATCGTAGGTAGTGCGGACGCCGCACTGGAATCCTACAATACGCCTCTTAACTGGAAAGCAATATCTCGATGCCTTACCATGCATTATGCTGATAAGCGCGACCTTAGTACACTCGAATACCAAATGACCTGTCTTATACAGGGTAAAAAATCAGTACAAGAATTCTACGGTGAAGTATATTCTCACCTAACACTCATTCTCAACAAGATTGCGTGCATGGAAATAAATGAAGAGGCCATGCAAGTTCTCACAAATACGTATCGCGACAAAGCGCTTGATACCTTTATCAGAGGTCTATCAGGTGATCTTTCAAGACTCCTTGGCATGAAGGAGCCTGCCGATCTACCAGAAGCATTGCATTTGTGTATTAAGCTCGAAAATCAAAATTACAGTGCAATACATGCTAACAACCAGTACAGTTCGTCTAAAAAACCAAATCCATTCCCAGCAATGTTTCAACATTTCCAACAAAAACCTCCATTATCTCCAAGAAATTCTCACTATAGGAATCAACCATTTTACCCACAACTTGCCTATTTGCCACAAACGACTTCACGAATGAAACAGGTTGGTCCACAATTCCCTCAACAACCCCAATATTTTAGTCCTCAAAATTGGCCAAACAGACAAATCGATAATCATCCTTTCAGAAACCCTCCACCAAGACCAATACAACCAAAACCACCCACACCAATGGATATCGATCAATCGCAACGAACAAGGAATGTGAACTATATGAACAGACCGAATTTTAATTTCGCAGGAAAGCGCCCACCGCCAACACAATCCAACCAATTCCTAATAAAATCCGAGGGATTAATTACATAACGCAAAAACCTGAAGACAACACCTTGCAAGAAACGGAAGCTAGTGAATACACCCAAGGAAAGCAGTCATGGGACAATTACTACCAGGAATATACGAGACAAGCACAGGATGAAGGAGAATATGACAATGAGGAATTCTGCGATATTCATTTTTTAGGCTAACGTATTCCACGTTACCTTATTTTCAATGCAAAACTGGTGACGGGGAAGTGCTCAAATTCTTGATAGATACCGGATCTAATAAAAATTATATCCAACCTTCATTAGCAAAGAACCCTCTACCAAACAATTCCATATTTTACGCCAATTCGGTCGGCGGCAAAATCAAAATATCCCACCATATCTTTTTAAATCTTTTCGGAGTAAACGAGAAGCTTAAATTCTTTCTTTTACCCTCCCTCAAATCGTTTCATGGTATTCTTGGTAACGATAGCCTCAAACAACTAAGTGCAGTTATTTACACTTCAGAAGATTATATGTTGATAAAAAATGGTAAAAAAGTCCCTATAAAACAGCAAATATCTAAAACTGTCAATAACTTAGAAGCGAAAACCGAACATCTAACAAAAGACCAAAAAGAAAAACTTCAGACATTGTGCAAACAATATTCGACACTTTTTGCGGAACCCAACGAAAAACTTACCTATACTACAAAAGTAAAGGCAGAAATTAGGACTACTAATAATAGCCCAATATACAACAGATCCTATCCATACCCTATGTCTCTGAAATCAGAAGTTGAAAAGCAAATCAACAAACTCCTAGAAGATGGAATAATCAGACCATCTCGTTCGCCCTATAATTCACCTGTCTGGATAGTAGACAAGAAACTCTTTACTCTTTAGGAAACAAACAATACAGGTTGGTGACAGATTATCGGAAATTGAACTCAGTAACGGTAGCGGATAGATACCCGATACCCGAAATAAACGAAGTTCTTTCCCAATTAGGACACAATAAGTTTTTCTCTGTTATCGATCTAAAGAGCGGCTTTCACCAAATTCCATTAAGGAATTCGGATATAGAAAAAACAGCCTTCTCTATCAACAACGGGAAGTATGAGTTCACCAGACTTCCCTTCGGTCTTAAGAACGCTCCTTCCATCTTCCAAAGAACATTAGGCGACATTCTACGAGACTACATAGGACACTGCTGCTATGTGTATATAGATGATATAATTATATTCAGCAAGTCCGAGGCAGACCATGAAAAAGATTTAGGTACTCTCGAGCAGGCAAATATGAAGGTTCAGTTAGATAAATGTAAGTTTTTCGAAAAAGAAGTAGAATTTCTCGGATTTATAGTGACGCCAGAGGGAATAAAAACAAATCCCTCGAAAGCTAAAGCCATTCAAAATTTCCCCACCCCACAAAACCTCAAAGAACTAAGATCATTCTTAGGCCTATCGGGCTATTACCGTCGCTTCGTTAAAGATTACGCGAAGCTTGCCAAACCCCTAACGGCCCTTTTAAGAGGGGAGGATGGACGTGCGTCCAAGAACCAATTGGCTAAAAAACAAATTAGTCTTGACGAAGAAGCTATCAACGCATTTCAGAAAATTAAAAACGTCCTCATTTCTGAAGAGGTCATGCTGACTTATCCCAACTTAAACAAAGAATTCGAACTTACAACGGATGCGTCTAATTATGCGATAGGTGCGGTCCTATCACAAGATGATAGACCAATTTCGTTTATTTCTAGAACACTTTCAAAATCAGAGGAAAATTATGCGGCGAACGAAAAAGAGATGCTCGCCATCATCTGGGCACTGAAATCTCTTCGTAACTATCTTTATGGCTCAGCCAAAATTAAGATTTTTACAGATCACCAACCATTGACATATGCCTTAAGCAGTAAAAATAATAATGGTAAGATGAAGCGCTGGAGAGCAATCTTAGAGGAACACAACTACGAGTTGAGATATAAACCAGGAAAAACGAACGTGGTTGCAGACGGATTATCTAGGACGCCGCAATGCATACAAATTAATTCTCTTACACCTACCCAACATAGTGACGGAAGCTCATCCCAAAATTTAATTCCATATACTGACGCTCCAGTTAATGCCTTTAAAAACCAACTCTTTATAACCAATGCAGAATCTTCATCATATCAGTTCAAAATAGTTTTCCCAACATACCATAGACACCTTATTGCCGAACCGGAATACACGGAAGATTTGCTAATTAATCTACTAAAGCGCTATTTGAATCCTTCAGTCACAAACGGAATATTCACGGAAGATCACATCCTTGGCAAGATTCAAGCCATATATCATTTACATTTTAACCAATACAAAGTACGCTACACTCGGAAGATAGTAAAAGACTTGACAGAACCAACAATACAAGAATCCGCAATCATAATAGAACACAATAGAGCCCATAGGAGTGCAGCTGAAAACAAGGCCCAACTCTTAGAGAAATGCTACTTTCCTCAGATGAATGCAAAAATCAAAAAAATTACTAAGCAATGCAAAATTTGTCAGGAAAACAAATATGAAAGGCATCCACCAAATCCAATCTTGAAAGCAACTCCTATCCCTGGCCTTACCCAGGCCAAATTGTCCACATCGATATTTACCACACAAATAATAAAATATGCCTCACTGCCGTAGATAAGTTTTCAAAGTATGCTCAGGTTAAATTAATAAAATCTAGAGCTGCTGAAGACATTAAGCAACCTCTACAGGAACTTCTCTTTGGTATCCCCGAAAAAATAGTAATTTATAATGAGAAGTCTCTAAATTCAGCCTCCATCATATTTATGTTAGAGAATCAATTTGGAATTGAAATATTTAAGACACCCCCATATTCTAGTTCAGTTAATGGCCAAGTGGAACGTTTTCACTCCACTCTTACCGAAATACTGCGCTGCACAAAAGCAGAAAATACTCACAATAGTTTTGAAGAGTTACTAAACAGGGCAATATGCAAATACAACTATTCAATCCACTCAACCACTAATAGGAAGCCCATCGAAGCATTTTTTGGCAGGAAGGTTTATACTGACCCCTCACTTATCGAAAAGGACAGACTCTACAATATTAAAAAAATAACCGAAAAACAGGAGAAAGACCTTGCGTTCCATAATAAAAACAGGACAGAGATAAAAACATATATGACCAACGACGTTATTTACGTAAAAATAAATAAACGACTAGGAAACAAACTTACACCCCGCTATAAAAAGGAAATTGTCTCTCAGGATAACGGGAATACTGTTACCACTCAGTCTGGACGGACAGTACATAAACGACATATTAAGACATAACAAGAACTATTTCTAAATAATCTTTTTCTTATATTTTTTGTTAGGAAAAATAGAAAGAATCAATAAATCTTAAAGTTAGGAATTTAAAGATCGGGAAAATAATGTCCCGAAAGAATAAGAAAATTCGTATTAGAATATAGAAAGGGTAATTAATTTAAGGAAAAAATGTCGATTAATATGCCATAGGCGTACGACTACTAAAAATATAGATAACTAATTAATGATTAACTAGATAAAGGAAAATTAACATGATAAAAATGTCGATTAGTATGCCATAGGCGTACGACTACTAAGAGTATAAATAATAATAGAAGAAAAGTTTTAGATTTAATTGCTAAAAATACTATACTTACTTATTTGAATACAACCACTTGAATTTTTACAAATACATTTTCAGTCTCCTAACCTGCATGGCTCATGCAGAAGTTCAAATCCATGATTACTCTTTGTCCCATTTAATAACCATCGACAATGGCTACTCAAAAATAAAAGACGGTACTCTTAACTTTATCCACGTAATAGACGCTTTAGCGTACAGGAAACTTTTGGAGAATATAATTGACGTAATGAACAGAACCTTGCCACCCGGAAATCCCATGTATCCCATCCTACAACACGATGCCCAACAAACTATTGAATTGTTGGAAATCTTTGAACCCGTCCAACATCCTAAATCCAGAAGGTCCCTAGATATACTGCGAACTGCCTGGAAATATCTAGCAGGTAGCCCTGACCATGACGACCTCAATATTATTAACACAAATTTGGACCAACTGACAGCCAACAATAACAAACAAATTTTTATAAATAATGCTCTAAATAACCGTATGAATAAATTAACCAATATTACTAATGATATATTAAATGTAATAAAAAAAGACAACAAAATTGATAATGGAATTGCTATTAGCTTACAAAGTAAAATAAGAATATTAAAAGAAGAAATTATAAACATTAAGTATGCCGTACAATGGGCAAGATTAGGAATTGTAAACTCAGTCATATTAGACAAAAAGGAAATAGAATTAACAGTAAAGGAGCTAAAAAAAGAAAATATGCCATTCGACACAGTCGAGGAGGCACTTGAATTGGCAGATGTTAGTGTGCTAAGTAACTCTTCCACAATAATGTATATTGTAAAAATACCCTTGACTACCAAGGATATTTATAATAATTATATTATTAAAGCAGTCATAATGTAATAATTAATTTAAAATATAATAATATGTATACTGAAAAATAAAGTAATTATATATGGAATAAAAAGTGCTTGTAAACAATATAGTATGAAAAGTATTTGTAAACAAGATGAATTGTTAGATTTAAGAAATGATTTTTGTATACCTAATTTAATTAAAAGCCTTAATTCTTCGTGTCACATGATCAACGGTCACCATGTCCCAAGGGACGAACTTATCGCTCCAGGAATACTCTTCCTAAATGAATTCCAGGGTAACATAAGTGTGGACAACGATGTGCGCACCATGAATGGAACCTATATTGTGAATTTCAAAAACTCAACGATAGCGGTAAACGGGAAAAGTTACACAAATTTCGAAGCACCTCCACTAAAAGTAATGCCAGCAATAGCTCTACCAACACCCATAGAAGAGAGCCGAACTAGACTCCTATCTCTAGAGGCACTCAGTGAGCTTCACATCAATAACACAATGGAAATCCGGTCCCTAAGGGCAGAAAAAACGTTAAACAGATTTTCTGCGGGAATGATGCTAATTGTACTCATCATTGTGCTAATTAAAATGAAAAAATGGGTCCTAAAAAAGAAGCCAAATCACCCAACCGAACAACCTACCGAAGAGACTGTGGAAGGTGGCCATCACCAGGAAACCCCTATAGAATTCCCGGCACCAACAGTAAGAAGCCAATTTTTCCAGACGCTCGAGGGCAAGCGTTTTTAAGAGGAGAGGAGTTAACGCCGTAAACATTAAAAACTTCCAAAAATATGTTTCCCACAGAATAAGACACAAAACACGCGCAATCATAAAAATTGCTGACCACATGTCTGCGATAATTTTGCCCTAATTACACGCGCTTTACCAACATGCTGACGTCGGAAGTATTTTTGTTGCAACGTGACTAAACCAATTGACAAAGGCTTAATCGTAAGAATTTTTATTTTGTAAAGTTAGTCTTTAAGTGATGTTTAAAGAATAAAGGCTTCAAGCCAAAAAAATATTTTTTTTAAATTTTCATAACAAATTATTTGTTAATTTACATTCGTTAAAATCGTTATCATTTTCATCATCAATGTCAGGAAGGAGTAATTTAATAGTATCTGATGAAAATGCTTTTCTATTCCTTCGCGATTTTTGTGTAATGCAGCTTATAAAAGGGTCATTTTATTATTTTTTTTTACCAGTTTACAGGTAAAAAGGATGAAAATAGAGATTTCATATTTTATTGTGGTATATAACAATTTTTGAGCACTTGCTACTTTCAGCTTTAAAATTTTTTTTTTAATTTTTCAAAAAAAGTAACATTTTCAAAAAATCGCCAAAAATAATTGCGCAAACTTGCCCAAACTTTTTTTTGGTTCCTGAATGTAGAGAGTTCATATTTTCTTGTGGTGCATAACATTAAACTACTAAAAACTACTTTCACCTTTAAAATCGTTATCTTTTTTTGGGAAGGGTAAAAAAATGTGAAATTTTTATTATTTTTAAATTTTAAACGAATAATTCTAACATTAATGTATGAGATATATATATAAAAAATAAACTGAAAGTAGCAGTTGCTCATACCTTTCAAGTAAAAAAAAAATCAATATAAAATCCCCATTCGTTTAGCCACAAAAAATATCATATGAACCTATTAAAATTTCAAAAAATGCATTTAATTTTCTTCACTTTCCTGACTTTGACATCGTCTCAAATCTACAAATCTCAACTTAAAGTGGTGAAAATTCACTATATAATGGAGAATTTTGTTGTCTATCGAACTGCATATTCTCGAACTGCAGTTTCTTAAAATTCATTTTTGCCTGTTTGGCCAGCTTTTGAGGGTAAATGCCACATAGTGCGACGGTCGAGATGGATGCCCAGATATCTTATACTATTATGTTCTGGTTCTGTCACACCACTAATCTTGATGAGGTGACAATTTCCCCTTCTCTGTGTAAACGTAATGTGCTTGCACTTAGAAACCTTGACTTTTATCTTCCATTTCAGCAACCAATTTTCCAATACAATAACGTGAGATTGAAGTCTTTGACCCAACTGTAGAATCTTTATGAATACTTAAAAACGCCGTTTCATCCGCAAAAGTAGACGTGTGATTCACTACACTTGTATCTGCAGTGAACAATAAGTATAGGAACTGGCCTAGTATACTTCCTTGCGGTACGCCAGCAGATATCTTTCTGCGGGAAGAAAGATATAGAAATATCTATTCTATAAGTAGTTTTTTTTAGCAATTTATGCACATTCGTTGGTAAAAAGTGTGTGATCTTAAGTAGAAGTCCTTCGTGCCGGACCTTATCGATGGCCTGAGATATATCAATAAATAGCGCAGAGCAATACTGCATGTTCTCAAAAGCACGTCTAATTAAATTAGTAATTCTGCGCACTTGCTGAATCGTAGTTTAGTGAAACAGGCCCCTGGAGAACGATATTCTTGCCATTGGCGTCTTAAATTCCTTTTTTGGCGTAACAGAGTAGGGAAATTTTCGTTTTCTTGCCAAAGGGGTAGAGGATATATGTAGATACCCTAGCAGCTTCAATTAAGATGTTAGTAAACTGGCGGACGCCGTATTCGATTTCCTGTTCGCACTTCAATGAGATATTTAATGGCAAATGCGAGCTTACAAACATTTTGTATTTCCGCCAATTTGACCTTGTCTAGATAATTTTGCCCCGATAGATTTGTATCAGGCACAAATGTTAGGACCGTTGGTGAGTGATTAGAAGACAGATTCAATGACGAGCGCATACGAAGATTTTCACGTCTAATATTTCTTATTACGGCAAAATCTATTACATCTGGAATTTTGTTTAGATCAGTTGGGCAATAAGTAGGATGACCAGCGGACATAACATCCAGACTGTTCGAAGATTCTGCGTCCAATAGCTGTCTTCCTCTCGGAGTAATGAGACGTGATTGTGTGTGTTTTGCATTATAATCACCTGCTGCAATAAATTTTGGATCCAGCGGCTTGAAGTAATCGAGGAATTGATCTTTGCAGAAAAAGTGCTGATATTGTAAGACCAGTGCGGGGTAAATTAATTGATGTTGCTTGAATGCAGTCTTGGGTGAATTCTGGCAATGGAAAGTGCCTGATATCCTTATGAACAAGAATAGCTGACCCTCCGCATGCCCTACCACTTATGTATGTGTTTTGCGTCGTATGTGTAGTAGTCATTAACTCTAAAGTAGTTTTTGTCCGAGAACTATGTTTCCGATGTTAGCATGACATCAATTTGTTAAGTATACAAGAAGTTTTGTACTTCGTTTTTATGATGGCTCAAGCCGTTCGCATTCCAAAAGCGGATTTTAAGGGTGTTCATGTGTTGTTTACTAAAACCTGCATAAGCATATTTTGGTTTTGCAGCAGCTGTTGCAACATATTCTGCATGTTAGCCATAAAATTACTCATTGTTTTGATTAGAGTATCAATTGAATTTTTGGAATTCGAATTAGCAGTTGGGATGCATTCTTTTAGGGCGTCAGCATATGAAAAATCATCTGTAAGTTTACTGGTGGTGGTTTGGGCAGCATTTTCGGAGTTTGCCTGTTGGGTAATGGTGGGCTGAGGTAAACTTGGGAAATTTTTTACGGTACTGACCATATATGGGTCTTTTGACCATCGCTTTATTTTTGAGTTCCAAAAATACTTTGCAGCCTCGATAATTAGCCGTGTGGTTTTCACCGCAGTTACTGCACTTTTTACAGCTGACTTCAGTTTTCGAATGGGGACATTCAGTGCTTTTGTGTATGTCTCCGCATCTAACGCATACTGCCGGTAATTTGCAAAAAGATTATGTGTGCCCAAATTCTTGGCAATTTTGACACTGAGGGGGGCCTTTACGTTTAATGGGTTCCTCTACATATAGTCTACGGTTAAGAAGATACCGTAATCCGTATATAGGATGATTGTCACCCTTTTTCTTTATATTATTCGGGTTAAATGCTATTTCGACTCCAAAAAGCGGTTGTGGAATTTTATTTTTATTTAAAATATTATGAATTGATTTGACTTCATACCCTTCAGATTGCAGGGCATTCTGACTATCGTTAATAGGTACAGTACTATCAATGCCTTTAATGATTACATTTAAACCTTTTGCACTTTGAGTTGATAAGTATAGTAGTTTTTATTTTTAGCATCAAACTTGTTCACAATTGTTCTAAAAATCTTTTCTTCTTTGGCTTGGATTTTCTGAATATTACACTTTCGTAGAGCAACAACGTAGAAATTGTCTTTGCCAACAAGCTGTGTCAACTTGGTTATAAGGCATTGGTAGTAGGCTCTCGTAGGTACAGTGGTTGGGGTTTGAAGTTCTTTTTTGCAGGTATATTGTCTTCTTTCTCTTTTTTTGCACTGTTATTTTTTGCCTGTTTTGGATGCGGTTCCTACGTGGAGGCTGCTCTAGGGCTGGACTTGCGTTTCGTTATTGTTATGTAACGGTCCATACCTGTGAGGACTTTGTCACTGCTCTCAGGCTTCGCTGCACTCTTATTAATTGTCGTAGTTTTCTTATTTAAGCCCGGTGATTAAAAAATACCTTCAATGTTCTTATGATTACCCAAAAGAGGGGCGTTGCCGGAATTCGTCCGGGTGCAAAACTTCCACCAGATTATGAACAGCAAATAAAAAAAGTTCTTTGATATTAATTCAATTTATTTGCTTGTTAAAATTCCTAGAATGTACAGATTATTTAAAGTAAATTACAATATTTTATGAATTACAGAGTTACATACTTTTTTGGTGTGAAAGCTAAGCACAAGAATATTTAAAAGGTTTTAATTTAAATTTATTTTAATTTAATTTAATTAGGTTAGATTTTATCTGCACAAATTCGTGTTGGTTTCTAGAAAAATGTGAAAAAAAGAGGAAATGGTTCTTGTCATGATTTTTTGACATTTAGATATGACATCTCAAAGTAACCAATAAATCGAGAAATCGACAAATACTTGGGAGACAGTGGCGGTAATAAGGGGTATGGGGTAGATTTGCATTTGGCTCAACACACTTATTAAAATTGGGAGCACTCGCACTATTGCTAATATACGCTAATGTAGCGCACACGATTTGCGGTCTTCGCTGTCAAGTAACGCGAGTCATCAATTTTTTTGTTCATATTAACTGTTTCACATTCTTTTGATGTCTATCATTAAAACTCAGTTTGCGTTCACTAGCATTTGTGCTCGGCTCACTCATTAATTAAGTTAACGGCCTTTATATTTTTTTACTTATTTGTTTATTGTCTCTTTTTTTAGAACTTTATTAAGTTGCAGTTGTTTTGTTTTTTTATTTTTTTTATTTTACTTATTTATTTATTGGGCTATTGCAAATATTTTTTTATAATTTGCCGACTACACGGCGGTACAGTTTAAGTGTCGCGTTTTTTTTTTCTTAAGTAAAGAATAAAAACAAAAAATGCGGTACAATATCATTGCATCTATTGTTATACGTTCTATGTTGACAACGACATACATATGTATGAATAAAGTCTAACCGACATCAGATATGTCAAAGAATTCAGTTTATTATTCTAAATATTTATTAGTTTATAGTAACTTGAGTGTTATTTTAAGACAAACTCTATTTTAGAAGATTGGGAAATAGGGGTTGAAACAATTGGGGCCAATCTTCTTCAGAGAGTTTGTGATTATAATTAGTTTGCCGAAATTATTATTTGGGTTAATATGGAGAAAAGGAAAAGAAATGTTAATAATTCTTTACTTATTTGAATTAGGTTTGGTTTTAAGGAACTTACCTCGAGTTGGGTGCCCAGTAGACCGAAATGGGAAATAATTTTGTTTGTTGTTTCCAAATATCTATATTTTGTTACGGTTTTCCCTTTTTAAAAACGTTTGGAATATGAGTTCGTTGATTGCAACCAAAATAAAAAGGTGTTTAGTTTCAATTAAACTCTTTATTGTTCGTACTTCTTTTGTGTACCACCGTATACAACCAGAAGCTTTTTGGCGGACTTGACTGCGGCTTCCCGTAGTCCACTGAAGTGCGGGGAACGTGGAGGAATGAAATGGAAATTAATGTTTCTATCCGCGCATTCTCGTTGACTTTTTTCTTGAGCTAGTGTAGAAAATAAGGCAGTTGATAATTCTGCTAGTCGATTGCGAGCTCCCACAAAGTTTGTTGCGTTGTCGCAATAAAGATTCTGACAGTGACCTCTACGACTTATAAACCTTTTAAGTGCCCCAATGAAGGCATTGGTTGTAAGGTCTGTTACTAGTTCTGAATGAACTACCGTCGTAGAAAAGCAACAAAAACCGCAATATACGCCTTATGGGATCGTTTTCATCTAATTTTAAAGTGAACTAGATCCACTCCTGCATTGATGAGGGGTCTTGCTGGAGTCACCCTTGTTTCAGGTAAATTTACAATTATTTGCTGAAGAAGTTTTTGTTTTGATTTTGCGCAGTACACACATCGATGAACAGTTTCTCGTGCTAAATGTTTACTTTTGATGGGCCAAAAGCGTTGTCTCACGGTAGCAAGGAGTACTGTTGGACCACAATGTTTGTTTTTCTTGTGTATTGAGTCGAATATTAGTCTGCTAATTATGTCGTTATATGGCAAGACCATTGGGTGTTTTGCATCAAAGCTCAACGTAGGTGCTTTTAATCTGCCTCCGAATCTTAAGATATTATTCTTATCCAAAAATGGTGCTAGGCTTGTAATTTGACTTGATGCTTTGAGTTCTTTTTGCCTTTGCCATTGTTGAATATCTTCCTTGAAGTTCGACTGCTGTGTAGTTCGAACAATGATGCCCAGTGCATCGTGAAGCTCGAAAGGTGTAAGAGTTGACCGGGTTTGTCGATCTGCCTTGATAGTTTTAGCATTTTTTATGAATCTTAAAACATATCCCATGATTCGTTGAACCGTTTTACCACTCTCGACTGATACCAGAAAACTTTTAGGGTTTTATTTCATTTCACAAATTGTTGCTTCAGAAGCTTGACAAAAAGTTGGAGGCTAATGTTTTTCGTTTCCATGAAGGAAAAACGGATTGTACATCCTTTGCGGTGCTTGTTGTAATTGTTGGGGTTCTAATCCTCTAGATATGATGTCCGCTGGATTATCTTTGGAACTTACATGTCGGCATTGTTCGCGTGCCGTATTTTATTGAATTGAAGCTATTCTATTTGCCACAAATGTATGAAAAGAGGATGACCTGGAGTTTATCCATGTTAACACGATTTTTGAGTCAGTCCAATAAAACGTTGGTACGGTATTTATGTCCAAATCTTGTTTAACCCTTGCAGCTAAGGTAGCTCATAACTGAGCAGCACATAACTCCAGCCTTGGAAAGGTTTGCTGTTTAAGTGGAGCTATACGAGATTTTGCACACAACAAGTATACAATTATAGTTCTATTAGATAGAATCATTCTGACATAAACTGCAGCCCTATATGCTTTCTCTGATGCATCTGTAAAGACGTGAAGTTGGGTGTTGTTGGAAATCTCACCCTTGAAAACATGCTGATGAACTTGAAAGCTTTCGAGTTCTTTAGGATTACTTCGAAAATTTCGCCAACGAGAATCGAACTCTGAAGGAACAGCTTCGTCCCAAGAGAGGTTCAAGGTCCATAACTCCTGGACAAATATTTTGGCCCTGACGACTACAGGTGATAAGAGACCCAACGGATCAAAAATGCGTGCTAAATCTGAGATGACTGTTCTTTTAGTTACAGCCTTTATTGGTTGGATGTTGAATTTAACCTTAAGTTGGTCACATTTGGGTAGCCAAGCTAATCCTAATGTTTTTATGTACTCGGTCTTATCTGTAGAGAAGTCGAGGCCGACTTCTTGATCGGTTTCGGGGATGTTACTGAGTAGTTGAGTATGGTTAGCGTACCATTTTCGCAAATTAAATCCGTATCCTGCCATGACTTGCTGGAGTTGCCGCTGAGTTTCTAGAGCTATGGTTAAGCTGTCGGCTCCACCTAACCCATCGTCAACATAAAAATTCTTTTCCAAAAAGCTTGCTGCTAAGGGATAATGTATCTTATTGCCACGGCTTATTTCCTTCAAACATCTTATTGCAAGGTATGGCGCTGATCTGGTTCCATATGTGACAGTGTTCAATTTGAAATAGCTTATTGGTTCAGTGACATTCTTTCGGCACGGGATTATCTGATATTGCCTGTATTTGGGATGTATCCATATTTAACGGTACAGCTCTTCTATATTAGTAGTGAACACGAAACGCGGTAGCCAAAATCGCAGCAAAATAGTAAACAGCTCACTCTGAAGAGATGGCCCGATGTGCAAAATATCGTTCAATGACTTTCCAGATGATGTTTTCGATGAAGCGTCGAATACCACTCGAAGTTTGGTGGTGCTGCTTTCAGGTCGAAGTACGCAGTGATGAGGAATAAAGTATTTACTTCATATTCCTTCATAAATTGTGCATATTGTTCTTTCAATGAAGGATCTTTTGATAGTCTGCGTTCCAACGAGAGAAATCCGTAAAATACGATGCTGTGTTAGTCTCCCAGGGCAGATATTTCCGCACAGAATGGAAGTCGTACGATGAATATTCCGTCTTTTTCACGTGACTTATGTAATTAAAGAACACACTGTTTAATTTTATTATATGCTTTATTAAATCAATAATTCAATGTTTATTTAACTAAGGATGGAATATCACTGAATTGTAAGACTTAAAGACTAAATAAGTAAACCGAATAAAACGAAAAGAACTTACGACTATGTTTTTGTTGTAAACAATATTTATGATAAAGAGAATAGAAAAGAAATGAAGGGATAAGTAAAGTAATGAGAAAGTAATAAGTAATGAGAATGTAATAATTACTAAAATTTACAAATATTTTAAATTAACCCACTGTAGGTTATAAGGGATAAATTAGCACCGTAACTACCCCCACATTTAGTATGGGACACTTCTGAGTCCTTACGAAAATAAAAATCTTAAAAATACATAATTTTAAAAATACTTATTTCTTTTCTTTTCTCCTTCTTAAAAATAGTAAATGCTTATAGATTAATTATAGGATATTAAGTATTACTTATAATTAATTTAGTATCATGATTAAATTATTCTTCTTATTCAAATAGATTTCCAAATAAAATTTAATATATTCAATCAAATAATTTTATTTAATTTTAGTCGTCACAATTGTCATATTGTTTTGTATCTACTACACCATCATACTTTGTCATCCTCTTTATGTTTGAACTATGTATATTTTGTAAATTGTTTACCCTAAATTTAGGCTGTTCCTTATGTCTTAAAACCTTATAATTTTTAATGTACCCAAAGTTTCTATTATTGACAAATTCTTCTCTAGACTCATTTCTTCTACTAATATATCTCTGTTTATTTGCTAACATAATATTATAAATTTTAATTCTATGACTGTTTCCATATTCGACATTAATGGGCTTCTCCTTGATAACAGAGTGATAGCTATTATTATAAAATTCTATGGACTTACTGACCTTATCCTTAATACTTAATAGTTAATGTCCTAATCTTTTCACTCAAAGTACTATGTAATCGCTCAATATCCGCATTTCCGGTGTGGTTGTTGGGTTTTATTAAGTGAAGCTCAATATTTTCATTTCTCAAATAATCTTTGATATTTATACTTTTAAATTCATTATCAGTAACTAGTCTTTGAAAATGTCCTTTTTGTGATTTATATAATCTTATCTTCTCAATAATTGTCTGATTAGTTCTATCCTCTAAATAAAAAGCTGTAGCAAATTTTGAAAATTTGTCAATAAATGTCAAAAAATTTGATTTTGAGTTGGTGTACACATCCATGGCACTATTTGTCTAATATTCATCGGTGTCTGGGAGATTTGAAATTTCGGCCTCACTGGATTACGATCAAAGTTCGCCTTGCATTGTTAATATATTTTTGAATAAGAATTCTCAAATTCGGAAAATACATTTTCCTTTTTAATCCTTCATAATTTTCGTTTATACCAGTATGTCCTGTCTTATTCCTATGATAGTGATGAATTTGATTATATGTCTCATCTTCAGATAGCATATCCAAGGCATGATAGGAACATCTTATAAATTTCAAGCTATTGTTTCCACCAAAAAGTTCTATTATCTTCTTCTGCAAAATATTATATTTGTGATCACTTAATTCAGTATAAATTAAAATTTTTCCCTTTTCGATATTCCTAACTAATATATCATCGAGACCATTTTCCAAATCCGCAGAATTAATATAAATTTTCCTATTGCCATGTTTTATATCCGTTTCACTTGTTTTACTATTAGTTAAAATAATTTGAGTTCTAAACCTATTCACAACAGTGTCAAGAATACCAATATGATCGTGTAAATCCTCTTCTTGAGAATGAATAGTCGCCATATCACTGTCATTACCGTTATTGTAGAGTGAACCATTGGAATCATCAAAAACATTAATCTCTCCAGAATCGCAATTTATCCTACTTAAAAAATCAGCGACCTGATTGTCCTTTCCCTTTATGTAATTCACCTATAAAGCCTAGGATTCAATTCCCTCCTCTGAGATTTGACAAATAACCACCGCAGTGGTTGATGATCTGAAAGTATATCGAATTTGACACCACACAAATAGGGCCGAAAATAGTTTGTGGCCCAAACTATTGCCAAAAGCTCCTTTTCAGTAGCAGAATAGTTCCTCTCATGATTGTTCAGGGTTCTACTAGCAAAACAAATAGGATGCGCATTCTGTTGTAAAATGGCACATAGTGAATTCAGGCTAGCATCTGTAATTAGCTGAAAAGGCTTCTTAAAATCAGGGTATCTAAGCACCGGAGCCCAGTTGCTATCCTCTTCAATTTCTCAAAAGCATTTATAAAGTTAGGATCATTAACATTTCGTTTAACGACTTTTCTGAGATATTTTATCATCGGGTATGCTACCTTTGAGTAGTCCCGAATAAATTTTCGGTAATAACCAGTCATACTAAGAAATGATTTTATTTTCTTGATAGTACTGGGCAGTTTAAGACTCAAAATAGAATCAACCTTTGCCGGATTGCGTTTGACTCCCTCAGGTATCAATATATGCCCTAAATATAACGTCTCCTTTGCAAAGAATTTGCATTTGTTTATCTGTATCTTAAGGTTGGCTCCTCTTAATTTTTCAAAAACCTTTTTCACGTTGCACAAATGCTCCTGGAAACTAGAGGAAAACATTAAAATATCATCCAAGTAAACTACGCAAACTTTATTGATTAAGTAACGAAGAACAAAATTAATGAGCCCCTGGAAAGTGGCAGGAGCATTCTTTAAGCCAAATGGCATCCGAATAAATTCGTAATGTCCATAGGGAGTAGAAAATGCCGTCTTTGGTCGGTCTTCCTCCCTTACCATAATTTGGTGAAAGCCCTTAGCCAAATCTATGGTCGAAAAATATTGAGCACGACCTAACTTATCAAGAATATTATCTATGTTGGGGATAGGAAACTTATCATCGACAGTTATATCATTCAATTTCCTATAATCTATCACTATCCTCCATTTTCTTTTCCCGGAATTATCTACTTTTTTCGGCACTATCCACTGTTATATGGCGAATTACTCTCCCTTATTATACCATGCTTCAACATCTCATCAATCTGGCTACATATCTCCTGCTCATGTATAACTGGATAGCGATACATCTTTGTATATACTGGTCTATCATTAACTGTTCTAATCTGATGTTCGACAATATTTGTATTTCCTAAAATTTGCTCTTCAACAAATATTAAATCCTTATAAGAGTTTAATAAATCCTCCAAAGCTTTCCTCAACATTCAAATACTTGAACAAATTCTCTAACACCCTGTCATCAATGTTCGTGGCTTCCAATTGGTTAATCTCACTATGATCAAATGGACATTGCCTTAAAAATTCAATTACTCTGCCATTTATGGTCAAAGTTTCCTTAGCTAAATCAATAACGGCACCCAAAGGTTTTAAAATATTCTGACCCAAAAGTGCATCAAACTGTTTACCATGGAACGCAAATAGTTTCCACGACATTGGGGCATTCTCACCAAACTCTACTGGGAGTTCTGTTATTATCTCGGAATTAATCTCTGTTCTAGCATTCAAAGAGGAAAAGGGAATTGAATTTTTCAAAGTAAGTCTTTCATAATTTTCTTTCGTCTAGGAGTGAAGTAGTTGAACCTGAAAACACTAGAGCCTTAATTATTTCTCCGCCAATTGTGAGGCGCACTATTGGAAGTGCCTTTCGGAGGCTGTTGAGTGAAAATTTACCTGCTCACCGCTATCATAATTATCCTTACCTTCCTAGATATAATCTACCTCCATTTGAGAACTATTATGTTGACCTAAATATTGATTACATCGAGTCTGATATGTCCTGCGATCAGATTGATTATTCAAATTTCGCATACCTGAAGAGCGATTATTAAAATTTTAAAGATTTCCATTTTGGCCTGAATTAGTATTGCCGTTAGCATTACGTGTTTGGTTTCTAAATCCTTCATTACCTACCCTAGTACGATGGTTTGCACTGTATTTATTTGCATTAGTTTTATTTTCTTCAGTTTTATTCCTTATTAAGCCCTCTCTTTCTAAAATATTATAAGCATCTCTTAATTTAGTTATATTTCTACTTACAATAACTGATGCTAAATTGACGTCAATGTTATTTAAAAATGTTTTTAAAATAATCTTTCCGACATATAAAGGGCTAAATTCTAATGGTTTTTCACCATCATACTCATATTTTTCATTAATCCTACACAAAATATTTCTTAAACAATTATAATAATTAACATTACCATTGTTTTTTTTTGCAAAGCCTCCTGGTATAGCTGGTGGTAAGTCTCCTTCACTCCAAAATTGGCTATTAAAGCAGCTTTGGTTTCATCCCAATTAGGATTTGGCCCCAATGTTCTTGAAATGTGAAGCGCTTTGCCCTGTATTTTATTTAAAATTATTCGCTGATAGATGTATTCCTTCGCATTGGCATTTGCTTGTACTAGCGCAAATAATGTTCCTACTTCACGTAAAAATGATGTCAGCGCGAATGTATTATCTCCTCTAAATACATCAATTCTTTGAGCGTCTTTTAAAACATCATTCATTGATAGACCCTCCATCGTTATTTGTATTTATTCTTCTTATTTTGTTATATATATATAGCTTTGGCTCTTGCTGTTGTTGTTTGTATAAATGTTATTGTCTCCAATATGTTCTCACTTTTAGTTAATTCAACTTTGTTTTAATCTTTTATGTCTCTTTTTTGTTCTTGCGTTGTTAATTGTTTTTTGTTGGAGAACCACAGTGTAGTTGCTTTTTCTCTTTTTCTCCTGTTTATGTTTAGTAATTGTTATTTTTTGAACGTTATATAATTTAGAATTCAAATTCTTGTTGTTAACTGCTATTTTTACTTTTTTGTCTTTTCTTCGTTAAAATACTTTTTTTCTATTTGTTTTAATACAAGGTTTTACTTTTTTGCAATAAAAGCCTTTCGATGATTTACAGTTTTAATTTTTTGTTTATACTGTACTTTTAGAAATAATAAATCTTAGTACAAAACTGCATACAAATATTCTTATATTTGTTGATATTTACATATGCATATGAAAATATATTTTGTAATATATATAGGGTTCTTACCGTTGATTAAGCCAATTTCATTAATATTTTTGTCTTCGAAAAATGTTTTATTTTATTAACTTATTATTTCAATTTAAAATAATACAAAGTTCTTTATATTTTATATTAATATTTATATTTTATATTGTTTGGACTGGTTAAGGGACTAATGTGCACCGTTCAACTGTGTCGCTCACTCTGTACTGCTTGTCTTTTTCATCCTTCGCTATTGTTTTAGCGAACAATTAACGAACGGTGAGAAAGAGACAGGCAGGATTAGTGTTGTAAGAATATAAATACTTGAGTATGCGGTTACTTGTAAGTCATCCCACATTCGGCTATCCTGACGCTGACTTCGACCCCGAAGTCGGATTCCAAGGCTTCATGAATTCAGCAACGGTTGGACATCTTCTAGCACCCTCGCATTCTCCAACTTTTTCCACCTCATATCTTTCATGGTTCAATTTTGCGACTACTTTGTACGGACCCAAAAATTTCGGTCGTAATTTCATGCCGGTGCCGTATTGAGTACGTTTTATTGCGACTAGATCACCCAATTCATATTGCTTGGCTGCAATTCTGTTCTTGTCATAAGTCTTCTTGTTTTCCATTTGTATTTTCAAAATATTTTCTCTGGCGTTCTCACGAACTTGATGACGTTCATATTGCAATTCTTCAATTGCTAGTTTCTCACATATTTTCTGTAACTCGAAATCTTCTTTTGTTCTCATATCGATGCCTGTTAAAATTTTAAATGGGGTATTCTGCGTGCTTCTTGATGGGGTATTGTTCAGGATTTGTTCGACTCGATCCACATATCGGTACCAGTTATTCGGCTGATCGGCGCACATTTTGGCTAACATGGGCACAACCACACGATGTACTCTCTCGACTTGACCGTTTCCTCTGGGCACTCCGGTAGCGATTAACAAGTGTTAAATATCTTCCTCTTTACAGTACTCTTCGAATTCTTTCGAGGTAAATGCTGTACCTCTATCGGTGATAACACGTACTGGGTTTCCAAAAATAGCTGCTTGTCTTTGTAATTTATCCACTACTTCTTTGCTGCCTGTACTCTTCGTAGGATGAAGCCAAACGAATTTCGAAAATGCGTCGACAACTACCAGAATGTGATTGTATAGCTTTTTTGTATTATCCATTGGACCTATGTGGTCCAAATGGTATGTTAGAAGTGGCCTATCTGATTTGTCTATCATTATTAAGCAATCATTCTTTCCTTCCCGCCTTTGAATCAGTTATGATACACTCCACGCAACTTTTTACAACAGCATCTACCTTAGCTTCCAATTTTGGAATAAAAAATTGCTTTTCGACCAAATCTTTCGTCTTTTTTGTTGCGAAGTGTCCTTGACGATGTGCCATTTCAATTATTTCTTTCTCCATGCTCTCGGGTATTGCTATAAGTTCCTTAGCTGCATCTTTATGAACTATGTCATATTTAATAAAATAATCTTCGTATGCGCTCATCTCCAAAACTTTGCGAATAGCATTAATACGATCGTCACTTTTTTGAGCTTCTTTTATGCGATGTTGTAGACTATCTTGTATCATTAGACAAGCTACACGGCTGAGAGCATCTACATGTCTAATTTTCGTACCCGATCGGTGCTCTATGATGTAATCGAAATCTTGAAGAAAAAGTGCCCAACGCGAAATTCGAACAGGAACATCTTCTTTGCGCATGGTCATTGCGAACGCGTTGCAATCGGTTACAATCTTAAATTTCAGACCCATGACGTAAGTTCTCCATTTCTTCAATGCTTCTACGATAGCTAGCACCTCCAACTCATACGAAGGGTGTAGCTGCATGTCCTCTGAATCTCTCTGAAAAAGTACTGCTCCGTAACCATGCATACTGGCATCTGTGTGGATCTCTGTTTCAGCTTTAGGATTATAAAGTCTTAAAATCGATTTGCTCGTAAGTGCATTTTTCAATTGTTGAATCGCAAGTAGTTCGTTATCTCCCATCTTGAACTTAGCATTTTTACGAAGAAGATCCGACAATGGTTTAGCGACCAATGCGTATTCCCGTATAAAGCGTCGAAAGAATGACGTAAGTCCCAAAAATCTTTGCAATGCTTTCACATTAGCTGGAATGGGGAAGTTTTTAATGGCAGAAATTTTTTCGTCTGTTGGATATATCGATGAGTTCTCTATTCTATATCCCAGGAATGTAATATTTCTTCTCAAAAATTGGCACTTACTCCACTTTATTTCAAGGCCGTTTGACGATGTGACTTTTAAAAATTGTCTCAACTTTTCAAGACCCTTCTCTTCGTGTTTTGATGGAATAACAATATCGTCCATATAAACAATTACAGTACCGTCTCTAACCAACTCTTGGAGAACTGCAGAAATATAACGACAAAATACAGCTGGAGAAATGGAGATACCGAATGGCACAAAACAAAACTCATATTGGCCATTATGTGTGACGAATGCTGTATACTTTTGAGATCCTTCCTCTATGGGTACATGGAAGAAACCATTCCTCAAGTCAATTGTGGTGTACACTCTACCCTCCTGTAATCTCTGAACGACGTCATCAATTAAAGCCATCGGGAAGTTATCGCGAACAATTTTTTCATTGAGACGCCGATAATCGCAACATAGCCTAAATGTACCATCTTTTTTAGAAACCAATACGACGGGTGAAGAATATTCAGATACACTTGGTTTCACTATGCCTTCATCTAGCCATTCTCTAACTTGTTTGTCAATTTTCTGCTGGTCAACGAACGATGTTCTTCTAGGGCGGCTTGCAACTGGAATATCATCCTTCAATACAATTTTCATTTCTATAGGAAATTTTGTTGGTTTGACGGGCTTGTATGACTTAATTGCATCCTCAATTTTGACACGCATTTCTTCATTTAAATGACCGAGTTCCAAACTATCGCAAGGTTTTTGATTTATAGACATAGAGTGAATAATTTCGTGAAATTCATTTTGTGCTGCTGCAATTGGATTGACGTCCAACGTGGGCACATATTCATCAGAGGTTACTAACGTCTTTGCTACAGAATTCTTTGCGTTATAGAAATTTGTCTCAAGCATATTAACGGGTTTAAATTTTCTTCTAAATGTTGCACTTTTCGCATCGATTATTAAATCAACTTGATTTAAAACGTCGTTTCCAATAATAGCCGAATACAAAGTATCACCCTCTTTTACAACATAGAAAACAATATCTAGCTCAATGTTGTCTGATTTTACCAGGCATTTAAGGCAGCCCACTGTCGTTATTGTTTTTCCACCTATACCCGCGAGAATTTTTGTTCCTGGCTCCAACGTTGCATCGCCTAACAATAAAAGAGTATCATAACGGAGTAAACTAATATCGCTGCCAGTATCGATCAAGGCGAAGAGAGATCTTCCTAAGACCTCAATGTCCTTAAAGGTTCTTCTCGAAGCTGCAGGTACATCGTCTGTCAGTGTATGAACAGCTTTTCTCTCTTCCTTAATCCTCTCATCTTTAGCCCCAAATGACTTGTGGCCAAACCTCTTACACTTAAAACATTTTATATCCACTGAACGACAATTTTTCGAAATGTGGCCCTTCTCCCCACACTTAAAACATTTTACAGTGTCTTCAGTTTTTACATCTGAGATCACTTCCTTGCTGCCTTTGAAATTTAACGATTTCGCGGGTGCACCCATTTTCTCGTATACAATTATTTTCTCTTTCAGCTCTGAAATATTTAGGGCTTGGTATAAAATGGACTTATTTGTTCTGGAATCAGTTATGCCCTCGATAAAATATTCGACAACACTAATTTCATCTAAATGTATGGAACTGCCGATTTCCATTAGCGTATATAAATATTGTCTATAAGACTCGTTTGATTTCTTCCTGCGGCTCTTCAACCTTCTATGGACCGAAATCGATGACAACTTGGTACCGAACTCTTCTCTTAAGAGCACCCCAATCGCTTACGCCTGCTTGGCTCCTTACAAAAATTCGTGCTGCACCCGTCAGCAATTGTTTAGCATATATGTAACATTGCAATTCATTCCATTTCACCACATGAGAACAATCTTCGAAATCCTGAATCCACGATTCGACATCAGGAGCACCTTCCCCGGAAAACCGTGTAAGTGAATCTTCAATATCCTTTAGGGTAAAGCTAGAACGTTCTGCCATATCACGTACCAAATCCGAAGTGGCATCACCGAAATTAGAGCCATCGTCAGCGTCGGTAGCGTCAGTATTGCAAAAATAACGAAGGAGACGTTCCTGTAAGTCCGTTTTAGACCCAGTAGATGACAGTCCAACATCGTCCGCATTTGTTCTCAAATCTTGCACTGTCATAGCCAAAATTTCTCTCAACTCCATTATGGTGCACAAAACTTTCACAAATTTGTACTAATTTAAGTTTAAAATATGTGTAAAATATCTTAAAATACTTTTAATTTCAAAAATGCAAAAAAAAAATTAAATTTTCCTTCAAAAATATATTTTCAACTCTCAGGTATTGTAAGGCAATTACATATGAAAAGAATATAAAAGCTTTCAATAAACTTTAATTGTAACCAAAACAAAATTTAAATTTCAGCAAATGTTTTGCACCACCTTAATGGGTTAATGCGAAGCGAAAAAAAATATTGAAAATACAGTATTCTACTCTTAAATATTCTCCTCTTTTCTCGATATTTCTTCTATTAAAAGGCCCTCTACCCTTTATAAAAACTCAATTGTTACATACAATATAACCAACAAACTACAACTACTTATCTTTACTCTACAATGTGTTGCGGCTTCTCTCTCTCTCTCTCTGTAGATAATAATGATGTTTGACTGCAACCAACGTCACCAGCTCTCTGCTATTAATCGTCACTCGAGTGCACACATAGACACCTTGCACTCTTAAACGCAAAAACACTCTTTTTCACCAAAGCGCCCTCGGCATGGATCGCTCTATTTATTTTTCTCTTAGATTCACGGCAAATTATGACTTCTCTTTTTTCTTCTTCTCTTTTTCTTATTTCATTTGGACAGTTTTTTTTCTTCCTCTTTTTACAAAAATACAAATGTTAATGCATATTATATTTTGCACGGTAACTGTTCTTTTCCCTTTGAGTTAAAGTTTTAAGCAGCACAGCCACGATCAAACTAGATTGATCAATCTGCCATTTTTGTGATTGTATTGGTAAAACTGTACTCACACGTACAGAAAACTGTCCTCACACGTACAGGCTGAGAAGAATTTGAAGAATATCAAAATACTTTTGATTTTCGCTACCTGTTCCGCAGAAATTGGAAGCAAATTTGATGTGTGTGCGGGCAATTACTTCAAATTTTATTTTTCTGCAGATTTCGTAGGAGAAACATCACTCTTTGGTTCGCGGATGTTTCGAAAATGTGTAGCAGAAAATGATAATAAAAATAATAAGAAGTGGATGTTTTGTTTTTTTATATGTATTTTTGTATTTATTTATGATTCGTTATGATCGTTCCTTTATTTTTACTAACTTCGTTTTGTAAAAAAATAATAAAAATTCTTTTATTTATAAAATTAAGTCCATTAATAATTTGTTTTAATTGCTTTTATATTATATTTCAAAATCTTGTTTATTTTTCCATAAGTTTCTATAACAATGCGACCAATTGCTCGTTCCGAAATAGCGCTGACAAATTTTAAATCAGAAAAGAAATTGCCTGTAGCCAGAAAACGCAATGTTATAGATAGACGTTGATTCGGAGAGGTGGCGTCACACATTTGAGTATCTTGTTTTAGAATTTTCGGGCCAACCAAATTTGGAAGTTCCTCATATGTGCCTTCATCCATCCGTAAAAAGTTTTGAAAATCATTTGGAGGACTCAATTTGAGTTCATTGAGAACATTTTGGTGCGTAAATGCATCCCTTTTCTTCAACCACTCTTTCATCCAAAGACCCTTCGCAGTTTCCTTTTTTTGTTTTAATTGCCTGCGCCAGGGCAATGACTATGAAACAATCATTTGTCATATTAAAAGAAAAAACTAAAAAAAACAAACAAAAACAAAACAATCTCCCAACCAAAAGCCCATATGTTCTTTCAGAAAACCTAAAAAAAAAAATGTTTGCAAAAAAAAAAAGAAAACCATTAAAGAATTTTTTCCGATGAAAACCATGTGATGTTGTCTTCTCCACGACATTTTTAAAATGAAATTTGAAGGCTGAAATTTGATGTGTTGCTGTGCTGAGTCAAACAAATATTACCAACACATATGCAAAATTTGATCACCAAAATTTGAACGTGGCCGAGGCACTTTAGCGTACATATGTAAATTCTTTTCACTTGTTCTTGTATTTTTTGTATTTTCAAGTCTTCTTTGACTGGAAATTCTTCAGAAATTCCTTTTGTACAGCTAACGTCGTGATTTTCAAGGCCACTCAATTATATTTAAAATCAAACGATATATTTTTTTATTTGTTTTTACGAACAAAAATAAAATTTTTCAGCACCACCAACGTTTATGCAAATTTTTGGCTTAATTTTTTTGGAAAGATCCCGGTTGAGCCCCCAATTTTATAGGGTTTTTACCGTTGATTAAGCCAATTTCATTAATATTTTTGTCTTCGAAAAATGTTTTATTTTATTAACTTATTATTTCAATTTAAAATAACAGGCAGGATTAGTGTTGTAAGAATATAAATACTTGAGTATGCGGTTACTTGTAAGTCATCCCACATATATTTGTAATATATTCAAGTTTAAGTGTTCTTTTTTTTCAAATATGCAATCGTTTTTTAGAAATTAATTGATCAAAACCACTGAATTATTATAGATTTTTTTTTATGTAAAGAACGAAAGTTATTTTGTTATATTTATAATTTAAATAAATATTACATTTATGTGTAAACGATTTATAAAGTTTTCTTTACTATTTTTTTTTTAGTTTTACTCTTGATTCGTTTCAAGACTGCGCCACTTATGCAATTAAAGAACACACTGTTTAATTTTATTATATGCTTTATTAAATCAATAATTCAATGTTTATTTAACTAAGGATGGAATATCACTGAATTGTAAGACTTAAAGGCTAAATAAGTAACTCGTGTGGAGTGTTGATTGAAGTGTGCTTCACATTGTCCATAATAAGATGATAATTGTTGTTGTGTGCTTTCAATCTCCTCCAATTTCCAGAATCGTTCAATAACGACATCCATTTTATCATCTTCAGTCAAGACCCCGCATGTTGCAAATGACAATTGTTGACCAGATATCCTACCTGACACTATCCAGCCTAAGGTTGTATTTTGCAGCCGAATTTGCGCTGTAACGCCACCATTAAGTCGTTGTAGTTGTTTCTAATGAATAAAACGCAGTTATTGATTTTACAAACGGCAATAAAAAAATTTAGCAAATTTATTTTAAATACATAATTCAAAGGTAAAACTTATATAAAATTTCTGAATTCAAAAAGTATAATTTAAGCAAGTACATTTGGTAATTCAACAGTGGGTAATAAAAGATTTAACAAATATTTCAATAGTTTCTACAGATGGCTGGCATGCTTTCTACAATCTCGGCTGCGGCACCTTTTAACGCCAAGATTAGTTCTAAAGCCTTTTCTCCATCGTCCCATCCGTTCCTGCTGGCTACTGTCTCGAATTGGAATTTGAACAGGGATAGGGGTGAGCTATCATCAAAGCAAGGTGGTTTTATCCTGCCGGTACCTTCTGATACGATTCGCAATTGTTCCGGTCTCCGGCTCTGCAGGTTGTTGATCTTTTCCTCCATTATAACTAGTTTCCCGTCAACGGTTTTTTCCAAATTTGACACCTTTTCCTCGACACTAGTTACTCTTTTGCTGAATGACTCACGTATTTCCTGCAGCTTCTCTGTTGTCGCTTCAAGTTTCTTTTAAATTTTTAACAAAAAACTTTTGTTCTCTATAGAGAAAAACTGAAATTCAAAATCAAACAAAAAATTCAAGTATTTTTTTTAACTAAAATAAGACCTATCACGAAATTCGTAAAATCAAGTACTCAAATTCGTAAATTGTTTATTGAAACTAAAAATTGAAAATTGAAAAAAAAATTATTTACTAAAAATTATGTTAAAAATTTACAAAAAATTTTAACAACATATTTGTTAAAAACTAAGAACAAAAGTAATTGATTTTATTTTCATATTCAAACATATTGTTTTTTGAGTCAAACAAATCGTTGTTTGTAAATTAATCGTAATTTTAATCAAATTATATTGAGAAGCTAGGCCGTAATCCTGACTGAAGGGTTGTAATGGCCAATTATGTATGTATGTATGTTTTATAAAATCAAATAATAAAATTATGAAAAATATCCTTTAAAAACAATAAAAATTTATAACAAAACAAGTAAAAAATTGCTTTGTTATTTCAATAAATTTTTTTATTCATGAAAATAAATATAAAATTTACGAACTTATTTTTATTTATAAATAAATTCTATTATTTCATTAAAAAATTGGCATTTATAAATACAGTCAGAAAATAACAGTTATTTTTTGATTTTTATTTTTTCGAGCAAAAATAACACTTATTTTTGACTTTTATTTTTTCGAGCAGAAATAAAAGTTATTTTTTGACTTTTATTTTTAAGAGCAGAAATAAAAGTTATTTTTTGACTTTTATTTTTTCTAGCAAAAATAACAGTTATTTTTGACTTTTATTTTTTCGAGCAGAAATAAAAGTTGTTTTTTAACTTCAATTTTTTCGAGCAGAAATAAAAGTTATTTTTGTTTCAATTCATGATGAATTCATAATATTTATTAAAAAATTCTTAAAAAAAATTAAAGTAATTAATGTCAGAAAATGATTAGAATTAAGTTTTGGGTATATTAAACACTAATCTTTGGTTTGAAAAAACCAAAATAACTTTTATTTGTGCTCGAAAAAATAAATGTTAAAAAATAACTTTTACTTGTGCTCGAAAAAATAAAAGTCAAAAAATAACTCTTATTTCAGCTCGAAAAAATAAAAGTCAAAAATAACTGTTATTTTTGCTCGAAAAAATAAAAGTCAAAAATAACTTTTATTTCTGCTCTTAAAAATAAAAGTCAAAAAATAACTTTTATTACTGCTCTTAAAAATAAAAGTCAAAAATAACTCTTATTTCTGCTCGAAAAAATAAAAGTCAAAACTTTTATTTTCTGACTTTTACGATAAAAGTTATAACAGTTACGGTCCCTGCAAAAAATACTTTAAATAATATATCTATATATTTGTTGTATGTTATACATTTCTCCCTTGCAATTTTAGTAGGCTAATTTTAGCCTCCAGTTCTTCTTTAGATCCAGCCATCATTACATAAATATGAATACAATCATACATACCATTATCTATTGTTTCTGTCATTTGTAGTTGTTTGGAAACAGACGCATTTGATATTTTTGTTTTTAATAAACAAATAATTTAGTCACCAAATTGGGACCATCTTTCCTGAAGCGATTTGGCATTTGGGAATTTTAGTGAAAAATCAATATCAATCTGCAAATATATGAATATTTATATGTTTAAAAAGTAATATATAATTTAAAATTGAATTTACACTTACCAGCAGAAATCCGGAAGGTTTAATATATTCCGGCCAAAGATTAAATATTTCTGATGTGCTCTTAGATTCGATTATTTGTTTAAATCGAAATGATGCACATTTTCTCCAATACAAATCGAACTCATCCGCAGTAATAGAGCCACTTTTAATTTGCTGAATATAAAAAGTACAATCGTCTTCTAAATCTATAAATAAAAGAATGTTATTTATGTATTAATTTTGTTGGTAAAATTTCAAACGAACCTGGCGCCATATTTTCAGGAGATGTAGATTCGTCCTTCTTAAAAATATCCTTTGTAAGCCTTTTTAAATAGGCAAGCTTGTTATATATTTTTCCCCGTTTTCCATTCCCATAAAATTCCTGTTGAAGTACATATAAATAAATGTAAACTTGTTTTATATACAATTTCATACATTAAAACATACCAAATGTTCTGTAGGAAAAATAGAGCAGATTTGCTTTTCAATTTCAGAGCACTCTGAAATGCTGAAATCGCGGCCTCTTGCCTCCAGAAATTTGGTAACTGTACATATTAAAAGGTTTCGTTGTTCTTCATGCAGAATCTTTTTTTTTGCATAAAAATTAAGTATTTCTTTTCCATTATATGTATTGGAAAGAATTTCCATTACAGAAGCTATATTATTGTTAGTTTCAATTGATTCATGATGGTTGAAAAAGAAATATTTGGAGATTCTGAATGAACTAATGGTTGATTTTTAAATTTTTTAAATTATTTTCAAATGTTGCTTGATCTCCTATTGTAAAATCCGCCAAAAGTTTTTCAATGTGAGTAGGTGTTAAAATATTTAACGTTATCATTGTAATATTTTGTTCTGCAAGAAATATTATAAAAATTAAATTAAATTAAAAAATTCGTAAAATTTAAAAAAAGTATACTTTTTTGAATGATACAGCTATGCTGAATACGAATCTGAAATCCATAATATCGGTTTCTAGAGATATATTACCCTCTGTTATATCTAATTGCGAAATGCAGTGAAAAATCTATTGTTTTATTCCTAAGAAGGAACTAGATATAACAGAGGTAAAATTTTTATTTTGAATTTTGTAAATAAAGGCGCTGTTATTACATTTCAAAGATGTTAATTTTTTTAATACCAGATTTGATGGAGAAATTGTTTCAGATTTCGATTCAGCTCAATCATCTAGAAAAATTATAAAAACTTACCTTTAAATTTACTATAAAAATGTTCCAATTTCCATTTAATTAAAAGGTTTTTGAGTTCTAAATCATAGTCATCCATTTTAATTCCTATAAATATTCTTATAATATTCTTTAATTTTGAAAAAATATTTATTTTTTGGGCTTTGTATTTGTTCAATTGGTGGTCCGACTAGATGTCACAGTTTTTTACAAGTTCAAAGGCATTGAAATGAATGTTATATATAGTTGATAATATATTGCAGCAAAGAAGTGTTTCATTTGCCACTTTGATAATTAGCGAAACTTTGTATAATGCATAATCGTTTTTAAACTTAGATACAATTTAGTTTTCATTGTATTTGTAACCAAACATTTCAGCCTCTTTATGGAGTGAAAACGATTCCAAAGTTATTTTTAATTGATTTGCAATTTTCTTCTTTACATTGATATCATGAAATGGCTTTGTTACACAAATATCTTCGTTGGTTCTGTTTGTGTTTTCAAGTAAAAGGTTTGCAAAATTAATCTGTTTTTTTGGTCGAAAAAAGTTTTGGTTATATTTTTCCTTGATGTAATAACATGTGAGTATATTTTAAACTCTTTATGTTTAGCTTCATATTTGAAGCTCCATAACTGCCTTAATGGGCCAGATTGTCTCATAACGTTTGCGTAATGAGTAAGAAAGTCGAATTTTGGGATAAGGGGTTTCTTAAATAAAACCTGGTAATTTTCAGTCACGTATCTAATATTAGAATCGATTTTGTATATTTCTGATTCACAGAGCTCGTAGTATAAAACATCATCTATCAATTCCAAAAAACGTAAAATAAATATCCGGACCTGATCTACATTTGGAATCAAATCTCCTATTAAAATGGTAAAATAATAACAAAATGCCATCATTTGCCTTGCTGACATTTTAAATTTATGATTCTCAATGTCATATAAAGTAATTGCTGGTTTTTCATTTCCTCTTTCATGTTCATCATACTTAAAATCTTTAAGTCTATTATTTAATATTTCTAGAGAGAAATACTTAATTTTTTTATAAAATACTGAAGAGATTCGCTGAAAACGTGATGACATACGCCTTCAAATATATCGTGCATAACATCTACCGAAAAGTTTTCCGTACAATGGAAAGAGGGTATTTCATTAAAAATACATGACGTATGTATTCCAGTTTCAGAACCTCGATCAATTGCCTCTCTGTAGTTTATGCGATTTCTTAACAAGTTTTTATGTTCTGATGATTCATGTTGAGCTTCTGATTTTTTCATTAAGCAAAACCTACAATAATAGTTTGCGGAAAATGATTTTGAAAAGCCGAGAGTGATATTTAGTCCAAGGTTATCTCCAAGCAGTAATCCCATTATGAAATGTACCTTTTTAGGACCATCTACTGTGTTAATTTCAATTCCATTTATTTCAATATTTTTTAAGGTGTTTACTAGCTGTATAAAGCAATCTTTTCCGTATTGTTTTATATCAGAAGATTTAATTGAATAAGCCAAAAAAAAACTTCATCCAACTTTGAGGAATTTTTTGGAATTACAAGGAAAACTGTGGTAGAAATTGCACACGGAATGGTTATTTGATTTAGATCCTAGAGGATTATTGATTCCGAAGTCATCAGTGTACATAAAGTAGGGTATTAAAGTATTTTTTTATGCTTCCACAGTTTTCCTTGTACAAAATTAGCAAGACTTTGTTCAAAGCGTTTTTTAGCTAAAATTCGAGCGGCATAATTATTCCGTTAGATTTAGGATTGTTATTTATTTCAAACGATCTAACATTTCCTATAAGTCCTTCATCTATTAATTTTTATTAAATTTGAAATCAGATTTAAAATCATTAAATAATAGTTTAATTTCATTTAATAAATTGGAAATTGATTTTCCATTATCAACTGTGGGTTGTTCAAGGATGTCAAATACCGGATTTAATAAATCGCCTATTAAAGATTGTGTAGTATTTACATCTGATCGAGACAAATTATTAAACGAATATAATTTGAGAACAAATTTCAATATATTATCGTGAATATCAGAAAGTTTCCTTTTAGGAAATGAAACTGATTCTACACCACATTTTTCATTCATGTGTACCATATTTTCGAAATATGTTTGATTCTGCTCAGAATCGTATTTCATATTTTGAGATTCATTTTTTCGGATAAGTTGATTTCTTTTTGAGAAATTGCGATGTTGTCCTTAAAATGTTTAATAACATGTCGTTGGTAAGAACGTTTATGTTGAAATTTTCGGAAACAATCCTTAACCGTACACTCAAAGAATATTTTTGAAGGTTGACCACATTTGCATAAATAAGTAAATAATTTCTGTGGAGAATCAAAGGTGCTTCCACATAAGAAGCATGTAATTTCCATCTTAATAAGATGAACACGAGGCAATTACAAGCTAGAAATTTCAAACATAAAAACATCACTAATTTTATGTAAAAGGACGATCAAGATGTTACAGAGAAGTAAACAGATTAAGCATTCAGATTAGGGAATGATAAATCGATTATGATTATTAATCGATTCTACATTACCAACTTTCAACAAAATTTCACGAAATTAGATGCAAAAATTAAGTTTTTTATTTAATTTTTTATTAAAGTTCAAAATTTGTAAATTTTATTTTATTTATTTTTTATTTTCAACTTTACCTGTATATGCTATTGGCCTGTATATATTTCGTTGTATTCCTCTTATATATTTTTTTTTTTTTGATTTATTTCACAAATTCACACTACAAAAGTTTATTGCTCCCGCTGGTCAAAATGCTAATAAACAAAAAATTTCAAATTTATTTCTTCAAACTGAAGTTGATATACACCTAATTCTGTTTTTACACGGTAGATTGGTTCCAGAAAAAACCGTGTAAAAAAGACACTGATCGTATGCAAAAATAGGTGATTGGTTCCTAATCTCTAAAACCTATTAAAATTAGTGAAAAAGAAGGATTTTTTAAGAAGAAGTATTCATGTTTATTTTATTAAATCACATATATAATGTTTATTTTTACAAAACTTAAAACTTAAAAAAAACTAAACTTAAAAATAATATAAATTAATTGTTCAGGCAAGTTAAGGAACTAAAAACAATTTAGTTAAACAGCTATGTTTTTAACGAAAAGAATAGGTAATTCAATTTTTAAGATAAAAAAATAAAAAAAATAAGTGATAATCATAAATACAGGAACATAAATTTAAATATAAAATATTTTTTGGTTTACCTTTTATCTTAATGCGTTAAATTTAATTTAACGATAGAAAAACAAATTTGCCAATAAAAAATTTCTTTACCAAACACAAAATATTAACACATTTCAATTGCTCTGAACTTTGTGCTTGTATGCACAAAAAGGGAATTCCCCTAAATTTTCACCATTTGCTTTGACCAGTAAATTTGCTTGTACGCGCAAAAAGGGAATTCCCTTAAATTTGTGATATGAACATACTTTGCAAAAATTAAATTTGACAAAAAAAATGTAAGCACAAAAAATTTTTAATCGTGCTAAATGGAATAAAATCGTGTAAAAAAATGTAAAAATATTTTGTTTTCAAACCGTGTTATATCAAAACCGTGTAAAAACAGAATTAGGTGTACATACATTTTTTAACCGTTAGTTTTCTTCAAGTTACAAAAAAAAAATGTAATAAAATACAACGAAGGATGCAGGCGACTAAAATAAAAATGGAGCATATTCCTTGCAACATTATATGTTGTTCCTCGTTTGCAGTCACAATTGTGATCGCTTTCAAACATTGACTAGGAACAATGTTCCCATTTATTAGAAATTAAAAAATTACACATGACTCAACAAAAATCTACACATTCTTATACTTACCTATATTAAACAGAGTATTCACTAAAATGTATATTTCACACAAAGCAAGTTATTATATAGAGTGTGGTAACTCTGAGCAACTCTATTCTCTCACGGCTCTTTTTCTTTTCCAATAAAAAAAACAACAACAATTACTTAAATGAAGAAGTCAAGGCACTCTTTGTTATTTTATCTATTTTTTTTTTATTCTGCTTTCAGGACAAATTTACAAAAACAAATACATAAGTTTTTGTTAATACAGAGAGAGTAAAGTACAAGAGAGAAGAGAGGATATTTAAATAATTTTCTTTTATAAAAATCGTATATTAGGGGATTTCAAATATAAGTTTAAAAGTACTAAAAACATTTTTTGCAAATTCAAAAACAAAATGTTATCGTATTTTGATTGTTTTTCTGCATGTATGATCATAACTTATGAAATAAATTTATTTAGATTTATTTTTATTGTTCGCAAAAACAATTGAAAATAAAATAGAAAAATAATACATATAATGAGTATCCGGATATTCGTTAAACCGTAAGTTTTAGAAATGATGAAGTGTTGCTAATTATTTATGATTTATACACTAAGTAAAAAACGCTGTTGATATTTTATGTAAATATTTGTATAATTCTTAAACTAACCGTAGTCAACACTAGCAATAACTAAAAAATTTAGAAATGTCAAAATCAAACAAATACATTTATAAAACCAAATAAAATTGTTTTTAAAAGTAGATTTTAATTTTAAACAAACGGTTGTTAGGAAAAAAAATTGTTCATATTTTTTTCTGTGTATTCTCCATTTCTTCCATCACTGATGCTTACATTTTTTCCATCCGTTTTTTACTCTCTTTCCGAAAGTCAGTCAGAAGTTTTTGATTTTCGGCTCTAGAAGATTCAAATAGCTTTTGGTTTGCTACTTCCATTTTTTCCATCATACCGGCTAGCACCGAATTTATGTCAATACCGCTGGGGGTTGCAGGGGCCTGTAACTCGCGTTCCTCTTCATCTTCGAACTCGTAAGAATCGATGTCAATGCCACGATTCCGAAGTTCTTCCCTTAACCGCCTTTGGAGCTCATTTTTCGTTCCCATTGTTGGCAGCGCTAATTTACCCAATTCTTGTTTGAGCCGTTCCACTCTTAGTTCCGAGAGTTTCATTTTGATTTTATCTCTTTTTCTTTACTTATTTATTTTTACTTTTGGACTTTGCAATCCCACTTCTGACACCAATTGTTACGTTTTTACCCTTTTAAAAACGTTAAAAATATGAGTTTGTAGATTGCAAATAAAATTAAAATAAATTTGTGTTTAATTTTAAATCAATTCTTTATAATTCGCACAATTCCGTGTGCCACCTTTGGTAAAATTGATTTGCACAACATCAATTGACTTAAATTGTTATTCTTTCTGTACACTCGTTCGTTAGAACTTCAAGCCGCGATTCTCTTCGCACGCAACGCAATGTGTCTTCACACAAGACTGACTGAATTCTTTCTCACTCGTCGCTTGCTTTGTCTTGCCTTTTATATCGCTGGATCAATAACTAATGAATACTATCAAAGGAGAATGACTGCCTTCGGGAAATATTTAAAAATTTAAACAAGTTGTTTTCATTATTGTTGTTTGTGTATCTTGTTTACGTTTGTCCTTTTAGTGTTGTTGTTGCTTGTTTACGTTGTTTATCCCATTTTTTATACACTGATGTTGTTGTTACATTATTGTTTATTCTTTGATCATGTAAACAAGCCCATTATTTTTGTTGCTATATTTTTTACTTATTCGTTGATCATGTAAACAAGTCCATTGTGTTGCTTTTGGAGCTTTTGTTTATTATTTTAACAACACCATTTCCATTTTCGTAACACTGCCGCCCACTTAAGCCTGTTCGTCATGAATAGGCTCATTATCACTTCTTCCATATTTCGCCAGTCGCTCTATGTGCACGACCTTCATTTTGGCCCGGGGGCTGTTAGCTTTCTGTATCCTGTAGACGACATCATTTAAACTTTTAATTATTTTCTAAGGTCCTTCCCAGCTGGTTTGTAACTTGGGAGATAATTCTTTCTTCCGCTTTGGGTTATAAAATAGAACCAGTTGTCCCTCATGGAAGCCCTTCGTATTTACTGCACGATCATACCTGGCTTTCACTCAATCACTGACTATTTTTATACGTGTGCGCACAAATTCATGAAGGTCATTTAGACTATCCTGTTTTCCGGTGTATGTGGCATCCCTCTCTGCGGCGGGCTTAACACCAAACTCTAAGTCACCAGGCAGTTTTATCTCAGTCCCAAAAATAATCTTGGCTGGTGATCTAGATGTTGAATCATGGACTGTTGATCGGTACGCCAGTAGAAACCTCGGAATGTGTTCGTCCCAATCCTTCTGCTGCTCGTTTACTACTTTTCGCAAGTATTCCTCCAGGGCTGATTAAACCGTTCTACCATTCCGTCGGACTGTGGGCGAAGCGGCGTTGTTCGAGTCTTCTTAATTCCGTATACCTCACACATTTCCTTGAATACGACTGACTCGAAATTTCTACCTTGATCAGAATGTAGCTCTATTGGAACCCCGTAACGGCATACCCAGTTGTTCACAAAAACATTTACTATGGTGTTCGCCTCTTGATTGGGTATGGCATACACTTCCGGCCATTTGCTGAAGTAATCCACCACGATGAGAACATATCGGTTTCCGGCATTGCTGACAGGATAAGGGCCTGCTACGTCCATCGCTTTCCGATCAAAAGGTGCGCGCGAGTTATATTGTTGCAGTTGTCCTTGATTTCTTCTTACGGGACCTTTAGCTGCAAGACATTGGGAATAGTTGGCAATCCAATTCGCCACTGCTTACCGACATCCAACCCAATAAAAGCGTTGTTTTAGTTTCTCCAGCGTCTTTGTCACCCCAAGGTGTCCTCCGCTAGCTCCATTATGGAACTCAGTTAAGACTTCGTTCATTTTGGAGGAAGGCACTACTATTAGGTTGGATGAGATCTTGCCATCAGCGCTTTCCCAATGTCGATATAAGCATCCGTCTATCACTTTTAAACTGTCCCATTGCGCCCAATATGCTTTTGTAAGAGGACCTTCTGCTGATATCTCATTTCTGGTAGGCCGTTTGTCCTCCTCCTTAACCGCTATTATCTTCGCCAATATTGGGTCATTTTTTGAGCTTCTGACCACTCTTCGTTAGCTTCGATCTGCATTAGCCGGATATCAATGATGGATTCCTTCTTCTCGGCTTTCACGCAATGTTTACACTCCAAATTACAAGGTCGGCGTGAGACAGCATCAGCATTCCCATGTTTCATACAACCACCCCCCCCCCCCCCCCCCCTGTTCAATGCCGAAGTCGTAAGTCTGGAGGCGCTCGATCCAACGTGCTAACTGGCCTTCAGGGTTCTTGAATTGCAGCAGCCATCTCAGTGCGGAATGATCAGTCCTTAGCAGAAAATGTTGGCCATACAGCTACTTATGGTAGTGTTTTATGCATTCCAGCACTGCAAAAAGTTCACCTCGTGTCACACAATAGTTCCGTTCAGGCTTTGACAGTGTGCAACTATAGTAGCATATGACTTCTCCGTACCATTGACCACTTGGGAAAGTACACCACCGATACCATATCCGCTAGCATCACTATCTTGGATGAATTTTTCCCCTGGGACTGGATACGCCAAAACTGGTGCAGCACACAATAGTTCTTTTAGTGTCTGGAAAGCTTTTTCTTGTAACTCACCCCATTGATACAATTTTAATTTTTTGGTGAGCTCATGCAAGCTTGCAGCCACGTTAGCAAAGTTGGGCACAAAGCGTCCCAAAAAACTGCGTAATTCATGAAGATTCTGGGGACGAGGCCAGTCCTTTACTGCTCGTATTTTATCTTCATCCGTGGATATGTCATCTGCTGTAACTAGATGTCCAAAATATTTCACCTGTCTTTAGAAGAATGCACATTTCTTTACGCTTAATTTGAGTCCAGCTATTTATATTCGTTGCAGAACTTCTGCCTCGTTCTTGAGGTGTTCGTTGAAAGTTCTGCCCATCACTATTATGTCATCGAGGTACACCAGGCAAGTCTTCCAACGGAGTCCCTTAAGTACTCGTTCCATAAGCCGCTCGAACGTGGCTGGCGCATTACAGAGCCCAAATGGCATAACTTTAAACTGTCATAAACCGCCGTTAGTTTGCAGTTTTGTCTTTATCCTTGTCTGCGATCTCCACCTGCCAATACCCACTTTGCAGGTCCAATGTAGAGAACCACTTCGTTCCGGCTAGCGTGTCGAGCGTGTCGTCAATTCTCGGTAGCGGGTAACTGTCCTTTTTAGTGACATCATTCAGCTTCCTGTAGTCTACGCAGAATCTAGTACTGCCATCTTTTTTTTGACTAAGACTACAGGTGAGCTTCACGGACTAGATGACGGTTCAATTACACCGCTCCTCTTCATTTCTTCAACTAGCTCTTTAACCTCATCACGTTTCGCCAGCGGTATGGTTCTGGGTGCCTGTTTTATCGGCCTTGCTTCGCCAGTATCGATTTCATGCTTGACCATGGCTGTTCTTCCTTGCCTTTTCTTGTTCATGGCGAATGCGCAAGCATACATCTTTAGCAGCTCTTTGGCTTTATTTCTCTCAGGAGCTGCTACCCATTTCTCTACACTTACACCAAATTCCTGCTAGTCCTTGGTTGACATTTCGGCAGGTTCCGGCAATTGTTCACTGTTTATTACCGCCTCTACTGGAGCACATTGACCTTCCTCAGAGTTTTTAGAGATGACTTTTTCTTGGCCTGATAGATTTAGCACTCTCACCGGGACTATTTTCTGTTCTGTATATTTGACGAGGGCCTTTCCAGATAACAAGTCCGCTTGAATTTCTGCTGGTTCTACAACCCACAAGCGGTTTTCCTCACAATCTGCTTCCACGCGCTCCCATATCAGCGTTCCACAGCAACTAACTTTCTGGCGTGCACTTGATGCTTGTACCCCACGTCAAGAGGTATCTCCACATTTCGTCAACTCATTATTTGTTGCCCCATATTCAAATTGATGCCATGGGCTATCATGAAATCAGCACCAATGATAACCTCGTCCACAATATCGGCAGCAATAAAGACGTGGTTTACGCTGATGTTAGCTATAGTCACCTTCGCTTTTGTTTTCCCGTGGACGGTGGCAGACTCTCCAGTAGCTGTCCGTAGCCTTATGTTACTGAGTGCCTTCCATTTCCCCTTCACTACATCTGGCCTGACGATAGACTGCGTTGCACCGTTGTCTATAGTGAAGGTGTGTTATCTGCCGGTTATGTATCCGCACGCCGTAAGGTTGTTGTCTTGCTGCATCACTGATATGGAGATTGTGGTGCCATTGCTTGTGGGAGCCAGCACTTGCCCCTGAGTGCTAGCTCGTTTTAGTTTAACGGAGACTATTGTGAAGATGGTTGGTTGTTCGCCCGTTTATTATTTCCTGCTGGCGAGACGGATCTTGACCTTTTCCGTAGGTCTTTGCAGTTCCTTTGGAAATGACCGCTCCTTCCACAGTTGAAGCATTTAAGTTTAGCCTTTTTCCCGGTTTCTGCCAAAACTTCTTTCATCATTTCCTTAAATTTGTTTAAAAGGCACTCATCTTATCCACAACTTCCATTTTTCGAACTTTGCTTACTGATGGTCTAGAAATCGTGCGAGCGGTCTCCTGGGCTAGTGCAAAGGCCACGGTCTCTGCAAAGGTCGGCTTCTGTGTGGAACATACCGCCAGTTTGATATCAGGGTCGCGTATACCATTCACAAATACCTCGGTCTTAAATCTATCAGCGGGTGGCTTTCTCCGGGGTATGTAAGCTGAACTAATCTCTCGACCTCCATTGCAAAGGCTTGAAGTGATTAATTAGCCTTTTGCGCACGGCACCTTAGCTCCATACGGAACAATTCTCTTTTCTGCGACAATAAAATAATTTAGAAAATTTATTTTAAAGGTAAACTGATATAAAATTTCTGAATTCAATAAGTATAATTTAAAAAAGTACATTTGATAATTCAACAGTGGGTAATAAAAGTTTTAACAAATATTTCAATACTCCCACTTTTATTAAACCTTTTTAACTTTTTTTTAGACATAATTGACAATATTCATTAAATTTCTAAAAAATAAAAATATGTCTTTAGGTAAAGGTTTAGTAAAAATGTCAGCAATTTGGTGATGATAATTAATTTCAAACATTTTTTCTTCATATTTTTGTCTTATGAATTGATATTTGACATCGATGTGCTTATTACGTTTGTGAAACTCAGGATTTTTAATTAAACGTACAGCACTTTGATTGTCTATGTATAAACATATTTTGATTTTATCTGGTACCAATTCAGAAATAAGTTGCTGAATCCAAATCACCTCCTTTATTGCATAACAGCTTGCTACGAATTCAGATTCGGTGGTGGACAAAGAAACACTCTTTTGTCGTTGAGATGACCAGGAAATACTGGATGATCGCATCATTACTACAAAACCTTGACCTTGTTGACCTTCTAGTTTCTATGTCTCCAGCATAGTCAGCATCGCTAAAACATTTTAAAATAGGCCCATTGTCAGCTGCAAATGTTAAACCATATCCTTTAGTGCCTTTTAAATATTTTAAAATTCTCTTTACAGTATTAACGTGAACATTTAAAAGTTTTTACAAAAACCTACTAACATACCCAATCGCAAAACTTGCCAGCATCAAATACATAAAACTGCCGACTGTCTGTAGGGATAGTTTTTGACTTCCGAACTCTGATCTGAAAACATACTACTATTTACGGATGTATCGCATGGTGTACTCACAGAATTAGATTCGGCCATATCAAAACTTACTAGTAATTTCTCGATATAGCTTTGTTGATTCACGTGAATACTACCATCGTTTAAACGTCGAATTTCTAAACCCAAATAGTGTTTAGCATCAAAAACTTTAACACTGAAATTTAGTTTTAAAAATTATAAAAACCCTTCAAAGTCTGCTTCATGTTTTGCGGCAATTAAACCGTCATCTATATATATTGCGATCATTATTCTCTTACTGACGTTATTATTGATAAATACACAATGATCTTCCAGATTATACTTTTTTAATAAATTTGAAAACGAAAGGTTCCAGCACCTTGACGCTTGCTTTAAACCATATAAGCTTTTAAGAAGTTTGCATACTCTGCTCGTATTATCAGAGTAGCCTTCTGGTTGATTGACGTAAACGTTTTCATTTATGTATCCATTTAAAAACGCTCTTTTTATATCAAATTGCTTTAGCTGCAGTTTTTCTGATGCGGCTATGCTCAAAATCATTCTTATCGATGTAAATTTGGCTACGGTTCTAAATGTTTCAAAGTAGTCAATGCCATATTCTTGATTGAATCCACGAGCTACCAGCCTTGCTTTGTAACGTTTAGGTTCATTTTCAGTTGCTTCTTTTATTGTATATACCCACTTTGTACTAACAACTTTACACCCTTGTTGTAAATCAACTAGTTCCCAAGTCTTGTTTTCTTTTAGCGAATTTATTTCTTCATCCATAGCCTTTTCCATTTATTGGATAACTATGCCGCATCATAATTTGATGGACAATTAGCAACAAAAGCATGGCCGTCTTCTACAACATTTTCCGCCTGTTTTCTTACCTTGCTACGTAAACGATCACTTATAAAGCTCTTCTGTGTAGCGACTTCATTTTCTACTAAATCGTCTGCGTCTTCAAAAATATCATTAGAAATATCAGAAGAATTATCTACATTTTGTTCACTTGTCTCGTCGCTTTTTTCTTGAACTGGGATTTCATAAGTATTTACATGTGTTGAGGAGCTGCTAGTTTGTTTGAGTACATCATAGTTTTCTTTAGTTGAATGAGCATCTTCGTTTAGAGTTTTCTCATTTTTGATGTTATCGATACCACAAAATTTTACGTTTCTTGCTATTTCAACTTTATTTTTGTCTGGGATATATACTCGATAACCAGTTGAATCTTCCTCATACCCAACAAAAATTCCTTTCTGTGATTTTTTATCCCATTTCAGTCGATTTTGCTTTGGTACATGAGTAAACACTACACTACCAAATTCTTGTAAACTTTCTACGTTAGCTTTTTTACCATACCAAAGTTCAAAAGGGGTTTTGTCTCTTTGTGTACTAGTTCCACTTCGATTAAGTACATACACAACCGAGTTCACAGCCTCAGCCCAAAACGTTTTATCCAAATTTTTTGCGTACAGTGCTGTTATTGCTGCTTCTACAACAGTGCGATTCTCTCTTTCTATTGTTCCATTTTGCTCCGGGTTATATGGAACGGTCTTCTGGTGAAAAACACTATTCTTACATAGTAAAAGCTCGACATTTTTATTATATAAATTCTTTCCCATTATCAGATCTTATAGATATCACACCAGTTTCAGATTTGACATGACGTAAAGGTATTTTTCAAGCAAACCCCATACCTAACTTTTTTCTTTTAAGAAGAATACCTTTTCATAATGTGAAAAATCAATTTTTATTAGAAGAAAATAACGCGCTCCTCCAATTGGCTTCTTTTCCATGGGACCACATAAATCGACATGGACCAGTTCTGCAACTTTTGTTGTTTTCATTTCTCTACTTGGAAAAGATAAACGACATTGTTTCCCATATACACAAGTATCACAAAATATTTCTTTTTCGTCCTTAAATGTAATGTTGCTATTTTTCAAAAAACTTCTGCAATGTACAATGTTTTGAAGTGCCAATTTACAATGCCACTCAGTTAAGGTCAGTTCTTTTGACTGTGTAACATAAGAAAAATGATTTTGTTTCGATGGTAAATTTACTTTAATTAATAGTTTAAACAATTTTTGAGTGCTAACTCCCACTAGAACTGTAGTATTATTTTTCGAAAATTCACAACGCTGATAATCAGAAGACATCTTTAAAACTTTTTCTAAGGCTCTCGTTGTGGAAAATAAGTTTAAGCGTATATCAGGAACATAAAGAACATTTGCTAAATGATTTTCACTCCATTTGTTGTTATTATACGAAAAAATATTAATAGCACCACTCCCCAAAGCTTCAATAATATTACCATCTCCCAATCGAATTTCCTTTGTAGTCGTAAATTCTGTGTACTGCACAAAATACTCTATTTTATTCGTCATATGATCGCTTGACCCTGAATCAACAAACCATTCAGTTTCTTTATCAATACCGCTCTCACCAAACATTACGATCCGCTCTCACTAAAATCATTTCTGGATGAGGAGGGTGGAAGACACAAGGAAAATAAACACAAACAAAGAGCGTAACAATGTGTTGCTCTCATCATGAGAGCGTAAAAATGCATTCAGTTGCTTTGCTTGTCAGCTTCTAAAGAAGAATGTTCATGTCGCTTTTTTCAGACTTTTTCAGACAATTTTACACCCAAAGAAATATTATAGTATGATTCACTAATATCAATGAGAAATGATTTCGATTTTTTGAAAGAATACTTGCCAAATTAAATACGGTGTTTTTAGGTTTTTAGCGCATTGCAATTTTTCTATATTTTTCGCTCACATATACATATTATTGGGTTAATAAGTAGACTTGAAAATATTACTAACAATTTTCCTCTGGGTTAACACACGCCTCTCATAAGTTTTATCATGTTCTCTTTGTGCCGAGAACAGTGTTGCCGTTTTTGGTTATTTCTAACCAAAATCGGTTATTTTTTTTATCAATGTGTAGATGTGTAGATTTTTTTGGTTTTGGTTATTTTTTTTTCTTATAAAAAAAGCTATTTTTTGTTTCTTTTTTTATTAATTATAATTTAAACTTGAAAAAAAATAAAACAAAAGTCTACGAATTTAATTTTGGTTATATTTTTTCTTATTTGGTGATTTTTTACACAAATGTTGGTTACAAAATTTTTTTCGTGGCAACACTGTTTCAGAAATATAAATAAAAAATTTGTGAAACAACAAACACGCACGATGAGAACAACGCATTGTTACGCTCTTGGTTTCTTTACCCTTCCCTTCTATCTCTCCCCCCGCGTCATAAAATATTTTTGAGAAATATTCCAAAATATGCCCAAATGCACATTCTTTATACTTTATTTTCTTTGCGTACTACATTCCGTACTACAATCCTTTCGGTTATTTTATCATTTTTTCACCACTGTTAATTTTGTTCATAAGTTTATTATAAGTGGTGAATTAGCTGAAACAAAAAAAGTTTAGCTAAGACAACCACTACCCAACTAATAGAACGTGTCAAATTGCAATTCACCAGGAACTGTTAACTACCAGTATTTTGTTGGAGTAACACAGCTGATGTTTGTTTATTATTTACTGTTTGTTTTATTGTCCTATTCTTGCAATTTTAGTGCAATCTTTAAATTATTAAAAAATTAAAAAGAAATAATAAAATTTTCAAGTTTTTAAACACAAATTGTGAGGATAAGCACGCGCAAATCTTTTGACCTCCAAGAGGCATCGAAACTCGCACATTCACTATGTAGAATTTTTTCTTCCAAGTTTGAATTTACACCGTATTTCCACTGTTTTGCGATGATATCTGGGGAGCACCACGAAAGCACGTACATACGATAGGTAAGTCAAAGCATATATATCTATTTATTGGTGCATTAAATATTAAATTTTAAGTTTCTATACTTTTTAAATATAAATACAGCTCCTTAATTAATATAATTTTTTCTACTTTGTATTATTCTAATACAGTTTTTAATTAATATCCCAAAATTTAAAATCGGATGATAACCACATACATAGATGTATTTAAAAAATGATGTATTGGTGCTGTAGGATGTTGTTTAATGAAATCTGTTACTTTGTCTGCCTTTCCTCTTTTTTGTGCTTGGTATTTGTTGAATTTATTTCATCGCATCAAGTAACAATTTCATTACCAAATAATAATTCGGATTCAAAGGTGATTGAATTAGGAAAGTCGTAGGATAGTTCGCTTCCTTCCACCACTCGGTTTTTTGCAAATCTTCGAAAAATCGTACACATCTAATTTCACTACTTGGTAACCACGTTTTTCCGGCTATGTTAACGTAGATGTACTGCCTGGAATCCTTCTGCAGGTAGACTGCGAGATTGATTTAGTGCTGGATCGTGATTTTCCAAAACTGTTCAAGCAAATCTTCTACTGATTTGTGGTTGTTGGAATACAAATTTTCGGCGTATTTGTCCAAAATCCAATCGGATGTTGTCAAACTCATTGTTGGATTTAAATATGGCGTGAACCACTCGCTGAGTGGATGAACTAAATTCTTTAATGAACACCTAAAAAAGATATTTTTTAAAATAAACGAATAATAACCTGTTTAATTCTTTCTTCTAGTTCAGAAGAATTTTCTGGGCGTGCAGAATTTTTTCTTTCGGCAGCAATCGGCCGAAGGCCATGATTAAGATAATCCATGAAATTTACATAATTTTTCTTACCAAACAATTAATATTTACTTACAGCACCGAAATTCAGTTGTATATTTTCTTCGTCAACGATATTCAAAAGTACTTACGGTTACAGCAGAAATCTGAGATGAAAATAAACTTCAATTATTAAGCAATCATGGTTAAGATCTTTATAAAATAGTAAAATATATCTGTTGCATTAAATAATAATAGCTTATAGTGTTTTCACACCAAAAGTTAAAACCTGATTTTAGCATTAAAACCATAATCAGATGATTTTGCGTTCACACTGCAAATTTTCTTAAATCTGGTTTTAACTTTCATACATTTATGACTGTGTAACAGCTGTTTTTGTTTAAGAAAAAAATAAAAAATATGAAAAATTAAGAAATAATATTATTAATATTATTGTTATAATATTATTATTTATTATTGTTGCAGCATTCATTATTTAAAATTTTACATTTTTATACAAGCGGCTTTCTGTATTTTTACATTTGTTTTCTTTTTATTTTATTTTTATCAGCTGTTTTCAATATTTCAGAGCTGGTAGCTCTGATTTAGTACATAAAACAAGGTTGTATTTCATTAAATCTAATTAAAACCAATTCAAAAAAGGTTTTAAGTTGGTTTTAACACAATAATTTTGTATGGTAAAAGCAGGTTTTATTTTTGATTTTAACGTTAAAACCAACTTTTGCGTTAAAACCACTCGGTGTGAAAACACTATTAAGTCGAAATTTCATGTTTCGAGATATTAAGGAATTTGTCTAAAATAAATTGTGTTTGGTAATTGCGTTTGTAAAATATAAATGCGTATAGCTTTATTAATAATGACATTTACTTACATACATAATTGGCCATAACAACTTTTCAATCAGGATTACAGCCTAGCTTCTCACACCATTTGATGTCTGGCCTGGGGCTCGAACCCGGGCTTTACGTCTAATAAGCGAACACACTACCTACTAGACTACGGCAACTTCATGATGTCAATAATGACATTAAAATACATGAAATTTAGCTGAGTGATAGATCTTGAAGAAGGGAATAAGAATATGTAATAAAATGAAAAAACGCTTATGTCAACTTAAGCCATTATAATTTATTGCCACAGATACGTACATGGACTTCTAATTGTGTTAAATTTTTGTATTCGTACCACTGTGTATACATATCTAAGTATAACAATAGATTTTTAAATTAGCATATTTTTCTTAAAATATTATTTGTATTTAATTACTTTGGACTTGTTTAAACAGTATTATATATAAATACATGAAAGATGAAACACGTCCTTTATTTGTTATATTAGAAATTTAACGTGTTCGCAACACTTCTAAGCAGTTTAAATATTTCTAACACAGTCGAATTTTTAAATATAATTTGTAAGGTGGTCTGGAAACCTCAAATTTACTCTAAGATGTGTATAATTCGAGAACATGTGCCAGAAGTGGGTTGGCTTATTGGACATAAGGTCTCGGTTCAAACCGCAGGTCAAACATCTCCAACAAAATTAAATATGAAAAAAATATTTCTCGGCGACTTCCTCTCTGCAGATTTCTGGCAAAAAACTCTGAGAGCAAATAAAATTAACATGAAAAGATTCTCAAGAATCAGTCGATATGATCAGATAAGAATATGCGCTAGACATAAATTAATCATCACAGTCCATAAAAGTCGTTAGATTTTAGAAGTTGTGTTATTTTGGGTTAGAGTTTTAATTTTTTTTAATTTCCTTTTTTTCTAAAAGATGGCACGACTTTTGTTTCTAATTGCTCCATGCTATCAAAACTTGGGTATTTATTCTCTTTCTAACTGAAAATAGTACAGTTTTATCTCTACCTTGTTTTTCTAATTTTAGAGTTCAGTTTCAATTAGTGTGTGATAAATTAAGTGAATTTTTTATTTTATTTTAATAGAATTTTTTTTTAGGGTATAAATCTGATACTAACTCTATACATTTTCAAAGCTGGTAGACCAAGAATTCTCAAAGAGACAAATTCTACGCTGACGACAAGAAATACTGTTGTAGCCCTCACTCTATTAGCGGGCAAGATTCCCATTACTTAGGACATAAGTCTTGTAGCGAAAACAATGTACACACTTGCGAACGTTTCTACTGCACTCTTGCTTGGCGTTAATTAGCCAGATTCTCTCTCTGGCGATAGCAATGAGTGCCTTTGAATCAGCACGGCAATTTTCGAAATGGGGATGCAGCAAATAAAGTGTGACAAAGTCATTTTGCTTCGGAAAATTTTGCATCATATGCAAATTTGCATAAGGCAACCTCCCACCTACCTTTAATAGTGAAAATGTTCTCTCTCCTTCAGTAAATGTATGAATGAAAGTTGTAAGTCTCTGTACGTTTGACGGTAAAACCAGTGATTTCTGTAGTTTAGAAATTTTCTCAGAAAAATTAAATTTCTGGATAAAATGGTCATTTCATTTCCGTTTCAGTAGGTATGATACTTTTATTATTCTTTCTTATTTTCTTTCAGACTATCAATGACCCTGAGTACAAAACAAGTTACTTGCAGTAACTTCTTATATGAAGAGTATCTTGATATTATATCCAGTAGACAGTTAGACGTTCCCTCTACTGCAAGAAATACATTCACCTTTCTCGTTTCCAATAACTTTTGGTTCTCTGTTAATTCAAAATGTTCATTAACAGGCCATTTGGAACTGTCGTTTAGTAGAAACGATGGTCCTTCAAACCATATTGAGTTTTCTAAATCTTTCACATCGGATCCTGTTGAAACAATGTCAGCTGGGTTCTATTTAGTAGTCACGTGGCGCCACGAAACTTGGTCTGATCACTCCTGAATCTCAGCGGCTCTATTTGATACAAAAGTCGTCAAAGAGGATGGATGCGTTTTTATCCAATGCAGTATTATTTCGGAGACTGTCTAAAAATAAACATTGTCTATTTTGAAATTTATCATACGCCTAATTCTGTTCCACAACCTTGCTAGCAGGTGTGCAGCTCACCGCTGGAGTCTGGGAAGTGATTTAGATTTGAGTGGAGCAATTTTGGACTCAGCCGTAAGTGGTCTCGAGAGGACTGTGTTTATCTCGGAGCTTCGAATGTATATGTAATACCCATAAGCTCAAATTGAAACGTCAGAAAATCCATGAATTTGAATTATCTATGTAGAGGTTGTGTAAACGAATCTTGGAATACTAGTTGAATCAAATTCCATTAAATTAGCTTCGAAGTTTTACCGTGAATAATCGAGAAAACAAAAAGCCTTTAGGTCCTAAAAGTTATATTCCAAATGCAATCTGAATAAATCCATCTTCTGAACCTAACGTATGCCCAATGCTTTCGCAAAGTCTGAATCGCTATGTATTAGTTTCTCTTTCTGTAGAGAATTCAGAAACTCAGGATAGTTTGAAAACCGCTTGGTGAGATTAAAACCCGCTGAAGTTAAAATTTAAGTCACTTGATTTCGAATCAAAATTAATTCATCATAGCTCTCAGTTCCGTAATATACGTAGAAATCACTGCGAACAACTTTCGAACCAATAGGCAGTCTCTTTGTATATGTCGCTTAAGAGAATCAGACATCCAATGGCTAAAACTGGCGCTGAAGCAGTACCATAAGTGATAGTATTCAACCGAAAACGCCTCAAATGGATTCTCTTGCCAAGGAACCAATTGAACATTTCTGTCCTTTCCACCCATTCATGACTTGACGATACAACCATAAATAGTTCATTAAGCGAAACATGTGAAGAAGTTCTACAGAAGCATCAAATATTACCCGAAGTTTGGTAGTTGTACTCTGAGGACGCAAAACACATTGATGTAGAATGAAACAGTGAGGAGTATTTAAATTTGTCCAAAAGTGACACGTGATCCGAATTGAAATACTCCTTGATAAAATCGCGATACATCTGTCTCATAGTATCATCTCTGGAAAGTCTTCGTTCCAAAGAGAGAAATCGACACTTAGCAGTTTCAAACGAAGAGCCTAACAATTTAGGATCAGACCAGTGTTGCCACCTTGTGTGTAATTACACATATTGTGTGTAATTTTTAATTGTGTGTGTAGCATGTGTGTAATTAGCTTCGTGTGTAATTTGTGTGTAACTTTACTTTTTGTCCTACCTTTTTCTTTAATCGCTAATTTTTAACTGTCAATTTATTAACACCGATTTGTTTTGTAAATTTATTGCAATTTCCAACATTAGCTTGCAAAAACAAGCACCTAAATCCTTCTATGTTGTGTGATATTTCTTCTTAAAATAGAAAAATATTTTGTTTCGTTTGTGTTTTAAATGAAAGTTAGAAATGTTATATGTATATTATTTTAAGTACGTACAGCTAGTAGGTAGTGTGTAGGCTTATTAGACGTAAGGCCCGAGTTCAAACCCCAGGTCAGACATCAAATCGAAAAATATGAAAAAATATTTTTTCGGCGTCTTCCTCTCAGTAGATTTCTGGAAAAAACTCTGAGGGTTAATAAAATTGCCATGAAGGGCTTCTCAAAAATCTGTCGTTCGGAGTCGACTTTAAACTGTATGTCCCGCCACTCACGCACACAACATAAGTGGTGTGAGAAGCTAGTTCGAAATCCTGACTGAAGGGTTGTAATGAACAATTATGTTTGTATGTATGCAATATTTACAAAAACAGAATTTTGTGTGTAATTTTTTTTCATATGTGTAATTTCGATGCCAGTTGTGTGTAAGTCATAAAGCTGTTGGTGGTAACACTGGATCAGACTTAAAAGGTAAAGAAACCTCAAATCTTCCCGATGCAAGACGTCCTACTACGTACACATCAAATCAAAGAAAGGACCTGGGCCAATTAACAAATCAAATCTTTGCAGCTTATAGAAGCAAAAATCAGCTAATTTCACGTTTGAAAGAATTCTGAAACTACCCATGTTGATCCTACGATCAAGTTGCAAATTTGTGATTGACTTCAATACCTAAAACTTAGAAGTAAATTGTGTAGAGTTGACATCACAGAATACACACAGAATCGAAACGAGATTTTGACAGTTAACCTAGCATTGCGAAAGGGACAGAAAATATTACCAAAAAGTATTTCTGTCCCTCTCTGATTGTAACTCTATTTTTTTATTTATGTTTTTTTTAGTTTTCGGGGTGGGTTTTTATATTGGCGAGAGTTAATAAAAATGTAATTTTTGTCTAAAACTATTAATAAATAATAAAAACAACTAATAACATTAATAATTTTTAACTTTTTCTCTCAAGAAATTAAAAAATATTGGCAACTTTCCACAAGAAAACTTTTTATGAGCCGTACGTCTTATTTTGATCTTGTAATATTTAGCTTCTTAATTACCTCTTGCACAAGAAACTATATTCATTATGACCTAAAATCACCCACATTTCGATTAATATTTAAGAATCTTTAAAATTTTCATTGAAGAAATTAAAAAATATTCCAAATTTTCCCTTTTTTAACACAAAATAAATGTTTATTTACATTTAGTTTTTCTACTTGAACATCCAGTTTTCACTCTGTATATCTGTTGCTTCTAACACATTTGATTCGCAAAACATTATAATATTTTTTTTCTCCCTCTAATATTCAGGTTAAGCTACTGCTTTGAGCGCTTTTTAAACGCCAAAAGTTTCGATTCTGTGTGTATTCTGTGGTTGACACTTTATGTAACAGTCAAGTTGACACGATATTTGGATAATGAATTTGTTTCGCCAATGCCATTTAAAATCCTTATTTTTTCAAACGTATTAGTTGCGCCATTTCCAGAACCGGAATGTAACAGAGCTCTGGGTGGTATAAGTTGGCTTACATTTTTACTCATACCACAGCCGTCGCCAACTTACGCGATCATCTGACGCCGAAGAAGCGTGAGAAGTCGACGTCTGCTCAGTTTACTGATGCGTTATTAGAACTTGTATTATATCAGTGAAATAATGAGTTATGTGAACCATTACATATCCGACACTTATGGTGTTTTCTTTTCTACCAAAAAATTTGCACTTTATTAAAAAAAATGCAATTTTGTGTTTGTTTCTTAAAAATGTTTCTCCCTTTAAAAGGGTGGTATGTTTTATTCTAAATAATTCGCACTTGAAAATGGTGGAGGGCATTGCATTTTTCACCCTGTATAAATCGAGAGTGCTGATAATGCCCTGTGAAGCAAATGACTTTTGTTTGTTTATAGGGCTGCCAGATGAAATTTAAAAAAAGTCGCCTAGTATTGTTATCCAATTTTGAAGTTAATTTTTTCATGGTTTTGTGGGGTAACCTTAAGGGAACATTACATTATTAAAGCTACATGGTCAGTAATATAAAAAATTGCATTCAGTGTTAGAACTGTGTTAAAAAAATTTTATTTGGTTATAAAAAAAAAGCTCTAAAAAAATTATATCGCAAAAATTAGCGATCTGGCAACACCTTTTTTATGTTTACATATTTTATTGAAAATAAATCAAAAAATTAAACATATTTTTAAGGGCACGGGGCATACCCTTTTTCATATTTGTGTTATGTTCATCTCAAATAAAAATTACATTATAACAGGGTTGGTCAGCAATTTTTTTAATGCACCTTGTAAGAGGGTGACATTTTCTTTGTAGAAAAGAAAACACCATTAGAAGATGGACACCTTGCAACTGTGTGTCCCTTTATCAAACAGTTAATACGTGCTGGCATGGAATATATGTCAAATCATTTGACTATAGGGTCAGTAGTAAAAGAAGGGCAACTGTTGATCACATGCTGCGTCAACTTGCAAAATAGGCATTTTATTATTTATTTTCAATTTGGTATAATTTAATGACGTTTTACTGATTCTGAAATTGAAATATTCATTCTTAGGTTTGTTAACCCTTGGCCTTGAACTAAGTCGCCGTAGTCCAGGTAGGTAGTGTGTTCGCTTATTAGACGTAAAAGCCCGGGTTCGAGCCCCAGGCCAGACATCAAAACGAAATATGGAAAAAAAATATTTCCTCGGCGACTTCTACTCAGCAGATTTCTGGCAAAAACTCTGACAGTAAATAAAATTGCCATGAAAAAGTTTCTCATAATCTGTCGTTCGGAGTCGACTTTAAACTGTAGGTCCCGACACTCAAGTATAAAATTATGGCGCACAACATGAGTGGTGTGAGAAGCTAGGCCGTAATCCTGACTGAAGGGTTGTAATGGCCAATTATGTATGTATTATATATGTTGAACTAAAAGACTCGTCAGAGGAAATATGCTGGTAACGTCTATTCAAGGCGGCTTCACAGCCGAGCTTTTCGAGGAGCTTTTCGAAGTCCAGTTGTTCTTCCTAAATGTATTAACATTGCATTAGTTATTTTCTTGTCATCACCAATTGATAACAACGTGTCATAAATGGCAGAAGCAGTATAAATCATGCTACGCAAAGCAACATCCTAAGGCTTGGTAATTTCGGGCAAATCAAAAAGTTTTGCAATATTATCGAAAAAGATCAAGCATTCGTTATCATAAATTTTTTTCAAGCTTTCTACTGCTTTGGGGTAATTCTCTTCAGAGATCTGAAAGGCTTTCACTGTACCCAAGGCCGATTAGGGCAAGCATGAGATCAGATGGTTGAATTTTTTCAATATCCGTTAACGTCGGATCATTGTGGACCAGGTTTTCTAATAAGGTCGTGAAGTTCTTATAATCAGAATATTTTCCATTAAATTTAGGGAGCTTCATATTTGGGAGCCTTGAAAGGTGCGCTTGAAAGCTGAATGAAGTTTCAGGCACATTCAATTGCCTATTCTTGACCAACAGACTCATAAATAAACTCTTCGTGGTCACACAGAGATCTTCAAGCTCGGCTCTATCATCATTATCGGGTTCCAAATTATCCACTTCTGATTGGAGCTTCATTTCTTGGTCAATATATGTTTTTAAAATATCTAATCGACGTTCGAGCTCCAAAGGATTAAATAGGGTAGATAGGAAATAGTCCTATCTACAATGCATTGTCGACTTCTGTCGATATTCTTAATGACCCTACTAGTCATTATGATTTTATTATGCTTATTCAAAAATTCCTCAAAGCAAGAATTTAAAATTGAAAAAGTAATTTATTAGTTGAACTACATATATTTAAAGTTATTAGTATTCACTTGTTTTGGATAAGAGAATTTAATCGATATTCTTCTGACAAACAATATGTGAAATTTCCGCTTCCAATATAGCCACTTCTTTATAAGAACGCTAATTGAGTCAAGAATAATTTACTTGATCTCAGAAAATAAAAACAAAAACGCTTTACACACAGCCTTGGTTAAAATATGTGATTTACCGAGTAAAATCGCTTAATAGTCGATGTTTTATAATAAAACAATGTTAAATTTCAATATTTACAAGGATTAAGTGACCATGTAAACCCTTTAGCAATTTCGTTTCTAAATGATAGTGATGAAGTATGTAAGTTGAAAAGATATCATGTTCTTGATTTACCCTTTAGAAACCAATGAAAGATGTATTAATGATAAAATATTGTTCTACTAACAAACTACTTTGATCTCAGTTTAGTTTTTATGATGTCGATCTCGATAAAAATCAATAATTTAAGTTAATTATATTATATTTTTACCAAATTTGCTTAATATTGTAAAATAGATTGCAAATAAAGAAAAAAAATTTCAATGTGAACATATGTAAATTATATACAAGCAGTATACGAAAGCGTGGAACTTGATTCTGATCGAAACAAATACATAAGTTACTGTATTCTTAATTCGAATACATAAAAAAAAAGAATTTTTAGTATCTTCTTTTTATTTCTTTATTTATTTATATTTTAGAGTTTATTAACAAAAACTAAACTAAACTTAATAAACTGAATTAACTTATATACTAATTAAGGATTGCAATACCAAAAGTGGCGTGATCCAGTTAATCGGAAATTCGGCTGCTTGGGCTGCAATGCCAATAGTGACATGATCCAATTCTTGGAACTCCGTCTGCTTCTGTTCTAAGTGCATTTCTAACATTTAACATAATTTGGCTACACGTGCCGGAAGTTGTCGGTGCTAACAGAATGTTGTTTACTGGAAAGAATGGTTTTTCTGCACTTTTGCTTTTGTGGGAAAAAGTGCATTATAATTTGGCTACACGTGCCGGTACTTATTGGTGTTAACAGAATGTTGTTTACTGGAAGGAATGATTATTCTGCACATTTTTTGTGGGAAAAAGTGCATTTTGTTTTTAATTATAATTTAATAGGGTATGAACCTATGTGGTGGTTAACTCCTCCCTTCTTAAATCGATTGTCCTCAAGCGTATTATGGATATGATAGGTTGGAGAAGCTAATGTAGGTTGGTTGTTTTGTATAAAAATTGTTTTGGGTAGGTGGTGAAATTGTAATTGGTTGTTCTGTTGTGATTTTTATTTGATTTTTCCTCCAAGTTAGGTAGATGATCAATACGATACAAATTAGGATTGTGATAGCGCTAATTGATACTGTCCAGATGTTACTGTAAGAGTGTTGAGGTTGCTAATTTCCTGGAATTTTTGATGTGCAGTTCATTTAGTGATTCTAAAGATGGTATGTTTATATGAAGTTTGGTTAATGGATTTGGCTGGAGAACAGCTGGTATAGGTTCTAAAGGAATGCTCTCGTAGTTACTGTAGATTTTTCCGTTAACTTTGATTGTGGAATTGTAGAAATTAATTAGATGAGTTCCATTCACATTTCAGGTTTTCGAGTTGATCTCAACGCTTCCATTGAAGTTATTTAATAGGAGCACACTTGGTTTTACTTCATTTACTTTGGGTATATGGTGTCCGTTTATGGTAATGCATGTGGAGTTAAGCCCGTATATAATTCTATTAATGCAAACCTCATTTCTTAAGTCTATGATTTGGTTATTAATACAAATATTAATTCTATTATAATCTTTTCATTGTTTTTCAATTCCATATATTTTATTTTTACTTTTTAATATTTCAGTGAAATTTATCTTAATTACAACATTTTCTTTGCTTATAATAGGTTTTAGCATTCTTTTGTGGAAAGTTTCTTGTGATGTCAGCGGAATTTTGATCATATAGATAATTGTCATTTCATTAATTAATACATTTATATTTGATATTTCTAATGCTTCTTCTGCATTATTGAATGGCATTTTTCCTTGACTTAATTTTTGTATAGCTAATTTGATTTCTTCTTCATTAAGTAGCATTGAATTCCCAATTTTATTTTTTGCCCATTGTATGGCGTATCTAATGTTATGTTAATGTTCTTTTATCAATCTAACCTTATTTTGTATATTTATAATTATTTCTTTTATATCATCATGCTCTTTATTTATACTATTTGAGATTTTTTAGTTATTAAAGTTAAGTTATTTATTCATTCATTAAATAGTTTATTAATGACTACCAAATCTTCATGATCCGGTGATCCTGCAATATACTTAAATAGCGTTCCAAAAGCATTTATTGATTTTTTTTAGTCGGAGGTGTTTGGAGGATTTTAGTGTCTGCAGTATGTCCATAGTCTGTTCAGTCTCTTGTTTCAGAATAGGGAAGAGAATATTATTCTTCGGAATATGTATATTTATGTAGTTGTAGGTGTCTGTCAAAAGGTGTCTGCAAAGTTGGATGCGTCTGTTACCAATTCAAAATCCTTCTGATAATCTGGATAAGCGAGGACAATGTCTTCGGAAATAAGTGAATTCTTAATTTTCCTGAAGGATTCTACGGCCTCTTTACTTAACACGATTTTCGTATTTGCGGATTTGTTTTTGGAGATTCTTCCTCCCTCCCCTCGTAAAAGGGATGTCAGGGGTTTCGCGAATTTTGCGTAATCTTTAATAAATTATATATAATAACCTGACATGCCAAGAAAACTACGGAGTTTTCTTAAGGTCTTTGGTTCTGGGAAATTTGCAATGGCCTCTACTTTTGCAGGGCTAGTATTAATACCGTTAGCAGATATTACGTAACCTAAAAATTCTACACTTTCTTCAAAAAATTTACACTTTTCTAACTGGACTTTCATATTGGCATCCATTAGGGTTTTAAATATATGCTGAATATGAGAAAATGTTCCTCTTCTAGCGTTCCAAAAGCATTTATTGATTTTTTTTAGTCGGAGGTGTTTGGAGGATTTTAGTGTCTGCAGTATGTCCATAGTCTGTTCAGTCTCTTGTTTCAGAATAGGGAAGAGAATATTATTCTTCGGAATATGTATATTTATGTAGTTGTAGGTGTCTGTCAAAAGGTGTCTGCAAAGTTGGATGCGTCTGTTACCAATTCAAAATCCTTCTGATAATCTGGATAAGCGAGGACAATGTCTTCGGAAATAAGTGAATTCTTAATTTTCCTGAAGGATTCTACGGCCTCTTTACTTAACACAATTTTCGTATTTGCGGATTTGTTTTTGGAGATTCTTCCTCCCTCCCCTCGTAAAAGGGATGTCAGGGGTTTCGCGAATTTTGCGTAATCTTTAATAAATCATATATAATAACCTGACATGCCAAGAAAACTACGGAGTTTTCTTAAGGTCTTTGGTTCTGGGAAATTTGCAATGGCCTCTACTTTTGCAGGACTAGTATTAATACCGTTAGCAGATATTACGTAACCTAAAAATTCTACACTTTCTTCAAAAAATTTACACTTTTCTAACTGGACTTTCATATTGGCATCCATTAGGGTTTTAAATATATGCTGAATATGAGAAAATGTTCCTCTTCTGTTCTGCTAAATATAATTATATCGTCTATATAGACGTAACAGCATTTTCCAATATGTTTTCTTAATATATCGTCAAGAGCACGTTGGAAAATAGAAGGTGCGTTTTTCAGGCCAAATGGTAACCGTGTAAATTCGTATTTACCATTATTAATGTAGAAGGCGGTCTCCTCTATGTCAGATTCCTTGAGTGCAATCTGGTGGAAACCACTTTTCAAATCCAGCACAGAAAAACACTTACTATTCTCAAATTGAGATATTACTTCAGATATTTCTCGAATAGGATATTTGTCCGCAGCCGTTACAGCATTTAATTTTCTGTAGTCTATTATGCATTTGCCTTTTTGGGCTCGATCCACACAGGTGAATTGTATGGGGACCTATGTTGGTCGTATGATTCCATCGTTTATGACTTTTGTTTCTCTACTTCGGATCTCAAGGATGCGGGATAAGGATGATTTAGTATACACTCGAGTGCTTGATGTGGTTCTAATTTCGCCCACAACTCTTGTGGTTTTTTTTTCATTAGGTTCCGTGAACAATGTAGGAAATTTTTTTGTAATAGCGTTCATATTCACTTTTTGTTGGGGGGATACCTTATTTATATTTAAATTATTTACCGTTGCGGAAGATAGTTGCTTAATACCTATTTCTTCCCATTTCCCAATATTATATAGTTGTCACCTGTATGAACTACGAGTTTTAATTCCCTAAGGGTATCATTCCCCAAGATGCCATCAAAAGTTTTGAGAGAATTAATGAAATAGAATTTTATTTCGTCCTCTAAATTAAAAAGTTTTACTAAAGTATATTGTGTAATTTTAATATCCCCTACTACTGATTTAGCATAAAATGGTGCTTTATTTTGTATCCTTTTCCTCGCCAATGCGGTTGTAAGTAATTTTTGCTGGACCCTGTGTCGACAAGAAACTTAAGAATTTCTCCGCTCTTCATCCTTACTTCAAAGTAGTGCAACGAAGAGCTTATTAAACTAAAAAATTAATTTCGGTAGGTTCTAAATAATTTTTGTTATTATCTGCTTGGAAATTTTCATTTGAAGAATTAAATTTTCTATTATATTCCGTATTAATATGGAAAGTTCTTTGTGCCTTCCTTTGTTGGTTAATAGCTGAAGGTGGCCTTTTACCATGTAGATTATTTTGATAGGGCCTATGTGTCGCGAGGGCATGTTCTGGTCTACTTCCATTGGCTCAGGATTCTAACGCCATATCTTTAGTATTCGGAGTTGTAAATGTTCACTGCTCAAAACAGCCCGAAGAACTATTGATTTACTTGCATTAACTCTTGCTAAATGTTTAATTTTAGAGGTAGAATAGGCTGAATTTGAGGCAATTCGAAGAATTTTTCGCTTGTCCTGTGGTGTAAGTACCTCCTTTGTAATTTTTATTACATGTTTCACGATGTCTTATGTAATTCATTACCACACTATGACTTCGTCCGATTTTTCTAACGGTTTCGAGATAAAAATAATTCTCAGAATGGTAAACATCAATTTTTACCATTTCCGACGAATTTAAAGAACTTTTTCTTCCCATATTGATTTAGCTAACTGCAGTCACGAACTGTAATTTTAATTTTATTTGGTTTTTATAAAGCTTTGTTACAACTACATGCTGATTTAAGTTAAAAATGCAAGTGGTTCTATTATAATATAATAAATGTTAAATTACCGTTATAATTAATTTTTATACTATTTGTATAATACTATTTGTAATATACTATTTGTAATATAATAAATGTTAAATTACCGTTATAATTAATTTTTATACTATTTGTTGTGTTTTAATTATCGTTTACAGTATCAACTATTTTTCTGCAAAACTAAATTTTTTTATTATATCAGCTTATGCAATTTCTACAGCTTTTTTACTTTAAAATGTGTTGGTTCTATCCTGATGAACCGCAGTGTATAATATAAAGTTTCAAACATTTTTAAATGTAAAATATATTATTGTGTTAATTTTTTGTTTAATTTCAAAAAAAAAAACACAAATATATTTTAAACTTTTTACCTAGACTTTGATGTACTCCCCTTATTTTTCACCGACCGGCATGAAAAGTTTCTCAAAAATCTGTCGTTCGCCACTGAAGTACAAAATTAAGGCACAAATGGCTGCCTCGGCTGGCCATGCAGTAGCCTACACGAGTAGCCTACAGAATATGCCGATTTTGGCAAAAAAAAATCATCTTTTCAGATGATGCTCATTTTGATCTTGGCGGGTAAAACCCGCACGCATACATTGAAAAGCCGACGCACCCAAAACGAAAAAGTTATTTGGCGGACCCTTTATAAAAATTCAGAGGAAAATAACGTTTTAAATGTATTTCATATAAACGCATTTGAAATCGGTGCCGATGGTCAATACAAACAAGAAATTGAAGATTTAATTCAACAATATAATCCATCGCCAGTAGCCAAAGAGTATCCAGTAGAGATGAAAATAATTCCGTACGGAGAAATTAGACTTTTTTGTCAATCTCCAACAAGATTACAGTTTCCTGAAGAACAAGAAGTAAACAAGCAAGTGCTGGAGTGGTTACAAAAAGGAATTATACGTAAGTCATGTTCAGATATCGCAAGCAGAGTGGGTGCAGTAAAAAAGAAAACTGGAGATTACAGAGTGTGTCGATTTTAGACTGCTGAATAATATAGTGTTAAAAGATGGTTTTCCAGTACCTGTTACAGAAGACGTATTACAAAAACTACAAAAGGCTAAGTTCTTCTGTGTAATGGATTTGGAAAATGGGTTTTTTCATGTACTCATCGAAGAAGCAAGCAAAAAGTATACAGCGTTCGTTACTAAACAGGGGCTATACGCATTCAACCGTGGGTTTTGCAATTCACTAATAACTGCAGACGTTATGGAACTATATATGGATGATATAGTCATTTACAGCGAAACCGAAGAAAGTAACATGAGTAAGTTGAAATGAAAGTAGCACAGCAATATGGTTTAAATATCAAATGGTCAAAATGTTAGTTTATGAAAACCAAGATTGATTTCCTTGGGCATACGATTGAAGGCGGCAAAATTTGGTCGGGAAAAGAAAAAAACTTAGGCTGTTGCTAACTTTCCAGAACCAAAAAATATCAAAGACGTTCAATCATTTTTAGAATTGACCGGATATTTTAGAAAATTTATACAAAACTATGCCTACATAGCAAAGCCATAGTCAAATCTGCTGAAGAAAGATATGGTTTTCAAAATTGGAGCAGAATTTCGCTTACTAATGAACCCGTTTTAAGAATTTTCTGTCGAGAAGCAGAAATTTAATTGCACACAGATGCACCAAAAGAAGGATTTGGCGCAACTTTACTTCAGAAATTTGATGGCCAGCTGCATCCTGTTTTCTTCTACAGTAAAAAAGCGTCAGCGCAAGAAAGGCGACCACACAGTTATATCCTGGAGGTGAAGGCTGCGTATATAGCATTTAAAAATTTAGGCATTATATTTCGGGCATTCACTTTACGCTAGTGACAGATTGCTCTGCCTTTAAACAAACAATCTCTAAAAAAGATGTTCCACGAGATGTTGCCCAGTGGATATTATATTTCCAAGATTTTGACTACACAGAAGCGGAAACCGAATGAAGCATTTTAACTCATAAAGCCGTTACCCAACAGGTGTAATGGTGATTTCTTCAGATGTTGCAACAACATGAAGACGCGTACATCAAGACTATTATACAAGCGTTGAGTTTTGGGCCTTATGGGAGTTTTAAGTTGAAAGGTCGTTTAGTATACAAAAAATTAACTGTAATGATCTACTACTTGTACCGAAACTGATGGAAGTAGAAATAATTAAAAATGCTCACGAGAATGGTCATTACGCGACTCAAAAAATGATGCATGCGATACAACAGCAATATTACATACCGCACTTGGAAAAAAGGTTCAACAGGTTATCAATAATTGCGTGAAATGTATCATCTATAACAAAAAGACTGGCAAGACGGAAGGCTTTTTGAGTTGTATCGACAAGGGTGATGTGCCGTTGGAGACAATTCATATTGATCACCTTGGACCTATGGACGCTACATCTAAACTGTACAAATACATATTGGCTATCGTGGAAGGGTTTTCAAAATTCGTATGGTTGTTCCCAACAAAAACAACGAACGCTGAAGAAGCTATCAGATGTTTGAAGGTGTGGTCAGATATGTTTGGGTTTCCAGCAAGAATTATAAGTGATAAAGCCTCGGCCTTTACGTCACAATACTTTGGAGACTTTTGCAAGCGCAACGGTGTTGAATATGTCCTCACAACAACAGGCGTTGCACGTGGCAATGGACAAATTGAGCGTGTGAACTGTGTCATAGTATCAATCATCTCAAAACTTTCACACCACGATCCAACTAAATGGTACAAAGTTGTTGGTGATGTACAGAAGGCCATCAATATTTGTATGCATAATTCCACTAAAACTACACCTTTTAAAATATTAGTAGGAGTCAAGATGAGAACGGGCAAAACAACAACATATTACAAGTGTTACAAGAGGAGATGATTGAAAAATTTGATGATGGCCGACTACAACTGCGGACTGAAGGTAAAATGCAAATCCAGAAAGCGCAAGTTGAATACAAACGTAACTTTGACGAAAGTCGTAAAGAAGACAACTGCTACCAGGTAGTGGCTGTAAAGAGAACTCAATTTGTATCTGGCAGAAAACTTGCAAGTGAGTTTCTGGGGCCATATAAAGTAGACCAAGTCATGAGAAACAACCGGTATGATGTCGTTAAGGCAGTCAACTTTGAAGGACCAAACAAAACATCTGCAAGTTCAGACTTCATGAAGCCGTGGACGAATGACGGATCCGTTGAGTACCTATTATCATCTGGTACAGATGAATAACAGGATGGCCGGGTGTAAAGGGTACATTGTTAATTGTGTTAGTAAAGTGGTCATCGTGTAAGTACTAAAATTGAAGGTCAATGTAGAAAAACAAGCGAGTTTAACAAGTAGTCAATCAGTAAAAGTATGTACTAAGCTAAAGTTGTATACCAGAGATTTTTAAAAGTTGTAATTTTCTTGTTTTTGTATTTTTTTGGTATATTTTTGTTTTTATTGTTATAGGAGTTGCGCTGGTTCTTTTTTTTTTGTAAATTCAAGTTCTATAAAATTTTTTGTAATTTTTTTTTTCTATTTTAAATAAAATGCTTTCGGTTTTGTCTTTTTTGTCTAAATTCAATTTATGTCTTTATCAAATATCTCAAATCCCTTTTTTCAGCCACGACTTGACCGACTTCTGTATTAATTGCTCCATCTCGACGCATAGCGGAATAAATATCACTGCCAATTTCAATCATAGTATTGGAACGAGGGTCTATATCAGCCAATGTGTTAGGATTAAAATCTTCTGTTGGGTCAGCTGAGATGGGTCCAGAATATGGCTTCTTTGGAAGTTGATCTGTTACAAGGGCTGTTACTTTGATCGACCATTTGTTGTTGTCATTGTAGGATCGCATCTCAAAGACAGCAAAGTCATGCGCATACATCATGATGGTTTTAACCTCGTATTTATTGACGAAAGATTTTGATATTCTGGATGCTGATCCAAGTAGTAAGATGGCGGTTGGAATGAAAACCAAGTTCCATTTGAAAAGGGGTGTTTCTGGGCCTGCTCGTCTTGATGGTTGTGGGTCGGCTCGTCTTGATGATTGTGTGTCTTTTAACTGCATTGCATAATGTAGCAATGTGATGCGGCTTCTCTTGCAGATATGACACCCTTTTTCATTTCTGCACTCTTCAGTTTTGTGGAATCGTGCAAGACAGCACAAACAATACTTTTTGACGATCATGAGTTCGTATCGTTCAGTTGGGTTGTAGCTCAAGAACTTTCTACAAGTGCGAACGGGGTGGTCTTTGAGGCAAATTCCGCATTAAAAAGTGCTAATGTTTGGGTCTTTGTGATTGTTGGGATGCCATACCTGTAAGTATTAAGTTAGAACAATATTAGTGTATGTAAATGGTTAGGGACTATATTAATTTGCAAACAAACCACAATTTTTGTAATTGGCCTGGTGATGACTCCATTTTTGGCTTGATGTCTACAACTCTACAGTTCTGGTCAGGTCCAAGATAGGATTTGATGATTCGTCCCATTTGCCATTCATTAGGCGGTGAATACTGAGTTTTCTGATTGTATTCGAACATAAAGGGTGGCTGAATTTCCGTGAATTTCCACATTACAACTCAGGCTAAATTGGATCCAACGGGGAATTTTCAATATATTTATTGCGGGGCAATTTTCTATGAATTTTTGCCACTGCAGATAAGTCAAGGGTTTTAGTATGTCATCCCAGTCGACTTTATCTAACCACGTCTGTTGCATAATTAGTTTTGCTTCAACTATTATTGGGGCTATTTATCCACAAGGATCAAAGAATATGGCAATTGTAGATAAACCTTCCCTTTTTAATTCGACATCTGGTGCAGTCAATGTAAATGGGTCTGAAGAAATGTTCCATTTGATTAAAAGAGTTTTAGTTCCAGTATTTTCTGACAAATTTAACCAATCGTGATGTAGTAGGGTTTCATTTGATTGGTTTTGTATAACTCGTGGGTCATATGATGTGCATTTCATCAGATCAAATCCCGCGGAGTTTAAAACTGTTGTAAGTTCTTTTCTTGATTCGATGGTGTCGATTAATGTGTGACCACCTGCTAAAATATCATTCACGTACATGTTTCGTTGTAGAGTTTTTGATGCGAGAGGTGAGTTGATTTCACATCTTCAGCTAGTTGAAGTAGGGTTCTAATGGCCAGAAACGGGGCGCAGTTGACTCCAAAAGTCACTTTCAGGAGTTCGTAATCTTCAATCTGTTTGCCGAAATAATATTCTTTGATATTTGGTTTGAGTCGGGCCAATTAGTATCTGTCGATACATTTTTGAGATATCTGCATTGTACACAAAACGGAAGAATCTCCACTTTAGTATCAGAAGCACTAAGTCCTGTTGAAGTATGGGTCCTGGATATAATATGTCATTCAGACTCTTTTTGTTTGAAGATGGGCTCGAAGCGTTGAAAACTACTCTAAGTTTCGTTGTCAGCCTTTCGGGTTTTATTACTACATGATGCGTCAGGTAATAATTTGGGTTTGTGTTGATTTCCAGGGGAGAAACTTTCCTCATATGTCCTAACTCGACGTACTCAACAATTATTTGGTCGTGTTGTTTTTTGCCATCGCTATGTTTCTCGAAGTTCCTATTTCTTCGCTATTTTTAAAGGGTAGGGTAAATATACCTTCCTGTGTCGTTTCTTTGTGTAGTCGACATGAAGTTGTTCTCGAAAAATGTGTCCTCATTTGACCTCAAAACCTGTTTTGGGGTCTCCTCCACCTCCCAAAAGCGTGTGAGGATTCGGTCATGGAATTCAGGTTCTATAAAATTTTTTTAATTTTTTTTTTCTATTTTAAATAAAATGCTTTCGGTTTTGTCTGTTTTGTCTAAATTCAATTCATGTCTTTATTATATGGTTTTCGTTCACAATCTCTATTTAAATTCAGAATTAAAGAAATCATATTTGATCTAACCCGATTCACTGCCGAAACAAAAGTGAATCATAAGCAAAGAACTTTAATGCTAGTTAGCAATGTTAATGTACAAATTTAATGAATACAAGACAAAAGTAAAGAAAGTAAATACAGTAAAGCCTCCTATAACGCGGTACTCTCAGAACGCTGTTTCCATACAATGCGGGGCTGAAATTGTGACAGCCCTCCTATAACGCGGTACTTTCAAAGCGCGGTTTCCATATACCGCGGAGCCCTCCCATAACGCGGTACTCTTACTGCGCGGTTTCCGTTCATTAACATCCCATACGTTCCTTGCAGTCTTTTAGTTTAGTTTTTATTTCATTTTTTTATTATTCCTTATATGAACTCAAGAATTCAATAAAAATAATTTATAATTTATCTTGCCGTTTGAATTTCCTGGTCTTCATATAACGCGGTACGAATGATGGGATTTGTACTAACTCTGAGTTTCTTATAGCGTGGTTTCCATACAACGCGGTACGCACTCACCGCGTTATAGGAGGGTTGACTGTATATAAAAAAGAACCGTTAATATATTAAAGGGTGTTCCCTTAAATAACGTTGAACAGTTATATTTTTCTGTATGTTTATTTGATATTATTATATTTGTGTTTTATTTATTTCACAACACTGTATTTTCATATGTTTTGTTTATTTTATTGTTTAATTTATATATGTATATTGTTATGTTGTTTTGTGTGCACTTTTTTTTAACAATTTTAATATAAATCTAAAACAACTTATAAAATTTAATCATTTCCGCACAATTTCACTTGAATTAATTTGACAGGCGCGCGGAATTTGTTCTTTTTTTAAGATAAATTTCAAAGTTATTATTTCATGTACTTTTCGAGGGTCCCCGCTCAGGCGCTAAAATGTTTCTCATTAATAGTTTTTAAGGATACTGTTTGTGATTTGTCTGTTTGCTGGTTCGTTTTTTTCTTTTTATTTTAAATAAAATGCCTTTTGTTGTTGTAATTTTAATTTGTTTAATTTATTAAATTCAATGTTTAGTTCTTGTCTTTTTATGTGTTGTTTTTTGTTCACAAATTTATTTTGTTTTTAGTTCACAATTTATTTCTTTTGCTTATTTAAAAAAAAAGGGTTCACAATATTTATTTCAATTTAATTTATATATGTTTTATTCACAATGTTTAATGTTTGACTGTCGAAACTAGAGTGTCTGTATACAGAAAAATTTAAATGCTTGTTAGCAATATAAAATATAAAAGCAAAGGAGAATTCAAAATAAAACAAAGGAAGTATGAGATAAAAAAAGACAGTTATTACAGTGTGTTCCTTTAACCTTGAACATTCCGGCCCCCATGACTTGGTGAAATTTACCACAGGTTTTGAATGGGTCCTGAAAATAAATATCCCAAGGCACTCTTTTCCGCTACAACTTGACCGACTTCTGTATCAATGGCTCCATCTCGACGTATAGCAGAATAAATATCGCTGCCAATTTCAATCTGCACTATAGTGTTGGAACGAGGGTCTATATCAGCCAATGTGTTAGGATTAAAATCTTCTGTTGGGTCAGCTGAGATGGGTCCAGAATATGGCTTCTTTGGAAGTTGATCTGTTACAAGGGCTGTTACTTTGATCGACCATTTGTTGTTGTCATTGTAGGATCGCATCTCAAAGACAGCAAAGTCATGGGCATACCTCATGATGGTTTTAACCTTGTATTTATCAGCGAATGATCTTGATATTCTGGACGTTGTTAAAGACCGATTAATGATGACCCGTGTGCTGATCCAGGTAGTAAGGCTATCGGTGTGAACCTTAACGGAGGCGGTTGGAATGAAAACCAAGTTCCAGTCGAAATAAGGTGTGTCTGGATCTGCTCGTCTCAAATGCTGTGGGTCGGTTCGTCTTGATGGCTGCGCGTCGGCGCGTCTTGATGGCTGTGGGTCGGCTCGTCTTGATGGTTGTGGGTCTTTTAACTGCATTGCATCATGTAGCAATGTGTTGTGACTTCTCTTGCAGATATGGCACCCATTTTGATTTCGGCACTCTTCAGTCTTATGGGATCTTGCAAAACAGTTCAAACAATACTGTTTGACAACCATGAGATCGTATCGTTCGGTTGGGTTGTAACTCAAGAACTTTTTACAAGTGCGAATGGGGTGATCCTTGAGGCAAACTCCACATGAAAATTTCCAGTGTTCGGGTCTTGGTGTTTGTTGGGATACCATACCTGTAAGTATAAAATTAGAACAATGTTAGTGTATGTAAATGATTAGGGGTTATACTAATTTGCAAACAAAACCACAATTTTTGTAATTGGTCTGGTGATGACTCCATTTTTAGTTTTGATGTCAACAACTCTACAATTCTGGTCAGGTCCAAGATAGATTTTGATGATTCGGCCCATTTGCCATTCATTAGGCGGCAAGTTGTTGTTTTTGACGACTACCAGATCGTTGATTTTAACGTTGTCCCTCTGAAGCTTCCATTTGTGTCTGCGATGAAGTTCAACTAAATATTCGGACTTCCATCTTTGGCAAAATGAGTGGTAGATGATCTTTAGACGTTTCCAGCGGTTGATGAGACTCAGATTTTCGCTGCTTATATCTGGTACAGCTGGGGTCAATAATGCACTACCAATAAGGAAGTGTCCAGGGGTCAATGGATTAAGGTCATTTGGGTCATCGCTAGCAGGACTTAAGGGTCTAGAGTTTAGGCACGATTCTATGCGAGCAAGAATTGTTGATAGCTCTTCAAATGTGAATTTCATGTTCGGTATCATCTTTTTGAGGTGCGTTTTGAATGATTTTACACCGGCTTCCCAAAGGCCGCCCATATGTGGGGCTCCAGGGGGAATAAACTTCCAGTTAAGGTTTTGATGACTAAAATGATGGGTCACTTGATTTTGAAGAGTTTTTATAAATTCTAGACGGTCTTTTCTTAGTAGTTCTGCTGCTCCGACGAAATTTCTTCCATTGTCTGAGTAAATGAGTGCGGGACAACCACGTCTTCCTATGAAGCGGTAAAATGCGGCTAGGAACGATTGGGTCGATAAATCACTTGCTGCTTCAAGATGTATAGCCTTTGTGGCGAAACATACAAATATGCATATGTACCCTTTCGTGATGAGACACGCTCGGCCTGTGAAATTTTTGATGTCAAAGGGTCCTGCGTAATCTAATCCCGTTGTAGCAAAGGGTCTTGATAATGTTGTACGTTCTGGTGGTAATGAAGCCATGATTTGATTTTGTGTGTGTTTTTTGTGCAAAACACAAGTTTTACAATTGTGAATTACGCTTTTGACCAAGGGTTTCAATCTGAATATCCAATATTCTGTGCGTAAGACTCGAGTCATTAGTTGATTTTGTCCGTGAAGGGTAATTTTATGTGTAAATTCCACTAGTAGTTGTGATAACTTCGAGTTGTGAGGTAGCAATATTGGATAGCGTTCACTGTAGGTTAACGCTTGTAACTGAGCTAGTCGTCCATTGGCTCTAATAATTCCATGGCGATCCGTGAAAGGATTTAAGGTCAAAAGACTGCTGGTTGGGGATATTTTCTGCTTAAGTTTTAAATGTTTGTACTCATCTGGAAAATGATTTTGTTGAGTTATTATGATGAGTCGATGTTTGACGAAATCTATTTCTTCTCGGGTGACTTCTGCTGAAGATACGCGAAGATGGTTCCGGTTGGTTCCAGTATTTCTCCAGAATCGTATGGTATAAGTCGGGTAATAAGTCCAATATTTCCAATTACAGGGGTATTGCCAAACTCAGTGCTATTCCCAAGTTGATGGAGAAACTCGTGACGGATTATCTCTTTTTTAATACGAAATCTTTAATATCCCCTTTCCAGCATGGTTTTTTAAAAGGTAGGTCGACTGTCACTAATCTTCTTGAATTTACTACACGTGTTTTCAGGGGTTTTCTTGCAGGCGCTCGGACTGATGTGATTTATACTGATTTCAGTAAGGCTTTTGATAGGGTTGACCATAGTATTTTGCTTCTTAAACTGTCATTAATCGGTATTCCCGATATTATTCATCGTTGGCTAGGCTCCTACCTCTCCCTTAGGACTCAGAGGGTATTGTTTAGGAATGTATTGTCTAAGACTGTATATGTTACTTCTGGTGTTCCGCAGGGTAGCCATTTGGGTCCTTTACTGTTTTTATTGTTTCTTAATGATCTTCCTTGTGCTATTTCTGATTGTAATATTCTAATGTATGCTGATGACGTTAAATTATTTTATACTTTTGATGATGATCATGGTCAGGTTGTTCTTCAGCGGAATATTAATTTGTTTGTAACTTGGTGCAGAGTTAATTTAATGGATCTTAACTTACAAAAATGCAAATGCATGGTTTTCTCTCGCGGTGGTGTGATTTCGCCCACTTATGTGATAAATTCTTGTCCTTTGGAGACTGTGGCTACATTTCTTGATTTGGGAGTATTATTGGATATGAAACTCTCTTTTGTTGATCATATTAGTATGATGATTGGAAAGGCTCGGGCTGTTCTTGGTTTTGTGAAAAGATGGGCTAGGGAATTCATTGATCCTTATATAACTAAACTGCTATACATTTCACTTGTTAGACCTATTTTGGAGTATGCATCTATTGTTTGGAATCCATACTATCGTTGTCATAGTGATTCAATAGAGTCTGTGCAGAGGCAGTTTTTATTATTCTGTTTACGTGGCTTAGGATGGGATTATGCCAATGGATTTCCGCCATATGAGGATAGATTAGGTTTGATAAAACTTCCAACTTTGGAACGTAGAAGAACTGTTTTAGGTGTTTGTTTTGTTTTTAATCTGGTTAGAGGTGATATCGATTCTGAGTTTTTGCTTCGTAACCTGAATTTCAGTATTCCTGCAAGATTTTCACGGCACTATCCTCTTTCCTTAGATTTCTATAGAACTAACTACGGATGTAATTTTCCTTTTCGTAGATTGTGCAATGATTTTAACGTATATTACGATTTGATTGATTTTAATTGTAGTGTTTGTAATTTAAAACGTAGCTTATATGCTAGCATTAATTTGTAAATGATTATATAATAATGTATTTTCATTATAGTTATAGGTAGTTCATGTTTATTAATTGTTTATTCAGCTTGTGATTAAGTTCTGTAGCTGATTTATGTTCTTGTTGCCATTACTTTTCCCATACCCGCTACAGTCCGGACTGTAGTGTGTACGTGTCCCTACGTAATGGGGACGAGCCCCCCGCGGTCGGGTGAGGGTGGGTTAGTGTGTGGCCGGGGACGTTCGATAAGCGAGCACTCGATAAGCGCGTGATAAGTCTGAGAATCGATTTAATGGGTCTTCGCGTGTTGTGGTTGTAAATACTTTTACTGTTTTAGCTTCTAAGTGTGTGTCACCTGTTTGTGTTGTTTTCGGCCATTGATTTTTAGACAATTTTAGCCAGGAGGGTCCAAACCACCATAGGTTGTGGTTCTCCAGTTCTTGTGGAGTACATCCTCGGCTTGCTACATCTGCTGGATTATCTTTGGATTCGATATGTTGCCAATTTTGATTTCCAACCTTATCTAGGATTTCAGAAACACGATTTCCAATGAAAGTGTTCCATGAGCAAGGGGGTTTCTTTAACCAGGACAGCACGATTGTTGACTCGGTCCAATAATATGTCTTTATATTCTGAATTTGAAGACTTGGTATAAGTCCACATGCAAGGTTTGCCAATAAAACGGATCCACACAGTTCTAAGCGGGGCAAAGATATTTGCTTAATGGGAGCTACACGGGTTTTTGAGGCCAGAAGAAATGTGAATACTGAATTTTCTGACGGTATCCGAATATAGAGGGTCGCTGAATAAGCTTTTTCTGACGCGTCACTGAAACCGTGAATTTCCACGTTACAACTAGGGCTAAATTGGATCCAACGGGGAATTTTCAATATATTTATTGCGGGGCAATTTTTTATGAATTTTTGCCACTGTAGACAAGTCAAGGGTTTTAGTATGTCATCCCAATCGACTTTATCTAACCAAATCTGTTGCATAATTAGTTTTGCTGCAACTATTATTGGTGCTATCCATCCACAAGGGTCAAAGAATTTGGCAATTGTTGATAAAACTTCTCTCTTGGTGTAGTTTTCTTTTAATTTGACATCTGGTGCTGTAAACGTAAATGAGTCTGAAGAAATGTTCCATTTGATCCCAAGAGTTTTTGTTCCAGTGTTTTCTGACAAATTTAACCAATCGAGAGGTAGTAGGGTCTCATTTGGTAAATCTTGTATAACTCGTGGGTCATTTGATGTCCATTTCCTCAGGTCAAATCCAGCTGATTTTAAAACTGTTGTAAGTTCTTCCCTTGATTTGATGGCGTCGGTTAACGTGTGACCACCTGCTAAAACATCATCTACATACATGTTTTGTTGTAGAGTTTTTGATGCGAGAGGGTGAGTTGATTTTACATCTTCAGCTAGTTGAAGTAGGGGTCTAATGGCCAGAAACGGGGCGCAGTTGTCTCCAAAAGTCACTGTCAGGAGTTCGTAATCCTCAATAGGATCCTTTTCCGTTTGTCGAAATAATATCCTTTGATATTTGGTTTGAGTCGGGTCAATGAGTATCTGTCGATACATTTTTGTGATATCTGCATTGTACACAAAACGGAAGAATCTCCACTTCAATATCAGAAGCACTAAGTCCTGTTGAAGTATGGCTCCTGGATATAATATGTCATTCAAACTCTTGTTGTTTGAAGACGGGCTCGAAGCGTTGAAAACTACTCTAAGTTTCGTTGTCAGCCTTTCGGGTTTTATTACTGCGTGATGCGGCAGGTAATAATTTGGGTTTGTGTTGATTTCCAGGGGAGAGACTTTCCTCATATGTCCTAACTCGAGGTACTCAACAATAACTTGGTCGTATTGTTTTTTGAGTTCGGGTTTCTGACTAAGCGTGCGTTCCATTCTCAAGAACTGTGCCATCGCTATGTTTCTCGAAGTTCCAATTTCTTCGTTATTTTTAAAGGGTAGGGTAACTATATACCTTCCTGTGTCGTTTCTTCGTGTTGTCGACATGAAATTGTTCTCACAAAATGTGTCCTCATCTGACCTCAAAACCTGTTTTGGGGTCTCCTCCACCTCCCAAAAGCGTGTGAGGATTCGGTCAAGGGACGTAGTGTTGAGTAGTGACACTGTTGTACTAGGTTGTGTCGTTGTTGAAATTGGTCCCCCCACAATCCAGTCAAATACTGTCTTTTGTGCCAAAAGGGATCCAATAGACTGCATCGGTGTGTCCATGCAATATATTGAGTGGCCAAGATCGAGGCCTATAAGCAAGTCGATGGGTCTGCTTTGATGAAATAGAGGATCTGCAAGTTCTAATTTTGCAGTCTCATTGAGATGTTGCAAGTCTAAAGTCTGTGGTGGTAAATTAGATGGAAGAGTCTTCAGGACTGGTGCCCAGTCTTCTAATTTAAATTGTGAGTCCACCTTGGAGCAAAGATTGAATAAACATGCTTTGCTTGAAGTCTCTGAAACTGTTTGACTCAAGCCTGTAACATGAACTAAATTTCGTTTTGTGGGCAAATTTAGTCGATTTTTCAACTTTTCTGACATGAAAGTTGATTGTGAACCAGGCTCGATGATTGCTCTTGCCTGATACTTTTCGCCTCTAGTTTCGATCAGTACAATTGCAGTAAATAACAAGGTCTCTTTCTCGTTAGGAGTTTGATTGGCATGTTTGCTCTCTTGTAGTGTCAAAGAAGTGATATTTGGGATGGAAACGTTCGATGCTGATGTGGACTGTATATTGTTGTTTTGTGATGCGATGCTCCTGCTTGTTTGGGTCGCGTCGCAATTCTGATCTAAATTCTGGGTTTCTGATCCCTTATGTAACAAAGTGTTGTGTCTTTGCTTACATAATTTACAACTGAATTTACTTTTACAGTCTTTGACACTGTGGTCAATAGAGAGGCAATTGTAACATGAATTTCTAACTCGTACAATATGAATTCTGTCGTTAATATTCTTCTCTAAGAACTTGGGGCAAGACCACAATCGGTGAGACTCCTTACAATGCTGGCATTTGTAATTTGAGTCATTTTTCTGTGCCCTGCTTGTGTTTGAAGGTTTTATATTTTTCAGTTATGTTCTGGGTCGTGTTTATATGAAAAGTGTGAACTCGTTTTGGCTTAGTTTTCAAATTATCCCTTCTTGATTGATCCGCTTTGGAATGAGATTGTGTGATGGCCGCTATGGATTCTAAAGTCTTAGAATTGTGCGTCAAGAAAGTGTTGAACTGTTCCCAAGTCGGAACTTTTGTAATTTCTTGAAGTGAATTTTCAAATTCTTTTAAAAGAGCCCGAGGGAGTTTTGTTGAACAAATGTATACCAAGATTGGGTCCCATGTGTCGGTTTTTACACCTAAAGCATTTAACGCTTGAATACATCCATTAACTGTTCGCTGAAGTTTCTGAATGGATGAGCCTGAATCTTCGGCAACGCTCGGAAGGTCAAATACAATTTTTAATTGTTCATTTACTTGGATCCGATTGTTTTCGTATTGGGCCACGAGGTTTTTCCAGGCTATGTCGAAGCCTTCGTTAGTTAATGGGGCATTTGAAACTATTTTTCTAGCATCTCCTCCTGCCTTTTGTATTAAATGAAAAAGTTTTTCAATTTTACTAAGCCTAGTATTATTTATGTATAAGGCCGTAAAAAGGTCGCGGAAGGTAGGCCATGTCACAAAATCTCCATAAAATGTGTCCGTGTCGCAAGGAGGTAGCCGCACAAAAGAGATGTCATGATGTTCCTGTGGGTGATTCTCAACAACAGAAATCCGTTCCATTTTGCTTGGATTCGATAGGGCTTGAATTTCTGCATTAATTGACCCTAAACACGTTTTGTATGCAGAAAGACTTTTCTTGTACCGGTCACCAAGCTTATTTTTATCGATTGGTTTTTCTCTGGAATCTTCTCTTGTGTCTCTACATTTCTCATATGTCCTTTTGACTTGTAGAATCAAGTTCGACCCGAAGTACCTCAAGAAAGTGAATATTGTTTTCGGCCGCACCTTGGGTATACTCTGTTTCAAAATCTAAAAGGTCATTTGTACAATTCACAAATTTATCCAGTGCCATTGTTTAATGAAGGGTTAAACTTTAAACCGATAAAAATAAGGGTCAATGTGAGTCAAAAAAGTCCCTGCTAGCGATTTTACAACAAGAATTATTAAAATTAATAATTAATTTCAAGATTTTTATTAATTTGGAGATATTTGTTTCCCCAGTAATTTTCCAAAAGAAGTATAGGTGGTAACCCTTTTTTATTATTTTACAGCGACAAAGTTTTTTTTTTAAGAGCGAATACACGCAATAAAGAGTTCGCGTTTCTCTTTATTATATATATATATATGTATGTATTCTTTTACTTACTTATTGTTGTTGGGTCTTCTTTAGTTGAGTCGCTGCTTTCTAGTTTTATTCTTTTCGTGTATGTTGGATCTGTTGTTGTATTTTTTTGTCTCTTTTTGTCTGCCACTGCACTTGCTAATTTTTTTTTTCAAAAAATTTAAACTGTTTATTTTCCCCGTTATGAATTTTTGTGTGTCTATTAATATTTTTAAATTTTTAGGGAATTTTTTGTTATTGTAAAATACACTGCACTTTATTCGGTTCGAAGTGACCAAAAAATGTTTGTGATTTGTCTGTTTGCTGGTTCGTTTTTTTCTTTTTATTTTAAATAAAATGCCTTTTGTTGTTGTAATTTTAATTTGTTTAATTTATTAAATTCAATGTTTAGTTCTTGTCTTTTTATGTGTTGTTTTTTGTTCACAAATTTATTTTGTTTTTAGTTCACAATTTATTTCTTTTGCTTATTTTTAAAAAAAAAAGGGTTAACAATATTTATTTCAATTTAATTTATATATGTTTTATTCACAATGTTTAATGTTTGACTGTCGAAACTAGAGTGTCTGTATACAGAAAAATTTAAATGCTTGTTAGCAATATAAAATATAAAAGCAAAGGAGAATTCAAAATAAAACAAAGGAAGTATGAGATAAAAAAAGACAGTTATTACAGTGTGTTCCTTTAACCTTGAACAGATACATTCCTGTAAACCAGAGCCCGGCAAATCCTATGCACGCGTGCATGTCAGCCATTATTAAATTTACAACAATGTTCTCTCACGATCAAAAATACACTCAGTCTCATTTGAGCATCCATTGAAAGAGGTTGTGTTGTCGCATGTTTCTGCTAATGCAGGGATGTACAGTATGAATATCCCAGAAAGTTTTCTATTAAATATGTATATTTCTAAAAAAAAAAAAACAAATTTTAATCTAAAATGCTTTCTTAAATCAATATAATCAAAGAAGTCTAAACGAATTTTACAAATTTTAATTTAATAAACTAATATTTTTAATTAAAATACCACCATTTAAAAATTTAAAGTTTCCATGCCTGCATTGTAGTGAATTTAAGAGTATAAATTTTTCTCTTTTCTTATTTTTCGCTCTCGCACAACTGACCAATAGCAAGAGCTGCCGGGCTCTGCTGTAAACTGTTTCTTTGTGGACTTTATGCTGCTGGAGTTGGAGGTTGTAGCGACTCCTTGTAAACAAACTTATGATCAACTTTCTGGCAATTAAAAAAAAGGCGAAAGTTGCACAATGTAGAAAAAAACAACACTTTCCTTCTTATGTTCTTCAGATTTTCTTTGAACAAAAATTTTCTTTTTTTACTCACTACAAATATCAAATCTAAAAAACAAGCCTTTATTTGTATGCTTTTGTTTTCCATAAAAAATTTATAATATTTTATTTTTTGCTTCAAGTCCTTTTTTTGTAATGTTACGTTTTTATTTTAATTTTAATAAAATATTCACTTCTCGCAATAAATGTTCACAGTAAATTTTTAAGTTATTTTTCCTTTGGTTTAACCAAGCACTATGATAATGGTTACAAAGCGAATGAATCTTTAAGAACAGATTTTACAAGCCAAAGGCCTAAGTTAACTTGAATTACAATATAATGTTAAAAAGTCCCAAAGCTTTAATTATATTACATTATACTGTTATAAAAAACAAGAAAGCTTAAATTAATATTATAATATTATATATTAGGCTTCTTCTAGTTGATCGCCAGGATGGGATTTTGCAATCTCCGGACATAAACATTCCGGCGCCCTTGCAGTACTGCAATCAAGAACGACATGGCTCCAAAGTTAACGCTATAGTAAAGGAAATCAGAGAACAAAGAATACTTTATATCAGTTCAAATTTGTTGAGATGTTTAAATAAATAAGCGGATTCGCTTTTTGATGTGTACAAGAAAAGAGTTTATTAAAAAGTGAGTAAAAAGGAAGTACAAAAACGGAAATAAGAATAATGACATACACTAAGTGTTGCACAAAAGTGCAGTAGTTCATCAAACCAAGTGATGCCAGATTTTTCCACCAACACCTCCACTAAAAACTGGCTAGAAATTGATTTTTTTTTTGGTTTTGTAAGAAAATCAGCAGCCATATCCTCAGAACACCTATACTGCAACACTATGTTTCCATTGTTGACTTTGTCACGTAAAAAATGATGTCTCACATCAATGTGCTTTGATCGACCATGCTATGCATCTGTCTTTGCCAAATTTAGGGCACTATTATTATCACAGAAAAGAACTATGTTTTTCTCGGAGTTCCATAGATCGTTTTGCAGTTGTCGTAGCCATTCTGCCTCTTGCACCGCTGCAGACATTGCCATGTATTCAGCTTCTGTTGTTGAAAGAGCAATAGTTGCCTGTCGCTTGCTACACCAGCTAATTGCAGCCTGCTGCATAAACACATATCCAGTACATGAACGTCTATCTGTCACGTCGCCAGCATAATCCGCATCACAAAATCCAAATATGTTTGGGTTTTCAGTTTTAGTAAAACATAATTTAACATTCATTGTACCTTTGATATATCTAAAAACGCGTTTTACGGCAGTCCAATGGGAATTATCAAAATTGTTGTTAAATTTACTCAAAAAATTCACCGCATAAGCGATATCCGGCCTAGTTCCTTGCACCAGATAAAGCAAACTCCCGATAGCTTCTTGATAGGGAATATTATCAAAATTCGGTGATTTGTGTTTTGGAGTTGTCAATTCCGTATTTATATCAAAAGGTGTTGATATTGGCTTTGAATCAATCATTCCAAACCGTTTTAAAATTTCCTCTATATAAACAGATTGATCTATGTAAATCTCACCTTGTTCACGGTTTCTAGTAATACGTAGACGACGCAGCACTTAGCACGAATCCTTCATCAAGAACATCTGTTGAAGACCAGTTTTAACCTTAACTTTTAATTCATTGTTGTTGGAAAAAATTAGTAAATCATCAACGTAAACAGCAATGATAAAAATCTTGGAGTTACACATGTTGAAATATATACAAGGATCAACTTTTGATTGTTGTAGATTCATATCTTTCAGGGCTTGATAAAGTTTTTGGTTCCATTGCCGGCTAGCTTGTTTTAATCCATAAATTGCTTTATTTAGTTTGCAAACTTTGCCACCGTAATCTTCACCAACGCCTTCTGGATGCTCCATTTATATATCTTCAAAAAGATCACCTTGAAGAAAAGCGGTGACTGCATCCATCTGCTCAATATCAAGATCAAATAGTGCGGCACCATTTTCATCACGTTTTCTTTTGAACACCCATTTACATTTGATTGGTTTCACTCCCTTTGGTAAATTGACCATTGTCCAAGTGTTGTTGTCTAACAAGGACTTATATTCTGTTTCCATGGCATTCTTCCATAACGATGCTTCACTACTATTCAAAGCCTCTTGACCTGTAAAAGGTTCACCTGAGTCATTCGCCGCCACTGTATACACATGATATTCTGGAAATTGCGTTGGTTTTCTTATACGATTTGAACGTCGAACCTCATTGCTATCTTCTGCAATGACTATTGTGGCATCGACTTCACTTACGGACTCATCTGGTATATAATAGTCATCAGAGCCATGACTTTCTGAAGAATGGTCATCATCATCATCATTATCGACATCTGTACTAGCCTCCACTGCAGATGAATCTTCTCCTGTTTTCTCTATAAAACTGAACATCTGCTCATCAATAAGTTTTTTGTGAGTTTGTCTGAATTCATTTTCAAAAAATATAACATCTCGACTTTTCACAACACGCCAACCATCAGGATTTAATAAACGGTATCCCTTTGTTTCCTCACAATAACCAACGAAGACCAAATCTTGAGCTTTTGGATCCCATTTTTTCCGTTTTTCTTTGGGAACGTATGAAATGGCACGACAACCAAAAATTCTTAAATGAGATACGTCTGGTTTGATACCAGTCCACACTTCTTGTGGTGTACGATTTTTAATTGCAGTACAAACGGAACGATTTATCACGTAAACGGCAGTTGCAACAGCCTCAGCCCAAAATTTCTTGTCCAAACCAGCGTGACATAGCATAGACCGAGCTCGTTCAATGATGGAGCGATTCATGCGTTCAGCAACGCCGTTTTGCTTTTGTTAGAATTTGCTTTACATTCAGATGCTTTATGCCCATAACGGTTGCAATTGAAGCAACGAAATCCTTTTTTAATATCATGCTTCTTCTTTGTTTTAGCAAAATAGGCAACGTTTTCACTAGATTTTTTCACATCTTGCAAAAGTTTTGTTTTGATGGAATCACACGTTATTTTAACGCCGGAACTTTCGATTCCCATTATCATCGGAGCGTACTCATCAGGTAAACCTGCCAACAGGAGTGTACCTATCCACTCGTCACTTACCGGCATGTCAACTTCTTTTAATTTATGCGCGGTCGAAACTATTTTGCTTACGTATTCCTCAATATTTTCTGATGTAGAAAAATTTGTTGTTATTAGCTGTCGTAAAAGACCAACTCTACGTGTGAGGCCGGAGTCCTGGAATGCTGCTTTTAATTTGTCCCAGACTTCCTTTGATGTTTCGGCATCCTCAATATGCATATAATTGATTTTATCAACAAGAAGTATTATCTTCGTTTTTGTCTTTATGTCTTGCTTTGCATCCATTCCAGTAGGTGGATAGTCACCTTGAACAGTGTCCCATAGTTCCTCATGTTGAAGTAAATTCCTCACAGCAAACGACCACGATGCGTAGTTTTCTCTACCCACTAATTTCTCCACAATAAAATTTGAGGCAATCGACATTTTACCAAAACGACTTAATGTACTCTAAAAACGCTTCTTGTATTTATCAATAAACACTAACTGGGCCCATAACCTGTTGAGGTGTTTAAATAAATAGGCGATTTTCGCTTTTTGATGTGTACAAGAAAAGAGTTTGTTAAAAAGTGAGTAAAAAGGAAGTACAAACCCGGAAATAAGAATAATGGCATACACTAAGTGTTGCACAGAAGTGCAGTAGTTCATCAAACCAAGTGATGCCAGATTTTTCCACCAATAAAATTTGATTAATTTATTTTTCCAGAATTTCCGTTAAATAAAAGAAATAAAACTAAAAACTACATCAGCTCACGATCCTCAAACTCCTATGGATATCCGTCAGATGCAGTCAAGAAATCAGGTAGGCGAAAATCGGAAACTGGGCCAAAGGTTTGCCCATAGCAGCACCAAATACACCATTATGTATGATTTTGACATTAGGTTGGGTCTGCCAATTGTTGTCCCAGAAACTCGTCCGCTATCCCTCCGTAGATCGACCTTGTCGGTATGAGACCAGCCAACTTCCTTTGCACCTCTACATACATACGTTTCGACCATGTCACTGCTGCCGTAGTCACCTATAACTACCAAGAGTATTGGTTTCGTGCTATCAAATTGTGTGAATGAAAACAATTTGTATATGTTTTCATATGTTGTGTTGGTTTCCGGCTATCAAATTGTTTGAATGCCACGAAATACACAATACGGCATAGCATTGAGCGTTCACAAACAAACAAATGTAGTCAATACAGCATTCAGCATACAAAGTTGTGTAAATTGCCCAATGGAAAAAATATGTATAAGTGTATCGGATTTTTATATGAAATTATCAACAACAATCATACATTGTTGTATGTTCTTCCAACAATACAATGAATACAACGATACAACGGCTTGTGTGAATTGACCAAGTATTTTTTTAAATGTAAAGCGTTGCCATTGATTTGTAGTGGGTTTGGTAACGAGTTCCATATCCGTATTGTATTAGTGAAAAACTGCCACTCGGATACTAAAGTTCTATATCTTAACTGAATGATTTGTTTTCCTCTGTTTGATCTTGCAAATTGAATACGATTAAATAAATAAGATGGTACTTGGGTATAGATAACTTTGTGTAGTGAAATAACACCATATGCCTTAGACAGATCTAAGAATCGCTTTACGCTACAGTTAATCTAGTTTTACTTGTTGAATCGCAATAAGCAAAAATTTCGCATCCATATAACAACTTGGGCTTTAAGTACGTTTTCGCAAGAAGCACACGAATATCAAGTGGAGTAATGTGTTGTAGGGGATATATATATATAAGCATAGAGAAAATTGTTCCGGAGACAGAATTTATATGGGTATTCCATTGAAGAGATTTGTTAAAAATTATACCAAGATTTTTTGTTGATTCAACTATTGAAATGTTTTTGTTTCCTAAAGTGATCGGAATACATACATATACATAATTGGCCATTGCAATCCTTCAGTCAGGATTACGGCTTAGCTTCTCACACCACTCATGTTGTGTATTTTAATTCTATACGGGAGTGGCGGGACCTACAGTTTAACGTCGATTCCGAACAGCAGATTTTTGAGAAACTTTTTCATGGCAGGTTTATTTACTCCCAGAGTTTTTGCCAGAAATCTGCTGAGAGGAAGTCGCGGAAGAAATATTTTTTTTCATGCTTCGTTTTGTTGTCAGACCAAGGATATGAACCCGGGCTTTACGTCTAATAAGCCAACACAATACCTACTAGACTACGGTGACTTCATCGGAATATCAACGACAATATTCTGATTTCGTTGTGCTATAATCAGCCATTTTGACTTTGTAGGATTCAGGTATATACCATTTGAAGATGCCCAGTAATGTATTTTGTCAAGGTCCTGATTAAGTTTTGCACAACAGTCGTCAATTGAGTCCTTTTTACAATTTATATATATTCGTACATCAACTGCATAAATGTGGATATCATTATGCAAAAGACAATTAAGTAAATCGTGTATGTTTAAAGTAAACAGTAGTGGTCCAAGAATATAGCCCTGCGGTACTCCTTTAGTCACGGGCAAGGGAGTGGATACGATGTCCTCAGCAGAGACAGACTGGTATCTATCAGAGAGATAGGTTTTTATTAGCGATGATGCACTCGAAGAAAAATAAAAATTGTTGTATATCTTTTTACAAAGCATATGATGATTTACAACGCTTTTTAATGGTCCAGAAGTACCAAAAGTGTGATACCACCATTATCAATATTGGATTTTATATCTTCAGATACACTTAACAGCGAAGAAACACAGCTGTGACCTGTTCTAAATCCAGATTGTATTCTAAACAGTAGCTGATGGTCGTTTAAATAGGTAGTAATTTGGTTGTGTAACAGTCGTTCTAATACTTTAGATAAAAATGGAAGTATCGATATGGAGCGATACTCATTTGATGATATAGGCACGGGAATGACCTAAGCATGTTTCCAACAGTAAGGAAAGAGGCTGGTAGTGATAACGGTGTTAAATAAGTGCGTAATATAAAGTGATATCTTAGGTAGTGAAAGTCTTATGAATTTAGGATGGATTTGGTCAATACCAACTTCATTCGAAGTCACTGATTTACAGCATACAATGACGTCATCTTCAAAGACACTAGAAAAGTCGAAACGGTGTATGGAAGAAATTCCTGGGGACTGTTGCGTTAGCGCAGAGACAGAAGCTGATTGAACCATATTTAAGGGCATTAGAGATGGAATGTTTATAAAAGATTTATTAAGTTTATTTGTGTCAATGCTGGAAACTGGGGTAGCTTAGTTTCCAATGCCAATCTCACGAATTGTTTGCAATTTTTTCTTTGAGTCTACAACTGATCTAAAACGGTTTTCATAATAATAAGCTTTAGCATCGTAAATAGTCTTGTTGACGAGTCTACGGTCTTTGCAGTATTCTTCGTATAGCTCAGAAGTTCTAAACCTTTTCCAACGTCTATAAATATCATCACGAGTTTTGATTTGTTGTTTAATAGTAAAATTAAACCAGCTTATTATTCCTCCTTTGTAGCTCTTTTAATTATTCTTCTTTCCAACGAGGGCCTAAAAGTTGGTTCAGAGCTTTAACTCTCTGCCATCGATTCGTTATTGAAGATAAAGGGCCCGCAATTTCCAAATCAAGAAATCACCTTGTTTAAAAGCATCGAAGCAATCGGCATTATCTGCCAAAGGGCATAATGGACGCCAATTTAAGCACGCCTCGACGCGAGTTAGGAGAGTGGAGAACTCCTCAAAAGAATATTTCAAGCTCCCTGCCAGCTTCTTAAAATGACACCCGCTGCCCAGAGACCTCCCATATGAGGTGCACCAGCAGGGTTTAAATGCCAAGCCAACCCACTAGGTCCGTAAGTAGCATTGACCTAGGAACGTGATTCTTTAAGAAAATCTCGGAATTAACCTTTCAAGATCTTCGATGCTCCTACAAAACTGGCCGCATTGCCGGAATATATATCCGTAGAATATCTACGACGAGAAATAAATCTTGCCAAAGCGGCCAAGAATGCTGACGTGGATAAATTACTAACGGCTTCCAAATGAATAGCTTTCGTAGCAAAACAAATGAACAAACACACGTAGCCCTCAGTTATAAGACATGCTCTGTCAGTGTAATTGTGACTGTCGAAGGGCCCAATAAAATCCACATGAGTTCTAGCGAAAGGACGAGTGAAAACGTACGAGATGTAGGCACCACTGCCATTATCTGACTCTGAGTCATACCCCTATAAATAGTATGTGGCAGCACCAAGTCTGTCAGCTAGTGAACGGAGTGAATCTGGCAACACTTTAGAACACAAAAGAAAACAAACATTAATTCCTCGCGTCGTCTTTGCTGCCACAACTATAGACAATTCTTCTCGCAACTTAATTTGAATTCTTTTATACTCCCAAACATAACAATAAAATAATAATAATTTAAATAATTTAAGAATAAAATAACGCGTTTTATTTACAACAAACTATATTGGTGACCCCGTGCTTGGAACAAATTACATCAAATACCAAATTGGTGAAAATTTCAGCAGAAAAAATATTTTTCGTGGAAACAGTGCAGTCGCAGCTTATTTGAAATTTTAACATTTCAACGCTGCGATCAATTTTTTTCACAACGAACAAGATCAATCCTGCTTATGAATTCAAGCAAATACAACTTGAGAAGTAAGCAAACTGTAAGAAAAGACTTCATCCAGCAGTAACGAAATTAAAATGTCTGAAATGGATAATATGGCTGACTTCCTAAACGCATGTTGCTTTGTAGTAATACATTGCAGCGTGTTCGTAAACGCAACCCTGAAAATTTTGACAATGTATTTTGTTCCCTTTGGCAATACTGTTGTAGTTAATACGCAAGGAAAAGCAACAAAAGCATCCAAATAAAAGTAGATGCAAAGCGAATGCAAGACAAAATACGATGGCGACGCAGGAAGATAAGTAGGCATTTTTTCTTATAATTTATTATAATTCTCTATTCAATCTATTGCCAGAATGCAATCTGGATTCGAGCTTAGACACATTGTTTGTAGATCTGACGGAGGACAGTAACGAGCATAGCACGTCTCAAACAGCTCCGATCCAACGTGAAAGCTCACCTCCAGCACGGAAGCGCAATCGACCAATATTGAGGCTGGAGTTTCCCTGTTCTCACAAACCTAAGGAATTTTGCAATAAAATATGTTCTTCCTCCATTGTTCGCTTTATTATGAATAATACAACGCATATAAATGTTCCTAAACGATTTCAGTGTTGCAAAGTATTAATATGCAACGTATTAAAAAAGTATCTACGCAATGTATCAACTCGGTTTAAATACTGTATTGATACATTGTTAATATACGTTTAGGAAGTCAGCCTATTATTGCTCAAATGAGGGACCTTCAACGAGAAGTGAATTTACTACGGGAGCAACGTGAGCATCCAAATGAAGCAGCAAAATCGAATCTTCAAAGGGTGCATATACCCAAATTCAATAAGCATAACCCACACCTTTGGTTTGCTCAGGTTGAAAGGTCGTTTGCCTTGTGTGACATTACATCAGATACGGACAAATTTGATTTTGTTTCGGTTCGTCTTGAAGACGATATCCTTTTATCTGTTGAGGATTTAATTACCAATCCGCCCGCAAACGACAAATTCAATGTACTCAGGGAAAGATTAATTTCAAAATTTGCTGAGTCACCTGAATCCAAATTGCGCCGTTTATTACAAGGTGGAGAAACCGTGGGTATGAAACCATCTGAAGTCTTGGCACACATGAAACGACTAGCGCCTGGTAAGTGCAATGAAGCAATAATCCGTACACTTTTTATTGGCCAGATGCCAGAATCGATTCGTCCACTTTTAAGTATATGGGAGCAAGACGATTTAGACAAATTGGCAAAAACGGCAGATAAAATGTTAGAGGCGAACAACAACATAGTAAGTGTAATATCACACAGTACCCCAAGTAGTGAAACGCAACTTTCGGTAAGTGCTATTAACCCTTCAATGGCCGATCTCATTAAATCAATTAATATTTTATCGGATAAGATTGATAAGATGAAAATACAATCAAGTCACAATAATAATTGTCGTAATCGTTCAAGATCTCGGAGCCGCTCACAATCAGGTCAGAATCCTTCCGAATCACAACTTTGCTGGTACCATGTAAAATTTGGAAAGAACGCTAAACGCTGTAAACCAAATTGCCCACATTATAACAATAATTCTGAAAACTAATTGAGCTGTCGTCAATCAACTCAATTGGCGACAGCGACAGCAATAATGGAATAATTTCGGAAAATCGTTTGCACGTATATGATAACTCGACAAAATCTTACTTTTTAATTGAATCAGGATCGGTGGTCTCAGTTATACCCCCATCATTAGTCAAGGCGAAACTTTTCCCCTCGAAAATTAAACTTTTGGCAGCTAATCAGAGTGAAATCACAACCTATGGTCACTCGGTTTTTAAACTAGACCTAGGATTACGTCGTGAGTTTAAGTGGCTATTCATTATTGCTGACGTTCAATCACCCATAATTGGTGCTGACTTTTTAATTCATTATAATTTGTTAATTGATCTCAAAACCAAACGACTAGTAGATGGTACAACCAAACTTGCTAGTAGTGGTAAAATTCGTAAAACGAAAGATTTTAGTATCTCAACAATTTCTTCAAGCGCACCATTTGCAGCTTTACTCCAAGAGTACGTCAGCATTACGACAACAACTTTAACCCGAAAGGTCACAGGAGATTCAACCGTCGCACATCATATCGAAACAACTGGTAAGCCGGTAGCAGATCGCCCACGTAGATTGTCTGGAGACAAGTTAGCAGCCGCAAAAGCAGAAGTAGATTTTCTTTTGGAGCAAAGGTATATGCCGTATATCTAAGAGTCAATGGGCTAGTCCTATTCACATCGTGGCTAAAAAAAACGGGTGGTTGGCGTGTATGTGGCGACTATGGAAAATTAAACGCTCAAACAGTTCCTGATCGCTATCCAATAGCTAATATCAACGACTTTGCTGAAAGACTATATGGTAAGTCCATTTTTACTACATTAGATCTAGTAAGAGCCTATTACCAAATTCCGATGGTCGAAGAGGATATTGAAAAAACAGCTCTTTGCACCCCGTTTGATTTAATAGAATTTTTGTATATGCCGTTTGGACTACGAAACGCCACGCAAACGTTCCAAAGGTTTATGGACTCAGTTCTAAGAGGTTTGGACTTCGTTTATTGTTACATCGACAATATTATCATAATGTCAAATTCCATCGAAGAGCATAACCACCATCTGGGATTAGTTTTTGATCGTCTTCGCCAGCAGGGCTTAACAATCAATGTTAAGAAATGTCATTTTGGCCAAAATGAGGTCGAATTTTTGGGTTACACTATCAATAGCAGTGGTTGTCGACCTCCTAAAGATCGTGTTACTGCCATCGAAAATTACGCTAGACCCGAAACGATTTGTGAACTATGAAGATTTCTGGGTATCATTAACTACTATCGCCGGTGCATCCCACATGCAGCTCAACTACAAGCACCGCTTAACAGTTTTTTCACAGACTCTAAGAAAAATGATAAGAGAAAAATACCTTGGACACCAGAAGCCGAAAATGCCTTCGAAGCGTGTAAAAAAGTATAAGTGAGGCTACTACGCTAGCGCATACTGCTCCAAACTCCGAACTGGCACTCATAACCGACGCTTCTGATATAGCTATCGGAGCGGTTCTCGAGCAAAATTTTTATGGTTTATGGAGACCGCTAGGTTTTTTCTCCAGGAAATTGTCAAAGGCGGAAAGCAACTACAGCATATATGACAGGGAGTTACTTGCAATTTACGATTCCATTAAACATTTCCGTCATATGTTGGAGGCTCGTCATTTCGTCATTAAACCGATCATCGACCGCTGATTTATGCATTTTCACAGAAGCCAGAGAAAGCTTCCCCACGTCAATTGAGACATTTGGATTTCATATCGCAATTTACAACAGAGATAATTCATTTGTCTGGTTCCAAGAATACTGGTGCTTATGCTTTGTCTCGTTTAAATGCAATTTCGATGCCGTTAACAATATCATACGAGGAACTACAATCATCACAAGAAACAGACGACGAATTGAAAACCTTACTGGAAGGTAACAATTCGTTAAAACTTCAAGTAGTCCTTTCAAGATCTTCGATGCTCCTACAAAACTGGCCGCATTGCCGGAATATATATCCGTAGAATATCTACGACGAGAAATAAATCTTGCCAAAGCGGCCAAGAATGCTGACGTGGATAAATTACTAACGGCTTCCAAATGAATAGCTTTCGTAGCAAAACAAATGAACAAACACACGTAGCCCTCAGTTATAAGACATGCTCTGTCAGTGTAATTGTGACTGTCGAAGGGCCCAATAAAATCCACATGAGTTCTAGCGAAAGGACGAGTGAAAACGTACGAGATGTAGGCACCACTGCCATTATCTGACTCTGAGTCATACCCCTATAAATAGTATGTGGCAGCACCAAGTCTGTCAGCTAGTGAACGGAGTGAATCTGGCAACACTTTAGAACACAAAAGAAAACAAACATTAATTCCTCGCGTCGTCTTTGCTGCCACAACTATAGACAATTCTTCTCGCAACTTAATTTGAATTCTTTTATACTCCCAAACATAACAATAAAATAATAATAATTTAAATAATTTAAGAATAAAATAACGCGTTTTATTTACAACAAACTATATTGGTGACCCCGTGCTTGGAACAAATTACATCAAATACCAAATTGGTGAAAATTTCAGCAGAAAAAATATTTTTCGTGGAAACAGTGCAGTCGCAGCTTATTTGAAATTTTAACATTTCAACGCTGCGATCAATTTTTTTCACAACGAACAAGATCAATCCTGCTTATGAATTCAAGCAAATACAACTTGAGAAGTAAGCAAACTGTAAGAAAAGACTTCATCCAGCAGTAACGAAATTAAAATGTCTGAAATGGATAATATGGCTGACTTCCTAAACGCATGTTGCTTTGTAGTAATACATTGCAGCGTGTTCGTAAACGCAACCCTGAAAATTTTGACAATGTATTTTGTTCCCTTTGGCAATACTGTTGTAGTTAATACGCAAGGAAAAGCAACAAAAGCATCCAAATAAAAGTAGATGCAAAGCGAATGCAAGACAAAATACGATGGCGACGCAGGAAGATAAGTAGGCATTTTTTCTTATAATTTATTATAATTCTCTATTCAATCTATTGCCAGAATGCAATCTGGATTCGAGCTTAGACACATTGTTTGTAGATCTGACGGAGGACAGTAACGAGCATAGCACGTCTCAAACAGCTCCGATCCAACGTGAAAGCTCACCTCCAGCACGGAAGCGCAATCGACCAATATTGAGGCTGGAGTTTCCCTGTTCTCACAAACCTAAGGAATTTTGCAATAAAATATGTTCTTCCTCCATTGTTCGCTTTATTATGAATAATACAACGCATATAAATGTTCCTAAACGATTTCAGTGTTGCAAAGTATTAATATGCAACGTATTAAAAAAGTATCTACGCAATGTATCAACTCGGTTTAAATACTGTATTGATACATTGTTAATATACGTTTAGGAAGTCAGCCTATTATTGCTCAAATGAGGGACCTTCAACGAGAAGTGAATTTACTACGGGAGCAACGTGAGCATCCAAATGAAGCAGCAAAATCGAATCTTCAAAGGGTGCATATACCCAAATTCAATAAGCATAACCCACACCTTTGGTTTGCTCAGGTTGAAAGGTCGTTTGCCTTGTGTGACATTACATCAGATACGGACAAATTTGATTTTGTTTCGGTTCGTCTTGAAGACGATATCCTTTTATCTGTTGAGGATTTAATTACCAATCCGCCCGCAAACGACAAATTCAATGTACTCAGGGAAAGATTAATTTCAAAATTTGCTGAGTCACCTGAATCCAAATTGCGCCGTTTATTACAAGGTGGAGAAACCGTGGGTATGAAACCATCTGAAGTCTTGGCACACATGAAACGACTAGCGCCTGGTAAGTGCAATGAAGCAATAATCCGTACACTTTTTATTGGCCAGATGCCAGAATCGATTCGTCCACTTTTAAGTATATGGGAGCAAGACGATTTAGACAAATTGGCAAAAACGGCAGATAAAATGTTAGAGGCGAACAACAACATAGTAAGTGTAATATCACACAGTACCCCAAGTAGTGAAACGCAACTTTCGGTAAGTGCTATTAACCCTTCAATGGCCGATCTCATTAAATCAATTAATATTTTATCGGATAAGATTGATAAGATGAAAATACAATCAAGTCACAATAATAATTGTCGTAATCGTTCAAGATCTCGGAGCCGCTCACAATCAGGTCAGAATCCTTCCGAATCACAACTTTGCTGGTACCATGTAAAATTTGGAAAGAACGCTAAACGCTGTAAACCAAATTGCCCACATTATAACAATAATTCTGAAAACTAATTGAGCTGTCGTCAATCAACTCAATTGGCGACAGCGACAGCAATAATGGAATAATTTCGGAAAATCGTTTGCACGTATATGATAACTCGACAAAATCTTACTTTTTAATTGAATCAGGATCGGTGGTCTCAGTTATACCCCCATCATTAGTCAAGGCGAAACTTTTCCCCTCGAAAATTAAACTTTTGGCAGCTAATCAGAGTGAAATCACAACCTATGGTCACTCGGTTTTTAAACTAGACCTAGGATTACGTCGTGAGTTTAAGTGGCTATTCATTATTGCTGACGTTCAATCACCCATAATTGGTGCTGACTTTTTAATTCATTATAATTTGTTAATTGATCTCAAAACCAAACGACTAGTAGATGGTACAACCAAACTTGCTAGTAGTGGTAAAATTCGTAAAACGAAAGATTTTAGTATCTCAACAATTTCTTCAAGCGCACCATTTGCAGCTTTACTCCAAGAGTACGTCAGCATTACGACAACAACTTTAACCCGAAAGGTCACAGGAGATTCAACCGTCGCACATCATATCGAAACAACTGGTAAGCCGGTAGCAGATCGCCCACGTAGATTGTCTGGAGACAAGTTAGCAGCCGCAAAAGCAGAAGTAGATTTTCTTTTGGAGCAAAGGTATATGCCGTATATCTAAGAGTCAATGGGCTAGTCCTATTCACATCGTGGCTAAAAAAAACGGGTGGTTGGCGTGTATGTGGCGACTATGGAAAATTAAATGCTCAAACAGTTCCTGATCGCTATCCAATAGCTAATATCAACGACTTTGCTGAAAGACTATATGGTAAGTCCATTTTTACTACATTAGATCTAGTAAGAGCCTATTACCAAATTCCGATGGTCGAAGAGGATATTGAAAAAACAGCTCTTTGCACCCCGTTTGATTTAATAGAATTTTTGTATATGCCGTTTGGACTACGAAACGCCACGCAAACGTTCCAAAGGTTTATGGACTCAGTTCTAAGAGGTTTGGACTTCGTTTATTGTTACATCGACAATATTATCATAATGTCAAATTCCATCGAAGAGCATAACCACCATCTGGGATTAGTTTTTGATCGTCTTCGCCAGCAGGGCTTAACAATCAATGTTAAGAAATGTCATTTTGGCCAAAATGAGGTCGAATTTTTGGGTTACACTATCAATAGCAGTGGTTGTCGACCTCCTAAAGATCGTGTTACTGCCATCGAAAATTACGCTAGACCCGAAACGATTTGTGAACTATGAAGATTTCTGGGTATCATTAACTACTATCGCCGGTGCATCCCACATGCAGCTCAACTACAAGCACCGCTTAACAGTTTTTTCACAGACTCTAAGAAAAATGATAAGAGAAAAATACCTTGGACACCAGAAGCCGAAAATGCCTTCGAAGCGTGTAAAAAAGTATAAGTGAGGCTACTACGCTAGCGCATACTGCTCCAAACTCCGAACTGGCACTCATAACCGACGCTTCTGATATAGCTATCGGAGCGGTTCTCGAGCAAAATTTTTATGGTTTATGGAGACCGCTAGGTTTTTTCTCCAGGAAATTGTCAAAGGCGGAAAGCAACTACAGCATATATGACAGGGAGTTACTTGCAATTTACGATTCCATTAAACATTTCCGTCATATGTTGGAGGCTCGTCATTTCGTCATTAAACCGATCATCGACCGCTGATTTATGCATTTTCACAGAAGCCAGAGAAAGCTTCCCCACGTCAATTGAGACATTTGGATTTCATATCGCAATTTACAACAGAGATAATTCATTTGTCTGGTTCCAAGAATACTGGTGCTTATGCTTTGTCTCGTTTAAATGCAATTTCGATGCCGTTAACAATATCATACGAGGAACTACAATCATCACAAGAAACAGACGACGAATTGAAAACCTTACTGGAAGGTAACAATTCGTTAAAACTTCAAGTAGTCCACTTCGATTCTTCTTCAATCTATTGCGACATTTCGACCGGTTATGTACGACCTTACGTTCCTAATGAACTACGCCAACAAGTTTTCAATTCCATACATAATCTATCACATCCTGGTGGTAAAGCTACACTTCAAGAGATCCGAAAGAAATATGTTTGGCCTAGTATGAAAAAGCAAGTTATCAATTGGGTTCGTACTTGTTTATTATGTCAGAGAGCAAAGATAACTAAACATAATCGTTTAACACCGAACAAGATAGATGTACCTGATAATCGTTTTGACCACGTCCACCTGGATATTGTAATTATGCCAGTAATACAAGGTTTTAGATACTGCCTTACTATGATTGACAGGTGTTCAAGGTGGCCGGAATCAGTTCCCTTGAAAGACATGTCTGCTCAAACCGTTGCAACTGCTTTTTGGACTCATTGGATATCTAGATTCGGATGCCCAAGAACTATAACTACGGACCAAGGTACACAGTTTGAATCAGCTCTATTCAAATCATTGACTAATTTCATTATATCTAAACGAGCCCGAACTACTGCATACCATCCGCAATCAAACGGTATGGTCGAACGTTGGCATTCATGGATTGATATACTGCCGACAGTATTACTTGGTTTAAGAACCTCTTTCAAAGAGGATATTCAGGCTTCTCCATCGGACTTATTATATGCAGGCCCATTACGTTTACCAAATGAATTTTTTGAAAATACTAAGATACCACTAATCCGGATGAATTCCTTAAAAAACTTCGCAACCATTTTAGTCTTCTACGACCTATACCAACAGCTCATCATAACAAAAGCAAAATCTTTGTTTTGAAAAATATTAATGATTGCACTCATGTATTTCTTCGCACCGATTCAGTCCGAGAACCACTTCAGACGCCTTACACAGGACCTTATGAGGTAGTGCAACGTTTATCCGATCGTTTGTATACAATAAAAATTAAAGATAAGATGTAAACGTCAGCGTCGACCGATTAAAACCAGCCTTTATCATCAATGATATTCAAGACAATTTTCAACACCAAAGACCTCAAGACTCTAAGTCAAAGCAGCATACCACATCACGACAACTGGAAACTTCGATCAACAATGATCCTGAAATTACCACTGACGAAAGTGCATTGTTCCCAGCAGTTCCCGACTTAGTCACTGGAGAGGGAGTGGATGTGGCAGCACCAAGTCTGTCAGCTAGTGAACGGAGTGAATCTGGCAACACTTTAGAACACAAAAGAAAAAGAAACCAAACATTAATTCCTTGCGTCGTCTTTGCTGCCACAACTATAGACAATTCTTCTCGCGACTTAATTTGAATTCTTTTATACTCCCAAACATAACAATAAAATAATAATAATTTAAGTAGTTTAAGAATAAAATAAGGCGTTTTCTTTACAACAAACTACAAGTATAATTTCTGCAACGTCCTATGACGGTGTTTATCAAATTTTAAGACTTGCGCATGTAGAATTCGGTTCTCAAGACTCTTAACATTAATTGGTTTCCGAAATGCAAAGTTAACCTATGGGTAAAATCTATTAACATACAAGAGAATCGACTCGCTGTTGGTAAAAAAAATCGGAAACCGCTCGCTGTACTTGAGATTTACCACATAAGCCAGCATCAAACCAACCTGATCTAAAAAGCGATTCAAATTCAAAAGTTCCCTTCTACCCTTCTAGCGCATCCAAAACTACCATTTCGAAGAGGATCCAGACACCTCCCGATACAGTAATCTGTGGTGTTTCAACTTACACACGGAACAACTAAAAGTGCCCTTGCACTATTGAGTCTATGACCACTTGTGAGACAGTTGATACAAAGACTGTTCTTCTTCACAACCAAAAACCGTCTCTCGGGAGATACATCCAGAAATTTTGGACAAAGATTTATCAAATGGTCTCCAGAACGATATTTACAAACTTTCCTATTCATCTTATGGGAACAGGATCGAACTCCTCTTCTTGGATTAGAATGGGTTTCAGAGGAGGCCTAGCCCCACTACCAACCGGTTTAAAATTTCGAATTTCGGACACAGGGGAGATTTCTTCACAATAAGGCTTCACCACGCATGAACTGTCTCAAATTAAAGAGCTGTTCAACTGGTAAAATGTTAGCCCCGTTCACATAAACAGCAGTGAACATGTCACGAAAGGATAGCCAAGATTCATAATCCCCTTAAAACACCTACATGGTACAAGAGGTCAGCTGTATGTTATGCCGAATGCGGTTTTCGCTGCTTTTGCTATTTAGTCAATGAGTTGATGATATCCCAGCTTGATTGATCAGAGTCTGGAAGAGCTCACCTATCAGTGAGGCAACAGTTATGTATCCCAACCTACAATGCCCAAAAAGTTCCCTTGCTGTTTCCTAATCACCTTCCAAATCCCCTTCATCGCCTCTGGCATAGGCTTCATAGGAATCACTCACCTTTGCCCACAGCGACTTGAACTCCTCTCTCTTAATCATAATGGAGAAGGCCGTATTACCTTCCTTAAGAGTAGTATTAAATTCCCTTAAAAAGTCCAATAATATTTAGGCAAACATCTCAAACGTCAACAATTTCCTCGACTTCGGCATTTCGATTAGGTAGCTAACAACACGAAGGGAATGAATGAAAGGCGGAAACCAAAAGGAATTGATAGAATGGGTGAGATTCAGTTCCTCACTATTCAACGACTAATTCCTCCTACGAAATTAAATGTTAAATAAAATTAAATGTTAAATAAATAATAATTCAAATCCGAATAAAATTCGAAAATGTTTGCGTCCTGATCGTTAGCAATCTCGCGACACACAACTAAAAACGAAAAGATTTAAAAAAATAAACAAAATAATAAAAGTAATATATGTCCAATATATTTCAAAAATACTACGCACTCCACGAAACTGAGCCAACAGGACGAATTCCCAGCGGCGAATTCCGTCCTGCCTTTCGCAGAACACTCCCCATGGCGAAGTTGAAGAGGTCGCATGATAATGGATCGCCTTGTCTGAAACCTCGCACGGTATCAGAAGGTTCGGAGAGGTCGATTCCTACCCTGATGGAGCTGCAAGAATTACTCAACGTCATTCTGCATAGCCTTATTAGCTTCACAGGTATACCGAGCTCAGACATTGCGGCAAAAACACGATCCCTTATGGGGCTATCGAAGGCTGCCTTATAGTCGACAAAAAGATGGTGCGTGTCGACTTGTTGTTCATGGGTCTTTTCCAGGATTTGGCGTAGTGTGAAGATCTGGTCGATGGAGGACTTGCCAGGTCTGAAGCCGCACTGATAAGGTCCAATCAGTGTTCGACTAGTAGTTTCAGTCGTTCACACAATACGCCTGTAAGAACTTTATATGCGATAGGAAGAAGGCTTATACCACTGTAGTTGGCGCATACTGTAGGATCTCCCTTTTTCAGGACAGGACAGAGGACACTGAGGTTCCAATAGTTGGGCATACTTTCCTCTAGCCATATTTTGTAAATAAGCTTTTACATGCGCCCTACCAACTCATTACATCCGGTCTTAAACAATTTAGCGGGGATACCATCCGGACCCGCCGCTTTATTGTTTATAAGACGCATAACCGCGACTTTGACCTCTTCATGGCATGGTCCACGCCGTCGTCATCGATCGGGTTCGGAACATCATCTCTAAAGGCGGAATTATTGTCGTCATCACCTTGTAGCAAAGTAGAGAAGTGTTTCCTCCATAACCTCAGCACCCCCTTCGAATCTGTTACCAGGTTTCCGTTCTCATCTTTGCAGGAAGACGCTCCGGCCTTAAAACCTTCGGTTAGACGCTTAACCTTTTGGTAGAATTTTCGAGCGTCATTTCTACATCTATGTATCTCGACTTCCTCGCGCTCGCGCCTTTCCTGCTAGGAGATGTTGGCCCACAGTCCACCAATGTCGCTGAGATTAGATGTAGAGCGACGGAGCTTATCCGAGATTTGAGCGGAGAACGCCTCTGTTGTCCTTTGTGATCGCAGCTTCTTGACGTCCAGCTTTCGCAGTGTACTAAAGCGCGCAAACCTCGAATTACGTAATTCGCGATACAAAATTTTATGAGCGAATTAACCAAATTTTATGTAATTCAATTTCTATTACCCTTGAATTACTTAAAATCAATGTAATCTCTAAATTTTATCGTATTTTAGCCATCACCAGCTGTCAATGCACAAAAAATTTAAAGAAATAAATATTGTAAACAATAAACAATAATGGAATCTAAAAATATCATTTTAAAGAAAGCATTATTTAGAAGAAAGTTATTCTCGAAATTAGAGGAGGAAGTCACAATGTGTGTAGAAAACCTGTTGAATTTACAAGAAACGTATTTGCAGCTTTTGAAGAAGCTGTATGAACTTTATAATTTAAAAATATTAATAACAATTTAGCAATAAAAAGAAGAAGAAAAGAACAAATGTCAAAAAGTATTACAAAGTTGCCGTGTGAACATGATAATTTAAATAAGTAATTCAAAACAGGGAGCGAAGTAATTCGAAGGCTCGTGCGAATATAGCATAACATTCACACCACAATTTGATATCCCAGTCACCTTTGGCTTTGGTATAAGCCAAGACAAGTTGTTATACCACTGTATAAAAAGAACACTTTGGTTCTTATATTCAATAAATTCACAAAGTCTTTCTGAATATACATGCACTGTTATAAATATTATTTAAAAGTAAAAATATATAAAAGTAAAACAACTTTACCTTATAATTTGGAGGTTAAAAGCACTTACTAACTCCACGAATATTAATTTGTTCAATTGAATTTGGTGTTTTCTGTTATATTTTTTCTAAAGCCACAATAAAACGAATAAGTTCACAAGTCCAAAAAATTCGAAATTCCTTCTCAAGATTTTGTGGATATGGATTTTTCATCTTGGTCATTTAAAGAGAGCTATTTTGTAACAAATTTTACAAATGTTTACAAATTTTAAAAACTGAAAAAGCAATAATGTTTTTTGTGTCTCCAATAAAATTTGAAAAAAGGGACTTAACGCATTTGCGAATTAGACTAACGATATCCTATATATTGCAAACAAAGCTCAAAAATCCGGCTCGAAGGACCAAATGTTTGTCTGTGGACTTTATGCTGTTGGGGTTGGAGGTTGTAGCGACTCCTTGTAACCAAACTTCTGATCAACTTTCCGGCAATTAAAAAAAGGCAAAAGATAAGAAATATATTCTTGCACAATGTAGAAAAAACAGCACTTTGCTTCTTATGTTCTTCAGACTTTCTTCACACGAAAATTTTCCTTTTTTACTCGCTTTTCTTTTTCATAAAAAAATTTATAATATTTTATTTTTTGTTTAAGTCCTTTTTTTTGTAATGTTGCGTTTTTTATTTTAATTTTAATAACATTTTCCCTTTTCACAATAAATGTTCACAGTAAATTTTTAAGTTCTTTTTCCTTTGGTGGCGCACTATTATCTTATGATGGTTACAAAACGAATGAATCTTTAAGAATAGATTTTACAAGCCAAATACCTAAGTTAACTTGAATTACAATACATGTAATGTTAAAAAGTCCCAAAGCTTTAATTACATTACATTATAATGTTATAGAAAACAGAAAGCTTAAATTAATTTTATTGCGTCCTCTATTGGTTGTTATGGGATTTTGCAATCTCCGGACATAAACATTACAATATTTATGTACACGAAAATACCAAATTGTTTCTTATTAAAAAGGACCGCTGTCATTATTATTTCAATAATGATTTCTTAATCCTAATATGTGTTTACTTAATTCTAACAGTTAAAAAGAATTCTGCAACTCAGTTGCCTATACATATATTTATCTTATATTATATGTATTCAATAACCTTACACATCCTTGGTTAGAAGATTTTAGTAAATTAATTATTCTTTGAAAAGTTATAACGTTATCTATGTTAAAAATTTGTGAAAATTCGGAACATTATATTACTTTTCTATATAGAAAATCTATATGTGTGAAAAAATTTGTGAATTTTACAAAAGTTGCCATCACCTGGAAAAAGCCCCAATATTTATGAAATGATGTTTCGGTTCTAGTGTGAATTTAAATTCGGCGAAGGTCTTCAAAATGCAATTGGTGCGGTTTTGTCCTTAAAATACCAGAATTTGAACAAATGTAAATTAAACTGGTAAAGTGTTTCAACACCAGCACTTAATAGAACTTGTTTCAAAAGGCGTTTCATTTTAATTAGATTTATGGTTTTTAAATTTATGTAAGTCATTAGTTATATTTTTATTTTATTTATCTATTTTTTACAACATTTTCACTCGCATACAGACACAAGAAAAGAGAAATGTCTGGGAAATAAAGGGCAGTGGGAAGTCGCAGTGGTCTAGTAGGTAGTGTGTTGGCTGAAAAAGATGAGTAGATTCGAATCATACTCATAATTTCTGATACTTATACGCATTCATACTTATTTTAATATCATACTCATACTACTTATATTCAAAGTTTGAAGTACTCATCGTACTCATGCTTAACAATACGCATGATGTTGTTGATTTCGACTCTAACTTACCCAGCATATACAAGAATCACAAAATAAGTATGTGTTATTCGCGTAAGAACACTACAATACTCACTAGAAGGTAGTGTGTTTGCTGGATCAGAAAAATTTCTAGTTCAAATAAGAACATTATCTTCTGTGCGTAAAACATACGTTATTGTAATACGAAGAGCTTTTGTTTTTTATTTTACCTAAAAGAGATAGAGACTCTAAAATAAATATTTAAAAAAAATATACAAAAAAAAAAAAACAAAAAAGCCGTTACGTGTAATGAGTGAGCTTGTCGCTCCGATTTCAAATTTATCAAATGTAGAAAGCAATAACATTTTAACAAATCAAAAAAGCAACGAAAGAAAAAGAAAAAGCAATATGCAGTGTAATACAACATCAAAACAATTGAAAAATAATTATTATTCTATTCTGGACAACGACGACTGCAATAAAGAGTACGTAGATAAATTTGAGAAACATGTTCGAAATGAAACAGCAACAACATCTCATACTTCAATACAAAACAATTCAAAAACCAGTTTGAGTGATAATGTAAATCAATTAAATAAAAACAAAAATAAAAATATACCACCAATAAACATTTTTGATGTAGATCCAAATGAATTGGTTGAATTCTTAAAAAATGGGTTAAAAATTAAAGACTTTAAAATAAAAGAATTTAATAATAAAAAAACTGCGTTATTTTTGTCCTCAACAATTGATTTTAACCGTGTTAAAGCTTATTTACAAAAAACGAAAGTTAAATTCTTCACTTTTACTCCAAAAGACATTAAAACCAAAACTTATGTTCTAAAAGGCCTTAGTGCCAACACTGATGTAAATACAATTTATGATGAACTTTGTAAATATGAAAATGAAAATTTAAAATTTGTGAAAGTTAGTCAAATGACAACAAAAAGGTCAAAAGAAAATAGTTTAGAATTGCCAATTTTCCTAGTACAAATAACTAACGGAAGTAAAATTCAGGAACTCAAAACAATAAAAGGTATTCTATATCGTTGCGTACGATGGGAAGCCTTAAAAAAACCTGAAATTTCTCAGTGTAGAAACTGCCAAAACTTTTTCCATAGTGCATCGAATTGCTACTTGCCACCACGATGTGTAAAATGCAATGATATGCATGAAGCTGGGAAGTGTTCCCTTAATCAAGTGCCGATTAACGAAAGAGAAAAACTCTACTGTGTTCTCTGTAATAAATATGGACACCCAGCTTCCTACAAAGGCTGCGAAAAATATAAAATACTCCAACAGAAACTTCGTGATAAGAAACAAAGTTTCAGTCAAAAAAAAACAAATGCTTCATTTATCAATAATAATGTAAGTTTTGCCGACGTTTTAAAAAACAGTGGGAACTACTCCAATAAAAATCCAATGCAACAAGCGTTAGAAGAATTCAATATTGCTATCCAAAATTTGTCCAACCAGATGATTAATCTACAAAAACAACTGCAAATCCAGGCAGCAAGTATTGATTCAATTTTCACTATGTTCGATAATTAATTATTAACAATGGCAGACACTATCGTAAAAAAAACTTAATATTATTGAAATAAACGTTAATTCTATAATTAAACTTAGTCGTAGACTTGATCCCTCCAATTTTATAAATAAATATAATCCAGATATAGTTCTATTAAATGAAACTAAACTCAATTTTAAGCATTTAATCACATTCAGAGATTATGATATAATTAGAAAAGATAGAACTGATGCCAAAAGAGGAGGTGGAACTGCAATTATGTATAATAAAAAATGGTTTAAAATATAATAATTATTCTAACCAAATAATTAATTCATTTAAATGTTTGGAAACCACTATTATCAAAATCCCTTTATCATCGAATCAATTCCTATTCGTTATTTCAGCTTACTACCCATCTGGTAACAATAGTAACCATTTCAAAACGGAGTTTCTTCAACTCTTTCAAAACCTTAACTTAGAAAATCCTAATAATTTTTACGTTTTAGCAGGTGATCTTAATTGCAAACATACGGATTGGGGTAATACTTCAAATAACACTAAAGGAAATATGTTAAAAGAATTGTTAACTAATAATGAAATTAGTTTTAGAACTAGTTTGTATGCTTCAACAACACCGTCTTATCCTCGATGTGATTCCTATTTAGATCTATGTTTAGCGGACTCTCGTCTATGTATATACAGAAATAATGATACACTAAATTGCTTAACAACTTTTGATTATGATAGCGACCATAACGCAGTACAAATCCAAATTTTAGGCGGTGAAAACGAACATCCACTAGAATTTTTTAAAGACAATCCTATCCCAAAGTATAACTATAAAAAAACTAATTGGAAAAGGTTCAGAAGCATCATAGTAAACAAAATTGAAGAATCTTCCTAGAAACCTAACAAATTCTGAAATCGATTTTTATCTCTTAAAACTTAATGATATAATTATTAAAGCTATCGAGGTATCTGTTCCCGAGTATAAAAAATCAAACTCAACTGAAATATTTTGTAATAATATTATTAAAAAACTTTAACATGAGAAAAGCAAAACTTTAACTTCTATTAAAAAATCGAATAGACTCGAAATTATTCTTCCATTACCAGAGCTTAATTTGCTAAAAACCAAACTAAAACTTATTAAAAAACTAATTAAAGATAACTTTGTTATAAATGTGAACAATTATTTTCAAGAAAAACTTAAAAACTTGAGTCCGAAGAATTCCTCTGATATGTTTAACGAGGCTAAAAAACAATTCAAAACATCTAAAAACTTTAATATAAAACTTTTGAAAATCCCTAAGGATGATGAAATCCTAATTAGAAATGCAGAACTTCAACCTGACTTGCTAGACAAAGACGATAACAACTTTGTGTTAAGAGACGAAAATCAAATTCTTAATGTTATTGGGACTTTCCTTGAAAGAGTTCACGCTTTCAAGGAAACTGATTTTAATAATAGAGTACAAAGTGATGTAACGAATTGCTTCAATAATTTTCTGGAGAAAAAAGCTGATTTCGAAACACAAAACCCTTCTTTGATAACATTTAATGCTAACAAAAGGGCAAACCAGTTAAATGACTTACTTGCTGATGACTACTTCATGACACATGAGACTGTCACATATATTTTTAGTAATTTAAGGAGCAAACTATCATCGGGAGTGGACAATATCCCCAATATTATATTGAAAAATATTCCAGAGCTTCTGGTACTTGAATATTGCACACTTTTTAACAATATGTTAAACAACTCTTACTTCCCTCACGCTTGGAAAACGGTCAAAGTAATAGTCTTGCCGAAAAAGAATAGAGATAGTAGTGACCCAAAAAACCTACGTGCGATAAGCTTGCTCCCAAACATAAGCAAAATTTTCGAAGTTTGTATAAATATTAATATCACGTTTATGTAAAAAATTATTACTTATAAATGATAATCAATTTGGGTTCAAACACAAACACTCAACTATCCATGCAATACACTTACTCACTTCATAGATTTCGAAAAAGCTTTCGATAGTATTTGGATAGCAGGATTAATTTATAAACTGATTAAATACAAATTTCCCTTGCACTTAATATTTCTTATATATAATATGTTAAGCAACAAATCTTTTATTGTCTCTAACAACAACAAAGCTAGTACAAAAAATTTTATAATAGTTAATGGTCTACAACAAGGCACGGTTAACTCCCCAATTCTCTTTAACTTATATATACATGATCTCCTCAACAAAACAGATAATATCATTGGATTTGCTGACGATATAATCGTTTTTCATTCTGATGATAAAATCGATAAAATAAACCAAGAACTCCAAAACAAATTCAATATTGTCGAGAATTATGCTATCGATTGGCATATGAAAATCAATAGTAATAAATGTGAGACCATTCTTTTCCGTCCCCCAGTGGGTAAGTGTAACAATAATGTTAAAAAGAATTGGAAATCTTTCGAAATAAAATCTAGTAGCAATTCAATTATTCCCAATAAAGACACGGTTAAGTACTTAGGTATTCACCTAGATAAGTTTCTCTATTTTAACACACACGTTAATTTACAAATAATTAAAGCAAGAAATGCCTTTTATATGTATAAAACACTATTTTTTTCTAAATACATCCACTCAAATGTAAAAATTATTCTATATCAATCATTAATACGCCCTATATTAACATATGGATGTCAAATATGGTTCAACATATCACCATCGTATATGGAGAAACTAAGAATTTTTGAGAGAAAATGTTTGAGAGCGTGCACTTTACTTTTCAGATCGCCTAATAGTAACTATTTAAAATATGTCTCAAACAAAAAACTATATAATGAGGCAAAAATAAGTAGGATCGATAACTTTATTATACATCTAATAAGGAACCATATCGTGAAAAGCTCTGAGTGTATAGAAAATAATTTAATTATGGCTCCATACTATGTTTGCAATGAATTCATTCAAAAAACACTCCAAAACGGATACACCCCACCTGAGGCTTTTGTATACCTCGATAGGAATGATTATGTTCAAAACGAGTTCGGCGTTCCTATACTTTATCATTTGTATATACGGGCCAATATCAAAGCAATTCACTGCAATCAATTAACTGAAACTAATAAAAGATTCGACACTAGCGTTTATACAAAAGATACAAATACATATGTTTCCAAACGTAAATACTAAACAATTTTGGTGGCTTTCAAACTAAGTTGCATTTTCTCTTCCTTTTACCCTTAATAACTTTATTTTTTTTAATTGTTTTTATATTTAAGTAAGGTTTTTTTGCTTATTTTTTCTTTACATTATATAACAAATATGTACATACAAATGTAAATATTGTATAAATAATTGAAATTTATGTAGAAATACAAATATTGTGATAATTATTTTACTAGAGAGCTCCAATTTGGGACAGTGTATGAAAGTGTATTAAGATATAAGTACTGTTGTTTATTTAAGTTTAAGAATAAATATTTTTGTTAAATAAACCAATTAAAAAAAAAAAAAAAGGTAGTGTGTTTGCTTCGCTTGCTGTCTTTGAGTATTATAAGAATTTTTCTAAATTTATGAATTTGACTGAGTGGGCGTATGAATCAAACATATTTCGAATGCTATGAGTTTGATATCAACGTTGTACTCATACTCATTGCAACCTGTACTTATAAATCAATCTTGTAGTGAGTACGAATGAATCAGAGTAGTTGAATTTCAATACTGTTGACTCACTCATACTCAAAATTTCATGAGTACTTATGAGTAGCGAAAAAACGGTTCATTACTGATCTCTGATACTTACATCACTGTTCTCTGAAAATAAACTTTATTATTTATTTATCGTCTTTATTACAGAATGATTCAGTCGCGTGAAATTGGATTAATAAAACGTTTGCTTCATCAAAGACAACCCAAAAAACCCGAATGTCAATCTTTGTACACAGTGTATCCAGTGAACTTCTTTGGAATCGCAGATGCATTTATTTTTCTTATTGGTAAATGTCGTAGTATGTTAATATATTTAAATTATATATGTTAGACTTACACAATTTTCACTTCGTTCTGCTTAACGAAAAATATTAATTATAAGTCCATCACACGTGAGCAGTGAACTATGCACAGATATGTATTACCACGTCATTAGCTGAAGGTATTCTTACTCAACATGTATTTTATATCAGACTTGCCATTAATCATATGTTAAACGTTGTACTGTATGTCCGTCTAAACAACAAGTCGACTTAAGTCATATGCTACTAACAAACTTCATATTTACGCTAAATCCCTAATTAACTTTTTTTAAATTTATAGTAAATCCATGTTACTCTAATTTGTAATGAACCCTCATTAGGTTTATAATAAGCTCTTCTCCTAAACAAATGAGACTTCCATTATCATTTTTGATCTTAGACTTGACTATATAAACATCTTTAATTTTGGAATAAAATAGTTCTAATGCACTTTTGCATTTTTTCAGAAATATACACAAAAAGTGATTTTTCTTGTAGTGTGTTTTTCGGCTTAGGCTGTTATTGCTTGGAATCACAGGCCAAGCATCAGATAATGTATCAATCTCGCCTTTGTTGTTAATGTGTTGGTGAAACTATACTACCACGTGTAGACTGAGAAGAGTTTGAAGAATATCAAAATACTTTTAATTTTTGCTATCTGCGTTGCATTATATGTTCTTTTCTTCTTCACAAAAGCAATGATGAAATGCAAATGAAATTTAAAGGTTCAATTTTGAAGTATTGCTGTGCTAAGCACAACAAATATTACCAACACATATGTATGCAAATTTGATCAGTTAAATTTGATGCGCCATTATACTGTAAGCATATTGTATGTTCACACTGGAAATACTAATCATCAACATTAACATACATAAGTAGCTAGGGGATTCCCCTTTTTATTGTCATCAATTTTTAAAAGCGTATTTAAGTTCTATACCTTTTGGCACATTCAACTGTTGAGAAAATACTAGGTCAAGTTAGGTTAGCGGGTAGCTTGTCATTCACAGGTAAGTCCACTCGGTGGCCCATTGTGTTACCCAGTGTAAAGTAAGCCCCTTGTCATTATTCGTTAGTGGTGGGCATCGGATAAAACCCGCCAGTTGTCCCCTAGTGGAACGTTCCATGCCCAGATCTTCAAACGTTCTTGTTGGTAAAATTAAATAAAAATATGAAGATAAAAAGGTATTTGAATGAAAAAATGTTGTCAGCAACATTTGCAAGCAAAATTCCAATACATATTTGATGGATCAAATTATTCAACATGAAAGACACAAATGAAGACTTTAACGTAAGAGCAGACTGCTGCGAATTATTAATGGAGAAACGAATCTTCCATCTGAACTAAATTACGTGAATGTGGAATGAAAAAGACCAGGATGCAAGAGCCGACATCCTGATTGCATTGTCTCCAAAAAAAATTTGTTGTTGGTGAGAAATTTCCAAACTTCGAAAGAAATTTGGGATTTTCTAGCCGAAACTTATGAAAGAAAATCAAAACGATAAAAAGAAGAATTATACAGGAAAGTATTAAATGGAAATAAGAAAAACTATATCTGAATACATAGAAGAATTCGATGAGCTTTATGTTCATCTGGAAGAGATAAATGGCCATATTGAAGAGGAATTGCAGATCATAATTTTATCGGATGGGTTATCAAGTCAATAAATTGTTTTCCAAAAGTACACATCAAGTTGTATAATTTAATAGTTCTATCACCCAAAAAAAATCGATGACATGTGTTTCAAAGTGGAGGGTACTCACATACCGTAAAATGTCCAGTAAGAGTGCGAAACACTCTCTTGCCGAACTCAGGTAGTTCATTGGTTTCTTACTGTCCACTGCTGACACAGCATTTTGAAATTTTAGAACCAGGTATGTTGGACCAACTACCGTTTTTTAATTCCATGCCTGTAGAGAGTCTATGCACCGTCTTTTGATTTGGCAAAGTGGATTCCACCGATTTGATTGCTGCTTGATAGTCCATGCGTATCAAGTTCGAAGGAGGTAGATTTCTTGTTTCAATCATGCGTTCGTCTGGTTAGGTAATCTTTATGACCCGTTAACGGTATAGAGCCCAAATCCAGTTCACATTCTATTTTTGAGCCATCGGTGAAAATCGTTATATCACCGACACTATAGCAGCTTCAGCAACCCATTCTTTCGATGTGGGAGTGTGAGTTTTCTACGTTCGTCTCTGGTACCATGTAACCGAATCTAAAAACCGGCTGATTCGGTTCTACTTCATGTAATATTGAACATTAAACAATCTAAGAACTTAAGCTCAGTGCAGTTCTAGCAGCAATGGAATATGCTACTGGTTGTAGGGACAAGATGACCTCAAGGCCAGCCTGCGGAGTGGACTTCAAGAACCCGCGATGCCAACGTATATACTTGTTCAGTGAAGAAAGATATGTCCGCTTACGTATGGCTTCCCACTACACTAATGCCCTGTAGGAGAGCATATGCCACCATACAACCACTGTTTACATCCAATGAATGATATGCCTCTTCTACTTCCAAACGTCCTTTTACAGACGTACAAGGAATTCATCGCTTTCTTCAGCCTCTCCTCAGTATTCCACTTCCAGGAGAGTTTGGAGATCAGAATAATACTAAGTACTTTGTTTCCTTTGAGTGTCGGCGCAAGAGGCGCAGGAGCTACAGAGACTACGAACCTATTTATATCAAGGGATCCTTTCCAGCATCTTCGTTCCTCACACGGCCACGCACAATCGTATAATCAGCCGTTTTTAGCCCCACATTTTTCTGATCAGGGAGAGTGTATCTTTGTTTTTCAAAATTGGGGGGGAACCCACTCCTTGAAAGTCCTTCTGACAGGGTCTCCCTTTAGTGGAAGCATGTTGAGCTGAGCACCCGGCCACAACAATCCTTGGACGCAGTTTGTGAGAGGTTAAAGAGCTTCTCAGTTACTACTACTATTAGTTCTCATCCTACCACTTTCAATAATTTTTGGCACTTGGCGCCAATTGCAGGAATGCAGTTGACTCGCTTCACGGCGTGAAGTAGCGCTCGCTCCTCCAAAATGTGCCAATTAAAAATTGTCGGCTTCTCTTCAGGACGCTCAGGTGGCGATTTTAAGCTTGCTGAAGGTTTCAGTCGCTTGTTCTTCGCCATCTGAGTGGAGCCATCCGATCGCTGCGCTTCGGCGTTGTAGACGATGCACCTTTTGAGGAGTCCGTCAGCCCTTGGGATCACGACCGCTTCGCTGAGGCTGGTGGTAAATCCGTTTTGGGGCTGGCCGCCGATGGCATTCTGTAGATGCCACACCTTTCATCGTTTGGGGCATATCGATTGGGCCCCTCGTCGTCTTCTTTGACGATGCCTTTTGAGCTGGTTTTTGAATTTGTTTTCGGGACCCACAGTGTTCTCTTACTGCCTAACGAAATATTATTCTTCACTATTCTTTCCTGGGGCGTTCGCTCAACTGAGAGTTTTTGTGACTCGATCTATCTTTACGCTCTATTTGGTGGGCTTCCGAAGGCTTGACGAAACTTTTCGCACAAAATTGTTTCACGACTGAGAGACGAGTTTCAAGTCTCTTGCCAGGTTTTTAGAACTGCCGTCGGACGCAGTCCAAGGAGCCTTTCAAACTTGCAACTAAACTTTCAAAACTGTGTAACTGTATGAAAAATATGGAAGCTAATAACGGTCAAAAATTGTTTTCATAAGGCAGATTTTAAATCAAATCGTCCTCTTCAAGGATTTGATGCTGAATATAATTTGCCATTATTAACCAACATTATCAATTTTCATAGAATAACACAGCTTGACAACGCTAAGGGCTAAGGGAACAGAGTGAGAGCTGAAAGCCGAGCCGAGATTATCAGTGCGATAAAACTGATTACATAAAAGTCAATACAAATAAGCTTGTGTATAACACAGTGAACGCCGACAAGAGCTGAGATCAAAGCCGATGTGTACGAGAAAACAGTTTCAAAGCGTTTTGCGCGCTTTTTTGCATTGTTGATGTTTACTTTTTAGCGTGTAGTCGTGTTTTTAATAGTTTCAAATTAAAAAAATGGATATCGATCAAATAATAATTGAAATTTTTTCCTGGCCTGGTTTGTGGGACCAAAAAAACAAATTGTATCACAATCGTGTTTGTGTGGAAAAAAAGGTTTCAATTTTTATTCGGGTGGGTATATTGTTGAAATTTAGCTGGATATTTTCTGAAATCATTATATAAATGATGAAATTCACCAAATTCTTTCCTTTTTAGTGTAATTGGATGTTTTCCAAATTCTTTTGTGTTAATAATTGCGTTAATCACACTAGGAGAAGCAAAATACTATTCATCAGAGGAATCCATTACAGTGTACATCAATTTTATAAACACAAATGAACTACAAGACTAAATGACATAAAAGCAAAACACATGCGATAAACAGAATTTCAGCGTTGATTCTCGCATTCACTGTGTTATATACAAATTTTCTTTTCGCATGAAAATAAGCGTCAATAAGCTCGGCTCGGCTCCGCTAGGCATCAGCGCTCACTCTGTTCGCACCCTAATTTTGCAGAACTTGTAAATTTAAATAACGGTACATGCATGACATTCTAAACTTTGATGAAGTTAATAATAATGAAGAAAAAGAAAATAATGCAATAAATTGCAACCGTGAACCTGCTGCAACGAGTTTGTAGAACAAAAATTCTTTCAAATTCAACCGTAACTCTAAACTCGATGTTGACACTTTTTTTTCATTTAATTAGGAAAACGGTCGTGAATTTTTTTCAAATAAAAAAATAAATTTTTATTATGTCTTGGATAAATATACATACATATATGTATGTATCTTGAATATACATTAGTGGCAGAAACTAAAGCGACTGATATTCTTAATATTTCAAAAGGAATCTGGAAAAAACAAATTTGAAAGTTTATAAAGATTTGTATTTCAAATCTTTGAGATCCTATTAAAAAAATTTCAATTAAGATGGCAAAAACTAAAGCAACTTATTTAAATTTTTTCTTACATATCTGAACAATTAATGGAATATCCTATATTTTGAAAATGATTCGAAAAAACAAAAGAAAAATTTAAATGTTTCAAATTAAGGTGGTAAAAACTAAAGCAACTTATTTAAATTTTTTCTTACATATCTGAACAATTCATTGAATATCCTATATTTTGAAAATGATATTAATTTATCAATTTCACTTTCTGAAACGTTTTCGCAAGCTTCTTTATTTGGAGGAAAATATTTCGCCAATAAGACCGTTATATTTTTCTGTCCACCTATACTACAGGACAAAAAAAATCAGGTATTTTATATTTTAAAAACGGTAGCAAGACAGTTTCCAAAATACTAACGGTCTCTAGTTTTACTAATTTAATACAGATATCCGATTACACTGAGTAAAATATCAAATATTATAAATATTTTTGCTTTGAATGCTAACATATTATTGAATTAAACCGTATGGCCCAACTTCTTTTCTCGTAAAAACATGGATTTTTTGTATTTATTGGAAGCTATATGGTATACCACACAGCTGATCAATATCTTACCGTTTTAACATTTAAGCATTGCTTTAGCTCATTGCATCCGTTAAGCAAGACGTCTGAGGTGAAATTCCACACACAGGCAAAGTTAAAATAAACTCAAAACTAAAGCAGGACTGTAAACTTCTACTTTATAATTCGCTTATTCAACCTAAATGGTATTAAAGGATATATATATATATATATGATATATCCAATAAATTGTTAGATTTTACAGATGATAAATCGTTTTGGTACTTCCAAACTCGAACATTCACAGAGATACTTGAACAAGCTTCTTATACATTACAAACGAGGGATAATTCAAGTTATGTGTTCATATAAGATATATCTTATAGCTTTCAAGTACAACCACATTTTTAGAAAATACTGCTGTGGAATATTATCGTGTCATATTTTTCATCGTGTTATATATTTTTATATGTGATTTATCAAATGAACTAATACTTGCGGTTTTCGCAAATATTATTATTTCGCTTTGCACAAATATTAACCGACTTCTGGTAGTAGTTCAAACGAGAAAATGGCAAACTTTTTCACAAATAATCAAGACCCATCCAAAATTGTACAAATTTTTAACAGAAAGTTCATTTGACACGACTGTAATATTCTTTAAAAAATAACTACGATAATTTTTGTCCGATTCTATCAATCTCTTTACAAGATAATGCACTTTAAGATACTTTATATCTCGAAATTTAATCTATAAGTTTACTCTATCACAACTTATAACATATAAGTTTGAACTATATGTTAATGTATACCGTTTTAAATGTATACACTTTCACAATATGTTCTGTGTAAAAAGTTAAATAGTTTTTGTCAAATAAAACAAGTTTTGAAGGTTCGAGAAATATAAAAAAAAGTATTTTTAAGTTCAATTCAACTAACTGTACAACTTAGGCTATGCAGTTACTCAGGTATATTTCATTTTTGTTTTTTTTTGGTGTATAATTAGTATGCAATTCTACCCAATTATCAATATTTTTAAATAATCCATTTATGTAATCTGCGGCGACCTTTACAAAATGTGGGATACAATTTCATATGGATGAGTACATGATATTCGAAATAAAAGAACAAAACTGGATTCGTCGGAACAGGAACTCATTTACATTTTAAATTTTACAATATAATCCTTTTCTTTAGTTGTCATGTATCAGCAATATTTTAAATTTCAAATTTGTTGTCAGTAATTGCGAATTAGGTATATATCATCTCTTGATGTTAGTTCAGCTTCCTTATCCCTAGTGTGGAATACTATTGAAAATTTGTATATGATAAAGGACAATAATCTCAATGGCGAGAAAAATAAATGGCTATTTAGTACGTTCTAAGAAAAATGTTCTTAAAATTATATACTTTTTTTGGCTTAACTAATGCAATGAGCTAAAGCAATGACTATCCTTTGCAAAAAATGTTTTCGTGTATGTTTGGTTTGCTTCCAGTCTGAAAAAAACTTAATTCAATATGATATAGGCATTCAAAGCAGAATCATCTATAATATTTGACAAAATTGATATAGTCCACCTATTTGTTTTACGCTTACAACTGTCACAGCTTATCATTTTTTAAATATGTCTATGTCACCTTATGTGAAGTTGTAGAAAGAAATTATCTCCAATAACTTTTTTCATCAGTACGAATAATAGGTTGGGTATACATAGTACTTATTACAATAATGATTTTTATATCTAACGTAGGACTAAAGCATTGTATCATTCTTAAAAGAGTATGAGGACTGAAAAGAGATAAGTTTTTTCGTTTATTTTTGTTCCCTAAATGCTCTTATCCTAATATGAGAGACGTAAAAAAGTTCTTCCATAATTTCTCCAATAATTCCATGCTCAATAAATTAATAAGACCGCAAAGATTTAAAATAGCTGTCTTTAAAAATTTCCAGGTATGTTCTTTATTATGGATATGTTAAAATATTATTAAAAAACATTAAAACCCCATGAGTAGTTGTTATCTCAAACATTGAAGAATTTAATAGTAAATGCTGAACTAACTAAATAAAAGAAACACTTCATTAAGCGGAAACCTCGATGGTCGTTGTCCGCCTATGGGAAATGTCGCTGTATTTTTATTTGAAAAACAATTTCAAAGAGTTCCAAGAGGTTTACTACTTCTGGATAGTTAGGTTTGGTTTTCTTTTAATATCAATACATAGCAATTATTTACAAAATATTTTAATAACAATAAGAATAATAAATAATTATAATATTTTCGCACAAAATTCAAGAGAACCGTGCTTAAGATATAGTCGTACAGAAAAGTAGTGTTTTAAGGAAAAAAGTTCACAGTAACTTTAGCAGTTCGGCGATTTCTTCAGATACATTAATTTGTGTTAAACTGCCGTTATCGAATACATCGGCAAATTCTGAAGATTAATACTCACCTCATAAAGCGCCACCATATTCTCCAGAAGAATTGGGTCAGTGCCTTATGGGAGATTGGGAAATGCGATATCACCTACCATTATAACATAGATAGATTTTATATTACTTCAGATTTTCAATTACACAGTGAGTTACATTGCAATCATGTATCTTATTCGTTTTGATTTTAATAAAAAAAACAACAATTAATATAAATGTTCAAATTTCTGCTTCTTGCTCCTCCAACCATGACCTTCTCTTCCTTAATTATAATATATCTGTAACTTGTTCTGTTGACAAATATATTACATATCGTAATTTTAGGAACATAGATTATACAACTCTGAATATTGAATTGAATAACATATCTTGGGACCAGGTATGTACACTGGGTAATGCGAATGACCAATTACCGTTTATCCATTAAAAAGTGCGTCTGTTCTATGACTGGTGCGTTCCTGTCAAAACCAAGCGCATCAGAGCAATACAACAGCTGGGGTTTGATACGGAACTTAAAGCACTCATTGAGAGGAGGGATAGTGCTTACAGACGATGGAAGAGGTTTAGGACTGATGACTTGAAAACTTTACATAAATTCGCAGGGACGGAAGTTACCAGGTGCATTAAAATTGTGAAAGCATTGTATTATGGTGTAAAGTTTTCAAACGCAATGGACAACAGGTCTAAATGGAAGATAATTCGCGAAATATGAATCGGCCGAAAATTTCCTAAAATCGATATTGATGTAGACGTGAATAAGCGTAATGACCAGTTCGTGAATTCTAAGATTCCTACGTCTAGCGGTAACTTATATGATGACCTTTGTTGTGTTCCACCACAATATTCCTTTAGTTTTCGTTGCGTAAATCAGTTCGAGGTTTTGGAATGTATTTCAGCGGTGAAATCCTTTATTCTTGAAAGCTCTGACTCCTACACTTTTGCCATATTATACTCACTTATTTAATACAGTTCTGACTAAATCTACTTTCCCTTGAACATTGGAAACTAGCTGAAATCCTTCCCATTCCCAAAACTAATAATGAGTTCAGACCAATTGCTATCCTTCCTTTTTTGTCCAAGGTAGTGGAAAATATTATAACCAGACAAATCAATTACTTGACTGTCAGTCTGGATTCATGAAAGGTAGGAGTTGTACTACCGCTCTAATAAATGTAGTTGAGGATCTTAGGTCGGAACTAGATGAAAATAGTGTAGCGTTTTTGGTTCTCCTTGATCACACCAAGACATTTGACACAGTCGATCACAAGGTTCTAATATTTCAGATCCACTTGATATTAGTAGAGGTGTTCCCCAGGGGTCAATACTCGGGCCTCTGTTGTTTTGTATGTATATAAACGATCTACCAGATGTTTTGGTTAAGTGTAATGTTCATATGGTGTGCTGACGATGTCTAGTACTAGTACTCCTAACAGCCATACCTAAACAAGAGCGGCAAGCGTAAAGCGTACTATAGCCGAGCGGCATACCTAAATAAGAGCGGAAGCGTTTTGTCAATAACAAAAACAGAGCTGTAAAACATGGAACAACTCTGTATAATAATTTGAACAGTGATAATAAAAAACTTACAAGATTGTACTTTTTTCACAAAAATATTGTACTGGTTTTACCCAAATTGTACCCAAAATATGTTTTTATTTATTAATTTATAAACTAAATAGAAGAAAGCAGTTTGTACAACTACGTCCCTACGTAAACATACTGAACAAAAAACTGCGCAATAGTTTTAAATGTTAAAATAGACTTAGTAAAAAATGTTTAATGATACAAAATATTGCGTTTAGTTAAAATACGTTAATGTTCTCATCTACAGTGATGGATTTTCTACAGTGAAGGATTTTCATATTGTCTTTACTAAAGTGATAAAATGTATTTATATGTAGTACCAAAGTATTTATATAAAGTACCACGTACATACATATGTATTTGCTATGAACTTGTATGTACGTGGTACTTTAGCATATACTAACAGAAGTACATTTTTACTTAAACCATCTCCGTGTGTGACACTTTTGTTTATTTACAATTTTCTGCAGCAAACTTCGCTTTTAACGCGCTGTCAAACTTGGATGTTCCAACCGCTTGGCGTTAACGCGGCAGTATTTCGGGATGCTTCATACAATTTGTATGTGCATGAGAAATTTTGACAGCTAGAAAACGCTTGCCGCTCTTGTTTAGGTATGGCTGTAAGGAGAATATTAATTCTTGTTTGGATTATATTAACCGTGGTTTAGTAAAGATTGACAGCTGGGCCTCAGCTAATGGACTATGCATCAATCCTTCTAAGTCTAAATGTATTATTGTTTCGAGGACCAACAGATCATTTGTCATACCTGAGCATCAGGGGAAAAAATTTACTTTGTCACATCTGTAACAAATCTGGGTATTGTCTTTAATGGCAGTTTATCGTGGTCTAACCATGTAAATGTCGTTGTTAGTAGAATTTATTGTATGCTTAGGAACTTGTGAACTGTCATTGATCCAACTCATCTTGTCATTCGTATGCAACTGGCTAAAACATACTTAATACCAGTACTTTTGTATGGGTGTGAAATCTCCGCAAACTGCGATTATGATGACAACCGAAAACTTAACTTAGAATTTAATAACATAGCTAGATATGTCTTTCGTAAAGGGCGTCGTGATCACATTTCTCATTTGCTTAACAGATTTTTAGTATAAAATTTGATAATCTCCTGAAAATTAAATGCCTTATTCTACTTCATAAAATAATTTACACGAAAAAGCCAAAATATTTATTTTATAGAATTAAGTTTGCTAGATCCAACCGTGGTATGAAGATTATTCAGCAACGATTCTGTCTCAGCGACAATTTTTTATACACACCACCAGTCTTTGGAATTCCCTACAAATTACATTCAAAATTTAGGCAATGCAAATGCGTTCAAAAAAGAGTTATTTACATTATTTTCGTAATTAAAATGTTTACAACATTTTAAGTTAAAGGAAGTTCATATTTATAAATTTTATGATTTTATTTTTAGGTTAATATCTTTATGTTTATATCTACATTATATTATTATTCCTACTTTTTTAAACGACTTCTTTAAACTGATTTTTCTAAATTATTATCATTTTTATTTATTTTATTAATTACAATACAATTACAAATTATATTCTAATTATATACGAGCGGAGTAACTTGACCATATGCTCGGTGTAGTGTCACCGAACAGAGTCTCTGGTGGGAATCGAACCCACGACCCTCACGCTAATAGTCTAGCACACTACCCACTAGACCACCAGGGCACCCGATTATCATTTTTATAATTTATTATCTTTAAACTCTTTTATTGTATAAATATTGTTAGTTTTTTTTAATTCCTATGGGTTATATTTTTCTTTATATTTAAATTTAATAGTTATATAAACTTTTAATTTTTTACTTAATTTTTTTTTGTTTTTAATTAATGTTAATTTTTTTTAATATTTTATATCTTATTGATTCTAAACATAGCAATGTCACTTATAAGATTTATATCTTGTTGTGGTATGTCAATTATAATAAATAAACAAATATACTACTGTTTGAAGTCGAATCGTCTAACATTAATTTTCTGTATCGAAGTTCAAAATAACTTTTAAAAACTGATATATTATTACATCGTGCACCGTAATATCAAATAATTTCACAATTAATCTAAACAATATTTATACGTTATATCTTATTTAATTACGTTCTAATTCAATTCTAAAGAACTAAATATTAAAAAGTATTACATTCTTTTCTTTCTAGTTGGAATTTTAATATCACTTTTGGCTCTGGCATCAGAAATTTTACGTAAACATTATTCCCAATGCAATTGATGTAATTTCCACACAGATTAATAAAGTATAATATAAAGTTTTTTCTTGTTTCAGTTATAGAGGTCTTGAAATAGGGACTGCCATATTTAGAAGCTACATCTATCAAATTAGTCTGGTTCGTCAAATTACCATTAATGAATTTAACATTAAACTTACTTAATTGGTCTTTACAACGCTTCAGTCAGTATAAGGACTTAGTTCCTCACTCCACCTATGTTGTGTGTGTTAATTTTATCCATGTGCAATTTTTCATTGGCAACTTTATTATGTGTGTAAAGATAGATTTTAAAATCTTTTAGCCTCGACGTAAACCAAGCTCTGTTATTTTACTAACAGAAGTCTGTTAAACAATTCATTTAAGGTTTGGAAGAAGAGCAGGAAAAATTATATAAATTCCTAGTTAAAAGTATGTAAAAAGCACAAGTTGGTAAAAACTATATTTAACCACTGTTACAAATACATGTGGGGCAAAATGAATTGTTTTTAATGCATATTACGGCCCTTTAACTAAATTAATCGCCAGAATCCTTAACAGAGCTAGTTTTGATAGTAGATTTCGAAATGTTCCGACATGAGATATTTTAAAATCCAATGTGTCCTTTTGCGGTAATACAGGACAACATGGGTGGACAAAGTGAATTGTTTTTAATGCATATTACATCGCTTTAATTAAATTGATCGCCAGAACCCTTAACAGGGCGAACGAAATGACACTTAGTGGGGTTTAAACACAATATTTTGTAACAGTGATTAACTATGGGACTTATTTTACCAACTTGTGCTTTTTTAACTAGGTATTTATATAATTTTTCCTGTTTTTCTTTCCAAGCCTTTAGCAGACTTCTGTTAGTAACATAATAGAGTTTTGTTAACTGATTAGGTTTGCATCAAGGGTAATAGATTTTAAAATCTATGTTCACATACATAACTTTATTTTCTCTTAGGGCTATTATTACAACTTGCCGTTAAACTTGAGTTAAAGTTACCCTTAACTTATTTTCGTTATTACAACTTACGGATACAATAAAGTTAACTGTTTTCAAAAATATGGCAGTGGCGGAGCAATGTCGGTAACACTGCTCAGTTAAACAAGTTTTTTTAACGCAGTGGCAACGACGGGCTTTGTTGTTGTCTTGTTGTATATACTCATTTTGTTTAAATTTGAAGTTGCCATATTGAAAATAATACATATATAATATGGCAGGCTCAAACATAAACTTAACTTTAAAAGTTACTGGCAGAATGATCCTCCCTTTAGTTAACGGAAAGTTGTAATAATGGCCCTTAGAGTTTCTGCCAGAAAACTGCTGAGAAAGAAGTCGCCGAAGAAATATTTTTTCACGTTTCGTTTTGTATTAGATATTTAGACTGGGTTTGAACCATGGCCTAACGTCTGATAAGCCAATAGATTATCTACCAGACTACGGTGTCCTCGTTAGCATTAAAAATCACCTGTGAATAATGTCCCCAGGGATGGCTCCCAATTCTGGATGAATGGGAACGATAATAATCCAGATTTTTAACTAACGGCGTTATCGGCCTATATTTTTAAAGAATGATGTTGGCCAGGTCATCATAGTCAACTTCGATCACTATAGGTTGAAAGTTACGAACTTCTCTTTGGTTCATTTGAACAGGACGGCGCTACGTGCCATACAGCTCATGCCTGCGGAAGCGAATTAAAGCCATTTTCGTCTCTCCATGTGAAACGTTTCAATTTTTTAGTGAGTTAAGCTGAATCAATATAAAGAGCAAGATATCTACTTAAAAAAATTATTTTATGATTATGAAGTGAATATACAGTTCACATTGCTAGTATTTTACTAATGGAATTTTCGATGAAAACTAATACAATTGTTCCCTTAATCCTTTTATTTAAGTTACATACATTAAATTAGCAGCCATCTAAAGAGAATGGATTCCACAATGTCCCATTATAAGTACATATCCGTCACTCAATTGGATTCTGTCGGTGAATTCTTAGTGTATACTTATTTAATTACTTTAATTAATTTAATTAATTACTATACTTTTTTAATTACCAAATGCTGGACATTGACAGTGTAGTGTGTTTATCAAATCATAATAATAATAAACAACACACCACATTTACTATACAAAATAAAAGAGATTTAAATTACATTTGCTCTACATATGTATGTACAACACAAATTTTTAATTGTAATTCTAAACCTTTAAAATAAAGCAAACAAATTACAAAGTATGACACACTTTAAGCGAAATGCAATTAAAGCGACTGACATGGGTCAAAACACTTAAAAGGAACCAAAAGGGTTGGAATTACAGAAATGATAAGAAAGAAATTTATTACTTACAAATGACTCACTTTTAAAGTAATGAGTGAAAATATTAAAAATATTGAGTGAGGTCTTGACCAATCATAACTCAGTAATTGTCGCAAATGAATATTACTTTGTAATAGAAAGAGCAAATTATAGAATATTGAGAACCATTGTAAAAAAATAGAAAATAGTATAAATAGTTGAAAATATTCAAATAATAATCAGAAACATTTTGACAATCATTGCGTTTCTCATTATTCTAACCCAGCACCTTAAAAGGTGCAGGGAAGAATCAAAACTGCTGTGGCTAGACATAGCATTCAAAACAATCTAGCACTTTAACAATTTGTCTTTTTTATCCTCCTACTTAAATACAATTATTAAAACCATTATAACAGAAAGGTTGTGTGAGGTGTTCGGAACGTCTGGGCATGTAAATCCAGAGACGAGGGTGTTGTTTTAACTACTATGATATTCCTAAGGTGTAATGCATACTTTGGTCTGTATGAATCCATATCGAGTAGTATTATTTTTCCAATATTCTTTTGCAATAAAATAAAGTTCGCGCTAGACCATTTGTTTGCCTTTCTGAAAAGGAATGCCAACTTCACTTTAATCGGTTTTGTTGTTACCATTCAAAGTACCCAAGTCCAGGAATCCATTTAAGAGCATCCGTCGAATGTATACTTATCTCTTCCAGAGGCGTGTTCACCATTCAGGGATATAATGAATATGCTTATATCTTATTACTTTCTTACTTACCATTTAACCATTAACAACCCAGTTGGTTACACCAATCGACGACCTCTGAAAAGGCATCTCACCTCTTCTCCTCTCCCTACAGTTCTCGACAATGGCTCGCGAAGCGGCGGACTGCAACGTTTTCTTGTATGCGCCGTTTTTCGTTGCAGCTGCCTCGTGAGACTCCTCATCGTACAATTATTTTCGTTAGGGTGGGCGTTCGAAACCAATTACTGTTCCGCAGTAATGCGCAAGAGGTGGGATATGTTGGCGCAGTCCGCCAATGTCGCTGAGGTTAAATGGGGAACGACAAAGCTTACCAGAGAGTTGAGCGGAAAACGCTGCGGCTGTCCTTTGTGAACACAGCTTCTTGACGTCCAGAACTCGCAATGTACTAGATCGCGCAAACCTCAAAGCGCTAATACGCAATCGAAACTTTTCTGCGACAAGATAATAGTCCAAGTCGAAATTTGGTACTCTGAATATGTGCACATGTAGTATATTGGAGACGTGCCTTTCGTCAATCGTAGTATGATCAATCTGATTAGATTCTGTTCGATCGGAGGACATCCAAGTGGTCTTATGAATGTCCAGTTGCTAAAGCTTGGTGCTACTTACTACCATGTTACGCGCCGCGGCGAAATCGATCAGCCTCATACCATTGGAGGTAATGGTAGCGGGCAAGCTAAACTGACCGACAGTTGGGCCAAAGATACCTTCCCGTCCGATCTTAGCATTAAAACCTCCGAGGACGATTTTAGCGTCATGGGCCGGACACTGTGAAGATTGCGGACGTTCTATTACATATTCGTAAATCGTTGTCCTTTAGCCGTTTGAAGTTGTAGTGGTTGTTTTAATACACAATTTATTTCATTTTTCATAAATTACATTCTAATCGCAAAGCAGTGCCATAATTGGTTACTTGATTTTTGTTGTTGGTTCATAATGGGTTAAGTATGTAAATATAATGTTTCTCACCACACTTATTTTACCATGTACCATGAAAATACGATTTAGAAAAGAACGAAATAGAAAAAACAGAAAATAAGATTCGGGTTGCCATAGTGCAAATTTTAGAAACTTCACAAGGTCGTATTTTTTCATATAATGGAATTTCGAAATTGGAAGTTTCAAACTTTAATATTTACAGTTAATTTCGAACGAATGGTTTTATTCCTATTCATATAATCGAATGATCTAGAAAAAACTTAGCGTGGGTGATCACGCAAACTTAATCGATCTCTTATTCTGTTGAACTTCAAAGTGTTCACATCGCTTTTTTGCTTTTAATCGTCAAAGCGTTCACATCGTGAACCTCGGAATAAGTTAAAACTTTTTATTAAAATGTGACATCAGTGAATTTTCATTTAAGTGAAGTTTTTTTTTTCTGTATTGTGTGTTAAATAATAAAATTTGATAAAATAGAAAAATCTGAAAAAATTAAAAGAAATATATACACGAAAAAAATTTCCATTGGCTATTGGCATTGACATGAAACTCAAGAAGGTTCCATATCCAAAAAAAAAAAAATAGAAGAAGGTGGCCCACGAGGATTTGACCTAACCTAATCCATTAGTATCCCAAATTGAAAGCGTCATCAACCGACTGTACGAGCGTTATCTCAATAAACCATGACTCCGACATAATTCTGTGTATTTATTAAACAATTTTTATAAAATATTAAAATTTTCTTTTTCCTAATCTTTGATACAATGTCATCTAATGTATGCTCAAAATCTAAACAAAACTTATGTACTTATTATAATTATTTTTATAAATTAATATAAACTAGAAAAGAAATATCAAAAAAAAAAAGGGTTAATTTCAATTTTAAAAATATAAAAATATAAATAATAAGTTTGGTAAAACAAAAATGTTTAACTCAACATTATTATGACAGAAATAAGTTAAAAGAGAAATCCCACCAATTTTGATTACGGCAACATGGCAAAATTTTATACGCTATTATTAATTTTTATTCTTAATCATTATTGGAAACTATTATTAAAAACTTATTCTAATTCTATTCTATTCTAACTTATTCTAATTTTTACTTATTTTTGATTGATTATAAAAGTGAATTAAATAATGAAAGATTGCTGAAAGCATCATAATTATTTTGGAATTAACGCAAATTTTGAAGGAAATATTAAATGTAATAATTTTTAAATTTAATAACTTTAAATAGTGAGTTTTATAATTAAAAAGTTCAAAGTTCCAAAGATAAACCTCAAAATTTTGATTATGTTAACATAAAATTATTTTTCTATATTATAATAAAGTCCTATTGAGATAAATATTTGTATCTAAATTTCTACCTAAAACTGAAGAAAACAAAAATGTAATATCACAGTAATTTTGTATTAAAATTATGAAGACTAATATTAGATTAATACTTGCCCTAGAGATTAACCTATAAATTATCATTATTGAATTTAACATTATTTTCCTGAAGATTTTGAATATATATATTATAGCAACCACATCATCGACATCATGCTGGAGGCCTTCATCATTAGTTCAATTGATTTGGTAAGTCAATAATGATCTTTTATTTTCATTATTCCATTTAATTTAAATAAACCTAAAAGAAACCACAACCAATTGGATCGTTAACATAACTTTTCTGTTCCACTGTACATTAACATATGTTTGTTATGTATTTTCATATTTAATAACATTATTGTTTTGTTCCAATTCCAAATTGTTCCCATAATGCTTACGATCGTATCTTTTAAATTTCTTTTGGTTTTTGTTTCTTTTACATTTGCAATGATATAACCCATTGAGGCTCGGCCAAATTGTTAAAATTATTTTTCATACTTAAATTTCATATAATTGCTAAAATTTTGTATATTTGTATATATTTATTTTCGTACTATAATTGAACTACATGCATATATTGTTTGCTTTTTTTTAATTTTATTTGAATATGTTTAAGATTAAGAAGAATCTTTATAAATATTGTTAAAATCAATGAATTTAATAAATTTGTATTTTTAATAGAATGGTAAACTAAGGCTTTAAAATAGGGGTGTTTTCTGACAGTGCGGATGTAGATTAGTGCTAGACGTAGGCTAAATTTGGGGTTTCCAAAAATACTTTCTTTTGCCTAGGAAACTTGGAAGGCGTGGGTTATGAGGCAACATCCCTCAACAACAACAGAGGTGATGATATTTATCTGAGAGTTTTGACTAACCCAAAACCATAGTTAAACTACCAAAATGACAAGATTGTGGCATAGTTAACTTCTTAAATCAGACTCTAGTCATCCCAGACCTTACACCTCAAACGCCATCACAAAATAGGGAGTCTATAATAAATTTGTATTGTAGACAGGTTTTGCTAGGAAAGGACCGAACTCCCCCAACTGACTGTTGCTAGCAACTCAATGGCTCCGCAGTCCTCTTCCTGCATAATCACTGCCCACCGTATTCTTTACACCAGCGGTTCAACGTTCATGTTAGATACATTTACATTCTACTTTGGTCTAGTACTAATACAATACAATACAATACAAAGTGGTCCTAAACTTTTGAGGGGATCTTTACAGAGGCTTATGTGTTGATTTTAATTGGATAATATTTTTACGTGGTGGGTTCCAAGCCCTGCGAACAACCCAAATTTAAAGTCCAGGGGATTGGACTTCACTGCAACCATTAGTTAACATCGACGTGGAGGCTGCGTATCAACTTGAACACAGCAAGACAAGGATCGACCTGGAGGTCGCTAGGTTGACCACAGTCAAAAACTTTACTTTGTTTGCATGCATCCAATTCCATCCTTAGTACTCCAATGCATTTTAGCAATTTCATGAATTTGAAGCAAAAGTTTGTAAAAATAATGAAAGTTTTTATATTTATTTTATTAACTTATTTATGTTTTATTATAAATCAAACAAGTTCTTAATGTTTTTCACAAATAAGGAACTGTTTCTGATTACTCCATTTTTTTGCACCGCAAAAGTGTAGGTAACCCCGAAATAACTCAGAGTAGATTTAAAATTCACTGGGTTAATATATGAAAATGTTATCCCTTATATTTAGTAGAATATCCCTTAAGGCAGCAATTTTGTTTAGTGTTAAATATTTATGGTGATATTTGACGCCTTGCACTCATAAGCAGGTTTTTCGCTTGACTTTTGTTTGAGGTTTAGCTACTATATAACCATTCTTTAAAATGTTTAAATACTATCTAATTTATTTTTTCCCTAATTAATTCCAAACTGTCCACACCTGGTGTCGACACATATTATATTACCACCACCTTCCTTAACAGTTTCTTTGGATGGAGCTCTTCATTTTCATATTCATCATCTATATTTAACTCCAATAATCAAAGTTATATTCCCGAAGTAAAAGCCTTAGATATATCTTTTATGGATCAACGTACTGTTTCCAAGTATATATGATGGGGTTCCTAGCAGTATTTTAAAACACCATTCTCAATCATTGAGTACTCCATTAACCTACTTATTTAACAAATCACTTAAATTGGGCTATTTTCCCTCCTTTTGGAAGTAATCATTTATAATTCCACTGTTTAAATCAGGATCTGAAGCTGATATTTCAAATTATAGAGGGATTGCTAAACTTAACATTATACCGAAATTATTTGAAAAACTCTTATGTGATACACTGTCATTTCAAGCATCGTATATTTTATCCGCATCCCAGCATGGATTCTGTAAGTCTCGATCAACAATCACTAATCTTCTTGAATTAACAACTCTGGTAAATGATGGATTTATTGCAGGCAAACAAACTGACGTCATTTATACTGATTTAAGTAAGGCATTTGATAAAGTAAATCATAACTTAGTCGTTCATAAGCTAAATCAACTTGGTTTTAGTTCATCATTATTGAATTGGATTAAATCGTATTTGTTAAATAGGAAACAGAGCGTTAAATTCAGGAATACGCAATCTAACTTTATTGATGTGCTGTCAGGTGTACCACAGGATAGACATCTTGGGCCGCTTCTATTTACTCTTCAGTCCTTTATTGACTGCGATCGAGTACGCATGTACAAGAATTTCTTTAATCTCTTTAAATAGTTATTTACCAAAAGTGTTTAAAATAATTTGCCAAAAACAAAAAAACAAACATTCTTTCTTGCAAAAACAATTTATATTGTTTCACTAAAACTGTATTTTTTGAATAATAAAAAGAAGTAATATAAAAAAGAAAAAAAAAAACAATTTGTATTGATCATCATAATGGATGATGATAATGAAACTGAGGATTATGATGTGAGCTGGCAGGTAGTCCAGCCAACTAAGTTACAAAAAAGACGATTAACAGAATCTCCAAAAATATTCAAACCAAAACGGCCAAACAATAATAAAATAATTACAAGCACTAATTACAACAATACAAACAAAACAATTAATAACAATATCATTGATATTTGTAATGAACCCAGCACTTCGAAACAAGCAGCAATGTTTAAAAACATTAAAACAACAGATAAGCATGCAAGTCAAAACAAGTTTTCAATTTCAAGCAGTGACGAAAGTGATGATGAAGATGAAGATAATGATGTTGTTAAGGAATGTAAAAATGATAATGACGATAAAGAAATTAATTTACCAAAACCTCCACCAATAATTATACCTAATGTGGCAAATATTAGTGCAATGACTAAAGACTTTTCTAGGGCAATTGGAGCAAGTGAATTTAAATTTGACAAATTAAATATTATTCCTGAACACCAATTTAGTTTTAGGCATAAACATGGCACTCCAGAACAATGCCATCGTATTGTGGCTTTTATCAGAAATACCTTGGAAAGGGAAGAATATTGTTCTGGTGTCTTTTTGGATAATCAGCAAGCATTCGACAAAGTCTGGCATATTGGTTTGCTCTTTAAACTCAAAAAGTTACTACCAACACCCTATTATTTACTGCTTAGATCATATTTAGACGATCGCAGTTTTTACGTTAAAGTGAACGATGATTTTTCCAACATATGCGATATAAAAGCAGGTGTTCCGCAAGGCAGTGTTCTGGGACCAACCCTCTATACGATATTTACTTCAGATATACCTTTAACAGATAACGTTTTACTTGCAACTTATGCCGATGACACTGCAATTTTAGCATCGAGTTCTTGTCCAACAAATGCATCAAATCTAATCCAAAATTAACTAACCCGAATTGAGCTTTGGTTATCTCAATGGAATATCAAAGTGAATACTGAAAAATCTGCACATGTTGGGTTTACGTTACGAAAATGAAATTGCCCACAATTAATCCTTAATGGCAACACAATTCCCAAAAGAGACAGTGTGAAATATCTTGGCCTTCATATTGACAAAAGGCTTACATGGATGGCTCACATTAAGGCAAAAAAGAACATCTTAATATAAAAACCAAACGTCTTTATTGGCTTCTTCAGCCTAAATCTGAAGTAAGCATTGAAACAAAATTAGTAATATATAAAACAATACTTAAACCGGTGTGGACATATGGCATACAATTGTGGGGAACTGCCAGTAACTCCAATATAGAAATTCTTCAACGGTATCAAAATAAAACATTGAGGCTAATTGTTAATGCTCCTAAATTTATTTCAAATAAAACTATTCATAATGACTTACACATGCCAACAATTAAAGACGAAATAAAGAAATATAGCGAAGACTATCTTAACAGATTAAGCAACCACTGCAACCCACTAGCGATATCTCTACTTGACGAAACTGAAGAAGTGAAAAGACTTAAATGTTATCATATCCTTGATTTACCATTTCGATAATTGTTATTGTTCTTTGATTTTATTTTTTTTTTTTATTTTTGTAAATATGTACATATATACATTTAAATATATGTAAGATAGCTCTAAAAAAATAATTACAATACTATAAAAATTTATTGTTAAAATGATGTTGTTCTCAATGGAGTGCAACATTTACTTGTATATATTACTGTATCAAATTTGCTTATTATCCCCAATGGGATAGATTGTAAATAAAAAATATGAAAAAAAAATTCTATTTACTCTTTTTATAAATGATCTCCCTTCTGTTATCAAAAATTCAAACATATTAATGTATGCAGACGATGTTAAGATATTTTTATCATTTAATAACATTGAAGACCAACTACTTTTACAAGAGGATATTAACTACTTAACCTTTTGGTGTATTACAAATTTAATGGAGCTGAATGTTAAAAAATGTAAATATATGTGCTTCACTAAATCATCTCCAATCAATGGATTTTATACTATGAATGGTGCTGCTCTTGAACTAGTTAATTCCGTTAACGACTTAGGAATAATCTTCGACTGTAAATTAGACTTCAGAAATCATATTACATCAACGGTTAGCAAAGCTACATGTACCCTGGGGTTTATCAAACGATGGGCTAAAGTGTTTTCTGACCCTTATGTTACCAAACAATAGTTTACCACACTGGTTCGCCCAATTCTTGAATATGGATCTGTAATATGGCACCTTCAATACGCTGTACACTCTGACAAAATCGAATCAGTTCAAAAACAGTTCTTTTTATTTTGTCTTCGTGGTTTAGGGAATGGATGGGATCCTAATGAAAGGTTACCACCTTATGAAAATCGCCTAGCACTCATTAAATTACCATCTTTAAAATCTCGTCGTAAAATGCTAAATGCTGTCTTCCTCCTGAATGTTATCAATTCTCAATTTCTTCTAGATAAACTTTACATAAATAGACTTGTTCGTCCAACAAGATACTATAATTTCATAAATTTAAAATATCACACAACTAACTATGCGAACTTCGATCCATTTCGTAGAATCTGCAATGATTTTAACAATCTTTTCCTTCATATAGACTTTAATAAAAATTTGGAATCCATTAAAAAAGATATAATTTTACATTTAAACTTACTTAATAAATAAATTCAATGTTATTTTCTTTTTCAAATTATTTTTTTGTATTGAAATCGTAATAATATTAATAATAATAATTTTATATATAAATTTTGTAATATAAAATGTAATTAGTCTGTAAGGATTTTCCACAGACTTGAAATAAAATAAAAAAAAATAAATAAAATAAATTTTTTTCTCCATACTAAAATACATCCGTACGAGTTAAAACGATAAATTTTGACTCATCTAAAGAAAATACATTATTTCAAATCTCATTTGATATGCTTTAGAATGGAGGAAGAAAAATAAGGAACTCAACCCGAAGAACGTGAAACAGTTAAACAAGGCCTCGGTTGTAAAGGGTGGGCCATTTAAAAGTTTGTGTATGGTATCGTATCTTGGCAATGGAATCACGAATATTGGCCTTCAAATACACAATTGTCTCTGGTTTGCCGGTATAACACTTTCCTTTCACGACACCCCTCAGGAAACAGTACATCGGTGTCAGAACACAGCTTCTTGGTGGCCAATTGGCACCACCATTTCGGCTAAAATCGATAATGGCATGAGATGTGTGAAAAGTTGCACCATCCTGTTGAAAACAAACACGGATACAAAAGAATCGATTATCATGGTGCAATAGGTGTCTCCATTGACGGTAATGGTTATGCCGTCCGCATTTTCAAATAAATATCGCCTCCGCTCCACAAGCCACACCAAACAATCACTCGTAATGGGTGCATTGGCTTCTGTAAAACTACGAGCCCCAAATACGAAAATTTCGCTTATTAACGTACCCATCAAGGTGAAAATGAGCTTCATCCGAAAAGATGATTTTTTGCCAAAATCGACGTCATCGTGTAGTTTCTCGTTGGCCCATCTAGCGACGCGAATGCGGTTTCAACTCTTAACCCAATTGAATTTTGTAAGGCGTCATACCGAGATATTTTCACAAAATTCGGTATAAACTGGTGCGTGAAATGTTCAGTTCTTGAGAACGGTGACGAGTTGATGTTGATGAATTTTCACACACTCTCAACCACAGCCTCTATATTTTCGGTTCAACGCACTGTAAGAGCACGCTCACGTCTTGTCGCATCAACAATGAAATCAGCTTGCGTGTACCGGGCATTGGTCCTTCCCTAAGGCCAAATTTTGTCCGACATTTTCGTGCAATTTCCGCCTAATTGTCTTTGTTTTGGAAATAAATTTCCAATTAATCCCAACGTTGCTCAAGCGTAAATCGATTCATTACGTTTAGTAGAGGTAATATACCGAATTTTGTGACAGAATAGACTGACATAAATATCTTTAGATTCGAAATAACCGATAGTTCATATTTAAACCATTAGATGGCCCACCTAATACAATACTGTGTGGCATTGTGTCAGAGAGTTCAGAAGAATTAAGTTACTACTTCCATCATGTGAATGAACCCAATCATACAGTTGCTAACGTGAAGATGTGATTTGCCTACTAAACTGCCCACAGGCTTAATGCTCTTGCACAAAGTCTCGATAAGGGATCATTTGGAAGAACGGCTACGTAGTCGCTAAAGCTCAAACAAAAATCAAGCGTAAAACTTGCTCATTAGTGTCGGCAAATATCACCAGAAAATCCTAAAGAAAATTGGTACACAGTGTGACCAGGTCTGAAAAATTTTTGCAGCTAAATCCTATCCAAAATAATGCTAAAAAAAAAATGCTAAATGGATTTTTAAATGCCAAAAAAATGCTGAAATTTTTTAATAATATTATGAAGAAATTCTTCACTATTTGTACAGCTATTTCCACAAATTAAGTTTGATTATATAAATAAAACCACATCGAACTCAAAAACAAATTATTTATTCTCTTCAAGAAGCGCAAACTAAAATTGCAAACTAAAATTAAAAATACATATTTTACAGTCTTTCTACATATATCTTGACTTATCTGCACAAAAATTCTTGCAAAAGTTAGTTGTGCAGGTAAGTCAAAACTACTGTATTCTAAAATGTCAAAAAACTATTTGCTATATAATAACATTTGTACTTCACAAATAAATTTGTTAAAACAAAAATACCAACTTTTGGCTACATATTAAATACTTCATCAAAAGTGTATTCTTCACTTTCTGAGGGCTCTGTTATAATATTATATATATATATTTTTATCGCATTTTTGCATTAATTCTTTAGTTATTTGAAAACTTTGGCAACATTTATTCAATCTTTTCAATCCACATCTTATATAGAGGAGTGAATTCATTGTATTTAATATCATTCTATTTATTATTTTAGTTTTTAAAAGATTCATTTTGCTAAATACACGTTCAACTTCTGCAATACTAAATGGCAAGACTAAAAATTTCATAACAAAATAGGACAATTCCTTGAAGGGATTTTCATTCACAGCTTTCTTGTATTCATAAACTTGTATCCAAAACTCAATAGTTGTCTTCTGATTTTCCCACTCGTATGAAGTTAATTTTTGTCATTGCAATTCTAAAGTTGTAATTTTATCATTTGAAAAATTTATCATTTCTTCTTTCAAATTTTTAAGCAATTTACTTTTATTTATTTTTAAACGATTGTTAATAGCAAAAAAGTTAATATACTTCAAACTTAACAAATTTTTGGGTAATCTTTGCCTTAGTTGGCGTATTAACTCTGCTATGAAATTTCAACATATTCTACATTCGTGGTTACCATTAAACTATGTATGTACAATCAATCAAATTTTAATTGTAACAGGAGTAAAAATGAAAAATAAATTTAAGCTAGAAAATGCTAAACAAATTATTAAAAAATGCTAAAAAAAATGCCAACTGCTAAATCGAAAATTTGCAGCTAAATCAAAATAAAAAATGCTAAACCTAGCTGCAAAAATGCTTACAATGATTATATGTGAAACACTACATCATTTAAATGACCTCCACGCGAAGTGTTGCAAGCATTGATTCTTTTGAGGTAATTTTCGACTTCTTTTTGACACATATTGGGCGATATCTCAGCCAGTAAGGTCCAATCACACCTTCGGACCAAAGAGCGCACCAAACAGTGACTTTTTCTGGATGTAATGGCCTCTCTTCAATTACTTGAGGATTCTCAGAACCCCAAATACGACGGTTTTGTTTATTAACATACCCACCGAGTGTAAAATGTGCTTCATCGCTGAAGAAAATTTTGTTCGAAATATTGCCGTCCACCGCCAATCACCATTTTTATAGTAGGTTTTGATAATTTTTATGCGTTGTGTGATAGTTAAGCGATCCATTTTCGTCAATGCCAGACTTTCAACTGAAAAGAAAAAATTGGTTTCACAACTTAGGCCCCGATTATGGTTCACAACAGTTGTAAATTTAGTGTTGTAGTTTTAAAATTGCGATTATGGTTCACAACATCTATCGCCAGTGTTGTACTTTATGTTGTGTGTGTTCACATAGCCCGATTATGATTTACAACAGTTGTTTTTAAGTGTTGTCAGAACTGTCATTAGCTGTTGTCTTGTTGCCGCATTCAGTTTAAAAAAGAAAATTGATAAAAATTTGTAAGTACAGGTAACCCTCGATTTACGCGATACTTCATTTACGCGATTTTGATATAACGCGATTCAAAAATAACATCCATTTTTCTAATTACACGACTTTTTTAACGCGATTTTGATATAACGCGTTTAAAAAATAGTGGCAACCCTCGATTTACACTGCGTTGTAAAAAAGTTAATTTTTTTCCAAAAGTTAACAAGTTCATTTTCTAAAATTATAATGTACAACTATGTATGTAAAAGTACAAAAAGATTGAGTATATTTTAATATTATTTAGAAATGGTTCCAGCGCAGAAAAAAACATTTCAAAAGAGAAAAGTCATCTCATTGCTGGATAAAGTGAATATTTTGGATTGGTTAAAAGGTGGAGAAAAGCCCCCATCTTTAGCAAAAATTCTAAATTTAAATGAATCCACGATACGATCAATTCAAAAAAACGAAAATAAAATTTGTAGAAGTGTTTGTGGTGGAGCTGCCCCTACATCAAAACAAGTGTCTTATGTTCGAGATTACTTAATTGAAAAAATGGAGAAATCGTTATTAATTTGGATAGAACATGCAATAGATTAGACAAATAGAATAGACAAATACCATTAGACAACAGGGTCATTAAACAGAAAGCTTTAAAAATTGTGTGTTTTTTTACACGATTTTTAAGTACCAAAAGTGAGTTTTACATGTATTTTATGTTTCGAATTACGCGATATACGTAATTTTTGGTCCCAAAATAAGCCTTTATATGAATTCTTAACCTCATTTTACGCGTTTTCGATTTAAACATAATTTCGTCGGTCCCAACAAACCGCGTAAATCGAGGGTTACCTGTATATGTATATAACAGTGCATATAATTTTTTGTGGACATTTTAAAAATTATAAATAACTGGAAATATTTTATAGAAAAATAATCACTAACAAGCAAAAGGAAAAGCTGGTCGAGTTCATGACACCAAATCCTGACATTGGCAAGTTATCATTTGGGGCAAATAAGCACAAAGGGACGTGGGAGAAATTTTCATTGGAGCTAAATGACTTTGGTCCACCCATTAGAGTTTCAAAAGAATGGCAAAGGGTTAGTAGACGAATTGTAGCATTTTTAAGGCATGGACTCATTATAAAGCCAATTTGAAAAGAAAACTCTCTGCCAATAGAAAAAAAACTTTCAAGTTACTGGTGGTGGTCCGTCGACGGAAATTAGCAGGAGCAGAGCACTGTAGAGTTGGTGTTTATGCAATGGAAAGTAAATCCAAATGGATCTGCAATGGGATTGCAAATTCAAGACGAATCGTCATACGATATTGAAGGGCCTTAAACTAGCACTAACCAGTGGAAACAGCAGTTGCCGAAAAGCTACAAAATACAAAAAATAAGATGGGGGATGAGCGTCTAAAAACCTTAAAAAGGCAAGAAAAGAACCAACAGGAGATATTGCTTACGTTAAAACGTCTTGAGAAGGGCTCATATAAAAATGATCAAATAAATCAAAAATGCTAGAAATAAATAGGGAAAAAGCTGAATTACAAAATGAGTTATTAAAAGCCAAACTCCTTTTAACCCCAAAAAAAAACTTAAAATGTAAACTATTTATGAATTTGTATTTTAGCTTTAAGTAACTATGTGATCTAAATAAATTTTAATGTGATAAGAAGGGTTTTTTATATTTATATATTTTAATTTGAAGTACTTTTGAAATGAATTTATTGCAATACATACATAAAATATAAACGCTAATAAAACTAGCCTTTATTTTTAATTGTCATGTTTTAACAAGAGTTAAAATTTGTGTTTTATGTAGGCTTTTTGTTTTTTTAACGTAATAATTTGTGTTTTAAATTGGCAGTTTTATACACTCAGGGTTGTATTTTCAAGGAAAAGTATACTAACATGGAAGAGCAACACTGTGACATACACAACATCTAGATGTTGTAAACCATAATCAAGAAAGTAATAAATGTTGTGTTGTCTGTGTTACAACACAACATTTATGTGTTGTGAACCATAATCGGGGCCTTAGTTTGACAGATGTCGAATTCCAGTCCCATACTTTTGAAACCACGAAATGGATAGCCCTTTATTAACTGTTGCCATTAAAAATAATTCTTTTTATACTAATTTTATTTTCATTATTTTTTTTTTTAACTGTATACAAATTCTTTTAAGCAACAAATCTTTAGTTATTTTACTAATTGTAAACAAATTAAATTAATAAATTAAAGAAAAGAAAAAGTAAGAATAATATAAAAAAACGTAATATTGCGAATTTGCGATTTATCAGTAGGGTCGGTATTTATCCTCAACACTTAATTTTTGGCTTGGGAAAATATTTCAAATAGATATAGTTGTTAATTTGTTATTGTTACCAGAACATTTTGTTCTCTTTTGCTTAGAAATATTGGTATATATTCCGTTCGACGATTTTTTTCTTCATATATCGGCCTAAGAAAAAAATTGTTTAATTTATAATATGTTTAATTTATAATAGAGATTTAATATTAATAACAATAAGCTTTCTTGATAAAAATTTTATTTTGAGGTGACAATAATTTTAGTGCATTATTTTTTTTTTCTAATGAGTTATAATCAGTGTTAAAAAAATTTTCTAAAGTACGCAACGTTTATATACTATATTGAATGTCGTGGGTAAAGAACACAAACCCATTCACTACAGCGAAAGCAAAACTCTTTGTTTCTATTTTAATGTTTATGAACATGTACACAAACTCTTAGGGTGCGAACAGAGTGAGCGCTGATGCCGAGCGAAGCCGAGCCGAGCTTATTGACGCTTATTTTCATGCGAGAAGAAAATTTGTATATAACACAGTGAATGCGAGAATCAGCGCTGAAATTCTGTTTATTGCATGTGTTTTGCTTTTATGTCATTTAGTCTTGTTCATTTGTGTTTATAAAATTGCTGTACACCGTAATGGATTCCTCTGACGAAGAGTATTTTGCTTCTCCTAGTGTGAATAATGCAATTATTAACACAAAAGAATTTGGAAAACATCCACTTATACTAAAAAGACTTTGGTGAATTTTATCATTTATATAATGATTTAATAATATTCACCTGAATTTCAACAATATACCCGAATGATAATTGAAACCTTTGATTACATTCTGGACAAGATAGGTGTGAAACTAAACAAAAACTGGACAAATTTTATTACGATGCAAGTAACTTCTTGCGACTTCAGTTTTTAATTTGAAACCATTAAAAAACACGACTGCACACTAAAAAGTAAACATCAACAATTCAAAAAAGCGCGCAAAACGCTTTGAAACTGTTTTCTCGCACTCATCGGCTTTGATCTCTGCTCTTGTCGGCGTTCACTGTGTTATACACAAGCTTATTTGTATTGGCTTGTATGTAATCAGTTTTATCGCACTGATAATCTTTATCGCACTGACAATCTCGGATCGGCTTTCAGCGCTCACTCTATTCGCACCCTAACAAAACGTAATGAACAGAGTTCACAAACACAACCAAAAAATTGGGTTTTAGTGATCTTTTTTTGAGTACACTAACATTTTTAGTGTACGCGAGAGTTTATGTTCTTATTCAGTATTTTTAGAGGTCGCGTTGTGGTTTTGATGCCATTTATCAGTCTGCAGGAATAATAGACATATTTCGCTTAAAGGCCCGTTATGCTACTGTAAAGGAATGTAACCGCAACAGTAAGATACAGCTGATCGCTTTTGCTATGTATAAAGCAATACGAATGGTTATAGATGTGGGATCACTTACACGTAACCGCATACTTGGGCATCTGTGTTCTTACAACACTAATCCTATATATCTACGGTGACCAGACGTTCTGTATTATACAGAACAGTACTGTATTTTAGAGCCCTGTTCTGTATAAATTATTCTTTGCTAGTAAACGTGAAAATGTTCTGGATTTTATTTAGTGTTCTGTATTTGTTCAGTATTTCGCTATTTTTTTCAGTTTTACTTAAAAAATGCATAGAAAAACACACAAGAAAAACATAAATATTAAAAAATTTCGACACAAATGTAGGTAATACATTTTTTAAAATAACGTAGCTGATGAAAATTGCAACAAAATCAACAATGACATTTGGCATACTTTGATCGATCAAATAACAATAGGAAAAACAAATTCAATGTTTTTGTTGTAAAACTATCCATACCTCAACAATTGACTTTGTTTTTGTATACAACTTCAGTTAAATTATCTCACTGAACGTGATCGAACGTCCCCGGCCACACACTAACCCACCCTCACCCGACCGCGGAGGGCTCGTCCCCATTACGAAGGGACACGTGCACACTACAGTCCGGACTATAGCGGGTAAGGAAAAAGTAATGGCAACAAGAACATAAATCAGCTACAGAACTTAATCACAAGCTGAATAAACTAACAATCCACAGGAACTATCTATGACAAGAACGAAAATACATTTTTATATAATAATTTACAAATTAATGCCAGCATATAAGCTACGTTTTATATTACAAACACTACAATTAAAATCAATAAAATCATAATATAAGTTAAAATCTTTACATAATCTACGAAAAGGAAGTTTTATCAAACCTAATCTATCCTCATATGACGGAAACCCATTGGCATAATCCCATCCTAAGCCACGTAAACAGAATAATAAAAAATGCCTCTGTACAGACTCTATTGAATCACTATGACAACGATAGTATGGATTCCAAACAATAGACGCATACTCCAACATAGGTCTAACAAGTGAAATGTATAGCAGTCTAGTTATATAAGCATCAATGAATTCCCTAGTACATCTTTTCACAAAACCAAGAACAGTCCGAGCCTTGCCAATCATCATACTAATATGATCAACAAAAGAGAGTTTCATATCCAATAATACTCCCAAATCAAGAAATGTAGCCACAGTCTCCAAAGGGCAAGAATTTATCACATAAGTGGGCGAAATCACACCACCGCGAGAGAAAACCATGCATTTGCATTTTTTTAAGTTAAGATCCATTAAATTAACTCTGCACCAAGTTACAAACAAATTAATATTCCGCTGAAGAACAACCTGACCATGATCATCATCAAAAGTATAAAATAATTTAACGTCATCAGCATACATTAGAATATTACAATCAGAAATAGCACAAGGAAGATCATTAAGAAACAATAAAAACAATAAAGGACCCAAATGGCTACCCTGCGGAACACCAGAAGTAACATATACAGTCTTAGACAATACATTCCTAAACAATACCCTCTGAGTCCTAAGGGAGAGGTAGGAGCCTAGCCAACGATGAATAATATCAGGAATACCGATTAATGACAGTTTAAGAAGCAAAATACTATGGTCAACCCTATCAAAAGCCTTACTGAAATCAGTATAAATCACATCAGTCCGAGCGCCTGCAAGAAAACCCCTGAAAACACGTGTAGTAAATTCAAGAAGATTAGTGACAGTCGACCTATCTTTTAAAAAACCATGCTGGAAAGGGGATATTAAAGATTTCGTATTAAAAAAGAAATAATCCGTCACGAGTTTCTCCATCAACTTGGGAATAGCACTGAGTTTGGCGATACCCCTGTAATTGGAAATATTGGATTTATTACCCGACTTATGCAAAGGAATTATAAACGAACTCTTCCAAATAGATGGAAAATGACCAGCCCTCAGAAGCCCATTGAATATAAAGGTCAAAGGACCACTCAAGACAACAGCGCACTTTCTCAAAATACAGGCCGGTACCCCGTCAGGGCCAGGCAAGTATGTAAGTTTCAGTCCAGACAAAGACTCAAGAACAGACTCCTCATCAAATGAATATATATTAGAAATAGAGACACTTCCCACTGAATAAGGATACGAAAAGCTGCTGCCCTGATCATGGCCCAAGTCCAACTGCCTATACGTAGACTGAAAAAAGTCAGCAAACATATTCGAAATATCAAGGTAACTAGAGGATGATATGCCACCGTAAAACATCTCAGAGGGAAACAAAGATGATTTACGTTTAGCTCGAACGAAGTCGTAAAACGACTTAGGATCACTAGCGAAGTTCGACCTGACTCTAATCAAATATTCCTCATAACAGTAATGATTCATTCTACGATAATCCGCACGCGCCATAGAGTAAAGAGCATAATCAATATCAGTACCCGATCTAACAAACTTTTTAAATAACCTCGATTTTCTGTTCCTCAACTTTGACAGTCTAGCCGAATTCACCGGGGGACCAGAATGCTCCAAACGACTATTTACAAACGGAACACACTCCCTAAAACATTTAAATAATACCTCATAAAAACCATCTAAGATCCTATCAAGTGAAAACGAGTCATATGGTGGTAAAATAAGTACAGAAGACCAATCTACAGAGGATAGTAGTGTATTTAAACGACTAAAATCCGTACGATGGAAATTAAAACGCCCCTTTTCACCTAATGAGCGCTCAATTACAGGAGGTAAACAAAGATCAACTTCGATAGAAAGTAACAACGTAGGATGATAACCATCCTCAGGAATAGATATAGGATCAATGCGAAATAAAGAAGAAATACTTGGATCCTCTAAAAATACAAGATCCAAAATTCTACCCCTTGAATTCAACACACCGTTAACCTCGAAAAGACCTAGATCACACATAGCGGACAGAATTTCACCATAGAATGGAACTGAAGAACATGGCACCAATGAGCCAGTCTCAAGTGAAAAATTCCAAGATGTATGCGGAAGATTAAAATCACCAAGAACCACTATAATCCCCTCTTGCCCCATTGAATCAATTACTACAGAGATCAAATCGAAGTGAGCCCTATAGATATGAATGTCAGAACAGGGAGGAATATACGAGCAAGTAATGTATATAGACTTTCCACGGTCATAGACCTTAACACAAATGAACTCAATATCCTCAGAAGGACACAAGTCAATCAATTCAGAGGTATATTTAGAGCAAATGGAAATAAGAACACCACCACCATTTCTAGACTTCCTATCCTGTTTATAAATGTTAAAATTACTAGACATAATCTCAGAATCAAGAATATTGCAATTTAGCCAAGTCTCAGAAGCAATTCCATCAAATTCAAAATCAAAGCTACTATTATAAAATGAAGAAAGTTTAGACCTAAGTCCGCGAACATTCTGATAAGCAATTTTGAAATTAATAGACGAGTTCGAAGTTAGTTTTTTTGAGAAATAGGACCAGGCAAATTAGCACCATTCCTACGATGGCCCAGCCTGAGTACGAATTCCCGTACCAATACACCCTGTGGCCAAAACGCAGGATTAACAATTTCATTAAATCTTTCATCGGCAACATATAATTTAAACGAAGAAATGCTGCTATCCAAAGATGGCCTCATCTTATAGCAACCAAACTCAAAAGGTTCCCCAATCTTCGATTTAACGAAACATTTTATATCGTCGACTGAAGTATTACAAGAAAGCCGGGACACAAAAATAGTTTTCTTAGGTTTAACTACAACCAAGTCCCTTGGAGCAGAAGTAGATAAACTAGCGGACACTACACCTGAATGCGAAATAGAAGACAGTTTGGAAGATGCATGAGAAGTGACATCATCCAGAGGCAAAGGTGAAGGAGACGGAGTAAACTTAGGACTCTGATGTGCAGATAACCCAAATTGTAACTTTGGTGGAGCTGCAAGACGAGGACAAAATGTTTTTAAAAAAGTACACTCATCTACTGGAAATGTTCTTATTGGAGTCAATTATGCTGCACAGAGATTAAATAATTGTCTTCAAATGGCCATTCAATGTCTTCCGGTAGATATTGAAATTATTCTTGTCAAAATTTATTCATATTTTTATATTCATACCGTTCGTTTTGAACAATTTAATTTGTGATACAGTAGACGTAGAATATACAAAATTACTTGTATATAGCAAGACAAGGTGGCTTACTCTTAAACCGTCCATTGAAAGAATATTAGAACTTTTTAAACCCTTAAAGGAATATTTTTTATCTCAACCAAAGTGCCCATCTATTCTAAAAACATTATTTGACAATCTTTCTTCTGAAGCCTGGCTTTTATTTACACATTGCCAAGCCACTTTATTTCACGATTATATAAAGCAGATTGAGTAGCAAAAAATTTGCATGTTGGAAGTTTCTCTTATTATAAATGAGCTTAAGTTTAAAGTTACACAACGAAGAGCTGAAATATTTTTACCTTTAGCAGTAAAAAATATTGAAGGAGTTACATGAGAAAAATTTAATAGACGTTAAAGAATTTAAAAAAACTCAGCTTTTTTATACAAATTGTATTATATTTAAATCAATGGGATGTTTCATATCGAGAAGTTGTACTATTAAAATGGGTTCTTCTTCATGAAGTTCCTACTTGGGACAAAGTTGAAACAAGTTGTGTTTTTATAATGGAAAAAAGGACAGAATTAAACATTAATGATTCTAATTTATTTGATGAATTTTCACTTATTAAAAATTATACTAGTTTAGAATGGAATAACGATCAAACATCTACCGAAAAAGGTTGGGTAGAAATTTTCAAACATATTCATGAAATTTTGAAAATATTCTTAAAATTGTAGAATTTTGTTTATGTTTACCTGGGTCAAATGCCCCAACTGAAAGAGTATTCTCCATTTTAAATAATGTTTTGACAAATGAAAAGACTTAAATAAAAATAGAAACTATTAAAGCAATTTTAAACACAAAATTTAATTATGAACAAAATTGAATATTTAAAATAAAATGAAAACTTAATAAAGCAAATTCATTCCTCTGAAAAATACTATAATTAAACATTTTTAATTTTTTTGTTCTTGTGCTTTTTTGAATTACAAATTAATTTTATTAGTTTTTTCAGATCGATTTTGTAATATTAAAAATGGATTTTAAAACGCTCTTTTAAATATTGTCATATTTTGAAGTACAAATAAATTTTTAGTGTATTTTATGTTATTTTGTTATGTTTTTAGTATTTATGTATTTACTGCTGCGTCTTTTTGTATTTATTATTTGCTTTCTTTTTGTACTTTATTAAATTGAATTAATAAATTTTTATTGTTCTAACAATCAATACAATAGTGTTTAAAATGGTTTAAAATATGGTTTAGAAAATGATGATGATGTATTTTATTTTCTCCTGTTCTGTATTTGCTGAAAAATATATGGTCACCGTATATATATCTCCTTTTTACAATTCGTTAATTGTTCGCTAAGGCAATAACGAATAATACAAAAGACAAACAATGTAGAGTGAGAGTAATAGTTGAGCTGTTGAATTGAAAAGTGGTGTTGAGAAAACTTACAAGGAAAGTGCACATTAGTTCTTTAAGGGCCATTATTACAACTTGTCGTTAAACTTGGGATTAGTTAAAGGTACCTTTAGCTAAAGGGAACTGCAAAGTTACATTTAACTTATTTCCGTTATTACAACTTACAGACAAAATTGTTCAAAAATATGGCAGTACCGGTGCAATGTCGATAAAACTGCTGAATTGTACAAGTTATTTTGTTAACGCAGTGGCAACAGCGGGCTTCGTTTTTTTGTTGTATATGCTCATTTTGTTTAAATTTGAAGTTGCCATAATGAAAATAATATATAATATGGCAAGTTCAAACATAAAGTGACCTTTAAATGTTAAAGGTAGGATGATCCTCCCTTTGGCTTAACGATCACTTCTATTTTATTGGGTACTCATAATAATGAAAAACAATTTATCTACCCTTTTAACCTCCCTTTAGTTAACGGCAAGTTGTAATAATGACCCTAAAACATTAAAAAAAAGGTTTTGTAATATTATTTAAAATTGTCACATGAATTAATAAACTGAAATATAATTTAAAGAAAAAAAAAGAACATTAACATATGTAAATTGGCTAAATAAAAAGGTAAGGACCCTACAAAATTGGGGGCTCAACCGGGATTTCTTTCCGAAAAAAATTAAGCCAAAGTGAATGACAATTAATAAAAACAAAATTTAAAATATTAATCAGAAGCAACATTAAAATTTACATAAACGTTTGTGGTGCTACAAAAAAAAATTTAATTTTGTTCGTAAATACAAATAAAAAAATATTGTACCGTTTGATATGAAATACAATTGAGTAGCCTTGAAAATCAAGACGTTAGCTGTGCAAAAAAATTTTTTTTAGAATTTGCAGTCAAGACTTAAAAATACAAAAAAAAATACAAGAACAACTGAAAAGAATTTACATATCTGTGCAAAAATTTAACTCAAAGGGAAAAAACAGATACTGTGTAAAATATAATATGTACTAGCTAATACCCGGTGTGCTTCGCTACCCCCATCGGAATTAAATACATATCTCGTGATGCAACTGGATCGCCCACCATCAAAATTGTTACGCCATTGTTGGGGCGTTGTATCGTCCTTGGTGTTGTCCAGCTGGAGTTCTATCAGCATGAATTGCGATTATGTGGTCATCTGAACTTAATCGTGCGCCATCTTTGGCTTGCTGAAAGATACCAATTCGTTGATTTCATGAAACATCACTTGTAAATCGGCAACAATCCATTGTTTTGTGTCAGGGTTATAATGCTGGCGGTGGTGCACTTGGGCATTGTTATCCGCTTCTCCTATGAAATAAATTTGTAAGAACTTAGGATCTTCATTTGGAATTGGCAACAATGATCCCATTTTATGATAAATTTGACCTTGAACACGAAACGTTGGCATAAAGTTGTCTCGAATTTCTTTGGTAGCACCAAAATATGTCATTTTGAAGCACGAATTATATTATCTTATATTTTTAAGAAAATGTTGTGAATCGACATTAGTTCCTAAATGAATATTTTTTTAATATTTTGTCAAATTAAAAAAAGTATATATTTCGAAAAACTTACCTGAAATCAGCGATTCTAATGGTTCTGGAGGTGGAAGTAAATCAGACAAAACGATTTTACCATTAGAGCAACACATACCAGGTGTTCCATTTTTGTACCTGAGTGCATTGCAATATTGGCAAACTTCATTCATGTCACCAATTGCCACTAATTCGTCTGCGGTATAATCTATATCATATCTGTAGTTAAATGCAATACCTGAGTATCCATGAAAAACATTACGTCGATTCACCACCATTCTATTACGATTTTGTTCTCGACGCAAATCATATTGCTCTATCCTCTCTGCTGCTCTTCTTGTTGATGTTCGAATCCGCTGTTTCTTCTGTTTCATTAGTTCGTGATGTTATGGTACGATTTCGCTGCCTTTGTAGCCGACCTTCTTGTTCCAACGGTGTCTCGGTAGCTCGTGCGGTTGTCGAAGACCTTCAAGACGTCTTTCACGCTCTAAAGGCGTTTCTGTGCCTCGTGATGTTTCGATACGATTTCGCTGGCTCTGTAGCCGACCTTCATGTTCCAACGGTGTCTCGGTACCTCGTGCGGTTGTCGCATGTTGACGAAGACCATCAAAACGTTGTTCGTGTTCTGACGGCGTTTCAGAAGCTCGTGCTAAAGAGGTAAGATTTCGTTGACTTTCAAGGCGCTCTTGGCTTTCTGAAAGCGTTTCAGTAGCTCGTAGGACTTCAAGGCGTTCTTCACGTTGTGATGGCGTTTCGGCGGCTCTAGAGGTTGAAGCTCGACTCCTTTCAGTCCTTAGGCGACTTTCACGCTCTTCCGAACTTTCATTTGCTTTCTGGGATTGGAAATGCAATGCATTTTTAGTGCTTCTGGAAAGCGATGCTTTTTTGGGGGCATTTTTATAAATTGTTGCAAAATAAATGTCACTCAACGTTTAACTCGTTTAGAATCAAAGATTCAACTGAATTCCAAAACCGAATGCGTGTTATATTTATTCCTTTATATTTTACCTAATATGAAATCGGTTCAGGTCAAAAAACTTTTTTAAAAAAAATAAGGCTATTTAAATTTGACAAATAATTATGTTTGTGTCGGTCGCAGGTAATTTTTTTTGATGAGTTTTGCAACTACTTATTTTATTTGGAAAAAATATTGACAGTTTACATTTTATTACTTAATTAATCGAAAGTAATGAATGAAAATTTTACTGCCTATTGTTACATGCCCATTCGTCGCCCAATAAAATGCTGATTATAAAATTACCTGATCTATTTTTCAAGATATGCAACAAATAAATAATATTTTTATTAATTACCCATTGTTAGAAGTAAACAATAACATAACTATTACATATGTACATATATGTTTTTCAAATAAATATTTAAATAGTATCAATTACAGTACTTACTATGTATATGAGTTGAAAATTTCAAGCTCAACAATTTAAGGGTCATATGTTTGAGCAGCTCAAACATTCTAGAATTCAAATGTATGTTGATGATATTCAACTCTACCTTGATAGCTCTATAGCTTCCATCAACACTGGAGTTAAAGATCTTAACACTGACCTTAATAATATTTCTCTTTGGGCGACTGCAAATGGTTTAAGGATTAACTCTAAAAAGTCAAAATGTATTGTAATTTGCAAAAAATCCGCAAAGATTGAATCTAGTAATGATGTTGCCTTTTTTGGTTATTTCTGAAAAAAAAAATAAAACAAAAGTCTACGAATTTAATTTTAATTATATTTTTTCTTATTTGGTGATTTTTTTCACAAATGTTGGTTACAAAGTTTTTTCCTTCCCTTCTATCTTTCCTTTCGCGTCGTAAAATATTTTTGAAAAATCTTCCAAAATATGCCAAAATGCACATTCTTTATACTTTATTTTCTTTGGTTTTATACATCAAGAATCATAGAGAGCATACTTTAGGGGTAACTATGCGTATGAGTAATATATTTCAAATGCAATTAAATATTAAGTATGTAGTATATAATATATGTGGGCAAGGCTCCTCGCTCATTTAGAATATCAACATAAAAAGTAGCCTATAACTCCTTCCAGACATACAGGAAGATACTGTGAAAATTTCAAGAAAATCGGTTCAGCCGTTTAATCGTCTATAAACTTCAAACATACAAACAAACACACATTCATTTTTATATATAAGATTAACATTTGCATTTTTGCAAAAAGTGAAAAAAAATGTTCCAATAAAATAAGAAAAAGAGAGAAGTCATAATTTGCCGTGAATTTAAGAGAAAAATAAATAGAGCGATCCATGCCGAGGGCGCTTGAGCTAATAAGAAATTGCGTTTAAGAGTATAAGGTGTCTATGTGTGCACTCGAGTGACGATTGCCGATTAATAGCAGAGAACTGGAGACGTTGGTTGCAGTCAAACATCATTATTATCAACAGAGGGAGAAGCCACAACGCCTTGTAGAGTAAAGATAAGTGGTTGTAGTTTGTTGTTACAATACAATAGTATGTAACAATTGAGTTTATATAAAAAATAGAGGGCCTTTTAATGGGAGAAATATTGGGAAAAGTGGAAAATATTTATGAGCAGAATATTGTATTTTCAATATTTTTTTTCGCTTCGCATTAACTTATATTTTGTTTTGGTTACCATTAACGTTACCGCCGTCAACAAATATTTATTTTCGTTGCGCGTTGTATTTTTTAAATTCTTCGAGAATTTTCTTTTCTTCTTTTGAGCTTCATGTAGATAATTTTACTTTGTAAATATGTACGTATGGCGTGATCCTTATGTATCCTTTATTTTCCTTATTACCTTTATTCTATGGCGTGATCCTTATGTATCTTTTATTTTCTTTTATTACTTTTATTCTCTCCTGAAAATAACGGTTCTTTCGTGTTTTTGTCATGTAGACTTAAATTCTTGTACATACATAAAGCATACATTATAAATTACATGGATTTGCGAGTTTAGTGGTCAATAGTGTCAGAAACTTTGAACGCGTCGGAGGAAAATATTAAATTTTAAAGCTCTCCCCTCGTTCGCGCCCCTCGCTCGCCATATTTATAATTATTTTAAGTGTGATTAAAATTAAAGTGAATTAAAATTATATTTTAAAATAGTAATAAGGGTGTTTTTTATTTCGCGAATTCTTCGAGTGCTATTAAAAAGTATTTTCTCTTTGACCTTTGCGTTGCTCCGAGCAACAATTAAAGTTTATTGAAAGCTTTTATATTCTTTTCATATGTATTAGCCTTACAATATTTGTGGGTTGAGAATATATTTTTGAAAAGAAATTTAATTGAAATATGTATTTCTTTTTTGCATTTTTGAAATTAAAAGTATTTTAAGGTATTTTACATATATTTTAAATTTAAATTAGTACGAATTTGTGAAACTTTTCTGCACTATCATGGAGTTGATGGAAATTTTAGCTATGTCAAGAACGTCTCATTCGTCATTTTTGCAATACTAACGCTACTGACGCTGACGATGGCTCTAATTTCGGTGATGCGACTTCAGATTTGGTACGCGACATGGCAGAACGTTCTAGTTTTACCCTAAAGGATATTGAAGATTCGCTTACACGGTTTTCTGGGAAAAGTGCTCCTGATGTCGAATCGTGGATTCAGGAATTCGAAGATTGTTCTCATGTGGTGAAATGGAATGAATTGCAATGTTACATTTATGCTAAACAATTGCTGACGGGCGCAGCACGAATTTTTGTAAGGAACCAAGCAGGCGTTAGAGATTGGGGTGTTCTTAAGAGAGTTTTAAGAGGAGAGTTCGGTACCAAGTTGTCATCGATTTCGGTCCATAAAATGTTGAAGAGCCGCAGGAAGAAATCAGACGAGTTTTATAGACAATATTTATATACGCTAATATAAATCGGCAATTCCATACATTTAGATTAAATTAGTATTGTCGAATATTTCATTGAGGGCATAACTGAGAATAAATAAGCCCAAGCGCCAAATATTTCAGAGCTGAAAGAGAAAATAATGGTGTATGAGAAAATGGGTGCACCAGCGAAATCGTTAAATTTCAAAGGCAGAAAGGAAGTGGTCTCATATGTAAAGATCGAAGGCACTGTAGAATGTTTTAAGTTTGGGGAGAAAGGCCACATTTCCAAAAATTGTCGTTCAGTAGATATAAAATGTTTTAAGTGTAAGGGGTTTGGCCACAAGTCATTAAAGCAAGTACAATAAGCAAGTACAAAAAAGCAAGTCGAAAAACCTAAAGATGAGAAGATTAAGAACGAGAAAAAAGTTGTTCATACACTGACAGACGATGTACCTGCAGGTTCGAGAAGAATCTTTGAGAACATTGAGGTGTTTGGAAGATCTCTCTTTGCTTTGGTCGATACTGGCAGCGATATTAGTTTACTCCGTTATGATATTCTTTTATTGTTAGGCGATGCAACGTTGGAGTCCGGAACAAAAATTCTCGTGGGTATTGGTGGAAAAACAATAACGACAGTGGGCTGCATTAAATGCCTGGTAAAATCAGATAACATTAAGCTAGATATTGTTTTCTATGTTGTGAAAGAGGGTGATGTTTTGTATTCAGCTATCATTGGAAACGACGTTTAAAATCAAGTTCATTTAATAATAGATATGAAAGGTGCTACATTTAGAAGAAAATTTAAGCATGTTAATATGTTTGATACAAATTTCTACAACACTGAGAATTCTGTAGTAAAGCCGTTAGTAACCTCTGATGAATGTATGCCCACGTTGGACGTCAATCCAATTGCAGCAGCACAAAATGAATTTAACGAAATTATTCAGTCTATGTGTACAAATCAACAACTTTGCGATATTTTGGAACTCGGTTATTTAAATGAAGAAATCCGTGCCAAAATTGAGGATGCAATTAATTCATACAGGCCCGTCAAACCAACAAAATTTCCTATAGAAATACAGAAACAGTTGCAAGCCGCCATAGAAGAACATCGTTCGTTGACCAGTAGAAAATTGACAAACAAGACAGAGAATGGGTAGATGAAGGCATAATGAAATCAAGAGTATCTGAATATTCTTTACCCGTCGTATTGGTTTCTAAAGAAGATGGTACATTGAGACTATGTCGCGATTATCGGCGTCTCAATGAAAAAATTGCCCAATAGCTTTGATTGATGACGTCGTTCACAGATTACAGGAGGGTAAAGTGTATGCCACATTTGATTTGAGGAATGGTTTCTTACATGTACCCATAGAGAAAGGATCTCAAAAGTATACGGCATTCGTTACACGTAATGGCCAATATGAGTTTTGTTTTGTGCCATTCGGTATCTCCAATTCTCCAGCTGTATTTTGTCGTTATATGTCTGCAGTTCTCCAAGAGTTGGTTAGAGACAGTACTGTAATTATTTATATGGACGATATTGTTATTCAATCAAAATACGAAGAGGAGGGTCTCGAAAAGTTGAGAAAATTTTTAAAAGTCCCATCGTCAAACGGCCTTGAAATAAAATGGAGTAAGTGCCAATTTTTGAGAAGAAATATTAAATTCCTGAGATATAGAATAGAGAACTCATCAATATATCCAACAGACGAAAAAATTTCTGCGATTAAAAACTTTCCCATTCCAGCTAATGTGAAAGCATTGCAAAGATTTTTGGGACTTACGTCATTCTTTCGATCCTTTATACGGGAATGCGCATTGGTCGCTAAACCATTGTCGGATCTTCTTCGTAAAAACGTTAAGTTCAAGATGGGCGATAACGAACTACTTGCGATTCAACAATTGAAAAATGCACTTACGATGAAATCGATTTTAAGACTTTATAATCCTAAAGCTGAAACAGAAATCCACACAGATACTAGTATGCATGGTTACGGAGCAGTACTTTTTAATAGAGATTCAGAGGACATGCACCCTGTTGAGTACATGAGCCGAAAGACGTCACCAGCTGAGGAAAAGTATCCTTAGTATGAGTTGGAGGTGCTAGCTATGGTAGAAGCGTTCAAAAAATGGAGAACTTACGTCATGGGTCTGAAATTTAAAATCGTAACCGATTGCAACGCGTTCGCAATGACCATGCGCAAAGAAGATATTCCTGTTTCGCGTTGGGCACTTTTTCTTCAAGATTTTGATTACATCATAGGGCACCGATCGGGTACGAAAATGAGACATGTAGACGCTCTCAGCCGTGTAGCGTGTCTGATGATACAAGATAGTCTACAACATCGCATAAAAGAAGCTCAAAAAAGTGACGATCATATTAATACTATTCGCAAAGTTTTGGTGATGAGCGCATATGAAGATTATTTTATTAAATATGATATAGTTCATAAAGATGCAGCTAAGGAACTTATAGCAATACCCTAGAGCATGGAGAAAGAAATAATTGAAATGGCACATCGTCAAGGACACTTCGGAACAAAAAAGACGAAAGATTTGGTCGAAAAGCAATTTTTTATTCCAAAATTGGAAGCTAAGATAGATGCGATTGTAAAAAGTTGCGTGGGGTGTATCATAACTGATTCAAAGGCGGGAAGGAAAGAAGGATTGCTTAATCTGATAGACAAATCAGATAGCCCACTTCTAACGTATCATTTAGACCACGTAAGTCCAATGGATAATACAAAAAAGTTATACAATCACATTCTGGTAATTGTCGACGCATTTTCGAAATTCGTTTGGCTTCATTCTACGAAGAGCAAGCAGCTATTTTTGGAAACCCTGTACGTGTTATCACCGATAGAGGTGCAGCATTTACCTCGAAAGAATTCAAAGAGTACTGTAAAGGGGAAGATATTCAACACTTGTTAATCGCTACCGGAGTGCCAAGAGGAAACGGTCAAGTCGAGAGAGTACATCGTGTGGTCGTGCTCATGTTAGCCAAAATGTGCACCGAACAACTGGTACCGATATGTGGATCGAGTCCAACAAATCCTGAACAATACCCCATCAAGAAGCACGCAGAATACCCCATTTAAAATTTTAACAGGCATCGATATGAGAACAAGGGAAGATTTCGAGTTACAGAAAATATGTGAGAAACTAGTAATTGAAGAAGTGCAATATGAACGTGATTAAGTTCGTGAGAACGCCAGAGAAAATATTTTGAAAATTCAAATGGAAAACAAGAAGACTTATGACAAGAACAAAATTGCAGCCACGCAATATGATTTGGGTGATCTAGTCGCAATAAAACGTACTCAGTACGGCACCGGCATGAAATTACGACAAAATTTTTGGGTCCGTACAAAGTAGTCGCAAAATTGAACCATGAAAGATATGAGGTGGAAAAAGTTGTAGAATGTGAGGGTGCTAGAAGATGTCCAACCGTTGCTGAATTCATGAAGCCTTGGAATCCGACTTCGGGGTCGAAGTCAGCGTCAGGATAGCCGAATGTGGGATGACTTACACATAACCGCATACTTGGGTATTTGTGTTCTCAGAACACTAATCCTATCTATCTCTTTTTTACAATTCTTTAATTGTTCGCTAAGGCAATAACGAAGAATACAAAAGACAAACAATATAGAGTGACAGTTATAGTTGAGCTGTTGAATTGAAAAGTGGTGTTGAGAAAACTTTCAAGGAAAGTGCACATTAGATTTATAAAACAAAAAAGCTTTTGTAATATTATTTAAAATTGTCACATGAATTAATAAACTGAAATATTATTTAAAGAAAAAAAAAGAACATTAACTCATAAATTGGCTAAATAGAAAGGTAAGAACCCTACATAGAAATGTAATGTAACGCAACCGAAACGTAAGAATCTGTAATTTTCTTACAGTTTTACGTGACATCTGTTTAGCAGTGTTAACAACATATCAATATTAAAAACCACCAAAACTGAAAATTAAAATTATAAACAGAATTTACATTTTGTACGTATGTGATGTTAGGCTGTATGTGGAATTTTCTTTAAATAAAACTTTACATATTTTAAAAACCCAAATTATAATTTATTTTATTATTAACTTTTATAATTTAAAATAAAAATAAACACAATTTTACTATTCCATTATTTAGGTAATGTTTATTTTTATTTTAAATTAGAAAAATATAGTTCTCGACTTTTAACTAATTAAAGCGATCGAAAAGCATTTCAGTTTGCATTTTACTTTTACTATAGAATATAAAAATGTTTTAACATTCGTACAAATTTGATTTCCGAAATACCTGACCTGTTTTTGTAGGATAAACGATTTCACTGTTTGTCTATTTACATGGAAAATGCAATCAAAAGCACTCAGTTTTGTGTTTTACTCAACAAACTAAATTGAGTGTTTTTGTTTGTGTGAAAGTAAAATTGTTTGGCTTTGTTAAAGTAAAACACGTGTGGAGTAATTCAATGTGTATTTGAAAAAAGTATTGTTAATGGCAAACTTAATCCTTGGCATTAAATACCAGTGCATTTTAAACTATTCGGTATCACATATTTCTCTTTTAAATAAAAGCTGAAAATTGTGAAGAGCTTACGTCATATTTGCTGAATGCAACCGTCAACTGGTTCTAAAACGTCCTAATATTGCTTCCGTTTTTCTGTCCTTTCAAAAAACCTGCTTCTTGATTCATCTTTTGTTCGATAAGGTAATATTGCGATTTATTTCAATAAAATTAATTATAGTCCAAAATCCTAATTCTCTTTTGTTTTATTTTTCTCTTTTATTGCATTTGATTCTAAATTGGGATTTTGTTCGATTGAGCCTATAAAATCATTTTTGTTTTATACGCTCAATCCATCGGCTTAAAGAGTAACCATTTCTTCCAAATAGAATTAATTTCTCACCCCAACAAGTATTTAGCAAAATAATCAAGATAATACATTAACATATGTAATTTATAGAAAAGTATTAAGAAGAATAACGGATAAGTATAAAAGAAAACGGATTACAGCTTGCCAATATGATTGTGACACGTCACCATCAATGTTAACATTACATTTGACATTTGCTTCAATATTACAATTATTTAGTGATGTCAATTAAACAATGTTTTTTCTCAAGCGGCTTACAGAAACAGAACATGAAACTTTTAATAAATACCTTTAAATAAATAGAAAAATCGTTGAAATGAATCCAAAAACGCTGTAGTGATAACACTGGTTAACAGCTGAATTAAAGAAAAACAAAAGACGCCATATTGAAAGTGCGAAAACAAAGTTTTTAAAATTTGGAATTAATATTAAATTTGTTTAAAAAACAATAATAAAATAAAAACTCAAACCCAAAAACATGGCTTATATATCCATATCTGAATTTTTGTCCTTTAGTTTTTGCAATTTTTATTTCTTCATATGTTTTTGTTTATTTCTTTTATTGTTTTGTTTACCTAAAAACATGATACGTTTTTACGTTCTCTATAACTGCTCTTACATTTTTAAGTTCAGTAGACATTACTGTTACATGACGTTCCGGTAGCATAACTGGGGCTCTAGTGAACTAACACTGAGCACACTAACAGTTTTTAGCGTACGCGAGAGTTTACAAAGAAAAAACTGTGCATTTTTCTCTCTAACTGAATGAGAACATAAACCAAAGTATAACAAGTAATGAAACGGAATTTGACAGCTCATAGGCCAGTCGTGAAAGGGACAGCAAATATTACCAAAAAGTATTTCTGTCCCTCTCTGATTGCAACTCTTTTTTGTTTATTTATGTTTTTTTAGTTTTCGGGGTGGGTTTTTTATATTGGCGAAAGTTAATAAAAAATTTAATTTTTGTCTAAAACTATTAATAAATAATAAAAACAACTAATAACAATAACCTTTTTAACTTTTCCTTTCAAGAAATTAAAAAATATTGGCATCTTTCAACAAGAAAACTTTTTTATGAGCAGTACGTCTTATTTTGATCTTGTATTTGCTTAGCTTGTTAATAACCTCTTGCACATGAAACTATATTCATTGTGACCGAAAATCAACCACATTTCGATTAATATTTAAATATTTAAGAATCTTTAAAATTTTCATTGAAGAAATTAAGAAATATTCCAAATTTCCCCTTTTTTAACACAAAATAAATGTTTGTTTACATTTAATTTTTCTACTTTATCCGCCAGTTTTCACTCTGTATATCTGTTGCTTCTAACACATTTGATTCGCAAAATATTATAAATATTTCCATTGTAACATTTTTTTCTCCCTCTAAGCTGTCCTGCGTTTTTATGTTATGAACGTTTTTCAACTGTCAAAGCTTTCAATACTAGTTATACTTTGACATAAACTCTCGCGTATACTAAAAACTGTTAGTGTACTCAAAAGAAGTTCACTGAAGCCCAATTTTTCGTTGTGTACTGATCTTTTTAGCGTACTTTATACACAAACAGTAAGAAATAATGTTCATGAACTCTGTTCAGTACGTTTTGTAAGAGTGTGTATATGTACGCACGACTTCACAAACACTTAAATGAAAGTTAAAAGTATTTTATCAGCAGACGCCGGCACAAAGAAAACATGATAATGTGACTGTATTTGTGAGAGACATGTGTCAACCCAGAGGAAAATTGTTAGTAATACTTTCAAGTCTACTTATCAACCCAATAATATGTATATGTGAGCGAAAAATACAGAAAAGTTATACTGCGCTAAATCCCTAAAAACACCGCATTTAACTTGGCAAGTATTCTTTCAAAAATCGAAATCATTTCTCATGATATTAGTAATATTTCTTTGGGAGTAAAAATTTAAGTCTGAAAAAAGCAACATGAACCTTCTTCTTTAGAAGCTGACAAGCAACTGAATGCATTTTTACGCTCCTTTTAACGAACATTGTTGATGTTCGTGTCCTATATGTGTAAAAAGCCGAAGATGTTGTTCCCCTGAGGGACATTGGTGCCAACGCACATTGGCGTACAGAATGGTTAGTGTACAGCATTTTTTCGAACACTGGTTATATTATATTGTATATAGTTTACAACATGTAAATGGAAAACTATTAACAGTGGACAAAGGATCTGGCCAACAGAACACAAAGCAGAATTTTCAAAATGTCTAACAGAAGTCTTCAGTAGCGATGGCTTTTAAAAATGTCGTTGAATAGAAAAGAATTATTCAGTATATCTATTGCAAAAAATTAAGTATTTCTTTTTTTAATTAAGACACTATAAATGTGTCGGTTAACTCCGGCGGCTTCGATGCGTTTTGCAAACTTGGACAAATAATTCTAATTTTCCAATAACGTAATCAGTATTCAAAATTAGATTATTTCTCTCTGACTCAATTACATAAACTTTTTTTCCGAAATTTAGAACTTACTTCATACATTTTAATTACATCACATTTTCTATTTTTAATTTGGAAACATTGAAATTAACAGTTCATGCCAGTATTATTTATATTAATATTGCCACCCAATTGATTGTGTGCCAACAGTAAAATATCCTTCTTTTCTTTAGGAAATCTTAATTCACGGCCTGCTAACCTTGCAGCTTCTAATTCTCGTTCTGCTTGAGCTAATTCATGTCCAAGAGATCCAGGGTTTTCCTGTTCCCGAGCAATCCAATCCAACGCCATTTGAGCTCGCATGTCATCATCCAGACTACGGTTTGAATAATGAGCTACTACTTCTTGACGTGAACATTGTCGTTCTCTCATGGCTTTTAGGGACCCATTCCAATGCAGAAGTTGAAAAACTGTCATAAGTTCCTGAAACTCCAACATGGTGCGCCCTTTATTCGCTTCCAACATAAATCTGTAAATAAACCAAGATGAAACAATTAAATTTCAAGCGAAACAAATTTCAATTTATATAATACATAATAAAGTTTTATAATTAAATGATTAAATATTAGTACTCATTCAAATTATACAAAACTTTGTATGTAGTGACAGAGTTTCTTAAAACTGACAATCGAGGCATATCTATTTAAGCTTATTTCTGCCTGGGAATGCATTTCTGTTCCAAGGCTCCTCCAAAATAAAGCTTTAAACGAAATCATAGTTATTGTTATTTTAAATACATTAGTGTTTACGAAGTTACACTATTTTTAAGGCTTAATATTGATAATGTTGGTAATGTTGGTATCATGTAGAACTAATTTATCAAATTCTTTCATTATTTACAGAAGATGAAACCATTGTAGAAACTGAAAAAATCAATAAATATTTTTTAAATGCACGTTTTAATGAAATTTAATAAAAATTTGTTGTTTAGATTATTTTATTTATTTTACATAATAAAATGAGATAGGGCTTTTTGGAGTCGATTTTCTGTTTATAAATGTAATAGTGTTTTCACACCAAAAGTTAAAACCTGATTTTAGCATTAAAACCATAATCAGCTGATTTTGCGTTCACACTGCAAATTTTCTTAAATCAGGTTTTAGCTTTCATACATTCATGACGGAACAGAAATGTTTTTGTTTAAGAAAAAAACAAAAAATATGAAAAATTAAGAAATAATATTAATATTGTTATTTATTAGTGTTGTAGCATTCATTATTTGAAATTTTACATTTTTATACAACCGGCTTGTATATTTTTACATTTGTTTTGTTTTTATTTTGTTTTTATTTAATTTGTATCAGCTGTTTTTACCATTTCATAGCTGGTAGCTCTGATTTAGTACATAAAACAAGGTTGTATTTCATAAAATCAACTTAAAACCAATTCAAAAAAGGATTTTAACACAATAATTTTGTATGGTAAAAGCAGGCTTTATTTTTGATTTTAACGTCAAAACCAACTTTTGCGTTAAAACCACTCGGTGTGAAAACACTATAAGTTTGCTTAACATTGAAAATAAATGATAGCATTACGAATTTCTTCGTTTAACATACATAATTGGTCATTACAACCCTTCAGTCGGAATTATGGGCCTAGTCTCTCACACCACTTATGTTGTGTGTGTTAATTTTATACATGAGTGGCGGGAACTACAGTTTAAAGTCGACTCCGAACGAGAGATTTTTGAGAAACTTTTCGTGGCAAATTTAATTGCTCTCAGAGTTTTTTGCTAGAAATCTGCTGAGAGGAAAACAGCGAAGAAATATTTTTCTCATATTTCCGTTTTGATGTCTCACATGGGGTTTGAACTGTGGCCTTACGTCTAATAAGCTAACGCACTACTTACTAGACTACGGCGACTTCTATTTCTTTATTTAGGTTAGGTTAGAGGACGTGAACTTGTGAACTGTGACAAGTACAGTACCCGGAGGTCGAATTGACCCATTGTACAACGTCCTAGCTTCTCACACTACTCGTGTTGTGTGGGTTAATTTTATACATGAGTAGCGGGACCTACAGTTTAAAGTCGACTCCGAATGACAGATTTTTTGAGAAGCTTTTGATGGCAGAGTTTTTGCCAGAAATCTGCTGAGAGGAAGTCGCTGAAGAAATATTTTCATATTTTCGTTTTGATGTCTGACCTTGGATTTGAACTCGGGCCTTTCGTCTAATATTTATTAAAAATAAATAAAATAATAAAAACCAGAAAAATAAATATTGAAATGATCCAACAGGTGCCATTGAAGTAAATAAAGCATTACAGTTTTATGTCATAAAAATCTAATGTTTTTTAAGGGAATCTAGTGTAGTTAGTCACAATGCTCAAACGGTTTCTGTGGATATATGTGGATATAGTTCTGGGCACGAAATTTGATTTTTGCGTTCGTGGTATTTCTGATGTTTGTCATTTTGTTAGAGCATTTTTTGTTTCACTTTCTTTTTGCCGACCGCAGATTTACAACTAACAGATATAATATCTATCACGATATGGATGTCAAAATACATATAAAGAAAACAATGTGACATGAACTTTCAAAACTTTGTAAATTCAAAAAAAAAAAATTTCTGAAATTTAAAACAATGCAAAAATAATTAAAAGTAAATTAAAAATAAAAAAAATTGAAGAAATAATTTTTTTTTGCATTTGTTATAAAAGGTATGTTAAATGTTATAATATTGTAAAATTACACTTGACAGATCTGATTCTCTGCCGACGTTCTTTCTCATATCGCATCAGATTTATATTAAGTATAAACGCTATATATACAGTTTGTTTCTAAACAGCTAGATGCTACTTATGAGTGTAAGCATTTCGCCCTTGTTGGTTCGACAACTTGTATAGCGTCTTCTTGCACAAATATAAAACGAAATGTATATTTCTAATTGTTTTAATTGAGCATCTGATATTTATGCCGCATTAATACATAGGAACATTTTAAATACTTTTTAATTAGATATGTATTATGATCGTTTTATTGAAATACAATACTTTCGTTTGTATTTGAAAACATTATTTTTCAAGTTTTGGCAAATGGTCCTATTCTTTTGGTTTTAAATTAGATTTTTTGTTAAGCTTTTTTGCAATAATATAGAACATGTTTGACTCTCTTCTTTTTTTTTTATCCCTAATATAATTTATCAAAAGAAAAAACGTGTATTGTTATAAAATATCCGCTTTAAGAAATTTAAATAAAAATTTAAATCGTTTAGCGGATTTTGATGGACATGGACAAAACAGTCTTTTGTGGAAAGCCTTTTGGGATTGGGATTGAGGACTTGTTAGAAAATACCGAGGATACGAAGGTAAAGTATCAAAAAAAGACGTACAGGCTGAGTACATGTCGAGATATAGGCTTACTTTTTAAACGCATGTTACTATGGTGTAATATATTGCAGCGTATCAATATAAAATAAATTTTAATTCATTTAAAAGATTTTCATGTGAAAACTGATTCCCTTTTTTATACCAACTTTTCATCCAAAAATTTTTCTTTATTTTCATATTTTCTTTTTTTTCTTAATAAAATTGCACGATGAAGGCATTTTACGAAACGAACACTACAAAATAAAAATGCAAATGATGATTGACGAATTCATTTGTACGTCTCCTTTTACACGTCAATCACACGACAGTCACACTTAAGGCCGTGTCAGATAAAACTTTTGCTTCGCGTTGCGTTGCATATACGCTTTGACATTTAAGATAAATGCACATGTTTATATGGCACTTGTCACATAAACTGCTTTTAACGCAACGCAAAGCGAAAAGTTGGACATGTCTCATCTTTTTGCTCGCTTTGACAATCAGCTGTTGATTATTCAGTAAATATTTTTGGCAAATTTGAGCGCAAATTTTATTGTTTTAATATTTTTCTTTAAATTTAAAGCTTTCTTGTTATTGTTTTGTTTTTATTATATTAAAAAAAAGAGGTAAGTGAATTTTATTTTTCGGAAGAAGTATTAAAGATAATTTTCGCAATTTTATTTACTAAAAATGACTTACGCGCCAACCACTTTTAAAAGGGAAACAAACAACGCGAGTGTTGTTAAAGTTTTGGTTGTGTCATACACCTTTTGCTGTACGCTTTTCTCTCAAAGTTATAAACGTCACGCAAAGCAACAAAGTTTTATCTGACACGGCCTTTATGCATTATTTGATGAAATTATTTCAGGCGCCTTTAATGCTCAGTTATGCTACCGTGACGAAATGTAACCGCAACAGTAAGAAACGTCTACTAAACGTAAAAATGTAAGAGCAATTATAGAGGACGTAAAAACGTATCATATGTTTTTAAGTAAACAAAACAATAAACGAAATAAACAAAAAAAATAAAAATTGCAAAAACTAAAAGACAGAAATTCAGATAGGGATACAGAAGACATGTTTTTGGGGTTGAGTTTTTATTTTATTATTGTTTTTTAAAAAAATTTAATATTCACCCTTATTCTGATTGTCGTTATTGACAGTTATCGATGACTGTCGACACACATTTGGTATTCTGTAAGTCAATATGTCGTCGATATTGTGTTGTGTCGACTCTGATTTTATCGTCGTCATTTTTGGTAACGAAAAGTTTTTGTTTCAAAGCTAAAAAGCAAAAAATATAACAAAATGAAATTAAAGAATGATTTAAATTATAAAAAACTTCGTTTTATTTCTTTTCTTATTTCAGATGCCTCACTACTTTGTGAAATTTGCACATTAACTACATCAATATGTTGGTAGATTTCAGCGCTTCTTAAATCTTCATAAGTAGCATTATCTAAGTCATATTCAATACAAATATTGTGAAGTGCAGCACAAACATTAGCTATTTTAGTTGCTTTGGCTGGCATGTAATGCAATTGACGTGCTCCAAGAAGGCATCGAAACCGATTTTTTAATACTCCAATTGTTCTTTACACTATATTTCTTGCTTTAGCATGTTTAGTGTTAAAAATAGCTTCAGAACTTCCTTCAACAGTAGAGCGATATGGAGTGATTAGATAGGGCTCAAGAGGATATCCTGCATCACCTAGTTCAAAAGTAACATTATTAAATGATAATCATAATGACATAAAAATTTTTATAACAGCCATGAATTTCGTTCACCTGCTGAATACCGTTCCTGTAATACTCTTTTTGCATGGCTTACATTCCATGCCATGTTTTACTGTTGGTAGCTGATATCTGGGAGAATATCTCTGCTTAGGTGGTCTTCTAATATATTTTATCCCATCAGAACCAGAAAGATTAAATTTACTTTCACTACTAATGGTGTGGGGTAAGTTACTTTTGTTTTTCACCGAAATTCTTTATTTTAAGGAATTTATTGGTAGGTTCGTTTTCTCATGACGGAGTTGGTCCGTTGGTGAAAATCGATGATATTTTGAATGCCATTAAATACTGTGAGATCCTAGAAGAAAATATGCTCAGACATCTTCTGGAAAAAATGCCCCCAAACAGCATATTCCAACCAGACAACGACCTGAAGCACTCTAGTCGCTTGGTTCGTAACTACCTAAGCGACCATGATGTGCAAATTTTGGATTAGCCGTCACCATCTCCCCTTAGAAAACCTATGGGAGACTTTAGATCGGGAAGATAAGAAGAAAAATCCTTCAAATTTGGCGGAATTAGAAAAAATTTTGAACTCAGAATGGGGAAAAAATACCCCTACACACCATCGTGCCCCTAGTGGGTTCTATACCCTCCAGACTGCAAGCGGTAATAGAAAATGAAGGCTACGCAACCAATTATTAGTTTTAAGTATATTTTTAACCAACATTTTGTAAGAATTTACATTTAATTTAAATAAAGTTATGAATAACATAGCGTTGCATTTTTTTTGCTCGCTGAAATTTGGCACTTTTTTTCTTAAATGTTAAAATAAAAATAAGTGGATAGAAGAATTTTGATATTGTAACTTGCATTTGTTAACTAAGTTTGTGGAGCATAAAAATAAAAATAAAGTTTTTAATTTCCGTACTTTTTTTTTGAAAGAGGCGCATATAAAGATCAATCGGCTTAGCGTTGCATTTTTTATGCTCGCTACTGTATATGGAAAATACAATCAAAAGCAATAAATTTTGTGTTTCCTCAACAAACAAACATAAACTAAATTTCTTGAAAGAAAAAGTTAAAATTTAAAAAAATAAAAATCTTATTTATTAATAGTTTCACACAAAAATTACATTTTTTATTAACTCTGGCCAATATAAAAAACCCACCCCAAAAACTAGTAAAACATAAATAAACAAAACAGACAGACAATCAGAGAGGGAGAGAAGTACTTTTTGATAATATTTTCTGTCCCTTTCTCATTACAGGGCTTACTGTCAAATCTCGTTTAGCTTCTGTGTATTTTGTGCCGTGGCCTCACTTCTAATAAGCCATCTCACTACCTACTAGACTACGACCACTTCACAGACCTATTCATAATACATGCATTCATGTGTATTTAAATTTCAGACTCTGAATGTATGTATGTACACTGCTGTTCAAGAAAATAGATTCACCTGCTCTCCGAAAAGTTTATTGGACATCTCTTATGCAAAGGCGTATATGTAAAAAAGTAACTGCACTTTGTTTACTGGCCTCTTACGAATATAATTCCGATACATTTAAAAAATTTGAAGCGTGACTCTTCTTTAATTAATTGCAAGATGTTGATCATGGTGAATCTATTTTATTGAACAGCAGTGTATAAGCAGGCACGTATAATACGTATGTAATGAATACATCTACAACGAATAAAAAGGTTTTGTATAAGACAAATTATTAATTTACTTCAAATTTTATTTCATATATTTTTTTACGATATTGGTGATTTAGTTTTGTTAGTAGACAACCCAACCTTAAACAACTGTTATTTGACTCTGTTTGACCTTACGAAAAATATGTAAGAGCAAATAAATATTTGTCCTAAAAAAGGAAGAAAATATTTGACACATTTAAAACATTTGATTTGCCCAAAATTTAAGATTTTTCTGTTTACCCCTTAAAATTATTTTGTGGCCACATTATGGCACAGAAATATTTTACGTTTTGGGTCTAATATTAATTTTAGATGTGGCCGTACCTTTATTTATTTTTTGTTGCAAAGTATTAGTATGCAGCGTTTGAAAAAAAATTACACAATGTATCAACTTGGTGTGATACATTAAATATGTTTAAAATATGTTTCGTATATTGGTGCGTTAAATGATAGTTTTAATGGCACCCTAACCCATCTACTGATAGATACCTAAACTTTTTCTGGAGAGTATGCACCTTGGCCAACATTTAGGAATATGTTTTCGGCTACTAACCCTCATACTGACAATGTTCAAAAAATGTATTATCGCTTGCAATAGAGGTGAGGCATAGAAATATAATTTGAACTTTCACCATGAGAAAATATGGTTTCCAGACAGCTTTTCAGAATATTGTAAATAGACAAGTATGGGAATAAACGTACATTCGGGCCTCGATTATCCGTGATGGTAGAATTTTTTTTATTAACTTCAAATAAAAAAAAAAAAAATCTACCATCACGGATAACTTCACTTTATTAACTTCAACTTCATACATCAAGAAGTGATGCTGAAAAAGGTAGGCTATTTGTGAATCACCTAAAAAATGTTTTCACTCCTAACACGTCTACCGAAATAATTAATTTACCAATTGTTGTGGCGAAGACTCCCAGACCCATTAGGTTTAAGCTTCATGACATAGTGAACGCCATTAAAAATCTTAACCCAAGGAAAGCTTCAGGTATTGACAAAATAAGCAACAAAATGCTATTGAATTTACCTAGCATAGCTATAAAAATTATTTTATTCATTATGAATGCTGTTATTCGACTCAGATATTACCCTACACAATGGAAAATATCACTCATTACCATGATACCGAAGCCAGGTAAGGATCATACCAAGGTTGATGCATATAGGCCGATAAGTCTCTTGCCTAACCTATCCAAATTATTCGAGAAGGTACTGATGTGTAAGCTAGCACCTTTGTTGAATGAGTACGATTGTATCCCAAATCACCAATTTGGGTTTAGAAGAAAACATAGTACCATTCAGCAAACACATAGACTTGTTAATGTAATAAGAAATGCATTCGAAGAAAAAAAGTATTGTTCTGCACTCTTCATTGATGTCTCTCAAGCTTTTGATAAGGTGTGGCATGAAGGTCTTATACTCAAATTGAAGCAAATATTCCCTGAAAACATATATGAAATATTGAAGAGCTATTTAAGTGATAGAAAATTTGTAATCAAACAAGGTAATTTTTTAAGTTCCCCTCAAAAAATTAACTCCGGTGTTCCTCAGGGTAGCATAATAGGTCCTGTTTTATACCTGATATTAGTAGTATGTTTATGTACCTTCTGGGGCACTTTTTCCATACAAATTTGGGAGCATGCTTACTCTACAGTTGGTAGTGGTCGGTTAGTTGATAGGTTTGTAACATGTAATGTGAAAATGTATGTACCTTCTGGGGCACTTTTTTCATACAAATTTGGGAGCATGCGTACTCCACAGTTGGTAGTGGTCGGTTAGTTGATAGGTTTGTAACATGTAATGTGAAAATGTATGTACCTTCTGGGGCAGTTTTTCCATACAAATTTGGGAGCATGCCTGCTTCTTCTTGTTCCTTTTATTTGTATTTCAAACGAATGATTGGACGGACAGAATGAGTATCTGTAACATGTAATGTGTGTGGTTGTTCTCTATGATGCATTTAGTTAGAATTACTTTATACTATATTCACGCATGCAATTTAATTGAGAACAATAGTCGGTTAATTGATAACAATATTTTAACCATTCAGGTATAATAAATATACGCAATATCCATTTAACAGCTGATAAACAACAACATTGTTTTTATTTTGGTCGCGTATTTTTGTAATTTTTGTATGTGTTTGTTTGTAAGTTGCCATTTTTGTTTGTAGTTGTTGGCATTTGAGTTGTCAAATATCAACAGGAAGTGTTCGGTTACTTATAATGTGCCCACTAAGCAGACTTATGACAGTGCTGTATTTAAAGTTTTAATCAATTTTATAACAATTAGTATTTAATTGATCAATAATTAATTGAGATTTTATATGAAGTATTGAGATCAATATTGGCGTTAATTGCGATTTACGCAATAAAGGTGCATACGTGAACATAGTATTAATTGAAAGTGAGTAGATTCGTCTCGAGTCTGAGTTCATGCTGCCGATGATCAGCGAGTACGTGATGTAGGGTTTGCTTTTGTTCATTTAATTTTTGGGGTGACTTAATGTTGAAGAAATAGAAAAGGGATGCACACATGTATAGTTGTTTTTTTATTTTTTGTGTGATCGTTTCCTTGTGGTAATAGGGATTGTGTGTGTGGTTGTTTTTTATATTTTGTGTGATTTAATGTTGAAGAAATAGAAACATAGTTGTACGTGTTGTTGTTGTTGTTGTGTTTTTTGTGTTAGAAGGATCTTCAATTTTAAACTGATAAGAAAGGAATGTATAGTTGTGCCTGCGGTTTTTTTCACACATAATTAGAATATCTGTTTTTAAATAATTGAATTTACTGCCCATTACTTTTAAAATGTATTACACCTTCATCAACATTCCAGAGTATAAATAGACTTGTCTTAAGGACTTAGAATTTTTTAGTTTTACTGTTTTAAATAAAAGAAATTATATATAATAAAGAGATTAATTAAAACAAGTTACTTTTTTATTTTATTAGATTTTTTTCTTATGTATGTATATTTTATTTTCAGATTTTATTATTTTGTATAATACAGTACACATATCTATGAAATATAGTAATATTAGCTTTTGAATTATTATATATTTTTTATAAAATGTTTGACATCTGCAAATGTTAAAAGATTCTGAGTACATTTTTTCACAATAATACAAATGTATGATATTATTAATACATAAAAATAGATTACTTATTTTACTACTGTTACATATTCTTAGTTTATTGATAATACTTAAAAAATAAATCAACATGTTGTTTATCAATTTGACTACTATGTCTATATAATATATCCTCTAACTCAGCTGTTGTCACCATTTTTTCCCTTTCTTTAAAAACTCAATAGTACGAATACGAATAATACTCTGAATTATTTCATTTCAATTTATATTTATTGAATAAAAATTTTAAACACAAGTGTCCACAATTAAATGTATTAAAGTTCTGTTTTCGTTCATAATTATATTCAATGGGGAATTTTAGGTAGTTGACAATCTCAAGTGGTGGTTGTAAGTTTCCAAAGCAATCAAAGTACTCTTTATTGTTGTGGTTTTTATAATATGCTACCCAATGTGTTCCCATACCATTTGAATCATCTAAATTAACAATGCCGCATTCTTGTTTGAATGGTTTTTTAGGTAAAGAATCACGCATGAAAACACCCCTAAAATGTTTGAGATGTTTACCATATTTTCTTATATCTAAATCTGTTAATGGGCGCTCAGGTAGGTTATCTAGTAGTTTTTTGGAGCTGGACTATATTAGAGACCATATCCAGTTTTATATGGTTTGAGATATAACCCTTTACCCATTGCAATTGATTCCATATATCTATTATGACGGTTAGCTTCCGCCAATTGTTCTTTTCCATTTTTGATAGCATTTACTGCTTTGACAATAGCGGATCCCCCACTTGCTAAACCACCAAGCGCTGTTAGTACGGGAATAAGTGGAAGAAATCCTCCAATTTTCGGTACAGGTATAACTCTCGGTATTATAATGTTTGCTCGCTTTTTCCCTTTAAAATTTGAATGAATAGTCTTTTGAGCTATTTTAACAGCATCATTTATATCAAGGGGTTTCTGTTCTTTCAATTGTTTTAATGTTTTTCTCACAGTAGCCGTGAATAATTTCTTATTACATTTATTCATCTTTCCTTTTCTCATTCTTTTTGAATTGTTTCTTTTCTTATGTCTCTGCTCCTTCAAACCTAATCCAAATTTCACTTTAGCTTTCATAGCGTTTGTCACAAACCACGCGTTAGCACGTTCTTTAATATCACTATCTTTAGATTTAACTCGTTGGCAGGCTTTCTCAGCTAAAATTTGATCTGCTTGATGTCTTGTGTCTATATCCTTTGATTGTGAATATACAATATCGTGTTCTTTACAAGCTGCGTCTAATAAATTTATTCCTTTATCTCCTCTTGCTAATCGTTTTTCAAGTTTCGTACCAGGTCCGCAAAACTGATAACCAGGCAGATGTAATTCAACAGGTAATTTATTTATTAAGTTGTTTACAAATCCTCTTCCCATCTTACACTGACTGGGTTTTTTATTTTGACCCCAGATTATAACCATTTATTTTTCTTCTTTCGTTACTTTTATACCTCTTCGCAAAAATATCTGAAATCACGACGATTTCCTATATATACACCAATTTATACGATCACTGTTTCAGTATATCAATTTTTTGATATTGATTTTGATCAGCTTGGTATCTGATCACGATCTACTTTATATCTGATCACGATCTGCTTTACATCGGGTCACGATCTGCTTGATATCTGCTTTAATATCTTAAAAACAAAAATTGTTTTTGTTTGTTGGTTTTTGTTAGTGTGATATATTTTCGTCGTGTGTCTTTTGTCTATGTATTTTATTTTTATTTTTTTTGTCATTGTCATTTTTTATCTCAATGTTTAAATTGTTTATTTGATCAATTACATCATCATATATTTGTGTTATATATTTTTTGTTTCGAAATTTTTTTGTTTTTATAATTATGTATATCAAAACTTTATCTAATAATATAAATCATCTCTTTCCCTCTTCTAATAAATTATGTTAGATTCTTTAAGCTCTTCGATAATAGAGATTATTTCATTTTGATGATTGTTGTGACCAGCACCTTCCGAAGAAAGAAGTAAACGTAGTCTGTCAACTAGTTCATTAGGATCATCCCAATGTATGTAATTCGATTTCCGATTATCTAGTAATTTTAGCATTAAACCACTGCCTTTTGTTAAAGTGTTTGTTGTTGTTTCGAATAAATGTTTAATTATTCGTATATATTTGAATGCTCTTGTTCCTTTCTCTTGTTCATTAGGTTCATAGAAACGTTTATGTGCATTAGTATGAATTAAAATCTCTTTATATTTTTTCAAATCATTTTTAGAATAATGGAGAGGTTTTGTATGAAATACTAGCTCAAATAATCCAGGTGTCATTTTCAATTTCATATTTCCTATCCACATAGTATTATCTCTCTTAAATATTAATTTTTCCTTGCCATATTTCCAACTTCCGTCTGCATCTTGGTTAAAACCATAAATTTTATCCAATTGCTTATTATTAATAAGTAATTGAATATTTTCAAATAATGGATAGTTTTTCGTCTGCTTTAAACGTTGTTTTCTTTCCAAGTTTTTGATACATGTACTTGATACAGGTCTATTATTATCATAGTTTTGTTCATCATCATTATCATCAGTTGACATATTTTCATATCGAAAATCGTCATTATCACCCTTCGCGTCTTCATAATCCTCGTCATCATCAATAGTGTTGTGTATATCCTTATGCTTATCTTCAAGTTCTCCAATGATTTCATTATCACCATTTACATCATCATAATCATTGTCATCATCAAGAGTGTTGTCTATATCCTTATGCTTATCTTCAAGTTTTCCGATGATTTCATTATCACCATTTACGTCATCATTATCATCGTCGCCATTAATAGTATTATTGTCTATATACATATCCTTATGTTTATCTTTAAGTTTTCTGATGATTTTTTTAAGTGGTCTTGTTATTGGTTGAAAGGTGTCTTCTAATAAATTAACTCTATCTATTTGATTCAGTTTAATATTTTTAAACTTTTCCTTTAGAACAGCCCTTGTCTTTACAAGATCTTCTAACAGTTTATTATGATAATTTTTAGACATTATAATAATTATTTATATTGATTTTGATCTGATTTGTATCTGGTTACGATCTGCTTTATATCTGATTACGATCTGCTTTATATCTGGTTACGACCTGCTTTATATCTGGTCACCAACTGCTTGCTATCTGCTCACGATCTGCTTTATATCTGCTTACAATCTGATTTACACCTGATCACGATCTGCTTGATGTCTTGTGTCTATATCATTTGATTTTGAGTACGCTATATCGTGCTTTCTACAAGCTGCATCCAATAAATTTATTTCTTTATCTCTTCTCCTCTTGCTATTTGTTTTTGAAGTTTTGTACCAGGTCAACAAAACTGATAACCAGGTGGATGTAATTCAACAGGTAATTTGTTTATTAAGTTGTTTACAAATCTTCTTCCAATCTTACTGATTAGGTTTTTTTTTTGTTTTGATTGTAGTTATAACCATTTTTTTCGTTACTTTCCAACCTCTTAGAATGAAACACTATACTAGCCAGCTATACAAGCTGTACTAGCTATACTAGCTATACCAGCCAGCTATACTAGCAAGCTGTACTAGCTATACTAGCAAGCTATACTAGCTATACCAGCCAGCTATACTTGCAAGCTGTACTAGCTGTACTAGCCAGCTATGCAAGCTGTACCAGCTGTACTAGCCAGCTATGCAAGCTGTACTAGCTATACCAGCTATACCTGCTTAACCAGCTATACCTGCTATATCAGCTATACCAGCTATACCGCTGTACCTGCTATATCAGGTAGCTGGTATAGCTTGCTGATGATGATGGCTCCGCTCTTCTCTTATTCCACTGCGTCTAGGTCGTATTTTTTCGTACGCAGGACATGATGCACAAATTCTGTTACTGCGTTCCAGCTTTCTCTATTGCTTATCACTTTCAGCACGACGTTTGCTGCACTAATATTTCCGATTAAGCTAGTATAGCTTGCTAGTATAGCTAGTACAGCTTGCTAGTATAGCTGGCTGGTATAGCTAGTATAGCTAGTACAGCTTGTATAGCTGGCTAGTACACCCAAACCTTTTTTTACACGGTAGATACGTTCCAGTGGATACCGTGTAAAAAAACGCGTAAAAAAAGACAAATATTATATATGTATGTAAGTGTATGAACAAACTGAAAAGATATACATATTATTGATGCAGCAGCCTACATATGCCTATAAAATTGAATAATTTTATAAAAACGCACAGATTTAGTTCAATAGTATACACAGAGTTTTTATTTTATTTCATTTTATGATTATAAAAAAATAAAGAAAAAACTTAAAAATTCTCTTCCATTTATAAAAATAAAATTAGTTATCAAACTCTTAAGACAATTAGGAAAGGAATTATTTTCAATAAAATTTTTTTTTTATTTTATTCGGAGTCAGTTTCTGATAGCAAGCGCATTCTCTTTTGCTGGGGTGGCTCAATATCAGTCTCTCATTAGAAATACTTATTACTTCTACATCTTCAGAAGCTGCTTCTGGCGCTGGTTTATTTCTTTTAACAGAAAATTCTGTTATAGTGCGTTGTGAGTGTGTGAGTTAAACGGGATTAAACGATTTTATCCGTATAAAAAGGAGCGAACAAAAAAAAAAAGTAAATTTGTTAAAAAAAACCGTGTTATTTCAAATTCGCGTAAAAAAAATCCGTGTAAAAACAGGTTTGGGTGTATAGTGTTTCATTCTAAGAGGTTGGAAAGTAACGAAAAAAATGGTTATAAACTACAATCAAAACAAAAAAAAAACCTAATCAGTAAGATTGGAAGAAGATTTGTAAACAACTTAATAAACAAATTACCTGTTGAATTACATCCACCTGGTTATCAGTTTTGTTGACCTGGTACAAAACTTCAAAAACAAATAGCAAGAGGAGAAGAGATAAAGAAATAAATTTATTGGATGCAGCTTGTAGAAAGCACGATATAGCGTACTCAAAATCAAATGATATAGACACAAGACATCAAGCAGATCGTGATCAGGTGTAAATCAGATTGTAAGCAGATATAAAGCAGATCGTGAGCAGATAGCAAGCAGTTGGTGACCAGATATAAAGCAGGTCGTAACCAGATATAAAGCAGATCGTAATCAGATATAAAGCAGATCGTAACCAGATACAAATCAGATCAAAATCAATATAAATAATTATTATAATGTCTAAAAATTATCATAATAAACTGTTAGAAGATCTTGTAAAGACAAGGGCTGTTCTAAAGGAAAAGTTTAAAAATATTAAACTGAATCAAATAGATAGAGTTAATTTATTAGAAGACACCTTTCAACCAATAACAAAACCACTTAAAAAAATCATCAGAAAACTTAAAGATAAACATAAGGATATGTATATAGACAATAATACTATTAATGGCGACGATGATAATGATGACGTAAATGGTGATAATGAAATCATCGGAAAACTTGAAGATAAGCATAAGGATATAGACAACACTCTTGATGATGACAATGATTATGATGATGTAAATGGTGATAATGAAATCATTGGAGAACTTGAAGATAAGCATAAGGATATACACAACACTATTGATGATGACGAGGATTATGAAGACGCGAAGGGTGATAATGACGATTTTCGATATGAAAATATGTCAACTGATGATAATGATGATGAACAAAACTATGATAATAATAGACCTGTATCAAGTACATGTATCAAAAACTTGGAAAGAAAACAACGTTTAAAGCAGACGAAAAACTATCCATTATTTGAAAATATTCAATTACTTATTAATAATAAGCAATTGGATAAAATTTATGGTTTTAACCAAGATGCAGACGGAAGTTGGAAATATGGCAAGGAAAAATTAATATTTAAGAGAGATAATACTATGTGGATAGGAAATATGAAATTGAAAATGACACCTGGATTATTTGAGCTAGTATTTCATACAAAACCTCTCCATTATTCTAAAAATGATTTGAAAAAATATAAAGAGATTTTAATTCATACTAATGCACATAAACGTTTCTATGAACCTAATGAACAAGAGAAAGGAACAAGAGCATTCAAATATATACGAATAATTAAACATTTATTCGAAACAACAACAAACACTTTAACAAAAGGCAGTGGTTTAATGCTAAAATTGCTAGATAATCGGAAATCGAATTACATACATTGGGATGATCCTAATGAACTAGTTGACAGACTACGTTTACTTCTTTCTTCGGAAGGTGCTGGTCACAACAATCATCAAAATGAAATAATCTCTATTATCGAAGAGCTTAAAGGATCTAACATAATTTATTAGAAGAGGGAAAGAGATGATTTATATTATTAGATAAAGTTTTGATATACATAATTATAAAAACAAAAAAATTTCGAAACAAAAAATATATAACACAAATATATGATGATGTAATTGATCAAATAAACAATTTAAACATTGAGATAAAAAATGACAATGACAAAAAAAATAAAAATAAAATACATAGACAAAAGACACACGACGAAAATATATCACACTAACAAAAACCAACAAACAAAAACAATTTTTGTTTTTAAGATATTAAAGCAGATATCAAGCAGATCGTGACCCGATGTAAAGCAGATCGTGATCAGATATAAAGTAGATCGTGATCAGATACCAAGCTGATCAAAATCAATATCAAAAAATTGATATACTGAAACAGTGATCGTATAAATTGGTGTATATATAGGAAATCGTCGTGATTTCAGATATTTTTGCGAAGAGGTATAAAAGTAACGAAAGAAGAAAAATAAATGGTTATAATCTGGGGTCAAAATAAAAAACCCAGTCAGTGTAAGATGGGAAGAGGATTAGTAAACAACTTAATAAATAAATTACCTGTTGAATTACATCTGCCTGGTTATCAGTTTTGCGGACCTGGTACGAAACTTGAAAAACGATTAGCAAGAGGAGATAAAGGAATAAATTTATTAGACGCAGCTTGTAAAGAACACGATATTGTATATTCACAATCAAAGGATATAGACACAAGACATCAAGCAGATCAAATTTTAGCTGAGAAAGCCTGGCAACGAGTTAAATCTAAAGATAGTGATATTAAAGAACGTGCTAACGCGTGGTTTGTGACAAACGCTATGAAAGCTAAAGTGAAATTTGGATTAGGTTTGAAGGAGCAGAGACATAAGAAAAGAAACAATTCAAAAAGAATGAGAAAAGGAAAGATGAATAAATGTAATAAGAAATTATTCACGGCTACTGTGAGAAAAACATTAAAACAATTGAAAGAACAGAAACCCCTTGATATAAATGATGCTGTTAAAATAGCTCAAAAGACTATTCATTCAAATTTTAAAGGGAAAAAGCGAGCAAACATTATAATACCGAGAGTTATACCTGTACCGAAAATTGGAGGATTTCTTCCACTTATTCCCGTACTAACAGCGCTTGGTGGTTTAGCAAGTGGGGGATCCGCTATTGTCAAAGCAGTAAATGCTATCAAAAATGGAAAAGAACAATTGGCGGAAGCTAACCGTCATAATAGATATATGGAATCAATTGCAATGGGTAAAGGGTTATATCTCAAACCATATAAAACTGGATATGGTCTCTACTATAGTCCAGCTCCAAAAAACTACTAGATAACCTACCTGAGCGCCCATTAACAGATTTAGATATAAGAAAATATGGTAAACATCTCAAACATTTTAGGGGTGTTTTCATGCGTGATTCTTTACCTAAAAACCATTCAAACAAGAATGCGGCATTGTTAATTTAGATGATTCAAATGGTATGGGAACACATTGGGTAGCATATTATAAAAACCACAACAATAAAGAGTACTTTGATTGCTTTGGAAACTTACAACCACCACTTGAGATTGTCAACTACCTAAAATTCCCCATTGAATATAATTATGAACGAAAACAGAACTTTAATACATTTAATTGTGGACACTTGTGTTTAAAATTTTTATTCAATAAATATAAATTGAAATGAAATAATTCAGAGTATTATTCGTATTCGTACTATTGAGTTTTTAAAGAAAGGGAAAAAATGGTGACAACAGCTGAGTTAGAGGATATATTATATAGACATAGTAGTCAAATTGATAAACAACATGTTGATTTATTTTTTAAGTATTATCAATAAACTAAGAATATGTAACAGTAGTAAAATAAGTAATCTATTTTTATGTATTAATAATATCATACATTTGTATTATTGTGAAAAAATGTACTCAGAATCTTTTAACATTTGCAGATGTCAAACATTTTATAAAAAATATATAATAATTCAAAAGCTAATATTACTATATTTCATAGATATGTGTACTGTATTATACAAAATAATAAAATCTGAAAATAAAATATACATACATAAGAAAAAAATCTAATAAAATAAAAAAGTAACTTGTTTTAATTAATCTCTTTATTATATATAATTTCTTTTATTTAAAACAGTAAAACTAAAAAATTCTAAGTCCTTAAGACAAGTCTATTTATACTCTGGAATGTTGATGAAGGTGTAATACATTTTAAAAGTAATGGACAGTAAATTCAATTATTTAAAAACAGATATTCTAATTATGTGTGAAAAAAACCGCAGGCACAACTATACATTCCTTTCTTATCAGTTTAAAATTGAAGATCCTTCTAACACAAAAAACACAACAACAACAACAACACGTACAACTATGTTTCTATTTCTTCAACATTAAATCACACAAAATATAAAAAACAACCACACACACAATCCCTATTACCACAAGGAAACGATCACACAAAAAATAAAAAAACAACTATACATGTGTGCATCCCTTTTCTATTTCTTCAACATTTGACCGTCATAAAATGTGTCTGCATTTTATTACCACAAGAAAACGATCACACAAAAAATAAAAAAACAACTATACATGTGTGCATCCCTTTTCTATTTCTTCAACATTAAGTCACCCCAAAAATTAAATGAACAAAAGCAAACCCTACACACGTACTCGCTGATCATCGGCAGCATGAACTCAGACTCGAGACGAATCTACTCACTTTCAATTAACGTAATTCTAACTAAATGCATCATAGAGAACAACCACACACATTACATGTTACAGATACTCATTCTGTCCGTCCAATCATTCGTTTGAAATACAAATAAAAGGAACAAGAAGAAGCAGGCATGCTCCCAAATTTGTATGGAAAAACTGCCCCAGAAGGTACATACATTTTCACATTACATGTTACAAACCTATCAACTAACCGACCACTACCAACTGTGGAGTACGCATGCTCCCAAATTTGTATGAAAAAAGTGCCCCAGAAGGTACATACATTTTCACATTACATGTTACAAACCTATCAACTAACCGACCACTACCAACTGTAGAGTAAGCATGCTCCCAAATTTGTATGGAAAAAGTGCCCCAGAAGGTACATAAACATACTACTAATATCAGGTATAAAACAGGACCTATTATGCTACCCTGAGGAACACCGGAGTTAATTTTTTGAGGGGAACTTAAAAAATTACAAGAAGCAGGCATGCTCCCAAATTTGTATGGAAAAACTGCCCCAGAAGGTACATACATTTTCACATTACATGTTACAAACCTATCAACTAACCGACCACTACCAACTGTAGAGTACGCATGCTCCCAAATTTGTATGGAAAAAGTGCCCCAGAAGGTACATACATTTTCACATTACATGTTACAAACCTATCAACTAACCGACCACTACCAACTGTAGAGTACGCATGCTCCCAAATTTGTATGGAAAAAGTGCCCCAGAAGGTACATAAACATACTACTGATATTTACAGCTGGCATGCCAATAAGTGAAAACATACATACTTCCACATTTGCTGACGACACAGCATTTTTAAGCGTACATATGAATCCACTGATTGCATCGCAGATCTTACAGGAACAAGTATCCGTACTAGAGGAATGGTTGAAGAAATGGAGAATAAGGGTTAACGAACAGAAATGCACCCACGTAACCTTTACATTGCGTAGAGAGACCTGCCCTGCTATATACATTAATAATCAGACAATACCACAAAGCACTCATGTAAAGTACTTAGGTATACACCTTGATCGTCGTTTAACGTGGAAATTATATATTGAGTCAAAACTGGCACAAATAAATATGAAAACTGTGCAAATAAAATGGTTAATTGGTCGAAATTCATCACTAAAATTAGACTGTAAACTCCTTATATACAAGTCTATATTGAAACCCATTTGGTGTTATGGAGTACAACTATGGGGTACAGCCTCAGCTTCAAACGTGGAGAAAATTCAGAGGCGCCAAAATAAAATTTTACGAATGATCACTGCCGCCCCTTGGTATATCAAAAACTCTAATATTCACAAAGATGATGAGAAATCAATATTTTATTTTATTTTATATATTTTATTTATTATTTATTTATTTATATTTTTGAATTATTATTTTTGAACTTTTTATTTTATTTGGCAATGGCTAAATAAATATATACATTTTTCTTTTTAGTTTTAAGATTTTCTTTTTAGTTTTAAGATTTTCTTTTTAGTTTTAAGATTTGAATAATTATTGTTGGTCCGTTATTAATGGAGATTCAATAAATAATAATAATAAATGAGAAAAAAAATTCATACATACAATATAATAAACATGAAAACGGGGAATTCCCTTGTTTGCATACGATGAGTCAGAAGCATTTACAAGCGTGGCAAACAGTAACTCAGATGAACCTGAGCGAGACAATGGATTGGAAGACACTGATGGAGACTATGTATTTGTTTCATAAAACACTTTAAAAGAAGCGACAAGGCATCTAGTACATTGCTGAATTTCCTGGATAGCCCTGGTTGTTCCGGAATTACAGAGAATTATATAAAAGAAATATATAAGTTGAAAAATATATCATAAACAATATTACACGACTTTTTTAAGAAGTTGTATTCTGTTTTTGCTTAATGTCCTTTTTTACCTCATGTTTAGAAGTTGCCGTAGTCTAGTAGGTAGTGTAGGTAAACCTGCCGTGAAAAAGTTTCTCTGTCGTTCGGAGTCGACCTAAAACTGTAGGTCCCGCCACTCAAGTATAAAATTAAGGCACACACCAAGAGTGGTGTGAGAAGCTAGGCCGTAATCCTGATTGAAGGGTTGTAATGACCAATTATGTATGTATGTATGTGTGTTTAGTAGAAGTTTAATGAATACATACTTATTTAATTTAAAAATGTACATAAGCTACTTTTATTAATTTTTTTTAATGTAAACCTTGAGCTTAATGGAAAAAAGTACCTGTATGCCGATAATATTTCTATTTTTTACCCTTATAAACATGAGGCAACGTTAAAAGCATACATGAATATGCAAGGATGAATAAATTGGTCATTAATACGTCAAAAACTAAAATCATCCGATTTCAGCCGTATTAATACTGAAACATTTAGCATCGTTGTAAATGGAGAAGAGGTTTTTGAGTGTGAATCTATAAAATATTTAGGAATTTTATTGCTAAGCAACCTGAGGTGGAATCTCCATATTGATAGTATTAAGTCAAAAATATATCCAGTAATAGGAATCTTATATATAAAAATGAATGTGTGTTTGATTGTATGTTTGTATGTTTGAAGTTTATAGACGACTAAACGGCTGAACCGATTTTCTTGAAATTTTCACAGTATCTTCCTGTATGTCTGGAAGGAGTTATAGGCTACTTTTTATGTTGATATTCCAAATGAGCGAGGGGCCATGCCCATGTATACTACATGCTTAATATTTAATTGCATTTGAAATATATTACTCATACGCATAGTTACCCCTAAAGTATGCTATCTATGACTCCTGATGTATAAAACCAAAGAAAATAAAGTATAAAGAATGTGAATTTTGGTATATTTTGGAATATTTTTCAATTGTATATAAAAATGAAAGTTTGTTTGTATGTAACTTATAGAATCGTAAACTGTGTATTTGATCATGTTATGATCTTTAGCAAAGTTGTTGCGCATGAGCCGACGAAGGTTTCTAAGTTGACCAATTTCCGACAGGTGGCGCCACTGAAAATTACTAAAAATAAATTAAATCGTTAACTATGCATTCTTTAACAAAGTTGTTGTACGGAGATTTCTAAGTTGGTACGATTAATTTCCGATAGATATCGCCGCGTAAAATTATTCAGAATGAATGACAAGCAATTGGTTGACCTACACCTCAAGCATGGAAGAAAAAGGAATTACGAGCCTCAGAATCAGACGAGCAACGAACATTGAGACCGGAAAATCTTCAAGTATTCTCAGGCCCGTTCGTCTGAATCATCTGGACAGCGGGAAATAATATCAATAAAATGATTCAAAACTAATTGGATATTTGTGTAATGTCTTTCCTTCAAATTTACTTTAGTTGGTGGCGCAGCAACACGCGCAGGGTACAGCTAGTTCTATATAAATTCAAATACAAATTCAATGAGAACACAAAATTGATGCTTTATCAGACATTGATCCATAGCCATTTAAACTATTTGATAACGATTTATGGCTGCAAAAATAGTACAGAATTACAGTCTCTATAAAGAGTACAAAACAAAGCCCTGAAAACCATATATAACCTGTCAATATGTTATCATACAATCACATTATATAAAGAAGTTAGTAAAAATATCTTGCCTGTAAATGGAACCTATAGGCTACGGTTACTAACTTTTGTTTTCAAATCTATTAACAACATTGGTCATAACACAATATCATTTTCAAAAAATCAAACAACCCGCAATACGAGAAACAGTTCAAATTTAAGGACAACAAGATGTAGACTTGAAACGACAAAACAAAGGATTGAATATATCGGTTGTTCTGAATATAATAATTTACCTCAATGTATAAAAAATTTAAATACCATATCTGCTTTTAAGAAAAATTTAAATAAGTTTTTGTTAAACAATTTAGAAATGCTTTTAGGATAATTTTTTCATTTTGAATTTATATATGTATATGTATCAAACACTTTAGTTACATACCTTATATAGTGTATAAGTAAATGCCAACTCGCCTTAACAATGTCGCAAGACGCTGAGGCAATTGTATACCAAACTGAAAAACTTGTAAATATGCATGTACACCAATGTTTACTTGTTAAATAATAAAAATATTAAAAGAACTATATAATCAAAATTGTTATTCTATTAACCGTGAAAATCGATTATCCTTAATGCCTCTGGTCCCACCACCACCACGGATAATCGAGACCCGACTGTATTTTAGTTAACTTAGTCTCAACATTAAACCGTTTTTATCCTCCAAAAGAATTTGGCCCGTCCACAAAAAATTTACAACGCCCTTAAAAAGTTTACTCGTTTTTGGTTAGATTTTCTGAGAATGTCAGTAATACGAGTATATACGTTATGAGACGTAAGTGGTTATCAAAAATTTAAAACACACCAGAGCTTGAGAGTATGTTATATTTGCAAATATCATCATTCACTACTTTATCGTATCTAATCTTCTACCCTGGAGAGATCGGGGGCTGAAACCACAATATAACCAGTAACGAAACGGAATTTGACAGCGCGTACGCGAATCGTGAAAGGGACAGCAAATATTACCAAAAAGTATTTTTGTCCCTATCTGATTGCAACTCTGTTTTGGTTATTTATGTTTTTTTAGTTTTCGGAGTGGGTTTTTTATATTGGCGAGAGTTAATAAAAAATTTAATTTTTGTCTAAAACTTTTAATAAATAAATTTTTAACTTTTTCTTTGAAGAAATTAAAAAATATTGGCAACTTTCAGAAAGAAAACTACGTCTTATTTTGATCTTGTAATATTTAGCTTCTTAATTACCTCTTGTACAAGAAACTATATACATTGTGACCGAAAATCACTCACATTTCGATTAATAATAAAATATTTAAGAATCTTTAAAATTTTCATTGAAGACATTAACAATATTCCAAATTTTCCCTTTTTTAACACAAAATAAATGTTTGTTGACATTTAAATTTTCTACTTTTTCCGCCAGTTTTCACTCTGTATATCTGTTGCTTCTAACACATTTGCTTCGCAATACATTGTAACATTTTTTCTCCCTCTAAACTCGCTTTTGCTTTTATGTTATGAGCGTTTTTCAACTGTCATAGTTTTCGTTACTGGTTATATTGTGGCTCGAACCAACTCCGTTAACCCACTTACCTCAGTTCGTTGTTTAGAAATTCTCCGGCCTCCTATAAAAAGTGCAATGAGGTATTTCAGACCCACTGTTGGCCGTCATTTTTAGAATTTCACTATACGATATCAATCGTTTTTTTTTTGCACTGTTAGGCAAATGAAGTAGTTTATTTTTTTAAGTTCTAATAGACCCAGCATCTCAAGCTAGTATCAATATTAGAAAGCTGTAACGGAAACTATATCTTCCATATTTTTCCAACTGTGGTTTTTATGCCACTATTGTGGTTGTTAACAGCACAGTAGCGGGGAACTCTACTAACGTTTGTTGGGGTCGTTGGGGGTCTCCTTTTGATCGAATATTTAAACTGAACCCAGTTGACCACGTGTATTGACCATGGATGTATTTGTTCTACCAAACCCGTTTTGACCCTTATGATACGGCCACAAAGCTGCGGGTAGTGTTTAATGCTTCATGCTCCTCTTGTAATGGTGAAAACCTTAACAATATTTTACACACTGGACCTATTTTGAGATGCTTTTGGTTTTCTTTTGAAGATTGTTTAAATTTGGCTTCAACGCAGATATTAAGAAAGTATATAGACAAATATTAGACCAGATCACACCACTTTTTAAGAGATATTGTTGCGTCGAAATTTTGAGGCCGATTTTGAATTAAACAGTTACATTTGGTGTTCACTGTCCTCCCAATTTGGCCATAAAATCCCGGCATCAACTCTAGCCTCTGTGGATGATATTTTGGCTGGTTCGCATTCTATTCTGGAAGCGGTTCGTAGTCGTGATGAGGTAATTTATTTTTGCAATCTGCTGATTTTTCACTTTGCAAATGGACGATTGAAAAAAGTCTTGTTGAAGATTTATTTAAATTATCAGAAGCCAGTACCGCTGAAATTCTGCATTTACATTTAATATGAACATTGACGGATTTTTCCTACACCCGGCTTCAAAGCACAATATCTCTAAAATTGCAAAACGTTGTCTTGTCTTAAAAAGCCGAGCGTTGGGTGGTTGGCACTTAAAATAATAGTTGCTAAGATACTCATGCAAACAATTTCAAAAGACAAAACTGATTCGGACGACTGTTTGAAACAAATGAAAGATGGCGTGAGTTTGTCGATGATTACCTTTACATCGAAAGGATTAACATCACCTATTGGGCTAATTTTAACCCGCAGTAACGTCCTGCATTTTCTGATGGTCCTGAGAGAGAATGTGTTGCCACTCTTATCCACTTTCGTCCCATCTGATCTGGTGAATTTATCACCGTCTATGGTACAACTCTATTGGCATGTCTATGGTGCGTTTATTTCAGAAGGAACTGAAACTTACTACTTCGTCCTTACCAAATGCCCTTATATTGGGCAGATTCAACTATCGTTCTATGTTGGCTTCAAAAGCTCCTGTGCCATTGACAAACTTTTGTGACAAATCGAGTATCGTTTATTGTGTACCAGTAGCGCATTTTTCTGACATATTTAAACGATAATCGTATTATTTTTAACAGTAAATAACAAAAATAAATAAAATAACTTTTATTTGGTGTTATTTAATCGACAAATCAAAAATTTATAGTTTCAAAAAATGTTGAGTTTCGGCTTATGGCGTATAGAAGAATGAGTAAGTTTTTAGGAATCATATGGTTAATAGAGATTTAATAAAAATTTAAATAAATAATAAATACAGAAATGACAAATAAAAATTGAGTTTTAAAACAAAAAAATTAAACATAAATGAACATAACTTTAAAAAAGTTACTTGATTTAATTAACACAAAAAAGGTTTTAAATGATAATTCGATAAAGAAAAATCATTTCTAACTTATTTTAACTCATAAATTACTTTTAATTTTAAGTGTTTTTTTTTTTAATTTAAAGTATGAAGTTCGTGATATTGGAGTCTCACCTATATTAGAAAGTCTTAAAATAAGTTCGTGGCTTGAATATCGCTAGCAATTTTGCTCTAACTCTAATACTTATAGTTAGAAGTTATCGCGCTACACGTAGGCACTGACAATTGGAATCACGTGGAATCTCATTATATCCCTGTTAATTCGAATAGTAGTGACATTAGGCTAAAGGAACTTTCTATTTCCGATATTTGGTGGAAACTATATTTTATATTATTATATTTCTTTATACAATATATTCCAAATTGAAATAGGAATCAATTACATAAGCTTAAATTATTTAAAGTCAAAGAAACGAAAAGGGAAGACTTTCTGATCAAAATATCAGATATAAAAATTGGGCATAAATTTAAGACTTAAGTATGTTAGCAAGCCGGTAATAGATGCATAGCACCCTAAGTATTAAAGATATTTAAAGACTATCCATACCCACGCACTGTTAAACCACAAAAAACCTGCAAACATTTCCAGAAGTTCTGGGTAAAAATAGATCAATGAGTATCGACAAATTGAATTTTTGTAATTGTGGAAAAATATAAAGGCTTACTTATTTTGCTTTGCAGAAGACCTGCATGGTTAGTTGGGTTGACTTAATATAACAGCTGGTAGCTAAGCGCCCTCCTCCAGTAGCAGGGTATGGAGTGTTTATATACTTTTAGTTCACTTAGTGCTTATCCATCCCCTTATGAACCTACTCGGAGGATCGAACTGAATTAGAGCAATGTGAAAGAATTTTTAATAACGTGAATCCTTATGACGTACTGGCAAGTTTACTCGCTGATTCTATTGAATGTGTGAGTTTGATCGCGACCGTGATGTGTGATAGACGTATTACAGATATACAATCAATTACTTTGCGACATATTGAAAACTTTTTTGAAATAAATACCTTTCTTTGTAGTTACCAAAGACAAAAAGAAACAAATAAATAATAATAAAAAATTACTTAAATGAGTGAGCAAAATGCTCTTAACTCATATAACAACACCAACGAAAAAACAAAATCTAATGTCAATAATAATTTGGGTTTAAATAATACAAATTGCGAAAGTGAAAAAAAAGAAAAAAGCAAAACATGAACAATAACAGTACATACTGCAAAACATTTTAAAACAAATTACTACTCAGTGCTTGATTGCGAAAACGATGATCAATGTAATCCAGAATGGATAAAAAAAATTTTAAAAGCATGTTTACGAAAATAACAATAAAAAAATGAACAAAAATCTCATTCAGCTACAAATTATAACAACAATGCATCAAAAGTAATTACTGAGAATGCAGTATATAGACAAATACAAAAATAAAAAAGTACCACCAATAAACATTTTTGATATCGAATCAAAACAACTAATTGAATTTATAAGAAATGGTCTTAAAATTAATGAATTTAAAATAAAAGAATATAGAAATAAGAAATTACTGTTTATGAATTCTATTCAGGACTTTCAAAGGGTTAAGGCTTACCTAGAAAAAACTAAATCAAAGTTTTTTACTTTCACGCCCAAAGAATTAAAAATCAAAACGTATTTATTAAAAGGAATATCCTGATGATATCTTAGTTGAACTGTTAAAGTTTGATAATAAAGATTTGAAGATCATAAAAATTACTCCTTTTTCAACAAAATCATCTATTGAAAAAGGAATAAAACTCCCAAAGTTTTTAGTACAAGTTTCACCCGAAACTAATGTAAATAAATTAACGAATATTCGAACATTATTCTATCGTAAAATAAAATGGGAACAAATCAGGACGCCTGAAATACCTCAATGCCGCAACTGTCAAGGATTTTTCCATAGTGCTGCTAATTGTTATCTTCCCAGACGTTGTGTCAAATGCAATATGAACCACGAAAAAGGAAAATGTTCTATAGAAAAAGTTCCGTTTGAAGAGAAAGACAAATTATTCTGTGTTTTATGCAACAAGTATGGGCATCCTGCATCTTACAAAGGATGTGAGAAATACAAATTACTTAAACAAAAAATTAATATTAAAAAAAAAGAAACCCAAATAAATAAAAATTTCAATACGAATGTTTTTTCTAATAATGAGCTCTCATTTGCAAGTGTTGTCAAGGGAAATAATAATCCTAATATGAATATCAATAATTTAGATAATAGAAACCCATTTTTACAAGAAATCAGGAATTTTATGATAAATATAAATAACCAAATTTCAAAGACAACTTAATATTCAAGTATCAAGAATAGATACAATATTCTCTATGCTCGACACAAACAGACAAATAAACACAATTTCAAAAAAACTTAAAATAATACATGTTAATGTTAATTCTCTAATAAGAATTAGTAGAAGATACGATCTTTACCATTTTATTTCAAAACACAATCCAGATATATTACTGCTTAATGAGACTAAACTTAATTCTAAACACAAAATACAATTTGAAAACTACAACATAATAAGAAATGATAGAAGAGGCGGTACACAAGCAGGTGGAACGGCTATATTGGTAAAAAGTAACTTAAAACATACATTTTACACCAATTGTGTTATCAATTCCTTTAAAATCTTAGAAAGCTGCATATTTAAGCTTCATTTGGCTCCAAATAAAACATTATATATAATTTCAGCATATTACCCTTCTGGTAATAATAACATCCATTTCAAGGAAGAACTCTCTGATTTATTTGAATCCCTGAATCTACAGAATGTAAACAATTATTTTATTTTAGCGGGAGATCTTAATGCCAAACATACAAACTGGGGCAACGATAATAATAATCAGAAAGGAAAACTTTTAAATGATTGGCTAATTGATAACGAGATAACATTTGGATGTAAATTATATGCTACATGTTTTCCATCGTTCAGGCTCTTACTTAGACATCTGCTTATCAGACTGTTGATTACATAATGCCACAGAAAATAACACGGTTAACTCTTTAAAAAATTTGCAGCATGATAGCGATCATGAAGCAGTAGAAATAATTGCATCTATGAATAGCGAAATGGAAAATTTCACATTACTATTACAGAAGGATAAATTTCATTTTAATTATAAAATAATAAACTGGAAAAAAATTTCAAAATAAATTAGAACAGAAAATCAAACAAGATACACTGATTAGCAACAATCGAAATCTTACAAACAATGAAATTGATTATCAAATGGACAGGCTAAAGGCGGGTTCACCCACAGGTTTCTGAAACATTTTTGGTTCGGAGAAATTTCTTGTTTACTGAGAGTTTTCTGCAAAATGATTCTCCCATTTCAGAAACTTTGTTCATAAAAACAGTGATGCCATATTTAATTGAAAATTACTAAATACATACATATGTGCATAAACTTAAGAAAATTAATTATATTTAATTATATATTAATTATATTACAACTTACCTAATATAATATTTTTCAATTTTAACTTTTTCTCCAAATTTTTTTTTATTTTTACCGAAAATACTTCTTTTTTCTTACGTTTTTTTCTTATTTGCTTTTTGTTTACATTGTCTCTTGTATAAATTTCATATGGTGTGGCAACCTTTTCTAAAATGGTTCGGACCAAATTTAAAATAAATTTCTTTCACACTGAGAGTTGTTCGCACAAAATAATTTCTCTCGCTCTCTGAGAGAAACGCCAAACTACATATAAAAAAAATTTTGTCCGAACCAAAAATGTTTCAGAAACCAGCCTTAAATAACATAATTACCAACACCAATTGATGAAATAATACCAGAGTGTAAAACAGATAATACCTTCCAAAAAATAACTAACTCGACAATTACAATGTTGTATAGAGAAAAAAGAAGAATACTCAATGTTATCAAAAGAGATAATAGATTAGAACAAACAGTAACTGAAGAAAATATTATGATAGCTAAAACTAAAATTAAATTAATTAAAAAACTGATATATGACAATTTTTATACCATAATTAATAACAATATTAAAGAAAAACTAAAAACTATTGACCCTAAAGACTCCGTAAATATGTTTAGACAGATTAAGAAAAATTTTAAAAAATATACACCATTAAACTTAGAGAAGTTAAAAATTCCTGAAAACTCAGAAACATTATTAAATAATGCGGGAATAAATCCACGACACCTTATGAAGTATAATTTTAATAATTATTTCATAAATGAACAAGATCAAATTCTAAACACTATTGAAGCTTTCTTCGAATCAATTCATGCAAGTAAAAATATAATACCAAATAACGCAATTCATCAGCCAGTCACTGAAACATTTAATACTTTCATTGAAAGAAACCAAACATTTGAAAATGGAAATAATACATTTGTCAGTTTTAATGAAACATTACTATCAGATAATATTAACGAAACACAAACACAAAACTATTTCATTACTAAATCTGATCTAAAATACATCTTTTCAAATTTAAGAAATAAATTATCTTCATGTATTGATAATATTCCAAATATTGTTCTCAAAAATATTCCTCAAATACTAATCAATAGAGTCCGACCGAACTCCAAACTTCGTTCGGTACCGAACCCGAACTTCGGCCAATTTTGAAGTTCGGCCGACCCGTACTTAGTTCGGATTTCAAAGTTCGGCAAACCCGAAATTTTTGTTATTAAGTATTAAATCATAAATACATTTTTGGAATTTATTGATAAAAACAAAAAATAACTAATTCATAACATTTAAGAAAAATATATCGTTAGTATAATTCGCAAATGTGTTAAGTCCCTTTTTTCAAATTGTACAGGAGACACAAAAAACATTGTAGCTTTTTCAGTTTTTAAAATTTTTAAACTTTTTAAACGCAATTATTTTTACAAAATAGCTCTCTTTAAATGACTTAGATCAAAAATTAATAATAATTAATATTCGTGAAATTAGCACGTGATTTTAATATTTTTCGTATTTTGTGGACTTAGCGTTTTTGCTAACCACAAAATTACAACAACTTTAAACTACATACTGACATTTTTTTTGTCGTAAAATATGTATTTTGTATAGTGCTACCGTTTTGCATTATAATCTCAAGTTTGGAAAAAAGTGGACTTAGCGTCTTTGCGAATTATACTAACGATATGTACTTTTAAAAAGTAGTATTAAAACATAAAGAAAAAATTTGTACTTTTAAGTTTATTTTTTTTAGAAAAGAAACTCTTTGTGCTCTTTTTTTTGAGAAAAATATAAAAATCGGGTTTTACAGTTCCTCCTAAGTGAAGTAGATTAAGTATATCGTTAGTATAATTCGCAAAGACGCTAAGTCCACTTTTTTCTAAAATTCAGATTTTAATGAAAAACGGTAACATTATACAAAATACATATTTTACAACAACAAAAAATGTCATTATGTAGTTTAAAGTTTTGTAATTTTGTGGTTGGCAAAAACGCTAAGTCCACAAAATTACGAAAAATATTAAAAACAAGTGCTAATTTTTTGATTTGATTTTTTTGAATTGATTTTTGATCTAGGTCATTTAAAGAGAGATATTTTCTAAAAATAATTGCGTTTAAAAAGATTATAAATTTTAAAAACTGGAAATGTTACACTGTTTTTTGTGTCTCCTGTAAAATTTGAAAAAAGGGACTTAACACATTTGCGAATTAGACTAACGATATGTAGTTTGTACTCAAAATTCATTGTTTTTATATTATAATTGCAAAATAGTAACTTTTCTGCATTAATGCCTTTAAGGTTACTTCGTCTATCTGAATAAAGTTGGCCAGCAGCACTAAATAGTTGCTCACAAGAAACTCTCGTTGGCGGTGCTGATAGATATTTCCTGGCTGCAGCCTTTGCAAATGAACAGGAGTTCCAATATTCATATATATTTGTTTTGCGATCACTTAATGGTTCAGATATATAGATTTTGATTTCTTTCTCGAAAATATTTTCGTCTTGTTGATGTGAAGCAGAATCATGCTTTTCCCATAAAGATGAACCTCTTTTCTGCTTTTTTTTTAATTTAAAATAAATTAAATAAACGTCACCGAACGTCACTTTTTACCGTACACCGAACCCGTACCCGAACGTTCGGTCGGACTATACTAATCAATGAATACTGCAAGTTATTTAACAATATGCTAAATAATTCATATTTTCCTCATAAGGAAAAACCCGTGCTTTTGCCTAAAAAGGAAAAGGAACCTGATAGTCCACAGAATTTACGCCCAATAAGTCTGTTACCCAATATAAGTAAAATATTTGAAATATGTATAAACAGGAATCTTGATCAATTTTGTAAATCCAATGATATCAAAAATGATAAACAATTTGGATTCAAGTATAGACAATCTAAGTATAAGATACAATAAGAGTAATTGTACAGGAGCCTGCTTAATTGACATGGAAAAGGCATTTGACAGCGGGTGGATCGCCGGTCTTATATACAAATTAATTAAACTTGAACTTCCAATAAATCAAATTATATTGATATACAATATGATAAGTGAGAAAAAATTTATAATACACTACAAAAATACTAAGAGTAGCAGAGAATTTAAAATCATCAACGGCCAACAAGGTACTGTTAACTCTCCCACTCTATTTAATTTATACATACTGGATTTGCTAAATGATATTGACAGCATAATTTCATTTGCGGATAATATCATAATATATCACCCAGATAACAAGATAGAAAAAATCAACAAAAGTCTTCAAAACAAATACAATATAGTCGAACGCTATGCAATTAATTGGAATCTAAAAATAAATACTCGAAAATGCGAAACAATTCTGTTTAGACCGCCTGTAAATAGATGCAATCACAATATAAGAACAAATTGGAAATCGTTTGGAATAAAATCTCTCCTAACAAATTCCAAAATTGATAATAAGAATGTGGTTAAATATTTAGGATTACACCTAGACAAATTTTTATACTTTAATCATCACATAAAAGAAACAATTACAAAGGCAAGGAAAGCCTTCTATATGTATGCACCTTTATTTCGTTGTAAATATATAAAACCTAGAGTTAAAATAATTATGTACCAAGCCTTAATTAGACCGATTTTGACTTACGGTTATGCTATTTGGTTTAATATATCCCCGTCGATCATGGAGAAAATAAGAATTTTTTAAAGAAAGTGCTTAATAGCATGCACATCATTATACAGATCCCCTCAAACTGAATACTTAAAATACATACCAAACAAAAAATTATATAATGAGGCAAATATAATAAGAATAGATAACTTTATAATTAAATTAATAAGAAATAATATTCTACGATGTTAACAATGCATTGAAAACAATCTAATATTGGCACCATACTATACGGATTACAAATATCTATCAAAGTCCATAGAAACAGGATTTGTTCCTCCCGAAGCATTTGTATATATTGATAATAAAAATATGCTACAGAATGAAAATGGAATTTCAATATTTTATCATAATTATAGACGTGCTAATGACAAAAAAATTAATTGTAATTTACAGCAATTGGATATGAGATACAGTACAAGTATAAGTATATATTAGTCAAAAGTACAAGAGCCAAGAAATTCTGGTGGTTATTTACATAACGTATATTCTATTTTTTTTACTCCCTTGACAAACCCTTACAAACTACTTAGATAATAAAGCAGTGTTTTTTTATTTCCCTAATTGTAGAAATATTATTTTGATCAAAACAAATTTTACTATATAAGTAATACTAGAGTGTCCTGTAAGGGACATTGTATATACAAAAATGTTATTTTTAACTAGTGTTTATTATAGTATGTAAATATAATATATTTCTGAATAAATAAACAAAAAAAAACCTATTAAATGTGAGTCTGGAAGCTTAACAGACATAACTAGAGGAAAAATTATTAAAGGCAAGGTAAACCATTCCCCTGGCCCATCAAGCGCCATTTAGGGTCTTAAAAATCTTTCTTTGAGTACCGACGACTACTTGGATGACAACATGATCACCTCAGCTCATTGGACTTATAACCTGGACTCGCTGTATTGGTTCTAAGGGGATGGTGGAACATCAACAATTTTTACCTCCTAAGCTTTGGAGTGATAGAACGCTTGAGAGGCGATAAGGCTCGTTCTAAAGAAGGCATGACTAGAAGTGCAAAGGATGACCAAAATGGTGAAACGTCCTGAGTACGGATGGAATGCTCATCAAGAAACGTAGACGGAGCATGACAATTTTAATTTTCCGGATTTAACTAACCGTTCTTCTGTTGAAACCCACTCTGTCAATTCCGGCCAACGCGGCATGAAGTGGTGGGAAACTCTTTCGATTGTGGGCTTCGCTATGTTTTAAGAAGATACACCTTGGAGTGGTATGAAGAGCAGGTTTAAAGTGTTATGACGCCTTTGTTGAGGAATAGTCAGACTAGGGCTCCAAACAACGCAGTCGATAACGGAGTCTTCGGAAAGCCAGGCCGAATTTTTGGTATACGGGCTCTGTCATGGTCGATTTTTTCGTATATTTATTTATTGAATCTTTATTTATTTATTACAATACAATTACAAATTATATTCTAATCATATACGAGCGGAGTAACTTGACCATATGCTCGGTGTAGTGTCACAGACCAGAGTCTCTGGTGGGAATCGAACCCACGACCCTCACGCTAATAGTCTAGCACACTACCCACACATGTTTAATTAGATTGAATATCTTAACTATAATAAATCTAAATCAATTCTTAACCATAATAAAAAAAATTATTTATGCCTGGTCAACACCAAGAATAAATTTAGTTACCGCAGTTGTATGCAGTGTACAGTATCTCTCTTTTAGGCAAATGGGTCAACAAAAGTTCAAGATGTTTCGACCGAAAGTATTTGGGTAAAATTGCAAGTATTTTTCACAATGTTTTTCAATTTCGTTTTTTCAAGTTTATTCGATGCAGCTATAATAATGCGCAATATTTTGTTTTGCTTCTTTAATTTTCTCTATATGAGAAGCTGTGCACCATAATTGTATTGCATTAGACCATATTGGTTTTCAGAGCGAATTGTACAAGAGCAGTTTGCAATCCAACTTCAGGCATGAATTTCAACGGATAATCCAGTTCACTTAATTTCTACTATGTGGAAGGCGTCTATCGAAATGAATGCCAACATATATTATATGTGAGCGGTGTGACAATATTTGGTTGTTTATTCGAATGGGAGGACATGTTTCCCCTCTTTACTACTATATGACTGCATTTTTGTTTATTCATATTTATTCTCCACAGCTTTAACCATTTCTATAGCTGAAAAATGTGTGCGACATGCTCTGTAAGGGTTCTGATAAAAGCAATGTCATCAGCAAAGGTAGGATTGAGAGTATGCCTGCTTAATGGCATGTGCGTATATACTTCGGATATATAAAACGGTTGCTACCCTCTGGTGGAATGAGCAGCAGTCCAGAAGACCATCTTCGTGAAGGACACATTAACGGTCTTTCTAATAATTTTGCACCTAACCTAATAATTTTGCAACATTTTTAGAAAAAAATAGTTTTATTCTTCTATTCGAAAGCTCTTCTTATGACTTCCACCAATCTGTGAGTTTTTTCAATAGTGCTATGAGTTTGTTCCATAAAGCTGTGTTTTTTCTGAAGACCATTTGATGGTCCGGAATACACCTGTTTGTATTTAATATTGGTATTAAATGTTGTCGCCGTAGTCTAGTATGTAGTGTGTTGGCGAAGCCACGGTTCAAATCCCCGGCCAGACATCAAAACGAAATATGAAAAATATTTCTTCGGCGATTTCCTCTCAGCAGATTTCTGGCTAAAACTCTGAGTAAATAAAATTGCCATGAAAAGTTTTTCAAAAATCTGTCGTTCTGAGTCGACTTTATGTAAAGTAGGTCCCGCCACTCAAGTATAAAATTAACATACACAACATGGTAGCGACAACTCTGAGCGCCTTATAATAAAATATTCCTACTAGAATAGCTTAAAACCTCGAAATAGTTGAAGTAGGGGACAAACCTACTTTTGTTACTAGTTTTAGAAGATAGGTATTAGGCATTAATAAGAAACATGAATTTTCGCTTTTGGTTCTGAAAACACATACCACCATTTAGAAACCCAAGGTAATATAATTATTACCTCTTCCTCTTATAACGTTTTTTCATAAAATTAATATTGTATGGTTTCCTCTAAATTTGATCGGTCTTGTGCCGTCTTAAAGCCAACCGATTGATCTAAAAATTAGACAGCATCTTTTTCTTTTATCAATATTCTCCAAATTGGGGGGTGAGACTGGAAAAATCGAAAGAAAAAATCCCATATAGCTAAAGATCACCCTAGTGTACATACTGTATGTTGTGTTGCAATTGCCAAGTTTTCCCTTTTTTTAAGTTTTTAAGATGCAAAAAAAGTTTTCAAAAATTTTTTTTTCTAAAAAAATTAGTTTTTTCAGAAATAGCTCATTGGTTCAGTGACATTCTTTCGGCACAGGATTATCTGATATTGCCTGTCATTAGGACATATTCCTTCATAAATTGTGTGTATTGTTCTTTCAATGACGGATCTTTTGATAGTCTGCGTTCCAAGGAGAGAAATCGGTTGAACGCGATGCTGTATGAGTCTCCTAGGGCAGATGTTTCAGTACAAAATGGAAGTCGTACGACAAATCTTCCGTCTTTGTCACGTGTGGTGTGTTAATTGACGTGTGCTTTACATTGTGCATCATAAGGTGACAATTGTTGTTGTGTGCTTTCAATCTCCTCCAATTTCCAGAATCGTTCAATAGCGATATCCATTTTATCATCTTTAGTCAAGACCCCGCATGTTGCAACTGATAATTGTTGACCAGAAACCTTACCTGACACTATCCAGCTTATGGCAAGCACTGGAAAGTTGTCAGCCAATTTAATTGGCCCAACAGCAAGCAATTGATGGTAATATTCCGCCCCTAATAGAATATCGATTTTGTCTGGACGGTTGAAAGTTGGGTCAGCCAAAGTCACATTGCTGGGAATTAACCACTTATCAATATGAAAAGGTTGAGCAGCAGGAGCAATTATTTTCGGCAATACAAATGCCTCTAAATGCGCTGAAAATTTGTTGAGTCAGGATTGAATGATAACGTTGACTCGGTGTTGAACCTTAGTTCGGTTGTTTCCAATACCATTGATTGATATGGACGTAGCCCTTGCTGGGAGTCCTAACCGTGCCAGTAATCGTTCGGTTATTAGGTTGACTTGTGATCCTGAGTCCAAGATTCTCTGCATTCGGTTTCCAAACAATTAGCCTTAACCTTTAACAACGCTGTTCCTAACAGGACATAGGATTTTTTGTGTGCATAACTAACTACTATATCTTCGCCTTCTAAAATTAGGGTGGTAACAAGGGATGTCTCCTTTTCCGCTGAAGATTCGCGGTCTTCTTTGGTTAAGGAAATTAATTTGTTGGATATACTTTGTTTTGTGAGCATTTTTGACGTTTGTTCCAAAAATGGTGCGTTTTTCCACACTTTTGGCAGCGGCTTAAAATAGTACATCTTTTGGCTGAGTGGTTACTATTGAAACAGTTGACACATAATTTCTGTTTCTACACAAGGTTGAGCCGTTTTGTAGGGCTGAGTAACATGAAGTCCTTGCTGCGATATAACGGATGAGAATCTCGCTTACACATGAAGCATCGGTCGAGCTTGCAAGTGCGCAAGTTTTGTTATTGTTGGAAGACGTTCGCTCCTTATATCCCATTGTCTCAAGAGTGTGAAAATAGTTGGCGAGAAAAGTGAGGAATTGGTTGATCGATTTTAACTCCTTGGGGTTAGAGTTAGATTGTTCATACTGAGTATGAACTCTTTTGTGGAGTTTTTGGACTAAGACATGTATTAGGAGTGGATCCCATGACGTAATCTGGAGTCCCATATTGGAGAGAGCTGCCGGGCACTCCTTTGTTGTAGCGTGCAACCGCTTAATGCTACTGAATGTGCAAGCTCCAGATGGCTGAATTTGAATTGCCGTATCCACCGCAACACGTTTGTTGATATAGCGGTCCTCCAGCAACCGCCATGCAGCTAGGTAATTTTCTTCAGTTATAGCAAGATGTTTGATGAGATTTGCTGCTTCGCAAATCACGTTAGTCTTAAGATACCACATTTTATGAGCGTCAGACATCTACTCTTCATTGACAATCCTTTTAAATAAGTCTGACAACGATGACCACTTCATGTAATTGCCGTCAAATTTAGTGATGGTGACCGTAGGCAAGGGTAATGTATTTTGCCTCGTCAATGCTTCTTTGGCTGAATGGGATAATTTTTTATTGGCACTTGTGAGCTGGATGATCGCTGACTGGGCGTTCTGCTCGAGGCGAACATATCTCTTTGAGCCGTAACCAGTTCGGATCAGGATATTTGTCCAACACCTCATCTTTAATATGTTCTAATTGCTGTCAAGATTCTTCTTGACCTGGTTCCAGTTGAAGATGTTCTAGTTGTCGGCAAAGTGCCGCCATTTTGACAAGGGAATCGCTGATAAGACCATCGTGCACTTCAGTTTCACTTGCTGGTGACTTGATTCTGGGATGAAGAAGTAGACATCGCGTTGACATGACAACACTCAGAAAATGGAATGAAGTTGATCAATTACACCCTGAATTTTCCAATATACCTGTTGTAGCCGATAGGTTAAATTAAAACACGCTTATTTAAGTTTACATTTAAATTAAATTTAATAAAAATAATATATATATTGAATTACAGTTCATGAGGTATTTTCTTAACTTGTGAGCACAAAAGAAGGATCGAACGAAGAAGCCAAAAGACAGAGAGTGAAGACGACCATCCTTATTACTAACAACATTGATCGGCGAAGTTGACAATAATAGTTAACACTGTGTGAAGATGAGATATTGTCGCTGTTTACATGTCATAACAATTCTCCCACACTTATTTAATAGATCTAATCCAAGACATATTCTTCTAAATATCTTGGAGTCTTTCGTTGTCGTGAAGTTGTTCTGATTGTACTCGGTGTATGATTTGATCTCTGGTTTTCGCAATCTTGTAGAGTGTTGGATGATGGTTGCTGTTCATTTGATAAGTCTCGTGGTTGCCTTACCTCTGGTTCATAATAGACGGGATTGTGAATGTTGTCTGGACTTGATATTGTTGCCTGGTGTAGCATGATTTGTTCTGGTAATAGTTGTGCAGTAGGTGGAGAATCGGTTCGTTCCGAAGATGGTTGTACACTGGATGAAGATTCAATTTGGATATTATTCGGAAGAAGTTGGTTTATGTGTCTCTTGAATATGTAACCATCGTCTAATTTAACTATATAATGTCGACGACCCATTTTCTTCAATATTGTACCCAGTTTCCATAATGATTTATTAGGAGTGTAATAACGGGTCTGAACCCTTTCTCCCACACTTAATTGACTTGAAAGGATATGGCTATGAGCGTTCCCTTGTATTTTTGGTGGTTTTAAAATATCTAATCGACTTCGAATTTGTCGGCCTAGGAACAATTCTGAGGGTGTCCTTCCACTGTTTAATGGCGTTGTTCTATATTTGAAGAGAACATCTCTTACCCTTTGTTGAATAGACGATGAGTCGTTGGACATAGCTGATAATTTCCTCTTAAGAGTTTGAATGCTTCTTTCAGCTAGGCCATTTGTAGCTGGATAACCTGGAGCAATAAATTTTTGAAATATACCACAGCTCTGGCAAAACGTAGAAAATTGTTCACTCTTAAAAATTGACGCATTATCGGATACCATTACATCTGGATATCCGTTTCTTGTAAAAATGTTGAGTAAGGTTTCAATTGTGGATGTTGAAGATGGTGTTGCTGTACTTATTCCCACCTCTATCCATTTTGATTTGGCATCTACGACCACTAGTAAATAGTGACCCTGAAATGGACCGGCGTAATCAATATGAGTACGCTCCCAGTTATTGTTTGGTTCTTCCCAGGGATGTAGTGGTACTTTAGCTGGATTATTTTTATTTAAAGAGCACGGTTTACACGAACGAACAAATTTTTCAATATCTTTGTCGATTGCCTTCCAATAAACGTAACGCCTGGCTAATTGTTTCATCTTCGTAGTGCCAACGTGGGCGTGATGAAGTTCTTGTAAAACAGCATTTTGTTGCGAGGTAGGTATTACTATTCTTGGCCCCTTAAACAAAACATTTTCGTCGATGGTAAATTCAGAATCGTCTGTTTCACCGTGTCGTAATTCATGTAATATTTTAGAAAGCGGTTTATCCTTACGTGTTTCTTCTTGTATTAATTTGAAATTTAAATTTTTAGAATAAATTTGGTTGAGAGACGTATTACTGCACTAATGTTTTCTGTACTATTCTTGTGAATAATAGTGTAGTTATACCCGCTTAGAAATGCCGCGTATCTTTGTAACCGGGCTGACGTCATCTGTGGTAGCTTACTATTCTGGTGAAATATTCTCATTAACGGTCTGTTGTCTGTAACAAGATTAAATTGTCTCCCGTAAAGGTACTCGTGAAAATGTTGGACAGCGTAATAAATAGCCAGCGCTTCTCTATCCAATTGTGAATAGTTTTGTTCTGCACTTGTCAATGATCGAGAAGCAAATGCAATCGGCCTCTCTTCTCCTTCTATTAAATGGGATAGAACTCCTGCAATTCCAGTTGGGCTTGCATCACACGCCAGTTGTAGTGGTAACTCTGGGTTGTATGGTATTAGGACTCGATCACTTGCAATTTCTTTTTCAATTTATTAAATGCTTTTCGACATTCATTAGACCATTTATATTTCGAGTTTTTGTGTAATAATTTTCGTAAGGGAGCTGTTATCGTAGAAACATTTAAAATAAATCGAGAATAGTAGGGGACCATACCTAAAAAACGCCTAACATCATCAACTGTTTTAGGCTCTGGCATTTGCAAAATTGCATTAATCTTTGACGCGGATTTCCTTATTTTATTGAATTCAATGGTTTGCCCTAAAAATTCAATTTTGTTCTCGAAAAATAAACATTTTGCCCGGTTTAAATGTAAATCGTACTTTCTTAGCTGTTGCAGACAGAGTAATAAATTGTTCCTGCATTCTTCTAGGGTTTCTCCGTGTATAATAATATCGTCAAAATACGATTCAGTGTTGGGTATTGGGCTAAGTATTTGGTCCATTATGCGGTTAAAATCGGCCGGCGCAGTTTTTATACCGAAAGACAATCGATTCATACGATACGTTCCTCTGTGCGTAGATATTGTTTGGATGATACTTGATGGCTCGTCAACTGCAAGGTGGAGATAGGCTTTGTATAAGTCTAATCGGCAAAAATATTTCGCGTTACGAATACTATTGAAAATACTTTCTATTTTCCGGATCGGATAATGTACGTTCACCAGCCGCTGGTTTACACCCACCTTGTAATCTACACTTAACCGAACCCCTCCACCTGTTTTTGGAATTACGACAAGAGGTGAACCCCAATCACTGTTCGAAATTTTTGAAATTATGCCAGCGGCTTCAAAATTATCCAGCTCCTTATTCACTCGTTCTGTTAGAGCGTAAGGTATCTGACGCTCCTTTGTATAAACGGGTGTAGAGTTCTCCCGTAGTTTCAAAGACATCTTATAATTGGGTATGCGCCCCACTTTTTCCTCAAAATGTCCGAAAATTCTTTCATAATGTCATCGGTAATATTTTGATTATAAAATACGTTTGTTGAATTCTTACCTGACACTGATTCATCTAGATCTTTCAGATTTATTTTAAGGCTCCGAATCCAAGACCTGCCTACTAACGGTGCACACGTATCTGGAACAATGTAAACTTCGTCTGAGGTTGTTATTCCATTAAATTCTATATTGACCTGTACCTTGCCATCCGGTACGAATTTATTTTGCGTATAAGATCTGAAAATCACGTTAGTAGGGTATATTTCTTTATTTAATTTTAATTCTCTAAATTGTTTTCTTGGAAGGAATGTAAAGCCTGAGCCCGAATCCACTTCGAATTTCAATACCTAACTCTTCAGAAGAAACTTTTTGTGGTTTTACTTTATTACTTGAACGCTTTCGTCTAGCTCTTTCAATCTTAGAGATTTTATTGATGTCTGTATTAGTACTTGCAGAACCTACTGTATTAGCTAATTCCCGTGCATCCATTTTTGCCGCTTCCAGTGCCAAAGCTTTCGTCACAATCTGCCCAAATTCCAGTGTCTGTAACAGTTGTTCACGTATGTGATTGTCTCGAACACCACGTATAAATTGCGCACGAAAATCAGCAATCGAAACCTTACACGAACAAGGAGATACAAAATCGCACTCAGTTATCTCTGCGCGTAAGACAGCAACAGAATCTGCTATTTTCTGTTGTTCATTTTGATACTTGGACAAAAAGCGATGTTGTGCCACTAATATATTTTTTGTAGGTGAATAATGAGTTTTTAGGATTTTAATTAACTCATCATAATTAAGTTCCGTTGGTCTTTTTGGTGCTGCCAATGCTGTTATTATATTATAAGTCTCTCTACCTATAGAATTTAGAAGTAAGTTTGAACAATATTCTTTATTAGCCGTAATGCCTTTCATTTCTATATAATTTTCAAAACGCTGAATGTAATTCTTATAAGGCTCCTTTGCTGGATCAAATGAATCCAAATTCGGTACCAGAAGTGTATTAGCCGCGTTGTTTTGAGCCTGTAGTGGTGCAGTAGATGCAGTCATTCGCATTTGCTCTAACATTTGTATTTGTAGAATTTTCTCGAACTGTTTGGCGTCCATCTTGTAATAATATGCCGGCGTATTTTATGTACTTATAGATGTATAAATGTATTATAAGGCTGCACAATTAATATTCGTCTGCCTTCCTTCAACTTCTACTCGTCGCCAATTTGTTGTAGCCGATAGGTTAAATTAAAACACGCTTATTTAAGTTTACATTTAAATTAAATTTAATAAAAATAATATATATATTGAATTACAGTTCATTAGTTATTTTCTTAACTTGTGAGCACAAAAGAAGGATCGAACGAAGAAGCCAAAAGACAGAGAATGAAGACGACCATCCTTATTACTAACAACATTGATCGGCGAAGTTGACAATAATAGTTAACACTGTGTGAAGATGAGATGTTGACCAGTGCCCACATCTAATATCAACTATGACACTATGAATAATATCGGTTCTCGTTTGCGAATGTCACTCTTGATTAAGTAGAAATCCTTTCGCAGCTTAAAATATGACTCTACTGACTGCGATGGAGTACATCCAAAATTTTTTCGGATGATACTGAACCGCATTATGTATAGTATATGTATGTCATTTGTTTAACACAATTTTCACTAAATCCGAATTTCCAATAATGGGAAGAAAGCCAAGGTAATTCCAATATCTAGACCTGTTTGAATGCAAATCGAAGGCTGTTGCTATTGGGAATATGATTTGCATAACAGATTCTCTACCATTACTTGTCCTCGGTGCATCCTCTATATTAATAGTGAAATATACTAAAAATCTTGGTGTAATGTTTAATAGCCAACTTACTTGGTCTGACCATACAAATTCTATATGTGGAAGAACATACGCTATGTTAAGAAATTTGTGGAGAACTCAGTTCTTTACACCTTTAAATATACTTACGCTTTTAGCGAAGACGTATTTAATTCCCACACTTATGCATGGATGTGAACTAGTTGTGGGCATGGACTCGGTCAGCAGACGTAAACTTAATGTTACGTTCAATAATATTACCAATAAAAATAATAATATTTCGGTTTATTCTAAACAAATTTACTATATGACATTGAATGATTTTTAAAAATATCGCACCGTAGGACATACGGGATTCGAATTTTAAAAGTAGTTTAATGAACGGTCATGCTTGTACTATGGTGGGAATCTGTTTTTTTCTTCAATTTAAATTATTAAACTTATTTAGTTTATTTCTCTTAACTTAAGAAAAATTATTACCAAATTCAACTTTCATACTTTTGTTTGTAAGCGGTTTTGTGTTTCATGTAGGGATGAGGGTTGCAGCGTTCCTCTCTTTTAGAAGAAAAATTCCACAATAGTTTAATATGTTACATACATACATATATACATGTAGGGTGACTGTCTGATTCGCTCTTGCCTGCTACTCGACATGATATGGTGTACTGGGATAACGGGACCGTAGGTGGCGTGATTTTGAGAGTCTGTTCAATTAGCGGTATTCTTTTGAGTGGCGTGGGTTATTTTTGAATGGATAGAGAAGAACGAACAGATTTTAGGGAAGACGAATCATTAGTGAAGTAGACATTGAAAGTATCAGACGTGTGATTGTGAACCGGAATTTGTGTTGTTTAAAATTACTACTCCTATATTATTATTATTAAAAGACTAAGTGAAATTTGTTTAAGATTATTAAAACTATAATTAAATTAAATCGATTGAATTGAATTAAAGTGCGTTTCATTTCATCAACAAGTGTTCCCTTCGTACATACATAATTGGCCATTACAACCCTTCAGTCAGGATTATGGCCTAGCTTCTCACACCACTCATGTTGTGTGCGTTAATTTTATACGTGAGTGGCGGGACATACAGTTTAACGTCGACTCCGGCCGACAGATTTTTGAGAAACTTTTTCATGGCAGGTTTATTTACTCTCAGAGTTTTCACAAGTACAAGTAAGGCAATTCGAATCGGCAAAAGGCACCTTGAGGTCCATATGAACCAATGATGTAATCATTCATAAAATCTTGATTTGACGTAGTTGGAGGTTCTTCGTTTTAGCCAATATATTTCGAAAAGTTTAAACTTAATTTTGATTCGATCCGAAATCTCCAAGACAGTTGTCTATAATGGTGGATGCTATAACATCTACTATGAGACTAATGAGGCACCATTGAACAAAGTCACACTTTCTTCAAGTGCATACATTTACTCGTTGATATGGTTCATAAGTTATAAGCAATTTCCCATTATTTTCCCGAAATAAGGTACGGTCACATCTGGCAAATGTTTAAGTAAAAACATAAAATATGTCTTTGTCGTAGTGTGAGCATAAATTAATTTTGAGTAACAAACAAAAAAACATTGATTTTGCAAATAAAATTATTAGGTGTGATCACACAGTATCAAATATTTTGTTTATTTACAGGAAAATATTTATTTAATCTTACATATTTTTCGTTAAGTCAAATAGAGGCAAACAGCTGTATAAGACTGTGGTATCTGCTATGAACACTAAGATCATCAGAAAAACAATGAAATAAAATTTTATGTTAAAAAATAAATTGTTTTATGCAAGCCTTTTTGTTCGTTGTAGACTTATTCATTATATGTGTATAAATTTTTGGGTGGTTATGTGTATAAATACATACATACATAATATATAATTGATCATTAGAACCCTTCAGTCAGGATTACGGCCTAGCTTCTCACACCACTCATGTTGTGTGCCTTAATTTTATACTTGAGTGGTGGGACCTACAGTTTAACGTCGACTCCGAACGACAAATTTTTGAGAAACTTTTTCATGGAAGGTTTATTTACTTTCAGAGTTTTTGCCAGAAATCTGCTGAGAGGTAGTCGCTGAAGAAATATTTTTTTTCATATTTCGTTTTTGATGTCTGGCCTGGGGCTCAAACCCGGGCTTTTTGTCTAATAAGCGAACACACTACTTACTAGACTACGGCGACTAAATTATATATATTATATTATATATTATATTATAAGTACATTCAGAGTCTAAAATTTTAAGGTAGGTCCCGTTACTCAAGGATAAAAATTAACACTCACAAAATGGGTGGTGTGAGAAGCTAGGTTGTAATCCTGACTGAAGGGTTGTGATGACTTATTCTGTTATTATGTATGTATTATGAATATATCTTTCGCGAAAGAAATTTAAAGTTAATTTTACACGAATAAAATGTTTGCATTCGGCATTTACATAAATGAACACAAAGTATAAGTAAAAACGTAAGAAAAATCTCTTTATGAAAAAAATTACTTAAAACTTGGGAATAGAAAAATTAGGGGTTGCTGTTTTTGTTATTGTAAGTTTTTGATTTTCATTAAAATAGTTATTTTTTAAGTTATGGAAAAACTTTCGTGACATAATGTTTATATTCTCTTTCTGAAACGTCCTACCTCTTCCATACATAAAAACAAAGAGTTATTCTCTTGTTATAGAAAATTTTGTATTTTGATTGCGATGATTTTGGTTTTTTGAGAATTATCGCGAAAACTCTGCTTTTTGTTCCTGAAAATGAGCAGGTGGAATTATTCAAATTACAATGTGATGAATGGAACTATTGAAATGAACGGTACATGTAATTATAATATAGAATTATAATTCAACGCAGGAACATAACAATAGGTTTCTTTTCACACAAGTATAGTTCATTTTGAAATACAATCACTTTGGAAGATAAATTTTGAATTGAAGTGTCATATAAACCTGTCTCAGAAAAGTTTTCAAATTAAACCTAAAATAAATCATTTAATTTATATACATACATATATTCGATCTACATATTTTGGATTTAACATCTACACCATTTCAGCAACTGACTACGCTTGAAACAATTTTTCTGCGCATCCATTCACTTTTCTGTGCTGAACCCACTTCCGACCCCGGAGTCGTCTTTCTTTTTTTAATAATAGCACTGAAGCTCTATTTATCTTCCATGGTGTATGAATATATACATTTTTTTCTCAAGACTTGGTCAAATATTTTTTTGTCAATTATTTTTTACCAAAAATGTTTTCCCATATTTCCGTTTGACGCTATTTGATGAGATAAAAATGGGCATTTATTTGCGTAGTGTGGCCACAAAGCAATATTTTGGTTGTTTCAGTCGAATATCGGGCAAATAAGAGTAAACATAATTGAGGCAAACATTTGCCAGATTTAATCGTACCTTTAGTCTTCTTTGGGTTGAATCAGTGCTCCACGATTCGCCAAATTGACTGCTACGAATTTCCTGAAAATTACTCCCATAAATTTTGCTCTCGGTTCTTTTTACGGATCTCACTGTGTTCTTTACTGAACCATCAAAATATTTCCTTCTCTAGATTTCGGTTTGTGGCGTGATGTTCTAAATTCCTTCTTGAGTTCGAAGTCTTTTCTCAGGTACGTTAGACATCATTTGCTGTGTGATACACTGAGTTCTTTGTGCAGAAGATAGCCTATAGCTACATATTGGCAAGGAAGTGGTACCTTGGACCCGCGGCGGATGTTATATTGTCGTACTCTTTCTTTCAATTACCTTCGGCGGCAATGGTCGTATCCAGCCTCTTATGTAATTCTGCAAAGCTCAAAGCCTCAAAGAAATTGACTAAAAATCATGGTTAACATATGAGAAATAATTTTTTATAAAAATGAATAAAATACTTCGACAAAGGAATTAGCGGATAAATTTCAAGTTGTTTTGGAATTTTGCCACAAACCTATAACTATAAAAAAAACATTGCACTCAAACCCTACCAAAAATAATATTTACTTATTCCTTTTTTATATTGCAATTTGTTTACTAAAAATGTTTAAAGTAGCTATCGGTTAATTCCTTTTATTACAAGAAATATTGGAAATATTATTTGTAGAAGTCGATATCAAACGCATAAAAATAGTAAATCGTTTAAGTTTTTTTATCTTCGGCAAACAGCAGGTTTATTTTCTTATAGTTAATTGCAGTTAATGTGTTACATAAATTAAATGTGAATTTTAAACAAAGTGAAAAATAAATATCTTCATGAACATGAAGTAAAATGAAATTATAATTTTTAAACAAAAAATTTTTTAAATAAATATTTGTAAATACAATAATAAAGTGCTTTTTTACTTGATCATGAGGGTCTTAAAATTCAATTAACTCTTCTATAGAAGGATAACTACAATTAAAACCACATCTTAAAAATTCAACTAGAAATAATCGCACGTTACGATATCGCCTTGATCAAGCATTTTTTAAAGTTGCTTCATGAAGAGATAATAGATTAAATTATGAAAAGTTGTTTAAAAGGTAAATTAAAGACAGGCATACGCTACTGAGCTAGCGGACCGAATGGAGCATTAGCTCTACCATTTTCTCAGTAGGTGGCGGACTCGCCTGACCTTTCCGTAATCTTGTCCGTTTTCCATTTCCACGAGGTGAGGAAGGATTGTAGTTTTTTTGTTCTCCATAGGAATTCGAACCTTCTCGGCTTGTATACAACTACTTTGACCACTACACCATGCGGCCACTTCTAATAGTACGAGCAAAACAGTCTCAACGTCAAAAGAAAAAGAGGTACAGCCATCCAGCCTATAAGACACAGGAAAATGCTTCTTTTTCAGGAGTCACAAAGCAAAAACTCTTGTCATTTGTTACGCATCTGTTCAATTTCATTAGATTTGTTTATCCTACCGCATGGAAGTTGCCCTAAATCAATCCATTATCCAAGAAAAACAATGATAGACCAATCGCAGTCCTGCCTTATCTATCTAATATTATAGAAAATATTATGTACAAGCAAATAAACGAATATCTTGAACAAGAGAACATTTTATCAGATAGGCAGTCCGGCTTTGTAAAAGGTAAGGGTTGCACAGACGTGATTAAAAACTTGAGATCTGATCTAATAATTATATGGTGTCCTTTCTAGTATTGCTTGATGAAAATGGAGAAAATCTTTTACTTTTCACCAACAAACTGTAAACCCTTACACAATTATCTTTCCGGACGATTTCAAGTAGTGTATTTAAATGACAAATCTTCTCAATTTCTTAACGTATTCAAGAATCACACAGGGTTCTATACTTGGACTTCTATTATTTCAGCCTATATTTTATCGATTTAGCTAATGTGGGTAAGCACTGTAAAATACATTAGACATGTTAAACACCGATTTAGTAATAATCAGTAAACGGACTGCGAACGATGGGTTATATATTAAACCTTCAAAATCAAGGTGGATTTTTATAAATAATAATAATATTTTCCTGGATAATTGAAGTCGCCGTGGTCTAGTAGGTAGTGCGTTGGCTTATTAGACGAAAGGCCCGAGTTCGAATCCCAGGTCAGACATCAAAACGAAAATATGAAAATATTTCTTCGGCGACTTCCAGATTTCTGCCAAAAACTCTGAGAGTAAAAATTTCCATGAAAAGCTTCTCAAAAAATCTGTCGTTAGGAGTCGACTTCAAACTGATGTCTCTTAACTGATATTTTCGACCTGCCCGATAACGTATAATTTTTATACCTCCAATCTGAAGCGTTAAGGGATCCGTGCACATCAGATGGTTCGCAGTCAGGTGTCTAATCCGACTGTATTGTAACGGAGCCTCAGTGAGTAACAGGTTTTCAACCAAGTCCTTGTCATGCTAGCGGGGGCTATGGCATGATCGACCTCCCTTCTCACTCACTAGTGGGATTTATATGGATAGAAACGAACAAAAAGACAAGAGCTCCGTACTCCTCTCCTACCTGTTGGATATAATCATGCCTACCAATCATTTTCACGATCAACTAAATATCAATTTCATAGCAACACATACAATCAATCGTATTAGATTTTGCCGAAAAAACAAAGCAAAATTGAATTGCTACCAAATTTTCTTCAAATGATGTTTTCTCAAATTATGTTAATAACTACCTAAATGCTCCAATTCCAGTGTCAGGCGTATCATTTTCCTTCAGATTCCCCTTAAAAGATGTCCATGCATCCTGGACAGCCTTTTCAATAAAGTCATCTGTAATTCTTCGCGAAGGATGCTCGTTAAATACGGAGTTCATCAAAGCTATTTTAGCTGAACTGCGTCTAGCTTCAGCTTTTGTAGGGCAATTCTATCACAATAAGTATAAGGTCAAATATGTTATTTAGAATTATATAATTAAAATCAAATTACCTGAAAACTTCCAAAACAGCTGCCACCCGGTAAAGTAACATAACAAATGTAGGGTTGGCTATTTGACGGTACTGATTCGTATATAACAAGTGCCCCATTTTTTAAATCCGCACCTCTTGCCTGTTTTATTTGCCAAAATTCCTGAAGAGCTTCTACAACGTTAACTGTAATACAAATTCGAAATATTTTAAATTAATTATAATTCAAAAATCTTGGGCAAGTACGAACAAACATCCTTAAAGTTTATCTTACGTAAAGTCTAATAAGTGATAGCAAAATATTCAAATGTGTATAAAGAAAAACAAGGAAATAAATAAAGAAGTATAATAAGTGCAGAAAACACAACAAGTGAGGATAATAAAACAAATAAAACAGTAGTGTCAGCAAATATAGCCTTGAAGCGGGGAAGAAGTCCCAATTCATCAAAGGTTGCACCAGTGCCGAAAATAAATAAAAACGACAAGAATAACGCACCAAAGTCGCAGAATCGTTTCGCAGCATTAGATGATGGTTCTCAAGAGGAAATTAAAACCAACAAATCGCCAAAACTCCAGTCTACTTGAGGGAACAAACCTCCACTGCATTAATTAAACTAATTACAACAATAATTGGTGAAAACTCTTTTAATGTGGCCTCAGTTAAACGTGGAATTATATTTGAAACTAAGATCCAGGTAAATACTGAAGATAATTTCCGGAAATTAATTTCAGAATTTCAGGAATACGGCCATACTAGATCTTACTGTAAGTTACCTTAAGTGTGCGTAATTTGTGGGGCATTACGTAGTACCGCTAAATGTTCCAGGCCTAAAAGCAATACTAGTTTAAGAAAATGTAGTAACTGTGGTGGGAATCACACTGCCAATTACAGGGGTTGCCCCGTTTACTATATGGTAAAGAACTCGATGGCCCAAAAGAGTATGATTCCGCCTATGCAGACACAAACAGTAGAAACACATAATTATACACCAATAGTCAACAAAGGCACAAATAACATCTCGTACGCCAGCGTTTTGAAGTCTAACCCAGCACCAAATTCACAGCCACCAAATAACCAGACTCCTAATGCTCCCAACCTGAGTCGGCTTGAGACTACTATCGAGGCACTAGTTCAATCGGTAAATAACTTTACAAATACTTTGAGCAACATGACGCAGGAGATGTTAAAAATGCAGTCAACACTGTTACAAAGGGTACTTAATAAGCCGTGAATTGCCTAAGACTTTGTTTCTGGAACGCAAACGGCAATGAAATTGAACACTCCTTATTACCAACAAAATTGATGTCATGTTTATTACGGAAACTCATCCGACATCAAGAATCTTATTTAAAATGAACGGTTATTCATTTTACGACACAAAGGATCGCCGTGATAGGTCATGTGGAGGCTCCGCAGTCTTAATAAGGGCTCGAATAAAACATTACCAAATGAGTGATCTTTGTGAAGAATACCTTCAGGCTGCGAGTATTTGCCTTGAAGATTTCCAGCAAAACATTGTTATCACGTCAATATATTGTCCACCTAAATACTCGATCACTGAGAGTTAATATGAACATTTCTTTCGATCACTAGGCCCTTTTTTCATTGCAGCCGGTGATTATAATGCAAAGCACTCCTATTGGGGCTCTAGACTTACTTCTCCAAAAGGCCGAAAACTGTTTAACACAATTTTTAAATTGAAACTGGATTTTATTTCTTCAGGGCAGCGTACCTATTGGCCGACTGATAGACAAAAAATTCCAGATTTAATCGACTTTGCAGTAGTTAAGAACATCTCTAGAGAAGTATATGAGGTAGAAGCCTCACTGGATCTGTCTTCGGATCATACGCCTACAATCATAATACTATGGAATAATCATGTGTCCCCGTCTGGCTACTTAATGGAAAAAGAGACTACAGTGAATTGGCTAAAATATAAGAAATACATAAGCTCTCACTGTTCAGAAAATATTCCTCTAAGAACTATCGACGATTTGAACCAGGCAGTATATGATTTTGAAAAAACCCTTACGTTAGCCAATAAATTAAACCACCTTTACGTGACTCAAATGGTAATTGGGCAAGAAGTGATGGGAAGGATACAAGGAAGGATACTCTTGCGCTCGGCCGAAGATGAGAGAGATGAATATTTTACTTTTGAATTATTATTTTTGAATATTTTATTTTATTTGGCAATGATTTATATGCGTAATAACGTATGGAAATTTTGTAGTGACGAATGTATGTAAAATTTCCATACGTTATTATGCATGTAAATCTTTCCATAATGATATTTTCTGCCTAGTGAAATATTGCCATCCTTTGCAATGGGTAAAATTCACAGATTTTTCTTTGAATTTTTAAGTGAAATATTTCTATTATTCCGAAGAGTAATAAATGGGATCAAAAAGCACAATATTTTGTAAACAATATTTGTTCGAACACTGCTTGAAACAATAATTACTAACAATTTTCCTCTGGGTTATACACATGCTTCTCACAAAAACACCCACATTTTTATCATATAAAACCTTTAAGCAGTTCTTTACAAAGTAAAACAGCGCAGCAAATAAGTACAGCAAAAGCACAAGAGAAACCACAAGAGCTGAAACGCTGTAAGCAATAGTGATCGTTTTGAAATTAACAACTGTGATTCACTGCGTTAGTAGAAAACATTTCACTGTACCACTACAGCTAATGAGTTTATTTTTGTTTTTTGACTGTGCTGTTTGCCTTTGCTGTTTTATTTTCTCTTAGCTGTAGTGAAGCATATAAGAAAAAGCAAAACACAGTGAAGCAAAAACAAACCCTGCTTCTGAGCACCAAAGTATAACAAGTAGTGAAAGCTTTGACAGTTGAAAAACGTTCATAACATAAAAACGCAGGACGGCTTAGAGGGAGAAAAAAAAAATGCTTCTATGTATTGCAAAGCAAATGTGTTAGAAGCAACAGATATACAGAGTGAAAACTGGCGGATAAAGTAAAAAATTAAATGTAAACAAACATTTATTTTGTGTTAAAAAGGGAAAATTTGGAATATTTTTTAATTTCTTCAATGAAAATTTTAAAGATTCTTAAATATTTAAATATTAATCGAAATGTGGTTGATTTTCGGTCACAATGAATATAGTTTCATGTGCAAGAGGTTATTAACAAGCTAAATATTACAAGATCAAAATAAGACGTACTGCTCATAAAAAAGTTTTCTTGTTGAAAGTTGCCAATATTTTTTAATTTCTTGAGAGAAAAAGTTAAAAATTATTAATGTTATTAGTTGTTTTTATTATTTATTAATAGTTTTAGACAAAAATTAAATTTTTTATTAACTCTCGCCAATATAAAAAACCCACCCCGAAAACTAAAAAACATAAATAAACAAAAAAGAGTTGCAATCAGAGAGGGACAGAAATACTTTTTGGTAATATTTGCTGTCCCTTTCACGACTGGCCTATGAACTGTCAAATTCCGATTCATTACTTGTTATACTTTGCTGAGCACCGTGAAGCTTTTTGACAGGGTTGCCGTTGCAAATTTCGAAGGAATTGCATAAAAAGGGAAAAAATAAAAAAGGTAAATAACATCAAGCTTTTTGTAAGATTTATAGAATTTTAAATTAAATTAAAAGAAAAAACAAAAACAAACTTTAACAGTTAATTAAATACATTAAACTAAAACAAATCAACCAGAAGTGCAATTCTCTTGCTTCTAAAGTATTCATTATATTTGAGAGAGGAAAGTATAGGTTCACAAGTTTCTATTTTACGCAGTTTGTCAGTTTATTTTAAATAGTTTTGAAAACATTCTTTCAACGAAAGCACTACTGTTCACGCTGGCCACCCTAATTTTAAGTCTTAGATATAAGTTTAGTTTAAGTGTATACACCATCTCTGTGTTAATATGACTATTGTGAATTATAAAGAATTATAGAAAATAGATCACTACCCGATCCACCCCCGAAGCTAAAGGTACGTTTTGTGTACGAATAAATAATTATTGATTATTTAAGCTAATACCTTTGTATTTTTATTTTACCCCTACATCTCGCCAAATATTTTATTTTGGATCTGCTACCCCAATTCCCCCCGAAACATTTGGTCCTTCGAGCCAGATATTTTATTTTATTGCTTCCCCAATTCCCCCCGAAACATTTGGTCCTTCGAGCCGGTTGTTAAATTTGATCTCTGGCCCATATGGATGTGACTTCTCGGTCCTCTTGTTGCAATGTTGCAAGGGGGGCGGGATGTTCACGCTGGTCACCCTACTTCTAAGCTTAGATTTAAGTTTTGTTTAAGTGTATAAACCACCCTGTTGAGATGGTAACTCTGAAGTTACAATGCAACCCTTTCTGACGATATTTATCGATATTTTTCTTCTTCTCTTTTTTGCTTATTAACATTTTATGTATATACATTCATTCTTCTAACTGAACTCCTAATAAACGCTTCATTTTGTAAGAACTTTTGTGCAAGTTATTTTTCCTTCGGGCAAAAAGAAAAAGTGTTTTCTTTCGAATTTACAACAGGTTATGGGCCCAGGTATAAAGGAAATAAGAAGAAATTGAGAAAATGAGTAATTCAATGTTTAATATTGAAAAATTGGATGAGTCCAATTATGACTCATGGAATCTTCAAGTGAAGAGTGTGTTGATACACCAAGAGCTGTGGTCGTTGGTTTCGGATGGTACTAAACCAGAGGGTGATGCTGCACTGGCAACATGGAAAGCCAGGGATGAAAAAGCAATGGCAACTATAATTTTGAGCATTACGCCAATGCAAATTGCGCATGTGAAGCATTGTGCCACATCTAAGGATGCGTGGAATATCCTACAGGAAATTCATCGTCCTAAGGGACCAGTGCGCAAGGTCACGCTGTTCAAACAAATATTGAATATGCGTATGGTGGATGGTGAGTGCGTTCAGCGCTATGTCTGTAATTTTTCTTCAGTTGTTGAAAAGTTGGCGGAGACGGGCATCGCTCTACAAGAGGAGTTATTTGTGATAATGCTCCTTGCAAGCTTGCCAAAATCTTATGAGCCACTGGTTGTTGCCTTAGAATCTCGTGATGAACTTCCTACGCTTTCAACGCTGAAGGTAAAATTAATGGAAGAAGGCGAACGAAGAAAATCTAAGAATAATGAAGAAAGCTCAGTGCAAGCGTTTATGGTTCGTGACTGTACCAAAAATCAAAATTCTCAGAACAAGAATGCGAACAAAGCAAATAAGAAAAACAACAACAACTTGAAAAACGTAAAGTGCTATAACTGTAAACGGAGAGGCCATTATGCCGTTAATTGTAGAGAGCAGAAACGAGAGAATATGCAACAGAACAACAACAACGACAGTAATAATAAAAATTCGTTATTTTCAACACTAAACAACAGCGATCTACATTCCGACATATGGTGTATCGATAGCGGGGCGTCATCACATTTATGTTGTAATCGAAACATGTTTGAGCAGTACAGACAACACAATGAAATTATTAGACTAGCTGGAGAGAATTTTATGAAAGCAGAAGGCATAGGCAAAATACGTTTGACTGTTGGCAAGAACGAAGTGACATTAGTGGATGTCTTATATGGGCCTGGATTGCAGTGTAATTTTGTTTCTGTGTCAAAAGCTGTTAATTTTGGTAATACTGTGGTGTTTGGTGGAAATGAGGTTCGGATAAGGAATACGCACGGAAGAATCATTCTACGTGCACATAAGGTACGTGATCTATTCTTATTCAGGTCCGATAATAAAAATTTGTTTTTTGCGAGGAAACCTGATGAGGCCATGAAGTGGCATTGTCGTTATGGTCACCTGAATTTTGGCAGTATGAAGGAACTTGTTGACAAGCAGTTGGTGCGTGGTATGAATGTTTCTATACCGTCGGATATCCAGTGCTCAATATGTATGAGGAGTAAATGTACTCAAAGAACGTACAGTCCTTCTGAAACTCGGGCTGATAATATACTGGAAATCATTCATGCGGATGTCTGTGGTCCGATGAATAGATTATCAATTGGCGGGGCAAAATATTTTTTGACATTTGTTGATGATAAGTCTCGATATGTATTTGTCTACTTCCTAAAAACCAAGGATGAAGTTTTTTCCAAATTTAGAGAATTCCAGACCATGATTGAAAGGCAGACTGAGAATAAAATTAAAATTCTGAGAAGTGACAACGGCACTGAGTTTGTGAACCATGCCTTTGATGACTACCTTAAGGACAGAGGTATAATACACCAGTTAACTGTGCCATACACGCCACAGCAAAATGGCGTTGCTGAAAGGTTCAACCGAACTTTAGTCGAAATGGCAAGGTGTATGCTGCTTAATGCTAATCTTGGTGAGCACTTGTGGGCAGAGGCCGTGAATACCGCAGCCTACTTGAGAAATCGAGCCCCCACTCGGGCATTAGATTGTGCCACACCTTATGAAATTTTTTATGGTAGTAAACCTTTTGTGGGTCACCTGAAAATCTTTGGTTCTACAGTAATTGCATTAGATAAGCGCCAGAAAAGCAAATTTAGTCCAAAAGGTATACAGTATGAGATGGTTGGCTACTCTGATACCTCTAAAGCTTACCGATTGTATAATCGAAAAACGCAACAACTTATTGTGAGCCGCGATGTTTATTTTATCGAACAACCTGATAGACAAATTATGGAAACGGATATCCTACTACCGGACAACATTAATAATAATGATCTCCCTGATAGTTCACTAGAAGTGAAATCCAATGAAGAATATTCTGATGGAAGTGATTTCGAAGGTTTCCAGTCAGACGAAGAAGAGATGGCAATAACAGATGATAACACAAGAGGTCCAGGCAGACCACGTATTGTGAGGACAGGAGGTCCAGGTAGACCTAGAAAGGAATATAACGTGCTAGGTCTGGTACATACAGGTGATAATGTAAATATTCCTACCTCTGTTTATGAGGCCTTAAACAGCAGTTTTGCTGATGAATGGTGGAAAGCAATGCAGACCGAATATAACGCATTGTTGAGCAACAATACATGGGAATTGACAGAGCTTCCTACAGGCCAAAAGGTGATCACTAACAAGTGGGTCTTTGCTATTAAGAAAAATGAAAAGGGCGAGATCGAGCGTTTTAAGGCCAGATTAGTTGCAAGAGGTTGTGCCCAAAAGTATGGAGTTAATTACACCGAAACATTTTCGCCAGTGGTGAGATATGAAACCATCAGAATGATTTTTGCTATGGCAGCCGAATATGAGTTATACCTGCACCAAATGGACGTCTCATCAGCCTACCTGAACAGCGAGTTGGACAATGACATCTATATGACTCAACCACAAGGTTTTGAAGACCCAAGCCATCCCAATCTGGTCCTCAAATTAAAGAAGGCGCTTTATGGATTAAAGCAATCAGGACGACAGTGGAACTTAAAATTAGATACTATATTAAAGGGAATCGGTTTCCAGTCATGCGATAGCGAACCCTGTGTGTATACCAAGCACAATGGTGAATCGATTAATATAATTGCAGTTTATGTCGACGACTTGTTGATTGCTTGTTCCAAACTGGAGGACATGGAGGAAATAAAAAGTTCGATTGCCAAGGAAATTAAGATGGTAGATAAAGGTCCTGTGAAATATTTCTTGAGTTTAGAAGTAAACCGTGTTGGTGATAAAGGTCAGTTATCAATAAGCCAGAAATCCCAAATTAAGCGACTATTAAAGGAACACAATATGACAATGTGCAGAAGTATAGCAACACCTTTAGACCCTAAACATCAGGTAAAGTGCGACCTAGAGAATTGTAAAAAGGTAGACCGAACCCAGTTCCAATCTCTTATCGGCTCGTTGATGTATATCGCTATTAATACACGGCCCGACATATTGCATTCTGTGAGCAAGCTTTCTCAAAGGAATAAAGATCCCCATACAGAGCACCTATTAGCCGCAAAAAGAATATTAAGATATTTATTTACAACATTGGACCAACAACTAGTGTATAAAAGGACTGGAAGGCCCATTGAATGTTATACGGATGCAGACTGGGGTAGCGATGCCAGTGACCGCAAATCCTATACTGGCTATGCATTTTTATGGGCTGGAGCAGTTTTTTCTTTTGAATCAAAGAAACAAGCAACAGTTGCACTCAGCAGCACAGAAGCTGAATACATGTCACTATCGTCGTCGTTCAAAGAAGCAATTTTCTTAAGAAAGTTATTAAAAGAGATGCGAGTGCAATGTCCAAAAGCCATCGTTATTAACGCCGACAACATAAGTGCCATAAACCTAGTAAAGAATCCAGTTTATCACCAAAGGAGTAAGCACATCGATATAAAATATCATTTTGTGAGAGATGTATTCCGAAGGGGTGAGATCGAATTAAAGTATTGTTGCAGTGCCGAGAATGTTGCTGATATTTTTACGAAGAATCTAGCTAAACCCAGCCATGACAAATTTGTAAAGCTGATTGGATTACAATAGACCAGAATTTTATGAGTTCCAGAAAGTGTTCATTGAGGAGGAGTGTTGAGATGGTAACTCTGAAGTTACAATGCAACCCTTTCTGACGATATTTATCGATATTTTTCTTCTTCTCTTTTTTGCTTATTAACATTTTATGTATATACATTCATTCTTCTAACTGAACTCCTAATAAACGCTTCATTTTGTAAGAACTTTTGTGCAAGTTATTTTTCCTTCGGGCAAAAAGAAAAAGTGTTTTCTTTCGAATTTACAACACACCCCTGTGTTAGTATAAATTAATTGTGAATTATAAAGAATTAAACGAAAAGAGATCAATATCCAATCAACCCCCAACCCGAAAGGTACGTGTATTTAATAAATACATTGTTTAAAAGAAAATTAATATTTGTTATTTTTCTTATTTTGCCAAATATTTTATTTTGTCGTTTTTTCCCCGCTCACCCCCACAACTACTATGAGGCAAAGTAAATATATGTGTAACGAATTCATACAAATTTTAATATACGCTTTCATCAAACCTATTTTTAAAATTTCCTATCTTTCGTATATATACTTCATACTTTTTGCTGCTTATATTACTTTCATTGGCGAAAGTTTCAGGTTCGACAATTATGTCTTTGAACTCAGAAACAATTTCAAAATATTTTATATCTCGTAAGGAATTTACAAAAATTGGGCCAAAATACCTTAAAATATGAAACGTTTTATTTGTTATATCTATTCTTGATATCATGACACAACATTTTATAAAAGTTCAAAATGTTAGTTTTTATGTCTATAACATCACATCTTGGATACAAATAAATTAACGCATATTTCGTTAGGAATTCTTAAACGTTTACTTATTTTTAAACATGGACAAAAAGCGTAATATATTTCGTTAAAATAATACAATGGGATAAATTACAAAATGTCATTGACATGAAAAAGAGTCAAAAGTGATATTTCAGTGTCACAACAACAATGCTGTTCTTCGAAGTTAGAAGATGTAACTTGCTCTCTGCCAGCCTTATTGTGTGGTGTTTGGCATTTCTAACATCTCTAATCGGATATACACCAAAATCGATTGTATGTCTGAGCGAATTATTTCAATAGTCAAGCTCTATAAAGCCGAAAGTCCACACCCTCCGTTACATATGATTCTTGCATTCTAAGCGGTTTTTATTGCAAGTTACACACAATGCGTTTTATGCGACGGGTTTTTTGTTTTGATCAGCTGTTGTGCGAAAATAGGAAAATCAAATTGTGATTTTAAAAGAATTTATGGAATTAATTATGTTAGAGGACTGTTGTCAACTGTGACAAGTACAGTACCCGGAGGTCGAATTGGCCCATTGTACATGGAATTAATTACATGTTTATGAATTTACATTTATGATATTTTGTGCTGCTAAAGCCTACGAAAGGCTTCAAAAAAACACAACACAAGTGTTTTCAGTTAATTTATCCTCCATTTTTCTTGTTTACAAATTAATAAATCCAAAAGAGATGACACTCAGTACATAAAAACAATCGATAACTTATATACAAATTTTGTTCATGAACTAAATGTGTTAAAAAACGTATTTTAATGTATTTTCCTCTTAAATTATTACTAAAATTTATAATGAAATATGTGTTTATTAATATTATTATAACGCAAATAAAAAAAAGCGAAAATAATAATGCACTACATATTTATATTTATCTAAACATATTTATCGAAATCATTCACAATAGAATCTAATTTGTTATCTCTAGTAATACGAAACTGTACAATGGGTCAATTCGACCTCCGGGTACTGTACTTGTCACAGTTGACAAGTACACGTCCTCTAACCTAATACAAAACATCTGATATTTTTCATATTTTACACCTAATTGATGAATTCTATGCGTCTATGCTTTCTATGCATTTTCTTCTGTAACTTGTCACAAACAACTACACTGATTCTACTTTTTCGGTATACGCATGTAACGCAAGAACGCATGAAACGGATGGTATGGACTTTCGGCCCAACTTCACACACATCTTCCTCTCCGCTGTCTTCAAATTAACTAGACAATGCGGTTAGTTGGTGAAGATCAACTTTACGTTTTCTCTTCATCGACATTTTGTAAAACTACTAACACTACTCAGAAAATACTTACTATGAAAAATATATATGAAAAATATACTATGAAATACCTATACTGACGAAATTTTCCAAAAACTTTCCCAAAAATTCCATATAATAGTGGAAACAAATATGAAAATTCCATACTTACCACTAACTTTTCTCAAATGTTGTTTTTCCCGACGATTTTAATATTTTTGTTCCTGGTTTTGCATTCCGCGAGAAGTGTGTGTTTTTGTTATTTATTTTTTAAACTAAATTTCTGTTAAGTCACACATCACACATCGGCTTTTTTTATTGTGTTGGTAAAAAATACTCACACGTTTGGCCGAGATGAATTTGAAGAAAATACTTCTGATTTTTACTACTTCCGTTGCATAAATCATGTTCTTTTCTTCTTCACAACAACAATACAATGAAGTTTGAAGGTTCAACACATATGCAAATATGATCAGTTAAATTTTATGTGTCGCCAAAACAAAAACGGTTGAATTTAGTACTGTTTCTGTTAGAATCAGGTTTTTGTTTTTTGTTCTTTCTTGCCGGTTTTTTTATTAAATTTTTTAATAGTAGTTTTTTCCGGTTCTGATTATTCCATTCCATAAAAAATGTTTCACCAAAGAATATCGTTATTTTCCCTTTTTGTTAAACTTAGATTTTTTATACAAATAAAGTTTATACAAATAAAGTTTTTTTCGTTCCTGTTGAACTCTGTTCTTTCTTTGTTCTGTTTCTAAATTTTTTTCAACCAAAAATATTGTTTTTCCGTGTTCCTAATTAAATTCTATTCTTTTTTTCCAAATTTTTTCCACAAAAAATATTGTTTTCCATGTGTCATTTAAATTCTGTTCTTTTCTTTTTATTATTTTCCTCAAAATTTGTTCGACAAAGAAATATTGGGATTTATTTAATGCTTACCTTTTTCTTCTTACCACAAAAACCTCCCTTTGATTTATTTCTCTTTCGCTTTTGTTATTTGTCTCTTGGCACTCTTTAGGCCTAACTGCAGTATTCTAATCCTACTGTCAGAATTTAACGAAGTCTGTCAAAGGCGATTGTATGATTATAGTTAGGTCTTTTCTGTTAATGGTAGTCAGTGTTTATTTTATGGATATGGAAGCGAAACAAAGCTTTATGTTGTAAAACCGCTTTTACACTTTCAAAGTTTACATTGCGAAGTCTAGGAGAGAAGAGAAAAACGAGGGGGGAGTACCCACTTTGATATAATCCCAAGGTTGGTTTAACCCCGTTCATCGTTTACCGATGGTTGTATACTCAACAACAGAATATCAATTGCTTATCAAAGTAAATTTAGAACGTGTAAAAGCGAAACAAAGTTTAAAAGATTTTCAGCCTGGCTTCAGATGTCGAACGTGTTCGTTTGAAAGGACAACCAGCTGATTTGCGGCTCATTAATTCTTCTCAGTCGAAAGAAAATAAATTCGAATGATAACGTAAGCAAAACAATATAAATTGGCCCTCTATTTCGATTTTCTTATGTTTGTACGAACACAAACGTGAAAATCAGACACATGTTTTTTCGTTGTCGCGTGTCTAAGAACAAAGCATACATTTTTAGAAAAAAAGAATTAAAAAATTGGATGTAAATGGAATAAAAATGGTTTATTGAATTTTTAATTCAAAATTGATTTACATATATAATTAACTATTAAAATTGATTATGAAATTAAAATTATGATGAAAATATTTAGGTTTTATATCTTAAACTACACATGCATTTGCAATATATTGTGCAATAATTAACATTGCTTAATCAAACCCCTTTTGATTTTTATTGCGGAAAACAAAATATTTGGCCAATTCACACGACTTACAAAGGGTTTTGTAAATTGCCCAATTGTGTAATGTGTCAACAAGATTGTGTACAATATTATTTCCCACCATAATAGAGCACAACACCTGATATTAAAACTCAGTGTACATATGTGTGTGTGAATAATAAATATAAGTACACATACAATAAATGCATGATTACCAAAAATTCTAAATTCTTTAATTTGTATTAGCGATTTAATATTGCGATGTATGTATGAGTAATCTTTGTTTACTTTCTCATACTGTATACATATGTATGTATATTGTAAAAAAAATTGCATCTTATAGGCCTCCTTAATAGCGCGATATTGTACAACTTATGGAATAGTGTAGAAGAAAACTATAATAAACGCAATAAAGTACTCAATAATATTGTGTAGTTTATGGATACCTTTATACATATTGTTTGTTAACCTAGGTATTTTTTCAAGCAGATGAGAGTTGCATTGTGCTACTTTTTAAGTGATTGAAAGAAAGAGGATTAGATTGGAATGGAAGCTTCTATAAGATATCTATTTTGATTGTTGACACATCGAGCTCTTCATATTTTAAAGCTTCTGTTACAAACAAGTTGCTTCTCTGTTCTATCATAAAATCTTGTTTTGGGAATTTAAAATTGAGGTACTTCCAAAGAACTGTATGTTGCAATGTCATTAGTTTTAGAAAAAATATATAGCAAGAGTTTATTGACATGGTTTTCTACAGTATTTCTATGTATTTCTGTGTGGAATTTCCAATAGCCTGATAGCTTTTCAAAACAATAATTTTTTGTTTTATATAACGAGTGATTTTTTAGCTATTATCTTTTTGGCAACACTGGTTTAAACAGCTCACGGACGTTTCGTGTTTTTACTGTCAAACATCTTCAGTTTGGTCTATAATTTAACCATGAATCGTCTTACAAACGAACAACGCTTGCAAATCATTGAATTTTATTATCAAAATGCGCGCTCTGTTAAGAAAGTTCATCGCGCGCTTCTTCCATTTTACGGTCAGTTTAATCGACCCACTGAAGCGGCTATTGTGACTAAATTTCGCACCAAATTTACATTGTTGGACATTAAACCACCAACACGCTTACGTAGAGTGCGAACTAAAGAAAATATCGCAGCTGTATCGGCCAGTGTTAATGATGACCATCAATTCGTCGCCGTTCGCAGTAATTGGGCCTCTGTTACTCAACAACGTTGAAAATTTTGCGGAAGGATTAAGGTGTGAAGCCTTTCAAAATACAGCTGGTGCAAGAATTGAAGCCGAACGACCTACCGCAACGCAGAATTTTTGGTGAATAGGCTCTTGGAAAGTTGGCAGAAGATCCACTTCTTTATCGAAAAATTGTGTTCAGCGACGAAGCTCATTTTTGGCTCAATGGATAAGTAATTAAGCAGAATTGTCGATTTTGGAGTGAAGATCAGACAGAAGCATTGCAAAAGATACCAATGCATCCAGAAAAAGTCACAGTTTGGTGCGATTTATGGGCTGGAGGCATCATTGGACCGCACTTCTTCAAAGATGCTTCGAATCGTAACATAACTGTGCAAGGTGAACGCTACCGTGAGATGATATCCAACTTTTTTTTTGCCCAAAATGCAAGAGCTTGACTTGCACGACATGTGGTTTCAACAAGACGGTGCCACATGCCACACAGCACGCGTAACAATGAACTTATTGAGAGGCGAGTTCGGTGAACATTTTATTTCACGTTCGGGACCGGTCAATTGGACAAAATAGGACTAAGCGGATGGACCATTTGAGGCGCAGTCGCGGTGAAAAATCTCCAAACATTAAATTACAGTGGTGGTCACGAATTTAAGACACGACATATGACTGACTTATTTGTGATAATTTTGACAACCCTGTAATATCAAATAAGATAAGATTCTTTATTTTTCTATGTACCCTGTAATGTTAAGAAAAAGTACCGTTATTTTCTTTTTTTCCTTTTACATTTTGTTGCTTTTTAATCATATTAATGTAAAAACGAGTATTTGAAACTGGCCACGAACTTAAGACATTTCAGAATTTTCTGATTTTTAAGAGATTTTTTTTGTGTTTTTTTGAAGCTAAACGGTGAGTAACGAATGTTTTTATTATTTTATGTTGAAATACATCGAAATATTTAATTAGAAATGGCCAGAGGTACTTGGAGTTCCGATGCCGAGCGAAAACTGATCCAACAACTAAAATCTGCTGAAAAAACAGTAATAGAGATATCCATGCTGCTTAAATGTTCTAGATGGAAGATCTACAACGCGATGGAACACATCAAGCAACATGGTACCACCAAAAATATCAAACAGCAACCTAGAGCCCGAAAAACTACACCCAGGGAGGATATTTTAATTTATAGAGTAGCTGCTAGTAATCCTTTCACGAGCTCAACTAAAATAAAAAATAACATTGCATCGGATTTTGGCATTAATATTTCGTCTAGGACAATAAGAAGACGATTAAATGAAAAAAACTTGCGTGGGTGTATTGCACAACGTAAACCACTTGTGCCAAAAAAAATATCAAAGCCCGACTAGCGTTTTCGAGAGAACATCTCAAGAAACCCATGATATTTTGGAAAAATATTCTTTGGAGCGACGAGTCGAAGTTTTGCCGATTCGGCTCTGATAGAAAGCGGTACGTATGGCGCCCTCCAAACCTGGAGCATCATCCAAAGCACACCCTAAAAACGGTCAGACATGGTGGTGGAAATGTGATGGTGTGGGCAGCATTTTCCTGGCATGGTGTAGGTCCCATTTACAAGATAGATTCTAAAATGGACCAGCATGTTTACAAAAACATTATAACAGACACTATGATAGCATTCGCTGAAGACAACATGCCTCTAATATGGAAATTTATGCATGATAATGACCTTAAGCACACTTCACGTCTAGTGAAGAGTTGCTTGGAGGAAAAGGATATCGTTGTTCTTAAGTGGCCAGCTCAATCCCCGGACCTCAATCCAATTGAGAACTTGTGGAATGATGTTGAGAAACATGTACAAACAGTTAAACCAAGAAATTCAAGCGATTTGTGGGAAGAAATCCAAAAGGCTTGGTATGCGATTCCAAAGCAACGTTATGTGGCATTAGTCGAAAGTTTACCCAGGAGATGTGCTGATGTGATCAAAAATAAAGGATTTCCCACTAAATATTAGATTTTTTTTATGAAGCTGAGCTTAATTTAGAGAATAGTGCTATATTATGCCTATGTCTTAAATCCGTGACCAGGATAAAATTTGTGTTTATGTATATAATCACCCCTATCGTGAATATTATGGGAAGAAGTTATTAAGGAGTAAACTTTTTTTCCCCATCCCAAAAAATCGGTATTGCAAATATATTGGGAGTAGAAGTTTTTATTGTGAATTCGTTATAAATGATCTATAAACAAAAATTGTTTATTGTGAATTACCTCTCAACAATTTTTCAAAGAAAAATACAAATCTTAAAAAATAAAAAGCGTATATCTTTGTTTTTTTGTGCTGGAAGAGGAGAAACAATCCATGGAAAGGTTGCAGAGAAGATTTAGGTATACTTTTATAATAATTATAACATATACATATTTTTTAATACATCTAATACAAAGACGGCGGGTATGCCTCTGAGCCATGGATGATAGAACCTACAGAAATGCCGCAGAGGGATCAGCAGATGCAAAATTTAACGAAGTACATTCTCGAGCACGTAATATTCTGGAAAGGACCAACGGAGTTAAAAACAGACGGCGTTGTTTGCTTGGAACACGAGAGTTACACTACTCCCCAAAGAAAAGTGCTCAAATTGTCAATATTATAAGTGCGGCTCAACACTCATAGACACAGTTTTATATGAAGCGCACGAGCTGGAAAATGTTGATGAAGTTATTCAAGGAAGCTGAAGCATTCGTACTAGTTAACTTTGATAGTTTAAAATAAAATGTTTATTTCTTCACTTTTGTATTTACTTTCGTAAATAAAAATTGTACACATATACATATGTACATACATAAAAACAAATCAAAATAAAACCAGTCTTCTCTGGAATACTTAAATCTAAAAAACAGTCTTCTCTGTAAATATCACACTCCAACCTATACTAGTATTACATTTGCGTTCCTTAAATAAAACAATGTACTTAGTTTTAAAAAATCAACACCAAACTTACATGTTCCCTTCTTGTTCCCATTGGTAAGTGTTGCGAATTAATTTTACAAAATAATTCTTGGGAATAAACATTGGCGATGCAATATTTTTTGTGTTTGCGAATTCATTCCCAAAAAAATTTTTTGGGATTCACAATAGGAAATGATGACATTTGGGAATTTGTTTATGGGAATAGTTATTTGCGATAGGGGTGAATATTGTTTCACCCCTATCGTGAATATTATGGGAAGAAGTTATTTGGAAGTAAAATTTTTTTCCCATCCCAAAAAATCGGTATTGCAAATATATTGGGAGTAAAAGTTTTTATTGTGAATTAGTTATAAATGATCTATAAACAAAAATTGTTTATTGTGAATTACCTCTCAACAATTTTTCAAAGAAAAATACAAATCTTAAAAAATAAATAGCGTATATCTTCGATTTTGGTGCTGGAAGAGGAGAACCAATCCATGGAAAGGTTGTAGCGAAGATCTAGGTATACTTTTATAATAATTAGAACTATGCATATATTTTAATAAATCTAATAAAAAGTACGGCGGGTATGCATCTGAGCCATGGATGATAGTACCTACAGAAATGCTACAGAGGGATCAGCAGAAGCAAAATTTAACGAAGTACATTCGTACATGAAGTCGCCGTGGTCTAGTAGGTAGTGTGTTGGCTTATTAGACGAAAGGCCCGAGTTCCAATCCCAGGTCAGACTTAAAAACGAAAATTTTTCTTCGGCGACTTCCTCTTAGCAGATTTCTGGCAAAAACTCTGAGAGTAAAAATTGCCATGACAAGCTTCATGTATAAAATTAATGCACACAACATGAGTGGTGTTGAGAAGCTAGGCCGTAATCCTGACTGAAGGGTTGTAATGGCCAATTATGTTATGTATGTATGTACATTCTCGAGCGGGTAATATTGTGGAAATAATCAACGGAGTTCTTAAAAACAGACGGCGTTGTTTGCTTGGAACACGAGAGCTACACTACTTCCCAAAGAAAAGTGCTCAAATTGTCAATATTATAAGTGCGGCTCAACACTTATAGACACAGTTTTATATGAAGCGCACGAGCTGGAAAACGTTGATGAAGTTATTCAAGGAACACGTCTGAAGCTGAATGCATTCGTACTAGTTCACTTTATGTTTATTTCTTCACTTTTGTACTTACTTTCTTAAATAAAAATTGTATACATATACATATGTACATACATAAAAACAAAATAAAACCTTCTCTGGAATACTTAAATCTAAAAAGCATCTTCTCTGTAAATATCACACTCCAACCTATACTAGTATTACATTTGCGTTCCTTAAATAAAACGATGTACTTAGTTTTAAAAAATCAACACCAAACTTACTTACATGTTCCCTTCTTGTTCCCATTGGTAAGTGTTGCGAATTAATTTTACAAAATAATTCTTGGGAATAAACATTGGCGATACAATATTTTTTGTGTTTGTGAATTCACTCCCAAAAAATTTTTTTGGGAATGATTCACAATAGGAAATGATGAAATTTGGGAATTTTTTTATGGGAATAGTTATTTGCGATAGGGGTGCTTGTGTTTGTGAATTCACTCCCAAAAATTTTTTTTGGGAATGATTCACAATAGGAAATGATGAAATTTGGGAATTTTTTATGGGAATAGTTATTTGCGATAGGGGTGAATATGTAAATAAAAATTCTTAACCGAATATAGGTAAGAAAATATTATTAATTTTTCTTCATAACATTACTAAAATCTTAAGAAAAATATCATGGACCCAAAACTTTTTCGATAAAATGTAAAAATTATCACAAATAAGTCAGTCATATGTCGTGTCTTAAATTCGTGGCCACCACTGTATATGGATTCATTTAGAACTTATGGCAGGTTGTAAAAACCAAAGTAAGCTCAGTAAAAATAAGCAATTTTGATGATCTCTTCGTCAAAACAAAGAAAGCTTTCGAGGCCATTCCAACCAATGTATGTGAAAATCTGGTTACCTCGATGCCTCGCAGATGTCGAGCTGTTATCGACAACAATGGTTTTGCAACAAAATATTCAATACTTTTCTAATAAATACATGTTTTTCATAAAATTTACGGTGTGTCCTTAATTATATGCACGAACGAAATCAATAATCTCCTAAAATATGGCGCACAGCTTTATAAATAATAACTTATTTGTCAAAAAAGCAGTTATTTTCTACGACAAAGAGATTAATTAACTAAACTTGGACAAAATTTGACAATATCATACAGCCATTTGTATTTTTTTGCTTCAAGCTCGCATATAAGCTTCGTGTCCTTAATTAGTTGCACGCAGCTGTATATGTATGGAAATATAGGGTTATCCACGAACTGCGCTGGGGAGGGAATACATTATTACTTTAATGCATTAATGAAATTTTTGTTGATTTTTTATATGCGTTTTTGTATGAGTTTTATGTCTCTAATTTGAATTTATGCGATTTTTTTTTAAATGAAAAAACCAATTAGTGGTTTTTGTATGGAGCTGGTGTAACGTTTTATGCGAATTTGAATTATGCGACTTTTTGCGAAACGAATTAATCGCAAAAAACGAGGTTTGAGTGTATGTAAATTCCATAAATATTGACTCAGATTGAACCAAAAATGTAATATTCTGTCATATTACAAGAATAAATCTTTATAATAACATTAAACTTAAGAAGCATATACAGAGGTAGTCATTAGTATTTACACAAAAGAGCATTTTTACGTTTTTCTTAAAAAAGGTCTCAGTACATTTTACTGGAAGTAAATTTTGGAAAAATATTTTTACTGCTGCCTAGCTTGGAATATGCAGAAGCAAATAAAATAAAATTGGAAAAGATAACGGTTTTTAGTACTAAATAAAAAACAAATAACCAGGAAAATACAAAAAAGAGCATTTGCACGACAATCACTCAAAATGCATATTTTTATTTATTTTGTTTCAAAGCTTTTTATACACATTACAATCGTAATAATAATTAAAAAGACGTATTTTTTATTCGTAGCGGTTGATTTGAGTGGTTACTGTTATTTTTTTTTTTTTGAGTCTTTTTATATAAAAGAGTGTTAATTTACTGTTTTTCAATTTACTATTTTTAATTTACTGTTTCTTCGGACAAGTTAAATAAATTTTATTGTTCATTGAACTAAATTTAACGAAATGAACGGGGCACATCCCCCGAATTATAATCGTTTCCAAGAGCTTGACTCCATCGGTAGGAGCAGAATTAAAAGGAGCAAACGTCCCCGCCAAGATGACTTTGTTCCTCTTTTACCAACCTCCTCAAATGAGGGAAATCTACCTCGATATCTGGTGGCAACTGCCATGAACACAAATAAAGATGAAGTAGGCGCACCTTTGGCGTCATATAATGTGTTTCAGGTAGAAAGGGGTCTGAATTATATATGTTCTGATCGCCTCGAGGTCAATGAGATGAAAAGTGGAGATCTACTAATAAAAGTCGCCGACAACAAAACGGCTGAAAAATTTTTAAGGGCAACATACATTGACAACATACCGGTCAAGATCACACTACACAAGACGCTTAACACAACACAAGGTAGAATTTTCTCAAGGAAAATAATTAACATCCCACAAGAGGAATTGTTATCGTCTCTCAAGGACCAAAAAGTGGTCGAAATCCACAAGATGATGAAACGAGAGGGTGAGAAAATGGTTGCGACAGGTGCTGCCATTATCACTTTTGATCTCATAAACCGGCCAGACAAAATAAAACTTGGATGGGAACTAGTAAAGGTGGATGAATTTATACCCAACCCAATGAGATGTCTAAACTGTCAACGCCTTGGCCATACGAAAAAAAGATGCCGAAATGTTGAAATATGTAAAGATTGCGGACTTACAACACCTCATAAATCGTGCAGCCGTAGTTACTGTGTCAATTGCCAAACTGAAAATCATCCTTCATATGACCCTGAATGTCCTACTTTCTGGAAGCACAAATCCGTCAATTATTTGAGAATCACACGTAGATGCACAATAAGGGGGGATTGGTCCATTTATAATGACAACCCTTCGTTGAATACTCTTAAACCAATTCCAAGAAAAGTCAACAAAAACACATATGCTCAAATTTTAAGGAATTCTAACAATGAGAAAAATATTTCGATAACGGGAAATGAGTCTGTAAAGACAGATGGGAAGAAAGACAAAATCGTGCAAAACAAACTTAATAAAATGACAACAGACACCCTCTTTCAAATCACAACAAATACAACCATACAAAATACAACAACAATGATAAATAAAAAAAATGAAGAATATAACAACAACAATTTGCAACAAAACAATTCTTTAACAACTGATCTCTCCCAAGTTACAACAACATGCACTCTCTCACCAGTCGAATCAAATATACAACATTCAACAACAACAATGGATCAACATGATGAAAAGAACAACTATCCACAACAAGAACTTTTTTAACAACAGAACTCTCTCAGGAAGTTTCTCTCAACTTTTCTACAGAAAAGTTGAATCAGATAACTGACTCAAACTCGCACACTCAAAACAACAAGGACAATGAATTTTTCAGCGATGACAACACTAGTTTTTGTGAAAACGAATTTACTGATGATGCACTTTCAAACATACCTATGGACAAAAACTTAAGTGAGAAAATGATTGTCAATGACATAACAGTAGGTCTGGGTTTCACCACTCCCAAAAGGGATGATGGAGATGAACAGGCGGAAAAGTCCCCTTGCAGTCAGCTTTACCACAAATTTCCTCATTTGAACACAATTATAACACAAAGAGCGCTTAAGGATACTATGCCTAAAAAGGGCAAGAAAAAATATTTTTTTTTTATATAGTTTACTTTTATACACACATATATTTATATATAACTCTTTTTTTTTTTGGGTTTTTTGTAAATTTTAATGAACATTGGTTTAGATTTGAACATTTTACAGTGGAATATCCAAGGATTTACGAATCACAAATACGCCTTGGAATTATTAGTTGCTCGACATAAACCGAGGATAATTGTTTTGCAGGAAACACATATGAAAGGGAAGAATATACAATTTTTACATTTACCGGGTTTTAAGGCCTACCACCATAACAAAGATTTTGCATACGCTAAGTCAGGTATTGCAATTTTTGTAAAAGAGAATGTGAATGTGACACAACACATCAGGTCGAGCGGTGATCTTCTATTCCAGTCCATAATTATTAGATGCGGTGTAGATCTACATTTGACGAACATTTACAAGGAGTGTGATATTAACCTGAATCCCCAGATGATTGGGGCCATCGACCTACCAAATGACATGTATCACCTGGTACTTGGCGATCTTAACTCTCAGAACTGTCTTTGGGGTTCTGCTTTCAATTCTCCCAGCGGATCCATATGGGAGAAGTTTGCGGATGATCAAAATGTGGTTATACTCAACGATGGCTCCCCAACTTTGTTTAATACTAGGAATACATTAACCTAGTGGATGTGACAATGTGTAGTGTTGACTTGGCACCGGGCTTGTCTTGGCACTGTTTACCTTTACCTGAGGTCAGCGATCATTTTCCTATCATGATCACTGGTAAATCAGATGCACGAATTTCGAGAAAATTTATACCTCGTTTTCTTGACCAAAGGGCCGTCGTCTTAGACAAAGTGCATGGAAACTGTTTAAAAGATATCGTAACCAGAAAAATGCCTTGGAGTATAGAAGGGCTTGTGCCAAGGTGAAAAGGGAGAGTAAGATTGCGAAAAGGCGCACGTGGGAAAACTTTCTTAACTCTCTAAATCCGTCTATGGAAGTTCGTTATTTATGGAAGAAAGTCAACAACCTGAGAGGCAACAACATCGAGAACTTTCCCACAATTTTTATTGATGGAGAGGCTTTTTCACACCCCCAACAAATAGCTAATGGTTTTGCAAATTTCTGGTCATCCCTAAGTTCGGACAGTGCCTTTGATCCTGAAATTATAGCTACTAAGAATGATCTGGTTATCAATGAATTATCTCACTTTGGTAACGAATTTGATGGAATGATTGCTAAAATTGATATTTGGGAATTGAATGAGGTATTGAGGACATCGAAAGGGTCCACTCCGGCAAACGATAAGATTACATACACAATGGTAAAAAATGCCCCTGATGAGGTGAAAACTCGAATTTGTCATCTATATAATTACATATTGACAAGTGGAATTTTTCCACATCAGTGGAAAACGGCCACTCTTTCTCCGATTCCTAAGCCTAATAAGAACCCAAATCAGCTTGAGGGATACCGTCCTATCTCTCTTATACCGGTAGTCTCGAAAATACTTGAGAAAATTTTATCTAGAAGATTTTGGGAATTGGCCAAGCATAAGATGGATGTAAATCAACACGCTTTTCTGCCCAGACGAGGAGTACATAGTATTTGTCATAAACTGGAGGAAACACTACGGTCAAATTTGAAGAAAGGAAAACACACCCTTGTTTTGTCTGAAGATATCGAAAAGGCATTTGACCGGGTTATTTTAACCTATATACTGCTTGAGCTTGCGGACTGGAAAATGCCATTACAGTTGATTAAACTTATGAGGTCTTTTCTGGAGAATCGCTTCATAAGGGTAAAAGTTGATGGCTACTTTTCTACATCCTATCCTCTTCAAAATGGTGTGCCGCAGGGGTCACCCCTATCTGTGGTGCTTTATAACATATACGCAAATTCACTTATTAAGGCTTTAGAGCATACACAGGGAATAGACTATGTTGGAATCTATGCTGATAATATTTTTGCCATCGCTTCTGGTGATACGGAGTTGGTATATGAAAATATTGTAAATCTCGACAACAAGATAAATGATTCGGCTAAAAGCAGAGGTGCAGTTATACCTGCTAAAAAAACCGAAATACTGCATGTTTGTAGAAAACGGGATTGTGACGCAAGGTCAATTTGCATTCGGGAGGAAGAGATAGAATTTATGAACGAAATGAGAATACTGGGCATCTTATTCACGAAAAATCTTCTATGGAATAACCATGTGAAGTATCTTGTGAATAAACTTGCAAAATTAAATAATCTTCTGAAGCTTATATGCTCTCGTAAAAAGGGCTCTCATATTGACACTGCATTGAGTATCTGCAAGTCTCTTACAACTGGCTGTATCCAGCATGGTATTACACTGCATGGATGGACCTCGGGAAGAAATATAAGTAAATTGAACACCGCCCTTAACAACTGCTTTAGAACAGCTTCAGGTTTGCTCCGTCCTACTCCGGTAAATCTATTACGACTTGAGGCTGACTTTCACGATTTTCAATCTATGCGGGATAAAAGCTGTGGCAATGGCTTCAAGATCTTTTGCATATACCGACGATGGATTGCATAGCGCATTTTGAAGAAATATTATGGGGACAAATGTTACCCGCACTGCCATTAGTAGGATTATCCATCTTTTTCGACAGGCGGAAATTTCAATACCTTCAAGTCCAACTTCGCCTGTGAACACGGGTAAACTTGTACGAGTCGATGGTAGCCTATCTTTTTACAATAAGGACAGCACAATTCCACTATGTTTTAAGAAAATTATGACGCAGAAGATTTCCGATTTTTCACCTGAATTGTTGTTGTTTACAGATGAATCTTTCCAAAATGGAGTGTCATCGTATTCATTAGTGGAATCTTTGGAGAATATGAGTTGATTTGTGGGAATCGATTACCTGATCATGTTGGTATTTTTGTGGCAGAATTGGCTGCAATTAGACGTGCCATAGTTTATGCAGATCAGAGGAAGATGAAAACTATTATCTGCACTGATAGTCTTAGTGTCATAAGGGCCATTAAGAGGAACAGCAAAGATATTTTTAACGACATAGTCCACCTCCCCGAAACCGGAAATCATATTATTTTGTTATGGATCCCCTCACATATTGGCATTCCAGGTAATGAGGCAGCGGATAAGGCCGCAAAGGAAGCCTTAATTCTGGATCATGTTACGGAAATTCCATGTTTCCCTAGGACAATGACAAACCCTTTCAGTTTTTTTCAGAGCCAACAAAATCCAAGGGAGAGAAGACCTAAATACCATCGAAACCTGACTCGTCCGCAGTGCATAACGCTAGGCCGCTTAAGGGTTGGCAAGACAAGTTTCACAACACAACATTACTATGACAAAACCGAACCTAGTGTATGCGTCTTTTGTCTTGATATACTCACAGTTTCACACATTCTTTCTGAATGTCCGAAATCTAGAATCGGTCCTTCGCAGAATGACATTCTGGATTGCACGACTGACAGAAATCTTCCCACGATAATGAATTCCCTGAAGATTCATGATATCCACAACGTTTAGTTTAACACCGATGTTCATTATTTTAATTTAACATAAATGTTAATATATAACTAGGTTAGGTTAGGTTAGAGGACGTGCACTTGTCAATTAAGACAAGTACAGTACCCGGAGGTCGAATTGACCCATTGTACAAAAAAATATATAACTATTTATCTTTTTAAATATTTTTTATCTCTTATTTTTTGGAAATATTTTATATATACTTTTTCTTTCTCCTTTTTATTTTTATTCTTTGACTTTACATAGATAACTTGTTATATGTATGTATATATTCATTTCTTTTTTACCCTTTTTATATTTTTTCGAGCGCATATGGTCTCGCTACCCGGCGCCTTTTTATTATTTTTTATAAATTTATTTTATAAAATATAAAGTGAATAAATAAATAAATAATCATGAAAGTACCAAAGAGAGCATTTGTGCCTCAATACAACTGTGCAAACAATAGTCCCATCACTCATGCTAAAATGTCACGTAAAAACGTGAAGGAATTATTTTTTATACAGATCGTTCCGTTTTGTTAACGAGACAGTACATTTTGGTAAGCATTTACATTGCTCTCCATATGCTAAAAACGAACGTTCTCTACGTTACGTTACGTGGATGTTTGGCTAACAGACGCAGTATGCTATCGAAAGTAAGTGACTGCCTTTCGTTCGCTTACATTTTCGTTCGACATAAGGGGCCTGGCTGTTTGTCTGTGTTTCCCTTCGTTCCGTTTTGTTAACGAGACAGTACATTTTGGTAAGCATTTACATTGCTCTCCATATGCTAAAAACGAACGTTCTCTACGTTACGTTACGTGGATGTTTGGCTAACAGACGCAGTATGCTATCGAAAGTAAGTGACTGCCTTTCGTTCGCTTACATTTTCGTTCGACATAAGGGGCCTGGCTGTTTGTCTGTGTTTCCCTTCAATATTGTTGTAATGTGGAGAGTTTTGTTCTCTTTGTATAGAATTGAAATTCATGTCAACATGACGTTTGGCTATTATTTATGTTACTCCTAAGAGCTTTTTTCAATCTTGTTGTACTTTTTTGTTTTCGCATGGAATTGACGTGATGTTTAGCAGTCATATTTTTGCCTCAACTGTTTTTTTATACCGTTGTTCTTTACGTATTTTTCTTATGTCATTTTTGCTTGCATACCACGATGGAGTATTGTCCTCTGTTCTTATTGAAAAATTTCCTTTTTAATTTATTTTTACTTTTTAAGAAAAACCGTTTGTAAACTTGATGCACATATCTTTTTTTTAAATTCGCACATTGCTCTCATATAGATTTTTTAAGTCAGACTAAATGTAATTGTACTGTGCATACCTTTTTTGCCCTCTTACCTTAAAATGCCATTGGCTGATACTTTGAAACTTTTTTTCTTTGAGATAAATTTATTGGCAGCTGACCTTCTGTCTCTAATCTGTTTGCAGTTTTTGCTTTTTTCGTATAGAAATTGTTGCTGATTTTTAAAATTCTTGTCCCTTTCCTCCTGATGGATTTGATGCTATGACAGCCCACCTGTGGATTATGCAATTCTGCGCTTGATGGGAGTGATGCTAATAAGCACAATCGCCTACGATGGTTAACGAAACTTAAGCTATTGTTCACGATTCAAATAGCAAGGAGCAATTTGGAGTCAATTAAACTCGTAGTATCTATATATGCTCAGTTTTATAGATACTACGAGTTTAATTGACTCCATATATTTTTATTTAAGCATACATGTATGTATATACAGTACCAAGCAGAAAAAATGCTACGCTAAGCCGATTGATCTTTATGTACACCTCTTCACCTCACACCATTAGTGAACCTCCGCCATGTTTTACTGCTGTTAGGTGATATCTTCGAATATATTTTATCCCATCAGAACCAAAAAGATTTAATTTACTCTCATCACACCACAGCACTTTTGCCCACTATTCACTTGACCAATTTTGATACCGCTTCTAGGCGCTTGATTTTACTGGCCTTAGTTATTAGCGGTTTCTTTGCGGGACGTCAGGCAAATCAATTGGCATTATTTAATCTGCGGCGAACAGTATGCACTCCAATGGAAATATCCATTTGCTCATTAGCAAATTTAGTAGCGTCCACAGCAGTCGGATCAGCTTTAAACAGTCTAATAATTTGACGATCTTCGCGCTGGGTAGATTTTCTTGGGCAACTGCTGCCAGACTTTCTTTCGTCGTTAGTTGTTGTTCGAAATTTAGACGCAAACCGTTGATTTGTTTACGCCGAATATTTACCCAATTTCTCGCATGTTTTTACCCTCTTCCAGAGCCTTAATAATGGCTACATTGCTATCAGTTGATACATAACTGTTTCTAATGGTTAATAAATATTGTAAAAATTATTAACGAAAATTATGTATAAATAAATTTTAGCTACTTACTTTCACTAATAATTCACTGCGTTGCATTTTGTTTTGCTCGCTGAAATTTGTCACTTTTTTTTCTTAAATTTTAAATATTTACCTATATGGTTCAGCGTTGCATTTTTTTTTTTTTTGCCCGGTACTGTATTCAAGAAAAAGTCTTGATACGAGAATATATATGCTTAAATGAAAACAAGTTTCCCTTAACTCAAAGCTTTATTGCCCCCTTGGCTAATAGTTTCTTAACAACAAACTACTAACCCTTTGCACTCGGCTGACCCATCTTAGGGGCCAACGTAAGTCTAGCATATCACTCGATTGTCCCCTCTGTGGGGACATGATAGTTTGTTAGCGATCACGGACAATGAACTTATTCCACCGCAATTTTTTAAGAAACACGTGTACTCCTGTAGTTTTCTGGTAAAATGGCACAAAAAAACTAATGGAAATATGATAAAATTAACAAGTGCATGATCAACCGTTTTACATGTCGCGTTCACGACAGACTGTACACTTCTCTGATCCGTTGGGCAAATTGTATATATAGTGGATTAGGCGTAAAAAGTTACAAAGGTAAGCCTAATGAAGGCTGAAACTTGATACGAGAATAAAGAAATCCGATAACCGAGAGAAGGAATGTACAAGATCTCAGTTCGTATTGAAGCGTCGATTAGAAAACAACTCTGCATATTCCAAATCTGCGAGAAAGGAAACGGGATTGTATTGTCCGTTCTGACAGAAAAACACCAAACCATGTAAACATCAATACGTTAGGTTGGGAATTGCTTCCAACTTTACCATACTGTACAAAATTATAAAAAAAAATGTTGATATTTTTTGTAAATATGTGTTCTTCAATATCCACCAATTCATATAAAACAAATTTCATTACAATTCCTTACTTGGTTCTAAAATTATACAGTATAATTTCACGTTTCCAGGATGTGCGTTTTTGTTGAAAAATGAAGTCGAGTTGCTGGGAGGTAACGTCCGAAACGGTGCCGAGTGCAAAAGGCTAAATTTAATTCTGGATATTTACAACGATTTAAAACGGAAAGTTAGTTTAAGAGAGTTATAATAATCTAATTAAAAATAATGTAAAATGAAATATATGAGAGAAAATGTGAAATCATTTGTAATTCACAATTAGTACAAGAGTAATGCTAATAAAAAAAATCTAAAATATGTAACATAGTTCGGTTCAACAAGTGTTATGTTTATTCTAAAGCCAATTTTACTGTCAGGAATACACTTGTGCGCATTTAATATCACGCATTATTGGTAATAAACTTACAGGTTTGACCTTTTATCGGTCTACTGTAATCGTAAATCCAGAAGGCGAGTAAATCAAGGACAAAAGAAATGGCGAAAGTTTTTAACGCAGATGGTAGTTGTTTCGCAATGCAGTGCACTAGTCGCTACGAACTGATGTTTGAGTCTTGACTTAGAATGCTTGAACTGCCGCATGCTCTGCCTCAAGAGTCGTAAAATCTGTAGTCTGAAATATTGACTAAAAATGCGTCGCGTTTTGTTTTATTTTGGTGTTCGTTGATGCTGTTTGGGTCCCAGAAGCAGATCCTCAAGAGTCCATCAGCAGCCAATGGACGCTTGTTATGAAATCAAACGTGATCCAAGGTGGCTAGAATTTTAAAAACTTAATAATTCTTTTGATGACACAGATTCAACATATGTATGTGGATGAAAATTGTCTAGGATATTTGAAATTTATGACCAACACGAGTAGGGTCTATTTGAGGACTCTGTTTTAAATATCAATTTAGATTATAATCATATCAGTACCATAGAGCGTTTAACAAATTAATACTCAGGACAACCTCTATAATTACTGCCATAGTTACTGATTTTTTTTTTTTTGTTGCCTTTGGGTTTGCCACATTTAACCATGTGATGTAACGTATTTGCTTCACCTATATTTAGACCTGATTATTTGTTGTATCAACTTTACTGAAATTTAGATATTTGGGCAATTCACACAACTTTGTATCGTGTATATTGTATTGAATACATTTGTTTGTTTGTGAACACTCAATGCTATGCTGTATTGTGTATTTCGTGGCATTTCAACAATTTGATAGGCCAAAATCAACACAATTTTTTAAAAACATATGAAAACATATACACATTTTTTTCATTCACATAATTTGATAGCACGAAACCAATACAACCTTTAAAAACATATGAAAAAAATGTGTATGAGTGTATCGGATTTTTATATGAAAATTATCAACAGCAATCATACACTGTTGTATGTTCTTCCAACAATACAATGAATACAATGATACAAAGGCTTGTGTGAATTGACCAATTGTTATTGCTTTTTTAATTTAGACTGACTACTTGTTTAGATTGCTTCGCACATCGAGATTTCTATTGACTGGTAGGTGATTATAAATGTTTTTTTTTAATTCTTAGTTGATCCCAAAAAATATTTTTTATTTTGCCAAAGAGCATTGGCGAAATCATTACTTAAATTCGAAGTGATTAAGTAGTCGAGGAGAATATTGTGTTTCTTATCTTTGTGTGAATTTTAATTATTTTATAGTTTTCAGGCACTCAATATGCCCAAGTCGGGGAAACTGTTGATTTTAGAAGAGACCTGTATGTAAGTGTGACTAATAGCCAGTGACTGGTTGAATAATAATTTAATTTTCGAAAGTCCAATCGAGGTGAAGGCTTAGAGATCGTAAAAAATCCGCTAATACTGCTCACGTAATTCAGGAGGCGTGAACTAACCTGAAGGACGGCTTTTAAAATATTAGAATTCTTGTGGACTCTCAGTTGTAAGTTTTATTCACGCTTTCACCAGTCAAATTTGAGGCGACTCAGGAAATCTAAACAATGTAAAGATATATCAATAATTCGATATCAGCACTTCAAATGCGACATAAGGATATTTCTAATTTTTGTTTATTTATTATCCATTAAGCTGTCAGTACTAACTTTATCTCTCTGGGAACAAACTGTTCAAAACATGTTGAAGATCCTCAAGTGGAAAGATTTAGATATTAAAAAGCGAGATATGATGAATAATTAGTTTTTCTGCACACGATATAACATAACGATGAAGTGATGAACTTTTTTCAATTTTATCAATAATTAAAATTTTTTCCAAAACGAAACGAAAACGACTCTACAGATTAAAAACAACTTAAATCTGGTTTCTGCAACTAATTACAATATATTTTAAAGAAGGCAAGGAAGTAAGATAATGTTACTTAAAATATTTTTAGGAAAACAATGCTCGTAATTCAATTCAATTTGTTAATATTTTAATTCGATTAAAGAAACCTACCTCTATATGCGTTATCATCATATAGTCCTGGTACAGTTGGCAATGCCCAAAAAGGCTCATCGGGATAAACCATCATTATGAATGGTTTGCATTAATACCGTTTTTAAATTTACGAACCTTAATGTTTTCCTAAAAATAAAAAGTAATAAAAATTTTTTAAATAAACTATATTACAATTAATATAAATGATTTAAAAAAATAAGAAGTACAAAATATTTGTATTAAATATCGCAGTTTCTTGGCTTAACTATAATATGCTGTAAAGACAGATCACCAATTAGACCCGACTAACATGGTGTAAGTTGCTAATTTACTGAAATAAAGCTCACATTAAATATTTTTGAATTTTTAACAAAATTCATAACCTATAGCACGTAGTTACTCGTGAGTATTTAAAATGTATTAACTTTTAGTGTCATAATATTCTAGTTAAGTTGGTCTAAAATAAAGGCGTTTTTTTTTTTTTGTTAACGATAATTAAATTAAATTTTTTTAATTTAAGTATTTCAAATAACTTTGTTATGAGATGAACCTTCTATTTATCTATATTATTTTAATGAATTGTTATCTTAATTTTAGTATTATTCTTTCCCATTATGTTTAAATGTACATATCTTGATGGAACGCGCAATATGGTATTGTTACCCAGCGCTTATTTTTTTATATATTTAACATATTTATATATTAAGTATATTTTTGATAAATAAAAATAAATAAATTAAATTTGACACTTAATCGCTTACCGAGTGCTTGTTGATTCTCGTGTTTTTTATCTTTCCTTTTTGTAAGACCACGCGGTTTTTTCTTTTTTATATCTTATTCAATTGGAAAAATATAATAATAGTACTTTTGGGGCCTGCGAGAACCATGGCTCCAGGGCCACCGAACAAGTTCTCCAACAACAGGTTTGCTGTTTTGCACACCAAAAAAATTAAGACTAAATGAATATCCAGAACTTCCAACACCATCTAATAACAATAAAAATTACCCAAAATATGTACTTATCTCTTCCACCGACCCAAAAAACCACTGGCTAACGTAAGCCCATTTATTGTCAAAAAAGGTATAGAAAGCATAAGTGCAGAATTAAACTCTATCACTGCACTATGAGATGATAACGTCTCAATTCTCACACGGAATGCACGTGTTGCCGAAAAATTCTTAAAATCTAAAACGCTTTCTAACGTGTGTTCAATCTCATGCAAATTACACTCAATTCAGTAAAAGGTGTTATATATGCCCCGTGCTTAATCTCAGTTACAGAACAAGAAATAATACAGGAAATGAAAGACCAAGGTGTTACTGATGTACTCAAGTTCACTAAATCGAGTGATGATGGAAAGTAATGGAAAGTATTTCTAGTAATAAAACCACGCCCACTGTTAGCCAATTTAACAATACTCATAAAAATACGTCAGTACATGCAGAAACATCCAACTCCAAAGAAACAACACAAAGCAAAACAATACCAACTAACAACAATACCAAAATAACAAATGACAACAAAGTACAAAAAATATCAACCAATTACAATAATACCCAAGCAACAAATTACAACAAAGTACTAGAAGAAACAACTATACCTACTAACAACAATAAAGAAATTAATAAACATCAATTACATAATTCTGTTTCAAAAAGCTTTACTTCACCTTTCTCACATTTAACTCAGTCCCTGATTAACAATGACAAATATTACTACACATCCGTCGACGGGGATGATTCCGACGATGACGTGATGGATCTGTCATCAACGGAGCCTTAATGTGAAACTTAACACTGCCCCAATTTTTCAACACACATTTCCAGTCCAATACAAATTCTATGCATTCGTGCGCATTTTCATTCCAGATGGAACATCAACGGCTTCTGCAACAACTATCACAACCTCCAATTAATTTTAAAGGAAATGGATCCAAGTTTCGTATCATTGCAAGAAACACACTGCCAATACAGGTTTACTCCTATTCCACCTAGAAACTTCACTAGTTATTTTGTAAACTCTTCACACAATACCACTTCAAAACAAGAAGCTGGAGTACTTATCAAATCTAATATTCCTCACAAATTAATCCCTGTAAACTCAGAGTATCAAATTTAGCAGTTGAAATAAAACTAAACATAAAATTCACTATTCGTTCTACATACCACCCAATCAGGACATATCCCCTAGAGAAATAGTTAACATAATAAATTAATTTAACACTCCAGTGCTTGTTGTTGGGGATTTCAACGGCTGGAACACCATTTGGGGCTCAACTGTAAACAACAATAGAGGTATTCTATTGGAGAACATAATTCTCCAAACCGACCTGTGCATATTTAATGATGGTATTCCCACAGTCAGAAATAGAAATACTAAAACATCAATCGTCATCATCTAGCCCATTGCCCAATCAAAGCCAACAATTAAAACGGATCGTGTACCAGTACCGTGGTGGAGCCCATCGTTATCTATTTTGTGAAACAAAAAAAATGAAAAGTTGGCAACACTTCAGGACCAGCCCAACACAAGACAACTTTATACGTTACAAAAAAGATAACGCTAAATTCCGCAAGGAAGTTAGAATCACTAAGCTCTATTGTTTTGAAAAATTCACAAAATCTATAAATACAAATACTACTATATCAACTATTTGGTCAAAAATTAACAGAATCACTCATAGAAGCTCCTTTACCATTATAAAGCAATATACACACCGGATGAAACCCTAATTGACTCAACAGAAATTGCAAATCACTTTGGAAAGACCTGGGCTGATCTTGCATCTGATTCAAACTTCCCATTAACATTTAACACCTCGAAGCAGTCATTTTCCATAAGTGACACAGAAGATAAAACAGCACAATTGCTGGAAGCACCAATAACTATGCAAGAACTTACACACTGTCTAACTAAAGTAAAAGGAACCACACCCAGACATGACCGCATATCCTACCAGATGATAAAAGCACTATCACTCTCAAGTAAGATATATTTACTGAACTTGTACAACACTATATTTAAAACTGGGGTTATTCTACACTCCTGGAAACAGTCTACCATAGTTCCTATAGCCAAATCCAATAGCCCATCTCCAGTTACTTCTTATCGCCATATTTCATTACTTCCCTGCCTCTCTAAAGTCATTGAACGAATTGAACGAAACTACTAGACTTTCTTGGTTTTTGGAAAATAAAAAACTAATAACTAAAGAACAAGTAGCTTTCGAGGCAAATAAGGGTTGTGATGACGCCCTTTTACATATAGACTACCGCATCACAAAGGCCCTGTCTGCAGGGAATCACGTGACAATTCTGTCGATTGACTTTGAAAAGCCGTATTGGACCGAAAATCTTTAATTTTATAAAATCAAATAGACGCTTTAAGGTGCGGGTCAATGGGTACATGTCGAAAGCCTTCCCTTTAATGAATGGTATCCCTCAAGGATTGCCGTTATCAGTAGTGCTATTTCAAATTGCATTTAACAAAATCAGCAAGCTTATTGAGAAAAATCGTTATACGGATCACTGCTTGTACGCCGACGATCTATATGTAATCTGTAGCAAAAATGACAATAAGGAATCTAACAGCACTCTACGGAAAATTCTTCAAAATATCCAAAGTTATTCTGGTGTAAAAATCCCGATGCAAAGAACAAAAAAATTTCACGTTTGCAGAAAATTATGCTGCGACGCTGACACCAACATAATATAGATACATTGCGGATTCTTGGACTTCTCTTTTCTATTAAATACAACTGGGAAGACCACCTTTTTAAACTAAAGAGCTCAATACTATCACGCTCAAATATAATACAATATTTGTCATCAAAAAGCTTTGTTCATATTAATACATTAACTTATCTCACCAAAACTTTAATACTGAGCAAAATTGACAATGGCCTTTTCATATACGGAAACAGTTCCAAATCGAACATCGACATCATTAAACCAGCTTACCATCGAGCTGCCAGAGCTTGTGTTTATGCGTTCAGAACAGTGGTGCTCATAATCGAAATTTCCTATCACATGTGATAGGCAAAGAAAAATCTGCTGACGCTCCTTTGGCACACGTACACTATAAGCTTCAGCGTTGTCAACTCAGTGCTTTTAGCACTGTTTTTAGTGCTTTTTAAAACTTTCGACGCGGATAATTTTCGAGTTAGTGCCTGGTGCTTTTTCTAGTGCTTTTCTTTTCATGTCAGTGACACCAAATCAAAAATTAAAAAAAAAATAATAAAAAAATTGGTAGAAGAAATAAGATTAAGACTTCCTAAAAACTACGAAATGCTAAGCAAAATTTCAGTAATCAATGTAAATAATGTTTTATCCCATACAAAAGATGAAATCATGTCATTAGCTAGAGAATTTGAATCTAAACCAGACATTTTGACAAATATTGAAAATGCATTGCGAACGATACTAAAATGGCAAAATAAATGGTTAAATAATAAATAAATGGTTAAATAAATAATATTAATTTTGGTTTGTAAATTTTTTTTACTGGTTATATAAAATGGTTATAAAACTAAAATAAATATTATAATGTTTTAGTGCTTTTTTGTCAAAATTACGCGTTTTTTAACGAGTTTGGTGCTTTTTGAAAATTTATAGTTGACAACGCTGATAAGCTCACTTGTGTGCAAGGCGAATTGATATTAGGTGGGAACGATAGACCAGCTGATGCAGATAACAATGTCAAAAAATTTTATTTTTTTGTGTATTTTGTTTTGATTATCAGTTTCGTTTTTTCTTATCGTGGCCGAACGCAAATAACAATGTCAAAAAATTTTGGTTTTTTGTGTATTTTGTTTTGATTATCAGTTTAGTTTTTTCTTATTGTATCAGAAGTTTGTATATTTTTCTTCTTCTTCTTTTAAAATCATTTACGTGTTTTCTAATTGCCAGGTAAGTTTAGAATTTTCTGCATTTCTAAAAATTAATTTAAAATAATTACCCTTCATTTGTTGACATAGAAAAATCGGCAGAACCAAACCAAAGACAACTGATACTCTAACATTACCGATACATTATCGCTATCATGCTCCCAGTGACGAAAGGTAAGAGTATTAAATAATTCTAAACATACCAAAAATAAACCATTCTATATGTAATATTTTATTTTCTCAAAATTATAGTTCTTCGGTACCAGTTTTAAACACTCCAACTATGTTTATCAATTGTCCCATACATGAACAACAACTATCTATTACAGGATGAATTACAAATCGAGGCAACCACTCAATACTGTTTAAACGAACAAGTGCCAAATATTAAAAAGTCAGTCAGTCATACCCAAATATCCGAAAAATTGAATAAACTGTGCAATTGGAAATTTGTTAAGGTCGATGTGAAAATTAAATCATCATTACGAGCCGATATACCTGTAGGTAATAGGAACGCATATCCTGCTATTCTTTATTCTACAATTATTATGAGTTGGATTGTTTCACTATGGACAGTATTTCGTACAAAACGCATTCCTACAGCCATCAATGAAAAATTGGAGGAGCAGAGAATTTTACAAAAAAGTATTAATAAATCAAGATCATTGAAATAATAAATTTTATTTCCATCTCGATTTTATTTCTTTACTCTTTATTTTAATAGATATTTGTTATGGAATGCAATGAAATATATTTATTTTTACTTAAAACCGTCTTTTTTAAAATTTTTCTTCCCATCGTCATTCGTTAGTCAGCTGTTTTTGACAATATGATTCCTGTTTAACAAAAACAAAATGCCTGTTGTTTTTGTATTGTTGTACTTATTGTAATATCGATCCCACCTAATATGAATTCGCCTTGCTTGTGTGGTGTCTTTTAATGATCGTTTGTTATTGCATTGTTTGTTGTTTTGTGTTGATCTCAGAGAACAAAATCAATTCAGTTGACGTTTAGCACTTGATGAAGCAAGACCATGCTACGCAACTTTTTTGAATGATTTTTTGTTTTTTGCAAATACACGCAGCAAAATGTTTGATGAAAATTGGGAATATGATTTTTTTTATAGAGAATATGGATGGTAATGCACAATGAATTGTGTGTTATCGCACTTTATGTCGTAATTCTTTTTTTTTATAAAAAGGCATTACGAGGCTAGCCATTGATTTTTCGACAACATTAAAGGGAATGATAGGATTTTAAAATTATTGCAATTATAAGCAGAATTTTTTTAAAATTAATGGTTGACGAAACGGACGTACCAAACTACAATAATTTACCATGTAACGAGAAATTGTCGTTGCCTTTTAAAAAGGCATCATATACAGTTGCTTTGGCTTTAGCAAAGCAGTGCCGTCCATTCGATGATGGAAATTTTTTCTTCAATTTGACGACAGACGTATTGAGTTGTTTTGGGGAAAAATGTGTTTTATTTTTTGTAATAACATACACACAACACAATAAACCAATTTTTTTCCTTTTTTATTATTTTCCCAGTGTACGATTCTCAAAAATTAAGTTGAATTTTGTTCTCCGCTGCTTTACCAACACAACGGAACCTATGGTAGTATGTGTTGGAGCACCACTGGTTTAGAACAACTCCAATTGAGAACATTCTGCGTGAAGCCAACCTCCCTTCTATAACTGATAGAATATGCGAATTAAAATCTAGAATCTTGCCTAAACTTATCAATAGCACAAACTCCGTATTGGACAAAGACATCAACTCCATAATATCTGCAAAGAAGCTTAAACGCATTAAATTATCCATTCACTCATCTTAACAAACAAAAAAAGAAACATATTAAGGAACCGCCGTGGAAACTAGAAAACACTTGCTTTGACACTTCATTGGCTACTTTCTGTAAGAACAACACCCCTAAGAATATATGTATTTCTCAATCTGCTACAGGAGCAAATTAACTTTTTTAAAAGCAACAACTGGCGACTTATCTATACTGATGGTACTAAGTCCCAGCCTATTCCATTGTAGATGAAGATGGAAAGATACTCTGCCTGGACACCCTCTTCGAGAACTCATCAGTCTTTACAGCTGTATCATGCGCCATCTATCAGGCTATTTGCCTTATACTGCGGGACAGGAAAAAAACTGTAATATTCACATGTCTGCCCTGGATCTCCTTAAACATCCATATTCTTAGAACATCGATGAAATCTACAATTTTTTAAAATTTACCAAACTGAAAGTTTAATGTTTTGTAAGTAGCATTTATTTATAATTTAGAATTAACATGTACATGCTGATGGCCAATGCAGCTAATGCTCTTCGGTTAAATTTAATCTTAGAATTAATTTCTTTTAGATTAAATAAATTAATAATAATAAGGGTGCCCTGGTAGTCTAGTGGGTAGTGTGCTAGACTATTAGTGTGAGGGTCGTGGGTTCGATTCCCACCGGAGACTCTGGTCTGTGACACTACACCGAGCATATGGTCAAGTTACTCCGCTCGTATATAATTAGAATATAATTTGTAATTGTATTGTAATTTAATAAATAAATAAATAATAATAATAAATAATAAATTTGATTAAATGCAAAATGATTTTAAATTGAATATTTTATATACATATATCTGATTTTATAATGCATAAGATAGTATAGTATCAGTGTAGGTACAATGGCTACAAGTATAGTATAAAAATGAACAGAAACACACGGCAGTTCATGATTATTAGAGGCAAATTCCTCTGGATACTTCAAATCTTTTAACATTAATTATGGTATAAATACCAATCACAATGCTATTGTGATTTGCTAAGTAGTTTATATAATTTATGTTACGGCAAATTTCGTACGGGAAAATTCGTACTAAGAAAAGTCCCCTGACAAATGTCTCATCGAAGATGATAAGATAACCAAGAGCGGAGTTTGATTATAGATTCGATAAAAACAGCTAGATATAATGAGTGTAAGGATAGTCGTGACTGTTGTGTGCTAAAACAATTTGTAAAAGATTATGTTCCCAAAAAGAGCAAAAAAAAATACTAAGGTTTCAAACATTTTTCAAAACTACATGCGGAATCTTAAATGAATCAGTCCATATTATCTATTGTACTCCTGTTGCAATAAAAATCTGGCCACACGATCTTACTCCCTCTTAATTACAACTCTGTTTTCCTATATCTATCCTTTTTACTTTTACTTCTTTCTACTTCCTTTTTGTACCATTATATTCAATAATTTCATAGAATTTTTATTATACCATCACAACAGGTTATTTGCCCAGAGTGTGCTCAATGAAATTAATTGAACCGTTTCAAAAGTGTCAGAGTTATATTAAAGTTTTAAAATGCCTAATCCTATAAATTTCAGAATGGAAAAATTGCTTGGCAGAGAGAATTATGCATCGTGGACTTTTGCCATGAAGAACCTGCTTCAGCAATAAGAATTGTGGGATACCGTCCAAGGAGTTCATCCTACAGCCGGAATGAATGCGAGGGTGGTCATCAAAGCAAAGACAAATATAATTCTTATTAATTACGTTTCACATTGAGAATGCTGAAACGTCGAAAGAAGTATGGGATAGTCTTAAAGCTGCATTTCAAGGTTCAGGTCTTACGCGCCGTGTTGGGCTGCTTCGCCAACTCATAACCATAAATTTTGCATCATGTGAAAGTACCGAGGAATATGTAAGCAAAATTGTTTCGACGGCTCATCAACTAAAGGAAGTCAACATGCCCGTGAACGACGAATGGATCGGCACGCTGCTTCTCGCAGGTTTACCAGAACAGAGAAGGTAAAAATATCTTGCGATTCGATCAAAACGAAAATTTTACAAGCTGTTAATAAAGCTGCTTACTTCGCTGGAAAAAATAAAAAGAAGAACAACAACAATAAAAAAGGTCCCCATTGCTACAACTGCAACCGTTTCGGCCAAGTCTACACATGATTATGCGAAAAGACTGGTTTGTAAATATGAAGCCTACTCAGATAAAGGAAATATATGTAGCCAACAGAGAAAAGTTGAAAGTTGAAGGAATGGGAAACATCGAATAAAAGATACATAAGGATCACGCCATAGAATAAAAGTAATAGAGAAAATAAAAGATACGTAAGGATCACGCCATACATATTTACAAAGTAAAATTATTTACATGAAGCTTAAAAAAAGAAAGGAAAAGAAGAAAAGAGAATTCTCGAAGAATTTAAAATTACAACGTGCAACGAAATTAAATACAGTACCGTGCAAAGTAATAGCAGTGAAGAGTTTTAAGTCAGACATTGCCTATTATTATAAAAATTATTAAAGAATTGTTTTAAACTATTTTGTAAATTCATTATTTAGTATGTTGTGTATTCATTGAGGTTACTATATTTTTTTGTACAACATTTTTACAAAATGTGAAAATGGAAAATTTAAAACTTATAGGAAAATATGATTGCAAAAAAATAGCAGTTTTTTAGAATTTCAAATATTTAGAGAAAAAAATAAAAACTATTGTTTAAAATTAATATTTTGTGGAATATCCTCTATTCTTAATTACTTCATTGCATCGGTGACCTATGGAGTTAACCAATTTTTGGCATCTTTCTACCGGAATAGCTCGCCAAGATGATTCCACCACATTCCATAATTCCAGCTCGTTTTTCGGTTTTGCTGTAAAAACTGCTTCCTTGATGTCGGTCCACAAATTTTCAATGGGATTAAGATCCGGAGACTGAGCAGGCCAATCCATAACATTAATTTTATTGTTAGTAAACCACGATTTAGCTGCTCTGCTTGTGTGCTTCGTGTCATTATCTATTTGGAAAATCCATTTTAATGGCGTATTCCCATCGGCTTATGGTTTCATAACATTTTCCAAAATATGGACGTATGGATGGGCATTCATGTTTCCCTTTATCCAAAATAAAGGGCCAGTGTCGTAATAGGAAAAATAACCCCATACATTTATTTTCGCACCTCCATGTTTTACAGTAGTTAAAACATTGCATGGCTCAAATGCTGTATTAGGCTTACGTCTAACGTACTCAAGGCGACCTTTTGAGCCAAACAGAACAACTTTAGTCTCATCAGACCATAAAATATTACATTTAGATAGAGGCCAATTACGATGCTCTCGGGCAAATTTTAATCTTTTTACAACATGTCGTTTTTTCAAAAGCGGGACATTACGGGGAGTTCTTGCTGGTAGATTATTGTTAAGTAAAACCTACCTTATCGTACAAGAATGAACATCAAGATTTAGATTTTGTTTCAACTCTGTGGCTGAAGTTTTAGTCTCATCTCTTACAGTTCGCAGGATTCTTTTAACCTCAAATTGGCTAATTTTGCTCTTTCTTCCCCGTGTTTCTGCTTTGTATGACCATTTTTTGGCATTGGATATCATTTTAGCTGAGCAACCAACAAGATGTTGAATAAATTTTTAAGTTTTCCGAAACCGAAAAACGAGCAGGAGTTATGGAATGTGGTGGAATCATCGTGGCGAGCTATTCCGGTAGAAAGATGCCAAAAACTGGTTAACTCCATGGGTCGTCGATGTAATACAGTAATTAAGAATAGAGAATATTCCAAAAAATATTAATTTTAAACAATAGTTTTTATTTTTTTTTGCTAAATGTTTGAAATTTTAAAAACACTGCTATTTTTTTGCAATCATATTTTTCTATGTTTTAAATTTTCTATTTTCACATTTTGTAAAAATGTTGTACAAAAAAAATAATAACCTCAATGAATACACAACATACTAAATAATGAATTTACAAAATAGTTTAAAACAATTCTTTAATAATTTTTATAATAATAGGCAATGTCTGACTTAAAACTCTTCACTGCTATTATTTTGCACGGTACTGTATTTGTTGACGGCGGTAACATCCAGCTTCAGACGCACGGTAAAATCATTTTGGCATAACAATTTATGATGTGCTTTATGTACCAGGCTTAACAGTAAATCTCCTATCTGTGAGCCGTATTACACGCAAAGGCTATAGCGTAGAATTTTTGGGCAACAAATGTGTTATTTAGAGGGATGACAAAATAATAGCAACTGCCTGTCTAGTGGAAAACATCTTCAAGCTTGATGGCAGCATGGGTCATATGTGTATGGCGACAAATTTAAACATTGGTATATGGCATGCTCGTATGGGGCATTTAAACTATTCAGACTTGTCAAAGACCCAGCAGCTAGTTAATGGTATGAAGTCTCAAATGTCTCCGAAAGAAGATTGTCATGTCTAAGAGGCAAAATGTCTACAAAACCCTTTAAGTCTTCTTTTCTCGTTCCAATGGAATACTTGAGCTTGTGCACCCTGACATATGTGGTCCAATGGAGGAACCATCTATAAATGGTGTTAAGTATTTCTTGTATTTTATTGATGACGACACTCACAAAGTCATTTTTTGCAGGCAAAAGCGGAGGTACCAGCATGTTTTGTTAAATTTAAGTCCAGGGTCGAAAATGAGACCGGCTTTAAAATAAAATGCTCGCGTAGGGACAACGGCACAGAATTTTGCAACAATGAGCTATTGTCGATACTGGACAAGAGTGGCATACGTCATCATACCACTGTACCATACAGTCCCCAACAAAATGGCGTCGCCGAACGCAAGAATCGTTCAATTGTTGAAAAAGCCCACTGTATGCTTCTTCATGCTAGACTGCCAAAGAAATTTTGGGCTGAGGCTGTTGCAAATGCTGTTTATGTGCTGAATTGCTCCGTTTCTGCCGAATTGCAAAAAATATTCCACAAGAAAAATGGACCGGCACTAAAGTTGATTTATCGCACCTTCGTGTGTTTGCTCGACAGCTCGACAAGTTTCTTATGTACCAAAGGAGAAAAGAAAGAAATGGGACTCTAAGGCAAAAGATTTTATATTTGTTGGCTATTGCGAGAACACAAAAGGTTGTCGTTTACTTTCGATACAATCCTTCTATACCCAACTTCTTATAATTGACAGCAGTTTTCCTTTTGCTGATTTTTTCTGCACGAGACTCGTTTTTGTGTTTCATCGGGTTTCGAACTGAAACCTTGTTAATTACTGATGTTGCTGATGTTTTCAACGTAATTTCCCTCGCGTCTGCTTTTGCGGCCTCCAAAGCTATTGCCTTCGACACAATTTCTCTAAATTTTGTAGATTCTGATTGTCATAGTTGTTCTCGCAAATTGTTGTTGGTTATGCCTCTAATAAATTGGGCGCGTAAAAACAGATCGACCACTGATGCACCGCATGCACATGGTGACAAAAATTCACATTCACTTATATCCGCTCTTAATGTTGCTACAAATTCTGAAACGGATTGACCTTCTCTTTGGTACATGGACAGAAATTGGTGTTGTGCCACCTACACAGTCTTCTTCGGGGATAAATGGCCTTCCAAAAGAGCTAACAATTCATCATAGGCAATTGCCCTTCATTTCGAAGTAATTTTTAAACCTTTGTATATAATTCTTGTAGGTTTCTTTGGTTATGTCGAATGTTTCGAAATTTGGTAACAATGCGGCGTTTACAGTATTATTTTGTACCGTATTACTTTTTGTATTTTGTACTGCATTTTCAGCATGGCGTTCCATCATTCGCTGCATTTGTACCAGCAGACTTTGTTGTTGCTGCAAAAACTGATTTAATTGCGTAGCATCCATGACGAGCGTTTGTACTTGTATTTGCACTTATGATTCAGTTTCACCTCGTCGCCAATTTGTTTAAAAGGTTCTTTAATAATCCATGAAAAGTTTCTTTATATAATATTAATGAAAAGTTTTTTCTTTGACATTAGAAGAAAAGGGTGCGTGTCGTGTAAAAAACCAGTCAGTACATTGGTTCCGTCTATTTATTTGATTTGACTAAGCTGCCAGATCAAAGGTTATCACAAAAATTAATAAGGTACAATATGTGGGTGAGAGTCGGACATACGAACTTAGAAATGCCGATGATTTTCGAATACAGAGGGTAACAAATAGATTATTCCACAAAGGTTTTCAATTATTTAATTCATTACAAAATAATATAAAATATTAAAGTAAATGTACTCTATTTTTAAAAAATGTGTAAACTTTTATATGTTTAATGTACATACATAAAAAATTAATTACGTTCACTATCATGTACTTTTATATGTATGTATATATGTAATAAAAAATAAATAAAAAAACTAAATCAAGGCGACACAAAGATAACGTGATTAAAATGCGACTGTGTTAAATCCCTAAATCCAGCTAACTTCTTTTTTCCAAAGAATTCCGACATAAAGTAAAAAATTATAAAATTTTTGCTGTTCAAATTCGATTTTATTAAATTTGACAGAATGTAGACTCAAAAAAAGCAAACAAATGTATCTTGTTTTTGGTAAAAGTCAAAGCTTTCACCTGGTATAATTTCGCTCAGAACTACAATTTTTAATTTATATAGTACATACATTCTTACATATAGGGCTATCCATTTCGTGGTTTCAAAAGTATGGGACTGGAATTCGACATCTGTCAAACTAAGTTGTGAAACCAATTTTTTTCTTTTCAGTTGAAAGTCCGAGATTGACGAAAATGGATCGCTTAACTATCACACAACGCATACAAATTATCAAAACCTACTAGAAAAATGGTGATTGGCGGTGGACGGCAATTTTTCGAACAAAATTTTCTTCAGCGATGAAGCAGATTTCACACTCGGTGGGTATGTTAATAAACAAAATTGTCGTATTTGGGGTTCTGAGAATCCTCAAGTAATTGAAGAGAGGCCATTACAACCAGAAAAAGTCACTGTTTGGTGCGCTCTTCAGTCCGAAGGTGTGATTGGACCTTAGTGGCTGAGATACCGCCCAATATGTGTCAAAAAGTGGTCGAAAATTACCTCAAAATGCTGGCAACACTTCGCGTGGAGGTCATTTAAATGATGTAGTGTTTCACACATAATGTTAACGTTCAAACTTTACAATAAAAAAGAAATATCATGAAAAAAATATTTTAAATGTGTTTTATTTACGTTTACTTTTGAAACCACGAAATGGATAACCCTATGTATTAATAATTCATAAGTATATCTTTTTATTTATAATTTTCGTTGATTTGTTTCTTTTTTATATAAACTTTGTAATTTCTAAATTTATGATCTGCGTGATGATAAACTTGAGAACTAGACGCATTTTTAAGAGCATCACTTTTGCGTTAACATATCAACATTTGGTTTAACTAGATACAATTTGCTATTAACATAACGTAGATTAACAAACCCTCCACCTTAAAATATATGGGAGCGTACACATAATCTTATATCGTGTAATTCGGGAAAACTGGATTGAAAAAAATTTTTTAAATGAAATTTCTGGAAGGGATCAGGGCTCAGTTCTCAAAATTATGGAAGGGCACATATATACAAAAGGTACAGTAAGACCCCGCTTAACACTGCTCCGCTTAACGCTGTTTCAGTATTACGCGGTAGTATTGGGAGAAAAGTTCAAAGGCAAGACGAATTGTTATTGTTGTCTTTTTATCGACAACTGCTTGCTGAACGAAACTTCATTACAAAAATCACAGAATATCAAATGAAGAAGAACCTTCCTCGTCATAAACATGAGATCCTTATTCGAACTTCTTGTTATCTTCATCAATGTTTTATGATGATTATGTCTATACTCATTGTACTTAAAAGTATTTAACACCAAATGCTACAAAATATATAAAACAAAAAAAGAAGTGATAAATTTTCTTACTGTTCTTTTTCACTGGTCCCCATTATTTACATATGTACGTGTTAAGTTGCCTCGTTTAACGCTGTTTCGTTTAGCGCTGGAACGTATCTCCCGTATATATCTCAAGCAATCGTGAAATTTGAAAAAATTTAATTATAAGTAAATGAGAACGTACCGTTATAACGATATGAAAAAAATTAGTCCTAACCTCATAACTATTAATTCCTATGCCAAGCACATTTTTGATTCATCAACTTTCAAAGTTACATATTTCATTTAAAAAAATGACTTGGCCACTATTAATTCGAACATATTTTCACTCTAGAATTCATTTTAAACTTTACCGTTATCATAAAAATATAGAAATGGCAGAAAACACACCGAATTAGTAATAGTGAGATTATTTGTTCCAAAAATATTGAACCTTTTGTTTCAAAACATGTATCACAATTTGTACAAACACATATCTGTTTATAAAGATTATAGAATATTATTATTTTATTATTATTATTATTATTAATTTCTTTATTAGTATTAAAAAATACTTTTTAAAAACAATTGTATTACAATTTCATCACATATAAAATTTTCTAATATTACATATCTTTACATGTTATATTTTACCAAAAAAACAATATGTTTCTTATATATATTAAAATTGCGTTCAATTTTCACATTATTCGGTAGGGAGTTGTAAAGTTGTAAACCCTTATAAAATAGTGACCGCTGCATTGCAGATGATTCTACTCTTTCAATCCTAAAATGTTCCGCATTTCTAAGCTGGTACGGTTGAGAATCTCTCACGTACGACACTTGCTCGGTTAGATATTCTGGTGCTTCACCGTTTTTAATTCTGTGTATGAAATTTAGTGTGTTCAGTTTAAGCCGTTGTTCTACATTTAACCATTTAAGTGATTCAAGCATGAAATGGATCGACGTATATCTGTTGACTTTAAGTATGACTCTCATTGCTCTATTCTGTAATTTTTGCAATCTTTCGATTTGATGAGCTGTGCAACATGTGAATAGTATTGTCGAACCGTATTCGAAATGAGGCTTTATCATTGTGTTGTATATATTAACTGCCGTTAAAATTGAGACTTGGTTTCTTATTCTTTTAAAAAAACTAATCTTTTTGCCGATCTTCTTACATATGTAGTCAATATGATTTTTAAATTTTAAGTTTTTATCAATTATAAAGCCTAAATACTTTATTTGGTTCACTTTTTCTATTATTTGATTATTTATTTTAAAAATTATATTGCTGTCCGAATTTACTTCCATTATTTTTGTTTTACTTTCGTTTAATTTAAGTTTATTCATTTTTAGCCATATACTAACATTATTCATATCCTCGTTGAGATTATTATAACATATTTGTTCAGATTCTCCTTCCGTAAAAATAAGCGTATCGTCAGCATATAAAACTATTTCGCATTTGTTCAATATGTTTGATATATCATTTATATATAGGATAAATAGTAGCGCTCCTAATATCGATCCTTGTGGCACACCGTATTCATTGTTATGTATTTGTGACTTAATATCATTTACGTTCGTTATTTGTTTCCTGTTTGTTAAATATGATTCAAACCATTTTAATTCTATGTCTTCGATGCCATATGCTTTCAATTTTTGCAGAAGTATTTTTCTATCGATGGTTTCAAAAGCTCTTTTAAAATCCAAGAAAATACCCAATATTTTATTATTTTTGTCTGTTTTTTTCCATCTATTAATTAAATAATTAATTGCTGTTTCACACGAGAATTTTTTTCTGAAACCGGACTGATATTTCGATAGTATTTTCTTAGATTCCAAGTACTGCTCCAACTGCTCCTTAACCACTTTTTCGATTATTTTCTCACACGTCTTAAGAGTATTTATCGGCCGATATTCATCACATCTTTTTGTTTTCGCCACCTTCTCAATTGGTGTTACCATCGCTGTTTTCCAATTTTCTGGAAACACTCCTGTTTGTAGTGATTTGTTCACTATCCTTAGTATTATTCTGCCGACGATATGCCAACTATTTATGATCATATCACTTGATACTTTATTATAGTCCGATTTTTTCTTTAGGCTTTTACAAATTGTTTTCAATTCCTCCAATGTTACTTCCCGAAATTTAAATCTAGAATTTATCACATTTATTCTATTGACATATTGCACATTATCTATCTCATCTCTTATCGTTTTAATACTATTTATAAAATACTTATTAAAATTATCTGCTATCTCAAAATTGTCTTTACATTCTATCTGATCAAATATTACAGTTTGTATTGCACTCTGATTTTTTTTTAAAATAAGATTTTTTATCTCTCTCCACATTCCCTTTTGGTCAGTTGCATTGTTAATCTTGTTATTAATATAATTGTTTTTTGCGTTTTCAATTTTAACTTTATATAAATTTCGCATCGCTTTATATATAGCCCATGCTTCACTAGAGTTTTCCATTTTTGCTATATTATATTTCACAATTTTTTCTCTTTTTAAACGTCTTACTTCCTCATTAAACCAATTTATATTACAATTTTCTTTGATTTTTCGCCTCCTTGTCATATTTTTAACTGCATTTTCGAGATAACTATCAAACACAGTCACGATGTCATTTAAATCTGTATTCATATTCATTTCTTGGATGCTCCATATCTCTCTATTATATTGCCGTTTATTATATTTAAAAATATCTATTTCTTTATAATCAATGTTTTTAGTGTTGTGTCTCATATTATCAACTATAATATCTATTGCCTCATGATCGGAAATTTTAGTTGAACCATTGGTTTTTGCCGATATATTGTTGTTATTTGTTATAATAAAATCAATTAATGTTTTCGAACTCTGCGTAATTCGTGTAAATTCTCCTATTACTTGTTTAAGGCCATTATCATCCAGTAAACATTGCATTTTATTTTTATAAAAACTATCCTTACACCAATCTATATTAAAATCACCAGCTATTATTATATCACAGTTTAATTCACTCATTTCATCTAATACTTCTTCAAATACTCCCAAAAATTCCGTTTCAGCACTACTAGGTGATCTATATACAGATGTAATTGCAATTGTGTAGTTATTATGTTTCGCCATATGAGCCGCTATCCATATTTTTGAGTCAATAATTTTTTCAAAGATTTTTTCACATTCCAGCTCTTTTTGAAATATGTTATTATTCCACCTGTTCTCGTTGAATTTGATAACGTTATAAATTGATTGTAACCAATAAGCTGCGTTTCTTCCTCATTAATTTCCTTGGTTAAATGGGTTTCCGAAAGTATTATAAATTCAGGTTTTTTTATTTCAGCCAATATTTCTAATTGGTTATAATTATTTAATATTCCTTGTATATTTGTGTATATGCCTTGTATTTTCCGTGATTGTTATGCCACTAAACCACTTCTCCTCTTTTTTGCATTCAATTTATTTTGATATACAGGACAATCTTTAATAGGCTATACAAATTTAACTCATTATTATATTCTATATACAGTGGACTAGAGATGAGCGATCCAGTGATTTTTGAAGAACGTTGTTCTCAGTGAACGTGATTTGTTAATCACTGTTCTTTAAAACAGTGATTGTGATCACAGTATTCCAAAAGAAAACAATAATGACAATAACGTATTTTATTAAGTCGTAAGAAAGAGACAACTAGATACATACTACGAAAAGACTACTAAACAAAATAAAAGTGTGTCATCAATGTTATTATTTTTAATTTAATTTTTTTTTTATATGAAGTTTGACAATTAAGTTTCACAGAAAGTTCATGTATAAAATACAAAAGTAAATAATCAGCATCATCTAATAGTAATTCTGCCTCGCTCAAAATAAAATGAAATAAATTTGAGTATGCAACAAAGAAAGAACGATATTATTAGTAACTGTTATTTGGCAATTTCAATCAATGTAGTTACCAGTGAATTATCAATCACCGTGATTAAATCATAGTTTTGAAAATATGGCTCATCTCTACAGTGGACAGCAAAAATTTTAGCACCCCAATACATTTTCGCAATTTCATGAATTTGAAGCAAAAGTTTGTAGAAATAATTAAAGTTTTTATATTTATTTTATTAATTTGTTTATGTTTTATTATAAAACAAAAACATTTTCAATATTTTCACAAAACAAGAGAAAAATAAGGAAGTCCTCTGATGTCTTAAAATTTTTGCATTGTAAGAGTGTAGGCACCCCCAAGAAGAACTCAAGAATAAATTTTAAATTCATAGGAATAATATATGAAAATTTTATCCCTTATATTAAGTAGGATATCCCTTAAGGTCAAGCACTACATTTAACCCATTTGGAATTGAATGTACAAGTCTTGTATAGTGTTTTCTGATGAGCAAGTTTTTGGTCGACTTTTGTTTGAGGTTTAATGGCTTCCAAATGATCTCCTAAATACTCTCTTGGAGTCATATCGGAACTTTGTGCAAGAGTATTAAGCCTTATCAGCCGTATGATTGGGTTTATTGACTAGTTGAACGTAATAACCGTTAGGAATTCATAATTCTTCCGATCTTCTGGTGAATTTGGTCTTTACATTCTTAACTTTCAAATATAAAAACTTTAATTATTTATACAAACTTTTGCTTCAAATTCATAATTGCTAAAATGTATTATACTATGTTCACGTATGCAAATTAATTGAGAACAATAGTCGGTTAATTGATAACAATACTTTAACCGTTCAGGTATAATAAATATACGCAATATTCATTTAACAGCTGATAAACAACAACATTGTTTTTATTTTGGTCGCGTGTTTTTGTATTTTTTGTTTGTGTTTGTATGCAAGTTGCCATTTTTTTTGTCGTTGTTGACATTTGAGTTGTCAAATATCAACGGGAAGTGTTCTGTAACTTATAATGTGCTCACTAAACAGACTTATGACAGTGCTGTATTTAAAGTTTTAATTAATATTATAACAATTAGTTTTTAATTGAGCAATAATTAATTGAGATTTTATATGAAGTATTGAGATCAATATTGGCGTTAATTGCGATTTACTCAATAAAGGTGCATACGTGAACTTAGTATTAGGGTGTTAAGACTTTTCATGAAAACCGATATTTTATTTATTTATTTATTATAATTGACATAGCTCAACAAGACATAAGTCTTATAAGTGATAGTGCTATGTTTAGAATCAATAAGATATTAAATATATAAAAAATTAACATTAATTGAAAAATAAAAAAGTTAAGTATAAAGTTCAAAGTTTATATAACTATTAAATCAAATATAAAGAAAAAAATATGACACATAGGAATTTATAAAAAAACTAACAATGTTTCTAAAATAAAAATAAAAAAGAGTTTAAATATAATAAATTATAAAAAATATTAGAAATTTAGAAAATCAGTTTAAAAAAGTAGGAATAAAAATATAATATAGATATAAACCTAAAAATAAAATCACAAAATCTATAAATATGCACTTCCTCTAACTCAAGGTGTTGTAAAAATTTTATTTATGAAAATAATTTAAATAACTCCTTTTTGAACGCATTTGCATTGCCTAGATTTTGAATGTAATTTGGTAGAAAATTCCAAAGACTAGTAGTGTGTATAAAAAACTGTCGCTGGGACAGAAGAGTCTTAAAGCGTTGCTGAATAATCTTCGTACCACGGTTGGATCTAGCAAACTTAATTCTACTAAATAAATATTTCGGCTGTTTTGTATAAATTATTTTGTGAAGTAGAATAAGACATTTAATCTTCAGGAGATTATCAAGTTTTATACCAAGAATCTGGTAGGCCAAATGAGAAATGTGATCACGACGCCCTTTACAAAAGACATATCTAGCTATGTTATTAAATGCCAAGTTAAGTTTTCGGTTGTCATCATAATCGCAGTTTGCGAAGATTTCACACCCATACAAAAGTACTGGAATCAAGTATGTTTTAGCCAGTTGCATTCGAATGACAAAAGGAGTTGAATCAATGACAGTCCACAAGTTCCTAAGCATACAATAAATTCTACTAACAACGATATTTACATGGCTAGACCACGATAAACTGCCATTGAAGACAATACCCAGATTTATTGCAGATGTGACAAAATCAATTTTATTTCCCCTGATGCTCAACTCAGGTATGACAAATGATCTGTTGGTCCTCGAAAGAATAATACACTTAGACTTAGAAGGATTGATGCATAGTCCATTAGCTGAGGCCCAGCTGTCAATCTTTGCTAAATCACGATTAATGTAATCCAAACAAGAATTAATATTCTCCTTAGGAGTACTAGTATATAGCTACACATCATCAGCATACATATGAACATTACAGTTAACTAAAACATCTGGCAGATCATTTATATACATACAAAACAACAGAGGCCCGAGTATTGATCCCTGGGGAACACCTCTACTAATGCTAAGTGGATCTGAAATATTGCCATCAAAATGTACTTTTTGAAATCTGTTCATCAAATAAGAATAAATTAGATTGCATGCAGAATTAGAAAAATTAAACAGTTTCTGAAGTTTTTTTATTAGAACCTTGTGATCTTTTGCTGTCTAATGTATATAAACAAATACAGCTGCAATGCAAATATCTCTATTACATATAAACGTTTTTTTTTTAACGGTTATTGAAACGGTCGGACGTGAAAATAAAGTTAAACGAATTAATTAAAGTTTTCTGAGAAGGAAAATAATTAAATAATATAGAAAATCTGAAAATAAATAAAAGGCAAAGACAATTCGATATTTTGGAGACTGAGGAACGATAGAACAAAGTTTTGGTGTGTTTCAATATGGCAGAATGCCATCATTGCAAGACTGCAGTTCGAGGTGAATCTGGTATAACGTGCGAAGGAGTATGCAAAAAAGTGTTTCACTATGCAAAGAAATGTTCGGGAATAGACCAGTACTCCCGTGGAATGTTGGATTCAGGCACTTTCATACGTTTTATGTGTGATGATTGTATGCAATATATACACAATGTTGATTTGGTGCTAAGTAGTGTACAAGATAATGTAAGCAAAAATGAAGCAAACTTTAAGGAATATAAAAGCGAATTTAAATTTGCACTTAAAGAAAATCAAAATGAAATTAGGCAATTGCTGGAGGCAATCGAACAAAGATATAATGAAAGAGTTAAAAAATTCGAGGAAGCACAAAGATTATGTGAACAAAATAAAAATGAACAAGTAAAATTCATAACGGAAATCAGAAAAATGTACGGTAATATCAATGATCAAGAGAACAAAACAAAAGAAATTTGCAGTGCAATCGAAGAAAAAAACAAAAAGATGTGTGATGAAATTAAAAAAACAATTGAAACAACAAATATCAAAACAAGTAAAATGTCATATGCAGAAGCGGTGAAAGATAACATAGTGATGCCAGATGTGAACAAGCAAAATCCATTAATTATTAAGCCGAGAGAAAAGCAAAATAGTTTTAAAACTAAAGAGGACTTAACGAGAAAAATAAATCCTACTGAATTTCAAATTATTAATGTGGAACAAAGACGAAACGGATCACTTATAATCCAAAGCAAAAGTAACGAAGAGAGAGAAAAAATTAAGGAAGCAATTGAGAATAATATGAAGGAAACGTATGATGTTAAAGTGCCGAACAAAGCGGAAATGAAAATAAAACTTGTTGGGATGTCGTTTAAATTAACAGAAAGTGAAATAATTGAGAGGCTGAAAAACCAAAATGAAATGCTTAGTAATAGTAACATCGAAGTACTGAAATTATTTGAATATACACGTAATGGTCATAAATTATATAATGCGAAACTTAAGATAGATAATGACTCATATGCAAAAGTTTTAACAGCTGAGAAAGTAAACATCGGTTGGGAGAAATGCAGAGTTTTTGACGGTACTGATATCATGCAATGTTTTAAATGTAATGGATATAATCATAAGGCAGCAGAATGTAAGAATCAAGAAATATGCTACAAATGTCATGGAAGTCATAAAGCTAAAGAATGTGATAAAGAAACAATTAATAAACGCATTAATTGCGTTAATGTAAACAAGAAGCTTAATTTAGGATTAGACGAAAATCATTGCACAACGAGCAAAAATTGTCCTGTTTTTCAAAATAAACTTAATGCCAAAAAGAGAAGAATTGGTATAATACCATAACAATCACGGCAAATACGAGGAATATATACAAATATACAAGGTCTTATAAATAATTTTCATCAACTTGAAATAATGTGTGGAACAATAGAGCCTGATTTCATAATATTATCGGAAACCCACGTAACCAGCAGCATAAATGAAGATGAAATTACATTACATGGATATAATCAATACTCAACAGTGTCAAACTCCACACGAACAGGTGGTGTTATTATCTACTTCAAAAAAGGGTGGAACGTTAGAAAAATTGCCGAAAAAACAGTTGATTAAAAATTTTGGATTTCATCTTATCTGGCAATGAATTACAAAAATACATTATTAATAACAGCAATATATAGATCACCAAGTAGTGCAGAGACGGAGTTTATAGACGCATTTGAAGAAATTTTGGAGGATTTGAATGTAGGAAATTACGATATGATAATAACTGGTGATTTCAATATTGATTGGTGCAGGGACAATTTTTATAAAAACAAATTAAAATGTTTATTTAACGACAATGGATTGAAACAAATAATGAGTGATTATACGAGAGTTACGGAGAGTACAAAGACAATAATAGACTACGTTGTAACTAATAACAATAATATTATGGCAGACATAAACTTTGAGAATAAAATATCTGACCACGAATCAATTAACATTGTGATAAATAATGCTGAGTGCAAATACAAAAAGGAGACGCGCAGAGAGTTTGAAGTGTTCAAATACAAAGCTAATACATTTAACAGAGAAATAATAAATATAAAAAATATTAATGTTGCAAATGGGATAAATCAAAGTGTAAATCTATTTGATAAGTATTTAGACATAGCCGTAAAGAAGCTAACGATGAAAGTAACAACTAGCATTGGACGTATCAATGTGTGGTTTAATAGTGAATTAAGACAACTGAAAAGGCGGAAAATTGAAAAATATCGTATAGCTCGTTTTGAAAATAATGATGTAGCATGGAACAACTATAGGATGATTAGAAATATATACAAAGCAAATATAGAAAATGCAAAAAACAGATACATCAATGGAAAAATAAGCGATGCCAAAGACCAAAAACAAATGTGGACCGAAATTAAAAACCATATTCTCAAGAGAAACAAAAGTGCAATCGAGTCTGTGATATTTAATCAAATAGAATATAAGGAAAACTGTGATATAGCTAATAAATTTAATAAGTACTTCATTGACAGCATAGTAAGTATTAGAGATACAATTAATGTTGTGCAATATGAAAGTAATATTTCTGAGATAGGCACTCGATTCTCATTTCATGCAATAAATTTAGATAAACTGAAAAATATATGTAAGGATTTAAAAGACAAATATGATCATAGTAAAATTTCGTGTAAAATGATACTAAATAGTTGGAATATAGTTGGAAAGACACTTCTGGACATAATAAATGAATCGTTAATGAATGGAATATTTCCTGAAAATTGGAAAGTATCAATAATAACGCCAATTGAAAAAATCTCAAAGACAAAAAAATGTGAAGAATTTCGCCCAATTAATACGTTGAAAACTTGTGAGAAAATACTGGAAAAAGTTGTAAAGAAGCAACTCGAAGAATATATTGAAACGAATAAACTTCTGAATAGACATCAATCTGGTTTTAGAAAAAAATTCTCATGTGAGACTGCAATTAATTACATTCTGAACAGATGGAAGAAAATTGAAAAAGACAGAAAAATTGTTGCACTATTCTTAGATTTTAAACGGGCTTTTGAAACTATTGACAGGGATATCCTTCTTCGGAAATTATATAAATATGGCATCAGAAATAATGAACTAAAATGGTTTGCGTCATACTTGGCTAATAGAAAGCAAATAACGAAAGTAAATGGTACAATGTCCGATATATTGAGTAATGATAATGGGGTTCCACAGGGATCGATATTAGGTTCGCTGTTATTTATTATATACATTAATCACATGCCAAACGTAATAGATAAATGTGAAATGACTCTGTATGCTGATGATACGCTTATTTTTACGGAAGATGATACAGTTGAACAATGCTATCAAAACCTGAACCGGGACATGAACATATTGATAACATGGCTGGATATGAATAAACTTAAGTTGAACGAAAGTAAAACAAAAATCATGGAAATTAATGCGAATAGTGACAAAATCTTTAAAATTAACAACGAAGTAATACAGAAAGTGGACCAGATAAAATATTTAGGTGTAGTTATAGATAAAGATCTAAAGTTTAACAACCACATAGACTATATATGTAAAAAAATTAGCAAAAAAGTAAGTTCCTTTAAACGAATTAGAAAACAAATAACAATAATAACTGCAGTTAATATTTATAACACTATAATAAAACCGCATTTTGAATACGGATCGACTATTTTATACTCATGTTGCACGACATACCAGATCGAACGACTGCAAAAACTACAAAATAAAGCAATGCGCACAATATTAAAATGTAACAGATATACACCAATAAACTATATGTTACAAACACTAAGGTGGCTTAATGTAAAACAAAGACTTCGGTCAAACACTATAAATTTTGTACAGAAAATTAAAATGGGAGCGGCGCCTGAATATTTGACCGAGCAAATAAACTATGTTAGAGAGGTTCAACCATATCAGCTGCGTAATGCTGAACACTTCAGGATTGAAAGGGTATCAACAAGCGCAGGACAACGGTCACTGTTCTATAAGGGTCTTCAGCTATACAACTCATTGCCGGATGATGTAAAAGTGGAGACGAATTGGAATTTATTTAAGAAACATACAGTTAACTTTGTTAAGAATAATTTAGTAACGTGAATAAGATGTATGAATTGTAAATTAAAGTATTTCAAATACTAATAAAGAATAATAATAATATAAGAAACTTCAAGTATTCAACACTCTTACGGACGATGTTAAAAAGGAGAAAAAATATAAGGAATTTAGAAATGTGTAAATTTTTTAAAGAATAGTGAAAATAATCACCCTTATCGTGAAAAAAATGTGAACATGTTTTTCGCCCCGATTTCTTTTATCACCCGAACAAGAATTTTCTATCGTGAATGTCACCTGAATTATTTTTCCCTTCGAATCATATGTGTTTGTTCGAAATAAAACTGACTTTAAAAAAATAAATAAATTTGTCAAAACTACAATTAAATTTTTAAAACTAACAAAAATGTTTAGAATTGGTGCAGTTTTGGTATTAGATTGGAAGAAGTAAATGAAAGAAAATTAAAAGAAAGAAGTATAAGTACACCCAAACCTTTTTTTACACGGTAGATACATTCCAGTGGATACCGTGTAAAAAAAAAAAAACGCGCAAAAAAAGACAAATATTATGTATGTATGTAAGTGTATAAACAAACTGAAAAGATATACATAGGATTGATGCGGCAGCCTACATATGCCTATAAAATTGAATAACTTTATAAAAACGCACAGATTTAGTTCAATAGTATACACAGAGTTTGTATTTTATTTCATTTTATCATTATAAAAAATAAAGAAAAAACTTAAAAATTCTCTTCCATTTATAAAAATAAAATTAGTTATCAAACTCTTAAGACAATTAGGAACGGAATTATTTTCAATAAAAAAAATTTTTTTATGTTATTTGGAGTCAGTTTCTGATAGCAAGCGCATTCTCTTTTGCTGGGGTGGCTCAATATCAGTCTCGTCAGTAGAAATACTTCTTACTTCTACATCTTTTAACAGCAAATTCTGTTATAGTGCGTTGTGAGTGTGTGAGTTAAACGGGATTAAACGATTATGTCCATATAAAAAGGAGCGAACAAAAAAAAAAAAAGTAAATTTGTTTAAAAAAATCCGTGTTATTTCAAATTCGCGTAAAAAAAATCCGTGTAAAAACAGGTTTGGGTGTATAAGTAGTAAATAAACCTGCCATGAAAAAACTTCTCAAAAATCTGTCGTTCGGAGTCGACGTTAAACTGTAGGTCCCGCCACTCACGTGTAAAATTAACGCACACAACATGAGTGGTGTGAGAAGCTAGGCCGTAATCCTGACTGAAGGGTTGTAATGGCCAATTATGTATGTATGTATAAGTAGAACATTAGGGGATGCTTCAAATTTTTTGGAATTGCCCCGTGTACAGTTTGTGGTAGTGTAATTCTCGGGTCCAGATTTTTTAAGCATTATAGAGTCAACAAAGATGCGTTTAGTTATCTTTTGAAAACTCTAACAAATGCTCTACCGGTTCCAAAGAAAAGTACAGCTGTATCTCCAGTTATTAAACTTTGTTCGTGTTTGCGGTTTTTCGCTGAAGGTGGATACCAAAAAGTTGTAGGGAGCGACTATCATCCCGCGATAACACAATCAACATTCACCGAGGTATTTACAGAATTTCTGGATGTTATGGAAATGCAAATATGTCAAACATGTTTTTGTGTGCATAGATGGCACACATGTTGACACAATAGCTCCAAAGCAAGCAAAACATCTCTACTATAATAGAAAGGGACAATTTAGTCTAAACGCTACACCTTCTTTTGATTCTTTGTTGTAACCACCAACTATGGAAGGATTTTCCCGCATTTTTTGCAACCAAATCTCAATTTGTTTTTTATTAGTTGAATTGCTCCTGAAAATTTAAATTTGTACTTAATTATTATTAAAACCAAAGATTTCCGATACAACTTACATTTTCCTTTTTTACTATTCGCCTCTAAAAATCAAAGTGAACAAATATTGAGAAAATGTCGAACAAATTCACGTGAAAAATTATTCACGATAGGAGGAATTTTTTTCGAAGTTACTATATGTTCGGGTGAAGAAAATTCATGATAAAAATTTTGTAAACAGTGAACAAAATTCGGGCGAAATTTTTTTCACGATAAGGGTGAATGTAAACATTTTGTAGGGAAAGAAAATATTGCATATTATATAAATAAGAATGTTTAAAGTATTATAAATACCTGTTAATAATTGTATGTATGTAATGTAAATATTGTATTGTAATCGGGAAAGTTGACCCATTGCCAAACTTATTGCAACTTACTGACTCGCGAATAGCATTACTACAATGTGCCAAGAACTTAGGTATTATTTTTAATAGTCAACTTTCCTGGACTAACCATGTTAATACTATTTGTGGGAAGACGTATGCTATGCTAAGGAATCTCTATATGACTCAATCCTTTACACCTATTAATATACGTATGCTCTTGGCAAAAACATATCTGATTCCTACCCTATTATATGGATGCGAGCTCTTTGCGGGTTTAGATTCTGTTAGTAAAAATAAGCTCAACGTAACTTACAATAACATAGCGAGATATATTTTTGGACGAAGTAGATATAGTAGTATCTCGCATTTTTCCTACAGAATCTATAATATGACACTGGAAAGCCTTTTAAAACATCGAACGCTAATTTTCTTGCACAAGATTATTTATTTGAAGGAACCAGATTATCTATATACCAGACTACAATTCTCTAGAACTAATAGAGGCTATAGGATAAATGCAGTAAGGTACAGAAAACAGGTGTCGGAAAGGCACTTTTATATTAATGCTACTTGTTCATGGAATCAACTTCCGCCGGAAATTCAATTGAAAAGCAATATAATGCAATTTAAAAAAGCAATTTCAACACACTTTTCTTCTCTTTAGAATTCATCATTTAATTTAAACAAATCTAAGGCTAACTTAACTTAAATCTAATGAATATAATTTTTTGCTTTCTTTGTCAAACTTACATGTATATATAACTTTTAAATTAATTATAACATTGTATAAACAGTACTATTAAATAAGATTAAATGCTTGTTGTACTGGAGTTAATCAATGAATAAATAAATAAATAAATAAAATAAATAAATAAAAAATAAATAAATAAAATAATGTAAGCTCGAAAGTTGATATATCAAACAATAATGCGTGGTGGTCGAATTGTTAGTTGGGAGGGTAGTAGTATAGCGAAGCCCACTATATTTAAATGCATATTCGTTAATGTTGTTACTACACTATTAAAATTTATCTTCGATCTACGTTTGTAAGCTCTTATTTACATGAATTTAAGAAACGTAAAATACAATCATTCAAGAGTTTTTGGAGCTCTAAATGGAGCTAAAGCATATAAGAACATTGAACTTATTGCACTGCAATCAGTACATAAAAATAATTTGTATTGTATATAGTATATAAATTTATAACCAGTTTGTAAAGCTTTCCTTTTCCGAACAGGTTTCAATGAGAGGAAATAATACATTTGAAATTAATATTTAATAGCACTGTAATTTCGTACATTAGGATTTGTAATTTTAGTTTCTGATGTAAAGCTTTGTTTATGATACTCACAATCAATTTTGCTTTGTTTATATACTTTAAATTTTAATTTCTTTGTTAACCCGCTACTAAAATTTCAGTTCAGTATTTATATGTTCATCGGCATACATATAAGCATTCTTATGATTTCACACTATGCAAAATGGCTCGTTACAAGTATTTTAGTTTAACTTTAAGAAATAATTTTATAATATATTTTTAATATCAAGCAAATTTAATTTTAACTAAAAAGTTTTTGTATGCTTGAGTCTGTTTCGCACTGAAAAGTAAAGCAAAAAGGTGCACCTGCGCATTCACATTTGTTGAACGCACACACACCCACAAAATAAACTTACAGCCAGTGTTGCCACGAAAAAATAAATTTTGTAACCAACATTTGTGAAAAAAATCACCAAATAAGAAAAAATATAACCAAAATTAAATTCGCAGACTTTTATTTAATTTTTTTCAAATTTAAATAATAATTAATAAAAAAAGAAACAAGAAATTGCAAAATAAAACTTTAATCTTACTAATTAATTCATTTTAATAAACAAAACAACAGCTTTTTTATAAGAAAAAAAAAAATAACCAAAACCAAAAAAATCTACACATCTACACATTGATCAAAAAAATATCCAATTTTGGTTAGAAATAACCAAAACCGGCAACACTGCTTACAGCCCCAGAGTCAGCGTTGCCACTAATTTTTGTAACTTTTTATTTCTGTAAAAACCAGTTTTTTCTTAAACTTGTTTTATTTACATTTGCCAAAATTTTTACAGGAAGCACCGCATCCTGGTGCCGCTGTTATTCTCTCTGTTGTTGTTTTTTTTTAATTTATTTAAAAAATTTAAATTGTTGGAAAAACTTTTTTATAAGAAAATATATTTAATTAAAACTTTTTAAATCTCAAAAAACATGAAAAAAGGGAAAACTTGGCAAATGGCAACGCTTGTCAAAGTTGATGGGATGGAAACAGTGTTGAAAAATTCAGTACCATAGTACTATTTTCAGTAATTTTCCATTTTAAAAACACCGCAGTACCCCCAACACACTTTCATTTTGTTTTTATCACAACATAACCAGTAACGATAACATTGACAGTTGAAAAATGCTCATAAAAGAGGGAGAAAAAAAATGTGAGAATGGAAATATTTATAATATTTTGCGAATCAAATGTGTTAGAAGCAACAGATATACAGAGTTAAAACTGGCGGTTAAAGTAGAAAAACTAAATGTAAATAAACATTTCTTTTGTGTTAAAAAAGGGAAAATTTGGAATATTTTTTAATTTTTTCAATGAAAATTTTAAAGATTCTTAAATATTTAAATATTAATCGAAATGTGGGTGATTTTCGGTCATAATGAATATAGTTTCTTGTGCAAGAGGTAATTACGAAGCTAAATATTACAAGATCAAAATACGACGTACTGCTCATAAAAAGATAAAACTATCATGTTTTATCCAATAAATATTTTTATAGCTTTTTAGGATATTGATGTTATCATCAAAATCTTTCTGTCTAACAGTAGAATGAGAGATCACTCATAAGTTTCGTTCAATTTGTCAGTTCCTTCATCTTACATTAGGCTAACGAGAAGTGTATAATATTTCGAAAAAATTAGACTAGACTTTTAGTGTTCTTACGTTTTACTATATCACATGAAGTTTTGCAATGGCAGCAAATACATGTCTCCTAAATTTTTTTCGTTTTATGTAATAGTGAGCAACGGGAATTAATTATAAACCTTTTTTCTAATCATATTACAATATTTTTACCGATTGTTGAAAAAAGCACTGTGTTTCGGGGGGAATTGGGGAAGCAATAAAATAAAATATTGTGCGAGAAGTAGGGGTAAAATAAAATACAAAAGTATTAGTTTAACCCATTTGGCGCCGCCGTACTCAATTGAGTACAGTTAATCATTAGGCGAAATTTTTTAAAATTTGAAAGTTTTTGTAGTTTTTTTGCGATTTTAGCATAAAAGAAACATATTCCTGTTAAAATAATAAACAAATCTGGCTATATATATATCGACTGTCACAAAATGGACTCTTAAACTTATACAAAATCGGTGCGGCCAAATAAGCACAGACTTTACCATTTTTTAGCATTTTCAATTTTGTTAATTTCTTTTTTATTTTAATTTTCTAAAAGCAAGCATTTCTGTTTATAAAATATGTAAAAACAAATGGTCTGCAATTTACTTTTATAAAGTTATGCTTATTTAAATACAACTGTACTCAATTGAGTACAGCGGCGGAATCCATATACAAAATTTCTTCAGTGGGGTGTATTGCACGAGCACATTTCAATTGATGAGTCTATGGTAAAATATTTTGGCCATCAACCTGCTAAGCAATTTATACGTGGAAAACCAGTACGATTTGGTTTTAAGAACTGAGTAGCAGCTAGTTCCACTGGATATTGCTACACTTTCGATTTTTATTGTGGAAAATCGGAGGAAATTTCTACTGATCCCCTAAGGTCAAGAGTAGTAAACAAATTGCTTGAGAAAATGGAGACTAACTCAGCATCGTATGACGTATTTTTTGATAACTTTTTTACTAGCTATAATCTCTTGGTGGCTCTCAAAGAGAAAGGATTTCGTGCGCCTGGAGCAATTAGAGAGAATAGAACAAAAAAGTGTCCATTACGAAGTTCGAAAGAAATGAAAATAGAAGAGCGGGCCTCATATGACTATAGGTTTGACAAGCAAAATGAAAATCTTTGGTGAAATGGAAAGACAATAGCGTCTGTACAATGGCAACCAACTATGACACAATAAAACCATTAGGAGCAGTAAAACGTTAGTCTTCTACACAACGACAAAAATTTGATGTCAATATACCAAAAGTGTTTCAGTCATATAACAAACATATGGGAGGAGTAGATGAGCTGGACCACTCTATTGCCCTCTACAGAATTTCCATTCGTGGTAAGAAATGGTTGTGGGCATTGTTTACCTATATAATAAATAGAATAGCCATTGCAAACGCTTGGCTGTTATATGTAATGAGTCATAGCGATAGCATGGACCAATTTTTATTCCGACGTTCAATTGCAAGGTACTATTTACGTCAAAACGCCCAAACTAAAGCTCGACTTTCATCATCATTGGTCCTAGGGTTACCCCAAGATGGTATAGGCCACTACCCCAAAAAGTTGGAAAAGCAATTACGATGTGCTTTATGTCATGCAAGAGTTCGCTGGCAATGCAAGAAATGTTTAAAAACATTATGCATTGAAAAACAATGTTTTGAAATTTTTCACCTATAACCCGCCGCTGTACTCAGTTGAGTACACCCTCCTTACTCCACCCCTATATAATTTTTTTAAATTTTTTCATACTTTTATATTAATTTTGTATGTAATGAATTAAAAAATAAACTTTTTTGTTAATTATCGCTTCTGGATTTATTTTGGCGGTTAATGGGTTAAATAATTAATTATTATTTATTTGTACACAAACGTACCTTTCGGGTTGGGGGTTGATCGGGTAGTGATCTCTTTTCGTTTATATTGTTTACAATTCACAATTATTCATATTAACACAGGGGTGGTTTATACACTTAAACTAAAACTTATAGCTAAACCAAAAGGTAGGGTGGCCAGCGTGAACACACTGTATAAAAGACCAAAGGCATTCTAAATAATCTTTTTTTAAGACGGGCACAAGGCGAATTCATACATGGTGGGATCGATAGTACAATAAGTACAACAATCCAAAAACAACAGGCATTTTGTTTTTGTTAAACAGGAATCATATTGTCAAAAACAGCTGACAAACGAATGACGATGGGAAGAAAAATGTTAAAAAAGTTTTAAGTAAAAATAAATACACCTATCCCCCGTTTTACGTTCAAGGTTTTTGAAAATAAAATTTTTTTTAACGAAATTATAAACACTAAACTATAATTTGCTTATATCTACAATAACATTTTCATTGTTTTACTGTCGAAATACAATACTACATAATGTATTTTACAGTTACAAATTCTTAGTACATATTGTACAAATTTCTAAAAAAAAGGCGTTTTATTGAAAGCGAAAGTGACAGCAATTAAATTTGAATGAAAATAGAATGTTAAGTCTTATTTATCGCAATCAACTTAAATGAATTTCTAATTTTAATTTTTATCTAAAAAGAAAATGAATTATTTAAAATAGGTCTTTTTATATTTGTTTTATTATTGAAATAAATTAATATTCTTATAATTTATTAAGTGTGTTTGATATTAAATATATTAATATTTATTTTTCGTTCAATGTGTTTGTTATTCATCATATTAAAAACTGACAAAAAGGGCTTTTTATAGCGATTTTCGTTTAGCACGGTTTTTCCATATAAAAGTGAATTTTTCGAGTTACACCTATCTTCCGTGTAAAACGGGGGATAGTGTATATTTCATTGCATTCCATAACAAATAAGAAAAAACGAAACTGATAATCAAAACAAAAAACCAAAATTGTTTGACATTGTTATTTGCGTTCTGACACAATAAGAAAAAACGAAACTGATAATCAAAACAAAATACACAAAAAAATAAAAATTTTTGACATTGTTATCTGCATCAGCTGGTCTATCGTTCCCACCATGTATGAATTCGCCTTGGACGGGCATGTTTGAAAATTCTTGGGCTTACGATAAGAAACCACCAAAATTCACACGAAAAGTACAAAAGGGCTAACTATAGTCTGCTAATTCACTTTCGTTCAACGCTGCAAATACACACAACCCCATTTGCCAAAATATTACACGCTAAGTGAATAATTTTTTCATTGAATCATTTTTATACTCATTTTTATATTAATTTTAGAGCACAATTATAAAAAATGTTTGGTTTAATAAAAATAAATTCAGATTTGTTTATTTATTGCATACGGCATTTAAATTCAAAAAGTACCAATAGTTACACAAAAGTCTTACAAAAACCATCCACGTGTTTGGCACGCTTGTTGCATGCTCAATGTTACTAATACCGCCTTACTTTCTGTAAGAAGTCTGTATCTTATACAAACTTCCTTAAATTTTTCAAGTCCATTCCTCTGATATGAGTTATATCTGGTAAAGTGTTATCACCAAAATATTAGGGCCTCGAATTTACAAAAGCTGGTCTATGAAACAAAAAGTACTCCATCGTTTCGATGTCTTCACCGCATGCTCTACATTCATTATTTTCCACCACGCCAGTACGGCTCAGGTGTACATGTAAGGCGGAGTGTAACGTAAATACGCTCATTAGCGAGATCAGATCGCCCTTATTTAGTTTTAAAATACTCATGGTTCCCTTGTCAGCAGGATCGCCCCAAAGTATTTTTCTAATTCTTCCACAATAGTCGATGCCACGTTCCCGCCCAATTTCTCAGATTGGTCTGTAATGTACTGAAAGACATTGGGTTATCCAAGCTTGTGGTGACTCTATTATTCCTCATAATATCTATTATGCCTCACTTCTAATAAGGCAACACATGACCTACTAGACTACGGCAACTATCTTTTATATCAAATTCGTGCAGCGGTAGTCTTTACAGTCATTATTTTAAATTGGAAGCTACTACAACCATCAAGTAACGGACAATCTAAGATTCTGATCATCTGAAGCAAGATTCGGTGTAATCTGGAGTTGTCAGTGAATACTTCGATCAAAGAATCTCTGGAGCTCTGTCTCGGTTGGGGTAACTTCCAGTGGATATTCGTTGTATCATTGCATTAGTAATCTCAGCGTAAATTTCAGAATTTCGGAAAGAAATTTTGGATTTTTGCTAATAATCGCTACTACTACGTCATATACATGCATAAATAATTTGTCATTACTAGCCTGCAGACAGGACTGCGACCTAGCTTCTCACACCACTTATGTTGTGTGTGTTAATTTTATATAGTGCTGGCACCTACAGTTTAAAGTCGACTATGAACCACAGATTTTTGAGAAACTTTTACATGGCAATGGGAGGGATGGAATGCATGCAAACAAGGTAAAGTTTCTGACTGGGGTCAACGTGGGGACCACCAGAATGATCCTTGTATTGCTGTATTCAGGTTGACACGCAGCCTCCTCGTTGCCCCTTCTGGATGGCATTCTAGCAGCCGATAGATGTTAACTAATGCGTGCCGCGTAGTACAATCCCCTGGACTTTAAATTTGGGTTGTGCGTAGGGCTTGGGACTCACCACGTAAAAATTCTCTCAAATGAAAACCTCAACAAAAAAGCCTTCAAAACCCCTCAAAAGTTGACGACCACGGCAAACGTTTAAAGGACAACGATTTAGGAATAGACACATGGAACGTTCGCACCCTTCACAGGGTAGGCACTTCTGCCCAGCTGGCGGATGCCATCATGAAATGTAGGACGGACATCACTGCCATACAGGAAATGTGATGGATAGGACAAGGATGCAAAAAGCAGGCATCTTGCGATGTGTATTACAGCTGCCAGGTTGATAAGCACGAATTTGGATGCGGATTTGTGGTTAATAAGAGACTTCGCCACTTTGTCTCTGGGTTCACGCCTGTGAATGATAGAATAGCCACAATTCGCATCATCATCGATAAGCTCTATCGTTTCCCATCTAATCTCAGCGACATTGGTGGACTGTGAGCCAACATCTACCACTATTTGCGCACTACTACAGAAACAGTGCTTGGTTTTGAGCGCCCACCCAACGAAATCAATGCTACGATGAGGAGTGTCGAGAGGCAGCTGCAGCGAAAAATGCACATACAAGAAAACGTTGTAGAATGGAAACTTGGTAATAGATCCGCAGGGGGTGCTGCGGTTATGCAGGAAACACTTCTCTACTCGATAGCTCCATTAGGGATCGTGTTTTTGCCGCAATGTGTGAGCTCGGTATGCTGCGAAGCTGATAAGGCTATGCAGAATGATGTTGAGCCATTCCTGCAGCTCCGTCAAAGTAGGAATGGACCTCTCCGAACCTTTTAATACCGTGCGAGGTTTCAGACAAGGCGATCTTTTATCATACGACCTCTTCAACTTCGTCATGGAGAGTGTTCTGCGAAAGGCGGGAGTGCAACGCAATGGCAATATTTTTCAAAAAAGCGTCCAGTTGCATACGCAGATGACATTGACATAATAGGGCATACCAAGAGAGATGTTACTGCTGCCTTTAGTGATAATGAACGGGAGTCAGATTACGGCCGATAACTATACTTTTGATTTGGTCAAGGAATTTGTTTATCTTGGCTCCGCCGTTGCCACCACGAATGTTGTCAGTCTGGAGATCAAGTCTCTTGCCAACAGACGCTACTATTGTCACAATAGGCAATTGAGAAGCAGAGATCTCTCTCGAATGACAAAACTAATACTCTACAAGACGCTTATCCTACCCGTGCTTCTTTATGGCGCAGAGGCATGGAGCCTATTAAGTTCTTATGCAGCAGCTTTGATAGTATTCGAGAAAATTCTTACGTAAGATCTTCGATCCAGTGCGCATCCGAGCCGACAGTGAGCTGTATGCGCTCTTTAACAACATAGGCGTTGTTCAGCGTACTAATACCCAGCGGCTGCGCTGGTTCGGCCATGTCGTTCGAATGGAGGAGGATTCTCCGGCGAGACGGGACGACCTTGTATGCGTTGGAAGGACCCAATCGAAGAAACCCTGTGGCCAACTGGCGTAGGCGCGCAATCTGCTAATCGGGTTTTTGTTGGTCAATTAAGTAAGTAAGTACATGGCAATTTTAAGTATTCTCGGCGCTTTTGCCAGAAATCTGTCGAGATGTCTGACCTGGGGTTTAAGCCAAGCATCTACGAGACGAGAAGGGTCGCCTTGCCTGGGCTAAGGCCCAACAAAATGATCGCCCCCGCCTCTTAGATTACGGTCGAGACAGCCCCAAAGAGGCAAAGATCCACTCCAGCCTCCCAAACGCTCTAAGGTGGCCAACCCGAATATGCCCCCTACGAGACCCCGTTCGTCGACACAACCCAGACGTCCTGACCCCAGCAAACCTTCCAGGCCTCTCAGTGAGGTTTTAAAGGAAGGTCTGACCTGGGCGATCATCGACCGGAGCCACCCTAATGGTTCCATCGCTCCCACTAAGTGGAAGCTGGTGGAACACGCACTCTTGGACGTGTTTCTTGGGGTAATAGACTCCAACCCTGGCCCTTCATCTGGCTGTCACGATGCATAGTGGTATCAAGGGCACATAAAGTTGGTAGCTTATACTGACCTACGTTCTATGGAGCTCTATAAGAAGGCTATCAGCTGGATTGGTGAAGTCTGGCCAGGAGCAAGGCTTGCTGCCGTCGAGAATACCGACTGGACCATTAGACTCGAAAACAATACAGAGAATCCTCAAGGCCAGCAATACTCACCTGCCCACTCACAACTGGAGAGTGGCAAAAGTTGCTGACCATATGATTACCGCGAGGCGGTGATCATCCTGAATGAGTAGTCACTTCCGCTTATCAGTGCCCGTGGGGGCGTGATAAACAATGGTTTTAGCTCAATTGAACAAGTCGGATTTCCGCGCTGCCATACATCCCTCAACAGAACCCATCCCCGTAGATCCATCCGACCCTACCTACCTGAACCCCTTGAACCCACCGAATGTAGAAGCGTGTGCAGTCACTCTTCTCGACGCTCCTCAGCCAGCGTGAAGTCCAATTCTGAGCTGGTTGGGGAATTCTTCGACGGCATTGATATTGACGCGGGCGCAACCTCTCCGTTGTCGGGCGAAGAGGACGCTGATGTGACAATGGTTGATTCTATGGCCAATGCTGAGAGTCATCCGAATTAACCTACAACACTCTAAAACCGCCTCCGCCGCTCTGCGCCTCCGACTTGCAGCCGAGAATGCAGAGCTCTGTAAAGTTTGTTAATTGAAAAGACATTATTTATTTTAGTTCTGAACAGCCGCTTGTGCGACTGTTCATTTCAATTTATGTTTATTGATTAAATTCATAAGACTAACTTACACTAATTTCTTAATTCTAACATACAGTGTATACCGTGAGAATATGCTGAGACAGTATAATACACTCTGTCCCAGCCAGTGTTGCCAGAAAATGAATATCAAATTATACTAAAACATGAAAAACATAATGCTAAAATGTACTACGGAATAAAAAAAAATGCTAAATTTTTTAAACGTAACAAAACTATTCATTGCATATACATATGTTTTTGTTTTATTCCGAAAATAAAACTTATTTAAATCAGTATATTACATTTGTGTTAACAATATGTTCATAAAATTATTGTTCTTTTTTAATCAATTACAATTTATATATTAATTCATAAAAATTTCTGAAAATGAATGGAAAATAAAAAGTTGGAAATTATTTCAAAAAATATAGTTTGGAAGATTTTTTTTAAATATTTTTTTAATATTCATATATGAATATTACTGTATACATATTGTACATATTACATTTTATACACGGCAAATTCATATAAGGCAGCCGCAACTCTACAACAAGTACAACAATGCAAAAACAACAGGCATTTTGTTTTTGTAAAACACTCCTTCGGCTGTCAAAATAGGAAGAAAAAAAATGGAAAAAAAATTAACAACAAAACACACACAAATTTTGACAATCGTAGAAGTATCAGCTGTTTAGATAATCCCACCGGTTACATGAATTCGCTTTGATTTTATAGTTTTTATTTTAAAAATTTAAATATTTAATTTGTTAAATAAGATTTTCATTCCAATAAATATAATATAAGAAAATTTTGTAAAAAATTATTTGAAATACATTTTACTAAATTACTGATTATACAAAATGATTAATAGACTCTAATATTTCTGATATATCTTCATATTTATCATTATTTTTATCTTAATTTTGATATTTTTCAGATGAACTAATTTAGTTATCAATTTCGTCTGGTATTTTGTAAGTGTAACAGCACGCATTTTCGAATTTTAATCCCTCTCGAATTTGTATTATTGAACATAACAACTCAGGTTTAATTCGATTTCAAATTTTATTTTTATGTATGTGTAATTGGACTCCTTAAATGACCTAGAGTATTGTATATAGAAAACATAGAAATATTTTTTAATATTTTTAGGCAAACGAGTTCTTAATTGTTTGACAAGTTCCTTTAGAAACAAAATACATATACATATTTCTGATTTCTTTTTCAACATCAATTGAAATTTCTTTTGAGCTTTTCTTTTGCTTTATTAAATTTTCAAATTCGTATCTTAAATACGGGTTTGGAAGTATAAATTCATCAAAAGATTTGCTTTCATTGTCATTGAAAATAACATCATTTACTTTTTGTTGAATGTATATTTTGCCAGCTCTTGTATTTCCTAAAAAAAATAACTCATGAAGGATTTTTAAAAGGTCACAATATTTAGCTTGTAAAGCTTTATTTGTAGCTTGAGTATCATTCAAAATATTTTTTAATAAAATTGCCAATAATAATAATTTTTCATTTTTATATAAATCATATAAAACCGTTGCAGTGTAGCATTTTTCACTTACCATAGCTATGCCAAAATTAGTTTTCAACTCTAACCACTGTCCACAAATTCTTTTTATATTTGTTTAAATGGAAATCCACCGTGTTGTACAAACACGAGTAATTTTCAATGGTTCAATATCATAATTAATAGCTTTAATTGATTTTTATAAAGTTCCTGTCTTTTCGCAGATTTTGAAAACCAAGCATAGGTTTCGTTGGACAAGTATTTCATGTCAGAAGAAAATGATTTAGGAGTAAAAAAAATTTTTTTTGGAGTATAAAAAAATTTTTTTAATCAAGCAAATTATGCTAAAAAGCATTTAGCATAATTTTCAAAAAAATAAATGCATTTTCACGCAACATAATGCTAAATCTAGCACTGAAAGTGGCAAAATGGCAACACTGGTCCCAGCATTAATTCAGTGTGGACCATATCGACAAGAATGTGTTGATATTAAGTTGCATACAAAGGGTATGGCAACTTCGACTAGTCAAACACACTACACCTTCCCTCTTAACAAAGAACCAAAGTATAACAAGTAACGCATCGGTTTGACAGTTCATAGGCCAGTCGTGAAAGGGACAGCAAATATTACCAAAAAGTATTTCTGTCTCTCTCTGATTGCAACTTTGTTTTGTTTATGTTTTATTTTCGGGGTGGATTTTTTATATTGGCGAGAGTTAAAAAAAATTTAATTATTGTCTAAAACTATTAATAAACAATAAAAACAACTAATAACAATAACCTTTTTAACTTTTCCTTTCAAGAAATTAAAAAATATTGTCATCTTTCAGCAAGAAAAATTTTTTATGAGCAGGACGCCTTATTTTGATCTTGTAATATTTAGCTTCCTAATTACCTCTTGCACATGAAACTATATTCATTGTGACCGAAAATCAACCACATTTCGATTAATATTTAAATATTTAAGAATCTTAAAAATTTTCATTGAAGAAATTAAAAAATATTCCAAATTTTCCCTTTTTTAACACAAAATAAATGTTTGTTTACATTTAATTTTTCTGCTTTATCCGTCAGTTTTCACTCTGTATATCTGTTGCTTCTAACACATTTGCTTTGCAATACATTGTAAGATTTTTTTTCTCCCTCTAAGCCGTCCTGCGTTTGTATGTTATGAACGTTTTTCAACTGTCAAAGCTTGCACTACTTGTTATACTTTGCGAAGAACGATCAACATGAGTTGATTGTTCTTTTACAAAGATAAAAAATAAAATATAGAAAAATAATATAACGTATAATAATTACCAATATACTTTATTATGGAATAAAATGTAAATTCTGTCATAATAAAATATCTAAATTGTGTCATTCACTTTCCCCTCAGAAAAGAAAAAGAAATTAATTTTCTTTTTCTTCAGAATTTTAGGAATAAATATAAAAAAGGAAATGCTCTAATTATATAAGATTTATATGGTAAGAAGCTAAAACCACTTAAGCAAAATAAAAAAAATATATATACTATGTATAGTTTTAGCGGATGGAGAAAAAATTTAAAGAAGCCATACAGTAGACTTTTGACATATTGAATATATATATTTCAAAATTGATTTGGATAACAATATTCCTGCCAAAGCCTGGAATATAAAAGGATATAAAACTGAGCAATCTGACCCTACAAAGGAGTAGGCGCTTGTTCAATGCCTTTTTCGGTCAAAATGTTGAAGACATGGAAGTTGTAAAAATAGTAGTTTCTGCCAATATGATATACAATTTTCAAATAAACTTTTTAAGTCTGTTTTTATGTACAAGCGTTGTCTTACCGTTATCATCCTCAATCTTAATGTTGTTATCGGGTCGTATTTCTATGACCTTGAAGGGTCCTTTGTAAATACTATCCAGTTTGCGACCTGCATCGTTGCTAAGGAGTGATCATTGGAAATTTTCTGCGTACTCAATTTAGAGCTTTTCACGAAACTAGCGGCTCTACGGTGCGCAACTTGAAGTCTAAATTTTACCTCTTTTTCATAAGATTCAATATTATACAAGGGAGCTATGCTGATGTCTTTCGTAAAATCCAAGACAGGTGGAATTTTTCAAAAACAAGTTCAAAAGGGCAATAGTTACGAGCCGTGGAAGGCGTTGTATTATAACAATACACAAAAAATTTTAATCATGTGTCCCAATCAGACCCGTCACTTGAAATGTACGATCTCAGATACTCGTTGAATGTTCTGTGTGATCTCTCAACAGTACCGAATGTTTCATGATGATATGGAGTAGAACTTACTTTCTCCACTTTTATGAGTGTGCATAGCTCTTGTAGTACTTGATTTATATATTCCGTACTATTTTAGTCATTGGACTGTAATACCCGCTTTTAAATAAAACATCTCAGTTTTTATACTTCAAAGAAGAAATGCAAGAATGAATGATCTTGTCATTTATTGGTTCTCTTTTATATTCATTACTTAACATATATTTCTCCTTAACGATTATAATTAAAGAGATGTAAATTACAACGTTGTATACTTAGGTACTATTTATAATAAAGTATGTACTAAAATTAAGGGGATGCACTACACATGTAATCATAATAAAAAGTAATTATAATAAAAACAATTTTTTCTAGAGTTTGAAATATGTAGTATGTTTTAATTGAATTAAAGTTTAGCATATTATGTACCTCCCTTTTTTTTGAAAAATATTAAATCAAGCAAGGTGATCAATCTGAATTGCTTTAATATTTTTCATCTTTATAATAAATTGGTTAATAAATCGTACCAATAAGAATACATATTATATTAATGGTATAATAGGGGAGAAAAAAAGTTGTTTTTATTTGTTTGTTTTCTTTTTTTTCGTTAGAGTTTTGTTACAGTTTTGTAAAAATATTTAAAATAGTTAACCAAAGGCTCTTTTCTTTAATTTTCTTTGTTTTATTGTGTAAGGTATTTAATTATATGTTTAACATGTACTGATTATATTTTTGTGTACTGTTTTGTATTTGTTTGTTGTTTTATCATATATTGTTACATTTCATTTCTCATAAATACTTTCGTGTTTATTATATGGTTCTTTCTGTAATAAAACCGAATCATTAATTTTCAAGGTGATAGGTTTTGAAAGTTTATCATAGTAGTTTTTGTTTCTTGTCTTGTGTTTGTCAATCAGTTGTCTTGCTAGCATATTCGTCTTTTGTAGTCTATACCTAACTTCTTTACTGTAACTGTCTACGTTGTAAACTGGATCTAAATTGGTACTTATCTCATTTGGCATGACTGCTGGCTTCCCGAAAACTAGCTCAAAATGACTAAATTTGTTATCAAAAACTGTACTAGGCGTTGTATTGTGGTACGAGTAAAATACAAAATATCTCAGATATTTGTCCCAGTCAGACATATTCTCATTTAGGAAAGCTCGAAGAAATTCATTGAAAACGCGATGATTGCGTTCCACCGTTCCTATTGTCTGGTGATGATAAGCAGTCGAGAATTTTAGATCTATTTCAAACATTTTGCATAGTTCCGAAAAAAGTTCGTTTTTAAACTCTGTTTCCATATCTGACTGTTCGTGCCAACTTATCAGGTATAGCTATTGTAATCAAGTATTTACTCAAATCGCACATCAATGTCAGTGCATATTTATTACCGTATACAGATAGAGGCAACGGGCCTATTGTGTCTACAACTAATATGTCAAATGCTTTCGTTGGGGTTGGTGTAAAAACAAGTTGTTCTAGATTTTTTTGGTCTAGCCTTGTTTAAAGTGCATTTAGGAAAATTCCTAACAAATTTTGCGATGTCCTTTGTCATTTTCTTCCAATAAAACTTAGTACGAAACTTAGTGCGTATAATTTCTTCTGGCCGCAGTTTCCGCCTAGGATAGGATCACTGTGGTATATTTGCATTAGCCTTTGCTTCCTTTCGTCCTCAAATATCGTCTGAATTGGTTCCATCAAGATAATCTCTAAAGTTTTCAAAATTTTGATACCGTGCTGTTTTAATTCCTGTATTGTATAAATTGTGAAAAATAAGTCATTCTTTGGCCATTCTGCCCTGTAAATTTTCAGGTTGTTGACTGTACTCTGCAGTCTCGAAAGCAAATAATCTAATAATAGCCCATTTACACTACAGCGAAATCTAGTAGATTAGATTTCAAATCTAGCTCAAAATCTAGATCGTTTACATTGGATTTATTTGACAGTAGGAAGATTTCATTTTAATAACAAAAACAGCTGACTGAAATTTAAAAGAAAATAATAATATTTCCAAATTTAGTTTAATCTTATATATAAAAATGAATGTGTGTTTGTTTGTATGTTTGAAGTTTAAAGACGATTAAACGGCTGAACCGATTTTCTTGAAATGTTCACAGTATCTTCCTGTATGTCTGGAAGGAGTTATAGGCTACTTTTTATGTCGATATTCCAAATGAGCGAGGGACCATGCCCACGTATGCTACATACTACATACTTAATATTTAATTGCATTTGAAATATATTACTCATACGCATAGTAGTTACCCCTACAAGTATGCTATCTATGATTCCTGATGTATAAAACCAAAGAAAATAAAGTATAAAAAATGTGTATTTTGGCATATTTTGGAATATCAAAAATATTTCACGACGCGGGAGGAAAGATAGAAGGGAAGGGTAAAGAAACCAAGAGCGTAATTTTTTATTTATTCTTCTGAAACAGTGTTGCCACGAAAAAAAATTTTGTAACCAACATTTGTGAAAAAAATCAGTAAATAAGAAAAAATATAACCAAAATTAAATTCATAGACTTTTGTATTATTTTTTTTTTCAAGTTTAAATTGTAATTAATAAAAAATGAAACAAAAAATAGGTTTTTTTAAAAAGAAAAAAACCAAAAAAATCTACACATCTGCACATTGATCAAAAAATAAGCAATTTTGGTTAGAAATAACCAAAAACGGGAACACTGTTCTCAAACCACTTATTCTCAGACGTCGGCACAAAGAGGACATGAGAAAAATTATGACAGGCATGTTTAACCCAGAGGAAAATTGTTAGTAATATTTTCAAATCTACTTATTAACCCAATAATACGTATATGTGAGCGAAAAGTATAGAACAATTGTACTGCGCTAAAAACCTAAAAACACCGTATTTAACTTGGCAAGTATTCTTCCAAAAATCGAAATCATTTCTCATTGATATTTAGTGAATCATACTGTAATATTTCTTTGGGTCTAAAATTGAAGTCCGAAAAAAGCGACATGAACATTTTCCTTTAGAAGCTGACAAGCAACTGAATGCATTTTTACGCTCTCATGATGAGAGCAACACATTGTTACGCTCTTTGTTTGTGTTTATTTTCCTTCTGTCTTCCGCCCCCCCTTATCCAGAAATGATTTTTTAAAAATATTTTGGTGAGAGCGGGTCGTAATGCTACTTCTACATAATGCGTATTCTTTATATCCATATTCTTTGATAAAACTTAATGGAATTGGGTATCACTCATACGTCACATATGTAGTTTTTAATGAATTTTACATCTATATAAACAAAAAAGAATGTGTGTTTATTTGTTTGTGGGCGGATTGGCTATAGTAGGTGTGTCACCTCCAATATAAAAAATATTAAATTATTATATCTATGAAAATATCACAGTTAGAGCCCTAAAATTTTTTCGAATCCACTTTAGTATCAATATGAATATTTTAGACAAAAATGGGCTGACTAGGAAAAGGGTGTGGTACTTCCCATATGAATTGAATTTAAAACTTCTTCTATCTCGGACATCACCTATATATTAAAATTAATGTGCATTTGTTTGTATGTTTGAAGTTTATAGACGACTAAACGGCTGAACCGATTTTCCTACTTTTTATGTTGATATTTCAAATGAGAGAGGTGCCACTCCCACATATACTACATAACCTACTATTGTAAGATAATAACAAAATGGATATATTGGAAAAACGATATCAGCAAGATACCTCAAATTTTGTACAAGTAACTACGGTTTTAATATAAATATTTTGGACAAAAATAGGCGACCTATCATTAGAGGACAATGCATCTTCCATATGAAATAAATACTAAAATCTGCCTAACTGAAGAACTTTAACAGTTAGAGTCCCCAATTTTTTATAAATAACTTTTGTTTAAATATAAATATTTTGGACAAAAAATAGGAAGTTCAGCAAAAGCGGGCGCGGCACCTCCCATATGAGGTAAATACTAAAATCTGCATATCTAGAACACCTGAACAGTTAGACTGCTAAAATTTTGTACGAATATCTAAAGGTTCAATATCAATATTTTTGTTAAAAATGGGCTATCAAGCATTAGGGGCGTGGCAAACTCCATATGAACTAATTATTAAAATCTGTATAAAAAACTATAAAAGCTAGAGTCCCCAATTTTGTATTCCAGCTATAGGAAGGTGGTGCCTCTCTGATTTGTGGGTGTAGAAATTATTATATCTTGAAATATGCAATAGTAAGGTATATGACCCTTAAATTATTGAGTTTGAAATTTTCAACTCATATAGATAGTAAGTACTGAAGTTCATACTATTTAAATATTTATCTCGGAAAATATATACGTACATACATATGTAATAGTTATGTTATTGTTTACTTCTAAAAACGGGTAACTAATAAAACTATTATTTATTTGAAAAATACATTAGGTAAACTTTATAATAAGCATTTTAGTGGGCAATGAATTCATTACTTTTAATTACCTAAGTAATAAAATGTAAACTGTCAATATTTTTCTCAAATAAAATAAGTAGTTGCAAAACTCATCAAAAAAATTACCTGTGACCGACGCAAACACAATTATTTGTTAAATTTTAATAACATTAATTTTCTTCAAAAAGTTTTTGACTTGAACCGATTTCATATTAGGTAAAATATAAAGAAATAAATATAACACGCATTCGGTTTTGAAATTCAGTTGAATCTTTGATTCTAAACAAGTTAAACGTTACCTGAGTGACATTTATTTTGCAACAATTTGTAAAAATGCCCCGAATAAAAGCATCTAAAATGCATTGCGTTTGCAATCCCAGAGAGCAAATGAAGGTTCGGAAGACGTGAAAGGAGTCAAGCTTCAACCTTTAGAGCCGCCGAAACGCCATCACAACGTGAATAACGCCTTGAAGCCCTACGACAACGCGCCACAACAGCAAGAGCTACTGAAACACTTTCAGAAAGCCAAGAGCGCCTTAAAAGCTTCTGAAACGCCGTCAGAACGCGGAAGACGTCTTGAAGGTCTTCGACAACATGCCACAACCCCACGAGCTACCGAGACATCGTTGGAACATGAAGGTCGACTACAAAGCCAGCGAAATCGTATTGAAACATCACGAGCCACAGAAACACCTTCAGAACGTGAAAGACGTCTTGAAGGTCTTCGACAACATGCCACAACCCCACGAGCTACCGAGACACCTTTGGAACATGAAGGTACCACAACAGCACGAGCTAATGAAACAGAAGTCCAACATGAATCACGAGTAGAAAGTCCGTGGATTCGAACATCAACAAGAAGAGCAGCAAAGAACAAAATCATAATCGAATGGCGGTGAATCGACGTAATGTTTTTCATGGATACTCAGGTATTGCATTTAACTACAGATCTGATATAGATGACCACATAATCGCAATTCATGCTGATAGAACTCCAGAACTCCAACAATGGCGTAACAATTTTGATGGTGGGCGATCTAGTTGCATCGCGAGATATGTATTTAATTCCGATGGGGGTAGCGAAGCACACCGGGTATTAGCTAGTACCAAATAAAAATGAAAAATATTGGACATTTAGTATTGTTTTCATCAAGACCAAATAAGATTCAAACAGAAATAATGTTGTTGCGAAAAAAAACGTAAGCACTTGTTGAATATAAGATTTCAAAAAATAATGCAATTGTATTATTACACACAATTGTTAAATAGTAGAATGGAATGGATACATGTAAGTATATATATAGTTAATAATAAATAAATATTAATTCGCACTTTAATACAGGTTCGTAATGGGTCATTCTGGGAGGAAGATGTTCCTAATATGTCATGTGATATGTTCATCGAAAATTTTAGAATGAGCCGCCAAACTTTTCAGTTGTTATGCTTAAAGCTAACATCCATGAACAAATCTGATACAACATTTAGAAAATGTATACCACTTCAAAAACGTATAGCTGTAGCCCTTTATTGTCTTAAGTCTTCTTCTGAATATGCCTCAATATCTCACATGTTTGGAGTATCCAAAGCTTCTGTATGCCTTATACTACTAGAATTTTGTAAAGAAGTTTGGCAAAATCTTTCAGAAGAATATTTACCATCAAATTTTATAAATGAAACTAAAATAATGGAATGCGTAAACGGTTTTAATCAAATTGGGTTTCCACAATGTTTTGGAGCGATCGGTATATATATTTTTCATAATCTAAGAACAAAAGGAGAGACTTTATATTAATTTGTTGAGTTATTTCTTTAATTTTTTTTTTCAAAATAGATGGATGCCATTTTGAGATTCATCCTCCTGCATCGGAAGCTTGTGATTATTTCAATTACAAGGGGTGGTACTCTGTTGTTTTGCTCGCTGTTGTTGACTACAGATATCGATTCTTATACATTAATACCGGATGCCCAGGCCGATGTAATGATTCGTCCATATTTGAGAGATCCCAATTCAGAAAAAAATGCAAAATCCAATATTTCAACAACAATCAATTGTTTACGATGGGATGGAAATGCATCAAAAGAGGGTAATTGAAAAATATTTTGTGCGAAAGTAGCTTACCTATACTTTCATCCATGATTAACTCAATAGAGTTTGATTTAAAGGTCCCCAAAATTTGGTTGACCCTGTCAAAGAATGGTCAACTTGATGGCGACCCACCTGAGGGCCCAACTTTTCGTTTTTCATCCCTAAAAATATTTTGGTTACATATATATGTTCATCCATAGATATTTATTTATTCTGCATTACCTGTATTTATTCGAAAGGTTGTGTATTTTAATTCTTATTTCCTCTGAATTAAAATCAAGCCCATTGCTCCTCATCCCAGTTGAAATGTCTTGATACACATGGCTGTTTTTGCGGCTCCCTCTAAAATCACCAATATAGTCTCCCCAAAGCGTTATGAGTAGAGACTCCTCCTCATTTTCCATTTTTTTTTTGTATGTCCGTTTTCTATAAATAAAGAGTAATATATGTACATATGATATTATTTACAAATATGTATTTAAAAATCAGCTTACCTTTTATTACAAATTATTTCTTCTGCCATTTTTTTTATTTATTTTACCACTTATATTTGTGTTATACTTTGATATTTATTTTACCACTTCAATAAAAAACTTTACACACTTTTTGTTTTGTTTTTAGATTGAAATGTCATTTTTTTTCCTGCGCAGCGTTGTATTTTTAAGTACTATTTGGGAAAACACATAGTTGCATTTAAATTTTTACTAGATTTTGAGTAGATTTTGCCGAAATCTACTAAATAAGTAGATTTTGTTTTGCATGGGAAATCCAGTTAAAATCAACTAGATTTTTCTCGAAATCTCATAAGTACTAGATTTCGCTGTAGTGTAAATGGGCTATAAATTAATTGTCTCGTTAACAAACTTAAATTCAATAGTTAGCAGTTTTCTATATTTTCTAAAAAGGTTAATGCACAATATCTTACCGTTGTCATTAGTATTAATTATCTGTGTTCTTGTTTTTGGAATATTTTTGTTAAAATCATGGGAAAATTTGTCATAAATTCTCAATTGAGCATCATTCTGTTTTTCAATTGGCTGTTTCAATTTAGTTTTCTTTTCTGCTGACATTGAATGAGTTATTGCAAAAATTTGATCACTTCCATTTTTCAATTCACTGATTGAAACTCTCGACAAAGCATCGGCTCCTACATTACTCTTACCTTTAATATATTCCACCGTAAAGTTATACTCAGAAAGCCCCAAACGTATTCGCGTTCGCTTTGAAGAAGGATATTTGATATTAAAAATATAGACTAGAGGTCTGTGATAATTGCAAAATGAATTGCTAAAAGTTCTAGTTCTATTATTGGTTTTTTCTGTTCTGATTTTGAAAAGCTTTTCGAAGCAAAATAAATTGGTAAGTCGTTGCCATTAAAATTTTGGCTTAGAATCTGGGTATTGTAGAATTCTTGGTGATAAAAGAGCAGATTTTAGGCTTTGAAAGGAATTATGACATTTCCAATCCAATCGAATTGAATATTTTTTCTTGTCATTTGATTTAATGGTGCTGCTAAAATTGCAAAATTTTGTATAAATCTTCTGTAATAATTGGCGAATGCCACAAAACGTCTGATTGAATCTTTATCAGTTGGAATCGGATAGTCTTTTATTGTCCTTACTTTATCATTGTCTGGTAATAGACTATTTGCCGTACATTTGTGACCTAAAAAGGTAACTTCAGGTCTAAAAGTTGCGTTTATACGGGTTTATTTTCAAATTGTACTTCCTCAAAATGTCAAAGACGTCTCTTAAATTATTCAAACGGTGTTGCTTACTACAGCCAGTTATAATTATGTCGTCGACATATAAAAAAGCTTTATCAGGTCCTAGACCAGAAAACGCTATAGTCATCATCCGAGAAAAAGAGGTAGGAGCCACGTTTAATCCAAAAGGTAGCACTTTCCAACGAAATGAACCGTTGTCAGTGCTAAAAGCGGTGATATCGCGAGAATCTGTATGCAACGGAATTTGGTGAAAACCAGAAAATAAATCTATAATTGTAAAGTATTTTGCGCGACCTAAATTGTCCCAAATGTCGTCGATACGTGGCAACAGAAATTTATCGGCAATGAGTTTTCTGTTTACTGCACGATAATCAACGCACATGCGATACGATTTGTCTCCTCCAGTAATCTTTTTGGGCACCAAAATTAAAGGACTTTTAAAATTTGAGCTGCTAGGTTCAATTAAATCATTCACCAGCAAATTATTTACTTGTCTATTAATTTCCTTTCTTTGACTATAAGGAAGTCTAAAGTTTTTAATATAAACCGGGGACGAATCCGTTAATCTGAGCTTTTGTCCATAAAAGTTATTAATAGTCATTTCATCATTATCCAAAGAAAAAATATTTGCGTATTGTTCGCAAAGTGAAGTTAAAATATTGTTTACGTCATCAGGTATTCGACCTTTTAATATATGCATTAATTTGGTTTTACGATCATAGCTTATTTTAGCCTCGTTCAATGAATATACATAAAAATTTCTTAGTTTCTCTGTAATGATTTTATCATTTCTAATGCATTTAAATTCATCAGTAGTATTAAGTATTCTTAAAACTGGGTTGCACGAGTCTATGATACCTTGACTTATAAAAACGCCTTGGGATATTTCCTGAGATTTGACGAACATCGGTTCAGTTATGTTTTGCAAATTGAAAATACGAAACACCTCACTTCTTGGGGGTATTATACACGATCCGTGTAAAAGTGGTATTTTCGAAATATTATTTCGTAATCAATTTTGCAGCTATTGTTTTTAAGAAAATCTTTTCCTAAAATTCCACTTGCTGGGATATTAAAATCATCATTGACTACATGAAAAACTTGTGGTATTAATTGTTCTGAAATTATCAAATTTGTGCAAATTGTGTCTAGAGTAAAAATTGGATTTTTGGTTATACCAGTAATAGTAATTATTTGGTTGTCATTAAAAACAGAATCAGAGTTTAGGCGAGAAATTTTAATTAAAGATATATCAGCCTGGGTGTCAACGAGATATGTACAAGATTGATGTGTGTCAATGCAATCTAATTTTATAAAATCGGCATAACTGAGGTTTAATGTATAAATGGATTTTTGAAAATTTGAATCTATTGAGCCTCTTTTATTAGTTGATTCTATGGATCCTCTTCTACAACCCTCAACGACGGTTGAGGGATTTCCTCGTTTAAAGTCCTAACAAATGCTCTTTGATTTCTATTGTTACCACGGTAACGACCTCTATTGCATCCTCTTTGTTAGTTTGATTGATTTTTAGTGCCATATTGATCATTATTATGATTATGTTGATTTCTATTGTTATAAAAACAACGGCCATTTCCGTTATAATTACCTCCTCGAAGGTTTCTGTAATCACGATACGAAGTACCACGGAAATTGTTTCGAAAATGCCAATTGTTACTTTGATCAAAATTATGATTTCTATTTTTGTGATGATTCCGTAATGCCAAAACCTGATGTTCTTTCGTTTCTGTCGTCTGCTCTACTATTAATTTAGCAACTACCTCTTTTGGATCCGTAAAAGTTGATGAAGCCAATATAGATTTTACTAAATCTGATGTTGCATTAAGACGACATACCGATATTGTCTGCTCAATCGCCATTTCGTGAGCTTTGTTCTTTGTGATACCTTCGATAGTTAATGATCGTTACTGACTTTTGAAATTATTCCTGGTTATTGGTGTTGGTTTGTTTTTGTTTCATTAATTTTGTTGATGACATGTTGTTGTTTTCGTTGATTTTTGTCGTAATATATTTTTCTTAGTAATATTTGTATTTTGTTTCAAAAAAAAAATTTTTTTTTTTGTTTTGTATGTTGATAATATGATGTAAAAATAAGGACAATTTTTTTTGTTTATAATTATTTTGACTTGTTTACTATGTTTTTATGTCACTTTCTGGTACAGTCATGTTTTAATTTTAAAAATAAATTTTTTTTCTTCGTTTTGTTCCTTCATTTGTTTATTAAGAACTGTTATTTTTTTTTTCCTTTTTCTGACTGTTAAATTCCGTTAATATTTGCCTTCAAATTTTGTATTTCTTGTTTTGTATTATACTATATTTGGTGTTTAAATTAACAAAATCTTATTATATGATAACTTTGCTGTTAATTTAGGTGACTATACGCACTTTATTTATTATATATATATTTTTTATTTAAGTATTAACTTTTTCCGCATTTTCCAAATTTAGAAATTTTAGGTTCTTTTGTTTTTCACTGTGGTTTTTTTTCCACATTGTTTTTTTTTCTTTATTATTTTAAAACAATTTAGAAGTTAAGTCGTTATTTTTTTTTTTCTTATTATAAAATTTATTTGTTTTAATTGTTATTAATAATTTTTCCCCAATTATATTTTCGTTGTTTTTAATTTGGTCACCACTGTATGTTTTTGTTTTCTTTTTTTTTTCATTGTTTTTGGGTTGGGTTTCATTGCATTTGGGTTTTCTGTAAATAACCGTTTTTTAAATTTTTTTAGCTTTTTCTCACTTCACAATTTCAGCACATTATACTTTTCTCCTTTTTTCTATCCGTTTTTTTTTCTTTTGGTTTTGTCTATTTTTACATAATAATAAAAAAAATTTCCACTGTTTAATAACAACATTTTCTCATTGTTTAATTTTTTTTAACCACAAAAATGTTTCTTTTATATTTTATTAGTGTCACGGTCGACATGTAATACCCGCTTTTAAATAAAACATCTCAGTTTTTATACTTCAAAGAAGAAATGCAAGAATGAATGTTCTTGTGATTTATTGGTTCTCCTTTATAATCATTACTTAACGAATATTTCTCCTTAATACCCCATTTACACTACAGCGAAATCTAGTACTTATAAGATTTCGAGCCAAATCTAGTTGATTTTAACTTTTGTTCTAGTTGATTTTAACTAGATTTCCCATACAAAACAAAATCTACTTATTTAGTAGATTTCGGAACAATCTACTTAAAATCTAGTAAAAATAGAAATGCAACTATGTGTTTTGCCAAATAGTACTTAAAAATACAACGCTGCACAGGGAAAAAATGACATTTCAATTTAAAAATACATTTTCTAAATGTTGTAAAGGGTCCGCCAAATAACTTTTTTTTTTGAAAATGCTGTAAAAAAAACTACTGAATATTTTCTCAAATTTCTTTTTTTTATTTGAAAGTACAATCCTTCCGGTTAATAATGGAAAATAATTTCATTCAAATGGCTGCCTCAGCTGGCCATGCAGTAGCCTACAGAAGATGCCGATTTTGGCAAAAAAAACATCTTTTCAGATGAAGCTCATTTTGGTCTTGGCGGGTATGTAAACAAGCAAAATTGTCGCATTTGGGGCACAGAAAACCCGCACGCATACATTGAAAAGCCGACGCACCCAAAACGAGTAACTGTTTGGTTCGGATTTTGGTCCAGAGGCATAATTGGGCCATTGGTCGTTACAGTCAATGGCGATCTTTATCGGGATATGTTGAACGAATTTTTGCTCAAAAAAATTTGAGTTTCAGTAGTTTTTTTTAAAGCATTTTCAAAGAAAAAAAAGATATTTGGCGGCCCCTTTATTATTTTCCTTTAAATTTCAGTCAGCTGTTTTTGTTATTAAAATGAAATCTTGCTACTGTCAAATAAATCCAGTGTAAACGATCTAGATTTCGAGCAAGATTTGAAATCTAATCTACTAGATTTCGCTGTAGTGTAAATGGGCTATAACGATTATAATTAAAGAGATGTAAATTACAACGTTGTATACTTAGGTACTATTTATAATAAAATATGTACTAAAATTAAGGGGATGCACTACAGGACCATATATTAAAATGAATCCTTCCATGATAACTTTCGCTATACTTCTGGCGGACTTGTTGTCTATGGGTAAGGCAATTAAATATTTTGTTAAGTCGCACATTATTGTTGCCGCGTATTCCTTTTGAAATTGAACCGTGGTAAAGGTCCAATAGTGTCTATAATAACTATCTCAAAAGGCTTTATTGGAGTAGGAGTTAAAATAAAGGCATTATCATCATTCTAGCATCTGTTGTTACTTTTTCTGTTTTTGGTAAGAGAACTATGGTCAATCTTTTTAGTAGAACATTACCTTTATTCTTAAAGGTTTTAATACTTATCCCCGGGGTATTGAGCCGACAATCATTTATAGACAGACCCATGTTATCAGCTATTTTTTCAAGCTTTGAAAAAAGTAAATCTAGATCGACTATTCCATTAATAACAAAGTCATGCAACATAAATTGGGAAAGTTTCTTCTTTCCTTTTAGGATAATTAATTTATCCTTTGATAAATGCAACCATGGCATTTTCCAGTGCTCTAGGGCGTTAATCCCTGCATATACTTTTAGTTCAACCGATGAACTAGGCTGTGCTACTTTATCTGCACAGTTTGTTTTCTTTTTAGCCTGAAGTCTAGTTGTTACCTTCAGTATTGTTTGCAATTTTTAATATCATTGAAATTTATACGCGACAGCGCATCCGCCGCCCTACCACTAATGAATTCAACATCGAAGTCATATTCCTCTAGATCTAACCTCATGCGTATTAATTTAGATGACGGATTCTTAAGTGAGAACAAATTGGTGAGTGGCCTGTGGTCACTTCTAATAAGGAATTTTTTCTATATATATATGGTCTGAAGTGTTGTATTGCCTAATTTATGGCAGTCAGTCCTTGCTCAATTGTGGATTTATTACTTTCACCTCTTGTGAAAGCTCTGGACGCATAAGCAATTGGGAATTGAATACTCCGTTTTTCTTGGCTTAATACAGCTCCGCATGCCTTTTTGCTAGTGTCTGTAGTTATGCAGAAGTCTTTTGTAAAATCCGGATATTGTAGTATTTGTGGACTAAGGAGTTGATTTTTCAAATATTGGAAAGCATTTTCGCATTCCTGAGTCCATTCAAAAGATATGTTTTTTCTAGATAGTCTAGTAATGTGACGTGATGATTCCGCAAAATTAGAAATAAATCTTCTATAACAATTGCAGAATGCAATGAAGCGTTTAGCTTCGTCTCCATTTGTTGGAGTAGGATAATTTTCAATTATAGAAAATTTGCTGTCATCAGGTAATATACCTTTATCTGTACATTTGTGTCCTAAAAATGTCACTTCGTGACGGAAAAATGAACACTTATCCGGGTGTAGTTTTAGGTTGTGTTGTCTACACAAGGTAAACACATCTTTCAAATTTTGTAGGATGTGTTTTTCAGAGCAACCGACGACTATTAAATCGTCCATATATACGAAGGCTTGGGATGGTTTTAATCCTGAAAAGGCAAGCGACATCATTCTTTTGAATGAATTTGGTGCAATTTTAATGCCATAAGGGAGTCTTTTGAATCTGTAAGAGCTTTTATCAGTTGAAAAAGACGTGATGTCTTTAGATTTTTCTTCGAGCTCTTTTTGATGAAAGCCTGATATCAAGTCAAGGCATGAAAAATATGTTGATCTTCCTAGTTGACCTAATATGTCATCTATGTGAGGTAGAGGAAATTTGTCAGCGATTAGTTTCTTATTTATACCTCTGTAATCAATAACAAGTCTCCATCTCTTTTCTGTATGACCTGGTAATGATTTTTTAGGTACTAAGAGTATTGGACTGTTATATTCAGAGGTTGAAGGTTGTACAATATCATCGTTTATTAATTTAGTAACCTGTTTATTCACTTCTTCTTTATGTGAATGTGGTATTCGATAGTTTTTTATATAAACTGGTTGATTATCTTTAAGTCTCAACCGTTGTTTATAAAAATTATTGGCACTTATTTTTTCCGACTCCAAAGCAAAGATGTCAATGAACTCTGAACATAGTGTATGTAGTTCACCGTTAACGAATTCTGGAAAATTTATATATAATTTTCTCATCTTTTCTTTGTCAGACTTTAGATTGCGGCTTGTTTGTACCATTTTATAGTCATTGAGATTTTCCGTTATTACTTTAATATTATTAATGACTAGCTCCTTGTTGGTACATAGTATTGATAATTCTAACCAACGGTTGTGATTTTGATGTAATGGTGTTAGCTATGTATTCACCATTTTGGAGTATTTGTTGGTACACCAATACATCCTCAACATCAGACTGAAAATTAATTTGTCTGATTACTTCAGATCTTGCTGGTATTGAATTGAGTTGATGTTTGGAGCACTCAACAGTGTTAGGCCTATATCATGTGGTAGTAACGGAGCTTTTAAAATTATTCTATCCTCCGGACCTTGATAGTCAAGTATGCATTTGTGTCTTCTGATGAAGTCCATTCCCAATATTCCATCAACCAATATTGGAAAATTATAGTTCACAATATGCAACTTAGCTGGTATTGAGGTATTTCCCACTTACAGGCCTATGTAGATTAATCCAAGTGTTTGGATTAAACCTTGTCCAATACCATTAATGTTTAGAACCTTATTGTGTTTAACAATTATGTTATTTAGTTTTTAAGTAAACCGAATTTATTTTATTTATATTTTTATTTATCTAAAGAAATAATATATTCGTTTAAAACAATAGTTTTAATTAATGTTATAATTATTAACACAATTTATTTATTTTAATATTTTATTACAACTTCATTTATTTTAATATTTAACACACTTCGTGCATGCATGATCATGTTTGACTTTGTTTATTATGTATTTTTTCTTCCTACTACATTCACAATATATGCGTTTACGGTTGTTATGTAAAACCATAACAAAAGAAAGCAAGATTGTGCATGCTCAATCATGTTTGTTTAAAAAAGAATAGAAAAAGAATAATATCAAATAAATGGTACAGTTGTACCACATATGCATATTAGAAGTTACATGTATGTAAATACATAATATAATAAATGTATAATATATAATATAATGTAAAAATAATAAATAATTACGGTTACCACAAATGAAAACAAGTTTGTGCATGATCAATTTATTTAAAAATAGAAAAATAATAATATAAAGTAAATGGTACAGTTGAACCAAACATATCAAAAGTTACATGTATACATGTATGATCATTATGGGTGTTCACACACATAACTCCCCCATCATTAGATTGACGCTCCGATGAAATAATTTGTCAAATCTATTATAAAGTTTAATTTATTAACTTTAATTTACTCACTATTTTGTACATGCATTTTTAAATATATTTGATTGTTTCTTCTATGGTTTTACTAGGTTTAAATTTTTATGTTTAAAACATGTCATATGTACATTTTCAAGTGTATATGCCTATATAAATTTACATGTTACTTATTTGAATTTCGTATATTTTTGAAAAAATGTTTATATATATGTAAGAACGTTTTTATAACTTTAAAATAAAAACACTCGGATTTTCAATTTTTAATATTATTTTTAATTTTCATTTATTTTAGAATTCAGTTTTGATTTTAATGTTTTTTAATATATAATTTTAAATAAAAGAAATTCACAAAAATGGTTTTAAAGTTATTTTAAAATTTACAAATTTAACTTGTTTAATTCTTTAATAAATTTATTTTTTCAATTATCCACAAATCTAGCTTTTATCAGCTCTTCACAACTTAAGTTTTCTTTCAAAATTTTCTATTTTTAACTTTGCTTTTTTTAAAAAGACTTTCGACTTGTTTTCACAACTTTTCAACTTTTTTTTATTTTCACTTTTCAACTTCTTCCTGCGACTGCGACTGCTCAACTGACTTGACAAAAGCTAATTAAAAAAAACCAAACACTTCCTTATTTCTCTTCTTCATACCAAGGCAAATTCAATAAGGTAGCCGCAGGTCTACAACAAGTACAACAATGCAAAAACAACAGGCATTTTGTTTTTGTAAAATCTCCTTCCATTGTCAGAAACAGCTGACTCTAGGCGAATTCATGTTTTTCATGAATTGTAAAAAATTTCATAATTTTTATAATTTTTGTCACAGCTAACATTTTTGTTGTGTGGCTTGTGGCACACAAATCCTACTCAAATCGACAGCATCCGACAGTTGCTCCAATAGATGATCCGTTTGTGAGGAGAGCATTAAAGTGGCAGTGAATTGTAGGGGATCAACTGTTCCATTGGCTCCCTGGGCTGCCGAGGCCAAATCATTCATAATAGCATCTTCATAGGCCGATTCATTAAAATTTCAAGAATTTATAATGTGGCTTGAATAATATTTTGAGCAAAGGCTCCAATATCGATTTTATCCTCGCCGTACTCAATATCTGGCTCATCTTTGAATATAATTCCATAAGCTAAGAATTTGGACCATAAGGCATGTGAGTGTGATGAGGATGTGAAGCCGCCGTTGAGTTAGGAAAATGTTGAGGTGAAGACGCCGAGGAAGGAGAAGAATGATGATTATATTTAGCACAGAAGAGAATTATTACCGTGTCCATTGTGAAAGAGCATACTAATTACGTTGACAAGTTGTTCTAATAATACATATTTTTCCTCCTACAGAAGAAGTATTTTGATCCAATGCAGACGACGAGCCACCCAATGTATCGCCACCGCTTGTGTCTGCAGTAGTATTATATTGTATGCATTAAAATGTTGCTGTGGTAAGGAAGGAAAAATATGTATTATTAGAACTTGTCAACGTAATTAGGATAAAAATGAAGCGGCCGTTCAACGGCATTCAACGATTTTGGAAGTCACATTTGATAGCTTTTTTAGGTCCTCTTTTGCGAAGTAGGAGAAAGGTCATCTAATACCTCCCTTGAACAAGGAAACTGCGTTGGCTACGTACAAATTAATTGATCGAAAAAAAATGAAAACCAACCAAAACCCTGCCTTTAAGAACATCATGCTCTGCGTACAGATGGCCTCTTTGGAGCACCTGCACGAAGAAACGGTTATCGTGGTCTCGTAGATCCTTATGTATTTATTGTTTGTTTTATACTTGCGGTTCTTCGTAATATGTTTTGTTTTCCAGTTGTGTAGTTGTTTAGTTGAATAATTTAATCATTCCTATTTATTTTTTAAATGTTTGCATTTTATTAAAATGCAAACAAAAAAAAAATAAAAATAAACATAAAAGTCAGAATAAGAAAACAAGAAATTTATTATCAAAACAAAATTTTAAAAAAAAAAACAACAAAATTTTGACATTTGAAAGAGTATCAGCTGTTTAAGCCACCTTCACACTATCACACAAGTAATAAGATCTGTCAAAATTTTATGTAGGAGAGTACGGATGGGATCGTCTAAACATAATATGTAATGAAACTATCACACATTGAGAGAAAATACGGATGAAAATTTGACAGTCGTATGGCTCTCTTCATTTTTTGAAATGTTTCAAAAAACAAGAAAATTTCATTAGATCAGGGATGTATTTTTATGTAAACAAAACAAAAAAGTGTAAAACACATGTGCAAAAAACAAACAAAAAACATTTTTGGCACAAACAATTATTCCTATTTTGTGAAAATATTTTTAGAATTATATTCAATATTTAATTAATTATTTAAAGGATTTAGAAAAAGTTGTTGATTTGTCTCCAGTTTTAAGCCGTAGTAGCCATTCCCGGCATTTTAATTTCAATAGAAACTTTAAGCAAATTTTTTCACTTTGTTTATGTGTTTTTAACAGCTGTTTTCGTCTTACTTTATTATTGTCTTATACCAATCGTGTAAACACAAAAAAAATAATCATACGACTATTATTCTCTTTTTTGAAATACGGATGGAATTTCATTTTACTTTTTCATCAGACTTTACATATTACTTGTGTGATAGTGTGAAGGGGGCTTTAGTAAATCCCACCTATTACATGAATTCGCCTAGCTTCATACTTTACAATTTCTTTCTACTATTCTATTTTCTATTAATAAACTACAGAGTCCTATTCTATCAGGGTTGCCATCCTACATGGCGACATCTCAAATAGCACGTTTCATAAATGGAGAAATTAATGACAATTTTTCTTTAATTGCTGCGATAAAGTTATAAACTTGTATTATATTTAATCCACCTATATTGTTGTTAATTAATTAATAGTGATTCTATTTTTATTTTTTTTTGTTCATATATTTTTTTACATAATTTCTAAATGGGCCTTGTCAAAATTAACTCGGTTTATTCGATTGTTTTTGACACATGTGGTTTACGCCTGGCAATGCGCCCAAACAAGTTATTTTCTCGTAATCTGTTTTTTATTGCACTTGTGGATATGTTTAGTCCCAACTGTTCTTGAATTTTTCCCCGTATTCTTGGTACAGTTAAAAAAGGATCACTTTTGCTCATTTATGTGTCCTTTGAGACGTTATTTTGGATCTTTTTCGTGTGATGCTTTCAAAAGATTGAGTTTTTTCATAATGTTTGATTGCGTTATACACTTTTTTTCTCGAACAATCCACTTTCTGTGGTATTTCGGTAAATGTCAGGCCGTCCTTGCAGTATTTACGGACAAATCTTCGAAGTTTGGATTAGCGTGTTGGCCACGCCCCATTCTATGAGAATAGTAATACTTTATATTTTAAATAATAAATTAGATAATAATTATCAATTTTATACCTTTTTTTCTTAATCACAGTATTTATTTTAATCAAAATATAATTTTTTTTAAATGTCTTAAGACGTGTGCTATTTAAAATATCTGCGAATATAGCGAGAAAGAAACAATAACTTTCAGTTTCTAAAAATACACTTCTTTTTTTGATTAAGCTTACATTACAAATTAATAACAACATGTTATTAAACAAATAACTGTAAAAAGAATTTAAATAATTTAAGAAAAGAGAAAAAATGTGTATGAAAATTTTTACACTAACCGTGCTATTTGAAATGTCGCCACTGTATATGTATATCCATATAATCTACTTATAGGTAGTAATTTAATTTTAATTACTAAATGTCGATGATTTTTAAATCATTTTCCACAAAAACTTGGTTTTACATCAAAAAAAAATATCTTTGCATCTTTATATAATCAACTATTGTAAAACTTTTTCTTCCCCTTGATATGGGATTTATAATATTTGTGACCCTTTTGAGTTATAACATGATCATCGTCAAATTGTTCTACACTAATTTTCCTAAATTTGACATGATTTTTCCCACCTCTTTCGGTTTTTATGAACACGTTTCCTGTTTGAATTTCACAGTTCTCACGCCAATTATTTAATTTATGTAATGATTTTTCCTTGCATTTCAAGATCCTTTCTCTTATTGTCGGATATTCGTCAGACATTATCACGCCGTTTTTGAAGTCAACAGGTCTACGTCCTGTGGTAGCGTGAATTGTTTTGTTATAAAACATTATTATTTTATTGATTTTCTCCTCAACGGAATCACTGTCTATATCTGGGTCATGCATAAGTAAACGAATATGTTCATTGATCGTGTTATGAAGACGCTCTACGTCTGAATATGAGGTGTGGTTATTGTTTGAGGAAAAATGAATTTCAATATTGTTTAGTGTTAAAAATTCGGCCAACGGAAATGCCTTAAAACCTAGCTCATTGTCAGCTGTGATCTTTTTAATATTACCTACAATACTTAAATACTGCCTAAATATTTATTGCTTGAGCAAATTTTGAAAACTTATCAATTATTGTAAGAAAAAATGTTTTCTGTAAACTGTAGAACACGTCGATATGAACTATTTGTCCAGGTCCATCAGGTGTTTCATACATACATACATAATTGGCCATTACAACCCTTCAGTCAGGATTATGGCCTGGCTTCTCAACACCACTCATGTTGTACGCGTTAATTTTATACATAAATGGCGGGACCTACAGTTTAAAGTCGACTCCGAACGACAGATTGCTTGAGAAGCTTTTTCATGGCAATTTTTACTCTCAGAGTTTTTGCCAGAAATCTGCTGAGAGGAAGTCACCGAAGAAATATTTTTTCAAATTTCATTTTGATGTCTGACCTGGGATTCGAACTCGGGCCTTTCGTCTAATAAGCCAACACACTACCTACTAGACCAGGTGTTTCAGTCATCATACATTTTTGTTTAATCGGATGGCGATCATATTTCACAATATTGCATATTTCACAATTATTAATATATTGTTGAATTCTAAATTTAAGTTTTGGATGACATATGACAGTCTTTAATTGTTCAAAATTTTCATTTATACCACGGTGGTTGTTTCTCAGATGTTCTTTTTTAATAATATCGTGTAGTTCATTTTCGTCAATAATGTCGTCTAAAAAGGTATCACATTTTGCTATCTTTAGGAGGGAATTGTCAGAAAAGTACTTTAAAACAGTTCCCTTAAAAACTTCATAAAATGCACTATCTGGAATGAAAAGCGTTGACTCTTTTAGGGTGGAAATAATTTTTTATTATACTTATCATATCATTTTCGTTCAGACAACATGATGTAATGAAAGTTCTACAATTTTTGAAAATAGTTTTCTTTAGCGTTTCTATAGTGGGAGAATTTGATTTCTGGATTATAATCTGATTCCTATATACGTTAATTGGTGTATTACTCTGCGATATCAGATTTTGTTGTGGAGGACGAATTAAATTTATTTGTGGTTTAATGCGTCACAATGCGTCCGCATTTCCATTGTTTATACCACGTTTGTATACTATTTCATAATCATATTCCTCCAGTCTCAATCTCCATCTCACCAATTTCGAATTAGGCTCTTTAATAGAAACAAGCCATTGTAATGGTTGGTGATCAGTTTGAATGATAAATTTCTTGCCAAAAAGATACGGCCTAAAATATGTTACCGCCCATACTACCGCCAATAATTCCTTTTTTACCGTACTATAGTTTATTTCGTGCTGATTTAGAGTTCTACTTGCATAGCATATAGGATGATTCTCTTGCGACAACACTGCTCCCAGTGCGAAGTTGCTAGTATCAGTGTTTAGAACAAATTGCTTATTAAAATTAAGATAGGCTAGAATTGGGTCGTTTGTGAGAAGGATTTTTAAAGTTCGAAAACTTTCTAAATATTTAGGGTCATTTGTATCCAATTTTGTGTCCTTTTTAAGATATTTGGTCATAGGTTTGACGATTTTTGAATAGTCTTTTACGAATTTACGGTAGTATCCACTCAGACCTAAAAATTGCTTAATCTGTTTCTGAGTTCTTGGTAGTGGATAATTTATAACGCATTCAAATTTTTTGGATTGGGTTTTATACCATCTCTTGTTACAACATGACCTAAAAACTCTGTCTCTCTTTTTAGAAATTCACACTTATCTAACTCAATTTTCAAATTAGCGTCCCTTAATTTATTAAATACAAGTCGCAACGAATTCATATGCTCCTGAAGGGAAGTGGAATAAACAATTATGTCATCCATATAAACTAAGCAAATTTTATTGACTAAATCTCCCAGGATATGATTCATAAGCCTTTGGAACGTGGCAGGTGCGGTCTTGAGTCCAAATGGCATTCTAAGGAACTCATAGTGACCTCCCTCTACTGAAAATGCGGTCTTGTGTATATCTTTTTCGTCTATTTCTACTTGGTGAAATCCCTTTGCCAAATCTAAGGTAGTAAAATACATACTCCTTCCAAGTTTTTCTAAAATTTCGTCAATGTTCGGTATAGGTAAACGATCGTCTATTGTTTTTTCGTTCAGTTTCCTATAATCAACAACAAGACGCCACCGTTTTAAGCCACTAGCAATATCCTTTTTTGGAACTATCCAAATAGGTGCAGAATATGGTGATTAAGAAGGTCTTATTATACCACTAGCTAACATTTTATCAATTTGTCTTTTGACCTCTTCTTTATGAATATAAGGGTACTTATAAGTTTTCGAAAATACCGGTATATCATCCCTTGTAATAATTTTATGCTTAATTGCGTTTGTAAAAGTAAGATTTAAATTCGTTTCATGAAATAATTCGCTATATTCGGTTAAAATACTTCTCAAATTGAGTTTTCTTCCGCATTTAAATGATTCATCCTAACTTTATCTAAAAAAGGAATTTTACAATCTGATTTTTGCATTATTTTGTCGTCAACTAAGTGAAGTTATCAAGAGTAACAGGCCATGAATTGTTTTCGTTAAGGTATATTATTTCCGGACATTCAACAACAGTTTATGACACAACTTTAAAATTTTGTGCATTATCTCATTACCTCACTAATAATTGTTGCACCAAGATCATTCCGTTGTTCGACAATATGAATTAATCCACATTCAACCTTGATAACAAATGTAACTTTTCGTAAATTTGGAAATCGTAGAGGCAAAATTTTACCATTTATCCTCAGTTCATTTTGATCATAATCTATAACAGCCTTATATTTAAATAATATATCGTTTCCTATAACTCCATCGTAATTATCGTGAAATTTACACTCTATTAGCAACATTTTCTCGCTTGAATTCCCAAGCTCAGAAAACAATGGTATTTGGTAAATAGTATCCGTTAATATTTCACTTTGTAGTGTCTTCAAGGTAAGAGTTCCTGAATTTATTTTCCATTTTGGATTACATAAGCCTAGATTAACGATTGAGTGAGTGGCTCCAGTATCCACAATAAATTTAAGATTGTCTTTTAGTATTATGTACGGTAGCTCTCTGGAGAGGCTCGTAAAGGAAAATTTTGAGCAACTTTATTTATTGCAGCAACATGATGATGAGAATTCGAAAGCTGATTTGTATGATCTATGTGTTGCAAATGCTCTTGTGGTTGAGTTAATGAATTTTGAGACATACTATTGTCAACATCTTGAGTGGATTGGTTAGAATGGGAATTTTGGTTGAAAGAAAATTTGTCTGAAAATTTTGGTAGTGTACTCGTTTGTGATATGTCAGCGTTAATTGGATTGCTTAAGTTACAAACCATATTGGCGTCCATTGGTTCTGGCATTGGTTGTCTGACTAAAGAATTTTGTTCAAAGTTTGAATAATTTCGGTAATAATTATGTGAGCTAATTTTGTTATTGTAATTAAAATGAACATTTCTTTGCATGTTGCTATTAGGTGACCCGTTATAAGTGTATCGCTTATTTCCGTTATACCAACTGTTGTCAACGAATCTTCCGTTTGTATTTGAAATAACGCGTTGGTTACGTTGACTATTTTGAGTTCCGTTATGATGACCTTATACATATTTCTGCTACCAGAGTTTCTATCGTGGCAATCGTAATTAGCGTATTCTGATGCAAAAATAATGGTCATGGCTTCCTCGAGAGTATTTGGGTTCTTACAAGCCAGAATGGTTTTCATCGGTTCAGGAATTTTCTCTTTAAAAAAGTCGAGAGCAGTTCTCATATTGTTCTTAGCAATCTGTTCGCTATGAGCATTTATCCCTAAATCCGACACAGTTTTATTATTTAAGCTTCGAAGCCTATTTTTTATATCATTGTAAAAATCAATTGCATTTGTTCTGAAAACTACAGATCTAAGTTTGTCGAATAATTGCTCTACACTTTGAGTTTCCCCAAAGTAATTAATCAAAACTGACTTAATTTGCGACCATGTCTGTACGTGAAAATTTATTTCAATAGCTTCTTTGGCCTTGCCTAAGAGACGAAGAGAAAATACTTTTTAATAGCACTCGAAAAATTCGCGAAATAAAACACCCTTTTTATTATTTTAAAATATAATTTTACTTCAATTTAATTTTAACCACACTTAAAATAGTTATAAATATGGCGAGCGAGGGGCGCGAACGGTGGAGAGGGGCTTTCAAATTTAATATTTTCCTCCGACGCGTTCAAGGTTTCTGACACTACTGATCACTAAATTTGCAAAATCCATGTAATTTATAATGTATGCGTTATGTATGTACAAGAATTTAGGTCTACATGACAAAAATGAAAGAACCGTTATTTTCAGAGGAGAATGAAAATAATAAAGAAAATAAAAGATACATAAGGATCACGTCATAGAATAAAAGTAATAGAGAAAATAAAAGATACATAAGGATCACGCCATACGTACATATTTACGAAGTAAAATTATTTACATGAAGCTTAAAAGAAGAAAGGAAAAGAAGAAATGAGAATTCTCGAAGAAATTAAAAAATACAACGTGTAACGAAATTAAATATTTGTTGACGGCGGTAACATTCCCCCTCCCGTAAGCGAGTCAGGGATACGAGCTTGCTCATGATTATTACCTTCGTCACCGGTCGATGTAAAACGCCAAACTGTGTCTTGATTGTCACTCTTCGTACCTGTCCATCTGTAGCTACCACAGTGTAGATGACTTTGCCCTTTGGCCAGCATCTCCTTGGAAGGTTTTCATCGGCGATGATGACAATAGCTCCTATCTCTACTGGTGGTACCTTAGTGAACCATTTACTTCTGCGGGATATTATTGGGACATATTCCTTCAGCCATCTGCGCCAGAAGTGATCAGCGAATGCTTGCGTATATTTTGCTGGTATATTTTGTTACCGTTGTCTGTATATATTTCACGAGGTGTGCCTCGTCTGGAAATAAAGTTTCGGATGCATAGAATACATGAACTGGTATCCAAATTAGAAGCGACTTAAATATGGATTGTACGTATTGTGAGGCAGGTAAATACTACTCCCCAACGCTTTCTTTTCTCTTTCCAACTGTAACCAATAATGGACCAAAAAAATCAATGCCAACGAAAGTAAATGGGCGTTGAAAAGCTCCCAGACGAGCAACCGGTAGTTGCGCCATTTGAGGGGGTTGTGGTGCGGCAGAAGAATTTTTGCACTTTTGACAGGAACTACGCACCTTCTTATATACGACCCGTAGGCGATGAACATAATATTGGCCTTTTATTTTATTAATTACTGCTTCGTGGAAGTGATGATGGTAGTCTTCGTGAAAGGAACGAATTATAAGAAATGTGACATGATGCCTAGCTGGTAATACAATTTCATCTTCGTGGTTGTTGAGGCGTTTCGCTCTGCTGTTGCATCTTAAAATCTCGCTGTCGTCCAAGTAGACATTGAGTTTATATAATTTACTAGATTTTGCTACAGTTCCTCCATGTTTGAGATCCATAATTTCTTGAATAAATTCACTATGCTGTGCATCTTTTATGATATAATGCTTTGCTTGTTGTACCATCTCATAAGTAACTGTAGAATTGAAATCTGATTGTTTGTAAGCGAATTTTAATTTATTCATGTATAGCAAGAACGTTGCTACGGCTCCCTAGAGCCTCCCTGTAGGAGAATGAGTAGCTAACTACAAAAAAAACCAACTTTAAGTCAGCTTTTATTTACTAACTTTAAGCTGGGGAGCGGGTATGTAACTACAAGGCAACGCTACTGATTGGTTCCAACTTGGCGGGGCCCGGGGCTATCCTTGTAGGTGCATGCCAAGCAGCTCACAGCCTCCGATCAGGCGCTCCCCGGGTACTGGTACTCAGCATCCGCTGAGTACTTGCTAATGTGAGAAGGCAAGATTGGCGACTCGGAACGACCTTGACTATGAATGAAAAATCGATTATGAAGATGACGCATGTGGGCTGACGTTTGTTGCATTCTGTTACCTGAGTACACCGGATGAAAACCGGTCGAAATGGCTTTCAGGCTAATGTTGCAGACGCCTCCGTTCCGTTAAATCCGTGGCAGGGCTTCAAGTACGTTCGATTATCGTCGCCATTTAGTTGGTGGTGCAGGTTTAGTTGAGATGACTCCTAATTAGTGTCCGACCTGGCTCTGAACGCAAACTCCCATGAAGATTTGCGTCAACCCTCGCGAGGACCTCACTGATTACCACAGGCACCTTTGGGGTCTTTAAGGGACAACTGCATACCCGATATGAGATAGCGGCTTGAAGATGGAACCCAAATAGAAAAAATGAAGAAAAAAATAACAGAAGTAGAAGAGATGATTCAGGGCGAGGTTGCCTTTATGAGCAGCCCAAAAATCAGGCGATCACCGGTGAAGAAATCCCAAACGGCGGCGAACTCCCAGGGCACATCTGCGAGGAGCACTGGGATTGAGAAAGGTGTCACGACACCTAAACCTGCGCGGGAAGGTGCACAATCGCATGCACTGCAACCAGTACGTGGAGGAACAGGGGAACCGCATTTGGGGCACAGTTCCCCGAGACAAGAGTTTATATCCAAGATGAGAAACTTAGAGGAGGAGCTCATTGAAGTAATGAGGAGCTATAGAGAAAACTGGAAGACCGCAGAAAAGGAAAAGGAAGAGAGTAAGGCCCTTGAGCGCGCGAGGATAACAGGGAACGAGTGTGATGTCTCCACACCTGTAAGTTCTCTCAACAAGCGAGGCGCCTCAAGCCCGGAGGAGATCCGCCCGGAAAAGAGGCCCAGAGCAAAACCGGCAGACACGGCACAGCTCAAGGAAACATTAGCTGACGAAGAATGGAAAACAGTTAAGAGCAAGAAATCGACGAGGAAAGAGAAAAAGGAGCGACGAAAAAGTGTGAAGAACGTCCAGAAGCTGTGATCATTCACCCAACCGAGGGGCGCAGCTACGCTGATGTTCTGAGGAACATACGGAGCAAAATAAAACCAAAGGAATCGGAGATAGCGATACGCGCCGTCCGGAAGACAAAAACAGGGGCCATTCTGATTGAAATGGGTAAAGGAGGCAAAAGAGACGAGTTCAGGGAGAACCTAAAGAGCGTCCTAAATCAAGAGGCAACCGTGAAGGAGCTTGTACCTACGGTCACTTTGGAGATTCGCGACCTGGATGCCCTCACAACCACCGAGGAAGTTTTGGCAGCGGTACACAGAGAAGCGGGCGAAATGAATCCGGATATATCCATTCGTCTAACCGAGGCAAACAGTCGGGAACAGAAAAGAGCCTTCGTGACAGCCTCTGCAAGTTGTGCGAATGCGATTCTGAAACTACAGAGGATCAAAATAGGCTGGACACGCTGCAGAATAACTATCAGAGACGAACCGACACGCTGTTACCGATGCTTTAGAATAGGGCACAGACAGTGGGAATGTGATGGACCGGACAGGTCAAACCTGTGCATGAAATGTGGCGAAAAGGGACATAAGAGAAAGGAGTGCCGAAATGCACCGAAATGTTGCATATGCTCTGAGAAGCCGGGAAAACCTCCGGATCACCTCCCGGGATCGCGGGGCTGTGAGATGAGCTTACGAAAGGCAGCATGAGGATTTTGCTGCTGAATATGAACCGACGGAAGGTGGCTTTTTCTTTGCTATCGCAAATAGTCAGGGAGCAGGACGTTGACGTAGTCATTATAAGCGAACAGTATGCATCAAAAAATAACGGATTCTGGCTAGGCGATGAAACATCCACAGCAGCCATATGGATACCGGATAACCAGGGTCCCCGACCGAGAAGATCTGGTAGGGGAGATTGTTTCACCTGGGTACAGTTTGATGAGATTACTCTAATGAGTTGTTATTTGTCTCCCAATGACGACGTGGGAACCTTTGAGGAAAAATTGGCCAGAATCGAGGACGCAGTGGCGCGGATCGGCGGCAACCTCATAGTGGCAGGCGACTTTAACTCCAGAGCTGTAGAGTGGGGAATGCAGAATACCAACCCAAGAGGCAGGCGAATTGCGGATATGGCAGCTCGAACCGGTCTGGTCTTCGTGAATGAGGGAAGCGTAGCTAACTTCAGACGAACAGGCTGTGAGGGGACCATCCCTGATATAACTATGGTCTCGGAGAGCATGTATCACAGAGTGAGGGACTGGAAGGTCTTGGAAATATATACGGGCAGTGATCACCAGTACATATCGTACACCTTTACTTCAAGGAATATAGTAGAGGAGGACAATTACACCACGAATAGTCGAAGATGGGATGCACGGAAATTGAATGCGAATCGGCTAATTTTAGAAGTGGACAGATTGTGTAGCAGAGTTGAATTCTCGGACGATGCGAGGACGAGAGTAGAACAAACCATGGAGGTAATAAGACGCGGATGTAAAAAGGCCCCCGAATATCAGGAAGAAGGCAGTGCATTGGTGGGACGACAACATCGCAGCACTCAGGCGGGAGTGCCTACGACTACGGCGGAGGTACACTAGAGCTAGACCCGACGGACCAGCTGAAGAGGAAATGCGGGCATACAAAGAGGCAAAAAAGTCACTGAAGAAGGCTCAAGAAAAATCGGGCATTCCAAGAACTACGAGATGACGTGAACGTAAACCCTTACGGATTTGGATACAAAATTGTAATGGACAAACTGAACAGGAGGAAACCAATGGAAATTATGGACGAGCGAATAATGAGAAATATAGTGGATACACTATTCCCAACTCATGAACCAGTGAACGAAGGACGACAGAATATGCTCAATACGGAATTTTTACCATTCACCGCAGAGGAGCTAAAAGTAGCCGCAGCAGGGCTAAAACCCGGTAAGGCACCAGGGCCCGATGGCATCCCGCCTGAGGTAATGCGGGAAATTGCCAATCAAAGACCGAAACTCCTACTAGGAATGTACAACGCGTGCCTAAAAGAGTGTATTTTCCCCGAAATATGGAAGAAACAACGGCTAGTCTTAATAAGCAAGGGAAAGGGCGACCCAGAGGACCCGTCCGCCTACAGGCCACTGTGCATGCTGGATACTTCAGGGAAGCTGCTCGAGAGGCTTTTGAAGCCAAGGCTTACAGCTGCTATAGAGAATAGTGGCGGACTGTCGGACAGACAATATGGTTTTCGACCTGGTCGGTCTACAATTGGCGCCCTCAGAGAGGTGATTGAAGCGGCCATGGCCACACAGCGAGGAAATCCCTTTTCGAGGCCTGTGCTACTGCTTGCGACTTTGGACGTTAAAGACGCGTTCAATAGTCTTAGATGGAGCGATGTATTAAATACTCTGGAGTACAAATTCTCGGTGCCACACTACATCTTGGCCATGATAAGTAGTTATCTGAGTAACAGACAGCTGGTGTATAACACAAGCTCGGGACCAAAGGTGAAGCTCATAACATCAGGTGCGGCACAAGGATCTATCCTAGGCCCCGACCTATGGAACGTTAACTACGATGGAATTCTGAGAGAGGATATGCCAAAGGGAACTTTTTTGGTTGGATATGCGGATGATATTGCGGATGTTATTACGGCCAGGAATACGAAAGAGGCACAGCGAAAACTTAGACGTGTCATATTAAGAACAAAAACATGGTTGGATTCCCACGGCCTAGACAGCAGATGCTATCGGGTCACGGATATTTTAGGAAATATCTGCACAGGATAGGCAAGACCGCTTCCCCTTACTGTCTTTACGAAGAAGGGGAAGTTATTGATGATGCAGAGCACACGGTTTTCGAATGTGCACGCTGGCAGAGCTATCGCTCTGTACTGACGTCGGAAATTGGAATGCTCACGGCCGCTAACATTGTCGGTGTTATGACTTCGAGCAGAGAAAATTGGGCCTCAGTGGCGAATTACGTGGAGCGCATTCTAAGGCTGAAGAAGAGGGACCTTGAGGCTGCAGAACAGGCAGGCACGCCGGCATAATTTATACGGACACATGTGTCAAAGGAAACCGACACGGGATCCTGATCTAGAGGAATAGTGGAGACACGTGAATGTCTCCTCAACTTACGACACGCAATCCGGACGCGGATATGAACACGCAGGGGCCAAAAGGACTCCACTCCGAAGTAATACCACCGCAGTTCCGGAGTGGGCACAAGTCCACGAGACGAGGGGGGGGTTTAGTGGGTGAGGGCCCCACACACGGAGGATGTGACGACTTCCTCTATGGTGCGGTTAGGAACATTCACCCCTCCTCGGCGTGAAAAAAAAAAAACTAACTTTAAGCTAACTACTACTCAATGCAGAGTTTTCATTAAGTTGCCAATCACAAATTTGAAAATTTTAATTTTGGAATATTTTTAAAAATTTTTAAAATGTTGGGTTCAATTGGATTGGGTACATTGTGATATTCTAATAAATTTGAACGCATTTTTCACGTCGTTACCGTGTAATCATACCTCCAAAGCGACAAGCAATTGGTCGACCTACACCTCAAGAATGGAAGAAAAGAGCATTACGAGCCTCAGAATCAGACTGGCAACAAGCAATGAGACAGGAAAATCTTGGAGTACATGCCGTTGAGGCCCGTTGGCATGAATCACTTGAACAACGAGAAGTGAGATTAGAAACTGATTAAATGCTAATAAAAACCTATCTCACTGATAGATACCAGTCTGTCTCTGCTGGCGAAACTGTATCTACTCCCATGCCCGTGTCTAAAGGAGTACCGCAGGGCTCTATTCTTGGTCCACTACTGTTTACTTTGTACATAAATGATTTACCTAATTGTCTCTTGTATAGTAATATCCACATTTACGCAGATGATGTACAAATATATATAAATTGTAAAAAGGACTCAATTGATGACTGCTGTGCAAGACTTAATGAGGACCTTACCAGAATACATTACTGGGCAACGTCAAATGGCTTATATCTGAATCCTATAAAGTCAAAGGGCCTAATCATAGCCCAACGAAATCAGAATGTTGTTGTTGATATTCCGATCATTTTAGGAAATCAAAATATTTCAATAGTAGAATCAGCAAAAAACCTTGGTATAATTTTTAACAAATCCCTTCAATGGAATACCCACATAAATGCTGTCTCCGGAACAATTTTTTCTATGCTTCGAACGCTATATCCCCTTCAACACGTTACACCTCTTAATATTCGAGTGCTTCTTGCCAAAACGTACTTAATGCCCAAGTTGTTATATGGCTGCGAAATTTTTGCTTATTGTGATTCAATAAGTAAAACTAGGTTAACTGTTGCGTATAATGCAATTCTTAGATATGTCTATGGCATAAGAAGATATGATGGTACTTCTCAGTATTCTAAATCATTATATGGTGTTGGATTAATGGATTTACTTAAAATCAAAGCATTAATTTTGCTTCACAAAGTTATCTACACTCAAGAACCATCTTATTTGTTTAATCGAATTCAATTTGCAAGATCGAACAGAGGAAAGCAGATTATTCAGTTAAGATATCAGACTTTAATATATGAGTGGCAGTTCTTTACGAATACAATACGGCTGTGGAACTCGTTACCAAACCAACTACAAATCAATGGCAACGCTTTGCAATTTAAAAAAATGCTATTTTCAAAATTTTAATTTTAAATTGTTACATATATATATGCACATATTTTTATTCTTGTTTGTTTGTTTTTATTCTTGTTTGTATATATTCTGATATTGTTTTTTTTTAATTTGTTTTAGTTTTAGTTTATTATATAATACTTTTCTATTTTTTGTAATGATCATATAATCACATACTGTAATTTAAAAGATTAATTTCTTGTTGTATGTGATATGAAATAAATAAATAAATAAATAAAAAAAATAAATAAATGCGTACTACTCAGGCCCGTTCGTCTAAATCATCTGGACAACGGGAAACAAAATCAATAAAGTGATTCAAAATTAATTGGATATTTGTGTAATGTCTTTCCTTCAAATTTATTTTAGTTGGTGGCGCAGCAACGCGCGCAGTTTACAGCTAGTTTAATTATAAAAATAAAAGACGCAGAGGTTAAATTACAGCTACAAAAAGTCAACTGAAAGCTAGATACAGAAAGTCAATTAAAAGCTAACTACAAAAAGTCAACTAAAAGCTAACTTATAACTAGTCGACTTAAAGCTAACTTATAAGTAGTTAACTTTAAGTTAGTTGAAAAGTAATGTATAGAACAACTGACTACTGCCTAGGACATCACAATGTTAAAATAGTTAGTTGCTGCCATTGAAAAGTAATCCAAGTGGTAGTCAGCACTAGTTGAGAAATAGTTAGCTTAAAGTTAGTTTAAAGTTAACTATTTTTCCGACAGGGCTTCTCCAGTTCGAGAAATATTCAAAATTCAAAAGGTAGTAGTTTTTAGGTTTTCTGTCAATTAATAGCACATGGCGCTTCAACTCCAACGTGTCCATTTCTCCCAAGTCTTCACATGTTGGCCATTGGCTTGGGTCGTTACGCAGGAAGGCAGGACCGTTGAACCATAAGTCCATATTGTTTTGCGTTGAAATTTTTGTAGCGAAATCCGCAGGGTTCCTTTTGGAGGGTACCCATTTCCAATCTGTGACGTTGGAATGTTCAAAGATTTCTCCTACTCGGTGCATTACGAACGGTTGAAAATTTCTTGGATCAATCCGTAGCCATTGCAGTACAGTCTTAGAGTCTGACCACCAATATTTTGAGGATATTCGCAAGCGAGGGATATTTTGCACTGAATTTGCCAATCTGGTTCCGATGAGTGCGGCTTGAAGCTCCATTCGAGGTATCGAGAGTGGCTTAAGAGGTGCTACCTTGCACTTAGCTGCTACTAGAGAAACAGTTTCGCGCTCTCCTAGCCGTACAACCAGATAACTAACGGCAGCGTAGGCGTCGCATAATAATTTGGAGTAGCATCTTGGAATTTCGACATCAGAGATGAGTGGTATGGACGCTTTCCATTGACACCATTTTTCGTATAGATATTCATTTAGCGTATCGTCCCAACCAATTCCGGCGCGCCAAACATCTTGAAGTAGAATTTTGAGGCCCACGGTGTGGCATGACAGGAATCCAAGAGGGTCAAATATAGACATCAAAACCTGGAGGCATTCCCTCTTGGTAGGTACTATATCTTCGTCAATAACATTTCGGTGCAGACGTGCAAATCTGCAATTATATTTAAAAACATCAGTAACTAGGTCCCAATACATACCTAAAACTTTTTCAGTAGCTCCCCATTGCTTGGCATCTTGAGTTATTTTTGAAGACTCGGATAACTGGCTTAAAACCTTGGTTGAATTAGACGCCCAGTTCCTTATGTGAAACCCGACAGCGGTGTGAATTTCTCCCACTTGAAGGGCTAGCTCTGCTGCGGCTTCTTCAGTGTTTTCGCTATCGATAAGATCGTCCACAAAATGATGGTTTTGTATTGAGACCACAGCACCTGGAAATTTTGCTTTAAATTCATCAGCGTTTGTATCGCGCACATAATGGGCTATACAAGGGGCACAACTTACTCCAAATGTTAAAGCTCGCATCACATATGTGCTGGGTTGACTCGAATCGTCATTCTTGTCCCACTATAAGAACCGCTTTCTCGTCCGTTGATTCTGTGGAACATCTCCGCAATATCACCACAAATCGCAATTTTTCCAATTCTGAACGCTAAAAGTATCTCAACTAGTGGGTTGAGTAGGTCTGGGCCGGTAAGTATAAAATCGTTAAGGGATGCTCCATTTGATTTTGCCGCGGCGTCCCAAACTAGTCGCACTTTGTTGGGTTTATTCGGGTTAAAAGTTAAAAATATTGGTAGATACCATTTCTTTTTGTTAGGGACTTCTAATTCAGCTGGACTCAGTTTCGTGGCATATCCCTTTTCAATTAGGTTATCGATTTGAATCTGCATGCTCTGTCGTAACGAATCATCTTTGGCGAGTTTTTTGTGGAGGCACATCAGGCGGCGATAGGCGTTATCATAACTGTCTGGTAGTTTTGCGTCAAGATTTTTCCACAGCAAGCCAACCTCAAAGCGTCCGTTTATCTTCTTGCACGTCGTTTTTAGCAATTCCATTGCATCACTGTCTGCTGTTGATAATAAAGCGGATGAAGTAGGCGACTCAATATTGAAATAATTTTTTACGCGATAGTGAAGATCGTCGTAATTCTTTTGACAGGCGCAAGTGTGTATATTTAACCTGGGATCTGCTGAGCGACTATTGTTGCCACCCTGTAGGGTCCACCCGAGACGTGTTTTTGTAGCTATCGGCTGTTGGCAACCTCCTTCTCGAATTTTCGTGGGAACCGCTAACTTCCAGTTGTTAGCTCCAATTAAAAGCATGGGCTTAGCATCGTTATATGACTGTATTGGTAAGTTCCTCAAATGAGGACATTTTTTAATAATCTCATGCATATTTAAAGTTTGAGACTGTAGGTCCAAATGCTCGACCGTATGAACGTCAGATAGGACGAACTTTGTGTCATTAAGGACACTAGAAACCTTAAATGAAGTTCTGATAGACTCGCTCTCGTCTCGTGTGGTACCACCTGCCCACGTGAGGCACAACCAAATGCAAACTGTCAAATAAACTTCGCTCTACTAGGGTGACGGAAGACCCTTCGTCTAGAAAAGCAAATGTTTTAATAATGCTATCATTTGAATGCAAGCGGATTGGAATAATTCTGAAAAATGGCTTCTCTTCATTTACGTCATTGTGCGTATTTATTTGTGCACTCCGCTGCGTATTTTCAATTTCATTTGTACTTACAGTTTGACTTGTTGCCTGATTGTCAGCTGGGACGACCTTATGGAGCAGTGGGTGGTGTTTGTACTTACAGCCTAATACATCACATTCCTTGTTGAGATGACATTTTCGTCTGTGTGGGTTGAGACATTGACGACACAATTTGTTGTTTTTCACAATCTCCCATTTCTCTTTCAGTTGTAATTTTTTAAATTGTACACATTTGAGAAATTGCACTGCAGACGGGACAACTCTTCTTTACGTCGTTAGCTGCTTCAGTGTGTGTGTTTATCGATGCACCGCTTTTTCCAAAATTGGGTGTGACCAGTTTACTACATATATCAAAAAGTCCCAATTTTGAAACAATTGTATCGAACATGAAACAACATCATTTCTCCAAAGCGTGAAGGAAGAATGTTTTCAATTATTCTTTTTTTTCTAATTTTTTCAATTCTAATTTTTGTTTCTACAACCATTATTATTATTATAATTTGTTACAGTACTCCAAATTGTCAACCCTCAATTGTACCCCAATGGGTTTCAATTTGTTGTATATTATTACCGTTATGTATTACTAGGTATTACATAGATAAATTAGATAAATGATGTTTAAATTAAATTTGTTATTGTTTTCTTTTCAAAATGATCATGGGGGTTGTAATATGAAGGATGCTAAAACGAGGCGATTTCGTTTTTTTTTGCTCTTCGCCATGGGGTATTATCAACTTACAAAAACATATTTTGGGGTAATGATTAAAAAAGTTCCCCGATCGCTGCTATAGGAGTACCCTTACACTTATTTTAATAAGTATAAAGTATTAAATAATAATTATTTAATATTATTGCGCATTAAATGGCATTGCATTGCGTTGTGAAGAATACATTTAAATTGGAAAAATCAATTAAAATTATTTTGAAATGTGTTTTATATTATAATAATATGGCAATACAGGTGTTCAATAATTTTTTGAATACAACAATTTTATGCCAACGTCAATTTTATGCAGAATGTTTAATAAAATAATCTTTGAAATTTTAGGACTCGGTAAGATATCTTCTTCAATTTGTCTTTGCACAAAAAATAATTTTACAAATTACTACAGGAATATGTAAAGTTTATGAAATTGATTGCCAAGAAAATGAGACGAGGTTTCAAAAACAATTTTCGACTGTTCCAGGAAACTTTTGAGAATGTTAGCAGCCTCTAGAAAATCGAAGAAGAAATAACATCACTTTTAGATGTGCTATACCTATTCTAAATAAATAGTATTAGTCCTGTTTCCTATAGGATCCTCTAGAGCATTGGTAGTTTGTTTGGAATTTCTAAATCAATTGTCTGCAAAATTTTAATTGAGTTTTAAATGAAAGTATTTGTCCAAATAAAGCCGACATATTTCAATGCATTCCGCTGCAAAAGGTACCCCCTTTAGATTCTTAATATGCGCTTTTTGGATATTTCTTTCACTTCTTGTCTGTACTGTCGCCCTATTGTTCCTTTCAACTATTTCATTTTTATAAAGCGCCTATTATTTCGCTTAATGATTTTAATAACAACATAAATTCTATCACCCTTCTAATAGTTCTTCTTTTAATTTATTCTTGCATTTCGAATAGTCATGTTCCTCTTCAGCAAGTGTCTAAGATCTCTATTTATTTTCGTCCGTGTGGACAATAGCTTTTCACAACTTGGCTCCCAGAACCTATTAAAAAACAGATCTCGGGGCTTTTTTGATGCATATCTCAATTAATTATTTTACAGATAAGTCCGGATATTCTGTCCTTAGTCTCCTATAGATTTCAATTATAGTTGAGTGTAATCTTTCAACTTGCCCATTTACTTCACTTCGTTCTGCAGGCGTAAGGTATAACTGAGTTCCCAATTGATTTCATAAAAGCTACCTTCATTATCAGTGACCAGTATTTTTGCACGATAAAATAATGTAAAACTTTAATTAATTTCCTTCTCACCTGTACTAACGATGTATCACTGACACTAAATAGTTTTGTAAATTTTGTAAACTTATCTATACTCGAAATTAACTTTTGCCCCTGAATTTTCATAATATCCCTAAGAAGAATCTCAAATGGGTACTTATTGTTTGGAGTTCTCTGGTGATGTATGTGTGGAGGTTTTCTATCATATTTACACCGATTACAAACATCACAGCTGGTGACATGTTCCTTAATGCAAGCATTCATTTGTGACAAATAGAATTGCCTTACGATTTATTCCTTATTTTCCCTAGCGTTACGATGTGCTCTTCTGTGTTCAGCTTAGATTATACCGAATTGACTTTCTTTCGATGTAATATCCGTTACCATTTTTTGCGTAATCCTAACCTTATACATATCTAGAAAAAATATCAATATAAATTTCCTGTAGAGCCCCAAGTAGCTTTTCAGGTATCTTGATACCATTTAGAAGGTTTGGTCTGAGTTTTTCCCTTAATACCGAAGTAAGCGAATCTTCAGTCCATTCTTTCGAGGATGCGAAATGTCTAGTATACCCACGGTGTGGTTATTCAACCGCTACCATGTCCAATCCGATTCCGATTATTGTCTGGTTCCTAATGATATTCATAGGAACTTCTCCATGTGGTATTAAATTCGAGGAGTCTCGTTCAGCACTATGAACAGTTGCTCCTGACGAAAGTCCGTCGTTTTCTCAACCTTCAGATGCGGACTTGACCTTTGTCACCAATATCACTCCAATTGCCCTCAGTGGCAGTTATAGTATTTTCCAAATCAATAGACATTCCTTCACTAGCTGTGTCAATAGAAGAGTAATACAAATGGTTAGATATGGTCTTCAATCTTGAGAGATTATCAGCCACATGATTTGATTTACCAGGCTTGTAAATCAGCTCCTCTATGCGTGCCTTCCATCTTTTTAATTTTGCATTAATATTTCTATTACCCAACGAGAATGCTATGGGTTGGTGATCCGTATAGATTCGGATCTTCTTAGCACAGTACAAATAATTTCTGAGGTTATCCAAAGCCCATACGATGGCCAGCTTCTCCTTTTCATTAGTAGCATACCCCTCTTCAGTTTTATTGAGCGACGGAGAAATATAAGCTATGGGTTTATCCTCTCCAAATTCACCCTGTGACAGTACAGTACCCAATGAAGTATTAGAGGCATCTGTTGTCAGATTAAAAGGCTTTTCAAAATCTGGGGAATATAAAGTCTCAGCTGTAGTCAATAATGATTTCAATGTCTCGAATGCTTTTAGAGCTTCGTCGGTTAGGGTAATTGGAACTTTCTGTGATTGGCTAGCTTTCACCTGAACATAATCCCCCTGGTTAGGTTTGTGATTGGTTTTGCATAGTCGCGAATAAATCTTCTGTAGTATGACGTCATACCTAAGAAGTTTTTTAACTCTTTCAGGTTTGTGGGGGGTAACAATTTCTCAATATATTTCACTTTGGCGGGATCTGGTTTGATTCCGTCAGATCCAACGATGTATCCGAGGAATTATACTTCGGTTTTCATAAAATGCGTCTTATCGAGATTAACTTTGAAATTAGCTTCACGAAGTCTAGTTTTCAATTTAAATTTGCCATTCGCTGTTTAAAAAGCCGATGAATCTTTTGGATTCATAGCTATTTGGTTGAAGCCTGATGTAAGATAAATTATCGTAAAAGACTTGGCATTCCCCAAGCTAGCAAGAATCGATGTAATGTCGAGAATTGGATAAGTATCTGAAATAGGTAGAGAATTCTGGCACTTAAAATCGACAACCATTCTATATTGTTATTCACTTTTGATTTAGGTTTCTTTGGCATAACCCAAATTGGAGAATAATATGGTCGTACAATTCCTTCTGAGAGCAGTTCTTTTATTTGTCTCTCTACTTCCTCCCTCATGTAGACTGGATACGGATAACTTTTTGTGTAAATCGGTTCCTACGTACTAGTTCCAATTTCAGCCTAGACATTCGATTATGCCAGTTCACTACCTAATGATCCGAACAAAGGTTTATATTTATTTACCAGCCTATCTAACGTAATCCTAATATCAATAGGGTATTCGTCGTTAAGAATATAGTTTATTTCAATAGACACCTTTTCTTTAAGAAGAATTATTTTCCGTAATTAGTAGATTTAGTAGTAGAACTATAGCATCTGGCTGCTTGAGGCTATCATCACCAATTATGTCATTGAAAGTTTTAAGTCCAAGTAATACATAAAAGTACATTGGCAGATCAATCCCTGCAAACTTAAAGCACCGACCTTCTACTTTTTCATTACTTAAGATATCTCCTCCGCTGATCGAACTAATATTGGTTTGGTTAAAAGTGTCGAATCCCTACACAAAAGAGGACTACAGAAGTTCTTATTTGAGCCTGTGTCAATCAGAATTCTAACACTTATTATTATTCTAAGTCTGCCAAGGGTTACTTTGATGTATTGGGAAGGATTTTAGTGATCGAGGAAGGAATTGCCTGTCTACTGTTCCGATCGAAGTTGGAACACTGATTTTATTATAGCCCTTAATGTGTAGGATGTTAAGTAGTAAGTATGCAAGCAGAGTATGCTTCTGGAAAGGTATTTGGTTTTTGTGTGACAGCCATTCGTAACAAATCTGCACTCAAACCGCGCACAAATATATCCAGAGCCCTATTCCTGTAGGTCTCTATGAGTGCCCTCACAGTTTCCTGACTATAGGATTCTGTCTTCAGTTTGTTAATGATTAGTGATAGCTGATGATTCACCGAAACATAAAATTCCTCCATTTTTGAAGATCCCTGCGAAAGCTGATTGAGCTGATGTTATAAGGTTTGGATATCTCTTTTATCGGCGTAGTGGAGAGACAGAATCTTTTTGATTTCACCCCAGTCATCATCAAATACATCATAGGAAACTAAGGCTGTGACCGCAGCACCCACCACTTTCTGGCGTATGCTTTGAATTATAGCTCGATATATAGGTTGTTTTGCGATCTCAAAAGCCTTCAGAACCGTCTCCACTGAATGTACCCATGATATGTATTGGGTTGGATTACCATCGAAAGGTCTCAATTCTTTCACGCTGTCCGAAAGCCCACTGATGTCTTTAAGATCGTCTTCTCTTCGAGGCCGCTTTAAGGGTATTGTTTTTCTTTCGAGGCGTTCCAATCTATTCCTAACCTGACCGAAAGCATCGTACTGAAGAACCGATTACACATTATTAATGTAACCTCTAATGATCTAATTTGTTCAACAAATCTATTCATTGCCCCAGTTAAATTCGTTACAGTTGACCTAAGATCTTCCATATTGCCTAGTAGCACTGACAAAGATCAAGAATAAAGGAATTCACTTACCTTCAAATCCTCATTTTTTATTTTTTTAAGTGGTGTCCACTCAACACTATCACACTTTACTGTAAATACTTCTTATTTTTTCCTTTTTATCATTCTCATATTTATTTATTTATTAATTAATTACAATACAATTACAAATTATATTCTAATTATATACGAGCGGAGTAACTTGACCATATACTCGGTGTAGTGTCACAGACCAGAGTCTCTGGTGGGAATCGAACCCACGACCCTCACGCTAATAGTCTAGCACACTACCCACTAGACTACCAGGGCACCCATTATTCTCATACATATTTCTTAAAGGAGAGGGTTGCCACACCCATTTGTGGTACGTTTGTCGATATCACCTCTACAAACTTACCCACCAAATTGCATTCGTCTACGATTACTATGTCCCTAAATATTAAATTTTAAAGGTTTGCCACGCCTACTTTTTGCTATATCGAATTTTTTTAAACCATCTAAATCTGATAAGCTTTCGAACAAAAAAAGAATGGTTAAAATCGGTTCAGTAGTTTAAGAGTTATGGGTATTACTTGAAGGGGGAGGGTTGTCACGCCTATTTTTGGTGGGATTGGCGATATCGACTCTACGAATTTACGCACCAAATTTTATGCGTCTACGATCATTATGTACCTAAATATTCAATTTTAACGATTTGCTACGCCCTCTCAGCATTTAGGGATGTGAAAAATAGATGTTGTCCGATTCTCAGACCTACCCGATATGCCCACAAAAGTTCATGGAAATCGGTCGATTCATTTCGGAGGAGTTTAACCACTAACACCGTGACGCGAGAATTTTATATATTAGATTCTCTTTTTTATTTTATATATATTTTTTTAAATATAAATATATTTTCTTTTCTTTTTATTTTTATTATTTTTTTCAAATATTTTCTTGTCTCTTTTTCCTTTAAAGAATGTAGATACTTTTTAAATATAAATATATACTCTTACCTTTATTATTTTCTCTTCACTTTGTTTTTATTGCTTTTTTATTTTCTTTTCTCTCTCTCTCTCTCTATCTCTCTTTTCTCTTTTAAATATATTCTCTTTTTATATTCTTTTATATTTTTTATTTTCTTTTCACCTTTTTTTATTAATTTTATATTTTCATTCTTTAAATATTTTCTTCTCTTTACATACATACATACATAATTGGCCATTACAACCCTTCAGTCAGGATTACGACCTAGTTTCTCACACCACTCATGTTGTGTGTATAAATTTTATACATGAGTGTTGGAACCTACAGTTTAAAGTCGACTCCGAACGACAGGTTTTTGAGAAACTTTTCATGGCGATTTTATTTACTTTCAGAGTTTATGCCAGAAATATGCTGAGAGGAAAACGCCGAAGAAATTTTTTTTCATATTTCATCCTGGGGTTTGAACCTAGGCCTTACGTCTAATAAGCCAACACACTACCTACTAGACTACGACGACTTCCACTTCTGACTACCTACTTGACTACGTCGAATTCTCTTTATTTTCTTTTAAATTATTGTTACAAAAATGGAAATGGTGTACCATCGCTTAACATTAAAATGATAAACAAAAGCGACACAAACAAAAACCATATACCAATAACAGCAGTGTGAAAGAAAGGGGGATAGACAAGTAAGCAAGAAGGCAACAACAAACAACATAAACAAAATACACAAACAACAGCTAAACAAGAATAACGAGCAAAGCAAATTATTTTTGGATACATCAAGTGGTCGCCGTAGTCTAGTAGGTAGTGTGTTCGCTTATTAGACGTAAAGCCCGGGTTCGAGACCCAGGCCAGATATCAAAAACGAAATATGAAAATAAATATTTCTTCGGCGACTTCCTCTCAGCAGATTTCTGGCAAAAACTCTGAGTAAATAAACCTGCTATGAAAAAGTTTCTCAAAATCTGTCGTTCGGAGTCGACATTAAACTGTAGGTCCCGCCACTCAAGTATAAAATTAAGGCACACAACATGAGTGGCGTGAGAAGCTAGGCCGTAATCCTGACTGAAGGGTTGTAATGGCCAATTATGTATGCATGTACATCAAGTTGTGAACAGTGGCACACAAAAATTGTGGGAACAATAAAGAATTTAATTAAAAGTAGACACCAATTTATTTTTATTTTGTTTGCAACCAATTTAAACTCATATTTAAAACGTTTTTAAAAAGATAAAAAGTAACAATATTCTCTTTTTTTGATATATGTATATATTTTCTTACACCTTTTACTTCCTCTACACTTATATTTTTTATTTTTAAGTAAAATTATTCAATGTAATAAAAAGTTTTGAGCCTGGGTTGCTACCCGCGAAGCGATCGTTTTAAAATCACTTTGACTCCTCTCGGAAGATCCGCAAGAATCCCTTTTTTAAATCCGTTCTAATAATCACGGATACCTACTAAGGTACGGATTACTTCACTTTGGTAGCCTTTTGTGGTAATCACTACCAGGAATACCAATTTGGTGAAGGAGGGGAAGCAAATTATTATTTAATTATGATTTATAGTTATGCGTTTTTGGAGAGTCCCGTAGGAATCTCAGGGCTTCTTTTGTTTCAAAAGGATACCACTGTTTTAATTTTAGGCGATTTTCTAAAAAAAATTAATTATTTCGATTAGACCAACTGAACCGAAAAAATAAAACGATGACACTTCCTTTTAAATAAGGGGTGATTTTTTTTTTTTTAAGGTGTATTGTACAAGTGGCTTTTATAGCCATGTAGTTCGTCATTTCGACAGTTGAAAACCTTACCCCGAGACTTTAATTCCTTCACTAGACCTAGCTCATTGAGTTTAAAAGGCCTCTACCTGCCAACTTCCTCGCAAGCTCCTCAATCGGGAGCAAATGAAGAATGACATCTAGAACTGCTGAGGTGAGCTTCAACTGGCACTTGTGATGCCTCTGTAAATTACAAAGAATGTTCCTATTTCTCGTAGTATTCAGTGCACTCCGTCATATCGTGTATTCCTAGGTTAGAACAGATCTAACAACCGATGTGTAAATCCATTTTACAATACTCAGTTTAAGACCCCAGTCGCTATCCATGGAATTCCTGCACAAGTATTAAAATATTTTCTAATCCTTTCCTGAATAATCAGTTTCACGAAAATTTAGAGTCAAGTATAACCCCTAATAACATCATTCCATTACGAACCGGCGTTCTAAATCCGACCTCTCTATATCTTCTAGTCTTTACCGTCTAGTCCGGATTAATCTCCATGGACGACTACAAGATTTCGTTAATCGCGGTCAAAAATTTCCCCCTGAGTAAGATTACTATACAACGTCAGCACAGGCTACTATCTTCCTTCACTTTATTTCAAATAAAGTGAATTTCTCAGCAAGCCATTGACCGCAAATAACCCCCAGTTTCCTTTACCCTTCCCCACGTCGGTCCGATAAATATACATACAAATTATTCACTCGAATAAAACGGGTTAAACACTTAAGAATCCAAGAGCCTTTATGGTTTCTACCTCAATATTATTAAAAGATCCATTGATATCCATGAAAGATGCCTCCGACCTCAGAAACGACGATATTACTAGACTTATCCCTAAAGTAGGCTTGATGAGTTATGTATTAATTGTGTGCTTAAAGTGAAGGACAATCAGTCTCTCTAATGTCTTCAAAAGAAAAGACGATAGGCTGATTGAGCAGAAAATTTCGGTTGAAACTCTGACCTCTCCCCACCCCCTAGAAATGTAGGATTTAAGCAGACATGCTCTCAAAATATCGCTCAGTAACTGTAGGGCACTGTCAGATAGGTCCTGACCGAAAAAACTCCATCCGGACAGGACGACTTATACGGCTTAGTATATATCCAACTGTGATTTATCCCAGATACGGCTCGATAATTATCCAACTGTGATTTATCCCAGATTCGCAGTATTACACCCACGGTATAGTTTTTGCCCTTCTCTTCAGGTTTTAATTAATCGCGTGTTAAACAATAGCAATTTCTTCCAAATTAGTTACTTAGTTTAAAGAAATAAATAGTGATAATTCCGTATACTAGTTTAAACCGAAGAGATTTTTTATTAATTCTCTTGGTAAAATTAACGGCAGTCCTACAAAATTTAACATATCATATATGTGCTTTAGTTACTACATAACAAATCTTTTATTGAAATTAATTTTTCATATACATGTACAGGATTTATTGATATTTACTTATCTCCCGAGTCTTCATCTGAAATAGTACCACCCACTGTTTCAGGAGGCTGCTCTAGAACATGGTCAATAAGTCCCAATTTTTTTGCTTCTTCAGGCGACATAAAATTGTCGCGCTCCATGCGTTGATACAGCAAATCATAGCATTGTTTAGTATGCTTAACATATATATTAGTTAATTGATTTTTTAATTTCCCAATCTCTTCTGCTTGAATTTGTATATCGGTTGCTTGGCCCTAAATAAATAAAGATAAAAATATTATAAGCAAAATAATGGAATATAAATAAAATAAGACAAGTCTGCAGTATTCAATTGACATTTAAATACGTTACGTACTATTAGTTCAATGCAATGCAATTTTTTAAGAAAAATACGTTTTTTTAATCATATTTGTTTACTTTTGTTTCATTTTAATATTTTTGACATGAGTATGGTATTTGGAAAACAAAACATACTTTCCAAACTTTTAAATTACAACTGCGATGACACGTAATGTGTAATTGAGATTATGGCAATCCATAATTAGGAATTGTGTTAGAATTTAACATAATTTGGTCAATTCACACAAGCCTTTGTATCGTTGTATTCATTGTATTGTTGGAAGATCATACAACAGTGTATGATTGTTGTTGATAATTTTCATATAAAAATCCGATACACTTATACACATTTTTTCCATATGTTTTTAAAAGTTGTAGTGGTTTCTTGCTATCAAATTGTGTGAATGAAAAAAATGTGTATATGTTTTCATACGTTTTTAAAAAGCTGTGTTGGTTTCGGGTTATCAAATTGCTTGAATGCCACGCGATGCAGTATAGCATTGAGCGTTCACAAACAAACAAATGTATTCAATACAACATACACAATACAAAGTTGTGTGAATTGCCCAATTAATTTCAAGTGGCATTATTTTTTCAAATAAATAAGACATACATACAGATTCAAAGATAAAATTAAAAAATAAATGTTTTAGCTATCGAGCCGAGTTTACCGTACATAGGTTAGGTTAGGTTAGGTTAGAGGACGTGTACTTGCCAATTAAGACAAGTACAGTACCCGGAGGTCGAATTGACCCATTGTACAACGTCCTTAAAGAGGAAGGATACGAGAGGGAATAGGATATAAAGGAGAGGAGATAGGAAAGGGAGAATGGGAAGCGGAGGGGTCACATAGACCCAACAAAGAAGGGAGAGCGCGACTATCCTGATGAAGCCCTAGCGCCCCTCAACCAGCCTAAGATTACCGTACATAAGTGTACAAACATTCTCCTTGTCGAACTTCTTTGAAAATAGAGTTAGCCAGACCATGTTCGATGATAACTTCTTTTGGCCAGAATTGAATGATTTGAACACCTACGAAGTCTGTGCTCAACAGAACGACGTTACGTGCCATGTCATGACATATTGCACATTCTGCGGAAGTAATTGGAAGGTATTGTCATCTTACATGAAGCTGATTTGAACTGGTCATTCAATCGTGCGATTTGACCTCCTTAGACTTTTTATTTTGGGATTTTCTTCAGTCTCAGGTGTAAACGAATAAGCCACAATCCGCAACGGTTCTCAAAGGTCTCACCTATACTTTGTTCTATTCAAATTTAAAGACAGAAGTTCTTAATGAAAGACCTGAAATAGCTACGTGCAATCGTAGTACACTACTATTAATTATACGGTATGATAGTGAAAATATACCCGAGTAAATGCATAGAGTAAGTAGAATATTTGAGTAGAACTAAACAGAAAATCCCCAAAACTTATTTCATTTGAAAAAAAAAAATTTTAACTCTTCATAGAAAATTATTGATTACTCGAATATTTTAAAACCGATTTTGAAAAAAAGTTTATAGAATGGGGACATATTGTTCAACTTTATATGTTATGAGTTTTGATCCGCTTCAAAGGAAAATTAATATTAGCCCACTTCTGCTAGTCGCACAAACATGAAATTAAAAAAATGTTCTGGTAAACAACCAAGTTCCAGAGAGCAGCTACAGCCTCTGGAAAATTATTTTCATACAGTGAAGGCTTTGGGATACAAGGAAGGAACTGCTGTCAATATTACTAAAACTTGCGAGCTTTCAACTCAACCTAACGACGAAATGCGTCGATGCATAGCTCGCAAGCGTGATTCTCACCCATTATATCGATTCAAAGAATTTCTACATCTCAGCTTTACAACCTTACTGAATCTTGCACAAAGACATAAGATATGCGTAAACTGCTTCAATAGCAATCATTTAATCAAACCCTGTACCATTTCAAGCCGCTGCTAACAATGTGGAAAAAACACCATACTGGGATTTATCTGGATCAAATCTCACAATCCTCAACATGTGGTGACCAATCAGCAGAACAATTGATATCTCTGCCCTCCACACTAGTAATACAAGACAAAAATGTCGAGATGAGTGCTGTGTACTATAGACCCTTTGTTTTATTGGGGACAGCAATACTAAAAATTAACCTTATAACGGAACGCTTAGATGCGCGATTCAATATCGAGTTAACGTTACACTTCAATCCCGGTTCAATAATTTTATAGCTCATTTAGACGCACTTGTCTTACCGCAAATAATTACTCCTCAGTCTGTTCAAGTTCTTCATAGATAAGTGGTCGATCACCAATAATGTGACGCTAGTAGATCCAACCTTTAACCGTCCAAGCAAAATAGACATTTTTTAGAGGCAGAATATTATCACTTATTACTTACTGTTGGGCAAGTTCAACTATCCGACGACCTTCCAGAGTTACAAAATACAACCCTAGGCTGGATAGTATCACGAAAGATATCCGGCCAACAATTATCATCAGCAACATGTAGAGTACTTACTGACGTTGATATTCCTATCGAACGTTTTTGGAAACTTTAAGAGATTGAAGGTACACAACCACAATTGTCTCCCTATAACGCAAAATGTGAAGAGCATTTTAGTAAGCATATGAAGATAAAGATGGAAGGTTTGTCGTAAATTTCCATTCTGTGAAGAACCATCTGCTTTGGGTGAATCGCAAAGCATTGCTTTCAAACGATTTCTGTCACTGCAACGCCGATTGGCAAAAAATTCATCTATGAAACTTTGGTACATATGACAAAGGTCGATATAAGAAAGACCAGAATACAGCACTACCAAACTTCGAGTTGTCTTTGATGCTTTAGCAGAAACATCAGGAAAGTCATTGAATGACATTTTACGTCCTGGACTACAACTGCAGAATGATCTGTTTACATCAGATAATCCTGTGGTGAAAAAGTGTTACTGAACGCATCAGCTACTTCAAATTAAACACCGCAACATATGGAACCCGAACAGTGCCATTGCTGGCCATCAGATGCTTGGGAGGAATAATCCGTGACGGCAAGACGCATTTTCCTTTAGCAGCAAATGTTCTCGACAAACATTGTTATTTTGATGATGGGTGGAGCTGACAACATAAATATAGCCTTGAAAACTCAACGTCAACTGTAGCATGTAATTGCAAGGTACAGACTTAATTTACAAAAGTGGAGCTCCTACCAAATAAGTTAGTCTCGACTTCTCCCAAGAGGAAACAGATTACACAAAAACGTTAGGACTTGCTGTGTCTCTTGTCTCCTGTAGTTGTCAGGGCGTAAATGTCTGTTGTTTAATTGTGGACTTTGAATCTTTCATGGGATGAACAACTTGAAAACAAGTACAGCGACATTTTTATAAAGGCAAGATTACCCACCGCCCACAGCTTCACGTATGTACTGAAAAAGTCATATGGGACGGCAATCTATGTCCGAACCCTCCTTTCTAATGGATATCTCGAGAATTTGATCCACAATAGTTACAGCAATCACCTTATTGGTTATACGGACCATTTTTCCTTCACGGAAACGAAAAACAAAAACGCGAAAACTGTAAAAGCAGAACGTGAAAGTAGGTCAACCAACGCTTATACCACGCGAGTTTCAGAATGCACCGATCATCATTACTCGATTAACACACAGTCGAATTTTAAAGAAGACATCCAACAAATGCAAGAGTAAAAGGAACTCAAGGAATCAAGGCATATCAATAGCCTCTCAGATGAAAATGTTTTAAGAGTCGGAAGTAGATTGGAGGCATCTACGTTGAGTTTCGATGCAAAACACCCAATGTTCTTACTATATAATGACACAATCAGTCGATTGATCTTTGAATCGATACACAAGAAAAATAAGTATTGTGGTCCTACTGCTCTCCTTGCTAACGTTAGACAACTCTTTTGGCCCATCAAGGGAAACCACACAACGGAAACCCACAAATGGGTCCACTGCGCGAAATCAAAACTTCTTCAGCAAATCATGGGAAATTTACCTGAAACGAGGATTACTCCAGCAAGGCTCTTTAGCAATACGGGAGTGGTCAATTGTGGACTTACTTTAAAACTAGAGGGGAAACGTCCTCAAAAAACGTATATTGCTGTCTTCTGTTGCTTTGTTACAAACGCAATTCATCTCGAACTAGTAACGGATCTTACAACCGATGCCTTCATTGGAGCACTTAAAGGTTCATACGCCGTAGAAGTCACTATCGAAATCTATATAACGCAACAATTTTTGTACGAGCTCGGAATCAACTGGCATATTTGCGTCAACAGTTCAAGAAAAAATTCAATACGAATGTGCGGCTAAAGATATAAACTTTCATTTTATTCCTCCGTGAGCCTCACATTTTGGTAGATTGTGGGAAGCCGCTGTCAAGGCCGCTAAAATGCTTTTTGGTAAAGAGTTGGCCAGCGCTTCATTGACTTATGAAGAAATGAAACCGTGGCTATAGAAGTTGAAGCAAACCTCAACTCGAGGCCAATTGCACCACCATCAAATCATTCTAATGACGAGGCTGCATTAATTCCGGGTCACTTCTTAATTGGAGAACCTCTTTCTGCTCAAATGGATGAAACTGCACAATCAAATACAACAACATTAGCACAACGGTAGGAACTAGTATCTCAAATAAAACATCAATTCTGGAAACGATGGTCACAGGAATACCATAATGAACTTCAGAAACGAACAAAATGGCAAACTAAGTCTCATTATTTGCAACTTGGAACCACAGTCACGTATTCAAAGATAGTAATTGAAGCATACCCTAGGTCGGATGACATTTTCAGGACAGCCGCTACCAAAACATCTACTGGTCTCATTATGGAGCAATCCACTTACTTGCTTCTCTTCCTCTGGAGACAGAAATAATTACTGCTAACAATGAAAATGCAGACAACCTTCACAAACGGCGAGTCCCAAAACGAAAATGAAAGTTCGCCACCCTCAAAACTTTGCAATTTGACTACAACTGGCATTCTGATGGCCTTAGTATTATTCTTGCCATTAGTAATGTCAAAAAGGTACTTACACTCAGATCACTAGCAGCCCTGGATTACATTTCGAACAGATTGGTCAAATTAAACCAATCGAGTCAGAACGGAAACTCAATATATTTTAATAAATGGGACAAACGCTCTGGATAAAGCCAACTGTCAATGTAACAGACTAATTAAACATATTTACAATTTCAAGGAAGAAATGGAAGCCGGCCTAGAAAATCTCACAAAACGGAAAAAGCGAGAGGCAATATATATTGTTGGTACTGCAGCAAATTCTTTATTCGGCGATCTCAACTCAAAGTATGCTGAGGAAATGATGGATACTATCATAAAAGACGATGAAATGAATCTGCAACGTCTGTTGCGAAATCAAACATAATTTCTCGATTCTACTCTCAATATTATGGAGCAAAGTGAGCCGCGTACTTCAACAAATTTTAAAAAAAGTCAGCATCCAGCATCCTAAGCAGATAATTTGCAAAAAATTCATACTTATTAGCTCACAAGTCTTTTTCTGCTGACCGCACGCCGATTTTCTACTAAAATCAACAACAGAAAGGCAAATCTTCCAGCAGATCTAACGCTACCAGTATTGGATATTATACATTTATATGGATACTGACGTCTCACGCAGCAATTCAAACCAGCATATCATATAAAATAATATAACATAAAATTATAGTTTTGTAGTCGTGAATTTTTTTTGAACGTAGTTTTTTTTTATTAAATTCATTGAACAATTTAATGCTGTAATATTTTTAAATTTTCCTTTTTTTTGTAAAATTTGCTTACACAAGGCTTTTTTTCTTTTAATTCTTCACTTATATTCGGGTTGTAATACAATATCCCAGACGAATTATATGCTAAGGCGTGCTATATTTTTGCAGTTAGATCACCACTGCGCATTCTTTCATTTAATGATAATAAAACTTGATTTTACACATACATAAATATCTGCAGAAATTAAATACCTGGTCGAATCGATAACTTAATTGTTTATCTTGCAAAGGAAATAGAACCTTTCGCTCCTCCCTAACGAGTTGTAAAAATTATGAAGGCAGGTTAATTTGTTTATTATGTATTTTTCGCTCTAAGGGAATGAGTTGCATCAAAATTATCAAAACACAGCACATAACAAGGATCGGCACTTTTTATATCATTACGCTTTTCTTCTCGCTTTTTCTCTACTTATTCTCTATGCAATTCATAGTCTTCGTGAGATAGGTTGTTGGCTCTATATGAAACGCAAATATCGCACTCACCTTTCTTCGGCTTAAATAAAGAAATATTTAGTTTTTTGAAGACCTCTAAAAATGGGAAATTTGGGAAATTTTTGTTCTTACTTCTCTGTTTTTGGAAATTCCGTAAAAGAATTCGGAGGTGTTCCACCGTTTGGATGTTTCCACTTTTAAATACACTACAAATCATTATTTTATAGAAATTTCTTTTTGAGAAAGTGTATTAAAAAAACGTTCGATTTTAATTGCGAACAGGATTTGTTGCCAGCCATTTGCCTCAATAATTTATAATTAAAGTTAAGGTTCTTAACTCTAAACTTCAACTGTGTAAACAATATCATCTTCAAGAACTTTTAATAAAATACAAAAACTTAATTAAAAAATTATTAAAAAGAATTTGATTATCGTTATATCTTTTAATTTGCTAGTGTTAATAATGTTGTCAGGAAAAGTGAAGAGTGAAGTGAGAGTTGCAAATGTTTTGAACACTTTAATTTTGACTCTCTTTACCAACTTTGATTTTTTATTGTTGTAAAATAGCGGAATCAGTTTTAATTTGACATGATCAATAAAACAGTGATGAATAGACAAGAAATAAACAAACAAAAATTGAAAAGAGTTGTAGGCCGCAGTGTACGTATTTTTAAAACGAATGTATCCAAGATATTGCGAGCCAAAAGGTTTGGAAGAAGTTGCAACTTCCCTATTTTTTTCACAATATTTCTGAGTCTCTGCTTTGAGATTCTTATGAATATTTGAGTTGTTAATGTACCACGGTGCTGTTGTTTTGGCGCCTTTGAGTTTTCTCTATATGATATGCAGAGTTAATTCTGTATTGCATAACACCACATTGGTATTAGAAGTAAATTGGACATAAGAAGTTTACTTCAGATGAGATTCTACCGATAAGCCAATTAATTTCGAAGAGATTTAATTTATTTTGTGCTAAGTGTGTGCAATTTCCATGTCAGGCATTTATCAAGGTGAAGTGAAAGGCATTTTATGTATGACTTGTTATGTATTTGAAAAACTAAATTTATTTTATTTATTCAATATGAAGAATAATTACAAAGCTTACTGAGAATAACTTAAAAGCTAATAATAACAAGTGTTTAGTTCATGTTCTATACAAAGTATATAAATGTAAATATAACTTAAATTATTTACACAACATCTTCCTTTTCAATTACATATGTATGTACATATAATAATTTCAATCCAATTTATTTTCAAATATTTAATTATTTAAATCACAAAGCTTATACATAGATATAAATTAATAATAATATTATTTGTTAAGATGCAAGTGCATGTTTTTGATGGTTTAGAAATTAGTGTGTGTAAATCTAGTTGGTGGGTTAATTTTTCTTCCATGACGAGTTCTGTAAGCACTATCAGATTCAGTCTCAGTAGTTTTAACTGGTAAATTCGGGTCGGAAGTATTCACTGTATTACTACCATTTTCATTATTAGAGTTCTCAGACTTTTTGAATGTGTTTTCATTTGTATCAACAGAGTTTGATGAGTTTTTAGGATTTTTGAATATGTGTTGTTCATTTCTTCTAAACAAAGAACCTTCTTTATCTTTAATTACAAATGATCTGGGCTCCGTACTTTTACTCACTATTTCTCCTGGAAACCAAAAAGAACTAGGACTTCTTTTAAACATTACTGTATCACCTGTGTTAACAGATTTGTATTCTTTTGTATTGGAGTTATAATGATTTGATGACTTTTGAATTTTTCTATTAACTTCTTTTTGATATTTATCTGTATCAACTAGTTTTGGTTTTAAGTTTAATGAAAGTGTTGGAAGTCTTGTATTCAACTTTCTAGACATTAGTAATTCAGATGGACTTGGCAAATTTCCTTTAGGTGTAGTGCGGTAGTTTAATAACGCGATATATGGATCAGTAGCACTTTCAAGACATTTATATAAAAGTTTCTTCACTGTCTGAATAGAGCGTTCCGCAAGACCATTTGATGTTGGTAAATATGGACTCGAAGTTTTGTGATCTATACCCCAATCAATAAGAAATTCTTTAAATTCTTTTGAATTAAAAGGCGGTCCATTATCAGATATGAAAATATTTGGGATGCCATGTCTAGCGAAAATGGATTTTAGTCTCAAAATCACATGTCTACTCGAATAACCAGAGTTTAACAACTCTATTTCAATAAATTTTGAAAAATAGTCAACTACTAGTATATAGTATTTTTTATTGAACTCAATGAGATCACAACCGACTTTAAACCATGGTATATTATAAACATCATGGGTCAAAATTTCTTGTTTAGATTTTGAGTTTTTGTATTTCATACAAATTTCACAATCTGATATTTTATTAAATATATCATTATACATGTTTGGCCAATATACAGATTGTCTAGCAAGACTTTGACATCTCTGTATTCCCATGTGGATTTCATGGATTCTGTCCAAAATCAAACTTTGAAGACTTTTTGGGACTAAAACTTGGTTATTTTTAAGAAGAATATCATCAATGATATGAATTTCATCTTTTATTTTGTAATAAGGCATGACTTCTTTATCAACAAGTTTTTTATGTTTAGGCCAACCATTTAGTATATACATTTTAATTTTTGCAAAAACTGTATCATTATTACTATGATATCTTATATCATTTATATTTGCAAATGGAACTTCAAGATGCGACTTAAGAAAATTGCAATGAAGTGTGATGTCATTATGAATATCAGCTAATGCATTTGCTTTTAATGGACATCTTGACAAGGTATCAGCTATATACAAATATTTACCGGGCTTGTAGGTAACTGTCAGATCATATGACTGTAGACGAAGCATAAACCGTTGAAGTCTAGCAGGAATTTTATATAAAGGTTTATTAAACAAAGAAACCAATGGTTTGTGATCAGTTTCTACTAACACTTTATTACCATACGTATATTGGTGAAATCTAGTGCAACCAAAAAGAATAGCAAATAACTCTTTTTCTATTTGGGCATAATTCTCTTGTGCAGTTGTGAGGGAGGCAGAAGCATATGCTATTGGTTGGTTATTGTGCAAAATGGCAGCTCCGACGTCAAAATCAATTGTTTGTTTGGATCAAAATAAGTTCAGACGGGACTTTTTGTAATTTCAGCTTTTAAATTTGTAAACTCATCCTCTTGAGATTTATCCCAATGCCACTGAATATCTTTCTTTAGCAATTCTCTTAAATATTTATTCTTTGATGATAAATTCGGAATAAAATTTCCTAAATAGTTAATCATTCCGAGAAAGCGTTGCAGCTCAGAAACGTTTTTAGGAGCAGACATATCTAAAATTGCTTTAATTTTGTTTTCATCTGGCTTAATACCATATTCATTAAAAATATGTCCAAGGAACTTAATTTCATTTAGTAGGAATTTGCATTTATCCTTGTTAAATTTAAGACCAATTTCTTCTGCACGTTGCAGAACTTTCTGTAATGTTCTATTATGTTCTTCTATTGTTTTTGCATAGATTAGAAAATCATCAATATATATCACTAACCCTTCAATGTCGCCAAAAGATTTAACTATTTCAGAATGAAATATCTCTGGGGCAGCATTTATGCCAAATGGTAGCCTTAAAAATCGATACCTGCCAAATGGTGTATTGAATGTACACAATTTGGATGAAGCTTCATCTAATGGAATCATCCAAAAACCACTATTGGCATCTAAAGTACTGAAATATTTTGAGCCACTAAGTTTTGCCTTACAGTCATCTATATTGGGGAAAGGATAGTGCGGACGAAGTATGGCTTTATTTAAGTTACGGGGGTCTAAGCAAATTCTCAACTGTCCATTAGGCTTAGTAACTAGTACGATAGAACTAACCCATTCTGTTGGTTCCCTTTCTGGCTGTATTACATTAAGCTTAACCATTCTATCTAACTCAGCTTTTAGCTTGTCATGAAGGCTAAAGGGAATCTTCCTTGGAGCATCTACTATAGGTGCTATATTAGGTTTGAGCTTGAAACTACATTTTGTTTTCATGTGACCTAAACCATTAAATACATGCGCATAATTATCGATAATTTTATCAGATGTTAATAAATTTACAGTCTTAATTAAATTCATTTGTTTGGCTAATTCTAATCCAATTATATTTTTACATTTTAAATTTAATACAAAAAATTTACTCAAATAAGTATTGTTATTAAAAGAAAATTCTAAATCAATATTTCCTATTAAAGGTAACCTTTCACCACTAAAGGTTAAAATTTTTGTATTAGTAAGTCTTAACATATGGCTTAAATTTAACATATTTGACGTATCCTTTGATAATATGTTTACTTGGGCTCCGGTATCTATTTGAAGAGTAATTGCCATGTTATTTATAAATACCTGAACATTCCACTAATTATTTGCTACGACACTGCAACTGGAGTTTAATAGGGTACGAATAAAAAATTCTTTAACGTCTTCATTATTGTCATCAACCTGGCTCTGTATTTGTTTGACAAATTTGTTGGTTTGATGTTGCGGTAATTTCGCGAAACACTTTTTTGCAAAGTGACCTTTCTTACTGCAAATATGACAATTGATGTTTTCAGCTGGACATTTTTTCCAGTGAGTTTGACCACATCTGCTACATTGTTGCTGTTGGATATTCGATGGAGTGGGTCTTCTAACTGATGAATGTTGCTTTGACGAATAAGTTGAGTGACGTTGATTAACATATGCTGGCTGATTTATTTGTTTCTTGTAAATATTCGACTTATTTAAAGCGCCAACAAAATTTGTTTCTTGTTGCAACTGACTTGTGTTTTCTTTTGCGGAGTTTATATTTTTAGCTGTTTCCAAAGCTTTCTCAAGTGTAATTTTACTTTCGCTTAACAATCTTTCTTTGATCTGGGAATAGTTGGGAAGTAAACCACAGACAAAAATATCTTTAACTAAGTCCTCACGCAAATCTCCAAACTCACACAATAGGCTTTGGTTTTTTAACACCGTTACATATTTTTCAATAGATTCATTCAGACCTTGTTTTCTTGAGAAGAAAGTATGACGTTCCATCGCTATGTTGACTTTGGGAATGAAATATGCGTCCAATTTTGAAAGTAATTCATCATATTTTACTGTATCTATGTCCTCATTGAATGAATTAAAAATTTGTAAGCAATCTGGTCCTAAATGATGTAATAATAACGCTACTTTTCGTTGTTCAGTTTGCTGTTCAAGATTTGATGCTCTCATAAATATCTCGAACTGGTTTTTCCACGACTTCCATGTGGCACACATGTTGCTTTCTTTGAGGTTAAGAGGAGCAATTGTTGTTGCAACCGACATTACATGTGGTGTAGACATTTCAGAATATGTAATTTTTTGTTCACTTGCCTTAGACTGCATCGAATTTTATTAAATATTTAATATATATTCTTCTTTCTTTTTTGTATTTTATAAAAACGACTTCTTTATTTAAATAGACTTCTGACTTTTTTTTTTTTTTTTTAAATTTTTTTTTTTAATTTTTTCTCTTTGACACCTGACACCATGTTATGTATTTGAAAAACTAAATTTATTTTATTTATTCAATATGAAGAATAATTACAAAGCTTACTGAGAATAACTTAAAAGCTAATAATAACAAGTGTTTAGTTCATGTTCTATACAAAGTATATAAATGTAAATATAACTTAAATTATTTACACAACATAACTGTATTGCCACCCGTTTATTATAATTGCACCAATCTGTGAATTTGTTTAATTGTGCTGTATTTTTTTTTTCTGAAGCTAAATACATCTAAAAACATCTGATCGAGATATAACATAGCAGTAAAAATGAAAAGAATGGTCCTCATAGGCAAAAAATATACAGGGCAAATCTGTAAGCATTTTGTTACTAATTGTATCAATTTAGGGAGCTTTTTTAAGTCAAATGAATGAATGAAAAATTTTAAAGTGAATGAAGAATATGGCATTTTATTTTCACTCATGCAAGTCTCTAATACAAATCTCATTTGTGAGAACGTATTAGAGCGACGCACATGTGGGAATCTTTCTTTAAGTTAACTTTGCTGGGGGTTGTTGGATTGTTTATCTATCAATGCCATGCACATTGCTTACATCTAGCAAAATATTTAAAACTCTCTTGAATGTGCTTTGGATTTGAAGAAAGTGAACTGGACTTGTTGACCACACTCTTCACATACTAATTCAAATACATACATTAAATTGGATATAGTCTCTTCGTTTGCGGAAAATCTACTCCCCATTTTTGGATTCTAACCAGTTGTTAGCGATGACTTTAATTTTCGCTTACTCTGCTTTATAGTACAAAAAGTAACAAAATTAAAAACATGAAATTTTTCGAATTTCAAAAACATCTTAGTGTTTTATTCCCCTGTTCTGACTTAATCCGAATGAAAGTGAAAATTTCAGAAATTTTTGGTGTTCTAGCATTCGAATCAGAACGTTTTCAACGTTTTTTTTTTAATTCATGTAAAAAAAAAACCTGGACGAAAGCAAAACGAAAGGGGTTTTTTCGTGCAAATATCAGTTTAAGATCACAAAAACCAATTGATTAATATATTTTAAACATTTATTTAAAAAAATGTATTCTTTTTTAAACTATTAAAAAAAAAACAAATGGCATTGAATAGAATATCAAATTGAATTTTTTCTGAATTTTTGTTTTTGACGAAAAGCTGATTGATATCAGTAATATACCATGTTTCTCATGTTTTGCGATATTAATGTATTACCCAATTTTGAGGTATCCAACAATTTCTTGATAAATATAAAATTTCGTCAAATCAGAATTGTTTTTATTTCTGTTTGACAAGCCAGTGCTGCTAAAGCTAGAGTTAAAAAAAAAATAAGACGGCCTATTTTAATATGCAAATGAGTACGAAAATTATGCCACACATTAAAATCTGTAATCACATTAAAATCTGTAAGACCAGGAAAAAGGCATATGGGACGGCAATCTATGTCCGAACCCTCCTTTCTAATGGATATCTCGAGAATTTGATCCACAATAGTTACAGCAATCACCTTATTGGTTATACGGACCATTTTTCCTTCACGGAAACGAAAAACAAAAACGCGAAAACTGTAAAAGCAGAACGCGAAAGTAGGTCAACCAACGCTTATACCACGCGAGTTTCAGAATGCACCGATCATCATTACTCGATTAACACACAGTCGAATTTTAAAGAAGACATCCAACAAATGCAAGAGTAAAAGGAACTCAAGGAATCAAGGCATATCAATAGCCTCTCAGATGAAAATGTTTTAAGAGTCGGAAGTAGATTGGAGGCATCTACGTTGAGTTTCGATGCAAAACACCCAATGTTCTTACTATATAATGACACAATCAGTCGATTGATCTTTGAATCGATACACAAGAAAAATAAGCATTGTGGTCCTACTGCTCTCCTTGCTAACGTTAGACAACTCTTTTGGCCCATCAAGGGAAACCACACAACGGAAACCCACAAATGGGTCCACTGCGCGAAATCAAAACTTCTTCAGCAAATCATGGGAAATTTACCTGAAACGAGGATTACTCCAGCAAGGCTCTTTAGCAATACGGGAGTGGTCAATTGTGGACTTACTTTAAAACTAGAGGGGAAACGTCCTCAAAAAACGTATATTGCTGTCTTCTGTTGCTTTGTTACAAACGCAATTCATCTCGAACTAGTAACGGATCTTACAACCGATGCCTTCATTGGAGCACTTAAAGGTTCATACGCCGTAGAAGTCACTATCGAAATCTATATAACGCAACAATTTTTGTACGAGCTCGGAATCAACTGGCATATTTGCGTCAACAGTTCAAGAAAAAATTCAATACGAATGTGCGGCTAAAGATATAAACTTTCATTTTATTCCTCCGTGAGCCTCACATTTTGGTAGATTGTGGGAAGCCGCTGTCAAGTCCGCTAAAATGCTTTTTGGTAAAGAGTTGGCCAGCGCTTCATTGACTTATGAAGAAATGAAACCGTGGCTATAGAAGTTGAAGCAAACCTCAACTCGAGGCCAATTGCACCACCATCAAATCATTCTAATGACGAGGCTGCATTAATTCCGGGTCACTTCTTAATTGGAGAACCTCTTTCTGCTCAAATGGATGAAACTGCACAATCAAATACAACAACATTAGCACAACGGTAGGAACTAGTATCTCAAATAAAACATCAATTCTGGAAACGATGGTCACAGGAATACCATAATGAACTTCAGAAACGAACAAAATGGCAAACTAAGTCTCATTATTTGCAACTTGGAACCACAGTCACGTATTCAAAGATAGTAATTGAAGCATACCCTAGGTCGGATGACATTTTCAGGACAGCCGCTACCAAAACATCTACTGGTCTCATTATGGAGCAATCCACTTACTTGCTTCTCTTCCTCTGGAGACAGAAATAATTACTGCTAACAATGAAAATGCAGACAACCTTCACAAACGGCGAGTCCCAAAACGAAAATGAAAGTTCGCCACCCTCAAAACTTTGCAATTTGACTACAACTGGCATTCTGATGGCCTTAGTATTATTCTTGCCATTAGTAATGTCAAAAAGCTACTTACACTCAGATCACTAGCAGCCCTGGATTACATTTCGAACAGATTGGTCAAATTAAACCAATCGAGTCAGAACGGAAACTCAATATATTTTAATAAATGGGACAAACGCTCTGGATAAAGCCAACTGTCAATGTAACAGACTAATTAAACATATTTACAATTTCAAGGAAGAAATGGAAGCCGGCCTAGAAAATCTCACAAAACGGAAAAAGCGAGAGGCAATATATATTGTTGGTACTGCAGCAAATTCTTTATTCGGCGATCTCAACTCAAAGTATGCTGAGGAAATGATGGATACTATCATAAAAGACGATGAAATGAATCTGCAACGTCTGTTGCGAAATCAAACATAATTTCTCGATTCTACTCTCAATATTATGGAGCAAAGTGAGCCGCGTACTTCAACAAATTTTAAAAAAAGTCAGCATCCAGCATCCTAAGCAGATAATTTGCAAAAAATTCATACTTATTAGCTCACAAGTCTTTTTCTGCTGACCGCACGCCGATTTTCTACTAAAATCAACAACAGAAAGGCAAATCTTCCAGCAGATCTAACGCTACCAGTATTGGATATTATACATTTATATGGATACTGACGTCTCACGCAGCAATTCAAACCAGCATATCATATAAAATAATATAACATAAAATTATAGTTTTGTAGTCGTGAATTTTTTTTGAACGTAGTTTTTTTTTATTAAATTCATTGAACAATTTAATGCTGTAATATTTTTAAATTTTCCTTTTTTTTGTAAAATTTGCTTACACAAGGCTTTTTTTCTTTTAATTCTTCACTTATATTCGGGTTGTAATACAATATCCCAGACGAATTATATGCTAAGGCGTGCTATATTTTTGCAGTTAGATCACCACTGCGCATTCTTTCATTTAATGATAATAAAACTTGATTTTACACATACATAAATATCTGCAGAAATTAAATACCTGGTCGAATCGATAACTTAATTGTTTATCTTGCAAAGGAAATAGAACCTTTCGCTCCTCCCTAACGAGTTGTAAAAATTATGAAGGCAGGTTAATTTGTTTATTATGTATTTTTCGCTCTAAGGGAATGAGTTGCATCAAAATTATCAAAACACAGCACATAACAAGGATCGGCACTTTTTATATCATTACGCTTTTCTTCTCGCTTTTTCTCTACTTATTCTCTATGCAATTCATAGTCTTCGTGAGATAGGTTGTTGGCTCTATATGAAACGCAAATATCGCACTCACCTTTCTTCGGCTTAAATAAAGAAATATTTAGTTTTTTGAAGACCTCTAAAAATGGGAAATTTGGGACATTTTTGTTCTTACTTCTCTGTTTTTGGAAATTCCGTAAAAGAATTCGGAGGTGTTCCACCGTTTGGATGTTTCCACTTTTAAATACACTACAAATCATTATTTTATAGAAATTTCTTTTTGAGAAAGTGTATTAAAAAAACGTTCGATTTTAATTGCGAACAGGATTTGTTGCCAGCCATTTGCCTCAATAATTTATAATTAAAGTTAAGGTTCTTAACTCTAAACTTCAACTGTGTAAACAATATCATCTTCAAGAACTTTTAATAAAATACAAAAACTTAATTAAAAAATTATTAAAAAGAATTTGATTATCGTTATATCTTTTAATTTGCTAGTGTTAATAATGTTGTCAGGAAAAGTGAAGAGTGAAGTGAGAGTTGCAAATGTTTTGAACACTTTAATTTTGACTCTCTTTACCAACTTTGATTTTTTATTGTTGTAAAATAGCGGAATCAGTTTTAATTTGACATGATCAATAAAACAGTGATGAATAGACAAGAAATAAACAAACAAAAATTGAAAAGAGTTGTAGGCCGCAGTGTACGTCTTTTTAAAACGAATGTATCCAAGATATTGCGAGCCAAAAGGTTTGGAAGAAGTTGCAACTTCCCTATTTTTTTCACAATATTTCTGAGTCTCTGCTTTGAGATTCTTATGAATATTTGAGTTGTTAATGTACCACGGTGCTGTTGTTTTGGCGCCTTTGAGTTTTCTCTATATGATATGCAGAGTTAATTCTGTATTGCATAACACCACATTGGTATTAGAAGTAAATTGGACATAAGAAGTTTACTTCAGATGAGATTCTACCGATAAGCCAATTAATTTCGAAGAGATTTAATTTATTTTGTGCTAAGTGTGTGCAATTTCCATGTCAGGCATTTATCAAGGTGAAGTGAAAGGCATTTTATGTATGACTTGTTATGTATTTGAAAAACTAAATTTATTTTATTTATTCAATATGAAGAATAATTACAAAGCTTACTGAGAATAACTTAAAAGCTAATAATAACAAGTGTTTAGTTCATGTTCTATACAAAGTATATAAATGTAAATATAACTTAAATTATTTACACAACATCTTCCTTTTCAATTACATATGTATGTACATATAATAATTTCAATCCAATTTATTTTCAAATATTTAATTATTTAAATCACAAAGCTTATACATAGATATAAATTAATAATAATATTATTTGTTAAGATGCAAGTGCATGTTTTTGATGGTTTAGAAATTAGTGTGTGTAAATCTAGTTGGTGGGTTAATTTTTCTTCCATGACGAGTTCTGTAAGCACTATCAGATTCAGTCTCAGTAGTTTTAACTGGTAAATTCGGGTCGGAAGTATTCACTGTATTACTACCATTTTCATTATTAGAGTTCTCAGACTTTTTGAATGTGTTTTCATTTGTATCAACAGAGTTTGATGAGTTTTTAGGATTTTTGAATATGTGTTGTTCATTTCTTCTAAACAAAGAACCTTCTTTATCTTTAATTACAAATGATCTGGGCTCCGTACTTTTACTCACTATTTCTCCTGGAAACCAAAAAGAACTAGGACTTCTTTTAAACATTACTGTATCACCTGTGTTAACAGATTTGTATTCTTTTGTATTGGAGTTATAATGATTTGATGACTTTTGAATTTTTCTATTAACTTCTTTTTGATATTTATCTGTATCAACTAGTTTTGGTTTTAAGTTTAATGAAAGTGTTGGAAGTCTTGTATTCAACTTTCTAGACATTAGTAATTCAGATGGACTTGGCAAATTTCCTTTAGGTGTAGTGCGGTAGTTTAATAACGCGATATATGGATCAGTAGCACTTTCAAGACATTTATATAAAAGTTTCTTCACTGTCTGAATAGAGCGTTCCGCAAGACCATTTGATGTTGGTAAATATGGACTCGAAGTTTTGTGATCTATACCCCAATCAATAAGAAATTCTTTTGAATTAAAAGGCGGTCCATTATCAGATATGAAAATATTTGGGATGCCATGTCTAGCGAAAATGGATTTTAGTCTCAAAATCACATGTCTACTCGAATAACCAGAGTTTAACAACTCTATTTCAATAAATTTTGAAAAATAGTCAACTACTAGTATATAGTATTTTTTATTGAACTCAATGAGATCACAACCGACTTTAAACCATGGTATATTATAAACATCATGGGTCAAAATTTCTTGTTTAGATTTTGAGTTTTTGTATTTCATACAAATTTCACAATCTGATATTTTATTAAATATATCATTATACATGTTTGGCCAATATACAGATTGTCTAGCAAGACTTTGACATCTCTGTATTCCCATGTGGATTTCATGGATTCTGTCCAAAATCAAACTTTGAAGACTTTTTGGGACTAAAACTTGGTTATTTTTAAGAAGAATATCATCAATGATATGAATTTCATCTTTTATTTTGTAATAAGGCATGACTTCTTTATCAACAAGTTTTTTATGTTTAGGCCAACCATTTAGTATATACATTTTAATTTTTGCAAAAACTGTATCATTATTACTATGATATCTTATATCATTTATATTTGCAAATGGAACTTCAAGATGCGACTTAAGAAAATTGCAATGAAGTGTGATGTCATTATGAATATCAGCTAATGCATTTGCTTTTAATGGACATCTTGACAAGGTATCAGCTATATACAAATATTTACCGGGCTTGTAGGTAACTGTCAGATCATATGACTGTAGACGAAGCATAAACCGTTGAAGTCTAGCAGGAATTTTATATAAAGGTTTATTAAACAAAGAAACCAATGGTTTGTGATCAGTTTCTACTAACACTTTATTACCATACGTATATTGGTGAAATCTAGTGCAACCAAAAAGAATAGCAAATAACTCTTTTTCTATTTGGGCATAATTCTCTTGTGCAGTTGTGAGGGAGGCAGAAGCATATGCTATTGGTTGGTTATTGTGCAAAATGGCAGCTCCGACGGCAAATTTGGAGGCATCTGCACTCAAAATCAATTGTTTGTTTGGATCAAAATAAGTTAAGACGGGACTTTTTGTAATTTCAGCTTTTAAATTTGTAAACTCATCCTCTTGAGATTTATCCCAATGCCACTGAATATCTTTCTTTAGCAATTCTCTTAAATATTTATTCTTTGATGATAAATTCGGAATAAAATTTCCTAAATAGTTAATCATTCCGAGAAAGCGTTGCAGCTCAGAAACGTTTTTAGGAGCAGACATATCTAAAATTGCTTTAATTTTGTTTTCATCTGGCTTAATACCATATTCATTAAAAATATGTCCAAGGAACTTAATTTCATTTAGTAGGAATTTGCATTTATCCTTGTTAAATTTAAGACCAATTTCTTCTGCACGTTGCAGAACTTTCTGTAATGTTCTATTATGTTCTTCTATTGTTTTTGCATAGATTAGAAAATCATCAATATATATCACTAACCCTTCAATGTCGCCAAAAGATTTAACTATTTCAGAATGAAATATCTCTGGGGCAGCATTTATGCCAAATGGTAGCCTTAAAAATCGATACCTGCCAAATGGTGTATTGAATGTACACAATTTGGATGAAGCTTCATCTAATGGAATCATCCAAAAACCACTATTGGCATCTAAAGTACTGAAATATTTTGAGCCACTAAGTTTTGCCTTACAGTCATCTATATTGGGGAAAGGATAGTGCGGACGAAGTATGGCTTTATTTAAGTTACGGGGGTCTAAGCAAATTCTCAACTGTCCATTAGGCTTAGTAACTAGTACGATAGAACTAACCCATTCTGTTGGTTCCCTTTCTGGCTGTATTACATTAAGCTTAACCATTCTATCTAACTCAGCTTTTAGCTTGTCATGAAGGCTAAAGGGAATCTTCCTTGGAGCATCTACTATAGGTGCTATATTAGGTTTGAGCTTGAAACTACATTTTGTTTTCATGTGACCTAAACCATTAAATACATGCGCATAATTATCGATAATTTTATCAGATGTTAATAAATTTACAGTCTTAATTAAATTCATTTGCTTGGCTAATTCTAATCCAATTATATTTTTACATTTTAAATTTAATACAAAAAATTTACTCAAATAAGTATTGTTATTAAAAGAAAATTCTAAATCAATATTTCCTATTAAAGGTAACCTTTCACCACTAAAGGTTAAAATTTTTGTATTAGTAAGTCTTAACATATGGCTTAAATTTAACATATTTGACGTATCCTTTGATAATATGTTTACTTGGGCTCCGGTATCTATTTGAAGAGTAATTGCCATGTTATTTATAAATACCTGAACATTCCACTAATTATTTGCTACGACACTGCAACTGGAGTTTAATAGGGTACCAATAAAAAATTCTTTAACGTCTTCATAATTGTCATCAACCTGGCTCTGTATTTGTTTGACAAATTTTTTGGTTTGATGTTGCGGTAATTTCGCGAAACACTTTTTTGCAAAGTGACCTTTCTTACTGCAAATATGACAATTGATGTTTTCAGCTGGACATTTTTTCCAGTGAGTTTGACCACATCTGCTACATTGTTGCTGTTGGATATTCGATGGAGTGGGTCTTCTAACTGATGAATGTTGCTTTGACGAATAAGTTGAGTGACGTTGATTACCATATGCTGGCTGATTTATTTGTTTCTTGTAAATATTCGACTTATTTAAAGCGCCAACAAAATTTGTTTCTTGTTGCAACTGACTTGTGTTTTCTTTTGCGGAGTTTATATTTTTAGCTGTTTCCAAAGCTTTCTCAAGTGTAATTTTACTTTCGCTTAACAATCTTTCTTTGATCTGGGAATAGTTGGGAAGTAAACCACAGACAAAAATATCTTTAACTAAGTCCTCACGCAAATCTCCAAACTCACACAATAGGCTTTGGTTTTTTAACACCGTTACATATTTTTCAATAGATTCATTCAGACCTTGTTTTCTTGAGAAGAAAGTATGACGTTCCATCGCTATGTTGACTTTGGGAATGAAATATGCGTCCAATTTTGAAAGTAATTCATCATATTTTACTGTATCTATGTCCTCATTGAATGAATTAAAAATTTGTAAGCAATCTGGTCCTAAATGATGTAATAATAACGCTACTTTTCGTTGTTCAGTTTGCTGTTCAAGATTTGATGCTCTCATAAATATCTCGAACTGGTTTTTCCACGACTTCCATGTGGCACACATGTTGCTTTCTTTGAGGTTAAGAGGAGCAATTGTTGTTGCAACCGACATTACATGTGGTGTAGACATTTCAGAATATGTAATTTTTTGTTCACTTGCCTTAGACTGCATCGAATTTTATTAAATATTTAATATATATTCTTCTTTCTTTTTTGTATTTTATAAAAACGACTTCTTTATTTAAATAGACTTCTGACTTTTTTTTTTTTTTTTTAATTTTTTTTTTTTAATTTTTTAATTTTTTCTCTTTGACACCTGACACCATGTTATGTATTTGAAAAACTAAATTTATTTTATTTATTCAATATGAAGAATAATTACAAAGCTTACTGAGAATAACTTAAAAGCTAATAATAACAAGTGTTTAGTTCATGTTCTATACAAAGTATATAAATGTAAATATAACTTAAATTATTTACACAACATGACTGTATTGCCACCCGTTTATTATAATTGCACCAATCTGTGAATTTGTTTAATTGTGCTGAATTTTTTTTTTCTGAAGCTAAATACATCTAAAAACATCTGATCGAGATATAACATAGCAGTAAAAATGAAAAGAATGGTCCTCATAGGCAAAAAATATACAGGGCAAATCTGTAAGCATTTTGTTACTAATTGTATCAATTTAGGGAGCTTTTTTAAGTCAAATGAATGAATGAAAAATTTTAAAGTGAATGAAGAATATGGCATTTTATTTTCACTCATGCAAGTCTCTAATACAAATCTCATTTGTGAGAACGTATTAGAGCGACGCACATGTGGGAATCTTTCTTTAAGTTAACTTTGCTGGGGGTTGTTGGATTGTTTATCTATCAATGCCATGCACATTGCTTACATCTAGCAAAATATTTAAAACTCTCTTGAATGTGCTTTGGATTTGAAGAAAGTGAACTGGACTTGTTGACCACACTCTTCACATACTAATTCAAATACATACATTAAATTGGATATAGTCTCTTCGTTTGCGGAAAATCTACTCCCCATTTTTGGATTCTAACCAGTTGTTAGCGATGACTTTAATTTTCGCTTACTCTGCTTTATAGTACAAAAAGTAACAAAATTAAAAACATGAAATTTTTCGAATTTCTAAAACATCTTAGTGTTTTATTCCCCTGTTCTGACTTAATCCGAATGAAAGTGAAAATTTCAGAAATTTTTGGTGTTCTAGCATTCGAATCAGAACGTTTTCAACGTTTTTTTTTTTAATTCATGTAAAAAAAAACCTGGACGAAAGCAAAACGAAAGGGGTTTTTTCGTGCAAATATCAGTTTAAGATCACAAAAACCAATTGATTAATATATTTTAAACATTTATTTAAAAAAATGTATTCTTTTTTAAACTATTAAAAAAAAAACAAATGGCATTGAATAGAATATCAAATTGAATTTTTTCTGAATTTTTGTTTTTGACGAAAAGCTGATTGATATCAGTAATATACCATGTTTTTCATGTTTTGCGATATTAATGTATTACCCAATTTTGAGGTATCCAACAATTTCTTGATAAATATAAAATTTCGTCAAATCAGAATTGTTTTTATTTATGTTTGACAAGCCAGTGCTGCTAAAGCTAGAGTTAAAAAAAAAATAAACGGCCTATTTTAATATGCAAATGAGTACGAAAATTATGCCACACATTAAAATCTGTAATCACATTAAAATCTGTAAGACCAGGGGTGGGTTTTCTGAGCCCCAAATACGACAATTTTGCTTATTAACGTACTCATCAAGGCGGAAATGAGCTTCAGCCGAAAAAAATATTTTTTTTTTGCAAAATCGAAATCAGTTTCCCCTTGACCCAATATATCCCAAAGTTGCTCAAGCGTAAATCGATTCATTACGTCCAGTGGAGATAATATACTGATTTTGTGACAGAATAGACTGACATAAATATTGCCAAATTCGAAATAACCGATGGTTCAAATTTAAACCGATAGATGGCACAAACTATAGAAACAAACACAGGATTTAGTTTTCGAGATATAATTAGAATTTTCGAAGGATTTTTTTTTTATTTTGAACATAAAATTTTCTTGTTCGAGTGGTTTTGCTAATTCATTCTTGATGTAAAAACTTCTGAAGTGGGAACGTAGGCGTTTTATTACATTTTATAACCTTATAAATTTTTGAAAAAACAAAAATCGAAATCACCTCCGTGACAAAAAAAGCAATTTAGTAAAACGTAACTGCGATCGTAATTTTGAGTTACATTTTCTGAAAATTAATTTCATAATCTATAAAAATTATGTATGTTTATATTGGCATAAATGTTTTCAAAAAGCGAGCAAAAAATCATTATTTTTTAAACAAATTATTTGACCACTATTAAATTGATTTTTTTCTGTCTAACATTTTTTAATTAAAACCGTAAAGAAAATGAAAATTTATACTTTTTATAATTTAATAAAGATACCATAAAAATTAACTTTAAAATTGCGTTTTCATAAAAAGTACAAAACTGCTACTATCGAGCCATAGCCGTAAAAATATCTCAAGCGACATATTTTTCAAATATCGTTTTTTGTAATAAATAAATTCATTGGCATCATTTGCATCATCTGTAAAAATTTCAGGGTCGCACTCTGTACCGTTATGAATTTATAACAGAAAAAAGTTTAATTTTCTAACTTAATTTGCACAAGAAATAAATAATAAAAACCTTCCCCTGTAAAATTTGGTTTTTGTCGCTTGAGATATTTTTGCGGTATCATTATTATATTTTAAAATTTGGCCCAATTTGAAAAAATATTACATCTTGAGAGTGTGCTTCAGAATCATCAGTTTTAGCGGCTTCAACAACTTAAGTGCCATCAACTTCAACAGCGCTATTAACATCACCACTGACATTAACATTAACAGTACCCACATCAACATCTGAACTGCTATCGAGAGACTTATTCCTGTCCTATCGGTCTAGCACCAAAGTCTACATGACATGTTTATCTTTTCAGCTGTCCTGCCTTGCGAGCGATGGGCCTGAGGCTAATAGAGGTTTCACAATTTATTCAATTACCTATCATCGAACAATCTTCATCAAATCGTCATACATTTACCACTAATCATATCATATTTAGACATACCAATTCCTCCATGTATCCATTCAACAGGAAAACACCTCCGAATATAACTAAGCTGCAACAACAACAATAACAACCAGAACAAACGACTTAAAAATAAAATTTTGCATAACGGCAAAACAATTAAAATCGCGCCAAACGCACGGAATTATTTTACAGGCTAGAATACTCACAAAAATATCAAATTCAGAACGAAGTATATGTAGAAAACATTTTTGTATTTATGTTCTTTATTACTACAATATGTACATTTGTTTGTTTATATTTACTATTTTTAGTTCCTATATTAAATTTTAATTTTTCACAATTTTTTTTTTTTTATCAAGATCAAGATCAGCTGATTCCGAAATTAGAGATATCTACTGCATTTTATTTACATCAATAAATAGTCAAAGTCGGCCCAAAACATTGCAAAATATGATTTTTTTTATTGATGTGCTAAATTAATGTCTTAAATTACCATCGCCAAATATAATAAAGGTAAATAAATAAAATTTATTTGATTTTATTTACTTCCGATTTTTAAACTTTACTGATTATGATAAATATGAAATACTTAGAGATTTCGAAAAAATTGCTTTATCAGATTATAGTTAGGTTTTAAGTTTTTACATCTACAATACTGTTGTTTTCGGTTTTGCTTTCCTATTTTGTTCTTTTGTTGACATTTTATTACTGGAAATTAAATATGTTTGTTGTCGTATTCAAATACTGAAACACTTTTTCTTCAAAAATCGACAAACGATGAAATTTTTAGTTTCACTTGCCATATGAGAAATTTTACGATGAGCGAAAAATATACGATGTCAAAAAACAATAAGAAGAATCTCAGTATTCATAAATTGATTTTCAAATAACAAAATGAAAAATATATCGGAAAAAAGTAAATTAGCTCGTAGCCAACTTTACGCACATTCTTCTAATTACTGGCAAGGTGAATTTACTTAACAGGTGTGGTTAGCTCATCAGGTGATTATGTTGTTGTATAGATGTTGAGACTGTCAAATTATTGTTTGTTTATGTTTACATTTTGAGTTTAAATTTTAAAATTGAAACTAATTTAAATTTTAACCCAGATATGCCCATTGCTTGATCATTATCATGTTAAAAGTATTTTTATATTATTTTGGAAGCAAATGAGGAATAAAAACAGTGTATTTATAGGTTTTTAAAGATTTATTGAAAAAAGTGGTTTTTGAAGCCGTTCTATACATAGGAGATTGTTCACCTGACTTATTGGGTGTGATACGACACAAAACATTTTACATGTAATCCCTTAAGTCACATTTTCGGCATCTAGTTAAGCTTTTTTGATGGCAGGCTTCACATCTTGTGTTTTTCCTCTGAAATTACCCAATGGTCCAATCGATCATAACGCAATTCATTATTTAGGCTAAGTGATGGATGACCCCTTTGGTGAACGGGAACTTTTTATTTTGAACAAGTAGAGTATTGGCGATACTTCTTCTAAAAGACAATACATAGTTCCTCCATTATGCTTGTGAATCTGCCAAGCATTATGTGTCGCCATATCCAAACAGTGTGCTATGATGGGAAAATACCATTTTTTCCTTTTATAGCTGTGCGATATACGCTTATGTTCTGATCAGAACGATCCACTCCACCCATGCTCCTATTATAATATTTCACAATTCGGGGCTGTTCGACTTGAATAAATTTCTTCTCTTTTTGTGAGTACCGCTTAGCAGATCCTAGGGGATTCACTCCGATTGCATTATTTGCATTAGCGAAGCCGGTAAATTATTTATATCGATGTAGTCTTCATCGCCGGAATCCTCGTCTGTGACGTCCCCACTAGCATTTTAGGGTGGGAATATAGTTATATTACCCACATCTAGGTCCTCATCCTCTATCAACGCCGAAGCTTCATGTAGAGAAAATTCCTCTATGGAAAATACATAGCATATTATATTCCCAATGTCCTACATATAGGTCACCAAACTTTAAGGTGTCACAACAACAAAACTTAAACTCAATAATAAAACTTTTATACATATAACAAGCAAGGTACTCTTCCTAAATATAAATTCAAACATGATATACATAGTATTTATGCACTTGTGAATGTACAAAATTTTACTTACTGTAAAAACGTGGCCTCATATTCAGTCATTATGAAAATATCACTAATTAATAGTTCAATAACTCAAAAATAGTAGCAAAAAATAATGCGATCACATAATCTCCCACGAGATATTGATAAGTACAGAGTATGTCAACAAAAAAACGGTACTTTGATAAACGTGACGTATCATGTAAACAAGAATGTGCTGGTGTACTAAGAGCATATCTGATATGAAAATCAGAGAACAGACGCAAAAAACAAATGTTTATGAACGTTTAAACGAAGAATTCAACATTAGTGATGAACAAATGCTCTTGAGTTTTATTAATCGTATAGTTTAAGTATAAACATCCACACATAATCGATCGCAAAATAAAATTTTAATATTTCTACCATAACAAATTTGAAATCTTAGGGCTATTCAGAACACATAATTACAAAGACTCTGATGCTGTTATCGGACCTTTCAGTGCATTCCAACTTTGTCCGTAAATTAGCTATAATGGAGGAAACCATTTATCTTAACGCCTTTATATTTTATACGCATCATATTTTATACGTCACTTGGTCGTCTCCTAATGTTTTGTGCGAGTTCCTTGCGAAATGCTATGCTATATACACATTATGTCCACAGTTTTATTATTGTTTTCATAATTTTTTATTAATAAAAATGAATATTTAGTTTGAACATCAATTTCCTTATGTTTTTATTTATTTTTTAATATAAATTTGCCTTCATGGTGAATTTTCAATCAGGTGATTTTGACAGTCTCAGCCAGCAAGAGAAAAAACAAATATGCCTGTTGTTTTTGGTTTGTTGTAGAATTTTTTAAAACTTATGAAAAAAAAGTATATATATGTAAGTGTATTGGATTTTTACATAAAAATTATCAACAACAACATACACTATTGTATTTTCATCCAATAATACACTCAATAAAATGATACGAGGGCTTTTGTCAATTGCAAATATACAATAGCCTTTCGCGGTCAACAAAGTCTAATCGGCATTGAGTTCAGACCACAGTTCTGATAGCTCAATGTCTTTTGAAGAACCATCTCAGGAATTTTCTGGCGAAAGTTTTGAGGGCAATTAATTGTCAACTCAAACTGTAGGTTTGCTCATAAATAAATTGACAATCATTAAATGGGAAGCGTGTATATAGCCAACGCATATAGTTTACAGAGTATTCATACATTGTTTAAAATTTTTCACATATTACGGAGAATATGTCAAACTAAATAATAATCGTAACTGCTGTTATGAGCAAATCAAATATTTTCGAAATCAGCTCTTTAAAGTGCAATTATTATGCAAATAAAACAAATCAAATCAAAGTTTGTTTAGCTTTCCCTCAAAATGTTTCAATATTTAATATACTTTTTTGGATTCTATATAAAATAATGTAATGATATACATATTTATTGAATTGTCATAATCTTTACAGACTTACCTGAGCACCACCCGAAGGCTGATGGATCATTATTCGGGAATTTGGCAATGAATATCGCATTCCAGGTGCACCTCCACACAAAAGTAACGAACCCATTGAACAAGCTTGGCCAACACACCATGTAGCAATGGGAGGTTTAACATATTGCATAGTATCATATATCGCTAGTCCAGCCGTAACTACACCACCCGGCGAGTTAATGTATAAATGTATTGGTTTATTGGAATTTTCCGATTGTAAAAATAATAATTGTGCCACTACCAGAGAACTCAAATCATCATGAATCGGTCCCATCAAACATATTATGCGTTCTTTGAGTAATCGGGAAAAAATATCATATGCTCGCTCTCCTCTACCGGTTTGCTCCACTACCATAGGAATTAAATGTATTCGTCGTGCAGAACATTTTTTCTAAAAAAAAGTATGGGAATATTCACTATGAGACATTTATTCCACATTTAATTATGTAAATAAAAATTCGACCGTTCTCACCAAAGGACTTTTTAACAAGTTTAACATATTTTGATGCCTTGCACAAATCTATGCTTCTTTTTTGTTTTTGAAAAATGTAGCCGGAAATGATAACAAACGAAGTTGCCAGATTACAATGCACATCAGTATAGTCAAATGAAACAATGAATAGGACATCATGAACGAAAACGAATAATTAAAATAATTTCAATGAAAATTTAAATCGAGGAAAATCTATTTTAGAGGGCAATTATTCTGTAATGAGCCAGTTGTCCAAACGTATTGTACGTCCGCCTTTTAGCATATGGAGAGTAATGTAAATGATTACCGAAACGTTCTCTCTCATTAACAATACGGAACGATCTGTATAAAGGCTCAAGCCCCAGTTATGCTACGGGAACGTAATATAACGCAATGTAACAGTAATATCTACTGAACGTAAAAATTTAAAAGCAATTATAGAGAACGTAAAAACGTATCATATGTTTTTAAGAAAACGAAACAATGGAAGAAATAAACAGAACCAAATAAAGAAATAAAAATTGCAAAACTAAAGGACAAAAATTCAGATGTGGATATAGAACACATGTTTTTGGGTTTGAGTTTTTATTTTATTATGTTTATTATTGTTTTTTAAACAAATTTAATATTAATTCCAAATTTTAAAAACTTTGTTTTCGCTCCTTTTATCACTTTCAATATGGCGTCTTTTGTTTTTCTTTAATTCAGCTGTCAACCAGTGTTATCACTACAGCGTTTTCGCATTCATTTCAACAATTTTATATTAATTTAAAGGTATTTATTAAAAGCTTCATGTGCTGTTTCTGTAAGCAACACAATTTTACTTTCACGCAAACAAAAACACTCAATTTAGTTTGTGTTTGTTTGTTGAGTAAAACACAAAGCTGAGTGTTTTTGATTGTATTTGTCACATAAATAGACAAGCAGTGAAATCGTTTATCCTACAAAAACAGGTCAGGTATTTCGGAAACCAAATTTGTACGAATGTTAAAACGTTTTTATATTCTCTGGCAAAAGTAAAATGCAAACTGAAATGTTTTTCGAACGCTTTAATTAGTTAAAAATCGATAACTATATTCTTCTAATTTAAAATAAAGGGAAACACTACCTACATAACGATATAGTAAAATAGTGTTAATTTTTTTTATTTTAAACTAGCTAATACCCGGTGTGTGTACCCCCATCGGAATTAAATACATATCTCATGATGCAACTGGATCGCCCACCATCAAAATTGTTACGCCATTGTTGGAGTTCTGGAGTTCTATCAGCATGAATTGCGATTATGTGGTCATCTATATCAGATCTGTAGTTAAATGCAATACCTGAGTATCCATGAAAAACATTACGTCGATTCACCGCCATTCGATTATGATTTTCTTCTTTGCTGCTCTTCTTGTTGATGTTCGAATCCACTGACTTTCTACTCGTGATTCATGTTGGACTTCTGTTTCATTAGCTCGTGGTGTTGTGGTACCTTCATGTTCCAAAGGTGTCTCGGTAGCTCGTGCGGTTGTCGCATATTGTCGAAGGCCTTCCAGACGTCTTTCACGTTCTGAAGGTGTTTCTGTGGCTCGTGATGTTTCAATACGATTTCGCTGGCTTTGTAGTCGACCTTCATGTTCCAACGATGTCTCGGTAGCTCGTGGGGTTGTGGCATGTTGTCGAAGACCTTCAAGACGTCTTTCGCGTTCTGACGGCGTTTCAGAAGTTTTTAAGGCGCTCTTGGCTTTCTGAAAGTGTTTCAGTAGCTCTTGCTGTTGTGGCGCATTGTCGTAGGCATTCAAGGCGTTCTTCACGTTGTGATGGCGTTTCGGCGTCTCCAAAGGTTGAAGCTCGACTCCTTTCAGTCCTGAGGCGACTTTCACGTCTTCCGAACTTTCATTTGCTCTCTGGGATTGCAAACGCAATGCATTTTAGATGCTTTTATTCGGGGCATTTTTACAAATTGTTGCAAAATAAATGTCACTCAGGTAACGTTTAACTTGTTTAGAATCAAAGATTCAACTGAATTTCAAAACCAAATGCGTGTTATATTTATTTCTTTATATTTTACCTAATATGAAATCGGTTCAAGTCAAAAACCTTTTGAAGAAAATTAATGTTATTAAAATTTAACAAATAATTGTGTTTGCGTCGGTCGCAGGTAATTTTTTTGATGAGTTTTGCAACTACTTATTTTATTTGGGAAAAATATTGACAGTTTACATTTTATTACTTAGGTAATTAAAAGTAATGAATTCATTGCCCACTAAAATGCTTATTATAAAGTTTACCTAATGTATTTTTCAAATAAATAATAGTTTTATTAGTTACCCGTTTTTAGAAGTAAACAATAACATAACTATTACATATGTATGTACGTATATATTTTCCGAGATAAATATTTAAATAGTATGAACTTCAGTACTTACTATCTATATGAGTTGAAAATTTCAAACTCAATAATTTAAGGGTCATATACCTTACTATTGCATATTTCAAGATATAATAATTTCTACACCCACAAATCAGAGAGGCACCACCTTCCTATAGCTGGAATACAACATTGGGGACTCTAGCTTTTATAGTTTTTTTATACAGATTTTAATAATTAGTTCATATGGAGTTTGCCACGCCCTTAATGCTCGATAGCCCATTTTTAACAAAAATATTGATATTGAACCTTTAGATATTCGTACAAAATTTTAGCAGTCTAACTGTTCTGGTGTTCTAGATATGCAGATTTTAGTATTTACTTCATATGGGAGGTGCCACGCCCGCTTTTGGTGAACTTCCTATTTTTGTCCAAAATATTTATATTTAAACAAAAGTTATTCATACAAAATTGGGGACTCTAACTGTTAAAGTTCTTCAGTTAGGCAGATTTTAGTATTTACTTCATATGGAAGGTGCATTGTCATCTAATGATAGGTCGCCTATTTTTGTCCAAAATATTTATATTAAAACCGTAGTTACTTGTACAAAATTTGAGGTATCTTGCTGATATAGTTTTTCCAATATATCCATTTTGTTATTATCTTACAATAGTAGGTTATGTAGTATATGTGGGAGTGGCACCTCTCTCATTTGAAATATCAACATAAAAAGTAGGAAAATCGGTTCAGCCGTTTAGTCGTCTATAAACTTCAAACATACAAACAAATGCACATTAATTTTTATATATAGGTGATGTCCGAGATAGAAGAAGTTTTAAATTTAATTCATATGGGAAGTACCACACCCTTTTCCTAGTCAGCCCATTTTTGTCTAAAATATTCATATTGATACTAAAGTGGATTCGAAAAAATTTTAGGGCTCTAACTGTGATATTTTCATAGATATAATAATTTAATGTTTTTTATATTGGAGGTGACACACCCACTATAGCCAATTCGCCCATTTTGTTTATATATACGTCAAAGTCGCCCATACAAAATTCGCAGTTTATGAGATATCCGACATTAAATACTTATTGAATATGTGGGCCTAGCACCCCGCCTTCTTGAAATTTTAAAATAAAAAGTAGCCTATAATTCCTTCCAGATATACAGGAAGGTACTGTCAAAACTTCAAGAAAATCGGTCCAGCCGTTTAGCCGTCTATAGACTTCAAACAAAAAAACCCACAAACAAATGAACACACATTCATTTTTGTTTATATAGATGTAAAATTCATTAAAAAAACTACATATGTGACGTATGAGTGATATCCAATTCCATTAAGGTTTATCAAAGAATATGGATATAAAGAATACCCATTATGTAGAAGTAGCATTACGACCCGCTCTCACCAAAATCTTTTTAAAAAATCATTTCTGGATAAGGGGGGGCGGAAGACAGAAGGAAAATAAACACAAACAAAGAGCGTAACAATGTGTTGCTCCCATCATGAGAGCGGAAAATGCATTCAGTTGCTTGTCAGGTTCTAAAGGAAAATGTTCATGTCGCTTTTTTCAGACTTCAATTTTACACCCAAAGAAATATTACAATATGATTCACTAATATCAATGAGAAATGATTTCGATTTTTGGAAGAATACTTGCCAAGTAAAATAGGGTGTTTTTAGGGTTTTAGCGCAGTACAATTGTTCTATACTATACTATATGTTCGCTCACATATACATATTATTGGGTTAATAAGTAGATTTGAAAATATTACTAACAATTTTCCTCTGGGTTAAACATGCCTGTCATAATTTTTCTCATGTCCTCTTTGTGCCGACGTCTGAGAATAAGTGGTTTGAGAACAGTGTTCCCGTTTTTGGTTATTTCTAACCAAAATTGCTTATTTTTTGATCAATGTGCAGATGTGTAGATTTTTTTGGTTTTTTTCTTTTTCTTTTAAAAAAAACCTATTTTTTGTTTCATTTTTTATTAATTACAATTTAAACTTGAAAAAAAAAATAAAACAAAAGTCTATGAATTTAATTTTGGTTATATTTTTTCTTATTTGCTGATTTTTTTCACAAATGTTGGTTACAAAATTTTTTTTCGTGGCAACACTGTTTCAGAAGAATAAATAAAAAATTACGCTCTTGGTTTCTTTACCCTTCCCTTCTATCTTTCCTCCCGCGTCGTGAAATATTTTTGATATTCCAAAATATGCCAAAATACACATTCTTTATACTTTATTTTCTTTGGTTTTATACATCAGGAATCATAGATAGCATACTTGTAGGGGTAACGTATGAGTAATATATTTCAAATGCAATTAAATATTAAGTATGTAGTATGTAGCATACGTGGGCATGGCGCCTCGCTCATTTGGAATATCAACATAAATAGTAGCCTATAACTCCTTCCAGACATACAGGAAGATACTGTGAAAATTTCAAGAAAATCGGTTCAGCCGTTTAATCGTCTATAAACTTCAAACATACAAACAAACACACATTCATTTTTATATATAAGATTATAAAAGTTAATAATGAAATAAATTAAAATAATTAAAATATGTCAAGTTTTATTGAAAGAAAATTCCACATACAGACAAACATAACATACGTACAAAATGTAAATTCTGCTTATAATTTCAATTTTCAGCTTTGGTGGTTTTTAATATTGACATGTTGTTAACACTGCTAAACAGATGTCACGTAAAAATGTAAGAAAATTCTATTTTCTATAGATTCTTACGTTCCGGTTACGTTATATTACATTTCTAATACCATTCCTATTGCTTTATACAAGTTATTTTATTATTTTTTCACTATTGGTTTTTTGTTTTTCTGTTTTTATTTATTATTTTAATTTTCACATTAATTGTTTTTAATATTTTTTTATTCTTTATTTATTTAATACTTAAATTTAATTTATTAATATTTTAATTTTCACACTATTTATTTTATTCTTATTTTAATTTTATTGTTTAATTATTTTGCGATTTTGCTATGTTCTGTTTTTGTTGAAGTCAATTTTATTAATAAACAATATCTTAATTCTAATTACTTCTTCAACCCTGATCAATTATTTGCAGTAGCAGAATTTTAAAACCGTAATTTACAAAAACACAAAAAGAAAGAATTTAAAAAAACAAAATTTAAAAATAGCAATTCAATGTCAAAGGATACCAACAACATAAATGTAAAGATCAATTAAAAGTCATCAGTGGAATGACTTTGAAATCAGTTGTTGGTATTATTCTTACTTTGTGATTAAAATTAAAAAAATGTAAAGAACTTTTTAACGGTAGTAAATAAATGATCATTGGGAAAAAATGTTAATCTTAATCTAACTTAATTATCATTAATCATTATCATTATCATGATAATTATCATTATTATTACAATTATTATTATTATAAATTATTTAACAACTACCTACTATGTAGGCTTAATATAATATTAATTTAAACCTAATCCTTAAAACTATAAAAGTTAAATACAAACATTAAGAAATAGAAAATATGTAGTATCTTAACTACTCCCTCCTTTAAGATTCAGACGTCCACGTCTGTATGGTTTTCATAAATAAAACAATAAGAGTGAAAAGAAAAAAAAAAAAATCCTTTTTCCAGCTTTACAATTCTTTAATACTTCTTAACCTAAGTAAAGTAAATATAAGATTATTTCGATACTATACTATTTCAAATACAAAATTAAACTTAACTATCTATTGAGGGTTCCTGAGGAAATTAAACAAAAAGTGTCAAATATTGAAGTAACTAAGAATAAATAAAAAAATATCGTTGGGTTGTAACAAGAAACTTGATGTTGTCCTTATGAACTACTCTGCCATCAGTTTTCACTGTGGTCCCTAAGTCTTCCTGGGCTATTTTCTCAACATAAGCTTTGCCGAATCTGTTGCCTAAGCGTTGGTTAACCTTAACATAAACTTTATCACCAGCACTGTATCTGTTATCAACCCTGTTCTTGTTATGGTAGTCTATGTCAAATTTCTGTTTTGTCATAATCCTGGAACATATTCGGTATTAGTGCTAGGATCTTCCTCCCATTCTAATGGCTGTTGCACCTCATGAGTCATATTGTCTATTGATTGCATTTCCTGGAAATTTTGTCTGCCTGAGTTGAAATTACCTCTGTGAGTTTTGTTAGAGCTGACCGGACGCATACTAACGTCTGTATCAAGAGCGTGTGAACGAGGTTGAAATCCATAATTCTGCGTATTTGGTGGTTGAACATTTATTGAGGAATGTGGGCGAGACTGGGAAAAAAACTGTTGTCTATTCATTGGTTGCTGCATTTTATTGAAAGTTAAATTATCTGTGAATTTTCTAAAATAATGTTCAGATGGTTGATTAACGGGGGGTGAAGGATTTAAAGGTGTAAATCGTTGAGGAGGTTGCTCCAATTGATTATGCTGAGTTCTGTTTAATCCATTATTATAAATTTGGCGAATTGGCTTATATTTTGATTTGCCTCTAATTCCTCAAGAGTTACCTTTACAAAATTCATAAATTCACGTAACAATTTTTTACAATAGTCTTTGACTGTAGAACCTGTTGTCGGCAATCCTCAAATTGATATTTCCAATTTCCTCTCCAAACTGCAGGAATAACAGCTCATTTCACGTTGGGCGCCAGTTATTTTATTATTTTTTCACTATTGGTTTTTTGTTTTTCTGTTTTTATTTATTATTTTAATTTTCACATTAATTGTTTTTAATATTTTTTTATTCTTTATTTATTTAATACTTAAATTTAATTTATTAATATTTTAATTTTCACACTATTTATTTTATTCTTATTTTAATTTTATTGTTTAATTATTTTGCGAACTATGTTCTGTTTTTGTTGAAGTCAATTTTATTAATAAACAATATCTTAATTCTAATTACTTCTTCAACCCTGATCAATTATTTGCAGTAGCAGAATTTTAAAACCGTAATTTACAAAAACACAAAAAGAAAGAATTTAAAAAAACAAAATTTAAAAATAGCAATTCAATGTCAAAGGATACCAACAACATAAATGTAAAGATCAATTAAAAGTCATCAGTGGAATGACTTTAAATGACTTTGAAATCAGTTGTTGGTATTATTCTTACTTTGTGATTAAAATTAAAAAAATGTAAAGAACTTTTTAACGGTAGTAAATAAATGATCATTGGGAAAAAATGTTAATCTTAATCTAACTTAATTATCATTAATCATTATCATTATCATGATAATTATCATTATTATTACAATTATTATTATTATAAATTATTTAACAACTACCTACTATGTAGGCTTAATTATCATTATTATTACAATTATTATTATTATAAATAATTTAACAACTACCTACTATGTAGGCTTAATACAATATTAATTTAAACCTAATCCTTAAAACTATAAAAGTTAAATACAAAAATTAAGAAATAGAAAATATGTAGTATCTTAACTTACATAACAAAAACGATCAGCTGTTTCTTACTGTTGCGGTTACATTCCGTTACGGATGCATAACTGGGGCTTAAGAAAAGTCTACTGAACGTAAAAATGTAAGTACAATTACAGAGAACGTAAAAACGTTTCATCTGTTTTTAGGTAAAGAAAACAATAAAAGAAATAAACAAAAACAAATAAATAAATAAAAATTTGCAAAAACTAAGAGACAACAATTCAGATAATAATAATATTTAATATGGCGCCTTTTGTTTCACTGTGTTATCACTGCAGCGTTTTTAAATTAATTTTCAATTTCAATTTTATATTTATTTAAAGGTACTTATTAAAAGTTTTATGTACTGTTTCTGTACACCAAACAATTTCACAATCACGCAAACAAAAACATTTTTTATCCTATTCCCTCTTATCCTTCCTCTTTAAGGACGTTGTACAATGGGTCAATTCGACCTCCCGGTACTGTACTTGTCTTAATTGACAAGCACACGTCCTCTAACCTAACCTAGACAAGCAGTGAAATCGTTTATCCTACAGAAACAGGTCAGGTATTTCGGAAACAAAATTTTTACAAATGTTAAAACGTTTTCATTTTCTCTAGTAAAAAGCAAACTGAAATGCTTTTCGAACGCTTTAATTAGTTAAAAATCGATAACTATATTTTTCTAATTTAAAATAAAAATAAACACTACCTACATAATGTAATAAGGGGGATATTTTTAAGAGCTAAAGGAAAATTTAAAAAAAAACACATAAAATTCAGAAAAATGCATGAAATCTTTATTTGAATCGATAGTACGGTCCATATAATTTAATGTTTGAAGATTATTTCATGCCAATGTTGACCGCGACTACGCCTCAAATGGTCCATCCGCTTAGTCCAATTTTGGCATACTCTTTCCAACATTTCGGCCAGTATCTCACGGTATCTGCTTCAATGTTGTCTTCCAATGCGTCAATTGAAGCGGGCTTGTCTGTATAGACATGAGCTTTAACATAGCCCCACAAAAAAATAGTCTAAAGGCGTTAAATCGCACGATCCAATTGACCGGTCCCGAACGTGAAATAAAATGTTCACCAAACTCGCCTCTCAATAAGTCCATTGTTACGCGTGCTGTGTGGCATGTGGCACCGTCTTCTTGAAACCACATGTCATGTAAGTCAAGCTCTTGCATTTTGGGCAAAAAAGTTGGATATCATCTCACGGTAGCGCTCACCATTCACAGTTACGTTACGATTCGCAGCATCTTTGAAGAAGTACGGTCCAATGATGCCACCAGCCCATAAACCGCACCAAACTGTGACTTTTTTGGATGCATTGGTAGCTTTTGCAATGCTTCTGGCTGATCTTCACTCCAAAATCGACAATTCTGCTTATTTACGTATCCATTGAGCCAAAAATGAGCTGACCATAAAATGGAAGAAGCGCGCGATGAACTTTCTTAACAGAGCACGCATTTTAATAATAAAATTCAATGATTTGCAAGCGTTGTTCGTTTGTAAGACGATTCATGGTTAAATTATAGACCAAACTGAAGCTGTTTAAACCAGTGTTGCCAAAAACATAATAGCTAAAAAATCACCCTTTAGTAAAATAGTGTTGAAACAAATTGGGGTTGATTAATTGTTTCTAAATCCCCTTTAAATCTCCTTTAACGACGGAGACTTTTAGAATTGGGTTGCATGATATGAGAAAAGGAAAAAGAGAAAGGCATAAAATTAATTCTATTTATTGAGAGAATTGACAGGGAGATTATTTGTTCCCCCTTTTTGTGTTTTTCCTTTGTTCCAATTATGAATTTATTATATAGTTACTATATTATAGTATAATTTCAATCAATCATTTATTATGTGTAGGTACAAATTTAAGGTAAGTATAATTTTATAAGACTTAATTCACTTTCTGTTTATTATATGTATGTAGGTACAAATTTAAGGTAAGTATAATTTTAGAAGATTTAATTCACTTTCTTTTAATTTTAATTAATTTAATTTAAAACCACTTAGGGGAAGTATAATTTTTAATTTGTGGTAAAATTTAAATATAGCATTTTTTTTTTAATTTTTAATATAATTTCACACACATTTTATTTTATTTTACAATATATTAATTAAATTTTACTTTCAATTTGGTTCCTTCTTTAATTTTTTTCTTTCTTTTTTCATCCACACCACGCAGCGCGGGCGTCAATGAACGGGGTGAGTCACTATTTAATTTTATAATCTCAAATGATTTAATGATATGCAACGTGGGTATCACGCCCACGTTTGTAACCAAAAGCAGAAAAGAGGTATTGGACATAACCATTGCCTCGAGAAGTAGTTTTGAAGAGGTCAAAGACTGGAGGGTCTCTGAGGAGCACTCCTTCTCTGACCACAGATACATAGAATTCTCTCTAGACAGGGAGATCAGAAGTATGAGGACGGTTAGGAATCCCAGAAACACGAATTGGGATGTCTACGATCGTCTTGTCAATCTGGGCATGGGTCCACTTACGCGCAGTAGAATTGATAGTGTTTCGGAACTGGAAGCTACTGTGGCTGTCTTTACGAAGGTCATATTAGGGGCTTTCAAGAAAGCATGTCCAAAGAGGGTCATCAGAGGGGGGCACAAACCTCCCTGGTGGAACCGAGACCTGGACAGGCTTAGGAAAGAGTCACGTAGACTTTTCAACGCAGCAAGGAAATCCGGTAATGCGGAACATTGGGAGCTATATAAGGTGTCCCTAGGCGACTACAAGAGAGCCTTGAGACGCGCCAAGAGATTCGTGGAGAAGCTTCTGTAGCAATATGGAAACTATCAACGAAACCTCCAGGCTAAGGAAGATTCTTGCGACAACGGCCTTCGTGCCGAGTGTACTGCAAAAGGCGGATGGTTCATGGACCAACTCGGAAAAGGAGACTTTGGAGCTCCTCGTGAACACGCACTTTCCAACGGGACGAAACCTGGATATGCAGGTTAGGGTCGTGGAAAGCGGTTCACAGGAAGACTACTATTCAATCATGTCTGTAAGGGCAATCAAATGGGCAATAGATGGATTTAAACCGTTTAAATCTCCGGGTCCAGACGGAATATATCCGGCCCTACTACAACGTCTGAAACTGGAACACATCGCGATACTTAGAGAGATGTTTTCTGCCAGTTTTCGGCTAAATCACATACCATCGGAGTGGTGCAAAGTGGGAGTTGTCTTCATACCGAAGGCAGGGAAAAACTCTCACACCTCACCTAAAGATTTCAGACCTATAAGTCTTTCTTCTTTCCTGCTGAAAACCATGGAGAGACTCATTGATGTTAAACTACGCCAGGCCTTAGACGGGAGTCCGCTATCTAGGCAACAGCATGCGTACAATAAGGGAAGGTCTGTTGACACTGCCCTACACAGCCTGACGTGTTCAATAGAAAAATCGCTTGCACGAAAGGAGTATACCCTGGCTGTTTTTCTGGACATAGAAGGAGCCTTCAATAACGCGGAACTGGATGCTATTTCCGGCGCACTAACAAGACTGAATGGACACTCTGGTGAACTGGATATCCAGACTACTATGTGGAAGAACAATCTACCCGACACTGGGGTGCTCGCTCATCACCAGAGAACTGGGAACTCCACAGGGTGGAGTACTCTCCCCTCTCCTATGGAACCTTGTGATGAATGAGCTGCTAGTGTTGTTAGAAAACGTGGGATGCGGGGCGATTGCCTATGCGGATGACGTAGTTCTCACGGTTTCGGGCAGATTTGTCGAAACTATCAGAGACAGGATGCAACTTGCCCTAGGAAGGGTTAGAGAGTGGGCATCTAGTCGTGGCTTGGGTGTAAATCCCGGGAAAACGGAGGTCGTACTCTTCACGAGAAAATACAAGCCTCCATCTTTCCGTCCACTGAGATTGTATGGGGCGGAACTTGAACTCAAGGATGAAGCAAAATTCTTGGGCCTTATCCTGGATAGAAAGCTATCGTGGAAACCAAACATCACTAACAGACTGAAAAAAGCCTCCATTGCCCTCTACGCCTGCAACAAAGTGTTGGGGAAAAAATGGGGCCTGAGACCTAGGATGACTCACTGGATCTACACAGCGGTGGTCAGACCTATCCTGACCTACGGATGCCTGGTGTGGTGGGAATCCCTGAATAGGACAACGAATTTAAACCTGATACGCAGATTACAACGATCTGCGTGTGTGATTATAAGTGGTGCCCTGCGCACTGCTCCGACGATCGCTCTGGAGATGATCCTATACCTTCTACCGCTAGACCTATACTGCAGGGGTGTGGCGGCTAGGGTAAGTAGGCGTCTTTGGGCAATGGCATGCATCGAGTATTGGTCATACAAGGATACTTGAGGAAACTGATATTGCCGGGAGCATTGACTATATGACACCGCGATATGACTTCTCAATAAATTATAGGACTTCCATCCCGAAATGGGAGGACTGGAGGAAAGGTGCGGTGCATCCCGCAGGGAATGCCGTACAAATCTACGGACGAACTGGCCAGAAAGGTTACGACCATCGAACTCTCTGATGAATTCTCTACATTAGGGATCCCTGCAAGCTTATAATTGACAATGCAATCGTGGACCTTGTCAACAGAAGGTGGGCGGCTTCGGATAAGGGCAGAACAGCTCAAAAAAATCTGGCCAAGGCTGGATAGGAGGCGCACGGCGGCTCTGCTTAAACTCCAAAGAAGCAGGCTCAGCGCTGTTGTCGGGGTTATTACGGGGCTTTGCATTATAGGAACGCATGCGAGGCGTATTGGACTTGGACACCTCGCGAATGATTTCTGCAGAAGCTGTGGAGATGAGGAAGAGGAACAAACTGTTCATCATCTACTGTGCACATGCCCGGCACTTGGTCAAAGGAGAAAAAGACACCTGGGTGCCTACTACATGGAGGACCTAGCTGAACTGTCATGCACGGATATTGGCAGTCTGTATCGCTTCATCGGAAGCTCCAAGTGGTTCCTGGAATTGGGGAAATGTGGCACTGTGGTATCACAATGGGCCCGGTTTGCGGCCTAAGTGGGTCCGCTCATGATTCCATCGAGGGGACTGCCACTTCTACATACCTACCTACCTTCATCCACACCTTGAGAGCAAGAAGTAAGAATTGAAGTGAAGTTTGAATGTAATTTTTTCTTCTACCAAACCCCTGCTTTACTTAGACAACTTAATTAACGGTACATTTGGAGGCATTCCAAATTATGTGCAAAAAAAACTTTGGAGACATTCTTTTAGTTTGATGGAAGAAATGGAAATTGTGTTGTTGTCGTTGGAATTATTATGTGTTCAAACATAGTGTTTATTTTAATTTTTGATTATAAAAGTTAATAATGAAATGAATTCTATCAAAATAGTATTCCTTCACGTTTTATGTGACATTTGTACATGAGTGATGGGGCTATTGTGGGCAGAGTTGCATTGCGGCGCAAATGCCATCTTTGGTACTTTCATGATTATTTATATAAAACTTTTAAATTTTGCATGTATTTTTTTTAATTTTTGATTAAAATAATAATAAAAAAAATAATTTTATAAGAAATAAGTACTTATTGTTATGATTCTATTGTGCACACAAACAAATTTAAACAAAATAAATAAATAATATACATATATGTATTTTGAGGGATGAAGTGGTACGAATTACCCTTCTTGGGACTTTCATATATATTAAATTATATTTTAATTTTTTAAATTTGTACAAAAAAAATGATCTTTCTTTAATTGTTATCATGATGGTAATGTGTGTTAGGAATTTTTGATACAAAATAAAAAATAATATGTATTTTGAGTGGCAATGTGACGCAAATGTCCTTTTTGGTACTTTTCTATTTATACATTAATCTTTTTAATCATTCAAATTTTTAAATCCATATTCTTATGATTCTGTGCACAAAGAATTATAAGAGTGTTTTTATTATTACTTCTCTAGCTAGATGTATTGTTTTGCAATAATATTCGACAGTGTACTTATATGTAAATTCCATAAATATTGACTCAGATTGAACTAAAAATGTAGTATTCTATAATATTACAAGAATAAATATTTATAATAACATACAACTTAAGGCCTAGTTGGTGCTTTTTGAATTTTGCATGACCTTAACAACACTCCTTACTGTTCTGAACAGCTGACTTCGTGCAAATGTCTGTATATCAATTTCTTTGCAGTGTGTTGTGTTCGTGTGTGTTCTGCTTTGTGTTTTGTTTCGTTTTTATTTACATTCTTCGTTGACAGATGTCGCGTTTTTAACGTTTCTATAACTACACAAACGTTCTTACGGCACCGCACGTTATGGTTTTTCGTTTTCTACGCTTGACTAACCAGCGCATAAGGGTTTACATACGTTCAGTCCGACAGAAAATGTTACAGAATTCTATCCATGCAATAGAGCACATATCTTACTACAGAGTTTTTTACACCTACACGATTTGTGAAGTTCTAAGACCAAATAAAATGACCACATCCCTGATCAAGTGAAGTATGATGGTTTTTAAAATATTTCAACCAACGAAAGCTATATGTTTTGTTTTAACATTTTCGACTAAAAGCAAAGCAAATATATCAAATTGACACAGTCAATATTTTAAAGCATATTAAATTGGTCTACAAAAAAATTATAGGAGAAAAACAAAAAAGCCGATTGCTGTCAAAGTACTCAACGCAAGTCAAAAGTTACCCAATTTTTGCGTTGCGTTAACAGAGGAGTATCGAATAGGAAAACATGTCTTTCCTTGAATACAGGTAATATAAAACTACAACAGAACAGTACATTCCACTTACATTTTGTACAGAAACAAGTTCCTTTAATAATAAAACCGAAGGAAAGACAAAAGATTGAAAAAATTAAACAAGATTTAAACCCAACGGATGTGCCTTTCAAATATTGTGATGAAGAACTTATTTCGAAAATAAAGAGGCAAAATCAACAATTGCAAGAACACGAAATTAAAGTGGTAAAATCTTACGAATATAAAAAATATAATAAAATAATGTATAACCTAAAATAATAGTTAACAAAGAAACATACACAGAGATTTGGATGGAAAAAGTGTAGATTTTTTGACGGAAGGAATATAATTATGTGCTTTAATCATAACATACTTTAAATCATAATCATAAAGCGAGTGAATGCACTAGAGTAGAGACATGTGGTAGATGTCACGGAAACCACAAGTCAAAAGAATGCGATAAGGAAATAATGAGCAAATGTGTTAATTGCATTAGATCAAACAAAAATCTAAATGTTGGCCTTAATGAAAATCATGTCACAACCGACAGAGAGTGTCCAGTCTATAAAAATAATTTGAAAAAGAAGAGAATGGGTTTAGAGGTTTAACAATCACAGTAAATATATGGTATTTATACGAACATTTGTTGCCTAATTAATAATTACAACCAACTAGAAGTTATAGCAAAGAAAATAGAGTATAAAGAATGTGCATTTGGGCATATTTTGGAATATTTCTCAAAAATATTTCATGACGCGGGGGAAAAGATAGAAGGGAAGGGTAAAGAAACCAAGAGCGTAACAATGCGTTGTTCTCATCGTGAGTTTTTGTTGTTTGACTAATTTTTTATTTATATTTCTGAAACAGTGTTGCCACGAAAAAAATTTTGTAACCAACATTTGTGAAAAAAATCACCAAATAAGAAAAATATAACCAAAATTAAATTCGTAGACTTTTGTTTTATTTTTTTTTAAGTTTAAATTATAATTAATAAAAAAAGAAACAAAAATAGCTTTTTTTATAAGAAAAAAAAAATAACCAAAACCAAAAAAATCTACACATCAAAAACATAACCGATTTTGGTTAGAAATAACCAAAAATGACAACACTGTTCTCGGCACAAAGATAATATGATAAAAATTATGAGAGGCAAGTGTTAACCAAGAGGAAAATTGTTAGTAATATTTTCAAGTCTACTTATTAACCCAATAATATGTATATGTGAGCGAAAAATATAGAAAAATTGTACTGCGCTAAAACCTAAAAACACCGTATTTAACTTGGCAAGTATTCTTCCAAAAATCGAAATCATTTTTCATTGTTATTAGTGAATCATACTATAATATTTCTTTGGGTGTAAAATTGAAGTCTGAAAAAAGGGACATGAACATTCTTCTTTAGAAGCTGACAAGCAAAGCAACTGAATGCGTTTTTACGTTCTCATGATGAGAGCAACACATTGTTACGCTCTTTGTTTGTGTTTATTTTCCTTCTGTGTTCCACCCTCCTCATCAAGAAATGATTGTAGTGAGAGCGGGTCGTAATGTTTGATGAGAGCGGGTCATGATATTACAACCCGCCATAAGAAATTTAACTTCTACATAATGCGCATTCTTTCCATCCATATTCTTTGGTTATAGTCAATGAACAAAGCCCTGATTTTATTATTCTATCGGAAACACATTTAACGCGGGATATTGAAGAACAAGAAATATAGATTAATAGGTATAATAGTTACATTACGCACTCAAATTCAAATAGGACGGGCGGAGTTGTTGTATATTTCAGACAACAATATAATGTCATAAAAATTGGAGAAAAGGTTTTTGACCACAACTATTGGATAAGTGCATACATACATTACAGTTCACAACAAACAATTTATAATAGTAGCAGTATATAGATCACCAAGCAGCAGTCAAGTAGAGTTCTGTCAAATATTTGAAGAAGTAATAGAAGAAATATGTGAATTTCAACACAATATAATAATAGCTGGAGATTTAAATATAAACTGGAGCAAAGAAGGAACGTATAAGAACAGAGTGAAATGTGCCTTTAGTGATAACGGACCTAAACAAATAGTCAATGATTATACCAGAAAAACGGCAAGTACAAAAACGATAATCGACTATGTCATAACAAATAACACAAACATTACAGCAAACAATATTTCTAATAAGATAAGTGATCATGAAGCAATAGATATAAAAATCAATATAATATGCAATAAATATACAGGCAAAAGGGAAATTAAAATATTTAAATACAATAAAATTTTTATTAAATAATGAAATCTGTGCAATACTAGGAGAAAATAATGACAACGATTTAAATAATAAGGTTACTCATTTTGACTAGCCATTGAAGACACTACATATAAGAAAATTTACGATTACTAGAACAATAAATGACAAATATTATGGGAACAAATGGTTTAATGGAGAACTGAGACAATTAAAGACGGAAAAGGTTATTAAATATCAGATTGCGAAAATGGAAAATACAGAAGTAGCATGGGCTAATTATAAGATAATTAGGAAGACATATAAATTCAAAATTGAGCTTGAAAAGAACAATTTTACTAATAAAAAAGAAGGAACGCCAAAGATCAGAAACAAACGTGGAGGAGATAAAAGACCTAGTCCTTAAGAACAAATAAAACTGTGATACGAAATGTGATATTTTATGGAATAGAATATGAGAATGACTACCACCAAATAGCAACTCAATTTAATAATTACTTTGTAAATAGTATTAAGTCAATTAATTATACAATAGAAGATTTGCAATACGTAAACAATTTACCGTGCAATAACCACTCAAGAAATTAAAAATATCTGCAAGAGTATGAAAATAAGCCAGACTATAACAATGTTACAATTAAAATTATTATGGATAACTGGAACATATTGGGAACAAAAATACGTGATATTATATGCTATTTATAATTTACATAAATGATATGCCACACATACTTAAAAGGTGTAAAATTATACTCTATGCAGATGACACCCTAATATATGCGGAAGGAGAAACAGATGAACAATGTAAACAATATCTTTACACGACATAAATAAAATAAATTAATGGCTAAAGATGAATAAACTGAAGCTAAGTGAAAACAAAACCAAGCTACTTCAAAATAACATGAGCGATGATTCAGTAATTAGGATTAATAATGAAACAATTGAAAAAGTTAATCAAATAAAATACCTCGGGTTTATAATCGATAAGGACTTAAAATTAAATGAACACATTGAATATATACGAGTATGTAAAAAAATAGGGGAAAAATTGGATTTCTAAAACGTATTAGAAATAAGATATCAATAACAACTGCAATCAATATATATAGTACAATTATAAAACCTCACTTTGATTTCGGATCTACAATTTTATATACCATGAGATCGATACTTAAATATAATAGATACACTCCAATTCAACTTATGCTGGACACACCAAAATGGCTAAATATCCAACAGAGACTGGTTCTTAACACCTTACAATTTATTCAAAAAATGAAAATAGGAAAAACGCGTAGTTATCTAAACGACCAACTTGGATATGTAAGAAATGTTCAACCATACCATCTGCGAAGCACTGGATGCTTTCCGTTCACAGTTGGCGACAACAACATCCATGCAGCGGTTACTTTTTTTCAAAGGAGTTAAATTTTATAACATTCTACCCGAATTTATAAAAACAGAAACAAATTTTAATATGTATAAAAGAAATTTTCAAATTTTTGTTAAAAAAAGTTTTTTTCATGTCTATGTTATACTCTATATGTTTGGCTAGATGATAGATTCAGATTTAGTTAATAATATTAATGATTTTTAAAGTGCATTTCCGTATACATGATTTGTCATAAAATTTATTTTTCTTAAAACAAGCTGCTTTGCTACTTCTTTCCACATACACTTTTTGTGTTCGAAAAATAATCAACAAAAACCAGTTTTGATGCAAAGCATGTCCAAAATTTTGTGTGAAATACTGCATTACTACTTTAATTTAATATAAAAGATGTATGTTTTCACAAATAATTTATTCTTGTATATACTATCTACAGACAAAGGAATTATATTTCAAAATGTCGGCTTTAACTGGCCGCATACTTCCTTGCAAAACTGAATTGACATTTTTAAGATAATTGATTTGGAATCTTCAAACAAGTTACCAGCGCTCCAGAGGATCCTATAGCATATTGCGTTTGCTATCCTTTTTTTTTTTAAAGACATAGCACATCTAAAGGCAGAGTTTTTCCTTCTTAGATTTTTTAGATGTTGCAAAATATCTCAAAGTTTCCGGGGACATCCGAAAATTGTTTTTAAAAACTCGTTAAGAAAAATGGCAGGGATGGAATGCATGCAAACAAGGTGAAGTTTTTGACTGCGGTCAAGGCGGCGATCACCAGGACGATCCTTGTCTTGCTGTATTCAAGTTGACATGCAGACTCCTCGTGGTACCCGCTAGATGTTAACTAATGCGTGCATCGACATGCGTAGGGCTTGGAACCCACCACGTATAAATTTTACCCAATGAAGACCAGAAAGATCCTCTCAAAAGTTGACGACCAGGGTAAACATTTCAAGGACAACGATTTAAGAACAGGCACATGGAACGTCCGTACCCTTCACAGGGTTTTGTTTTAAAAAAGGCATACAAAATTGGAAAACGCAGCTATGCTTCTTTTTATTTATTTATTTTTGTTGTTGACGATTTCTGTTTCCACCTGTTCCAGGTATAACAATAGAATACCAGGCAAAAATATCTAAATATTTTGATGTTTTCTGGTTGCATTGATGTTGGGTGCAGAGTGTGTAGTCGTGTTTACAGCGTATTGCAGAAACGAGTTCCGTAGTGTGTACCTAGCATTAGAATTAAAAAATAAAGTCATACATTTTTACCGCACAAATCGGTCTTGTAAAAAACTTAAGTAACGTATTCTATTGTTATACCTGGAACAGGTAGAAACAGAAATCGTCAACAACAAAAATAAAAAGAAGCATAGCTGCGTTTTCCAATTTTTTATGCCTTTTTAAAAAACAAAATTTTCGAAATTTTGCTAAAAAACAATTTTTTTGGTCAAAAAAAAAATTATGTTTCTACCTTACTTAAAGAAAATTTCATTGCGGAATTTCGGTTTTTTAGTTTATTATAATAAACTAAACAGTTTTTGAGTTACGCGAATATATGTTGTGCAACCTCCTCCATTTTCGAAATAACGGTATACTTCGAAAACAAGAGCTAACCTAAAAAAACGGTTAGAACCACTGGATTCAGCGTACCCGAATTAGGTTAACCCGCCAGGTGCCCCGCTTGTCACTTTTTCCAACTAGCACAGTGTTATTGCTCTTATTAAAAAGAAACAAAAACATAATTGAAGAACAAAGCGTATTTGGATAAAACAATGGCTAAAAGATAAAAAAGAAGTCGCCGTGGTCTAGTACGTAGTGTGTTGGCTTATTAGATGAAAGGCCCGAGTTCGAATCGCAGGCCAGACATCAAAAACAAAATACAAAAGTATATCTTCGGCGACTTCCTCTCAGCAGATTTCTGGCAAAAACTCTGAGAGTAAAAATTGCCATGAAAAGCTTCTCAAAAAAATCTGTCGTTCGGAGTCGACTTTAAACTGTAGGTCCCGCCACTCATGTATAAAATTAACGCACACAACATGAGTGGTGTTGAGAAGCTAGGCCGTAATCCTGACTGAAGGGTTGTAATGGCCAATTATATATTATGTATGTATGTAAAAGATAATGCTTTTTAATTCGCGATTGCAATAATCAGAACTTGATTGTGCCAGCAAACTTGTGTAGTGTATGGGCCCCTTTAGACACAATGTTGGTTGTAAAAAAGCATGCGGTGAAAGCAATGACGTTAATGAAGTGGACTGCGAAAAATGGAAAAAAGACTTTTTGCCGAATTTATTACATAAGTACTGCGAACGAGATGTTTTTAACGCAGATGAAACAGGATTGTTTTTTAAATGCTTGCCAAATAAAACATTAACCTTTAAAAACCAGAAAAGCCATGGAGGTAAAAATAGCAAACAGTGTGTTACTTTAATGCTGGCAGCAAATATGGATGGTTCAGAAAAACTTAAAATCCTTATGATTGGAAAAAGTACTAAGCCTCGCTGCTTTCGTGGTGTTAAGTGGTTACCCGTAGAGTATAGAGCAAACGCCAAGGCCTGGATGACTGCACAACTTTTTGAAGATAGGCTTCTAAAATTGGATAAACGCTTTCAAAGTGCCATCCGAAAGATTTTATTATTTATTAATAATTGTCCAGCGCATTCAAAAGACGTACAAAATAAACTGAAATCTTTTCAATTGGCATTTTTCCACCAAATATGACCTCTAAATTACAACCTCTTGATCAAGGGGTTATTCAAAACTTCAAAGTTTTCTAACGTAGCAGAATAGTAAAAGAAGCACTAAAGCGCATAGAGGTAAATGAAAAACAGGAAGTTCCGCTTATGGATTGCATCAGTGAGCAAACCATAGCAAATTGCGTCAAAAAAGCTGGATTTGGTCAGCATTCTGAGTGGGAAGAAGATGACATTCCTTTAGTTTTTTTGAGTAATGTTCATGAAAGTCAAAGTGAAATTGAAGCCGATTACCAAGCTTGGTTAAAAGCGAAAAATATAACTTGCGGCCCTCCAACGCCGATTTAGAAAATTCTTTGCGAACATTGAATTTATTTTTGCAAACTAATGACCGTACAACTGAGGAACACTATAAGGCTTTGAATAAATTAGAGATATTTTATACTGAAAATAACAAAAAAAGTACATTTTCAACCACTTACTTCAGAATATTTCTATTCATTTTAACTTGTTGATTACATTATATAGTATGCTAAGGTATGCAGTTTTCAGTTACTGCTTGTTCTAAATAAAAAATACATAATAAAAACACATGCTTGCAATTAACTCTTAAAGAAAAAAAAAATTCTGTAACTCGAAGTTTTTTTTTTGGATAATGTATATTCGAGTTATGAAAGTTCGACTGTATTCTTACTTTCTTTGAGCCTTTTTCATTTATTTTTAAGCCTCCAGTCCATCTTAAACACAAGGGAATTGAAACACCATTTGAATTTAATTCATTTACCAATGACTCATCTTTCGTCAATTTGCAAATAAATTTCAATTGGAATTATTTTAAATAAAATTTGTTCCATTTGTGCATTGTGTGTATTGTTCACAATGACATCGTTTAGTATCTTCCACCTTCATAGTGTATTTCAGCGAGGTCTTCATCATCTTTCAGGTTATATTCTGGTAAGTGGATTTCTTCAAAGTCGGAGTAATCTGGAGTTACACCAGCTTCGCTTTCTCAGTTATACCTTGCAATTTAATTGCTTCATCATCACTATTATCTTATTATAACTTTTGCAGTTCTTGATGAATATACTCTTTTTGCTTCTCATAACCAAGAGCCCTTACTTGTCTCGGAGTAAGTCGTTCACCATCTACTATTATTATTATTTACTGCACTAAACCACATCACAATATTTTTGCTTGCTAAACTTTTTTTTTTAATCTGTCCAAATAACAATTTTGAAATACACTTTTTTTTAATAATAATGAATTTTAAACTGTGCAAAGAGAAAGTTAATGTTTATGTTGAATGAAAAAGTCCTCTATTTGTACCATTTTAAAATCTAAAGAGAATCTCATTCAAATTGCGGAAACAACAATTTTTGGATCTAAAAATAGAAGGTCTATAAAGTAGGTCGATTTTCCAATAATGGAGAACAGGCTCTTTTCATGGTTTCAAAGGCTATGATATGAATTGTTTCCTTTTTTTGTATTATTTTTATAAAAAATAATTCATTTTTATAAAATACATTTAAAAAAAATATTTTATGTACTTTTAACTTATTCTCATACCAAAACCCCACATTTAAGTTAGTACTGCATATAACGAACTTTTCGATTTTACGAACAGGCCTGACAACATATAGGTTCCTTAAATCGGAAAACTACTATATGTATACAGATATAAATTATCTATACGGTAGATATACTTTTAGAACATACAACTAGTGTAGATAAACATATTTTAAATTCAGTTAGATAATTCAACAAAAGTTTGAAATTCATTTATAGAAATATAACGTAATTACAGTTTAAAATTCATTATTATTAAAAAAAGTTTATTGTACATAATCACTTGCCAAAATTAAGCAGTTCAATCAAGCGTTGGCTAAAATTAAAGCTTCGAACTTCATTGTATTATTGTTGTGGAGAAGAAAATAGTATATGATTTATGCAATGCAGGCAGTAAAAATCAAAAGTATTTTGATATTCTTTAAACTCACCTCGACCTATACGTGTGAATATTTTTTAACAACACAAAAAAAGGCGAGTTTGATCGATTATTTGATGTGTGGTAGAGAAAATGTATAACATATCAAAGTAGACACAAACATAAGTCGAACAAATAACAAAATAGAAATAGAAAAAAGATAAAACCATAAAAAATTTCATGACACCAGTTCATATGAGAATCGATTTTCAATTCTGATAAATAACAATTCTGGCTTGGATTCTGTAACACAACTGAATATTCCAGCCCTGTTTTTAAAGTTTTAATGCTCCCATATTTTTGTAATTTCACTTAAGTATTATTGCACTATATTTCTTTTTTATTGTATAGTTTGAACGTTGACATTATGTGTGAAACACTACATTATTTAAATGACCCCCACGCGAAGTGTTGCAAGCATTTATTCTTTTGAGGTAATTTCCGACCACTTTTTGACACATATTGGGCGGTATCTCAGCCATATCTTGACGAATGTTGGTTTTTAAGTGCTCAAGAGTTGAAGGTTTACCTGCATAAACACGGTCTTTCGCGGAGCCCCACAAAAAAAGTCTAATGGTGTCAAATCGCATGATCTTGGTGGCCACTTGATATCGCCACGACGAGAAATTACGCGGCCAGGAAATGTCTCTTGCAATAACGCGATATTCGCTCGAGTTGTGTGGCATGTGGCACCGTCTTGTTGGAACTACATATTCTCCAAGTTGTATTCTTCAATAGCAGGCAAAAAAGTCGGTTATCATATGTCCATAACGTCCGAATTGACGGGGACAGTCGTTCCATCGTCGTTTTCGAAGAAGTAAGATCCAATCACACCTTCGGACCAAAGAGCGCACCAAACAGTGCCTTTTTCTGGATGTAATGGCCTCTCTTCAATTACCTGAGGATTCTCAGAACCCCAAATACGACAATTTTGTTTATTAACATACCCACCGAGTGTTCGAAAAATTGCAGTCCACCGCCTGTTGTTCAAGCACCCATTCCACGTATCTACGACGTTGTGAATAGTCAGCTGCCTTCAGTTGTTGCGTGAGCTGGACTTTATATGGATGTAGGTGTAGATCTAAATGCAAAATACGCCATAATGTGCCGTAAGACAGTCCTAATTCCTGAGAACGACGAGGAATAGACATTCGGATCTTCGGCAACACTTTCACTTACAATAGCGATATTTTCAGGAATAAGCGAAACGATGATGCACAGGCCTTTCAATATTTTAACTACTCCAGTCTCTTCAAATTTCTTCACAATTTTGCCAATTGCTTGCATAGTTGGACGATTATGTAAACCATATTCTCCTCTTAAAGTACGATACGTGGCTGTGGCAGAATCACCATTTTTGTAGTAGGTTTTGATAATTTTTATGCGTTGTGTGATAGTTAAGCGATCCATTTTCGTCAATGTCAGTCTTTCAACTGAAAAGAAAAAATTGGTTTCACAACTTAGTTTGACAGATGTCGAATTCCAGTCCAATACTTTTGAAACCACGAATTGAATTGGATAGCCCTTTACAACAAAAAAACGAAATTTCGGTAGTATTTTCACCTATTTTCCTTCATTATTCTAAAATTTCCGGCTTTAGTGGAGGCATATCATAAAATTGGTGATTTTCAGTGCAAAAACACCTAGATAACATTCCTAAATTGTTTGTCGTTTAATTAGAATCTGGGGAAAATGGTGGCTAGTCCACTTGGCCAATATTTTTTGATATAAATTTTCATTACTGATTAAATTGTAGCATTGTACTGATTAAATGGAATTTTTTTTTATCGAATTTTGTGATAAAAAAGGGTACTTTTTAGAGTTGAGAATTAGTTTAGAACACGTTCACTGAAGGATGTTCACAAAACTTATTTACGAAATTTCTTAAAATCACGACCGACCACAAGCACTTTTGTAAAATTTAATTTAATCTCTACAGACAACGAAGATGAATTTCTTGTACAGATAATACAGATCATATACTATGTTATAACAAGTTTGAATTTAAATATTCAATGTGCTCTTGTACTTACGTAATGTGTGTTTGAAACGTAATATTTATTAAGTTAATTTATCAAATAAGTACTTTGAAATCTACCATACTTATAATGCTTTTAGTTCTCAATGATAATTCTTTAAATCTTTTCTGTTAATTAAAAATAAGTAAAATATTAATATTTTATTGATATCACAATATATATAAAAGCTATATAAAAAGTTTTTTCTCACTAATTATTTATTGAATCTTAAAAGAAAAAAAAATTTTAATAGGTGTACAAATCTAAAGTCTTAGGAAATGTATTTATATCTGATCAACATCAGGAATAAATTCAGCTGTCGTAATTTATATAAAAAAGTATGTATTGATGTTATATCGAGTTGCGATTAGCGTTTTCCCTGTTTTTCAGACGAATGTTCCCATGGAAGAAACCTCGGTTTTATAAACTTTGAAGTTGAGAACCTTATGTAAGTTCGAATTTTTGACGTACCATGGTGCTGCCATAATTATAAGTAAGTTTCATTTTGGCAGCTTTGAATTTTTTCTGCATTAGAAATAGAGTCAGTTTCCCGTAATTGAATAGCATAACTGCATATAGGTAGTAAGAGAGAATTGTAAAGTAGAAGTCTGCAATCTAATTTCAGACATGAATTCCAATGATTAAAAACTTTCAATTTAATTTGAGTAGATTTTTCTTCGATGCGCTTTTTCCACGTAAGACGACAAAAATTGATATTGTTACGAAAAGTAAAAAACTAGGTACTGGTGTTTTGCTTTTACATCGTTTAACATTAAAATCATAAACAAAAGCTACGAAAACAAAACAATGCAGTAACAAACACCAGCATAAAAAATGGTAAACAAGTAAACAAAAATATACCAACAACACTACAATGTAAAAAACGATGTTTACATTTATAGAGATTTCGAGAAGGCGAAGTCATGAACGTTTGCCTTGAAACACATTCATCAGACTGTTTACTTTGCCATATAAAAGGCAAGGCAAAGCAGGCGACTGAGTTAGTGAAGTTCAGTCAGTCTTGCCTGAAGACGCGGTTTGAAAAGAGCAATCGTGGTTTGAAGATCTCCGTTACAAAGATCTGTCGAATAATTGTTATTGTTTATGCAAAGGGTAGAAACACAAGAATAACAAAGAAAAGCAATTGTTGTTGTTTATAGTGTTTTCACACCGAGTGGTTTTAACGCAAAAGTTGGTTTTAACGTTAAAACCAAAAATAAAACCTGCTTTTACCATACAAAATTATTGTGTTAAAACCAACTTAAAACCTGTTTTGAATTGGTTTTAAGTAGGTTTTATGAAATACAACCTTGTTTTATGTACTAAATCAGAGTTACCAGCTCTGAAATGTTGAAAACAGCTGATAAAAACAAAACAAATGTAAAAATACAGAAATCCGTTTGTGTAAAAATGTAAAATTTTAAATAATGAATGCTGCAACAATAATATTGATATTAATATGTAATATTATTTCTTAATTTTTCATATTTTTTATTTTTTCTTAAACAAAAACAGCTGTTGCACAGTCATAAATGTATGAAAGATAAAACCAGATTTAAGAAAATTTGCAGTGTGAACGCAAAATCAGCTGATTATTGTTTTAATGCTAAAATCAGATTATAACTTTTGGTGTGAAAACACTATTACATCAAGTTTTGAACAGTGGCACACAGAATTGTGAGAATAATAAAGCATTTTAATTGAATCTAAACACAAATTTATTTCTATTTTATTTGCAATCTAAGAGCTCATATTTTAAACGTTTTTAAAAGGTAAAACTGTAACAATTGGTATCAGAATTGGGATTTCAAGATTTAAAAATAAATAAAAAAATTAAAATGAAACTCTACGAACTAAAAGTGGAACGGATATAACGAGAATTGAGTAAATTAGAGCTGCCAACAACGGACACTAAGAATGAACTCTAAAGGCGGTTAATGGACGAACTTCGGCATTGTGGCATTGATATCGACACTTACGAGTTCGAGATGAGGAAGAACGATAGATACAGGCCCCCAGAAGTATAGACATAAATTCTTTGCTAGCCGCTATGATGCTGATGCAGAAAGAGCTTCTTGAGCCGAAAATCAAAAACTTTTGGCTGAGTCTCGAAGAGATAGGCTGACTTCATAAACGCAGTTTGCAATGCAACACTGCAAAGAAATCATTTACAAGGCAAAGCAATGTTTTATTTCAACACTGCTTTGTCAAATAACGAGATGACATTTTAATATGTTTATGAACGTGAAAACTTTTGTTTCTTGTATGACTTTTCGTATATGTAATTTAATTTTTTAAAATGAATATTCAGAAAAAATGCAGTGTTCTTTTGAGAAGCGCTTTCAATTTGGCTGATAATAAAAATTCAAGCAGCACTTTGATCAAAAATATTTTAAACAAAGACGAAAATTTGAAAATTTTTGTAAAATTATCGCAAGCATGTGGACGTTCAGATTTATTCTCATTTTCAAATAAAGAAAAGTACATTTCAGGTATTTATTACCAAATGGTATAATTTGATAAAACTAATTAATATTTTAAATTTTAAGAATTTACAGGTTGCGATTAAACCCTTGTGGTATTCACGTACAACTGGACGTATTGGGATAAAGGCTACAAAATGCATTACAAATAACAATTTGGAAACTGAGCAATAATTGTTCTTTCAAAGAGTGCTATCAATTTCCTTAATATCCCGCATTATTTGTTCCCAAATTGAGTTTCTGTTCTTTTTTTCGCTAACGCACTTCTATGAGTAGGTTTTTTCTTTCATGATTCCATTTTTTTCTCTATATACAAAAAATTAAATGTTAAATCACATTTGTACTTATATTAATAAAAATTTAAATTATCACAAATTGCCATTTCTACCACAAAATATTTGCCGCCAATAATGTTTACAAGGAATCATAAATAAAAACCATGCACGAATTGACAAATAATGCGCACTGAAAAACATTGTCATGCAATAATGAACATGAGGCATTGCCAAAACAAATTCTACTGCTTTTATGAACACCATGCATTGTATGGTTATAGTGTTTTCACACCAAAATTTAAAACCTGATTTTAGCATTAAAACCATAATCAGCTGATTTTGCGTTCACACTGCAAATTTTCTTAAATCAGGTTTTAACTTTCATACATTCATGACGGAACAGAAATGTTTTTGTTTAAGAAAAAACAAAAAATATGAAAAATTAAGAAATAATATTAATATTATTAATATTATTGTTAAAATATTGTTATTTATTATTGTTGTAGCATTCATTATTTGAAATTTTACATTTTTATACAACCGGCTTTCTATATTTTTACATTTGTTTTGTTTTTATTTAATTTTTGTCAGCTGTTTTTACCATTTCAGAGCTGGTAGCTCTGATTTAGTACATAAAACAAGGTTGTATTTCATAAAATCAACTTAAAACCAATTCAAAAAAGGTTTTAAGTTGATTTTAACACAATAATTTTGTATGGTAAAAGCAGGTTTTATTTTTGATTTTAATGTTAAAACCAACTTTTGCGTTAAAACCACTCGGTGTGAAAACACTATTACATTGCAAACTGCGTTTATGAAGTCAGCCTATATTAACACTCGCAATTCTATGCACTTTTAAGGGTGTGTTTTTTATAATTTTATAAAGAAAAATATTTATGTGTATACAAATTATAAATTAATGTAATGTTTCAATACTTAAAAAATGTGAAATATATTTTTTTTGTGTTCTGCTCTTCAAGCGATTATGAAATTTTTGAATAATTTACAAAAAATCTCTTAAACTTGATTAAATTACAAATTTAAGGAAAAACACAATATATTTCACACTTTTATATAATCGGATATACTCCCCTTAATTCTTTTCGATGGACACAGAACGCTGTGACAACGGGGCATATGGACGGAATTCCTTTCCTGGAGTCGTCCAACGATGGATTATTTGTTGTTTGTGTAGTGTATTTTTACGTCCTGTGTAATGTGTATAGTGAAATTTATGTTGCACTGTATTTTTGTTTTGTATATTTTTATTTTCGATTTATTTTTATTTTCTCTTTTTTATGTATGTTTGTATTATAACACTAACCAAATATGTATTCTTGTTTCTGTTTTTATTTATTTTGTATTATTAGTTGTTATTATTATTCTGTTTTTTTTTTATATTTTCTGTTTTGTTTTTTCTTTTAATTCTGCACAACACTATATATATATGTATATATTATTTTTATTTTATTTATTTTTTGATATTGTTATTGTCACTTGCTTATATGTTTGAATGTTGTATATTGTTATTGTTTTTAAGTTCAGTTTAAGTTTAAGTTTTTTAAGTATACCTCCGCTATGGGGTTCCATATAACACCGAGGAGACAAACAGTAATGTCTGTAGGAATATTCACTATACTCTCAATCTTATCATTTTCAGGAATGTTGGTTAAAATTTTACTCTCATTAGTTGCCCATTTCCTTAACCGAAAGCCGCCAGCCGTAAGAAGCTGGTTTAAATCTTCGGCTAATTTTTGAGCTGCTGCTATAGTGTTGGAGCCAGCTATACAATTATCAACGTAAAAACAGGTTTTTAAAATTTCACATGCTAGTGGAAAGCGGTCACTCTCATCTTCACTTAACTGTAAAAGTGTACGTATTGCCAGATATGGAGCAGAGGTGGTACCGTAGGTGACAGTAGTAAGTCTATAGTGCCTTATCTCTTCACTAGGATTATCCCCCCACAAAATTCTTTGAAAATCACGATCGCACTCTTGTACGTCGATCATGCGAAACATTTGTTTAATATCAGCCGCTAAACAAAATGTCTTACACCTGTATCGTAGTAATACTGCCATAAGATCTTGCTGTAATACTGGACCTCGAAGCAAATTATCATTTAGAGATTGTCCATTGGATGATTTGCTAGAACCATCAAACACTACTCTAAGTTTTGTGGTGAGACTTGTATCCTTTAGCACAGCGTGGTATGGCAAATAATACACTGTAGCAGCGGGGCGTTTAATTTCATTTTGAGGCACAAGTTCCATATGTCCCAATGAAATGTATTCACTCATAAATTCAGGCTCTGGAGCCTATACTGGATAGGGGTACAGCTCAGGGGTACTCTTAAAAGGTAATCTAACAGCATATCTTTCAGAACGGGTTGTAGTCGAAGAGTACAAATCTTCTGCCATTCGATCCTCCGCAGTTAAAGACGGCTTCTTTATATTAAGACTCTCAACTTCCCAAAATAATCGTAAGGCTTTGTTAAGATCTTCTTCATCACTAATTTGACTTGTCATGTTACACACTGCGACCATTTTGTCCATAGTACAACCACTGCAAATAAGCCAACCAAATGCAGTGTTTTGAGCCAACAAGTTGCCTTCCTTTAAAAGCCTACCTTCTCTAATTAACAAAAAGAAATAGTCAAAGCCAATTATAATATGTATATCCTTAGGTGAATAAAATTTATTATCAGCTAGGGGGAGTGATTTAATTGCATCCCAGCAAGTGATTGTTAATTTTGTGCAAGGTAATTTTGATGTCAAATTATTAAAAATATGGGCAAGTATATAAATTATTTCATTTCCATGAGTAGATTTGATTTCTAATTGGACAGCTCCTCGTGTAGCTCCAGCTTTGTTGTTACCCAGTCCACTTACAAAAATTCTTATTGGCTTTCGTACTAGCATTAACCTCTGTGCACATTTTTCTCTGAAGATTCAGCTAAATTCACCTTAGAGTCACTAGCAACAGTAAACGTTTCGTTTAAGTTGTTGGAATGATTTGGATTGGCAGCAGAATAAGTTCTCGGTTCTTTTGTCATTGTAAGTGCTAACGGCTTTCGGTTAATGTGGATTAATGAAGGATGTTTTCCTTGACACGATTCACATACATGTTTCGAAGGACAACTCTGTAAAGTATGGTTAGGCTTCAAACAATTAAAACATAGGCGTTTCTCTTTTATAAATTCAACCCACTTATTGACGTCAAATCTGTTGAAAGTCGGACAGTAGGCCAGATGATGATTTTCTCCGCAAGCAGCGCAGGCTTTTTTCATTGTACTGGTATAAGCACGAGCAGACTTCACTGTTCTTTGGGAGGGCTTGCTATGTTTTTCTTCAGGTGATGGCAACCTCTCCAAAGCGTCACAACGTTCATTGATGAAAACAAAAAAGCTTTCCAGCGAAGGGAAAGTTAGCTTACCACAGTGTTCAGCCCAAGCTTGTAGGGTGAGTCGATCTAATTTTTTACATAGCAGATGGATCAGCCAGTGATCTCTTTTTTCCGCATCAGCGCCTTGAGCTCGAAGGCCACGGATCACTTCATCAGCCACGTTAGACAGCTTACGTAATTCCTTTGAATCATCAGCCTTCGGAATTAGAAGGAAAGTCTCAATTAAAGAGTCAACCACCAGCGAGGGTTTGTCGTACCGTTCCTGCAATTTTTTTAACGCTTCTTCATAATTTTGGTCCGATACCTGCAAATGGCGTATAAGGTTGGCAGGATCGTCCTTTAAAAGGCCTTTTAAGTATTGGAACAAATCAAAAAATGATTTGCATTCAGAGTATTTGCCATTAAATACTGGTACATTGATTTTTGGCAATCTTACATCAGTTCCGTTTGCTGAGGCATTCATCGTTTGGGAAAATATTGCTGTAGAGGCTCTAGGTTCAGTGATTTGAAGGCTGGATAGTTTTTCCAATAGAGCAGTATGCGTCTCCAAATTTGTCTCCATGTTTGTATAGTATCATGCTGAATGGTTGTTGAATTCATCGGATCAATACTATTGGAACGCAGCTTGGCGTCTATCAACTCATTGTATTGTATCTTCACACGATAATATTTTGCCCCGAATTCCTCGTATTCGGTTTCCCGATCAGGAAATTTATCACTGTGTGATGCCATCTCTATGCCCAAAGATTGGAATTGATTGGCTTCTCTAAGCGAGCACGTAAGTCAAACGAAGAAGTTTGTTCATTCACTTGGCTGAGAAAGTTTTCGATCCTAGTAGCAGTACGCTTTAGATGTGATCTTTTATTTTTCAAAGTCTCAATATTGCTCATTGCAAATTACTTTTATTTTTATTTTCAGAAAGAAAAAAAACCTTCAAATTTTAGCCACAGAATTCTTAACTAAACTTTCAATTATTTTTCACGAAACTGTACTTTTTCTTCATCACGTCGGGGTCACCAGAAAATGTACGCGAAACAAAGGAAGATTACTTTAGTCATTCGTTGCTGAACACAAACTGATCTCTTTATTCAAAAATATGTTAAACTTTTACCAGCTAAGGATACATTGTAAACAACAACAACAATAGAAAAGCAAAATCACTCAAGAGAGTGCTGTTTACAAGAATAACACAAAACATATTGTAGCAAATGCATCGTATGATTTAACTGTTAATTTTGGTTAAAGCAAATTTAAGAAACATTAGGGTGGCACACAGATTTAAAGCAAATAATAATGTGAATAAATATGTATAAATTACATCTAAATTAAATAAATTAATATTGAAAGTAAAACATCGTCAACACCAATACTTTTCCAAGTACCGGAAGAAGACTGATGCCCCGATAAGAGCGAGGATTGCTCCTCACCCTATCGGGAGACTTCAGCAGAATCACAACGCGGGCTGACTTCCAAGTTTCCGGAAAATGGCCCTCACTAATGCACTTTCCAAAGTTTGACTCTAGATGTTGAGGCATGGCCTTATATATGCTTTTACACATCTCTCCAGTCATGCCATCAACACCTGGCGATTTCCTACCTCTGACTCGGCAAATACTGTCCGCAACTTCCGAGCTCTCCAAGATTGGAGTATCAACCATTTCCCTAATGAGAGGAGAGTAGTCGAACGGTTCCGCACTAGGAAAGAGAACCCCCCGTAGAGCGTCGGTACAGTCTCTCCCAGAAGACAATGTGGAATTGCCAACTTGTAGGAGAGAGAGGTCTGCATCACGATAATTCTTGACCCTGCAGATACGGTAAACCGTACTCCAGGGTCATTCCTCGTCCGCCTTGGCCATAACAATTCTGTTTTTGTAGCGTCCAGAGGCACCTGACCGAGGGGCACCCTGGAAATGACTCCGAAGATGTCTGAAGGACCTTCGCATCAGACCTTGCTAAGTCGGATGACAACACGCTCTTGCCCCAGGATACCGTCGACCATGAGCTCCTCCAGGAGGCTCGCCGTGACGGCCTTAAGCTCGTCGATGACGCCATTCTCAGACGCCACCTTCCTCCGCGGTCTATTCTCCCTAACTTTCGGGGCGGCAACGGGAGCAGTAACAGCTGTGCTAGCAGAGCTAGCTGCAGATGCAGCATTCCCGCCTACAGTAACGGCAACAGTATCAGCAGCAACGGTAGCAGCAGCACGGGTCGCAAGCGGCGTTCCCGGCTTGAACCGCTTCAACTCATCGCCCTCAGCATCCGAGCTCGAGAGCTCACTCTCCGTATGCCTAATACGTGGCACCGGTGTTGGCGGCGGCTCCATGGTGGTGTCTGCACCTCTGAGAGATCCGCCGCATCACCCTCACACTTTCTACGCCGACATTCTGCTGGCATGATCTCTACTAGAAATGAATGACCGAAACTAACACATACACAACTTACTTACAACTACACATGTAATTTTTATTTGACTTTTATGCTTCAGAGTTGTATTTGTTAATACATCAGAAACACGTTACTGTTGACTGTCAAATGACCTGTAAATTTATTAATTTCAAAAATTCAATCGTAGTAGGCTTTGAAAACGGAAATTTATAGCGTCTTATGACGAATATTTTAATGTGTTAATTGTGTTAAAAAAGACGTCGAAACCAAGAACTTAAGTATGTATTATTATTATTGTTATAATTCTAAGTATGCCTTGAATTTGTATTTACTCATCTTATATATAAAAATGAATGTGTGTTTGATTGTATGTTTGTATGTTTGAAGTTTATAGACGATTAAACGGCTGAACCGATTTTCTTGAAATTTTCACAGTATCTTCCTGTATGTCTGGAAGGAGTTATAGGCTACTTTTTATGTTGATATTCCAAATGAGCGAGGGGCCATGCCCACGTATGCTACATACTACATACTTAATATTTAATTGCATTTGAAATATATTACTCATACGCATAGTAGTTACCCCTACAAGTATGCTATCTGTGATTCTTGATGTATAAAACCAAAGAAAATAAAGTGTAAAGAACGACGCGGGGGGAAAGATAGAAGGGAAAGAAAAAAATTTTGTAACCAACATTTATGAAAAAATTCACCAAATAAGAAAAAACATAACCAAAATTAAATTCGTAGACTTTTGTTTTATTTTTTTTTTCAAGTTTAAATTATCTATATATATAAAAATGAATGTACTTTATGGAATCGTAAACTATGCATTTAATCTTTAGCAAAGTTGTTGCGCATGAGCCGACGAAGGTTTCTAAGTTGGTATAACCAATTTCCGACAGGTGGCGCCACTGAAAATTCTTCGAAATTAATTAAATCGTAAACTATGCATTTGATCCTGAGTTGAAAAGAAAAGAAAAGAGCATTACTAGCCTCAGAATCAGCATCGAGACTGAAATATCTTCGAGTACATGCCGCACAGATCCGTTCGCATGAATCACTTGAACAATGAATCACTTGATCGAATGCATACTACTCAGGCCCGTTCGTCTGAATCATCTGGACAACGGGAAACAAAATCAATAAAATGATTCAAACTTAATTGGATATTTGTCTAATGTCTTTCCTTCAAATTTATTTTAGTTTGTAGTGCAGCAAAGCGCGCAGGGTACAGCTAGTATATTATAATTCATAGTATGCCTAGAATTTCTCATTATTATTTTTTCATTCTTCGTTTACAATTCAATTGTTAAATACTAATTACAACTTTTATTACTTTTTTATAATATTGAAAATATGAAATATATAATTTAAATAACTACACAGATTATATTTGTCCTTAAAAACACAACAGTTTACAACAATTATTGTCTTTATTCTCATTTGAGACTGATTGGATACAATTCAACTTTAATTCTAAATTACAAATTAAAATGTTAAGTGTGAATTTTTTAAAAACTGCACAGATTAATAAAAATCACAGCGCAAATCTTAATATACATGTAATACTTATTTCTAATTCTGATTTAATTTAATTTATTGAATTGAATTCCCCATAAATTTTAGGACAATTCGTGTTGCCGCCATTATCACCGCCTTCTGCATTATCTGCCATAGCTGTTCCGGCATCCTGAGCTCCTTCAGGCTGTTGTGTAAAGATTTTGGGATCAGCCCTGTACTCGAAATTAGGACTGGTATTTCGCTGTCAAGTTGTTATTGTTTGGTATAGCAACATCTATGAACCATACCATCCGTTGCTTGCTGATGGATAAGCATGAAGTCTGGCCTATTTACTGGTATACTCCTATCGGTCAAGATCGTACGATCCGAATAAAGTCGGTACCCAGTGTTTTCCAGTACAGCATCAGGATTGTATTTGTAATACGGTACTTCTTCTGCAGTACTCAAGGAGTGCTTCAATGCAAGTTGTTGGTGTATAATTTTAACAACAGCGTTGTGGCGGTCAATATATTCCGTCCCTGTTCACTTGAACTGCAACCATATCGACAGGAATCATTAACTACAGTTGCATCCCTGACTATAGTTTTTAGATAGTTTCTCGTTACAATTACTTGATCCTGGATTGCTATCATAAATCCCTCGGTCTCAGGGAACATTCGTCCTGCAACTACCCAATAGTTCGAGGATTTTGTGTCGACATGATTTTGGCTAGCCTCATAAGGGTGCCTACCATGGAGGGGTTTACTCATACATGCCTGAAGTTTCCATTGGTTCGTAGAAAGTAATTCATCAGTGTGGTTCTGACTGAAGAGAAGAGGTGTAGTGTTATCTACCCTTCACCCCGCACTATATAAGGGAGATGTTGCGGCCTTTTCTACAAAGAATTTCCGCAGACTATCAATCTGCTGTTTCCTCTGATTACACTGTGCTAGTTGAAAAAAGTGACAAGCGGGGCACCTGGCAGGTTAACCTAATTCGGGTACGCTGAATCCAGTGTTGCTAACCATTTTTTTAGATTAGCTCGTATTTTCGAAATATACCGTTATTTCGAAAATGGAGGAGGTTGCGCAACATATATTCGCGTAACTCAAAAACGGTTTAGTTTATTATAATAAACTAAAAAACCGAAATTCCGCAATGAAATTTTCTTTAAGTAAGGTTAAACTTTTTCCAATATGCGCAGTCGTTGTAAAAAAATATTTTTTTTTACCAAAAAATAAACAAAACAAGAGCTAACCTAAAAAAATGGTTAGCACCACTGGATTCAGCGTACCAGAATTAGGTTAACCCGCCAGGTGCCCCGCTTGTCACTTTTTTCAACTAGCACAGTGTTATTATTATTATTATTATTATTATTATTATTATTATTATTTCTAATTATAAATTATAAAATAAATTATATTTTTTTATAATAATATGTATATCAAAACAAAAAAAAATTGTCTTTTATAAGGGGGTATATCAATTTATACATCAAGTTTGACTAGTCAACAGTGACCTTTCTTTCAACACTTTTGTTGTGTCAACTTTGACTGATATGTGAGTCAACTTTGATTAGCAACTGTGACCACATATGTGGTCAACTGTGGTTTAAAAACAGCGAAAGAGTGTTACATATAAAGGCCGTGTCAGATAAAACTTTGTTGCTTTGCGTGACGTTTATAACTTTGAGAGAAAAGCGTAAAGCAAAAGGTGTATGACACAACCAAAACTTTGACAACACTAGCGTTGTTTGTTTCTCTTTAAAAGTGGTTGGGCGCGTAAGTTTTTTTTACTGAGTAAAATTATGAAAATTATATTAAATACTTCTTCCAAAATATAAAATTCACTTACCTCTCTTTTTTTTAATATAATAAAAACAAAACAATAACAAAAAAGCTTTAAATTTAAAGAAAAATATTGAAACAATAAAATTTGCACTCAAATTTGCCAATAATATTTACTGAATAATCAACAGCTGATTGTCAAAGCGAGCAAAAAGATGAGAGATGCCCAACTTTTCGCTTTGCGTTGCGTTAAAAGCAGTTTATGTGACAAGTGCCATATGAACATGTACATTTATCTCAAATGTCAAAGCGTATATGCAACGCAACGCGAAGCAAAAGTTTTATCTGACACGGCCTTAAGTTTTACAGCCGAAAGAATTCATATGTTAGAAAGAGAAGCAAAATCACATGTACACGAATGTTTACGCCAAGTTTTTCACATTGCGCTTAATAACTTGATGGGAACTTGTAACGAGTTTATACATCACACTTGCCGGTCAAATGACTAGTCATGTTCTGGTTAACATCCCTACCAGAACATGGATGCGACGTGAAATCAAAATATAAAAGTTCAATATACACAAAAGTCCAAATGGAAATTCAAATTTAGCGAAAAAACTTACCAACGCCAAAAACTTTAGCAAAGGCAAGTCGGTAAGTCGATAACGGTGGCGATAAGTCCGTAAGCAAATTTAAAATAACTTTTAGCTAAGCCACGAACCGTAGAGAATACACACAAATTTGCAATTAACCACATAGTTGGAAAACGTTTACAACTTCACCACAAATTCTATTAATAAGTTTTTTTATCTTTTCTTGTTCTATTATTTTATACAAATATAAAATATCTATTTTTAGCACAAGCAAACACGAGTCTTTGGTCCTTTTGTTTTATTATTTTAGGCAAATACAAAAATATTTGCACGATAATATGTAACTAAACACGATAAATTCTAATGAATTAACCACCGGAATTTCACGTTTAATGTCTCAAAAGGTTCGCACTCGTATTGTAAAAAACGCAACCGTACACACCGAATGTTCGCAAACGAAATGAACCCTGAAGGGCAGTTAGCACGTTGGATTGAGCGCCTCCAGACTTACGACTTCAGCATTGAAGAGGTATAAAACATGGGAATGCTGATGCTCTCTCACGCCGACCCTGTAATTTGGAGTGTAAACATTGCGTGAAACCTGAAAAGAAGGAATCCATCGTTGATATTTGACTAAGGCAGATCGAAGCCAACGAAGACTGGACCGAAGCACAAAGAAGCGACCCAATATTATCGAAGATTATAGCAGGTAAGGAATAGGACATACTGCTTACCTGAAATGTAATATCAGCAGAAGGTCTTCTTATAAAAGCACAATGGGACAGTTTAAAATTGATAAACGGATGCTTATGTCGTCATTGGGAAAGCGCTGATGGCAAGACCTCATCCAACCTAATAGTAGTGCCTTCCTCCAAAATGACTCATATTTTAAACGTTTTTAGACGTTAAAAATGTAACAATATTTTATGTGTGAATATTATTTTATTGATGTTATTTATACAAATGGGATTTCATGTATCCCGTCGTAATGTGAAGGCTACATATTTGTTTATTCACTTTAATTTTCCAGCGCTTTGATAATATAAGACGATAAATGTGTTTCTGAAGGCACTGAGATGCTTCGTGTGGATTCTCGTGTAGAGTTTTCGTCAATAGCACGTCCAAATACACTACCCTGTGGTACACCAGCAGAAATCGGTTAGGAAGCATGTACGAAATCGATTTCATTAACAATAAACTTTCGGCCGATGATTCTAAAATCATCACAGTATAAAAATGAAAACTTAGTTTCAGTTTATGAATCAAATTTTTGTGCCATACACTATCGGAATCTTGGGAAAGGTTGGTAAAAAGGAGGAGGTTTGATAAAACTTCCAACTTTGGAACGTAGAAGAACAGTTTTAGGTGTTTGTTGCAGGAATACTGAAATTCAGGTTACAAAGCAAAAACTCAGAATTTATATCACCTTTAAGCAGATTAAAAACAAAACAAACACCTAAAACTGTTCTTCTACGTTCCAAAGTTGGAAGTTTTATCAAACCTAATCTATCCTCATATGACGGAAACCCATTGGCATAATCCCATCCTAAGCCACGTAAACAGAATAATAAAAACTGCCTCTTTACAGACTCTATTGAATCACTATGACAACGATAGTATGGATTCCAAACAATAGACGCATACTCCAAAATAGGTCTAACAAGTGAAATGTATAGCAGTCTAGTTATATAAGGATCAATGAATTCCCTAGCCCATCTTTTCACAAAACCAAGAACAGCCCGAGCCTTGCCAATCATCATACTAATATGATCAACAAAAGAGAGTTTCATATCTAATAATACTCCCAAATCAAGAAATGTAGCCACAGTCTCCAAAGGGCAAGAATTTATCACATAAGTGGGCGAAGAGAGAGAGAAAACCATGCATTTGCATTTTTTTAAGTTAAGATCCATTAAATTAACTCTGCACCAAGTTACAAACAAATTAATATTAAGCTGAAGAACAGCCTGACCATGATCATCATCAAAAGTATAAAATAATTTAACGTCATCAGCATACATTAGAATATTACAATCAGAAATAGCACAAGGAAGATCATTAAGAAACAATAAAAACAGTAAAGGACCCAAATGGCTACCCTGCGGAACACCAGAAGTAACATATACAGTCTTAGACAATACATTCCTAAACAATACCCTCCGTGTCCTAAGGGAGAGGTAGGAGCCTAGCCAACGATGAATAATATCGGGAATACCGATTAATGACAGTTTAAGAAGCAAAATACTATGGTCAACCCTATCAAAAGCCTTACTGAAATCAGTATAAATCACATCAGTCCGAGCGCCTGCAAGAAAACCCCTGAAAACACGTGTAGTAAATTCAAGAAGATTAGTGACAGTCGACCTACCTTTTAAAAAACCATGCTGGAAAGGGGATATTAAAGATTTCGTATTAAAAAAGAGATAATCCGTCACGAGTTTCTCCATCAACTTGGGAATAGCACTGAGTTTGGCGATACCCCTGAAATTGGAAATATTGGATTTATTACCCGACATATGCAAAGGAATTATAAACGAACTCTTCCAAATAGACGGAAAATGACCAGCCCTCAGAAGCCCATTGAATATAAAGGTCAAAGGACCACTCAAGACAACAGCGCACTTTCTCAAAATACAGGCCGGTACCCCGTCAGGGCCAGGCAAGTATGTAAGTTTCAGTCCAGACAAAGACTCAAGAACAGACTCCTCATCAAATGAATATATATTAGAAATAGAGACACTTCCCACTGAATAAGGATACGAAAAGCTGCTGCCCTGATCATGGCCCAAGTCCAACTGCCTATAAGTAGACTGAAAAAAGTCAGCAAACATATTCGAAATATCAAGGTAAGTAGAGGATGATACGCCAGCGTAAAACATCTCAGAGGGAAACAAAGATGACTTACGTTTAGCTCGAACGAAGTCGTAAAACGACTTAGGATCACTAGCGAAGTTCGACCTGACTCTAATCAAATATTCCTCATAACAGTAATGATTAGATTAGTTACATAAGAAGCATTTCATTTTCGTAGATTATGTAATGATTTTAACTTATATTTAGCAATATGCCAAAAACGGCTTTTTGCGAAAAAGAACTTTTTTATTGTTGAGAATGATTCTTTAGGGCTTCAGTAGCAACTTTTGTTCTGGGACTTTTTCATAATTCCGTTATTTACAAAATTACCGTTATTTTTATGTTATTGAAGAAAATACAAATTTTGACCCATAAATTTATAAAATTCGAACAAATGATGTTTGCAACTTTGTACAAAACCCTTTGACGAGTATATTTGCTGAATATATGAACTCATAATATTTGCAAATACAGGGTGTTTCGATACATTTGTCAATAAAAACGAATTTTTCGCCATCTAGCGGCAATAATTTGTAATACCTATATTCAGCAATTAGACAGATAATTTGAGTACCTTTCGATCAAAAAACAAATTTTGAAAATCGGTTGAAAAATGACCAATTGAGAAAGAAAAGAGCTATAAAATAATAAAATAGTTTCAAATTTATAAAAAAAAATATGTAAATACATATGTAACTTAAATTCATCATTAAAGTTTTTTAATTGCTTACATTTTTAGTTTCGCGAATAAGATTGCCGGCTAGAATATCTGCAGCCGTACAGTGCGTTGACCCATAGAAAGGACAATTTTTAAAGGTTTTGCAAGAATTTTATGAAAAAGGATATATGGTAGGACCCATAGTCCTCGCTTTGATTTTATTAAAAATTTACACACATATTGGTAGTATTATATGTATCTTAACTGTAACTTTTCGTAACTTTCCATACATTTTTGTGTAAAATATGAAGATTTTAGTTTAAAGGACATATGGGAGGTGGGCGTGTCCTTGAGCCGATTCTTTTGAAAATCAAAATTTTTCTTCATTAAGGGCGTTCACGACAGTACACCAAATTTCAAACCCCTATTTTTCATTCCTTCTATTTCTATCCCTTCGTTTTAAGGGATCAATGCACTATGTGCCGTCTTATCACGATAGTAAATGAAATATAAGCTTATTTACTTAACCCTTGGAGAGGAGATGTGTTGCGGCAGGCCGAAATCCGTTAAACGGGTTGTTATGGCCAATTAAGTAAGTAAGTAATGGAGAGGAGTTTTGTTTCCCAATGTAAAAGCAGTATCTATAGCCTTAATTACTGACGTATAATTCATTTCAGTAGCATAAATTTCAGTTTTTTACAATATGCACTCTATTTTTAAAATTAATTAATAAAATTTGCCGAAAATAGGTTTTAGTGTTTTTTAAACGGCACAAATTGAGCTGAATATTTTGGCTTGAAAGTCTGCATAGTTGTTGACGACTATAATGTGTAAAATTCTGCGAAGTTGCTTAAAGATTACATTCCTACTTCAAAAATTATATGTGAATGAAGGTGAAAAAATGGCATTTTTTTTAATTTTTTCGCATTTTTTTTGTAAACGAAAAGTGCGATCGTCAAGCAATTTCGCAAAATTTTAAATTTTGAAGTCGTTAACACCTGTGTTGAATGGCAAGACATAATATTCAGCCCAATTTGTGCCGCGTTAAATGTTAGCAGTAGTATTTTCTTACTTTCAAGTTTTGTTGTTGTAATTTTTTTTCTCTCAGTGTATTATTACAACAATACCAGAAAATGGAAGATTAATAGCCAAACTAACTATCCAATAAAAAAAACATTGATTTTGTAGCTGTTAACATAAATAATGCGTTAAATTCACGAAAAGGTAAAAAGCCCAAGTTTGAAAGGCAACCCTGTATTTCCGTTTTAGGGCAAGTGAGGGTGAATCTAATTAGCAATTACGGTAGCTGACTGTACCCCCGAAGCATTAAAAATAATTCAGCATTCATAGCTTGAAAATGAAAAAGTACATTTTTTTTGGCATATTGCTACTTATATTATGATTTTATTGATTTTAATTGTAGTGTTTGTAATATAAAACGTACATAGCTTATATGCTGGCATTAATTTGTAAATTATTATATGAAAATGTATTTTCGTTCTTGTCATAGGTAGTTCCGGTTTATTGTTAGTTTATTCAGCTTATGATTAAGTTCTGTAGCTGATTTATGTTCTTGTTGCCCTTACTTTTAACTTACCCGCTACAGTCCGGACTGTAGTGTGTACGTGTCCCTACGTAATGGGGGCGAGCCCTCCGCGGTCGGGTGGGTCAGTGTGTGGCCGGGGACGTTCGATTAAAAAAAAATAATTAAACCGCCTAAGTATTCCTTGCATAATGATTTCAACGTTGATATTCTGCCGATTGATTTTAAATTAGGTGGTAAATCATTATACATATTACCACGTACATAATCAATACGCTGCTTAGTTGTTTTTAACCTGCATCTAGGATTTCTAAGGTTTGATATGTTTCTAGTATTGAAATGTGACTGGCTATGCAAAAATGTTATTGTCTGCTGACCTGTGCCGTGAACACTTTTAAATACAAATAACAAAGCCTGATACTCGTGCAAACCATAAATAGGCAAAATAGTTCTACAAGGACTATATAGTGAAATTATTGGATGTGTTCTTGGTAAATTGTAGACAATTTTCACTGCCTTATTTTGATAAGATTGTAATGATTTTAGAAGAATATTTGGGCAATTCACACAACTTTGTATCGTGTCTGTTGTATTGAATACATTTATTTGTTTGTGAACGCTCAATGCTATGCTGTATTGTGTATTTCGTGGTATTCAAACAATTTGATAGCCCGAAACCAACACAACATATGAAAACATATACACATTTTTTTCATTCACACAATTTGATAGCACGAAACCAATACAACTTTTAAAAACATATGAAAGAAATTTGTATAATTGTATCGGATTTTTATGTGACAATTATCAACAACAATCATTCACTGTTGTATGTTCTTCCAACAATACAATGCCTACAACGATACAACGGCTTGTGTGAATTGACCAATTGTTTCTGTTATAAGCATACACACAATCTAAATAATTTAAATGTGGGTGTATCGAACCATTATAAATCATTAGCTTACCTTTCACACTCAGCTTATTTTTAAACTTATACAATATACCTATAGCAGGGGCTATCATATTCTTCAGCTCATTGATGTGAAGATCCCAGGATAAGTTACTCTGTAACGTAATTCCTAAATATTTAACTGAGTGTGTTTCGCTAACAGATGTTCTATCGACATGAACAGAAAAGTTATTATAATTATTATAATAATAGGGACGCATCTCTCTCAATATGTGTTTTTAGAATAAGATCATGCTTAAATGGGTAGAACAAACATATATCATCGGCGAACATATACAGTTGACCGGTGAGATTCAAATTTCGCAAGTCATTTTAGTAAATTGAAAACAATAAAGGACCTTGTCCACTCCCCTGTGGCACACCATATTCAACACTACTATGAGAGCTTTTGCAATGTCCAATTTGTACATACTGTTTCCTGTTCATGAAATAATTTCGGAGCAATAATAGTTCTCGTCCTCGAACACCGTAAAAATCCAGTTTCCGAAGCATTATTTCATGATCAACAAGATCAAATGCCTTTGTAAGGTCAAAAAACATACCTGCTACTCCACTGTTTCCTTTCTCGAGACCATTGCAAACATATCTTACCACATTCAAGACAGCGTCTTGAGTAATTATGCCTCTTCTAAATCCAAATTGGTATTTGTATAAAAGGTTGTTGTCATCCAGATAAACCAAGAGCTTATTATACAAAAGTTTCTCAAAAATGTTATCCAAAGTAGAAAGCACAGCAATCGGCCTATATTTTTCCAATGTAGATGCCTGAGCAGTTTTCGGAATGTTCAGGTTAAACTTTCGGGGTACTGTGAGGTGGTAATCATTTTATTGAAGATTTCAACTATGACAGTTGATATTTCATCAAAACATTATCTTACAAACTTTATAGATATGCTATTAAATCCTGGAGATTTATATTACATATTACACACAATATTATTAACATCATCTACATTAATGATATTAAAATTAAAACGACTACGCGATGCTGTAAGTGTTCTCAAAGAATTAAAAGAGTCACCAGGTAAAATATCAATCTTCTGTTTGAGTTCCCTTGCGACAGGAATAAAATAATTGTTCAAACAATCCACTTTGATCCGATCATCTGCAATAATCCTACCTAGTGAATCACTAAATTTGACACCACTAGTTCGAGATCAACCAAGTGTATTGTTGACAAATTTCCAACACTTTCTTGGATTATTTCCAGCTTTATACATACAATCAGCATAATAATTTTCCCTAAATCTTCTAACGGCCACTTTAATAACCCTACCTAATCTTTTCAAAACTATTTCAATGTTCCCATTATTCCTCGATCTACGTCTTTTCCTCAATAGTCTATGTTAAGTGATATTAATTTCTGAAGATTTCCATTTATCCATGGAGTTAATTCATACTGCAATGGCCTATTCAACTTCGTAACGATCGTTGAGTTGCTAACAGCTGATTCAATACACGCTATCAATGTATTTGTCAAATCAGATGCATCAAAATCTGAATAATTACGTGGTAAATTATCCCTCTAATACAGAGCTCGGCAACACTTGCTAATGGTCAATTGTTGCGAGAGCGAAAAATAAGAAATGAGAAAAATGTATACTCTTATATTCATTACAATGCAGGCATGGAAAATTTAAATTTTTAAATGGTGGTATTTTAATTAAAAATATTAGTTTATTAAATTAAAATTTGTAAAATTCGTTTAGACTTCTTTTATTATATCGATTTAAGAAAGCATTTTAGATTAAAATTTGTTTTTCTTTTTTGGAAATATACGTATTTAATAGAAAGATGTTAAAAGCATTAAGTTTTCCATCCCTGCATTAGCAGACCTTCATGTACAAAAGCAAGAAGCATGCGACAACACAACCTCTTTCAATGAATGCTCGAACGAGACTGAGTGTGTTTTTGATACGTGAGAGTACGTTGTTGTAAATTTAGTAATGGCTGACATGCACGCGTGCATAGGAATTGCCAGGCTCTGCTCTAATAGTTTTTAGCCCTATCATAATCACAGTAAGTTCTCAATATTTCAATACATCTTTCACTCTTAACCCATTAGTGCCCAGTGGCAACTTAAGTTGCCAGCAGAGGTTGCCTTAGTTTTTATGCTCTGAGAGGAAATTGAGAGTAAAAAACAAACCCGTTAGGAATTTTTAATAACACGTGGTTTTATTTATTTCTTTTTATTCTGCATCGATTGCTTTTGCAGTTTGGAAGATAAAAGCTATTAATTTTTTAGTATTGTCTCTTGTCGGGTTTTAACCGAGGCTGCTGGATTCAAATGTAAGTTTATCGAATTTTATAAAAAATTTTGCAAAAAAGAAGTATGTTTGAGATAGAAATACACCTTAGCCTTTGTTTTAAACTAAAATTTTATCAATTTGCATTTAATATTTTTTATAATTGAATATTGTGTGATGGCGGCATCTTAAGTTGCCACTGGGCAATTAGTTGTACTTTTTGTGCCGCGATGTGTTGTATTGCTTTACATAGTTTTTTGAAGTGAAATTGTGAAAAATTAGTGTATGCATTTCATTTTCGCGCATAATTATAAATTTTTAATATATAAAGTCATCGCATAAAAAAACGCTAATACTTGAAGAAATTTTGGATGAGCTTAGGCTTTCGAAAAATGAAGAAATACCAACAGATATTGTTTTAGTTCCCCCTATAGAAATGGCTGAACAAGATACAGATGTGGATTGAGACAATTCGGATGCAGAAGTAACTGGAGACCTGAATAAATTACCCCGACGTATTATAAGATCTGAGCTAGAAATTGAGAATTTTGAAAATATCTAACCCTGAGTAATTTATACAACCCTGAGTATTTATACAAAAACGAATGAAGCGAAAATGGAGCAAAACTGAACCCAAATTTGATATACCGCCATCCGGTTCAAATTTCGCGGTATCTGATACTGATTTACGGGAACGAATTACAAACCCTATTGATGCCTTGTTTATGTTTTGTGCGGAAGATTTTATGGAGAAGTTAGTGGAAGAGACCAATCCTTATGCACATCAAAAAGGAAATCATTAATTTTCCGTTGATCTAGATCAATACAAAGCATTTATTGGCATTCTCCTTTTTCTAAATACTCGACGTACATATGTACTTGATAGATATCTACCCAGTGGCAACTTAAGTTGCCAGGCTAAAACCCTTACCCCCATTTGCTCTCAAAGTCGCTGAACAAAGAGTGTTTCTTAGACCACAAGCAATACGTGTTTAAAATCTGGTGCTAAAAATCCACAAAAAATAATTCGGGCATTAATGGGTTAAAGCTACTCTTCAATTTACATGAAAGTATATTATGATCAGAAAGAGCACATTCAACAGAATCAATGTAAAGCCTCTCAGACATATTGTTAAGAATAAGATCTATGCATATTCTACTTCCGGGTGTTGTGATAGGATCATGAGCACATCCACAATCATAGTTTTGGAATAGCGAGATTAGGTCAGTAGATGGAGATCCTTTTAGAAGATCAATATTTGAGTCCCCAAGAATTATTACTGGATCATGAGCTAACTCATCCAACAAAACGTCAAGTAAATTTATAAAATACGCATCACTACATTTTTGTGAACGATAATATGACACAATTTGCAAAGGTTTAGATTCTATTTGAAGTTACTTAAGGTAACAGCAAAAACTCGACATAACTCTCACTTCTGCAATATTTACGTCTAAAGTCAATGTCCTTGCTTATACACACTATTTTGTGTCACTGTATAAAACTTCACTATACACAACAAATTGCTTGTATATTTCACACTTATGATCACGCCAACACTAACGACTCTTCACACAACTTGTTTATTTCACATGAAACTTCACACAAGACTGACTGGATCATAACTGACTCGTTGCTTGCTATGTCTCGCCTTTTTATATGTCCGCAAAATCGAAGAGGAAGGTTCTTGTTCTAGCATTCTCGAGAGTTCTATCGCAACCGTATTGTTGTTTGTGTATCTGGTTGACATTGCTTGTTTGTTGTTGCTCTCTCTCATACTTGTCTGTCTTCTTTTCTTATACTGATTTTGTTGGTATACGCAAGCATGTACGTTCTATGTGTTAGTGTTGCTATAGTTAATCAACATGTTCTTTGTAGTGTTAGTGTGTTTGTTAGCATCTTAATGTTAAACGATGGTACACTGTTTACTTTTGCGTAACACTGCCGCCCACTTAAGCCTGTTCGTCCCGAATAGGCTCATTATTTCTACTCCCGTATTTTGTCAGTCGCTCAATGTGTACGACCTTCATTTTTTTCGGGGGCTGTTAGCTTTCTGTATCCTGTACACGACATCGTTTAACCGCTTTATTATCTTGTATGGTCCATCCCAACTAGTTTGTAGCTTGGGGGATAATCCCTTCTTCCGCTTCGGGTTGTATAGTTGAACCAGTTGTCCCTCATGGAAGCCCTCCGTGTTTGCTGCTCGATCATACCTGGCTTTCATCCTGTCACTGACCATTTTTATACGGGTGCGCACAAATTCATGAAGCTCATTTAGGTTTTGCTCTTTTCCAGTGTATGCGGCATCTCTCTCTGTGGCGGGCTTAACACCAAACTCTATGTCACCGGGCAGTTTAATTTCAGTCCCAAAAATAACCTTTGCGGGCGATCTCGATGTTGAATCATGGACACAGATCGGTACGACAGTAGAAACCTCCCAATCCTTCTGTTGCTCGCTCACTACTTTCCGCAAGTACTCCTCCAGGGTTCGGTTAAACCGTTCTACCATTCCGTCTGACTGTGGGTGAAGCGGCGTCGTTCGAGTCTTTTTAATTCCGTATACTTCACACATTTCCTGGAATACTGCTGACTCGAAATTTTTACCTTGATCGGAATGTAGCTCTATAGGAACCCCATAGCGGCATATCCAATTGTTCACAAAAACATTTACTATCGTGATCGCCTCTTGATTGGGTATGGAATACACTTTGCTGAAATAATCCACCACGACGAGAACATATAGGTTTCCGGCATTACTGGCAGGAAAAGGGCCTGCTACGTCCATCGCTATCCGCTCGAAAGGTGCGCCTGAAATATATTGTTGCAACTGACCTCGAGCTCTTCTTGCTGCACCTTTAGCTGCAATGCACTCGGTACAGTTTGCTATCCAATCCGCAACTGCTTGCTGACATCCAACCCAATAAAACCGTTGCTTTAGCCTTTCCAGCGTCTTTGTCACTCCAAGATGTCCTCCACTGACTCCATTGTGAAACTCCTCTAACACTTCTTTCATTTTGGAGGACGGCACTACTAATAGGTTGAATGAGGTCTTGCCGTCAGCGCTTTCCCAATGTCGATATAAGCACCCGTTTATCAACCGTAAACTGTCCCATAGTGCCCAATATGCTTTTGTAAGAGGACCTTCTCATTTCTGGTAGGTCGTTTGTCGTCTTCCTTAGCTGCTATTATCTTTGCCAATATTGGGTCACTTCTTTGTGCTTCGGACCAGTCTTCGTTGGCTTCGATCCGCGTTAGCTGGATATCAACGATGGATTCCTTCTTCTCGGCTTTCACTCAATACTTACAGGGTCGGCGTGAGAGAGCATCAGCATTTCCATGTTTTATGCGTCTTCGGTGTTCAATGCTGAAGTCATAAGTCTGTAGGCGCTCAATCCAACGTGCTAACTGTCCTTCGGGGTTCTCGAACTGCAGCAGCCACCTCAGTGCTGAATGATCAATCCTTAGCAGAAAATGTTGGTCATACAGGTACTTGTGGTAATGTTTTATGCATTCCAACACTGCAAGTAACTCACGTCGGGTCACACAATAGTTCCGTTCGGGCTTTGACAATGTGCGACTATAGTAGTCTACGACTTGCTCTGTACCATTGACCACTTGGGAAAGTACACCGTCGATACCAAATCCGCTGGCATCACTGTCCAAAATGAATTTTCCCCTGGGACTGGATACGCCAAAACTTGTGCAGCACACAATAGGTCTTTTAATGTCTGGAACGCCTTTTCTTGTGACTCACCCCATTGATACGCTTTTGATTTCTTGGCGAGTTCATGCAAACCTGCAGCCACGCTAGCAAAGTTAGGCACAAAGCGTCTGTAGTATGTGCATAGTCCCAAAAAGCTGAGTAGTTCATGAAGATTCTGGGGACGAGGCCAGTCCTTTACTGCTCGTATTTTATCTTCATCCGTGGATATGCCATCTGCTGTAACAAGATGCCCCAAATATTTCACTTGCTTCTGGAAAAATGCACACTTCTTAACGTTTAATTTTAGTCCAGCCATTGCTATTCTTTGCAGAACTTCTCCCAGGTTCTTGAGGTGTTCGTCGAAAGTTCTGCCCATCACTATAATGTCGTCGAGGTACACCAGGCAAGTCTTCCAATGCAGTCCTTTAAGTACACGTTCCATAAGCCGCTCGAAAGTGGCAGGAGCATTACAGAGTCCAAATGTCATCAATTTAAACTGCCATAAGCCACCGTTAGCAATGAATGCAGTTTTCTCTTTGTCCTTGTCTGCAATCTCCACCTGCCAATATCCACTTTGTAGATCCAAAGTGGAGAACCACTTCGTTCCGGCTAGCGTGTCGAGGGTGTCGTCAATTCTTGGTAGCGGGTCCTTTTTGGTGACATCATTCAGTTTCCTGTAGTCTACGCAGAATCTTGTATTGCCGTATTTCTTTTTGACTAAGACTACAGGTGAGCTCCACGGACCCGATGATGGTTCGATTACACCGCTCTTTTTCTTTCGTCGACTTAACCTCACCTTTGATAAGTTTTCCACAGCATCCAAAGCACTCCAATTGCTAGCCACTTTTAAACCACTGATTATACAGTCATTTCTAATCCGATAATCATTTAAAGTTTTAATTGAAGATTTTAATGATTTTAATTCTGTTTTTTTTTTGGGTGCCCTGGTAGTCTAGTGGGTAGTGTGCTAGACTATTAGCGTGAGGGTCGTGGGTTCGATTCCCACCAGAGACTCTGGTCTGTGACACTACACCGAGCATATGGTCAAGTTACTCCGCTCGTATATAATTAGAATATAATTTGTAATTGTATTGTAATTAATTAATAAATAAATAAATAAATAAATAATTCTGTTTTTAGTGTTTTATTTTCTTTTTAAATTTCATTTAATTTCTTTTTATTTTCAGCTACCTCTTTGAATATTTCATCAAATTTAGCTGATATAAACATAATAGACTCAGTCAGCTGATCTAATTTCTCCAGCTTTTCAAGTTTTTTAAGTTATGTTTTAATTGCATTTAGTTCATTTCTTATTTCATCTCCTTCTTCTTTACAGAAGTTACATTTAAAAATTTCATTTTCATTTTTAATAGTCTCTCAAACTCTCTTCTACTCAAATTCGAACATAGTGAGTGAAAATTTTTTCCGCACTTGTCGCATTGTATGTAATCATCGGTTTCTTCTTTGATTTCATTTTCGCATTTATCACAATATGTAATTTTAATTTTGTTTGCAATACTACGGCGAACAGTTTTTTTACATATTTGATTTATTCCAAATTCTTTTGTATTTGCTTTATTTGTTTACAAAGTTTTATTATTTATTACACAGTTTTAATAACAAAATTTTCGCTTTTTTATAACAACAGTTCAAGCACCTAAGAAAAGTAGGTTTTGCTTCGCGGGTTGCCAACTTTAGATTTAGGTTGAGAAGTTAAAATCGATTTCATAATACTGTAGAAATCTGGTTCTTTATGTTAGCACTCATTTTGCCAATGTCAGTAATATGAACATCTGACTGAGATAGTTTAATCAGTCGATTTGCGAATTCCTCAGTTATAACGTTTATTTGTGATCCAGATTCTAGCATTACATGAGAATTTTGCAGATTTCCATATTTATCCCGTATTTGAACAACGGCAGTAGCGAGCAAAACCATATTATTGTTAGAACGTGTATTCACAAAAAAGAACTAACACAGTGTTTTTAGTAGTAGTTGGAGATTCAACAAAAATATTTGTTAGTTGAGGTTGTTGTGTAATAGCGTATGATGTGTCTATGTAATAGCGTATGATGGGGACTTTTGCATTTACTGTCATGGAGTAATTTAGAACGGGTTTGCGCTTTAACAGAAATGTAAAAGAAAGTCAAATATGGCATGTATAAATGTATGTTTATTTCTATAAAGAAAAAAGTGTAATTAATAAAATAAAAAACAATAAGCACATGTAAGTACAAAAGACAAAATCTTATCGCAGTTTTGCACTCCGTTCTCAAACAAATCCAATCTCCAATTAAATTGCAAGAAAGGCCGGCAAATTTTAAAACAAGAAAGGGAATGCAAAAACGCGGTAAACTAACAAAAGAAAATGTCAAACTCAAACTACACAAAATGAACAATACAATAAACCGCTGTAACTATTCTTTTCACAACCCCCCCGCCCCCGTGGAGCGATCAGCTTCACAACCTTCTACGTCCAGAACAGCTAGCTTTGACACTGCACGCTGCAGTTTTCCTGAAGAAGTCTTCACCTCCGCTCTACGCACCACTCCGTCAGCACCAGGAAAAACAGAAGTGACTAAACCTCTCTGCCATTGACCTCTTGGAATACTCGGATCACAGATTAAATCCAAGTCTCCCACCTTTATTGGAGCAATCTGCTCACACCATTTCACTCTCCTAGTCAGCGTCGCAAATATTCATTGACCCACCTTTTCCAAAAGCGATCACGCAAACATCTCACAACTCGCCACTGCTTTTTCAGTCTAAAGACTTGCATATCCGGTGATTCAACTGAAGGTGTATGAGGAACATTTCCTCTACCCATTAAAAATGGTTTGGTGTAAGTGGTTCTTCTTCATCTGGGCTTACCGGCAAATGGGTCAACGGACGTGAATTAACGATATTTTCAGCCTCAACCAATAACGAGTATAATACATGCTCTTTCGGATGCTCCTCTTTCAGTGTATACCGCAATACTCGTTTTACACATTGCACCATTCTCTCCCAAACACCACCTTCAGACGGATTAACGGGACAATTAAACACCCATTCGATACCTTTTATCGACATTTCATTTTGGATCCTTTCTGCGTCAAATACCTCACAAAATCGCTTGGCCTCTTCATTAACACCAACAAAATTTTTCCCATTATCAGTCAGTCGACAAATCGTGTGCTAACTCTAAATGAATTGCCCAAATTGTGAGGCACGTAAAGAGTGCTACCCATCTTTTCTCTCTCCTTCTCCCTATTGTCACACTTACAGGTCCGAAGCAATCTAGGCCGGTGTATTTAAATGGCTGGATGTTGGGTTCTAAACGATCGAAGGGTAGTGGTCCCATAACTGGATGACGCGGTTTAGCATTCTTCACCTTACAGTGGTAGCAGTTCGATATTATATTTCTTAGCAGATTTCTCAATTGGGGTATCCAAAACCTTTTGCGCACTTCGCATATTATTGCCTCATGATTTTGGTGCTTCATTTGAATATGATGGTGCATAACAACAAGTTTCGTAAAATGGTGGCTCCTTGGCAATATTACCGGGCGCCTCGTACTATAGGGCAAATAGCTAGCAGCATCAATTCTTCCATATACTCTTAATAGGCCCTCGTCATCTATGTAGGGCATTAAATTAAAAATGTGGCTTGTTTTTGGGAAAGTCTTTCCACTTTTAATAAGATTGAATTCATTCGAAAATGTTTCTCTCTGAACAAGCAGGCATAATATTTTCTCTGCGTTCTCAATTTCCCGTGAGGTGAGACCATAGGCCTGGGAATCAGGACGTCTTTTTCGGCAATAATATACAAATCTTAACACCCATGCAACAGTTCTCTTTATACGATTAAAGGAGGAGAATCTGCTAAAATCAATAATATTGTCATACGTAATTAAAAGGGATATCTTCGTTCGTATTTCTTCGTCATCTGTTTCATCAGGGACTTCAATATCATTTGTTGTCCATTCTCCTTCTGGTAATTTTAGGTAGGTCGGTCCGTTTAACCATCGAGACGTAGTCGAAAAATCTACATATTTTGATTTTCTTGTCGCTTCATCAGCTACATTATCTTTTGTTGACACCCACCTCCAATTATCGACCTCAGTGGCAGCAAGAATTTCTGCAATACGATGTGCGACGAATGGCTTGTATTTTCTGTGGCTGCTAGAAATCCACTTCAGGACTGTTTTCGAATCACTCGAAAGTAAACATTTGTCGGGAATAAAACTATGTTCGCCCAGAATGTTCTGCTTTAAACGCGTACCAAGAACGGCAGCCTGAAGTTCCAACCGCGGAATCGTTATGCTTTTCAATGGGGCACATTTAGTTTTGGAGGTTATAAAGCCAATGACATCTTCAGCTGTAGTATACCTCCAATACGCAATAGCGGCGAACGCCTCTTCACTTGCGTCCACGAATATGTGAAGTTGAGTGGATATTGGTTTACCTGAGGTAAAATAAAAACGAGAAACTCGTAAATTGGTGACACTTTGAATTTGACGTCTCCAACACTCCCAGCCGCTGTTCAAACTGTTCGGTATAGCTTCATCCCAGAGACAACCGCTTCTCCATATCTCTCGCAGTAATAACTTGCCGCCTACTGTGACATTTCCGAGGTAACAAAGAGGATCAAAAATTTACATTATAATACTTAAAACCTCCCTCTTGGTTGGGACACGATGTCAGCCTATGACAGATTGATCAACACCATGAAATTTCAAATTAAACATAAAATTGTCGCTTGACGGCTCCCAAATCAGACCTAACACCTTTTCTGTACTGTCACTGGCAGGAATTTGTTTTGAAATTGAACTACAATCCAGAGCCGTTGCCACATCCCTCGAGTTAGAAATAAACCCTCTTAATTCGAAACCACCTTTTTTATGGATCTCCCTTACTTGCTGTGAAATTTGTATGGCCTCCTCTACTTCGTCGAAGCTATCCACAAAATCGTCCATGTAGTGGAGATCGCATATGGACTCAATGGCGCGAGGATGAGACGCGTGATGTTCTCGGGCGTTGGTTTTCATTACATATAGTGCCGAACATGGCGAACAGGCTGCCCCAAATGTCATGACCATCATCTCGTATTCTTCCGGCGATTCTTCTGTTTTTCCATCCCTCCACAAAAATCTTTGAGAAATTCTATCACACGGCTGCACCATAATCTGGTGCAACATTTCTCGCACATCGGCACTTACCGCTACCTGGCCCCTTCGGAAATTGTAAAGCGTAGACAGCAGAGATGCTATATCCTGAGGACCCTTCAACAATTGTGAATAAAGGGAAACACCGTTCACGCTGGCTGCGGCATCGAAAACCATTCTCACCTTCTCTGGTTTATGGGGGTTGATTACCCCAAAATGTGGCAAATACCACTTCCTAAGGTTGTGGGTTTTAACGTCTTCAGGAGACACCTTGCGCACATAGCCTTTATCAATATAACTTTGAATGTTTCCCTTGTAAGCTTTAGAGAACACCAAATCTCGTTTCATTTTCTTTTCAATACCTTCTAGGCTTTTCAGCGCCATAGAATAATTATCTGGAAATATGATTTCATTCGATTTCCATAAAAGGCCTGTTTGAAACCGATCACCAACTCTCTTTGTAGTTTCATTTAAAATCTGCTTAGCTCTAATATCATCCTTACTCTCTACTAAAGGAGCTGCTCTTACGCCCATATTTTCGACGTTGAAATAATCGATTACCATTTGGTAGAGCTCATCATTTCCTTTGGCATTAACTAAAAGGCATGAATGTTGTTTTGACGATAAACCATGACAAGGCCCAAAAACTACCCAGCCCAATTCAGTATTACAAGCAAATGGTCCCATTGGGTTTTTAGTGCTATTGGCGAAAGATGGTAATCCCAGATGTGCATGATCCATACCGAGTAATAATTTGGGGACTATGTTAGAATAAGGTTTAATAGGCGCATTAAAAGAATCTTTAAATACCTTTCCAATATCCCTTTGAGTAAGACTCTGCATGGGTAAATTCAAGTTAGATACTGCATACACATTCTTAAGTAAGAAACGATTCTTTTTATTCAGACCGCTTACCTTTACGTTGAAAGATAGGGCTAGCTCACTAGCTGATCGTCCTCCAAACCACTGAATATTCAAGGGACAATTTTTTCCTTTAACACCAATTTTATCGGCTATATCCCTATCTAGCATTGTAATAGATGAACCATCATCAAAAAGGGCATAAATGTTCACATGACAATTTTTTCCATACAGCGTAATTTTTCATTAGTTTCTGCAGAACAACTGAGGACATTATTTTGTGGCATATTAGCAGGGACTTGTGGTACTGGAGGCGTATCAAAGGCTTTGTCCTCATGAAGCAATTTATTATGCTTTCGTTGGCAATTATTCATTGAACACAACTTCCTACGTCGGCAATCCCTGGTGGAATGTCCCTCATTTAAACAAGAAAAGCATAAACGCATGCTTTTAACCTGCTTCCATCGTTCCTGCACGCTCAAATTTAAAAACTGTTTGCAGTCATGAATTTTATGTGAACCCTGGCACATGGGACACTGCTTGAGTTTCTCAGTAGCATGTAATAAAACTCGACGTTTCTGGTCCCTTTCCTCAACTTCTTGAACACTGCATATTAAATTAGCCACGTCACTCAGCCAGTTACTAAATTCAATAGTAGGGTAAGGTGGAATACCAACGGCAATTCTAGCCCAATCCAATTTTTTACTCATAGGAAGCTTTGATACCAGTTCCTCTAATAAAGTCGGGTTGGCAATATGGTGATGACCATTTACTGATTGTAAGAAGACTGATAAGTTTTTCACCTGGGTCGAAAAGGGCACTAGTTTTGCCAAGTTGTTCTCATTAATGTTTGGTAACTCTCGGACTTTACGTAACTGGCTGTGAATAAGCTGCTCAGGGCGACCAAAGCGAAATTTAAGCTGCTCTATGACGGCTTCAACATTGTCAGGGTGTATCAATAAAGATTTTATTACCTCTCTGGCTTTTCCCTTAAGGCATTTGTGCAATCTTTGATTATTTTCAAGATTTGTGTAACCATACGCTGCAGTTGACTGAACAAAGGATGTAAAAAATAGAGGCCAGTCTTCCGGATCCCCACTAAACTCCGGTAGGTCTTGAACTTTGCGTAGTGGCATTCCAGTTATATTTGAAAAGGTGTTTGAAGACGGCTGTTGATTTAAACCCCACGACGGTGTTAGTCGACAATTCGTGGTGGACGACATATACACATGGTTTGATATAGCAGATGGTGTTGGTGTATATGACATATTCGCTGTTGAATTTTGATACGTTGGCAACCCTATAATATTGTCTGCAACATGCGCTGCCTGCGTCGATGGTGTAATAAAGCTGATAGCTGCAGGCGCAGCAGACATAACGGTTGTGTGGTTTGCAGATGTATGTATTGGTTGACTTGGGTAATGCGAAGAAAATGTTGTTGGTGGGTCAACAGCAGATATTACCGTTTGCGAAACGTTAACATTCTTGAGGTTAGGGTCACTTACCTGCTCTTTTCCATGGATAGCTAACTGTAATTCCTGGTACTGACGGTTACTGTCACAAAGTTTCTCCTGGGTGTCTGCAAGCTGTCTTTGTAGCATGGCAATCTGAGCTTGCATATCTGTCAAACTTGTAGATGTCTTTGGCACGGGGGCTGTTTGTGGATTAATATCGGCTGGGGCTGGTTGCTGCTGGGTTGGTGGCGTAGATGACATATTTTGTCCACAAATAGTCCTGGCTTGTGTGGTTTTATTCGTAACGATGGCTGCGGATGGAACTGACTGTTTGAATGTAACATCATCGTTTTGTAAACGAGGACTCCGACGTTTTGGAGAATGCTGCAACATCTTTTAATAACTTTCAAGGTTAAGGCAAATAAAAATAAAAAATTAACCACGGCAACAAGCCAATGCAGTTATTTTGTACAAAGGCACTAGTACAAAAAAAAAACTGCGAAATAAAAAATCTCATGGAGTAATTTAGAACGGGTTTGCGCTCTAACATAAATGTAAAAGAAAGTCAAATATGTCATGTATAAATGTATGTTTATTTCTATAAAGAAAAAAGTGTAATTAATGAAATAAAAACAATAAGCACATGTAAATACAAAAGACAAAATCTTACCGCAGTTTTGCACTCCGTTATCAAACAAATCCAATCTCCAATTAAATTGCAAGAAAGGCCGGCAAATTTTAAAACAAGAAAGGGAATGCAAAAACGCGGTAAACTAACAAAACAAAATGTCAAACTCAAACTACACAAAATGAACAATACAAAAAGAACAATACAATAAACCGATGTAACTATTCTTGTCACAACATATACGACAACGAGAGCTATTACGGTTTGCAACTGAGTGGCCTTTTTTGGGACAATTTAGGCGAAGAGCGTTTAATTTATCAAAATTATACCTCTGCGTAATTCCTAGTGTCCCAAATGTTCTTCAATTATAAATGTGGTGGTCAACTGCAAGACAATAAAGGCATTTTAACAAAGTTAATTCCTGAGCGCAAGTATTTGATGACTTATTCACAATCCTTTTGTGGTTAGACAACGATTTGTTGATTGCAATGGCACTATCACTTTTAGTTGCATTGTCCTCAGTGACTTTTAAAGTTTGACAACGTCGCATCATAACCTTCGCACAACTATCCCATGTGGTAACTTTGAATTATCAAGTTGATCATTCCATTTAGCTCTAGTACCGGAATACACTTTTGAGAAAACTATGTAGGTGAATCAATAGTGCGTTAGTTATATCTATGTCATCGCCAATTGATAGCAATGCATCTTAAATGGCTGACACTGTGTGACATGCTTTGCGAAGTAACGAGGCATTAATCTTATTTATTTTAGGTATATCGAATATTTTTACTATGTTATCAAAAAATGATAAGCAGTTTTTATCATATCGCTCTGCTAATAGTTGTAAAGCTTTTGGATAATTATCCTCGGTAATTTGAAATGCTTTTACAGTGCGAAGAGCGTCACCAAAAAGACAACACAACAGATGGTTAAATTTTTCAATACGAGTTAGCGTTAGATCATCGTGAACTAAATTATTAAAAGAGGTGATAGAATCATCATAGATCAAATTTTTTAAACGGTTTAGTGGACGTATAGAAAATTATTATCCTAAAATGAATTTTTTCTAGATATATGAGGACCAAGCAACGATATTATTTTTGATTTCGCACAGATGCACAGCTCTTCAATTTTAGGAATATTATAATTTTGTGGACATACTTTTTAAAATTCAGTTTGATAGGCCATAATTTCTTTAATATATTTACGAATTCGCTCAGCTCCTCCCATATTATTTTTTATGCGAGTTATGCTGCCTTTAGCAACCGTTATGCAGTTGAATTATCGGAACCAGAATGTTCATTTAATTCCGAGCCAGTAAGCATTTTTAGTTTTATTAAAAAATATTATTGCTAAAATTACTCGACAGTGTAATTGCTAACGGTCATAATAATGTATTCGCTAGAACAACTTTTAAAAATAAATGTTTTGTTTGTTTAGCAACCAAATTGTTTCACAACAAAATCAACAAATTTGATTCAACAAATGTTCGATTTATTTAAGCTTTAGTTTCAACTGTTTCACTAGATCAATGTATTATAAGCAACGACAACAAGCGTTCTGCACGGTTACGCTGTATTCGATTTCATTAATAGCCAATGATTAATGTTCGATATGACGAATGTTGCCAAGCGAATCGGCCGAATGTTTGATAAGATTATCGACAACGAGTTAGTATATGTTAATCGTGTTTGATAAAAATGTTTGATATATATATATTGTTACGTTTTTACCTTTTTAAAAAGTTTAAAATATGAGTTCATTGATTGCAAACAAAATAAAAATAAATTGGTGTTTAGTTTCATCAAATTCTTTATTATTCGCACTATTTTTGTGTGCCACTGGTTATAACTTGACGTAAACAACAATAATTGCTTGTTCGCTATTCTTCTTTGCTTACAACGGTGTGAAGATCACCACGACTGTTCTCTTCACACGCAACGCGTCTTCACACAAGACTGACCGAATTCTTACTTCTTTATACTGCTGTTGTTGGTATATAGTTTTTGTAGCTTTTGTTTATAATATTAATGTTAAGCGATGTTACACCATTTCCATTTTCGTAACAATATTTATTTGTAAATATATGTATTATAACAAAGAACAGCATTTTTGCGACTAACAATCATTGCTGCCAGAATTGATGATTTATCGTCATTTTGACGATTTTTAGAAATTACAAATTTACATAATTTTCTTTACTTTAGCTTTGTATTTGCTTTGCAATTGTTACTTTTGTAAATTTAGTTTAATAGGTTAATAACAAGGAGTAAATTATTATATTATATTATATACCTGTGATGATACTACATACAATTTTAAATAACCTAAATAAAAGCGCTAATTAGTAAAGAAACTTAAAAAGAAATGATCAGATATTTAAAGAAAAGTAGTAAGTTCTGCACATATCTGCAAAAATTACATTGGTACTTTTCGTAGTTGAACATAATTTACAATTTGTCGTTGCAGACCATTTTTAGAGATTCGAATATAGCTTCTAATAGTACCTTGGGTAGCCGAGGCAATTGCCATTATTTTTTTTTTAAGACCCACGCTCAGGGGATTGCCACTACTCATGCAGTACATTGTGTTGGAACTAGAAAAAAAAGTTATGGGAAGGAGGAAAGAAGGAATAGCGTTTGTGGACACTAGGTTCGAAACCTTTTATGCCATAAGTGGCAGCAAAGACCTCTGCGGTAAGGGAGTTCCATGTACGAATAGTTCGACTAATGAACGAATATGGCTGTAATGGAGTGTGAGATCAACTGGCCAATTGACCACAAATGGAGGTGCTCGTCGCGAGTGATGAATTTACGTAGGAATATGTTCGGGAACAAGTCCTCTTATTTTAATCGAGCAAAATCCGGTGTTGTAGCGATGGAACTGTGAAACACAAGCCACATTGCAACGATGATCTAATAAAACAATGGAGTCGAGTACCCTATCCTCATTAAAGAGAACCTTCGCCTTCATCTGTCCGTTGTCAAGAAGTCTCAAATTGACGTTGAGGCACCGGCCCATACATGAGAGTTGTATTCCATTCTCGGTCGGATATAATTTGTGGAAGAAGATTAGATGAAGTGAAATATCTTAAGAAGCCAAGGCACTGAAAAATGTTTCGGTTCCAGCGAAAATCACACTGAATTTTCATGCCCAGAACGTCAACAGCTTCTGACTCCCGAATATTTACATATATGCTATATGTAGATAATGCAATATTATTGATGGGCTTATGAGTCAATAAACAACACTGTGCTAGATTGTTTAAACTTTTAATTTCCAGCATTGACTAAATTTATTAATAGCCCATTTACACAACAGCGAAATCTAGTAGATTAGATTTCAAATCTTGCTCGAAATCTAGATCGCTTACACTGGATTTATTTGACAGTAGCAAGATTTCATTTTAATAACAAAAACAGCTGACTGAAATTTAAAAGAAAATAATATTTCCAAATTTTGTTTAATACCAAACAAAAATGAAAAATATAGGACATTTAGTATCGTTTTCATCAAGACCAAATAAGATCCAATCAGAAATAAATGTTTTAGAATGATCCACTAAACTTTTCAGTTGTTATGCTTAAAGCTAACATCCATAAACAAAACTTATAAAGGGCCCGCCAAATAACTTTTTTTTTAAATGCTTTAAAAAAAACTACTGAATATTTTCTCAAATATTTTTTTTTTTTTTGAAAGTACAATCCTTCCGGTTAATAACGGAAAATAATTTCATTCAAATGGCTGCCTCGGCTGGCCATGCAGTAGCCTACACGATCGGTCCAATTTTTAAGCACATTATCGATTGTGTGCAGCTGTATTTCACCAATGGCTTCACGAATATTGTCCTTTAAAGCGTAAATTGTCTCTGGCTTGTCGGCGTAACACTAATCTTTGACGGCACCCCACAAATAATAGTCCAACGGTGTCAAATCGCAGCTCCGAGGTGGCCAAACGACATCAGCTCTGCGGCTGATAATGCGATCTTCAAAAACAGGGCGCAAAACATCGAGTGCAGTTTCGGCTGTGTGGCACGTAGCGCCGTCCTGTTGAAACCAAATGTTGCCAATATCCTCCTCTTGAAGTTTTGTGAACAAAAATTCGGTCAACATGGCCCGATAACTATCGCCATTGACTGTAACGGTCAATGGCCCAATTATGCCTCTGGACCAAAATCCGCACCAAACAGCGACTCGTTTTGGGTGCGTCGGCTTTTCAATGTATGCGTGCGGGTTTTCTGTGCCCCAAATGCGACAATTTTGCTTGTTTACATACTCGCCAAGATCAAAATGAGCTTCATCTGAAAAGATGATTTTTTGCCAAAATCGGTATTTTCTGTAGGTTACTGCATGGCCAGCAGAGACAGCCATTCGAATGAAGTTATTTTCCATTATTAACCGGAAGGATTGTACTTTCAAATAAAAAAAAAATTTAAGAAAATATTTAGTAGTTTTTTTTACAGCATTTTCAAAAGAAAAAAGGTATTTGGCGGACCCTTTACAGCATTTAGAAAATGTATTTTTAAATTGAAATGTCATTTTTCCTGTGCAGCGTTGTATTTTTAAGTACTATTTGGCAAAACACATAGTTGCATTTCTATTTTTACTAGATTTTGAGTAGATTTTGCCGAAATCTACTAAATAAGTAGATTTTGTTTTGTTTGGGAAATCTAGTTAAAATCAACTAGATTTGGCTCGAAATCTCATAAGTACTAGATTTCGCTGTAGTGTAAATGGGATATAAGGAATATTGGTATTATCACATTCTTCAGCTAATGTAGAGAGAGTATTAAGCCAAGTTAAATTAAATTAAGCTAAATTCCTTATAACTTAAACTAAACTCCTTAGAAGCAATAAAGCGCTAAAAAAGACTTGTTAAATGTGTTATGTTTTATTTTTGTTTTTATGTATGTATGCTGAATTAACGTTATATATTTTACTACAATAAAAATATGTAAAAAAAACCTTTCAATTTATTTATTTATTTTTTGCTGACGATTGTTTTTTCGATTTCAATGAAAGTCTTTGACGATTGTTTTCTAATATTTGACGATTTGATGTTTTATTTATCTGACAGCTATGGCAACAATGTGTTGAAGGTCATTAACAGCAAAATTAATTGCAGTGGTGGATATATAAAAATACGCAATAGCAGAAAAATTATTTACGTTAAACAGCAAATTTATATATATTAATAACAGGAAAAACCAAACTTTAAATGAATATGTGAGAACAGGCAAAGAGAACAACAACGAACGCCTTCCTCAGCAACAACAACTGAATTAGTGGTTTTTATGTATTTAATAGAGTTGTGTAGTTCACAAAAGAAATAGTTCAATTGAACTATTCACACAAATGAACTAAGAGAGCCGGTAATAATAATGAGTTCTTTTCGCTCCGTAGTCCTTTTAGTTCTCGTTTCTTATTCGTTCATTTCAGACTTATTAGTTCATTTCATTCTTATTCGTTCTTTTATTTTGTTTATCGTTCTCATGTGTGACATTCCTTATGGAAACATGTTTATAAAAATAAGTAAATAAATATAAAATATTTTTTCTATTTAACTAAAAGAATGGTTTAGAAGAGAAATACGAAAAGAAATTCTTATTAAATATTTAAAAATAAATCACATGCTTTTAAAGTGCTTCAAGCACATACACTTCAGGTCATTTAAATAACAACAGTGATAGTAATTGCTAAAGCTTGACATTTCAAGAAAACTAACAAAAACCGATTTGTATGTGCTAACATATTCACACACTGGTTCAAGAAAATGTGCGAAAGAATAATAAAAAATGTCCTGTTACGCCTGCATCGTACAAATTCTACTCAAATGGCAAAAAATGTGATTTTAAAATAGTTCATATGAATAACAACACTTGCTGGTTTTTATATCCTTGTGTTACGCAGATTTTTCTGTTATAACTAGTTTGATAAATTGCACCTCATAAAATAAAAGGTTCTTCAAATTGGGACGGGGAAAGCCGTTAACATCAGAAGAAAAAGGAAAAATTGAAGCTTATTATGAACAAAAGTTATCTTTTAGAAAAATAGGAGAAAAAATCGGAAGAAGTGCGCGTGTTGTCTTCAATTACATACAAAATCGGAATTCTTATGGGAAAAACATGAAGGGAAGACCAGCAAGTATCTCATCGCCAACAGACAAGCTTGCAATTTTAAGAATTGCATCTAACTCCTCTGACTCCAAACCAAAAATTAAAGTAAAAGCCGGAGTTTCCGCAAGTATTTCGACTGTTCGACGCTTTATTGTAGATGCTCCGCATATCCAGACTAAAAAAAACTAAAAAAAACCTGTTTTAAAAGCCATTCACAAAGAAAAACGATTGGATTTTGCTAAAGTTCACATGACGTGGAATACCGAATGGCACTCGGTTGTCTTCTCTGACGAAAAAAATTTAACCTGGATGGTCCTGACGGGTATAACTCCTATTACCATGATATTAGAAAAGAGGAAGTAATATTAAGCCGTCGACACAGTCGTATTGGTGGAATTATGGTATGGGGTGCCATATCATACCATGGTCAGATTAAAGTAGAATTTAAAAAGACAAAACAATACAAAAACCTTCTGGAACGAGCTTTTCCAGAATGCAGTAACATTTTTGGACCATTGCATTGGATTTTCCAACAGGATAACGCTCCGATACACAATGCCAGGGCGGTAAAAGCCTGGATAAGTGACCAAAATATGCCGCTGATGGACTGGCCACCCTACTCACCAGACTTAAACATAGTGGAAAACGTCTGAGGATGGCTTTCGCGGAAAGTTTATGAAGGAGGTAAACAATATGAAGACGTTGCATCGTTGATCAATGCAATCGAGACCGCTTGGGACGAGATTTCCTTGATTACCTAAAAACTCTCTATGATTCCATTCCAAATCGCATATTTGAGGTAATAAAGCACCATGGAGGCACCATTCATTACTAAACATTAGAGAACACGTCAAACCAAGTAGTTCTTAACGATAAAGTCTAATATAGTAAATAATTTGTATGTTTTTCGAATCTTTTCTTGCTGTTGTTATTTAAATGAACTATTTTTTCTATCAGTTTTCCAACAGCTTTTTTCAATCTTTAATAAATACATTGGAGGAACATTAAAAAATAAAAAACAAATATGGATAATTATAAACAATAAAACAAAATAGCAAACAAAAAATTATTTGACCTTTTTCCTTTAGTTAGTTGATTAAAAATTCGCATTAACATATAAATTTGTTACTGTTGTTATTTAAATGAACTGAAGTGTAAATGAATTAATAAAAACGAAAAATGTTAAATACCACACTTTATTTAAAATGAAAAATCATATCACAAATATGTTCCTATTTTATTCAATAAGTTGATATAAATTTACACGGAATACGTTAATTCCTTTGTTGGTACTGCTTACATCGGTTTAAACTTCGTGTATTTTGTTTGAATAATAATTTTGTCTACTTATCCGAATTTGATCCAGTTGAAGTTGTGTGCGTAAAGATTGAAGACATTATAATGATGTAATATTGAGGTAGATGAAATGATGGAAAGATGATATTGATGAAAATGAATTGATAATCACCAGGCACAAGACAAGTCCAATGATGGCGACCATATGATGTGATGAAAAGACGTATACCGATTCCAAATGATTAGACAACGATGTCCGCAAACCGTGCTTTTAAATTTTATATCACAATATATTATATATATTTCTTAATTATGCACTTTAAACACTATTTAAAATTTATTGTTTTACAGTCCCTGCTCGGGCACCAAATATGTTGGTTAATAGTTTTTAACCAATTTGCTCAATTAAAAACAAAATTGAAATAAATTCTTTGAATTAAATTCTTCACTAGATTTGACTTCACGGGTTGGTGGTTTTATTTGAACTTATTTCTTTTGCATAAAGTTCTGAACAAATAAGTTAGGTTTGATGTTTTTTAGTACAAATTTAATAATCATGTGCTGGTTAACCAAGCACAGAAAACGTAAAAACGTAAAGTACGTTGCCGTAATAACGTTTGTGTAGTTATAGAAACTTTAAAAACGTGACATCTCTCAACGAAGAATGTAAAAAAAAAATGAAACAGAATACAAAGCAGAACACACACGAACATAACACAATGCAAAGAAATTCATATTCAGACATTTTCACGAAGCCACCTTTTCAGAACAGTGATGTGTGTTAAGATAAAGCAAAATTCAAAAAGTACCAATTAGGCTTTAATTGGAAAAAGTTATATTTGTTTCTTAAGTTTTACGTTATTATAAATATTTATTCCTGTAATATTATAAAATATTAAATTTTTGGTTCAAAATGAGTCAATATTTATGGAATTTATATACAAGTACACTCTCACTCTATTGAGTGATTTTTTTATTAAATTCAAAAACAATAATTGTAGCTAAAATAGTAATAATAACAAACACTCTTATAATTCTTTGTGCGTATTGGAATCATAAGAATATGTATTTAAAGATTAAAAAGATTTACTTATAAATAGGCAAGTAGCAAAAAATACATATTATATCTTTTTGAGAGCATCTGTACTGTTGCCATTCTCCTCGAGCTTTTTATTTTTTAGCAAAAACACTTTCACCTGCGACTTGGTGGAATTGACAAATTTGAGACGGAAATCTTTACATCCTCTGGAGTTTTCAACTGAATATCTTCCGAACATCCTTTAAAATTTAGCGAATTGACAGATTTATACATTCGCAGACTTGCAGTGCGAGTTGAGATTGTGGTGGAGTTCAAAATCGTAAAAATTGCAGGCGAGTTACGTTGCCGCAGCCTAGTAGGAAGTGTATTGGCTTATTAGACGTGAGGCCTCAGTTCAAACCTCAGGTCAGACATCTCCAAAATACGAAAAAAATATTTCCATGGCGACTTCCCCTCAGCAGAGTCTGGCACAAAGTCTGAGAGTTAATAAAATCGCTATAACAAGACCTGTAGTTCGGAGTCGACTTTAAACTGTATATGTATAAAATTAACACACACAGCATAAGCGGTGTAAAAAGGTCGTAATCCAGACTTAAGGGTTGCAATGAACAATTATGTATGTATGTGAGTGCTCTGAAGACAAGTCCAGAGATGCTTCAGTTTGCACCCATTTTCCATAAAACTTTTTGGTCACTACAAAATCAATAACGTCAGGAATGCCTGTCGGTAGGCCTGTAAGTTTGTTGACCACGCGAAACGACATCTGAACCCAGATGTAATGAGAAGAGAAAATTACACATGAAGCAAAATGGTTTATTCTGATAAATTACGTAACAAATAAAGTTTCAACGATTTCCTTTAAAAAATTATGTGCGGTGCGGTGTCAACATGTAATAAATTCCCAAAGTAATCGTATTTTATAAAAGTAAACCCCAATTTTTTTTCTTTCCTATCAATCCATGAACTTTTATTTTTTATACACTAAATAAAAGGACTTTGGCAGTTGTGCCTAAGTGCAAGGTTAGTCCTAAAACACATATATTTATATATGTATATCTCTTTATGTGTATATCAAAACGTAGTTTTGCAAATCAAATACAATAGTTTTGATTTAGCTGCATTTTATTTACGTGCGCATTGCCTTTACCTGCACAAACATTTTGTTTCGTGTCTTTATTTCTCCAAATTCTATACAAAATTCTTTTTAAGCGCACTTTTTATACCTGCACATTTAATATACATATGTGCCTTATATTTTTTGAACTTTAAAACTTTCTTCATAGCATAAATTATAAGTCAGCCGAGTCGAACAAATAAGAAATCTTTATAAAAATTTGTATTTAAAAAACGAAAATCTCAATTAATTTTGTCGTTGAAAAAATCGCTAGATCTGGTAGCAAATTGTCATCATTGAATCTCAGCGGTTTAGTTTGCTGAAAGTCTTTAGGCATTGTTGTCCGGAGCTGGGCTTTGAGAGAGTAAAATATGTACCCTGTGGTAAAATATAATTATTCCATACCTGCTCAATGAGGCAGCTAAAAACATTTAATTTATCTGCATTTTTGGCTTATCTGCACAAAAATTCTTGCAAAAGTTGTGCAGGTAACTCAAAACTGATGGGTAGATATGTTTCAAAAATTAATTCCACTACGTCTTTCGAATGCCAACTAAACTTAAATTATCCTTAGTATTCCTTGTTTTTGTAAAAAAGCTAGGGGTAAAAAGCTCTAAAAATAATATGCTATTTTTTAAGACATGAATAAAATTATATGAAATTTTTATGAACCATGATCGAATTTCAGCCGAGAGACGATATCAGTTTACCTCTTAAAAATAAATATGACACTTTTAAGTTTGTTCAATTTATTCGAATTTCTGAAAAAATTATAAATATTTCTTTAACAAAGAAAACAGTGCATTACAATAATAACCTTATAATTCATACCCTTACAATAAAACGTTTAATAAACATAATAAACTTTCAACACACAAATAAAGGCCTAGAAAAGTTTGAGAGAATATGGCTTAATTAAAATTATTACTGGTTTACTTTCAAAATTAGTTATTTTCGTTTCTTAATTTGCACGAAGGCATGTCAGGCAGGTTGAAGTTTATCTTGGCATATTCGTTTTTAACCTGTTCAGTATTAGTATCAGTAAAAATTTCCTTGAAGTTGTAACGAGAAGCAACTTCATTGTTATTTTTTGGTAAATCCAAGCTAGCATAATATAAATCCTGATTTAGAAAAGAGCTTTCACCGTGATTAAACTTAGTGTTGTCCAATGCATTCATGTCATGATTGATTTGAGTAGTCTCTGTGCTTGGCTCAATACTAGAGGAAGAAACATGTTTATTATCTTCATTGCTTAGTAAATCTGCTTTCAAATCTCGATCTTTTGTATTAATGTGAATAGGTTCTTTAAATTGAAGAGTTTTCTCGGTATTTATGTTGCATGAACAATTATTTGAACTTAAAGTAATCGGTTTCATTTCTAAGTAACCAGTATCTTTACCTTTTTCACCCTTCTGTAAAGATTCAATTGAGTTGTCTAAATTGCGTGACGGAAAATGATCAATTTGACATCCCATTTTATGTTGGTGAATATAACTACTTGAAGTTTTTTTGACTGATTTTGAAAAATCAATTTCCATTAAATCAGCCATTTGATTAACAGATTTATCGTTTTTATTTATAAGAACGGGAACACTTATGGACTTTCTGGACGAATTTTCTGCAAAATCATTCTTAATGGAGTCGCTGTTAAAAACTCTAGGGCTTGCTTTAAAACCTGGACGTGTAATTTTAACTCGTGAACCCACTGAAAATGCCCGAACTCGATTTGCTAAACTTTCTGTAGTTTGAACCATCTCACTCTTATTACCAAATGAGTACGCCCGAACAGGTTGAAATCTAAAGAATTGTATAGAATATTGTGTAATTATAACATATAGTAATTATATCATGCAAAAAATGTACTTACTGTCCCTCTGCGCTGATATTCATAACGACATTTGTTTTGTTAGGTATTCCAGTATGTCCTTCAGGTTTAATTTCTGTAAAATAAAAAGTATATACATATGTAACTAAAACTATATATATATGAATATAGCTATTCTTTTATTACAAGATATAGTAGTAAATAGTTAATTAATAAATTATGGCAATTTTAGTTTATTAAAATATTATAAAATATAATAGTACTTTGTAGAACATACGCCAAAAGTTGATTTTGACGTTAAAACCATAAATAAAACTTGGTTTTACCATACAAAATTATTGTGTTAAAACCATCTTAACCTCTTCACGCCCTTGGCCACATATGTGGACGTTTAATTTTTTATAATTATAATAATAATAAAAGCAACAAAAATTTTATAACAACTTATTGACTACCAAATCCTCTAACAAGATAAGTAAATATTTTACCGTTTGTCTGCACTGATGATATTATTTCCGATGCATAGTTGGATACTTAAAAAAAATGTGAAATAATTCTTTGGCAATCTGTTTTATTGGATTATATCAAGAAATCGTTAATATTTGAAAAAAAAATAATATCAGATATATTTAATAAAATAAGTTTTACCATCACTACCTAAAAAATCTAACAGCTGCATTGAAGTTAACCCTGGTATCAGACTGGACGGTATAAGTTATTATCCTAAATACAAGGAAGTCACCTTGTCACCATAAAAAAATCGTCCCTGAAGAGGTTAAAACCTTTTTTGAATTGGTTTTAAGTAGGTTTTATAAAATATAACATTATTTCCGATGTACTAAGAGGTATCAACATTTAAATGTTAAAAACAGCTGATAAAAAAACAGAATAAAAACAAAACAAATATAAAAATAAAGAAAGCCGGTTGTGTGAAAAAAGTAAAATTTTAAATAATGAATGCTGCAACAACAATAAATAATAATATCGTAATAATAATATTAATTATATTAATAATATTATTTCTTAATTTTTCTTATTTTTTCTTAAACAAAAACAGCTGTGCGATTAATGTATGAAAGTTAAAACCGGTTTTAAGAAAACTTCCAGTGTGAACGCAAAATCAGCTGATTATTGTTTTAATGCTAAAATCAGGTTTAACTTTTGGTGTGAAAACAGTATTATAAAAAAGCGAACGCTATTTTTAAGAAATCTATTAAAAAATTCAAGGCCGTATACATCCACCATCAACCCTAATATTAGAACTCTTGTTGAGAATAAAACTTTCAACATTTTTCGTTACATCAATCTCGATGAACAATTTTTTTCAACACAACTTGAAAAGCTAACAACTTCGGGAAATTATGGTCGGAACTCTCACCTGATAGCCAATTCGATCTAGAGTTTATTTCTAAAAAGATAAATTTACTAAATTTCAACTACAGCAATAACGGATTTCTTTTGAATGCAGCTAAACAAATTGATAGAAAAATTAATCTTATAAAATTGGTAAAGGAAAAAAAAAACACCTCGATACGATAGGATATCTTACGTCATGTTAAAAGAATTTGCTAATGTGTGTAAAAGAAGGAATTTGAACTCTTTTCAATAACATTTTGCAGTGCTATTTATCCTTAGAACTGGCGTAATGCTATTATTTTACCCAAACCTAAATCAAACATACCAATGGAAAATATAAGCAGTTACAGACCTATATCATTACTTCATTGTATAAGAAAAGTTCTTGAAAAATTCATTGCTATGACGCTAATGTGGTATGCTCATATGTATATATACTAACCAAGCTGCATTCAAAGTAAAGCATGGGACTTTAGATACCATATTGAAGCTGAATAATTTTGTCCGCTCTTTCGGATAAAAAACACTTATGTATATCTTTTACATTCGCCCGAATTGGATGTACAATATAGATGTATTGCAAAAATTAGTTGATTGAAAAGTCTAAATTAAAATCTTATCTGATATTAGTATAATCTCAAGCAGTTATAAAATTCTTGATCATGCTCTATATGCAGGTGATGCAATTTTCTTCTTAAAAACAATATGTCTAAAAGAGTACAATTTGAATTTTCCAACCTTTTTAGAGCTATAAATGAATGGACTAAATCTTCAGAAGCCAAGTTATCACTGGATAAGTGCAAGATATTGCAGATATGTATGTAACAAATCGAATTGCTATCCACCATCTCTTAACTTTAACAATTATAAACGTCTCTAAGCTAAAAATGCTAGGCATTTTTGACGGTAAATTCAGCTTTAAACAACACTGTCTTCAAATAAGGAAAGATCTTAAAAAACACCTTAACATAATAAAATTTATATCTTCAGAAAAATGTGCCATACATACCATAAGTGTTACCAAAGCACTGATTTTTTCCAAAATTGGTTACGGTCTACAATTTTTTTGACTGCTCCAAGTCTAATTTATAGTACAGTAAGACCCCGCTTAACGTTGTTTCAGTATTACGCGGTAGTATTGGGATTCCACTAAATCGCACACTGTATTGATACTTGTTGCACATGGTTACAAATGAAACGGCCATACACCAACCAAAAGCGGTGCACTATATAGTGACGGTGTATACTATGTATCTTTTTCAACGCTCGTTTCTTAGTCTGTCCAGAATAAAGATTCCAACTGTATTTTCTAAAGTCGCAATCACAGTAAAAATACAGCTTTCTTCCGTCACAGTTGATTTATTAGTTGTCATCAACTGATAAATTTTCTTACTCTCTGTTCTTTTTCACTGATCTACATTACATATGTACGTAATAAGTTGCCTCGTTTAACGCTGTTTCGTTTAGCGTTGGAAGTAATTGAAACGCGTTAAGCAGGGTGTTACTGTACCTAAATTCGCCTTATCAGTCAGCTATTCTCTGTGCCCTCGAGCCTTTTGGGAAACCACTATAACAAATATATATGAACAGTGGCAGGATTTCCTTCAATTGCTGATTATATTTAAGCTAGTGATTTGATTCTTATCCCAAAAATGTTTCATTCCAACAACACAAATTTATTAAGACTACTAAAAAACGCCCGTAAACTAAAGAACCGATGCCAAATACAGTAACCGATTTATATAACGATTAATTATGCAAAAGATTTATTTACAGTTTTATCTCATAATCAAATAAATTTGAAACATGAGCCTGAGTGGCAATCTAAAATCTACGTCTTTCATTCTTGATTTTCTCCAATTCCATAAACAACCAACATCATCTGAAATACTATATAGATACACTTTTACGGCAATTCAACTCCCCCTTGCCGACTGGATTTTTTTTACAAGTATGGTTCAAAAACAGATTTATATACTTCTTTTGCTATAATTGACCAGACTACAATATGCAATGGATTGCTAGATTAACCCTGCAGTATTTTTACTGCTTTTGCTATCAAGTTTGCCGTAGAACATGCCCTTAAACTTAAGGGCAAAATAATAATTTGCTCACAGTCAATCTGCAATATCCGCCATTTTACACCAAAAAAAACAAAACAAAAAAAAAAACACAATATGCATAATATCCGACATTCGTAATTATTTAATAAAATTCGTGTGGGTCCCTAGCCACTCAGGCATAAGAGGTAATGAAACTGCTGATAGAGTTGCTGGTGGCGTCCAACGAACTCTATTGTTATCGTTTCATACGCAGGAGAATAAAGATTTAAAATCCCATATATTAGTACATATGTTATCAATAAAACTTAACGTTTGGGACACATACAATCACCGCTACAAGTCCATAAACCTCAATGATGAGCGTATTATCTACTCATCTAGAGCTACGCGCAGTGATGCAATATTATTTTCCGGATGAAGACTCGGTCGTACTATAACTACACATATGTATTTATTAACAAAAAAATATTAAACCTATAGGCAGTTCACGCAACACCCCAAAATCGGTTGAATACATCCTGCACTTCCATCAATTATTCCTTCAATAAGTGACAATTTTTAGATCCTCATTCCTTAGAATACCATAAAATGAAAATATTGTAAAAATTATTTTTAAAGCAATGTTATCTTCTAAATATTGTATAAATTAATTAATATATAATATTAGTTATGTATATAATTTAAAATAATAATTTTTTTTAAACCAGAGTTGAATGCCGAGTTGCTCATACTCGTACTTTACATTATATAACTTCATTTGTTGTCGCCATAGTCTAGTAGGTAGTGTGTTCGCTTATTGGACGAAAAGCCCGGGTTCGAGCTCCAGGCCAGACATCCAAACGAAGTATGAAAAATAAAAAATATTTCTTCGGCGACTTCCTATCAACAGACTTCTGGCAAAAACTCTGAGAGTAAATAAAAATGCCATGAAAAGTTTCTCAAAAAATCTGTCGTTAGGAGTCGACGTTAAACTGCAGGTCCACTCAAGTATAAAATTAAGGCACATAACATGAGTGGTGTGAGAAAGGCCGTAATCCTGACTGAAGGGTTGTAATGGCCAATTATGTATGTAACTTGTGGTATATAACTACTAATAAATAAAACAAATAAAAATAATCTCTTTTCTTTTTTAAGAAATCGTAAACATTTTGCAAGGAACAATTTTTCAAACCGCCGACGAGCATTTGTGGGAAGTTTTATTAAACCATTTTTTTGCGAGGTCAACTGCACATGCGGGTCGCGATTTGCTTGTGGAATTATACGGTGAGTACTTACTTAGTTACTTAATTGGCCATTAACAATCCGATTAACGGATTTCGGCCTGCTTTAACACATCCTACCAGGCGCCTCTGTTTCTTGCGCGCTTATGCCAGTTCGTCACACCAATCGATGACAGGGCTTCCTCGATTTTGTCCTTCCAACGCATACAAGGTCGACCTCTTCGCCGAGTTCCGCAGATTCCCGCATCAAATACCCGTCCCGCAGGAGCATCTTCCTCCATTCGAAGACATGGCCGAGCCAGCGCAACCGAAGGATATTAATACGCTGCACAACGTTTATGTCGTTGGGGAGCTCATGCAGCTTACTGTTTGATCGCATGCGGAAATCATCGCCAACTCGCACTGGACCGAAGATCTTGCGCAGGACTTTTCTCCCTCATTAGTGCTTAATAGAGTGCATTATTGTGCGCCATAAAGAAGCACGTGGAGGATGAGCGTCTTACAGAGTATTAGTTTTGTCGTACGAGAAAGGACTCTGCCACTCAATTGCCTATTGAAACGGAAACAAGATAAATAAGTTCCTTGACTACATAGAAAGCATAGTTATCGGCGGTAATCTGGAGACCATTACGTCACATGTCCCTACTGTCGATAACATATACTTCGTTTTGCGTTCATTTACTGCCAGACCCATCTTAGTAGACTCCTGTTCTATAGCACTAAAGGCAGCAGTAACATCTCGCTTGGTACGTCCTATGATGTCAATGTCGTCAGCGTACGCAAGCAACACTTTTTTGAAAAATTTTGCCATTGCGATGCACTCCCGTCTTTCGAAAAACACTCTCCATGACGAACATGAAGAGTTCGCATGATAAGGGATCGCCTTGTCTGAAACCTCGCACGGTATCACAAGTTTTAGAGAGGTCCATTTCTAACTTGACGGAGCTGCAGGAATTGCTCAACGTCATTCTGCATAACCTTATCAGCTTCGCAGGTATACCGAGCTCAGACATTACGGCATAAACACGATCCCTTATGGAGCTATAGAAGGCTGCCTTATAGTCGACAAAAAGATGGTGTGTGTCGTCTTGTTTTTAGTGGGTCTTTTCCATGACATGACGTAGTGTGAAGATCTGGTCGATGGTGGACTTACCAGGTCTGAAGCCACACTGATAAGGTCCAAGCAGTTTTTGACAAGTGGTTTTAGTCGGCCAGAAAAAACGCCCGTAGGAACCTTATATGCGACAGGGAGAAGGTTTATACCCCTGTAGTTAGGAGCATATCGTAGTCTCTCTCTTTCAGGACAGGACAGAGGACACTGAGGTTCCAATCGTTGGGCATGCTTTCCTCTGGCCATATAGGCTTTGGCTAATGCGCAATCGAAACTTGTCAGCTACAAGGTAGTGATCCGAGGTGATGATTGGACCTCTGAAAGTGCGTACATCTAGTACACTGGAGACTGGCCTTCCTCCAATCGGATCGGGGGACAAGCAAGTAGCCTCATGAATGTCGAAATGCTGGAACTTGGTGCTACATGTTTCGCGCCGCGCCGAAATCGACCAGCCTGATACCGTTGTAGGTAGTGATCGCGTGGAAGCTGAACTGTCCGACAGTGGAGCCAAAGATACCTTCCCGCCAACCTTCGCATTAAAATGTCCGAGGACGATTTTGGCGTCATGAGCAGAGCACTTATCGTATATGTCCTCGAACTTAGTTTAGAATGAATCTTTAACCACATCGTCCTTTTCTCCTGTCGGGGCATGAGCACAAATAAGGCTGATGTCATAAAATTTTGCCCTGATGCGGATTGTGGCTATTCTTTCGTTCATATGGGTGAACCCAAAGACAAGATGACGAAGTTCTCTTATTAACAACAAATCCGCATCCCAATTTGTGCTTATCCACATGGCATCTGTAATATACATCGCAAGACGCAAGCCTTTTGCAGCCTTGTCCTATCTATCGCATTTTCTGAATGGCAGTTATGTCCGCCCTACATTTCATGAGGGCATCCGCCAGCTGGGTAGAATCGCCTACCCTGTGAAGGGTGCGAATGTTCCAAGTACCTATTCATATATCATAGTCTTTTAAACGTTTGCGGTGGTCGTCAACTTTTGAGGGGATCTTTATAGAGGCTTATGTTTGGGTTTTCATTGGATGACATTTTACGCGGTGGATACCAAGCTCTACGCACAACTCAAATTTAAAGTCAAGGGAATTGGACTTCATTGCACGCATTATTTAATATCTAGCGGGTGCTAGTATGCCATCCATTAGGGGTCACGATGAGGCTGTGTGTCGACTTGAATACAGCAAGACAAGGATCGTCTTGGAGGCCGCCTCGTTGACCAGAAACTTTAACTTGTTTGCATGCATCCTATCCCGGTGTGCACGCTATATTAAAAACACAGTGTAACGAGTAGTTTGTACGTTTCAATAATTGTGGTTTTGACATTAAAGACAAAAGCTTTTGGCAGCCAAAAAACATTTGAAACATTATTCGATCACTGAAGCCAAGAAATATTGAAAGATGATTTTCCATGTCTGAAATGGTGTTTGATCGCTTTATAAGAAATAATTCTTGCATTGAATTATCACGACAACAACACCAACAAGAATCCATATGAAAAGCGTGGGCAATGAGAAAATAGACAGCCAAGCAATTCTGAGAAGACATAGGCACATTACGGTCGATTATATATTACAACTTTTTGAATAGAACATTCGATTTAAGAATTCCATCAAGGGACTTCTAGATGGAAGATGCGGAGGTTCCCGATGGAACCCTTAAGCTTCCACTAATAGCTTAAAGATGACCTGTGGTATTTTCACCAACAAACGGATTTTCCCTGAAAAGGTTATAGTTAGAAATTGCATTGCAGTTGAAATGTTACATGGCATGAGTATTCCGATTGCCTCAATTATTTTGGATACTATCGACTCGTTTCATAGGAAAGCTCATTTTCGTTTGTAGAAGGAGGGAGTGCAATATTGCAAGACTCTGCTAGACGAGTATGGACAAGAAAAGGACCGATTCACTTCTGTCCCTAAATCGTATAACCATTAATATTTCGTACAACTGTCCATTTGGTAAGTATACCGAAAGCCTTGGAATTCCGGTGAATACAGGAGCTAAGGTTCTGAAAAGAAGACTGTTACTTCATGTGTCAGTGCCTTACTCTTGTCGTAAAGAGAAGGAGTTTTTTGACCTCTTGCTTTCTGACATCTTTAACCGAGATGGTTATCACTGGGGAATATTTGATCCCCGGGTAGAATTGTTTGTGACATCACAATGGGCTTAAAAGCTGGCTTTAGTGCAATGATGTCCATTTCATAGCACAATTGTGCTGACTAAAACATACACACGGATTCTTATTCTCTTGTTTAGTCGTCACTGAGTCAGCGACGAATGCAAATGTGTAGCGGGTGTACGATTTTCTTTCAATATTTTTGTTAAGGCACTGAAAGAATTAAATATGGCATGCGAAAAATATTTTATGATTATGAATGCGTTTGGAAATACTCAATGTCTATTATGTTCTAAAACATTTAAGGAAATTAGGGGATATGTTTTAAAAAGACACTATGATTCCTTTCATAGTAATAATGATAGATTTAGTGATAGGGAAAGAGAAGAATTATTTTTAAAAAATAAAATTATTTTTTTGGAAAAACTGAAGAATTGGTTATCTGATACGGAAACCAACGAAAAGACTTCAGATGATAAAAGTTTAAAAAAAGAGTTGTCAAGCCTTATAAGTTTAAATATTATTAAACATGGTAGACCATTTTCTGATGGAATGTTTATTAAAAATATTTTATATAAATGTTTTGAAAAACTTATTCCGTTATCTCGGAATAGCGTAGTTCGACGAACAGATCAACTAGGAATTTTTGTAGAGTCCGCTATTATTGAAAAATAAAAAAACTGCGATTTTTTTTCATTTTGCTTAGACGAAAGCACAGATATAAGTGATTTGTGTCAAATTATCATTTGTGTCAGGTGCGTAGACGCAAATAATGACGTTTTTGAAACAATGTTTTCTCTTGAAACATTTCATGGAAATGTTACGGGAAAACTGTTATTTGATATTATGAATGAAAAACTTTTTTCCCTAGTAAATATTATATCCAGAATTAAAAAGAATTATCAAATATGTTTATCATTTTTTTCCTCAACTTATCTATGTGTTTTTTCAGACTTAAAATTCATTGGTTCTAAACAACATAATAAATTAAATTCCGCACACTTGCTACGAAACTGTCATAATAGCATTAATGTAGAAAATTTCATTAATGATATATAAAATAAATTTGAATTTATCATTTTGTCCGTGAATTTTTTTTAAGTATACACAATTTTTCTTTCTGTGCAGCTCTCTTTCTCTTACCAATACAACTACAGTTTTAGCTTTGGACATCACTGCTTTAGTGCGACCTCTGCTTTTAAGTGTGTTCCGCCATCTGAGAATTTAGAAGTCATTTTTGCGTCATTGTCTTCCATTTTTCCATTTTCAGACACTATACTTCCCAGTCTATAAAATAAATTCCAGTATCCCAATTAGTTTTCACTAAAGTTGAAAATAGAAGCCTGCATGACAACTTATATTCTCAGCAAAGCACTACTTACTAGACTACGGCAATCTCCATGAGTTCAATATGTTACAAAAAAATGTACCACAAGAGTATGCGTCCGTTTTTAATTTCCCAAAGAAGATTTCGAACAGAAATGAGAGATACTTCTTCGGAAAGCAAAACCGAATGGATAAATTGATTAAAAAACCAATGCCGTGCGAAAAGAAAAACTATTGGAATTTATGAAAACATTTGATATTAACAGCACAAATCTTGCAGAATTTTCTGCATATGAGCGAATATAAGGTATGATTTTCACGTAAGACGACGTTAGACGATTGTGTGGCGGTAAAAACCCCTATTCTGGTGCCTCAAATCGTATGTTTATGGAAATAAGAACGAACAAATTTCATTATTTAAATACCTTAAAGAATTTAAAAATTAAACGCTATAAGTTTGATCATGTTAAAGGTTGTATTATTAGGTCTAGATTTATAAATGAAGGTAGAATGCTATATGAAAAAGATAATTGCATTTTGCTAAAACTCCAAGGGAGCATTGGTTGACGGATCTAAAAAGGTATGTAAGATCAGAAGTAACTGCAAATATGAAAACCAGAGAAGGGCAAAATTAAATAAAATGCTTAACTGCAAATGAACAGAAAATACTCTGAAGTAATAGGAAAAATAAGGCAGTTACACTACCTTCCGATCTTCACGAACCATCAGACATACCATACCTAGTTGTTCAAAACAAGTAACACCATATTATATGATTGCGTTATCATTGTTACAGAACAAGTCTGTATTAGATCTCTTTGAACTGAATTTAAATTTTTCTCCACTGGTTTTTGCTTATTTATTTTGTTTTTAATTTAAAATTTTTTTTATTAATTTTTAATATCTTTTACAACCGAATTAAAAATTCTACCGTTTCATTATTCAAATACAGTCTCCTCCTATAACGCGGTTTCCATAGAACGCGGAGCTTAAAGTGCGACTATGAATGACTCCATTAACTAGATATTGTAATACTAAGTTCACGTATGCACCTTTATTGCGTAAATCGCAATTAATGCCAATATTGATCTCAATGCTTCATATAAAATCTCAATTAATTATTGCTCAATTAAAAACTAATTGTTATAATATTAATTAAAACTTTAAATACAGCACTGTCATAAGTCTGTTAGTGAGCACATTATAAGTTACAGAACACTTCCCGTTGATATTTGACAACTCAAATGTCAACAACGACAAAACAAAATGGCAACTTGCATACAAACACAAACAAAAAATACAAAAACACGCGACAAAAATAAAAACAATGTTGTTGTTTATCAGCTGTTAAATGAATATTGCGTATATTTATTATACCTGAACGGTTAAAGTATTGTTATCAATTAACCGACTATTGTTCTCAATTAATTTGCATACGTGAACATAGTATAAGAGGGTTTAATACACGGGTTACCAAAATTTTTTGGTTGTATATTGGTGAGTAAGATAGCAAAAATAAGTTGAGATAATTTATTTGTTTACAGTCATAGAAAAGTTTTAGTAATACACACATAAAATTATACATCTTTGACTTAATAATTAAATTTGGATCACAAATTTCCTCACCTTCTACTAACCAACCTTTTATTTCTTCCAAAATATTACTTCATGTCCATAAAAAAGTTATTCTCTTTCCTTATTATTTAAACTATTTACTTGAATATTAAACCAATCAAAATGTCTTTTAAGAACATGTAAGACATTGACTTTTAATGCAAGTATTTTCTAACACAAAACATTTTTTGAGTGCAAACCTGAAAAAAATATAGCATCCGCTGACTTGTGCGCTTGTCGCAGTCTGATCGACAACTAAATAAAAGAGCATAAGCAATACGTGTGAGTTCTCTCTGCACAATTGTGCTATGAAATGGTAATCCCTGGTTTAATATCAGTTTTATTTTCGACGCAAAAGTACAGCCAAGATACATAAACAACATGTTTATATAAGCATGCCAGCTTATATCATAGCAGCCTATGACATCGGTTTCAGTCATCTCAGAACTCTTTCACAGTACATATGTTTTGTTGATCAAATCTTCCTAAAAATTTGTCTGCAACTCATATCTGACAGTGAGGATGAATGTTGAAAAATTACATATTTTTACAAAAGTCTTTCTTATAATAAAGCAATATTTTGCTTAGAACTCATAAGAATCTATTTGTTTTCAAATCGAGAATAAGGAATTGGCAACCAACTGCAGATAGTGCAATGAAGTACTCAATAGCAATTTAATGTGAATTTTAGAAATAATAAAATTATTAGATTATTTATGATAAGAAATAAAAAAATTCATAAATTTAGATTCCAACTTAATTGCCAAAAAGACAGAAGAAACAATGAAAACCCGACCAAAATCATTTTAGAATCACAAATTTATTTTAAGAAAACATCTGCAGAGTCTAGTGCTTTTAACAAGTTCCCTGCCACGTGTACCGTTTTCGGTGCACACTAAGCCTCATTTCTAGGAAAAGCTGAATTTTTTAATTTAAAATGTTTATAGCCAAAATTTAGTTATTGGTAGGACTGTGTTATGTGACGTAAAGATGTTTAAAGTAATTTTTGAGTCATGTACTGAGAACGGTACATGTGGCATGGTTATTAGTTAGCAGTGCACTTTTGAACTTTTATTGAATACGGCAGGTGGAAATGCATCGATTTTGTATAATATAAAAAACCAACAGTTCAATTTCACATTTACTATGTAGAAAACTACTGATTTATATATACTTATTTTCTGAAGAAAATGACCATGTCCCACCTCCTAGAAAACACCATAAATTACAAAAAGGTAATGGCAGACCAGCCAAAAAGTAACCACTGCAAATCAGGCTATGCAGAAAGTGTGAAAAATTATAAAAGTGTAATCTAACTTAAGTAAAATATATTGTTACGCAAATGGAAACGACCAAATATCGTTCACAAGAAAACATCGTTTAACATAAACAATAAGCAAAAGCTACAAATACAAAGACCATGAGTGTGAGTATGTGTCAGGGCTGCTAGGTTTTTTTTGTAAAAAATCGTCAAAATTAAGAGAAAAAATCGTCAAAATCGTCACAAAAATTAAGTAAAATCGTCAAAAAATCGTCATAATTTAAAACATGAATATCATATTTTTCTATAAGTGTAATTCTATTTTTAATTTATAAAAACAATATTTAACATAAAGGAACAATTAATTCATTAGTCTTTAATAAAACAATGTAGTAAAAAAACAAAGAAGTCAATAAAAAATATATAAAATATTTTATTTTGAAAATCTTACTAGACGGAAAACTTAAAAAACTAGTAAGAAATATTAAAAACTTTGTGTGTAAATGAACAGACTTATAATTTACATATATTTTTAATTAAAGTTCGTACAAATTATGTGAACAAAGTTTACTTATCAAACTTTTAGTAATGTTAACATTAAGATAATTAGAAGAATTATTTTTAAATAATCGTTTGAAAATAAAATTCCTTCAATGGTTTTTGAATCCAAAGAATTCCTTATTTTAGTTTTGTTTATACTAATTGTACTAAATATATGTTCAACGTTAGCTGATGAATTTGGTAAAGTCATAAGTTATTAAAAAATCACATAAGTTTGGAAAATTTGATAAATTATGTGATTTAATCTTTTTCTAAAAATTTTTGAAATCAAGTAAATGTTCACCAAAATGTCTCAATCTTAATTCATTTATTTAGAAGTCGCCGTAGGCTAGTAGGTAGCTTATTAAACGTTCGAGCCCCGGGCCAGACATCAAAAAGAAATGTGAAAAAAATATTTCTTTGGCGTCTTCCTCTCAGCACATTTCAGGCAAAAAACTCTGAGAGTAAATAAACCCGCCATGAAAAAGTTTCTCAAAAATCTGTCGTTCGGAATCGACGTTAAACTGTATGTCCCACCTCTCAAGTATAAAATTAAGGCACAAAACATGAGTGGTGTGAGAAGCTAGGCCGTAATCCTGACTGAAGGGTTGTAATGGCCAATTATGTATGTATGTAATTCTTTCATTTCATTTCCTATTACCTGATATCTTTAGTAACTAAAATAGGAAAACTTTTCAACAAAGGCAATATAGAAGTATTTTTATTTAAAATATCATTAGGTGGAATTAAACTTAAATTATTTATTATAGTATTTTGAAAATGAAACCTTTTCTTAATTTGATAACATAATTCTACAAAGTGGTTTTATAGAAAATGTAAGTGATGCCAAAAAATCGTCAAAATGTTAGAAATTCTATGGAAAAAAACGTCAATCGTCATATTAGTAAATTGACAATAAAAATCGTCAAAATGACGTAAAATCGTCAAATATAACACCCCTGGTATGTGTACACAACACGCACGACACAGATACACACTAACAAATACATTCAAAGGTTGCATATTCCAACAACAACATGAAAGTAAACCAACAAGCATGAGGGAAAAAGGGATAGACAGGTGTACAGAATGCACAAACAACAATGTAGTCGCAATAAAATTCTCTAGAAGGCGAGAACACGAACCTTCTACTTCGAGAGTGTTCGTTGGACTGTTGTATTGGACTATAAAAGGGCAAGACAAAGCAGGCAAGAGGCAGTAATAGTTCAGTCAGTCTTGTGTTAAGACACGTTGCGTTCGAAGTAAAAAAGTCGTGGTTTGATCTAACGTACAAGTGTTATTGTTTACAAAAAGGTTGTAAGCAGAAAGTAATAGTGAACAAGCAATTATTGTTGTATAGTGAAGTTGTATAAGGTGACAGACAAAAGTAGTGTGAATAATAAAGAGTTTGATTGAAACGAAACCCATATTTCTTTTTATTTTGATTTCCAATCAACGAACTCATAATCTAAACGTTTGTAAAAAGGTAAAAACGTAACAAATGGTGTCAGAAGTGGGATTGCAAAGTCTTAAAGTAAAAATAAATTAATCAATAAAAAAAGAAAAAAAAGAGAAAATCAAAATCAAAATCAAAAACTCTCCGATCTAAAAGTGGAACGACTTAAACGAGAGTTGGGTAAACTCAAGCTGCAAACAATGGGCACGAAGAATGAATTGCAAAAGCGATTAAGAGAACACCTACTGCTATGATGCAGAAAATGGAAATAGCAAACCAAAAGCTATTCGAAGCTTTTAGAGCCGAAAATCAAAAACTTCTGGCTGATGTTCAAGAAGCTTCTAGATCCGATAAACAAAAACTTCTGGCGGAGGTACAAGAAACTTCTAGAGGCGAAAACCAAAAGCTATTTAAAGTTTCTAGAGCCGAAAATCAGAAACTTCTGGCTAATGTACAAGAAGCTTCTAGAGCCGAAAACCAAAAACTATTTGAAGCTTCTAGAGCAGAAAACCAAAAAATGCTAGCAGCAATTATGGAACAAATGGAGCATAGAGAACAAAAATTTTTGTTAAAAATGGAAAAGAAACTTGAAGCAACAACAGAGGAGCTGTAGGAAATACGTGAATCGTTCAGCCAAAGAATTACCACTGTCGAGGAAAAGGTGTCAGATTTGGAAAAGACCCGTCGATGGAAAACTCGTTGTGATGGAGGAAAAGATCCACAACCTCCAGAGCCAGCGACCGGAACCAGTGCGAGTCGTATCAGAAGGTACCGGCAGGATAAAACCACCTTGCTTTGATGGTAGCTCACCCCTATCCGTATTCAAATTCCAAATTGAGACAGTAGCCAGCAGAAACGGATGGGACGATGGAGAAAAGAGTTGGCAACCTTTTCGGATAAAACTTCAAACTAAGAGCTCCGCAAAGTGAATTTCTCTAATTTGTTTAAAATAAAAATATTATTGAGTTTTTTTTAAACAATTGTTGATAAAACTAATTAAAAATACTACAACTAAATCCAATATATTGAAGTATGGCTCCTACGGGTCGTAGACGTGTTGTAGCTGCCGTTGCAAAAATAATTTGTGCATAATGCAAATTGGAAATTGATGAAGAAAGAGAAGAAAACATACAATGTGATAAATTCAAAAAATTGTTCCATACAATAAGTACAAAGCTTGACAAACGTAAGTTCAAACATCTTTTAGATAATGAGAATGAAGAATTTGTTTGTCACTTTTGTGATGGAAGTGATCAAGCACTGGAAGAAGAACTAAAAGAAATAAAAACAAAATTAAATATGCTCGCTCAGCTGACAGCTTTAAAAGATTCTATAGAACTTATGTCCCGACAGTACGACGAATTATTAAAAGGCATTGCGGAAAATAATAAAAAGGTTGACTTAGTTCAAAAAGAAAATCGTGCTTTGAAAAGCGAAATTGCTTCCTTGAAAACATCAGTTAAAATTCTGAATACCCAAAGAGTAAAAAAATGATTATTTAGTTAGAGGTGTAGAAGTTAAAAATGATGCAAGTGCTATTGACACGGTATTGGATATATCAAAAAAAGTGAGAATTGAAATAAAAGAAGAGAATATTGATAAAGCTTATTTTCTCAAGAAAGGTAGAAATGATAAATATGATAAAAAACACAATGGTTATTAAGTTTAGCAATAAGAGTTCAAAAGACAAACTTATGAAGTCTAAACTTAAAATTAAAGAGATCGATTGCACTAAGTCTGTTTATATTAATGATTTTTTGAGTAGAGAAACTCTCCAACTTTTTAATTATGCTAAGACTTTAAAAAGTATTGGTTTTAGCTTTGTGTACACATCTGGTGGCAGAGTATATGTTAAGAGGAATGAAATATCGAAGCCTAGATATATAAAAACTGAAGAAGAAGTTGACCAAATTTTATCAGAAGCTGCAACTTACGGTACCAAACGCAAATTATCAAATAAACCTCCGGCTGCCAATGATGAATCTTATGGTAATCATTCGGAATTTTTGTCTCCAGCGTAAATACTCACCACTATTATTATTTCTTTTTCTATAAATGTGTTTACACAAATTTCTTTTTATTTCTTTTATGAGCAATAATAAATATTTTTCTAACTTTAATAATTTTTGTCCTTATTTAAAAAGTTATTCATTTTCAACATTGTTTCTGTCAATATTAGAAGCATTTCATCAGTCAACAAATTTAATAAATTTAAATCACTAATTGCTAGCTTTCCTAATCTGCCTTGTATTGTTGCTATTCAGGAAACTTGGTTCAATTCGAAGATTGTTCAAATATATGATATTCCTGGGTATAATTGTATTCATTGCTGTAGGGGTGATTGCTATGGTGGTACTTCTTTTTACATAGGGAAAGATTTTCAATACATTGTTGAAATTTGTGAAACCAAAAATTTTTGTGATTCAATTGTAATATCTCTGCAAGATTATAGAACTCAAGGTGCTCCACTTAGGGTGATGTCCTTTTATAGGTCTCAGAAATGTGATATTAGTAAATTTTTAAATATTATTGAGAATTGTATTACTCTAAACGGTCGAAGCCCTTGCATTGCCATTGGCAATTCAAACATTGACTTTCTTGAAAGTATATTAGATAATTTTTCAAATTGACTTTTGCATTATGATTTTAAAAATTGTCATACATTAGTGACACGTCCATTTTCTGGTAAATCTATTGATAATGTGTTTAGTAACCTCTCAAATATTTTATATATAGACTCGGTCGAGGGTGAAGATTGTGTCCAGAGTTTTGAACATTTTGATTATAAAGTCAAATGTTGTGATTATAATAGGTTAAGAGAAAGTTTTCGAAACAATATACAGAACGTATCTACTGTTAATAATCCATCAGTCGATACTTCCAATTTAATAAACTGTTTGTCAGAAGCGTATGATAAATTTGTATCTATAAGGAAAAAATCAAAGCTATTTAAGAATGTAATTGCACCATGGTTTAATGAGAATTTGCAAAATTTGATGTCAGTAAAAGAACGTTTGTTGAAGCTAAGACGCAGAAGACCTAATAATATTGGAATGCAGAATAGACTAAAGAGACTTAGCATAGTCATAAAGAAAGCGTACAAAGACTCTCTGAATAACTATTCTCATAATAGTTTAATTAGCATTCAACATGATCCAAAAAAATGCTGGAGGTTTCTTAATGAAACGTAGGGCCGAAGTGTGAAAATGAAAGTTTGTTTGAAAAATTTAAATGGCGATTTGATTTCAGAGGATACTGTAAAATGTGAACTTTTTAACCAGTATTTTTTGCGGGTACCCAAGGTTTTAAAGCAACAGATCACAACTTATCATGGTGATACATTTAATAGTCTTAAGACACTTAGTTATAATATAAACTACTTTCGTCTTAAAAGCTCAACTGTTGATGAAATTTCGCAGATTATTTCTGATCTCGCAATTAATAAGAGTTGTGGTCATGACAACTTATCCCCAAAAACTCTCTTTGAATGCAATAGAGAAATATCGCCACGATTAGCTAATGTATTTAATAGTACAGACTTCGGAATACCCTGATATTTTAAAAATTTCAAAAATTATTTCAATTCCGAAGGAATCTGGTGCTAATGCAGAAGAAAATTACAGGCCTATATCTTTACTATCAATTGTTGATAAAGTTTTCGAAAAAATAATACATAGGCAACTATTAACGTACTTGGAAGATAATAAACTAATATGGGAGTGCCAGTATGGTTTTAGAAAGGGTAGTGGGACAGAGAACGTAGTTACGAATGTTGTGAATTATATCTGTAACGGTTTGGATCAAGGATATAGAGGGTAGCAGAAATTTTCTATGACTTTTCTTAAGCCTTTGATCTAGCGGATCACGAAATATTGTTTCAGAAGCTTCAGTACTATGGGATAAGCGGTAGTGAACTTAATCTTTTTAAAAACTACTTGAGTAACAGAAGACAATATGGTGAATTGAATGGCTGCAAAAGTACACTTGGATCTGTGGAGCATGGTGTGCCGCAAGGTAGTGTTCCGGGTCCTCTATTGTTTACTATTTATGTAAATGACATTGTTAATCTTGATCTCTATGGGAAAATATACATGTATGCAGATGATATTTGTGTACTGTATCCATATAAACATGAAATTGCACTCAAGGCCTATATGGAAAGGGATGCAGCACTAATTTTTGAATTTTTTTGAAGACTTAACAAATTAGTTATAAATTCAAGGAAAAAAAAACTTCTCAGGTTCCGTCCTCATTTGACTAGAGATTACGGGAAATTCAGTATTTTTGTTGGTGAGGATGAAATTTTCGAAAGCCATTCAAGAAGATATTTAGGGATCAATTTACAATGCAATCTGTCGTGGGATTTACACATTGAATCATTAAAATCGAAAATATCTCATGTAATTGGTTTTCTTTACAAATTTAAAAATAAATTTAACGTCAAAACAAAAATTATGCTCTATTAAGCGTTGATTCAAAGCCAGCTAAATTACTTAGCTCTGATTTACGGCTGTAAAAGTACTGTATCACTAAAATCTTTACAACGAATTCAGAATAAAGCATTGAAAGTTGTGTTTAATTTGCCATTGCTGCGAAAAATATCTTACCTCTAAGAGGTATGTATATATTTCAACTACTTATATTTGTGTTTAAGTAAATAAACAATATTGGTCACAATACAATTACTTTTCCCAGGAATCAAAACACATTTAATACAAGAAATAGCTCGAATTTACGTATCTCAAGGTGTAGATTGGAAACCACAAAACAGAAAATTGAATATATTGGTGGTTTTGAATTTAATAAATTACCGAATGGTTTAAAAAGTATTCAGAGAATTTCGTTATTTAAAACAAATTTAAAAAAATATATGTATATCGCAAAATTTTTGATTTTTAATATTGAAGGAAATTAATTTGTAATTTACTTAATTAACTTGTTTTGCCAACTTGCCTCAATAATGACATTGACGCTGAGGCCCAATGTAAATTAGTTTAAGACAATAAATAAATGCATTTATATTAAAAAAACAAATTTTGGCATTAAAAGGAGCCGCAGCTGAGATTCTACAATTACTTAATGGTGGCGGTTCAGCGTAAATTCGGCCATGAGTACAAACGAGAACTGTATCGCATGGAGTTAAGGTGCCGGGCGCAAAAGGCAAATGAGGCACTTCAAGCCTTTGCAATGGAGCTTGAAAGGTTAGTGCAGCTTACATACCCTGGAGAAAACCACCCTTTGATAGACAACATTAAGACCAAGGCGTTTGTCAATGGTATACGCGATCCTCATATTAAACTAGCGGTATGTTCTACGCAGAAAACAACCTTTGCATAGACCGTGGCCTCCTCGTGGAGGAGGAGGAATGCCTTATGAATAAACTTAAAGAGATGTTGAAGCAAGTTTCGGGAGAAAATGAACTTCGCTAGCCACGAAAAAGTCATCTGTAAAAACTCCGATGTGGGCCAATGTACTCCAGTAGAGGCGGTAATAATCAGCGAACAACCGCCGGAACCTGCCGAAATGTCAGCCAAGGATCAAAAGGAATTTGGTGGAAATGTGGAGAAATGGGTAGCAGGTTTAGCAGCTCCAGAGAGAAATAAAGCCAAAAAGCTGCTAAAGAGGTATGCTTTCGCTTTCGCCACGAACAACAGAAGGCAAGGAAGAACAGCCATTGTCAAACATGAAATTGATACTGGCGAAGAGAGACCAATAAAACAGGCATGCAGAAGCATACCGCTGGCGAAGCGTAATGAGGTTAAGTCGACGAAAGAAAAAGAGCGGTGTAATCGAACCATCATCGGGTCCGTGGAGCTCACCTGTAGCCTTAGTCAAAAAGAAATATGGCAATACAAGATTCAGCGTAGACTACAGGAAGCTGAATGATGTCACCAAAAAGGACAGTTACCCGCTACCGAGAATTGACGACACGCTAACCGGAACGAAGTGGTTCTCCACATTGGATTTACAAAGCGGGTATTGGCAGGTGGAATTGCAGAAAAGGACAAAGAGAAAACTGCATTCAGTGCTAACGGCGGCTTATGGCAATTTAAAGTGATGACATTTGGACTCTGTAATGCTCCGGCCACATTCGAGCGGCTTATGGAACGTATACGCAAGGGACTGCATTGGAAGACTTGCCTGGTGTACCTCGACGATATTATAGTGATGGGCAGAACTTTCGACGAACACCTCAAGAACCTGGGAGAAATTCTGCAAAGGATAACAATGGCTGGTCTAAAATTAAGCGTAATGAAATGTTTATTATGTAGAATACTAGAGTATTTGGATGAAGATAAAATACAAGCAGTAAAGGACTGGCCTCGTCCCCAGAATCTTCATGAACTACTCAGCTTTTTGGGACTATGTACATACTTAGACGCTTTGTACCTAACTTCGCTAGCGTGGCTGCAAGCTTGCATGAACTCGCCAAGAAATCAAAAGCGTATCAATGGGGTGAGTCACAAGAAAAGGCGTTCCAGACATTAAAAGACCTATTGTGTGCTGCACAAGTTTTGGCGTATCCAGTCCCAGGGGAAAAATTCATTTTGGACAGTGATGCCAGCGGATTTGGTATCGACGGTGTACTTTCCCAAGTGGTCAATGGTACAGAGAAAGTCGTAGACTACTATAGTCGCACATTGTCAAAGCCCGAACGGAACTATTGTGTGACCCGACGTGAGTTACTTGCAGTGTTGGAATGCATAAAACATTACGACAATGACCAACATTTTCTGCTAAGGATTGATCATTCAGCACTGAGGTGGCTGCTGCAGTTCGAGAACCCCGAAGGACAGTTAGCACGTTGGATTGAGCGCCTACAGACTTATGACTTCAGCATTGAACACCGAAGACGCATAAAACATGGAAATGCTGATGCTCTCTCACGCCGACCCTGTAATTTGGAGTGTAAGTATTGAGTGAAAGCCGAGAAGAAGGAATCCATCGTTGATATCCGACTAACGCGGATCGAAGCCAACGAAGACTGGTCCGAAGCATAAAGAAGTGACCCAATATTGCAGCTAAGGAAGAGGACAAACGACCTACCAGAAATGAGATATCCGCAGAAGGTCCTCCCAAAAAGCATATTAGGCACTATGGGACAGTTTAAGGTTGATAAACGGGTGCTTATATCGACATTGGGAAAGCGCTGATGGCAAGACCTCATCCAACCTATTAGTAGTGCCGTCCTCCAAAATGAAAGAAGTGTAAGAGGAGTTTCATAATGGAGCCAGCGGCGGACATCTTGGAGTGACAAAGACGTTAGAAAGGCTAAAACAACGTTTTTATGGGGCTGAATGTCAGCTAGCAGTTTATTGGATAGCAAACTGTACCCAGTATATTGCAGCTAAAGGTCCAGAAAGAAGAAGTGGAGGTCAGATGCAGCAATACAACTCAGGCGCACCTTTCGAGCGGATAGCAATGGACGTAGCAGGCCCTTTTCCTGTTAGCAATGACGGAAACCGATATGTTCTCGTTGCAATGGACTATTTCAGCAAATGGCCGGAAGTTTATGCCATACCCAATCAGGAGGCGAACACAATAGTAAATGCTTTTGTGAACAACTGGGTATACCGCTAAGGGGTTCCAATAGAATTACATTTAAGAAGACTCGAACGACGCCGCTTCACCAGTCAGACGTAATGGTAGAATGATTTAATCGGAATATTTGCGAAAAGTAATGAGCGAGCAACAGAAGGACTGGGACGAACCCATTCCGAAGTTTCTACTGGCGTACCGATCTGCAGTCCATGATTCAACATCGAGATCACCCGCCAAGGTTATTTTTGGGACTGCCCGGTGATTTAGAGTTTGGTGTTAAGCCCGCCATAGAGAGAGATGTCACAGCCACTGGAAAAGATGAAAGACTAAATGATCGTGCGGCAAACACGGAGGGCTTCCATGACGGATAACTGTTTGTACTATACAACCCGAAGCGGAAGAATGGATTATCCCCCAAACTACAAACTAGTTCGGATGGACCGTATAAAATAATGAAACGGTTATACGATGTCATGTACAAGATACAGACAGCTAGCAGCCCTCCAAAAAAATGAAGGTCGTACACATAGAGCGAATGACAGAATACGGGAGTAAAGGTAATGAGCCTATTCGGGATGAACAAGCTTAAGTGGACGGCAGTGTTACGCAAATGGAAACGACCAAATATCATTTATGGTCAGTGATAGGATGAAAGCCAGGTATGATCGTGCGGCAAACACGGAGGGCTTCCATGAGGGACAACTGGTTGTACTATACAACCCGAAGCGGAAGAAAGGATTATCCCCCAAGCTACAAACTAGTTGGGATGGACCGTATAAAATAATTAAACGGTTAAACGATGTCGTGTACAGGATACGTACAGCCCTCGAACAAAAATGAAGGTCGTACACATAGAGCTAGTGGCAGAATACGGGAGTAAAGGTAATGAGTCTATTCGGGACGAACAGGCTTAAGTGGGCGGCAGTGTAACGCAAATGGAAACGACCTAATATCATTTACAAGAAAACATCGCTAACATAAACAATAAGCAAAAGCTACAAATACAAAGACCATGAGTGTGTGTACACAACACACAGGACACAGATACACACTAACAAATACATTCAACGATCAACGGTTGCATATATTGATGTTTCGAATCATAGTCCAACAAAGAAGCTTCGAGTAGACCACCGACCCGTATTAATCCATTCTCGTCCAAAAAAGGGTGTTAAATTCTGAATAGAGCTTGTTGCTTGTGCTTGTTTGTATTTTCTCAGTTGTGTTATTTCTTCTTTAAATTCTGCGAGTTGCATTTGTGAAATAATAGGAATCAGTGCCAACAACAACATGAAAGTAAATCAACAAGCATGAGGGAAAAAGGGATAGGCAGGTGTACAGAATACACAAACAACAATGTAGTCGCAATAGAGTTCTCTAGAAGGCGAGAACACGAACCTTCCACTTCGAGAGTGTTCGTTGGACTGTTGTGTTGGACCATAAAAGGGCAAGACAAAAAAAAAAAGGCAAGAGTCAGTAATAGTTCAGTCAGTCTTGTGTTAAGACACGTTGCGTACGAAGTAAAAAAGTCGTGGTTTGATCTAACGTACAAGTGTTATTGTTTACAAAAAGGTTGTAAGCAGAAAGTAATAGTGAACAAGCAATTATTGTTGTATAGTGAAGTTGTATAAGGTGACAGACAAAAGTAGTGTGAATAATAAAGAGTTTGATTGAAACGAAACACATATTTCTTTTTATTTTGGTTTGCAATCAACGAACTCATAATCTAAACGTTTTTGAAAAGGTAAAAGCGTAACAATATATTCTCTTTTGTACATCACTCTTATGTCCATTATTCTATGTGAAATAAATTCAATTTTTTATTGTTCTTTTATGCATTTTGTCGTTTTAATAAATAATAATAATATACATTTTCTGAAAAATAAAAAAAGAACATATATTTACAGGAATTTATAAAAGTAGTTATCGTGTACCGAAAATGGCACACGTGGCCTAGAAATGACACTTTCTCAAAAATAGCTTGGCAGGGAACGTGTAAAATTGCTGTAAGCCTAGTTTTTTCGAAATTGCGTAATATATCATATCTTTTTTTGGTGATTTTTACAACACTATGCGCCAAAAAACACAAAAAGTTGAATACACTCGAGTAACTGCTTAGTCTAAATGCACGGTCACATGTGCCAAATATTTGACCGAAAATGTAAAATATTTCTTTGCCATAATGTGAAATAATTTTGAGGTTCAAACAAAAAATCACTGATTTTTGACAAATACAATTATTTGCCAACAAACAAAAATGTTTTAAGTTTATTTTTTTTATTTTTTTTTTTATTTAAAATTTCATCTTTATTCAAATATTATATATACATATATACATTTTTGTTTCGAGATTCTATCTAAGGATACTACAACGAATATTACAATATTTATCACAGATTCTACAAGTTATTTACAATGTTTAGTTTAAATAATTCTTAAAGGAAAAATAGGAAAACCTTTATATGAAAGGAAGGGTAATCAAATTATGCCGGAAATTTTTTTTATGTATATAAAGGCATTTTAGAACAAAATGCGACTATACATATTTTTTCCGCTTTGATGATTTTGTTTTAAAGCTAAGCTTAAGCCAACTCACTACATTCTCTTATCAACTGATAAGGGGAATTTTGTACTGTTTCGAAATATTTGTTTTTCAGTTTCGTTATGAAGTCCACGATTAGGTCATAACCTGTTTCTTTATGAAGCAACTGAGTAGAGTATCTCCAATGTTTTTTGTTAATAATTTTTAAGCATTTATTTTGAATAACCTGGAGTTTCTTGAGATGAGTTTTTGCTGTTTTATACTATATTGGGCAAGCATAAGTTAAGGTGGGTCTTATAACACTCTTAAAAATTAAATTTTTGTTTTTTATGTTTAGTCTTGAACGATGGCATATAATGGGCCATAAAGCCCTTATAACATTGAGAGATTTCTTACAAACTTCGTCGATATGTTTCGCAAAGTTCAGTTTTTTGTCTAAGCATAGGCCTAAGTATTTCACATTATTGCGTATCGTTATTTGATCACTACTTAGACATAACTGGCGGTTTGGTGAACGTTTGGGCGAGTTATTATAGGGGAAGATGATGGCTTGAGTTTTATTCGTGTTAATTTTTATCTTCCATTTGTAAAAGTATTTAGCACATGCCGCGAAACCATTTTCCATTTTCTTTAACAAAGCCTTTGTAAGCTTGCTGGAGGTTATTAGAGCGGTGTCATCTGCATAGTATGCCACTTTCATATACTTAGGTGGAGTAAAGTCCGAAGTAAAAATGGAGAACAGCAAAGGCGATAGCACTGATCCTTGCGGTAGGCCTGCTGTGATTTGTTTAGGAGAAGATAATGTGTTGTAATAAAACAAGACCTGTCGATTGCTTATTACATTTATTATATTTAATCATATTTGTAATGCGATTTATTTGATGCACGGCACTGTGTTGACTTTTAAAGCCAAATTGCTCGCTGGCTATTAATGGTACATATTCCATTACGTCAATGATTCGTTTTTGAATAACCCTTTCATATAGCTTTCCTAAGTTACTCAACAAACTTATCGGCCTGTAACTGTTAGGGTTATTTTTGGGTTTATTTGGTTTAGGAATTGCTATAACTTTTGAATTTTTGAAATGATTTGGAAAATAGTTTAATTTTAAGCAGCTATTATATATTAACATTAGTAAGTTGACTGCCTTAGGTGGTAAATTTTTTATTAAAATATTCGAAACATCATCTAGACCAGGCGATTTAGAAGATTTTAGTGATGCTATTAATGAGTTGAGTTCGTCCAACGAAACAAAAGTTAAATTTTCAGATTGAATAGGCAATGATGTGAGTTTTTTGGCACTACTATTAGCAATTTTGTCAATAGAGTGTGTATAAGTAGATGTGAGGGTATGTGAGATTGAGAATGTGTCCGAAAATAATTGTGCTTTCTCAAGGTCATTTACAATTTTTCCATTTCCCTGTAAAAGTTGAGGGATTTTTCTATTTTGTTTACCTCTCAGACACCTACTGATTTTCCAAAAGGATTTGTCACCAGCTCTAAGTTTTGACAACAATTTATTCCACTTCTCATTGCGGTGAGAGTTAATGTCGTTATTGATCGTAGTAGTTAAGAACTTTATACATTGCTCGTAAAAATTGATATCCGATACGTTAGCTGCACGTTGGCTCCTTCTTTTAAATATTCTTCTCAATTTTACTAAGTTTAAAATGCTCGCTGGTAAGTATGTTTTCGTAGAGCGATTTAACATTGGAGAGCAGTTATTTCTTGCTTCTATTACCATTGCAACAAACTTTTCAATCTCAGAGTCAATTTCTGCTTTCGAACAATACGTGATTGGATTTAGATTGATCCTGTTATTAATAATGTTACGAAAAGCCGTCCAATCTGTAAGTTTGTAGTTGTAGTATACAGATACTGATTCATCTACAGAGGCATTTTCAATAGCACATATAATAGGTCTGTGATCAGATGGGATCTCGTAGTCAAGTACACTTAAGTGGATATTCAAAGACGTGTTGCTTAATATCAAGTCAATAACAGAAGCATTCCTATTCCTTTGTGATGGATAAAAAGTGGGACTATTAGGATAGTGTATAAAGAAATTATTTGATTGTTCAAGGTTGAAAAGAACGTTTCCTGCTGTGTTGTTTCTGACGCAGTTCCATGCCGTATGTTTTGAGTTTAAATCACCTAACATAATAAAATCTTTGTTAGATGTGGTTAATTTGATTATGTCGTTTGCAAAGCTGTTTTTATATTTTGGACAATAAGCAGAAATTATAATAATGCTTCTATTATTGACCTTTGTTTCTATTGAGATGTTTTCAATTCCTGAAGTTTCCGCAATAGAAAGTAATTTATGTTTGATCGATTTACGAACTACTAAGGCTACACCTCCTCCTCTCGAGTTTTGCCTATCGTTCCGATATATAAAATAATTTTTGAAATAAGTTTTGTGGTTTTCGTTTAGATGTGTTTCATTTATAGATGCAATGTGTATATTTTCTCTCTCAATTAGAGCTTCAAATTGAAGCAGATTAGAAAATGTAGTAATGCCATTAGCATTCCAGTGAAGCAGTTTTATTTCTTTTTCATTATGGGAGACCATAAGCGTATTTTACCATTGACATTACAATTTGAATTTGTTGTATTTTTGTTGTACATTTACTAAGGTCATGTAAAGCTGTTGTAAATATATTAAACAATTCGTTTACAGTAAATAGATCACTGTTCGTTTTTACACAATCAGCATATGAAAGGGAATTGCGAAAATTGTTGTTGGGTTTATTGAAGTTTGGTAAATCAGCATTAGTATGATGTTGTAAATTTTGTCTATTGTTTTTGTTGTGGCTGAAACCGGTTTTGTTATTCCTAGTTGCTTTAGCTCTAGTTTCTAGGTAGAGTGAACGCAGAGGGCAGTTAATGTCATTTGCAGAGTGATCAGTGCGTTCTTTACCATGCTTTTTACAATTGAAACAAGCAAATGCAGCAGGAATTTTATTTTGATTCCGTAGTGGGCAATCGTTTGTATGATGTTGATTCGCACATATCATACAAGCTGGTAGGCGGTTGCAATGTTCGCCTCCATGACCATACATTAAACAATTCTAGCATTGAGTCGGATTACCATTTTTTCTAGATTTAAACTTCTTCCACGATACAATTACATTACAAATCGCGGTAATATTGCTCAAGGATTTCGGATTAAAATTTTTCCTAATGAATTGGATCTTGTACACTGCGTTATTTACCGTACTGTACTTTGTATCAATTTCAGTAATTGAAGAGGGATTTAGGTTGTAGCTTTGGATGTCGTTTTTTATATCCTCAATACTTATTTTGGGAAGTCCGTAAAGAAACACTGTATACGGCCGGTTCTCTTTTGAATTGAAGGTATGAAATTCTATTTTCTTTTCCAGCAAAATTTTTTTATATTTTTCGTGCAGTTCAGTACTTTGTGGAAAAACTTTTGTACCAATGGATGTACGCTTATATAAAGTACCTTTGCCTAATAATTCTTGTAGCTCGTTGAGAGAAATTTTGTCGTCTACTACTAGTGGTGGTGGTTTTATTCTTTTTTCCTCACTTATATTCGACACTGGATCTAGTTCCATTTCATTGAGATTTGCAAGGGCACTGAAACGATTTGTAGATGTGGTAGGTATGTCCGAGAACATACCTTTTGGAAGAGTTAGAGATCTTTTCTGTCTCTTCATATTTGATTTTTTAATGTTTTTTAATTTGGCCCCCGGGGCCATAGCAGTATTGCTACCTCTGTATGCCTATATATTTATCGCCGCGAATGAATACAAATGGAATACAGAAGGCAGTTACAAAAATAATATTTTCTTGTTGTTTTAAAAATGTGAACTTTTAAATTATAACTACTGTCCGCTAATAAAGGATATTCGACCGCGCACTTCGAAGTTCAATTAAGCACTGAAATGTTTTAAGTGTGTCCACACAGTGCCAAATATTTTCATAATTTTTAGGCAAATATTTATTAGATCTTACATATTTAATATTGAAGGAGGTGGTATTAAAACCACTATATTCTTCACCAAACAAATATTATAAATTCCAACAGCTCACTAATTGTTATTCATTTCCATATCAGTGTTGACAACTAAACGATAAAAAGAGCTTACACAAATAAAATTTTATATTGACTTAAACATTAAATAAAGGGTCCGCCAAATAACTTTTTTTTCGAAAATGCTTTAAAAAAAAAACTACTGAATATTTTCTCAAATTTCTTTTTTTATTTGAAAGTACAATCCTTCCGGTTAATAATGGAAAATAATTTCATTCAAATGGCTGCCACGGCTGGCCATGCAGTTGCCTACACGATCGGTCCAATTTTTAAGCACATTATCGATTGTGTGCAGCTGTATTTCACCAATGGCTTCACGAATATTGTCCTTTAAAGCGTCAATTGTCTCTGGCTTGTCGGCGTAACACTTATCTTTGACGGCACCCCACAAATAATAGTCCAACGGTGTCAAATCGCAGCTCCGAGGTGGCCAAACGACATCAGCTCTGCGGCTGATAATGCGATCTTCAAAAACAAGGCGCAAAACATCGAGTGTAGCTTCGGCTGTGTGGCACGTAGCGCCGTCCTGTTGAAACCAAATGTTGCCAATATCCTCCTCTTCAAAAATTCGTTCAACATGGCCTGATAACGATCGCCATTGACTGTAACGGCCACTCCTTGCTCATTTTCGAATTATGCCTCTGGACCAAAATCCGCACCAAACAGTGACTCGTTTTGGGTGCGTTGGCTTTTAAATGTATGCGTGATGGGTTTTCTGTGCCCCAAATGCGACAATTTTGCTTGTTTACATACCCGCCAAGATCAAAATGAGATTCATCTGAAAAGATGATTTTTTTTTGCCAAAATCGGCATCTTCTGTAGGCTACTGCATGGCCAGCCGAGGCAGCCATTTGAATGAAATTATTTTCCATTATTAACCGGAAGGATTGTACTTTCAAAGAAAAAAAGAAATTTGAGAAAATATTCAGTAGTTTTTTTTACAGCATTAAAAAAAAAAAAACTTATTTGGCGGACCCTTTATAAATCTTAATAGAATATTGGGGCAATTCACACAAGCCCTTGCATCGTTGTATTGAGTATATTGTTGGACGAATATACAACAGTGTATGCTTGTTGTTAATAATTTTCGTATGGAAATCCGATACACTTATACACATTTTTTTCATATGTTTTTGGAAGTTGTATTGTATTAGCCAACAACAAATATGTCCGCTGCCTATAACTATACCACGAAATTTTAACATATTTAAAGCGAATTACACTTGACTTCATGACTTCATTTGAAACATGAAACATACCTTAATTCAATTTTTAATTTCTATTTTTCATATATGTAAAGCTTTATGTAAAAATATTTCCGTTTTGGATAATTTTTATGAAAAAATGTTCTAATTTATTACTAAAACGACAACACTGTTTGCAACAGCTGTTATTTTCTAGTGTTTGTTCTTAAAAAATTCTTGCCAGATCAAATATTTATTTGCTTACAAAAGGGAAAATTCACATTACAAATACATATAAACAAAACATAGCAAACAAATTTGTTTTCTCTAAATTTGTTTGTCCCCCTAAAATACTTTCGGGGTTAACAAGATTAAAACTCAAACATATAAGTTTAAAAAATAAGTATATGTTCACCATTTTAAAGGGTTATCACTCCCCTTTCCAAAATAATTTGAATTTTCAAAATCAATTCAAAAATATTTGTGTAATCAATAATTTTGTGTGAAGAGGTAAAGATTATTATTACACCCAAACCTTTTTTTACACGGTAGATACGTTACAGTGGATACCGTGTAAAAAAAAACGCGTAAAAAAGGCAAATATTATATATGTATGTAAGTGTATGAACAAACTGAAAAGATATACATATTATTGTTGCAGCAGCCTACATACGCCTATAAAATTGAATAATTTTATAAAAACGCACAGATTTAGTTCAATAGTATACACAGAGTTTTTATTTTATTTCATTTCATGATTATAAAAAAATAAAGAAAAAACTTAAAAATTCTCTTCCATTTATAAAAATAAAATTAGTTTCAAACTCTTAAGACAATTAGGAACGGAATAATTTTCAATAAAAAAATTTATTTTATTCGGAGTCAGTTTCTGATAGCAAGCGCATTTTTTTTTGCTGGGTGGTTTAATATCAGTCTCGTCAGTAGAAATACTTATTACTTCTACATCTTCAGAAGCTGCTTCTGGCGCTGGTTTATTTCTTTTAACAGCAAATTCTGTTATAGTGCGTTGTGAGTGTGTGAGTTAAACGGGATTAAATGATTTTATCCGTATAAAAAGGAGCGAACAAAAAAAAAAAAAAAAATAAATCTGTTAAAAAAACCGTGTTATTTCAAATTCGCGTAAAAAAAATCCGTGTAAAAACAGGTTTGGGTGTATTATTTTTTTTTTTTTCAAATAAAGCAAGTTTACTCAACTAAATGTACAATTTAGACTATGTACTTACTAGAGTGTCGCACCGTGCAATAAACGATTTCAGTGGATTTTGTGAAAATAGAAAGAATTGGTAGCCGTTATGGAATTCAATATTTCGACCAATATTAACGTCCAGTGTGATTATTTACAGCTAACATAAGTTATTGGAGAGCGAAGACAAGACGAATATTGTAGTCATCGATCAATTGAAATCCACATAATAAAATTGAATGATTCTCGGAAACACGAGCACAACCCAAGTGCCGAGTTCTTTTTTTAATTCATAATAACGGATGAGATAGATCGTACATTTCAAATCAGAGACAAAGAACATCAAACAATGACATGGTTTTTCGGCAGTTTTTTCGTGATGCGTTTGGACTTATTAGTATATTTAAAAAAAGAACTACAAGCAACAAAGGTTTCTATGCTAAGTTATATCGAGGTATTCATTTAGTTGCTTTAAAACTGCCGGTCGGGGAAGGGTATCCGCTGTTAAGTATCTTCCATCTAAAATGGTGATTCAAACTCGGTCTATTTTGAGTATTATAGGGTGATTGTGGTCATTATAATCCACATACTATGCGAGAAAATTACAGAATATAAAGAAATTTAAATCGTCATTAAGCCATATGGCTTCGAAAATATATCATGAAAATCCGCTACAGTGAAGGAATTCCAAGTTCGACGCGAATATCATGCAAGAAATTTAGCTGACCCCCCCTTTGTTTTATTTCTTCAAACTTGAAAAAATGACGTTGTTATAAGAAGCCTAACAACAATAATGTATACTGCTATAAACTGTTGTGTCAATAATCAGGGCATAGAAGTTATTGAATTCTACGAAGTTTACTCAAATTTGTTATTTATATTTATTTATTTTTGTAGGTGCAATATTCAAGTACCAATTTTTAAATTCTTTTAATTTTTTAGAACTTATGACGGACTACAAATGCATTATTGACCTTTCACATTTTTTACATTAAAAAAATTCCGTCAAATATAACTCACCAACAACGCCGTTTGTATTTTTCCAACTGCGTACGTGAAAAGTATCATCAACACACTCCTCCGGGATGACACCCTCTGGTGATCTAGAACTGAATTAAAATAAGTTTTTTTTTTAGAAATTATTGAAAATAATATATAAAGGAAATAAAGTAAAATGATGCCCTGTAACGTTTAGGTACAACAGATTAAAATTAACTTTATTGCAAAAATAAAATTAACCGAATTCCTGCAACGTTTAGGAACAACAGGTCGAAATGAACTTAATTGAAAACATAAAATTTAAAAATGTATAATAGAATTTTATTTTTAGTCAAAAAGCTAAAATAAAATGAAAAGACGAGAAGGCCCTATAAATATTTATACACAGATTACTAGAATTTTGTAGATTTTTTATTATAATAATTAATTGTATTTTATTGGGGTTATATTCAAATTTAATAAACTTTTTTTAATTTTTTAAAATATAAATTTATGAATAACGACACAAATTACCGAAACCGAAAAATTCAAATTTTTGAACAACTAAAAACCGCGTGGGTGTTATATTACTTTTATTTATTTGTAAAAATATATATTTAAGTTCTGTATGTATAGTTAGCTGTATTCGGACAGTTATTCTTTACATATATATGGTCACTTAAAGTTGACAATTTTTTGCGTGTGAGATTATAAGATTTCGTAAAAGTGTCTTGATATGTAAATTTTATTTGTCAGTACTGTTACGTTTTTACCTTATAAGAACGTTTAAAATATGAGCTCGTGGATTGCAAAGAAAATTAAGAATAAATTTGTGTTTAGTTTTAATTAAATTCTTTATTGTTCGCATAATTCTGTTTGTCACTGTTGACAACTTGATGTAGACAACAACAATTGTTTTGTTTATTATTCTTCTTTGTACTGTTTTGCGTAAACAATAACAATTGCTCGATAAATCTTTGTAACGGAGATCTTCAAACCACGTTTATTCTCTTCAGACATAGCGTCTTGACACAAGACTGACAGAATTTTTACTGACTCCATTGCCTGCTTTTTCTTGCTTTTCATATCGCAAGGTAAACAGTCTGATGAATGCTCTTGAAGGCAAATGACTTTGTCTTCTCGAAATCTTTATAAATGTAAACATGTTGTTAAATTCATGAAGTTCATTTAGACTTTCCTGTTTTCGAGCGTATTTGGCATCCCTCTCTGTGGTGGGCTTAACACAAAACTCTAAGTCACCAGACAATTTTATCTCAGTCCCAAAAATAAATTTGGCAAATGATCTAGATGTTGAATCAAGGACCGCAGATCGTTACGCCAGTAGAAAATTCGGAATGTGTTCGTCCCAATCCTTCTGTTGCTCGCTCACTACTATTCCTCAGGGTTCGATTAAATCGTTCTACCATTCCGTCAGATTGTGGCTGAAGCGGGGTCGTTCGAGTTTGCTTAATACCGTATACCCCATACATTTCCTTGAATACAGCTGTATTTGACCCAGCTGTGAATACCCAGTTGTTCACAAAAATATTTACTATTGTGTACGCCTCTTGATTGGGTATGGAATACACTTTGCTGAAATAATCCATCACGACGAGAACATATAGGTTTCCGGCATTACTGGCAGGAAAAGGGCCTGCTACATCTATCGGTATCCGCTCGAAAGGTGCGCCCGAGTTATATTGTTGCAGCTGACCTCGGCTTCTTCTTACGGGACTTTTAGGTGCTATACACTGGGTACAGTTTGCTATCCAATCCGCCACTGCTTCCTGACATCAAATCCAATAAAAACATTGTTTTAGTCTTTCCAGCGTCTTTATCACCCCAAGGTGTTCTCCGCTAGCTCCATTATGGAACTCATTAAAGACTACTATTAGGTTAGATGAGGTCTTGCCATTAGCGCTTTCCCAATGACGATATAAACACTCGTTTATCAATTTTAAACTTTTAAACTATCTGCGTTAGCCGAATATCAACGATGGACTCTTTCATTTCAGCTCTCACGCAATTTACACGCCATTCCCGTCAGCATTCCCATGTTTTATGCCTCTTCGATGTTCAATGCTGAAGTCGTTAGTCTAGACTACGTGCTAACTGTCCTTCAGGGTTCCTGAATTGCAGCAGCCATCTCAGTGCGGAATGATCAGTCCTTAGCAGAAAAGCAAGGTTAGACACAAAGCGTCTGTAATATGTGCGTAACTGCGTAATTCATGAAGATTCTGGGGCAGAGGCCAGTCACTCACTGTTCGAATTTTATATTCATTCGTGGATATGTTATCTGCTGTAACAAGGTGCCTCAAATACTTCAGCTGCTTTACGCTTAACTTTAGTCTAGCCATTTATATTCGTTGCAGAACTTCTGCCAGGTTCTTGAGGTATTCGTTGAAAGTTCTCCAGGCAAGTCTTCAAACTCAGCCCTTTAGTACACGTTCCATAAGCCGCTCGAAGGTGGCCGCCGTTCGCACTGAATGCCGTTTTATTCTTGTGCTTGTCTGCAATCTCCACCTGCTATTACCCGCTTTGTAGATCCCATGTGGAGAACCACTTCGTTCCGGCTAGCGTGTCGAGTGTGTCGTCAATTCTCGGTAGCGGGTAACTGTCCTTTTTAGTGACATCATTCAGCATCCTGTAGTCTATGCAGAATCTTGTACTGCCATCTTTCTTCTTGACTAAGACTACCGGTGAGCTCCACGGACCCGATAATGATGGTTCGACTTCAACGCTCCTCTTCATTTCGTCGTGCCTGTTTTAAAAGTCTCGCTTCGCCAGTATCAATTTCATGTTTGACCATGGCTGTTTTCGTTATCTTTTATTGTTCGTGGTGAAAGCATACCTCTTTAGAAGTTTTGTGGCTTTATTTCTCTCTGAAGCTGCTAGGCCTGCTACCCATTACTCTACACTTTCACCGAATTCCTGTTAATACTTCTTCTTCCTCCACAACTTCCATTTTTCGCACTTTGCTTACTTGTGATCTAGAAATCGTGCGAGCGGTATCCTGGGCTAGTGCGAAGGAAACGGTCTCTGCAAAAGTTGACTTCTATATGGAACATAATGCTAGTTTAATGTCATGGTCGCGCTTACCATTAAGAAACGCTTCGGGTTTACAATTATCTATCAGCGGGTAGTTTTCTCCTAGGTATGTAAGCTGCACTAATCTCTCGACCTCCATTGCGAAGGCTTGAAGCGACTCATTAGCCTTACATTACAGTTATTGTTTGTGCTCGTCGTTGTATTTACGCTGTAACGTCACCATTAAGTCGTTGTAGCTATTTCTGCAGCTGGCTGGCATGGTTTCTAGAATCTCGGCTGAGGCACCTTTTAACGCCAAAATTAGCTCCAAAGGCTTCTCTTCATTGTCCCATCCGTTTCTGCTGGCTACTGTATCGATTTGGAATTTAAATACGGATAGGGGGGACCTACCATCAAAGCATGGTGGTTTTATCGTGCCAGTACCTTCTGATACGATTCACACTGGTTCCGGTCGCTGACTCTAGAGGTTGTTGATCTTCTCCTCCATCATAACGAATTTTCCGTTGACGGTCTTTTCCAAATTAATCATTTTCGTGTCAACAGTTTTTCTTTTTCCTCGACACTAGTAATTCGGTTGTCCTGCAGCTTTCCTGTTGTCGCTTCAAGCTTCTTTTCAATTTAAAAAAAAAAAATGTTGTCCTCTATTCTCTATTCTTGTCATAATGGCTGCTTGCATTAGACGAAAGGCGCGAGTTCAAATCCCAGGTCAGACATCAAAACGAAAATATGAAAATATTTCTTCGGCGACATCCTCTGCGCAGATTTCTGGCAAAAACTCTGAGGGTAAAAATTGCCATGAAAAGCTTCTCAAAAATCTGTCGTTCGGAGTTGACTTTAAACTGTCGGTTCCGCCACTCATGTATAAAATTAACACACACAACATAAGTGGCGTTAGAAGCTAGATCGTAATCCTGACTGAAGGGTTGTAATGACCAATTATGTATGTAATGCCTTTCACTGCATTGAAGTTCAAGCTGAGAAAGTGGGCGCAAACGTCGCATCGTCAATTGTGGAACAATTACATAGTAGAAAGAATTATAAAAGACAACATGAATACATTAACATTGAATAAGCGCAACTTGAGTACAGTGATAAGCGTACACACGAGAATGGTGTCAATATATGCCATTGCCCAGATTTAGCAAGCTCAAGACCACAGTATTATTGGGAATGACATCATACCATCACAAAACTCATTTCAGTTGGGTGGAGTGGAAGAAGGTAAGAAAGTTTGTACAGGATACGGACTTCCTACAGAAAGTATGGTTGGTATTCTTTAATGGCAAGTCAAAAGGCATAAGACCCTCGTTGGTTGGTATATTAAGTTTATATAAAACGTTTCTTTAAAGTAAAGACTAAAAATTGGGATGGTACTAAAAATATATCCATTATAAAATAATTGGGCTTATATGAAACCTAATTATCTAAATAACACGTTTTCAACAAAAAGGAGTTAAAAATTGCTGCGATGGACGTAGGGGAACCTAAACCCGAAGAAATCACTAGACATTTGATCCAGAAGACTTACAGTTGTAATAAAAGCTAAATATTATCTTACAATACACTTTTTATTTATTTATTTATTCTTACGGGTTTTTAAACCTAGATATATACATATATACAATACATTAATTATTTTTACAATATTCAATTAGAATTAGAGGTAAAATTATACTGTTATACACTTTAATCCTGTAATTCTTATTTACTAATTTAGTTGATCTAGCCATTATTCCAATCTTCTTTGTTATTTAAATGATCATCAAAACTTAAATTTTCATCAATCATTATGCCCAAATATTTAATTACATTTACTCTATCAATAGCGTCATTCTTTATTTTTAATACACACTCATTTAGTTTTACTAATATTCAATTTGAATTTATTTTCGCATAACCATATATATAAATTGTCAATATCTTCCTGGATCTTTCTCATAGCATTCTCAAGATTCCTATCCGCAATCATTAATAATGCGTCATCAGCAAATAATCGAATATTTGTATGTTTTAAACATGACTTTATATCCTTTATATAAGTTAATTGAAACTACATTTAAAGTTTCGTTTTCGAGTGCTTGACTACGACTAAATTCACTTTATTGTTTCTTCAACTTTACAAATTTTGTGTTTTTAAAATTATGCTTACTTAGCTATTCTTAATGTCTACATATTTTTCCAAAGAAATAAAGAATAAAAAATAACAATAATATTGTATTACAATTTGTGTGTTTATTAAACTTAATTTAATTCGCAGACATTTGTCAGCAAATTTTATTAGTCAAAAGGGTAAGTAAAAAACAGTTTGGTAATTCTTGGAAAAGGTAAGTAAATGAATTTTATTTATTTTTAGCGATTATTAAGCAAATTTAAATTCCCTTAACTCTTCCCCTCTTAAATTCCAAATCCGCGTTGGAAGGGTAGTGCGAGTAAGAAGTTGATGGAGCAAAAACTCATAACTGCTATTTTTCTTTCCTATATCCCGTCTGATTACGTTTTCTAGTTTATCTATTGTCTTTTCGTATAAGTCAAGGTCTATTATGTGAATCAGTTTAAAGTCTCCGGCAACCAGTTTTGTCGTTCCGGTCTATACTGTCACGATTTGTGCGTTCATGTAGTCCAAAATCTGTACCTCCGTTTTAATCAATTTCGTCATAAGCCTGAAAAACAAATCTCATTTTTTTTATCAAATTTTTATGAACTATACGGTTAGTTGTTGTCAAGATAGTTCCTCCTCTGTCCTCTTTTACAATTTAAATTTTATATCTAGGTGTCAGTTTATTTCCTATTCTTTTGTTGTTTTTTACAAAAATTACGTCATTCTTCTTATAAGTCTTTCTTTCAGTTCTCTTCTTGTTATGATGGTCTAAGTCTTTTTCCTGCTTTTCTGTCAAGGTCTGTATAATTTTTAGTCTGTCTTCTTTTAAAGCTGTTGGGTCTTTGTTTCTGCCGAAAAATACTTCTATTGGTTTTCTATTTATTGTAGAATGAACAGAGTTGTTGTATTTATTCAAAGAGTTGTTCAAAAGGTCCTCAAAAGAGTTATAAACCTTTTCTGCGTTCATGCACCTCATAATTTCCGTCAGGGTTGAGTGGAAACGTTCCACCTGACCATTTACAGAACTGGTGTAAGGTGGCGTTTTATAGATCATAATTCCAAGTTGATTTTCTAACATAAAAGTTATAGAAGCGGAATTAAGGGATTTCTCATTGCCAATAACAACATTCTCGGGGATACCGAAAGAAGTTAGCAACTCCTGCAAAGGAAGTTTTATATCCTCTGTTGCTCTTGACTTAACTATTCTTGCCTGGGCGTACTTGGAAAATTTGTCTATTGCGGTCAGAATAACTCTATTGTTTGTATGGTAAATGTCTATGTGTACGTATTGTCCTGGATATTGAGGAATAGGTGATTTCCCTAAAAGTATGTTATTTGGATGACGGTCGTATTTGTTTTCACAGCATATTTTACACTGTTTCACTATTTTCTTTATCTTCGCGTGCATTTGAGGGAAATAAAATTTAGTAAGTAACTGAAGTTTGTTCTCCTTTGGGAGAACTTGGTGTACTTTGTGCGAAATTTAGAAAAGTAGGCTGACCATAATTCTTGTATTGTTCCTAGGATCTGGTCTTCGGTCATGATAGCATTAGTTACGGAAGGGTTCAAGTATGATTTCAGGATTTTTACTAGTTTGTCACTATCGAACCCTGTGTCTACTATTGTATGTCTATGGTAATTGGGAAATATTATCTCAAAGTTGTAAGAGGGTACCTCGCCTTTCGAGATTATAATTTGGTTCTTAAACACATTGAGTGGAGAATCCGTAAACTGAATCAAATTTTGCGCCGAGGTTTCATGACTATGCTGTGTAGCAGTCAATGAATTCACTTCAACAACTTGTGGAAGTCTTGACAACGCATCGGCCACTATATTACTACTACCGGGCTTATATTTAATCTCATAATTGTACTCCTCCAATATGGCTTTCCACCTTTTCAATTTACTATTTGTGTTCTTATTTCCGAGAGCATATGTTAATGGTTGATGATCAGTAAAGATCTTTACCAACACTGGACAATACAAATAGTTTCTCAATGATTTGAGAGCCCACACTATCGCAAGCATCTCCTTTTCATTGGTGGCATAGCTCTTCTGCCTTGTTCAAAGTTCTCGATATGAACGTTATAGGTTTGCCATCTTGTTCGAGGACTGCTCCAAGAGCATAATTAGACGCATCTGTTGTCAGATGAAATTCCTTTTCAAAGTTAGGGAATGCGAGCATCACTTCCCTTGAGGAAAGAGAGTTTTTTATCTTTGCGAAGGCCTCTAATGCCCTATCGTCCAGTGTTACTGGGATTTTGGCAGACTCTCTTTTGGACATGCGTCCCTCCTCGCCCCTTAAAAGGACGGTTAGGGGTTTTGCTAGCTTCGCATAATCTTTGATGAAGCGCCTGTAAAACCCTGAGAGTCCTAAAAATGATCGGAGCTCTTTTATAGTTTTCGGACGTGGCATTTCCTGAATAGCTTTTACTTTTTCTGGATTTGTTCTTATTCCCTCTGTCGATATAATAAAACCCAGATATTCTACTTCTTTCTTAAGGAATTCGCATTTATTTAATTGCACCTTCATGTTCGCTCTTTGCAAGGTGTCAAAAATGGTCTTTATATTTTCTAGATGAGAATTTTCATCTTGACCAAAGACGATGATATCGTCTATGTAGACGAAACATATTCTCCCAATATGTTCTCTTAACATATCATCTAATGCTCGCTGAAATGTAGCAGGAGCGTTTTTTAACCCAAAAGGTAATCGGAGAAATTCATATTTCCCGTTATTTACAGAAAATGCTGTTTTTTCAATGTCTTTTTCCCTGAGCGGTATTTGGTGGAACCCGCTTTTCAGGTCTATTACCGAAAACCACCTATTTTTACCAAGTTGTGCTAAAACCTCATTTATTTGTGGTATGGGATATCTGTCCGGTATAGTCACACTATTTAGTTTCCTATAATCTATGACCATTCTGTATTTCTTCTCGTTAGAAGCATCCATTTTCTTTGGTACTACCAGTACAGGTGAATTGTACGGTGACCTGGATGGTCTTATTATTCCGTGATCGAGTAATTCATTAATTTGTTTCTCGACTTCGTACTTCATTGATATAGGGTATGGGTAGCTTCTTGTATAGATTGGGTCTTCAGTCAACGTTCTTATTTCTGCTTTCACGGTCGTAGTAAATGTTAATTTTTCGTCCGGTTCCGAAAAAAGTGAAGAGTATGTTTTACATAGTCTCATTAATTTTGATGTCTGTTCGTTAGTTAAGTGATTTTTCCTGATGTTTAAATTATTTACCGATTCTGATTGTTGTTGTTTAATGCGTACCTTTATCGAATTATTAATTGTCATATAGTTTTTGGAAGTATAAATAATTGCGTTTAATTTTTTTAAGCTGTCGTTACCTAGAATGCCATGGAATGACTTCAGTGATGGCAATATAAAGAATTTAAGGTTTTCTGATTGTACTCCGAATAGGTTGATTATTGTATGATGGGTAATTTTAACCTTCCCACCAACGGAGTTTGCTTGAAAAATGTTTTCATTAGGTATTGGGTTTTGAACTAATTCAGGTTGAATATAGTTTTTATTTGAACCTGTGCCAATTAAAAACCTAAGTATTTTACCATTGCCGGTTTTACACTGAAAATATGGTAACGTTGAGTTATTTAATCTAAAAAATGAATATCCGCAAATTCGGTATATTCATCGTCATCAGAAACATTGTAATATTCGTCTAAGTAGTCCGTCAAGGCTTGTACTCCTTCATCCTCGGGTGAAGGTTCAGATATATCTGTCTCATTGTCAGTGTCAGGCACGGGATTATGCACATTTTGTTCAATATGATTAATTCTCTGTAATTTGCGCGGTTGGTTAAATTGGGCTGATTGGGGTAAAGGTCTAAGTCCTGAAAATCTATTATCTGGTAGAGGGCGATTGATGTAATTTACTTTTTTGGAATGCAGAGTAGGATCAACGTCCATAGGGACTGGAGGTTTTGGTTGATTAGGTCTTGGTGGTGGTAAATGGGATGGTTGTAAATTTTGTTGTTGCGGGTAATTATAATTTCTATTGTAATTTTGTCCGTACGGGTTTCGGAAATTTTGTTGATATGGGTTATGGAATTGTTGCCCTTGAATATTACGCGGGTGCATACCAAATCTTGGTTGACCAAAGCGTGGCATAGAAGGCTGAGGAATATGTGCCAGTTGTGGGTAGAATGTTTGGTTTGGGTTAGTATTGTTAAATTTCCTATGAGGAATAGGCGGCGGGATTCTGTTAGTGCCATTAGCCTGTTGTGTTCTGAATTGTTGGTTTTCCAACTTTAAACACAAATGTAAGGCTTCGTGTAAGTCTTTGGGTTCCCTAATTCCCAATAATCTTGGCAAATCGCCTCTTAAACCTCTGACAAATGTGTCAAGAGCTTTATTCCTATAATTTTTAGTCAACAAATAAATGGCATCTTCACTCTCATCCAAACAGGCTATCTTGTTTAGAATTAGAGATAGATGGCCGTAAATTTTTTTATAAAATTCCTGCACTGTATTATTACCCTGTATCATAGAGATTAATTGGTATTCTAGGGTACCGAGGTCTCGTTGGTCTGCGTAATGGACTGTCAAGCATTTAATTATGCTATTCCAGTTCAGTGGAGTATTATAACTTTCTAGAGCGATGTCAGCATCGCCCACAATTTTATTTCTAACAACGTTGAGTATGCCGAAATATTTTGCCGAACCTTTAAGAGGTTCAAAGATTTTTAGTATTCTTTCAGTACTTTTTCTCCAAGAGCTAAATTCTGTCCTATTTCCAGAAAACTCCCTAAGTGATCTTACTACGTCAGGTATTTTGTCTAAGTCCGTTAGGTCATTGTTACGGTCTATTCCCTGATCTACTCTAGGTTCTGGTTCATTTTGAGAAGCTCGTTCTTCTAACAATATTCTACGCACTATATTTGCAATATTGGCTTCCTGATCTTGCACTACGGCATTTTGAGCCTGGGGTGGTGGAGGAAGATTGTTAAGGATTGGGGGCCGAATAAGGTTATTTTGATTTGCCATTACAGATTACAAATTTTATTATTATTTGATTCTTTTAAACTTTTTTCTTAACTTTATTAGTATTTAATATGTGTGTTAAAATGTAAAATTTTTTAATTAATCCTACAGATAGTTGTATTATATTCTTACAAATTTGATTATTATTTAATTCTTTTAAACTTTTCTTAAATTTTATTAGTATTTAATATGTTTGTTAAAATGTAAAATTTTTTTTTATTAATTCTATAGATAGTAGTATTATATTCTCACAAATTTTATTATTATTTAATTCTTTTAAACTTTTCTCTTAATTTTATTAATATTTAATATGTGTATTAAAACGTAAATTACTTAATTAGTCCTATAGATAGTAGTATTGTATTCTTACATTAAAATAATTATTTTCTGCATCATCTTCTTGTTGTGTGTTGTCACGTTGTTGTTGTCCTTTTCTACTTCTTGTTTGGTGGTTGATTTCTTCTGTTGATTTTCAAGGTTTTGCTGGGTTAATGTTCTGTTGTTTTTGTTTAATATTTTTTCTTCTTTTAGCTTCTATTTTTCGTTGCAATCTATTGTGTTTATTTTCACTATTGTTTTTTTTATTTTTTTGATCTTTCTTTAAATTAAGTCGTTTATTTTCACGATTGTTTTTTATTTTTTGCTTATTTTTTATTTTCTTAATTGAAAATTGTGTAACTTTTTAAATTTTCTTCTTTTTCTTTAAATTAAGTTGCTTACTTTCCTCTATTATTTTTCATTTATTTTCTATTTAAAATTCCTTAATGTTAATGTTTTCACAATGTCTCCGATTTTATTTTAATTCTAGTTTAGTTTTGTTTAATTTTTTTTTTCAATTTGTTTCAATTTATTTAATTTAATTTTTTTTTTTATGTTCACTTCACTTTATTTCACTTATAAATTTATTTTTTTTTTCTAGTATGTTAATTTTTAATTAACTTTTCCGTTGGGCGCCAGTTAATTGAAACTACATTTAAAGTTTCGTTTTCGAGTGCTTGACTACGACTAAATTCACTTTATTGTTTCTTCAACTTTACAAATTTTGTGTTTTTAAAATTATGCTTACTTAGCTATTCTTAATGTCTACATATTTTTCCAAAGAAATAAAGAATAAAAAATAACAATAATATTGTATTACAATTTGTGTGTTTATTAAACTTAATTTAATTCGCAGACATTTGTCAGCAAATTTTATTAGTCAAAAGGGTAAGTAAAAAACAGTTTGGTAATTCTTGGAAAAGGTAAGTAAATGAATTTTATTTATTTTTAGCGATTATTAAGCAAATTTAAATTCCCTTAACTTATATAAGATAAAAAGCAGCGGTGCCAACACTGTTCCTTGCGGCAATCCTATATTTACATTAATTTTCGTCGATACCGTATCGGATACAACCACTTGTTGCTGTCTATCACTCAGATAGCTGGTCATCCATTTGTCCTGAGCATCACCAATTCCTATCTTCCGCAACTTTGCCATCAATATATTTCTATCCACTCTCTCAAATGCTCTTTTCAGATCAAGGAATGTTGCAACTATATTCATCTTGTCGTTGAGATTATTCCTCCACTCCGACAGTATCAAATTCAACGCTGTTTCACATGAGTGGTTTCTCCTGAAACCAGACTGTTCCTCTATTAATATATTATTTTCCTCTATATGTTTAGTTAGTTGTTTCTTCACAGTCAGTTCAACAAGTTTGGAATCGCATGTAATGGTATTAATAGGCCTAAGTTCCTCTGCAAGTATAGTATTTGCAACTTTTTGTACTGGAACAATTGTTGTTAATTTCCATTTCCTGGGCACCATACCCTTCGAAAAACTTTCATTTATCATACACGCGTAAAGATAGGCCGTGTAATTTAGGAGTCCTTCAGTACACCTTCCGAAAAAAGGTTTTTACTACCAATTTTATATTTTAATTTTCTTGAAATGTCATATACATCATTTGTTGAAACCATTTTAAATCTAAACTGTTCCATTCCGCTATTAATGTCTGGGTAAAATCCTCTATTCAATTGATGCATTTATTTCTTTCACGCTGTTTACAAAAAATTTACTCAGATTCTCTGCGATTTCCTGGTCATTATCATAAACAATACCATTTACTTTAACTGTTTTTATTTATCCCTTCTGTTCTTTTAAGTTAGTTAATTCTTTTAAATATTTCCACATTTGTCTACCATTATTTGCATTAATGTTTATTTTATGTTCCATGTACTTTATTTTCTTTACCTTATATATAAAAATGAATGTGTGTTTGATTGTATGTTTGTATGTTTGAAGTTTATAGACGACTAAACGGCTGAACCGATTTTCTTGAAATTTTCACAGTATCTTCCTGTATGTCTGGAAGGAGTTATAGGCTACTTTTTATGTTGATATTCCAAATGTTGATATTCCATGTGTACTACATACTACATACTTAATATTTAATTGCATTTGAAATATATTACTCATACTCATAGTTACCCCTAAAGTATGCTATCTATGATTCCTGATGTATAAAACCAAAGAAAATAAAGTGTAAAGAACGACGCGGGGGGAAAGATAGAAGGGAAAGAAAAAAAATTTTGTAAACAACATTTGTGAAAAAAATCACCAAATAAGAAAAAATATAACCAAAATTAAATTCATAGACTTTTGTTTTATTTTTTTTTTCAAGTTTAAATTATAATTAATAAAAAAAAGAAACAAAAAATAGCTTTTCTTATAAGAAAGAAAAATAACCAAAACCAAAAAACCTACACATCTACACATTTATCAAAAAAATAACCAATTTTGGTTAGAAATAACCAAAAAAAGGCAACACGAGCAATGAGCATTGAAACTGGAACATCTTCGAGTACATGCCGCTGAGACCCGTTCGCATGAATTACTTGAACAACGAGAAGTGAGATTAGAAACTGATCGAATGCGTACTACTCAGGCCCGTTCGTCTGAATCATCTAGGCAACGGGAAACGAAATCAATAAAATGATTCAAAATTAATTGGATATTTGTGTAATGTCTTTCCTTCAAAAATTATTTTAGTTGTTGGCGCAACAACGCGCGCAGGGTACAGCTAGTCTTTATTAATTTTTTATATTGTTTCTTGATATTATTATTTATATTCATCCCAGTGACCACTTTGTATTGATATTCTATACAAATCATACTTCCTTTTATTCATATTTGAAAGTTCACTATCATACCATTCATTTATCAATTTTATTGTCACTCTTTGGTACATAAAGGGTAATGGTTCCATGGTCACTTATCTGCTTATCAAGTTTTTGTCGTTAAAATAGACAAGGTCAAATCGAGTAGAACTATGTTCTGTTATTCGCGTTTCAAACATTACACATTGTTTCATTGCAGCATTTGATAAAATTTCGTTTAATTTATTTGAGTATAAATCATTCTTCATATCAATATTAAAATCACCAACCAATATATTGTGATCATGTAAATTAATGTTTTGATCAATAATTATACTTAAGTTATCAAGAAAATCTGAACAACTGCCACTTGGTGATCTATAAATTACGCCTAATTTCCAATTCTTAGTCAATTTTTTTGTTTTTACAAATAAGCACCATAAATTCTTAGGAATAACTTTTTTATATGTTTCTTTAAATTCAAGCGTTTCATGTATATAAATTATTACACCACCAGTATATCTACTATTTGAATCACATGTCACAATTTTATAGGTGTTAATATGGATTTCAGCATCCGTAATATTATCCGTTGCACAAGTTTCAGTACAAAATACTATACCGGGTTTTCTTTAAATGATATATTTCTTAATTTTTTGTAGTTGTGTAATTTTGCTGCACAAGAATATTGGTATTTATTAGTTTTGACAATTTTTTGTCTTGTACACAGCTCTAAAGAAACATGTTTTAATTTAGAATAAAAATAGACTTCAAGTTTTAATTTGATATTAAGTTTTTTTAATATATTAATTATTTATTAAAATGCAATTACATATTATATTTAATTATGTACGACTGAGTAACTTTCACCATATGCTCGGTGTAATGTCACAGAATATGGTATCTATTGCGAATCCAATCCACGACTCTCAAAGCACACTATCCTACAAACTACCAAAGTACTCTTGACTGATGAAGATAAGTTCAACGAGTCAGGTCATATAGAGGATGCATTTAAAATAATACTATTCTTTCTCTTGGAAAGTTTGATTCGGTCTGACCTGTGAAAGAGTCGAGCTTATTTCAAGAGTGTTAGTATGGATGTCTGCATTCATTTATGTACCGAGCTATGAACGCATAAACTTTTATCTGTCTTTTGAAGTCTTTTTGAACACTTCTAAGATATTTAAACTATTTAGTTGAGTCATCCTAAAAATATTGCCGTTGGTGTATCTAATTTGCTCTCATCCCTTTACAATTTAATGGAAATAACCTGTAAATTTAAGCAAGTATCATAGGTATGTTTGAGTATCATAGGTATGTTTTTGGGAACTGAAATGGTTTTGTTTTCGGGATGCCTGGATATATTCAAATATTAAATGAAGACTTCTGTCAATTGAATCTTAATTTAAAAAGTACGGCTGCTTTAACAACTTTACCGTAAATAATTTTGTATGCCACCTTCATATGTATGTACGTCCATGATGTTAATACAGAGCTCTTTTGGTGAGTAAAACTGTGTTATTTTTGCTAGATTCATTGAAAGTAAAAAAGCTAACTTTTGTACGACTATCAAAGAAGTTGAGAACAGCATATCATTTACATATATAAATACATAATTGGTCAGTACAACCCTTTAGTTAGGATTACGATCTATCGCTTATGCTGTGTGTGTTAATTTTATACATAAGTGGCGGGACCTACAGTTTAAAGTCGACTCCAAACGACAGATTTTTGAGAAAGTTTTAATGATAATTTTATATATTCTTAGAGTTTTTGGCAGAAATCTGCTGAGAGGAAGTTTGAGTTTTGTTCGAGAGTTTTGTTTTGTTTGAGATATCTAACCTGGGGTTTGACCCGTGGCCTCACGTCTAATCAGCCAACACACTGAATACGAAACTACAGCGACCTACCATATCATTTAGCTGACAACAACTACTCTTTGCACCCTTTTTTTGTTTTGTAATGACTATGATGTTGATTTTCAAAGTATACCATTTTGCTGGACTTGGGAAAATGAGCAAATTGTCTTATCATACCTGAGTTTTCTTTAACCGTTCCATTCAATATACAGCGGCACAAACGTATAATAGGACACTAGGAATGAGATTATTCAAATGCCGATTTTTCTACTTTAATGGGTATATTTACAAAATTTGATGCGGATTCATAGATAATTGAAAAAGCTTTTAAACAATTTATAATACTTAGCATTTTTAATTTAAAAATATTTTTAAAACAAAGAAGGAAAACAATATTAACGAATTTCCTGTCAAACACATAATTGGATAGTCAAATAATAGGCACTGTTTTAACACTTGGAAACAAAACCTTTTCCTTTTTTTACTGTATCCAAACGTAGAGGCACCCACTGCATGAGGTGGGCATAAAATTCCGGGGTTATGTTGTTCCATTCTCGCTTAATACCTTGTTTCAACTGATCCACTGTGCTAATACTAGAAGTTTTTCCCAAACATGCTCAATAATGTTGAGATCAATCATGCATAAGCTACAGTTTCGCAACGTTCTTCGGATCGCTGTTCTGGTAAAGACAAATGTGTCCAATACATTTGACTTATCAGCACTTTGCTTCATATTTTGTTTTAATATGCCCAAACATTGGAGTAAATCCATTTTACTGTCTATATAATGAATATATCCTACTCTTTCACTGGAATCACATAACCATAACCAGTACCGACACTCCCATACATACATGCATAATTGGCCATTACAACCCTTCAGTCAGGATTACGGCCTAGCTTCTCACACCACTCATGTTGTGTGCGTTAATTTTATACGTGAGTAGCGGGACCTACAGTTTAACGTCGACTCCGAACGACAGATTTTTGAGAAACTTTTTCATGGCAGGTTTATTTACTTTCAGAGTTTTTGCCAGCAATCTGCTGAGAGGAAGTCGCCGAAGAAATATTTTTTCTCATATTTCGTTTTGATGTCTGACCTGGGATACAAACCCGGGCTTTTCGTCTAATAAGCCAACACACTACCCACTAGACTACGGCGACTCCCCCATGCTTGAAAATAGGCTGAGTAGTATAGTTGGCTTATGCCAAACTACTAAATAATCTTTGTATTGAGTTTTTCTGTTTAATTAATGTTATTTTTATATGTTAGTTAAAAAATTCTACGAATTGGTAAGTTTAAACAATTATTAAATACGTACATATGTATGTATATGAGTAAATAATGCAAGAATTTACCACATTGCACTATAGCAGTGGTGCTCAAACACATACTATCATAGGTTTGGTTGTGTTGGTAAAGCAGCGGAGAACAAAAGTCAACTGAATTTTTGAGAATCGTACACTGGGAAAATAATAAACAAAGAAAAAAATTGGTTTATTGTGTTGTGTGTATGTTATTACAAAAAACAAAACACATTTTTCGCCAAAACAACTCAATACGTCTGTCGTCAAATTCAAGAAGAAATTTCCATCATCCATCACCCTGCTTTGCTAAAGCCAAAGCAACTGTATATGATGCCTTTTTAAGAGGCAACGACAATTTCTCGTTACTACATGGTAAATTATTGTAAATTCTGCTTTTAATTGCAATAATTTTAAAGTCCTATCATTCCCTTTAATGTTGTCGAAAAATCCATGGCTAGCCTCGTAATGTCTTTTTATAAAAAAAAAAAAATTACGACATAAAGCGCGATAACACACAATACATTGCACATTACCATCCATATTCTCTATAAAAAATATCATATTCCCAATTTTCATCAAACATTTTGCTGAGTGTAAAACGTCAGCTGAATTGATTTTGTTCTCTGAGAAAAACACAAAACAACAAATAAAGCAACAAACACACGATCATTATAAGAAACCACACAAGTAAGCTTATAGTGTACGTGTGCCAACGGAGCGTCAGCAGATTTTTCTTTGCCTATCACATGTGATAGGAAATTTCGATTTTGAGCATCACTGCACTATAGGTAAAATGACTACACTTTCTGGCTGAAGCTATTAGGAATCACTGAATAAGGATGAAAATCGGTATACGGGGGTTTTTGAGTTTGATGAATCTGAGTTAATATTTTCAAATTGAAAATGGCGGGTCCTACATGGGGACCTAAATTTTAAAATTTCTTCAGGTTTACATGAAAATCTGAATACTGAGGCTTTCGAGGTCGCTAATTTCAAATCTGAGCTAAAATTTTACAAACTAAAAATGGCGGATCCAATATGACTACCCAAATTTCTTCGGATTTATATTAAAATATTTTTTTTTTCATATATTATTTATTGAATCTTTCCTTTCGGAATTTACAATAAGTATTCAAATCTTAATCTAAAATAATACAAAAATAAAAGTTGTTATTTCCACTGCAACGTACAACTAAAAGTGCTCTTCAAAAGTAAATTAAATTTATCTGATTAGGTCATTCGTGTGAACCACTCTTGAGACTTCTGTGACCCTCGAATACAAGTAAGTCTCTTACAAGACGGTTGGGATGTTCTGTAATCCTAGAGACGTAGTTTACACTTGCTATTTTTATTTCCTCTCGAACTAGGGGCACCTTCATGTTACTGTTTCTCATATTATTCTAAGAAGTCTAGATTGCCGCCTTTGCAGCTTCTCTACATTGGATGATGAGGCTGTTCCCCACAGTTGGATACCATAAAGCCAAATAGGTTTCAATACTGATTTATACAAAAGCAGTTTTAATTCTATGTCACGGGTTGACTTAGGTCCAATAAGCCAGTAAAGCTGTGCTGTTCTGAGTTTCATCTGGGTAATTTTGGCAGCTATATGGTGAACCCATGTAAGGCGACGGACGAAATGGCTGCCCAGATATGTTACACTATTGTGTCCTGGTACTGTCATGCCATTAATCTTGATGGGCGGACAATTTCCCCCTCTCAGTGTAAACGTAAAGTGCATGCACTTAGAAACGTGTACTTTTATCTTACTTTTCAGCAACCAATCTTCCAATTCACTAACGTGAGATTGAAGTATTTGTGACGCAACTGTATGATCTCTATCTTCATCATCCGCAAAAGTAGATGCGTGAGTCACTATACTTGTAGCCATATCTGCAGTGAACAATAAGTATAGGAACGGCCTTAGTATACTTCTTTGAGGTACGCCAGCAGATATCTTTCTGCGGGAAGAGGGGACATCTTTTGATTTTATTTGGAAATATCTATTCCATAAGTAGCTTTTTAGCAATTTATGCACATTCGTTGGTAAAAACTGCGTAATATTAAGTAGAAGTCCTTCGTGCCATACCTTATCGAAAGCTTGAGATATATCAATAAAAAGCGCATAGCAATACTGCTTATTCTCAAAAGCACGTCTAATTAAATTGGTAATTCTGTGTACTTGCTGATTTCGCCTAAATCCAAACTGATGGTCGGGAACTATGACGTTGGCATCCATATACGGTATTAAATTATTAAGCAGCATTTTTTCAAACATCTTAGAAAGTATTTGCAATAAACTTATTGGACGATATGATGACACTTGGGTGATGTCCTTGCCTGGTTGGCGTATCATCACTAAATCAGATAGTTTCCAAGATGCAGGAAAGTAGCCTATTCGCAACATAGAGTTAAAGACGAACAAAATAAAACGTACAGCCGATGTAGGCAAATTTTTAATCATTGTCGCAGTTATTTTGTCACAACCAGGTGATTTGTTCGGCTTTAGACTCTGGATGACGGCAATCAATACAGACAGCCGGAACTTGTTTGGTATAAAAACATTCTTTAAGTGGGTGGCAAAAGCCTCCACTTTCTGTTCTACGCTTTTTGCCCAGTCACCGTGCTGCAGTCGTAAAGGGGATTTATGCAAAGTAGGTCGGCGCATTTTCCTTACTACCTTCCATATACTATATTCCGAGTCTTTCGTTGCGTCCAAATTTTGCAAGTATTTTTGCAGGTTCGACTCTTTGTTCTTCTGCAAAGCATCACGCAGAAGTCTTTGGCGCTGGTTAAGTTGAGACTTTAGACCTGGAGAACGATATTCTTGCCATTGGCGTCTTAAATTCCTTTTTTGGCGTAACAATTCTTCTACGTTATTAGAGCAGGGAAATGTTCGTTTTCTTGCCAAAGGGGTAGAGGATGTAGATACCCTAGCAGCTTCAATTAACATGTTAGTAATCTGGCGGACGCCGGATTCGATTTCCTGTTAGCACTTCAGTGAGATATTTGATGGCAGGTGCGAGCTTACAAACATTTTGTATTTCCGCCAATTTGTCCTCGTCTGAAGATAATTTTACCTAAATAGATTTGTATCAGGCACAAATGTTAGGATCGTTGGTGAGTGATCAGAAGACAGATCCAATGACGGATGCATACGAAGATTTTTACGTCTAATATTTCTTACTACGGCAAAATCTATTACATCCGGAATTTTGTTTAGATCAGTTGGCCAATAAGTAGGATGACCAGCAGACAAAACATCCAGACTGTTCGAAGATACTGCGTCCAATAGCTGTCTTCCTCTCGGAGTAATGAGACGTGATCCCCAGAATGCGTATTTTGCATTATAAATTTCGGACCCAGCATGTTGAAGTAATCGAGGAATTGATCTTTGCAGATGCTGTGTCTTGGAGGACAATAAGTGCTGATATTGCAAGACGAATGTGGGGTATATCAATTAATGTTGCTTGAATGTAGCCTTGGGTGAATTCTGCCAATAGAAAGTGCCTAATATCTTTGTGAACAAGAATAGCTGTACTTCCGCATGCCCTACCACCTGGGTATTTTGCGTCATATGTGTAGTAGTCATTAACTTTAAAGCAGTTTTTGCCCGAGAAGTGTGTTTCCGATATTAGTATGACATCAATTAGGTAAGTATACAAGAAGTTTTGTACTTCATTTTGAAGATGGTTCAAGCCATTCGCGTTCCAAAAGCATATCTTAAGGGTGTTCATGTCTTATTTACTAAAATTTGCGTATGCATATTTTGGTTATACAGCAGCTGTTGCAACATATTCTGCATGTTAGCCATAAAATTACTCATTGTTTGGATTAGAGTATCAATTGAATTTTGGGATTTGGAATGGGCAGTTGGGATGCCTTCTTTTAGGGCGTCAGTATATGAAAAAGTGTATGTGAGACTACTGGTGGTGGTTTGGGCAGCATTTTTTGAGTTTGCCTGTTTGGTAATGGTGGACTTGACAAGTGTGATTCATGGTACTGACTATATATAGGTCTTTTGAACATCGCTTTATTTTTCAATTCCAAATATACTTTGCATCCTCTATAATAAGCCGTGTGGTTTTCACCGCAGTTACTGTACTTTTTGCAGCTGACTTCATCTTTCGGGTGGAGACATTCAGTGCTTTTGTGTATGTCTCCGAAACTAACGCATACTGCCGGTAATTTGCAAAATTTGCGTGTCCAAATTCTTGGCAATTTTGAAACTGAGGGGGCCATTACGTTTAATGGGTTACTCTACTTATATTCTACGGTTAAGAAGATACCGTATGTATGTTTTAGTCGATGCCAATTTCAAATTAGAGGTAAAATTTTTCAAATACAAAATGGAGGATCCATTATTCGACATTAAAATTTCAACTGATTTCAGTGGGTAAAAGTGTTAACTGTGCCAAATGCAAAATTTTTGTGTCCAAAATCTTCAAAAAATAAAAAATTAAGTGGAAACTTTTGTATAAACCATTTATTTTGAACAAAATTATTTTAAAAAAATGTTTGTCCAGCGGCAGTCTCCGCCACAAAAAATGATACTTCGAAAATGCACTCAAAACTCTTCATTTAAAACGTTCTTAATTGTTTTAACGCGACCAAATTAGCGCATTTTTTAAATGCTTATCCAAAACTCAATTTTCAGAAAAAATTTAATTAAACCAGTCTTTTAATAAAAATTTTTGCTTTTAAACTATTAAGCACTCACTATAATTTAAATTTATGTATGTTTTACAACTATTTAGAGAGCTTAATCGATCAAATCACACTGTATATACTGCCTTTCAAATTTACTCACAAATAATGATTTCGAACACCCGCTAAACAGTCGTCGTTGCTTTTTTAGAAAAGCAAAATGTAACATTATTGTCTTTGAATGTTTTTTCTTTTTTTTTTTTTATCAAATACCAAAACAAAAAAGCTTTCATGAAAGTGAGAAAAATGATTTTCTGCCACAAAAATGGGTAAAATTACCTATAGTGCATTGTAGAAATAAGGCTTTAACAGAGGAATAAATGCAATTAATTTTCAGATTGATGCAAAATAAAGTCAATTTAAAATTTGAAAGTCAATTGTAATTTTACAAGACTATTATACTATATTTTATTTATTAGATACTTCTACATTCAGCTTTATCTCTTCTCTTCGTAGTAACCAAATTTTTAAACGGTCAAAATGAGTAAAATATCTATTAAGAGCATTCTCAGATAATTGATATTGTTATTATGCTAATTGCAAATATGTCTGGCATAGACAGATGTGACCAAGTAATGTAATATTATTCTTCATCTAAAAAATTTCTCTGCTGGTACAGGAAGGTCCTACTACCTCTATTAGATATTTCTGAATAGAATTCTTATTAAGTTTATATAAACGATGCAATGCCACAGAATTCATATGGCCTTTTGCTTGATAATACCAACTCTCAAACACTTATCCAAAATCAGACTAGCAGACAAAAATTCTGACGCCTTTAAATTAAAATCGAAAAATTCAGTGAAGTAATAGAAGATCTTGAAAATTTAAAAAATAAATAAAAATTGGTTGTAAAAATATAGATAGGACTATTTAAAAAAATAAAAAGCAATTCTTAGAAATTGAATTGCATTGAAAACAATAATTTTATAATTAAATAAAATAAATTTTATTAAAAATTAGAAAACAAAAAATAATAATAAATAAACAAAAATGGCTGATTTCAGTAAATGCAGAATAGCAACAAGGGGAGAAAGTGGAATCAGGTGCAACGGAGTGTGTGATAACGTGTATCATCTCACCAAAAAATGCGCGGGAATAGATCAATACTCGGCAAAGATGATGGATGAGTACAACTTTATTAGATTTATATGTGACGACTACATGCAATATATTCAAAATATTGATTTGGTGTTAAGAGAAGTGCAAGATGACGTGCATAAAAACAAACAAAATTTGGTTGAGTATAAGCACGAATTTAAAGCTTGACTTAAAGAAAATGAAATTAAACAATTACTTGAGGCTATAGAGAAGCGGTACGAGGAAAGAATAAATAAAATGATAAAATATCAGAAATCGTGTGAAAAAAGTGTCGAAGAAATTAAAAAATTATCTAGTAGTTTAAAAGAATTTGAATGCAACAACAAACAGTTGTGCCAAACAATAGAAGAGAAAAATGAAAATATGTGTAAAGAAATAAAGAAAGTAATAAATGAAACATGTAAACAAAGTGCAAAAACAACATATGCGGATGCAGTAAAAAATAAAGGGTTGCCAAGTATAAATAAACAACAATCTCTAATTGTTAAACCTAAGGAAAAACAAAAGAAGAGTTAAATAAAATAAATCCAGACAACTTGAAGATAACAAATGTGGAAAGTAGAAGCAGTGGAACAATTGTTATTCAAAGTGAGAGCTGTGAAGATAGAGAGAAAATTAAAAGTGCAATCCAAGAAAAAATATCTAAACAATATGAAGTAAAAAGTAAAAAAAGTTCGACGGGACTAAATATCAAAATTATTGGCATGTCATTTGACTATAGTGAAAATGATTTAATTGAGAAATTAGGAAAACAAAATCCTAAATTAGTTGATGCCAATATTAAATTTATGGGAAAATATGAAACAAAAAGAGGAAATAAAACTTCAATGTGAAACTGAGAGTTAATAATGAAGCTTATGGAAGAAAGAAAAGTAAATGTCGGTTGGCAAAGATGTATAGTGTATGACGGAACCGAATTAGTTCAATGTATGAAATGCAGAGGATACAATCATATAGCCAACGAATGTAAAAATCAGGAAATATGTCTAAAATGCCATGGTCAACATAAAACAGTTAATTGCGAAAGTCAAGAGAAGATAATGAAGTGTATTAATTGTTCAAAAGTAAACAGTAGGCTCAATATGGGTTTAGATGAAACCCACTTTACAAACGATAGAGAATGTCCGGTTTATCAAAATTAATTGAAAAACAAAATGAGAAATATAGGCTTGACGATTTAACAACTAAAGGAAATGAGTGCGCTCTGTACAAATGTACAAGGTTTGTTAACAACTATAATCAAATTGAAATTATCGCAGCAATAGAAAAACCTGGCTTTTTAATATTGTCTGAAACACATTTGGCGAAAGATATAGATGAACAAGAAATTGCGTTACAAGGATATGATAACACCGGGTCAGTGTCAACATCCTCAAGAACAGGTGGAGTTGTCGTATACTGTAAAAAGAACTGGAATGTGAAAAAGTTTATAGAGAGAACTGATGATTTGAAGTATTGGATATTATTTTGCAAAGCTGTACATAATGATAATAATCATAATATATTAATTGGTGCAATATATAGATCGCCTAGTTACAGCGAAGCTGAGTTCTGTGATATATTTGACGAAGTAATTAAAGAAATCTGTGATAATAACTGTGCTATTTTAATTGCAGGAGATTTTAATATGTATCTGTACCGTTTTCAATATTAGCTAGTTGAGTCAATGATACATAGGCTAAACTCTTTTGTATTGTTGTATCGACTGCGACATTTCTTCACTTTAGCCAGTAATTACTGCGTGTCTCCTTAATCGAGACGTCCATCCATTTCCATGCGTTTTCCGGAACAATGATAATAAGTAAGTCTTGTTGCTTTAATTATTCATTAAAAATCGCTTGTGACCTTGAAGCAATTGAACCTTCATTTATGGGTGTACCATTTGCAGGTGTTCGCCAACTTCCTCTTCCATACTACTTAGATTTTAGGAACGTATTTAATCTATATTCATCTTCAGCATCATCAAAATACAGCACTATTTTAGCCAAACCGTCAACAGTATCATTATTGACACTGTTGTTAAGTGAATTAACCAAACTTTTTATGTCGAGTGAATCAATTTTACTTAAATTAAAATTTTTATCGCAATCTTTTCCGACTAATTCCATTTTACCACTTTTTTCTTTTGCACTCTCTATCAGACGATGAACCTATATAGTTCTCGAAACCAGTAGTTCTTCTCTCCTTTCTCACAATTTTTATTACATACTCTGTATTAAACTGTAATAAAACATACTGAACAGAGTTCACAAATACTATTTCTTACAGTTTATGTACAAAGTACCACAAAAACCACAACGCGATTTATAAAAACGGAACGTAATGTAACAGTAATGTCTACTGAGAATAAAAATGTAAGTGCAATTATAGAGAACGTAAAAACGTGCCATATGTTTTTAGGTAAACATAACAATAAAAGAAATAAACAAAAGCAAATAAAGAAATAACAATTGCAAAAACTAAAAGACAAAAATTCAGATATGGATATAGAAGACATGTTTTTGGGTTTGAGTTCATATTTTATTGTTGTTATTATTGTTTTTTAAATAAATTTAATATTAATTCCAGATTTTAAAAATTCGTTTTCACTCTTTTTATCACTTTTAATATGACGCCTTTTAAGTAAGTTTTCTGTAAACCAAACAATTTTACTTTCACACAAACAAAAACTAAAATTGAGAGAGTATTTTCCATATAAATAGACAAGCAAGTGAAATCGTTTATCCTACAGAAACAGGTCAGATATTTCAATAACCTAATTTGTACGAATGTTAAACCGTTTTTATCTTCTCTAGTAAAAGAAAATGCAAACTGAAATGCTTTTCGAACGCTTTAATTAGTTAAAAATCGATAACAATATTTTTCTAATTTAAATTAAAAATAAACACTAACTACATAATGTAAAAGTAAAATATAGTTTATTTTTATTTTAAATTATAAAAGTTAATAATGAAATAAATTATAATTTGGGTTTTTAAAATATGTGGTTTTATTTAAAGATAATTCCCCATACAGACAAACATAACATACGTACAAAATGTAAATTATGTTTATTTAAATTTTCAGTTTTGGTGATTTTTAATATTGACATGTTAACGCTGTCAATATTACGTCAATGTCAATGTTACGTAAAAATTTAAGAAAATTCTATTTTTTACATATTCTTAAGTTCCGGTTACGTTACATTACACTTCTATAACCATTCGTATTGCTTTATACATAACAAAAACGATCAGTCATGTTTTTGAGTTTGAGTTTTTATTTTATTATTTTTATTATTGCTTTTTAAACATATTTCATATTAATTCTAAATTACTTTTATCACTTTCAATATGGCGTCTTTTGTTTTTCTTTAATTCAGCTGTTAACCAGTGTTATCACTACAAACTTTTTAGGTTCATTTCAACGATTTTATATTTATTTAAAGGTACTTATTAAAAGTTTTATGTACAGCTTCTGTAAGTCAAACAATTTCATTTTCACTCAAACAAAAGCACAAAATTAAGTGCCTTTGACTGTATTTTCCATATAAATAGACAAGCAAGTAAAATCGTTTTTAAAAGTAAAATGCAAACTGAAATGCTTTTCGAACGCTTTAATTAGTTAAAAATCGATAACTAAATTTTTCTAGTTTGAAATAAAAATAAACACTACCTACATAATGCAATAGTAAAATAGTGTTTATTTTTATTTTAAATTATAAAAGTCAATAATGAAATAAATTATAATTTGGGTTTTTGAAATATGTGAAGTTTTATTTAAAGAAAATTTCACATGCAGACAAACATAACATACGTACAAAATGTAAATTCTGTTTATAATTTCAATTTTCAGTTTAGGTGGTTTTTAATATTGATATGTTGTTAACACTGCTAAACAGATGTCACGTAAAAATGTAAGAAAATTCTAATTTTTACGGATTCTTACGTTCCTGTTACGTTACATTGCATTTCTATAACCATTCGTATTGCTTTATACATAACAAAAACGATCAGCTGTTGCTTACTGTTGTGGTTACATTCCGTTATGGATGCATAACTGGGGCTTGAGCCTTAAACCCCAATTTTTCGTTTTGTAGTGATTTTTTTAGCGTACTTTGTACACAAACAGTAAGAAATATTGTTTGTGAACTCTGTTCAGTATGTTTTGTTAGAGTTTGCGTACATGTTCATAAACATTAAAACAGAAACGAAGAGTTTTGCTCTCGTTGTAGTAAATGTGTTTGTGTTCTTTACACACCGCATTCAGTACAGTATAAAAACGTTGCGTACTTTAGAGTATTTTTTCGAACACTGATTTATAATGTACACACACAAATGTATTATACACTGTCTAACCACATCAGATAGATCGTTAACATATAGGCAGAACTCATCCGGTAGGATATCTGTATAAGAGTTTACAACTTGTTGACGAAAAGTAAAAAAAATTTATCGAAAGCCTTACAATGCTAGAGAGGACACTTATCAAGGACCTTTATCAAGATCAGTCACGTCCATAAGGGCTGTAAAACAATTTTGACTTTTACAAAGCTGGACTGTGTATCAGTTAAAAGATTTTCTTTTCCAAGGTATTCATTCAATTGCCCGCACAAAATATATTCCATAACTGAAGATCAAAAGTCGCCATGGTGTAGTAGATAGTGTGTTGTCTTATTAGACGTGAGGCCACAATTCAAACCCCAGGTTTGATGTCTGACCTGACGAAAATGTGAAAAAATATTTCTTCGCTGACTCAGCAGATTTAGGGCAAAAACTCTGAGAGTAAATAAAATTTCCATAAAAAGTTACTCTAAAATCTCTCGATCGGAAATTGTAGGTACCGCCACCCATGTATAAAATAAACACACACAACATCAGTGGTTGTAATGACCAATTATGTTATGTAATGTAATGTAGATCAATGGTCTTCACTCATAGTACCCAGGCAACGAAGTTTTTCGGAAATTTACTCATTCTCTTCGAGTATTTATTTATTCTCTCATGAATATTTTAATCAGAATTGCTCGAAAAAAATTCTACCAAAATTCTTCTTTTAAAACGTCTTTTAAACTAAAAAGCGTTTTACATTTACAGATATTGGTGTTGCAATTCCTGGAAATCAATTTTTTTTTGTAGCTTTGAGCATTTGAAATAACTTAACCGTTAACGGCACGGAACAAAAGAAAACATACCAATGGACACAGTGCTGATTGAAGTTGTACTCTGTAATGGTAGTCCACGAAGTACAGCTTCTGCTAGCTGACGCAACACAGCGGAGAGAGCAGAATTGCACTGCGAATGGGAAAAGCATCCGAAAAGAGAGCAAAATGAGATAGCTTTGGCCAACTTGTTACTGTAGCCTTCAGTTAAGCAACGATGCGACAGAGATTGAACTTGAAAATTATCGGCATAGAAGGAACAGTAAAGAAAAGGACACGCATATGCAGCACCAGTTATTTGTCGAAGATACCCTAGACCAGACAGAAGGCTGCGGCACATAGAGCCAAATAAAGAGTAATGTTCCACTTAACCAACAGACGGATAAAATAAGAAACATAGCTATTCTGCTACCCCAATTGACTGAATTTAAAATTAGGAAACCTCCAAATAAAAAATACAAAATACACAGAAGCGAAACGGGATTTGGCATATTAAAAAAAGTATTTCTGTCCCTCTCTGATTGTCTGTCTGTTTTGTTTATTTATGTTTTTTAGTTTTTGGGGTGGGTTTTTTATATTGGTGAGAGTTAATAAAAAATTTAAATTTTTGTGTGAAACTATTAATAAAAAAGAAAAACAGCTAATAACAATAACAATTTTTAACTTTTTCTATCAAAAAATTAAAAAATATTGGTAATTTTCAGCAAGAAATTTTTTTTATGAGCAGTACGTCTTTGTTCTTGTAATATTTAGCTTCTTAATTACCTCTTGCACAATAAACTATATTCATTATGACCGAAAATCACATACATTCCGATTAATATTAAAAGATTTAAGAATTTTTAAGCTTTTCATTGAAGAAATTAAAAATATTCCAAATTTTCCCTTTTTTAACACAAAATTATTGTTTGTTTACATTTAATTTTTTTACTTTATCTGCCAGTTTGCACTCTGTATATCTGTTGCTTCTAACACATTTGCTTCGCAAAACTTATAACAATTTTTATGCTGTTTTGAGTGTTTTTTAAACATCCGAATTATCGTATCTGTATATATCTGTGTTGGCAAAGACCTTGTTTAATTGGATGAAAAAATATGATAACCATCCTAGCTTTAAGGATGAACTAATGTCAATTATAGTGGGTTATCCACCCTATAAGAGAGGTGTTATAGATACAGAGACTTATGGTCCGAATAACGTGCTAACAAAAAATTACATTTAATACTTATTTTGTAAAATTTAATTTCATAAGTTACCTTAAAATATTTGTCACTCCTAAACATTCTTCTGAATCATCAACACTAACGGATTCCTCACTTGCCGAACAGGTAATAGGAGATGTATTACTAATGTGGAAATTAATTACGCGTTGAACTGATGTTGTTGGTGTTACACGAACGCTGTGATTGCTGCATTCACTAGATGTTCGATTTCTGGAAGGTAAACTGTCACACCTATCTCGACTATAACATTGAACTGAAAATAAATTAAATATTATTTATAAAAAAGTTTCATAAAAAATAATATTATTATTAACTTGAGAATTAATTATTATCAGAAATAATTAACAGTTTTGAATACACTTATCCATTAATACAATTTCCAAAATATATATGTACAAACAATAAAATATTTGTATCAATGGAGACCGATTGCACAACAAATTTGAATATATTAAGATTTCGAAAATCTGACAAAAAAAATTTATATCCCATAATTAATTTTGTTGGTCAGAAAAGCTAGTATTTCATTGCCAGATGATTGGCATACAATATATGAAAACGTAGTGAACAAAAATTTTCAGTTCAGTAGAAGGAACGGTCGTACTCTATGCAACGCGAAATTGAAGATAAATTGTGACTCATATATGCAGGCAATAATGACTCAAAAACTTAACATTGGATGAGAAAAATTAAAACTTTATGGTCCGGTCCTGCGAATATTATTTAATACTTGAAATGCAGATCGTTAGAATGTAATACATGCTATATATCTCCTTGTGAACATAGATCTGCCGAATGCAGCAACGATGATGTATGATCAAATGTATTGTTACGTTTCAATTAAACTCTTTATTATTCACACTACTTTTGTGTGTCACCGTATACAACTTCACAAAATAGCGCAGTTCACAATCTTGGGCAAATGGTCTGGCATCATGGCATTTGCAAATGTTGGGTATTTTTTTTTTACCATGCACTAACAAAATACACAGAAATACCCTTGCCATGGTTTGGTAAATATCCCATACTTGCCATACTTAAGCAAATGAACAGCTGATCATAAAAATAAAACATTGCAAAATAAAGTCACAAAAAATGGAAACGTACAACATAAAAAAACGAATTAAAAGTGAATAAAAATGGACAGAGGACGAAATAAATAAAATTATAAATATAAATAAATAAAATAATAAATTATATGATAGTCAGCTGTGTGTTGAGAAGTTTGCAATAAGTGTTGCAAAGTTAAACAAAAAAAAACCATTCACAATTAACGGAAAATATTTACAATGGTATAAATTTACCATCTAAATGCCCAAGATTGTGAACTGGGCTAATACAACAATAATTGCTTGTTTACTATTCTCTGTTTACAACCTTTTTGTAAGCAATAACACGTGTACGCTAGATCTGTACCGCGATCTTCAAACTGACTGTTTACTTCGAACGCAACGTGTCTTCCCACAAGACTGACCGAACTCTTACTGACTCCTGCCTGCTTTGTCTGTCCTTTTTATATGCTCTGAAGAAGGTGCTGGAAGTGGAATGTTCTAGTCTTCGCCTTCTTGAGAGCTCTATCGCTACTATATTGTTGTTTGTGTATTTTTGTGCACGTTGTTGATCCTCTCTCATGTTTGTTGTTGTTGCGTTTACTTGGAACGTGTTCGTCTGTAACGTGTGTGTTGTGTAGACATACTCATACTCAGGGTCTTTGTATTTGTAGCTTCTGCTTATTGTTTATGTTAAATGATGTTTTCTTGTGAAACGATATTAGGTCGTTTCCATTTGCGTAACAGTATTAATTGTGATAGGATGCATAGACGATTAAACTTATGATTAGAAAATTATGCAAAGGAGAATACACAGGCTACAGGTGTTTTCCTCTTTCAGACAATTTGTGGATTCCACGTCTATAAAACTGTTCGTCTTTTGAATCAAGCCAATTAGTCACCCAAGTAGTAGGCGGAAGGAGCCAAGTCTGGTGAATACGCGGGTAAGGTAGCATCTCCCATGCTTTGATTCTATCCTAAATTGATTTTGTTTTATGTGCTAATGCATTGTCATGGTACGCAACTACCTTCCCGTGTCTTCCAGTTCATTTTGGTTGCTTTTCTATCAACGCATTGATCATTTATTATCGGTAGCGATCTGTATTAAAGGTATCACCAGATTTTAGGACATCGTGACTACCATATAATTCTGGTCCCGCCGTACACACAGCATTATCTTCCAGCCGAATCGATCTGGTTTTACAGCCAAAGATGATAGTTGTCCCGGATTAATTTAATATTTTTTAGAATTCTGAAAATAAATTAATTTTCATCGCGAGTAACAATCCTCTGCAACACTGATTTCCTATCGTGTCTTTGAAGCAAAATTTTATTGTTTTTCGGTTATCATCTCTCTGTAATTTAATTCATGTGGCAATAAGTTTATTACAGCATGTAAACTTTTTAGAAAACTGCTAATGTATAAACTAACTTTAAGTTTAAATGCAAGAAAATTTATCCCGGATAATCAATTTGGATTTAGAAGGCAACACAGCATTATTGAAAAAACACATAGATTAGCGCAAACAATAAGGAAAGTTTTGGAGGACAAAAATACTGTTATTCCCTACTTATCAAGTATTCGATAAAGTTTGGCACGAGAGCTTAATATACGAATTGGAGGTAAAACTATCGATCGTTCGGAAAGTTACATAATTGATAGAATTTGTTATTAAGGAAGGTAGCTTTGAGAGTAGTTCTCAACCGATTGCTGATTTAATTGTACTTCAGATATGCCTATAAGTAAACATGTACTCTTTACTCTTCCTGATAATACGGTTTTTATTAGCGTGTATGAAAATTCTTACGAAACATCTCGGTTCCCGCAGGTTTATAGTATATTCCAGCTAGAAAAGTGGTTAAATATTAGGAGAATGAAGACGAATGAACAAAAATGTGTACACGTAACATATACACTACAGAGGAAAACTCGCTGGCCAATCTATATCTTGACTTACACTTTGATAGACCCTTGACTTGAAAGTTTCGCATTGGAGCAAGGTTACCACAATTGAAGTTAAAACTATTCGAAATATATTGGCTTATTGGTAAAACCTTAAGCCTGATAACGGTCTGTAAACTTCTATTGTGTAATTCTCTTTTAAAACCAATATGGTGTTATGGGGAACTGACATACTTTTAATCGTAGTAAAAATTCAAAACGGGAAAATAAAATCTTGCGGATGATGACATAAGAAATTCGAACTTAAATAAAGATCTTGACGTGGCATCAGTAACCCCTAGCTTTTAACATTATGGACTTTGTCGGACTCATTTATTTAAGAATGAGGGATACTGCAGCTCTCATCTCCATATTAAGTATTTATTTATTTAAACGTAAACAGAGTACAAGATATATATCCTATTTAACAGTACTGGTAAGACATAGACATAATTTAGTTAATTACATAACGTATATCTTAAAAATAATTTTACTTCAAATAGATTATATTAAATAATATGATTAAATTAAAAAAAATTATTAAATAATTGCTATTTTGTTCTATTTTGTTGTCCGTTAAAAAACTTAATATCGTGGTTTTGAATTGCCTAGAATTGCTTAATAACTATATATCGTTTGGTAGTTCATTCCAAAGACGAATTGTCTTAATATAAAAATGTCTATCAGAAATTCGTTAGCGGTATCTAATGCTGTGAAGTTTCAAGCCTCTATTAGCTCTAGAGAAAATTAATCTCTTATATACATAGATAATGAGGTTACCTAACATAAATGATCTTATATAAATATATAAGAGTACGGCATTTTAATGGATCTAATGACACATAATAAATTTTGTAAGAGTATTCTGATATCCTGCTGTATCTTGTACGACCATAAATATACCTGGCAATATTGTTAAGTAATTTTCAGCCTATTTTTACTCATTGTATCGCAGCTTGAGAAGAGTTCACATCCGTACAGCAATGTAATAGCATACGAATGTTGAACGGACTGAAGTACTGCGTTAGCCAAAGATTTCGCAGCATGGCAAGCGTTTTACAACAAATGGATCTAGGACTAACAATAGTAAGGACACTCTGGGGGTACTCTTCTTCGTGGGCTTATGCATATGATACAATATACGGATTCAGAACATAGCATTCGATGAGCAGTAACAAGTGTCCACGTCTCCTGACGTTATTATGCCGGAAGATTTACATATGAACATAGATATTCTCATGCAATGGCTAATGTTAACCGTCAGGCATGTAGTTATATCAGGTTATGTTGAATTGTGCGCCTTTCAAGATTTCTGACTGGTTTCCTTAATATTAATGCCATTGTTGTAAAATTGCTCGCCTTTGAAAACACTTTGGTAACACTACTAAATGCCATGAAAGGAACACTACTAAAAGCCGTGATAGAAATATGTTGCATGATTATCGCTTATCGTTGTGTGGTGTAGTCCGTTCTAGTAAATGACTTCACACAAATCTCCTAACAAGGGGCAAATGACCAAAATATGTACATTAATTTAAGTTCACCGTATTCCAATAATGAAAACATTACCGGCCTGGTGTATAACATAATTTGAATAATTGCGTAGCTCAAAGTCTATCAAGAACCTGTTTTATAAGTAATAAGAAAAACATAGAAGACCATGGTTGCCCTTCGCACCATTGATTTCTAAAGTTGTAATTCTCACAATAAGTATTAAGCGTACAAATATTCTAACGGCCAGTGATAGTATTTCAAAAGGTCAAAGTAATAGACAGATAGATTACAGTGATTAAAATTGTCAAAAATAGCGTCCGAAAACAAAACAATCAGGGAAAAAGGCGGTAGTTTTCAGTTAGATACTAAATCGAGTAAGCTGCCTCAAACTTATCTTAAAAATAAAAATTCGAATTTATTAATAAAGCAATTAATTTCTGAAATTGGAGAGAATTATTTTTATGTCACGGAAATAAAACAACGATACGCATTGTCGTTAGTGAATTTGGAAAATATAAACAGAGTTTTTACACGTTCCAACTGAAAAGTGCAAAAAACCTAAGAGTTGAAATTAAAGATATTTCCGTCAGCATAGACCATGGTATAATTACTTATGGATTTAAAATGATAAATGTTGTAAATGTAAATGAAATAAAAAAACACACCGAGATGCATTTTAAATCATCTTATATATAAAAATGAATGTGTGTTTGATTGTATATTTGTATGTTTGCAGTTTATAGACGATTAAACGGCTGAACCGATTTTCTTGAAATTTTCACAGTATCTTCCTGTATGTCTGGAAGGAGTTATAGGCTACTTTTTATGTTGATATTCCAAATGAGCGAGGGGCCATGCCCACGTATGCTACATACTACATACTTAATATTTAATTGCATTTGAAATATATTACTCATACGCATAGTAGTTACCCCTACAAGTATGCTATCTGTGATTCTTGATGTATAAAACCAAAGAAAATAAAGTGTAAAGAACGACGCGGGGGGAAAGATAGAAGGGAAAGAAAAAAATTTTGTAACCAACATTTGTGAAAAAATTCACCAAATAAGAAAAAATATAACCAAAATTAAATTCGTAGACTTTTGTTTTATTTTTTTTTTTCAAGTTTAAATTATCTATATATATAAAAATGAATGTACTTTATGGAATCGTAAACTATGCATTTAATCTTTAGCAAAGTTGTTGCGCATGAGCCGACGAAGGTTTCTAAGTTGGTATAACCAATTTCCGACAGGTGGCGCCACTGAAAATTCTTCGAAATTAATTAAATCGTAAACTGTGCATTTGATCCTGTGTTGAAAAGAAAAGAAAAGAAAAGAGCATTACTAGCCTCAGAATCAGCATTGAAACTGAAAAATCTTCGAGTACATGCCGCACAGATCCGTTCGCATGAATCACTTGAACAATGAATCACTTGATCGAATGCGTACTACTCAGGCCCGTTCGTCTGAATCATCTGGACAACGGGAAACAAAATCAATAAAATGATTCAAACTTAATTGGATATTTGTCTAATGTCTTTCCTTCAAATTTATTTTAGTTTGTAGTGCAGCAAAGCGCGCAGGGTACAGATAGTTTTATCTAAAGGAATGTTGCGCTTCAATGGCTACTACGAACCTTCAACCACATACCATATGCTGATGATGTGAAAAATAACACAAAATCTGTGCCAACAATCAAATGACATATCTGGTGACAAATATAATTTTGAAGCCACGATTAACAAGTTGGTGCAAGCAATGAATACTTTTATGCATACTGAGTTTTAAACAAGAAGAACTCGAAGAGAGAAATTTATATAAATATAAATATGTGTATATGTAAAGCATGCCTTGAATTATCAGATGATAAGTAGCGGCAAGAGAGATAGAAGGGATAGAGACAGAAGACAGAGAGATAAAAGAAATAGAAAGAAGGGAATAACTTTAATTAAACTGACAGAAAAATGCATCTTGTGTCAGATATAAACGAGAGCTAATTAACAGAAGAGTAAACATTTAATTGTTGATTCTCTTATTTTAGGTTAGTCAACCACTTAAAAATTTGTAATTATTATTGTTTTATTATTCATTTAAATAAATAAACTCTTATTTTAGACGCATCAAATTGTGTTTATTTTTCTATAAACCTACATATATTACATATATATTCCGGCTCGGGAAAAATTCTGAAATCTGAGAAAAGGACATCTTTTACAAAATGCTTGAAGGGACTGAAGTCAAACCTAAAACCTTAAACTTTTTGTATTTATGAAAACCCACTAGAGGTTGGGCAGAAAAATGATGATGGGAAGGGTAACTTGTTTGTTAACTACCTGCAATTTGTCTTCAGCCCGAATTTCTGAAATGGCACGTCTGTAGTTTCACTTACTGATATTGCCCACTTACATCTACGAATGAAGTGCTATATGTACTAAAGTTTTTATTTATTCCCAGTGTTGACTGGACCTAAAACACATATTAAATTCTTAAGATTTGAACAATTACTGTTATTTAAATAAGAATTGAAGATTTAATATATAATACAGCGAATTTCTAACACTTAAAATTGGATTGTAAGATTCTATTGTATAATCTCTTTAAAGTCAATATAGTGTTATGCAATATAAATCTTCCGAATTGCCACTGCTTCCCACATTGAAAAATTTAATAAAGTGAAAATATAATATTGCGTATTATTACAGCCATATAGGAATACATTGAGAACATATACCAGGAACTTAATGTACCGTCAGTCAAAACAGAATTCGAAATATATTCTGAGAAGGTTATGTTTGACCCAAATATCTTGGCTTTGCAACACTTTAAAGCACCATGGTCAGTTTAATCTCAAAATGATAGACATTGTCGAAAAGGGGCAACAAGTTTGGACTGGGAGTTAACCCAACCAAGATACCCCTAATATCAATAGGATAATTCTCACTTTACTCAATAACGGAAAGAAATATTTTGGAATCATATCGGCCAGCAAAAAATACTCGACCATGAATACACAATTGAGAAGTACTAAGATGGTAAGTACCCTTTATTGTTGTAAGAGAGAAATATAACTAAACTTGGATGGGTATCAACCCTAAAAGAGTACACTGACTGTCCGACAATCCAACCTGAGTGGTGGTGTGTTTTGGATAAAAAAAACCATCAAACCTTATTGTGGTCATGATAACTGCGTTAACGTATTGTTTAATATCTTTAACATAAAATATTAGTTTTCAAATCGTCAAAATCGTTAACAGCTTTTGTAAAATTGTCAAAACATTGAGGAAAATCTTCGGAACTGTTCTGTTTTTGTAGAGGGTTCTATTAACAAAAAACAAACCAATACAACTCAGAATATATGTAGTTTTATTTTATAATATAAACAAAATACAGCCAAGTTTCTGTTTACGATTTTCGAACTATAGTTTTCGGCAATGTGTATATTTTAATTTTAAGAAGTCGCCGTGGTCTAGTAGGTAGTGTGTTGGCTTATTAGACGAAAGGCCCGAGTTCGAATCCAGACATCAAAAACAAAATACAAAAAGTATTTCTTCGGCGACTTCCTCTCAGCAGATTTCTGGCAAAAACTCTGAGAGTAAAAATTGCCATGAAAAGTTTCTCAAAAAAAAAAATCTGTCGTTCGGAGTCGACATTAAACTGTAGGTCCCGCCACTCATGTATAAAATTAACGCACACAACATGAGTGGTGTTGAGAAGCTAGGCCGTAATCCTGACTGAAGGGTTGTAATGAGCCAATTATGTATGTATGTACGTACATAAAAATTTTGTGCCGTCGAGGACTAGTTTGGAGATATTGGTCTCTAAGGTCCAGTAGGTTAATCAATTTTTTGTTCCATATAACTTTCTGTAGCAAATTACATGTATGATCTTTCAGTTGGTACAAACTTGCATTTAAATAATGTGATAAAACATAATATTTTATTGTTCCTGGTTCATAATGAACTAATGGATCAAAACTTTTAATAAACCTGTCGAAAGGTCTTTACACTTGTTTTTTTTTAATTTCTACTTTTAATATAAAGTTTATTATTAAAAGTTTTCCGTTTTGGTGATTTTATGAAAAAATTGCATAATTTATTATTAAAAGTGGACAACACTGCAACAGCTGTTATTTACCACTGTTTGCTCTTACAAAATTTTTGCAAGATCAAATATTTATTTGTTCGAAAAAAGGAGCAAATATTTGACACCGGTGGTCACACTATGGTCACATTAGAGACATTTTTGTTTGCAAGCAAACAAATTTGTTTTCTCAAAATCTTGTTTGCACCAAATAAAATATTTTATGGTCACACTAGAGCAAAGAAAAAAATTATGTTTTATTTCAAATATTTACTCAGTCTGACCGTAGCTTAAGTCTTACAAAACCTGTTTGAAATCGACTTCTACAAATAATATTTCTAATGGCCTTGAATTTACTTCTTGTAATAAAAGGAATTAACCGTTAGGTATTTTAAACATTTTTAGTAAACAAATGAGGAGGTAAAAAGGAATAAGTAAATTTAATTTTGGAGACTTAAAATTTTTGTAGGGTTTGCGGTCGACGTTTTTCATTAGCAATAGGTTTGGGGAAAAAATCCCAAACAATTTTTGATCAAACGAATTCGCGTTCAAGATATGATTAATTTTTTTTCATGAAGTTTTTTATTTTTTAAATTTAGATTTGTTCTTTCTCTTAAATACATAAAATAAATATTTTAAACCGTTATTTAAAAAAAAAGGAATCGGTTTAAAATTGTCTTATAAAAGTAAGCGTTTGCAGTTTTCAATGGAATGTTTATTCTGGAAAGCGAATGCACCAAATTTTAAATCTTTCACTTGAAAAATTTACGAGAAAAAATCGACTTGAATTGTATGGACCCCTTTGGATAAAATTCCAGTTTTTTCTTTATTATAAAATAGAATAGAATCAGTGGCAACTTTAAATGATATAGTATAACTCCTTATTATTCTTGTCCAAAACCTTATAATACCTGAAACGTTTTTTATTACAACTTGATAATATAAATGTCATTAAATCTGACGATCTCGTATGAATTTGATTTGATGCAGACAATAAAATCTATGAAACGTATAAAAACGAATAAATACCGGCAGTAACTGTTCACTGAAACGATGAAATGTTGCCATCGTTGGTGACTATGATGGCCTTTTGAAGAAACGGAGCAGTTATTCGTCATCCCAGAAATCATTTCATGAACGAGAAAACAGCAAGCAAATTATTTAAAAAATAATATTATATAGTTATAATACAAATAATTTATAATGCAAATTGTATCTGATTATAAAAACAATAATATAATACAAACAAATCAGTTTGATTAAATTAATAAAATTTATAAATATGTACAAATCAAAATAATATTGCAAAATATTATTTTCCTTTAGATGAATTATTTTGCTTTATGTGATTGAATAATAATGATCAGACTATTAAAAAGTATAAAAATAAATTAAGTACAAACGAATTATTTTAATATAAACAACTAGAATCGTACTGTTTCCCACAAAAATCGGATTTTGTAATACATAATTACGTTTTATCAATATTTGGTTATCAGATTCAGCATATATATAGTCTTTACAGTACAATTTTGCATTTTTTTTACATAAGGCTCACACTAACGTGCGTGAAATGTATTTACCTACCATTATGAATATAATTACTCGAGATGTCTAAATGTTTTGTTGGCTTCCTATCATTATTAGAAGTTTCCGTTGCTGAGGAAGACCTTTTCCGCATTGGCTCTAAGGATTCGTTTAAGGTTATCATTTTGCTAGGAAAGAAGTAAAGATATAAAAAATTAAGGGATATTTTAAAAAAACAAACATTAAATAAAATTTATATTTTATTATTATGGATATAATAACGATGATTTTGATTAAAAAGCGGCATATTTAAAAAAATTTTATTACACAATAAATAAATTTTTTCATAATATAAAACAGAGCAACTCAGCAATTAGTAATGATTATAAAGTATTAAATAATATACAAATCAATAAAAGTAAAAGGTATAAAAATTGCAATTAACTAAATCATGTATAATTTGCAGAATATCTTTACAAACTTAAGTTTAAGTTCTTTGTATGCAAATATACTATTAGAAATGAGTATATTTGAGTTTGACATGTTTTATTTGGACTGAGTTTTTGAAAAATTAAAGGATCATGGAACTGGTTAATCGCCATTTTTAATTCCTAAAATATTTTCCAAAAAGTTTTCAAATTTATTCAAGTCGCTCAAAAAGTATGTTCAACAAAACTATTTTGCTGTGGAACATGTGAAAAAGAGGATCAGAAAAAATTAATAATTTTTAAAAACATAAAAGAATTAATTAAGTATAAACAGTGGAACTTGCGACCAAACTATTCCAGTGTTAAGAATTTGTTGCGCCGCAGGATATATTTCTCATTTATATATATTTGCGTCTATTATTTGGAATCCATACTATCGTTGTCATAGTGGTTCAATAGAGTCTGTGCATAGGCAGTTTTTATTATTCTGTTTACGTGGCTTAGGATGGGATTATGCCAACGGGTTTCCGTCATATGAGGCTAGATTAGGTTTGATAAAACTTCCAACTTTGGAACGTAGAAGGGCTGTTTTAGGTGTTTGTTTTTGATCTGGTTAAAGGTGATATCGATTCTGAGTTTTTGCTTTGTAACCTGAATTTCAGTATTCCAGCAAGATTTTCACGGCACTTTCATCCTCTTTCTTTAGATTTCTATAGAACGAACTATGGATGTAATTTTTCTTCAATTTTGTTTTGTGATATTATACTGTATACCGATTACCATTAAATTTTTCGTCACTAGCATGTGTGGGTTTCTTAAGATACAACATGCTACTAGTTTAATACAACACTGCAATAGGTTTCTGTCTTGACTGTTGGCCGCGAGATCTTTATGTATGTGTTAACTTTGCTGTGGAGTTTCCAAATCTATCGAGATAAAGCCGATATATCTTATATGCTAATGTTGAGCCACTATTTCATTATTTATTCCAATAGAAAAGCATGTTTCCTTTTGTAATGTACAAGTTACGTGTGCAAATTTGTATTTTTATTTATTTATTATTTACAATACAATTACAAACTATATTCTAATTTTATACGAGCGGAGTAACAAGACCATATGCTCGGTGTATTGTCACAGACCAGAGTCTCTGGTGGGAATCGAACCCACGACCCTCACGCTAATAGTCTAGCACACTACCCACTAGACTACCAGGGCACCCAAATTTGTATTCATTTAGCCCATTTCTATACGTATTTAACCATTTTTTTAGATGTAATATCTTATCCACCAGCGCTGAGATGCTTCTTAGAGATTCATATGTACACTGGGATAGAAGTCTTAATGGGTCTACTTGTAAGCATGTACGCAGTCTACAGTAATAATAGAACGAGTTTTACTGAGGGGAAATCAGAAAACCGCCTTACTTAGTAACAAATCTACCGTCGGTTATATAAGAGTAGTCTTAATTAAAGACTTCGGATGACATTTTAGATCACTTTGGGCTTCGCCCGCTTTTTGGAACGGTAATACAATATATCTGTCGTATCTAACCGCACTTTTGTGTATGTGTATCGATATTTTTTCCGAATCTTTTTGTCTGCTTTTTGTACTCGTTGTACTTTTCAGAATTACTGTTATTGTTCACGCTTGTCACCCTATTTTTAAGTCTTATTAATTGTCTCGTCAATATTTGACGAGAAGTGTCAGAATGTCTCGAAGATCGCTATACTGGTTATTTTTTGTTGGATAAATCACATCCCTTTCTCTGTATCACACATTTATTAATATAACTGGTATTATTTAATTATTTGTGGTGCTAAAATTTTAATTGGTTATTATGTGCAAAAATATAAGAAGAAAACAAAGCTGAAATAAATAAAACAAATATACAGAAATAACACAATATTAGTATAGCCGTGTTGTTGTTGTAAGTTTTATATATTTTTATAAACTACTAGCTAATACCCGGTGTGCTTCGCTACCCCCATCGTGATGCAACTGGATCGCCCACCATCAAAATTGTTACGCCATTGTTGGAGTTCTGGAGTTCTATCAGCATGAATTGCGATTATGTGGCCATCTATATCAGATCTGTAGTTAAATGCAATACCTGAGTATCCATGAAAAACATTACGTCGATTCACCGCCATTCGATTATGATTTTCTTCTTTGCTGCTCTTCTTGTTGATGTTCGAATCCACTGACTTTCCACTCGTGATTCATGTTGGACTTCTGTTTCATTAGCTCGTGCTGTTGTGGTACCTTCATGTTCCAAAGGTGTCTCGGTAGCTCGTGCGGTTGTCGCATATTGTCGAAGGCTTTCCAGACGTCTTTCACGTTCTGAAGGTGTTTCTGTGGCTCGTGATGTTTCAATACGATTTCGCTGGCTTTGTAGTCGACCTTCATTTTCCAACGATGTCTCGGTAGCTCGTGGGTTTGTGACATGTTGTCGAAGACCTTCAAGGCGTCTTTTGCGTTCTGACGGCATTTCAGAAGCTTTTAAGGCGCTCTTGGCTTTCTGAAAGTGTTTCGGTAGCTTTTGCTGTTGTGGCGGGTTGTCGTAGGCCTTCAAGGCGTTCTTCACGTTGTGATGGCGTTTCGGCGGCTCTAAAGGTTGAAGCTCGACTCCTTTCAGTCCTGAGGCCACTTTCACGTCTTCCGAACTTTCATTTGCTCTCTGGGATTGCGAACGCAATGTATTTTAGATGCTTTTATTCGGGGCATTTTTACAAATTGTTGCAAAATAAATGTCACTCAGGTAACGTTTAACTTGTTTAGAATCAAAGATTCAACTGAATTTCAAAACCGAATGCGTGTTATATTTATTTCTTTATATTTTACCTAATATGAAATCGGTTCAAGTCAAAAACCTTTTGAAGAAAATTAATGTTATTAAAATTTAACAAATAATTGTGTTTGCGTCGGTTACAGGTAATTTTTTTGATGAGTTTTGCAGCTACTTATTTTATTTGGGAAAAATATTGACAGTTTACATTTTATTACTTAGGTAATTAAAAGTAATGAATTCATTGCCCACTAAAATGCTTATTATAAAGTTTACCTAATGTATTTTTCAAATAAATAATAGTTTTATTAGTTACCCGTTTTTAGAAGTAAACAATAACATAACTATTACATATGTATGTACGTATATGTTTTCCAAGATAAATATTTAAATAGTATGAACTTTAGTACTTACTATCTATATGAGTTGAAAATTTCAAACTCAATAATTTAAGGATCATATACCTCACTATTGCATATTTCAAGATATAATAATTTCTACACCCACAAATCAGAGATGCACCACCTTCCTATAGCTGGAATACAAAATTGGGGACTCTAGCTTTTATAGTTTTTTTATACAGATTTTAATAATTAGTTCATATGGAGTTTGCCACGCCCCTAATGCTTGATAGTCCATTTTTAACAAAAATATTGATATTGAACCTTTAGATATTCGTACAAAATTTTAGCAGCCTAACTGTTCTGGTGTTCTAGATATGCAGATTTTAGTATTTACTTCATATGGGAGGTGCCACGCCCGCTTTTGCTGAACTTCCTATTTTTGTCCAAAATATTTATATTTAAACAAAAGTTATTTATACAAAATTGGGGACTCTAACTGCTAAAGTTCTTCAGTTAGGCAGATTTTAGTATTTACTTCATATGGAAGGTGCATTGTCCTCTAATGATAGGTCGCCTATTTTTGTCCAAAATATTTATATTAAAACCGTAGTTACTTGTACAAAATTTGAGGTATCTTGCTGATATAGTTTTTCCAATATATCCATTTTGTTATTATCTTACAATAGTAGGTTATGTAGTATATGTGGGAGTGGCACCTCTCTCATTTGATATATCAACATAAAAAGTAGTAAAATCGGTTCAGCCGTTTAGTCGTCTATAAACTTCAAACATACAAACAAATGCACATTAATTTTAATATATAGGTGATGTCCGAGATAGAAGAAGTTTTAAATTTAATTCATATGGGAAGTAAAAGTGGATTCGAAAAAATTTTAGGGCTCTAACTGTGATATTTTCATATATATGAGCCGTTTATTTTGAAAGTGGCTTAAGTCCATTTTCGTCTTTTATCAAGTTGGCACTTGTAACATTTATAATTTATGCTGAACTGTCAAAAAAATAAATCGGTATTGAAATATACTTAGTACGTTTGAACATTTTATATCACGTACATTTTCAAAATAATATAAATACTGAAAATCCTAATTTTGAAAGTGACCTAAGTCCACGTTTTGTTGACGATGTCAAAAAGTGCGGCCCAAAATGTTGAAAGCAGTGATGAAGGTAATTTAAATTACGTTTTGATATTAAAATAAGGAGAATTTTAGAAGTTCATCCTTCAACAGAGGAAGAAATTGAGAATGAGAATTTACAAAACAGCACCATTAAAGAAGGATTCAGAGAACGCAGAAGTGGTACTTATATTCAGAAAATTAGTAAAATTAAACGGAATTCAGGCAAAAGGTACGATACACAATCGGGAAAAATTATTCCTGCCAAAGTTTTTCAAAATCAAGATTGCCAATGCCGAAAAGATTGGTTGAAAAATTTAAATGAAACAGAAAGAAAACGTATTTTCGAAATGTTTTGGAACTTAGGAGACTTTGATAAGCAAAATACATTACAATACGAAGCGACCGGACGCAGTGTTATAAAAAGAAGACGTCAGAGAAACGGAAAAGGTTCATGTAGAAATGAGAGTTTTACGTATTGGTTAAATTCTAAAACAGGCAAAGTTGCTGTTTGTAAAAATTCTTTTTAGATACTTTTCAAATAAGCGACGGACGATTGAAACGTGTATTAAAATCTAATAACGTTGGCAGTGATTTACGTGGGCGTTTGCCTTAATCGTCGAGAAAAATATGTGATGAAGCAAATATGATTGTTCAAAACCATATTAACAGTTTTCCGAAATTTGAATCCCATTATTATTTTGGCTTTTCATTCGATTTGCAGAAAGCGTTACCATTCACAAAGTTAAATACTTCTTATTATAAATGTAACATGTATATTTTAAATTTAGGCATACACAATTTCCACAACGATAATGTATACATGTACGTTTGGGGTGAAACAAAAGCTTCTAGAGGTTCCCAAGAAGTGGCTTCATGCCTCTTGAGACACCTAAAGACCCTGAAAGGTAAAAAACACATCATTGCGTATAGTGACATGTGTGGAGGACAGAACAGAAACATCAAAATATCTTTAATGTGGTTAAAAATTCTATCGATGGGAAATGATGTGGAAATCATAGACCACAAAATTTTAATATCAGGGCATTCATTTTTACTTAATGACAGAGATTTTGGCGTTATAGAAATGTCGTTAAAAAGAAATCAATTATTGTATGTGCCACAAGATTATTATAATATAATTAAAAAATGTAGAAAAGGTAATACTTTCATACTAAATGAAATGAAACAAGAGGATTTTATATCAACAAGACTCTTGGAAGAAGCTGTTTACAAAAGATCCAAAAATTCCAACGGAGAAAAAATAAACTGGCTTGAAATATGCTAGATGCAATTTTTAAGAAATGAACCATATACAATTTTATACAAAACAACCATGGATGAAAACGCAGAATTTAAAATTCTTGATTTATTGCCACGTCGGGGTTGACTCCCGCATACTGAGAATGTTAAAGAATAACTTGTTACTAAATTTCTTTCTATTATCTAAAAATATAATTTAAATGTTTTTTTCCTATTTTTTAACCTATATGCAACGGACTTAAGCTCTTTCACTTTTTGTAACAAAACTAATTTCTATTTCGAAAGTGACCTAAGTCCTTTTAAGGTATGTAATGTCATATTACACACTTAATAATAGCGACTTTTTAATAGGATGTATAAAATTAAATCCCTTAAATGCGATTTAAGATTGCAAGTCAACCATATATCTTACGTATATTTTTAATTTTGTAAAAACGCAAAACCTGAAGTATTTCAAATTAAAGATAAATGGACTTAAGTCACTTTCAAAATAAACGGCTCATATATAATAATTTAATATTTTTTATATTGGAGGTAACACACCCACTATAGCCAATCCGCCCATTTTGTTTATATATACGTCAAAGTCGCCCATACAAAATTCGCAGTTTATGAGATATGCGACATTAAATACTTATTGAATATGCGGGCGTAGCACCCCGCCTTCTTGAAATTTTAAAATAAAAAGTAGCCTATAATTCCTTCCAGATATACAGGAAGGTACTGTCAAAACTTCAAGAAAATCGGTCCAGCCGTTTAGCCGTCTATAGACTTCAAACAAACAAACCCACAAACAAATAAACACACATTCATTTTTGTTTATATAGATGTAAAATTCATTAAAAAAACTACATATGTGACGTATGAGTGATATCCAATTCCATTAAGTTTTATCAAAGAATATGGATATAAAGAATACGCATTATGTAGAAGTAGCATTACGACCCGCTCTCGCCAAAATCTTTTTAAAAAATCATTTCTGGATAAGGGGGGCGGAAGACAGAAGGAAAATAAACATAAACAAAGAGCGTAACATGTGTTGCTCTCATCATGAGAGCGTAAAAATGCATTCAGTTGCTTGTCAGCTTCAAAAGGAAAATGTTCATGTCGCTTTTTTCAGACTTCAATTTTACACCCAAAGATATATTACAGTATGATTCACTAACCCGCCAATGCACAGTGGTTGCGCCCATATGATAAAACATAAACAAAGAGCGTAACATGTGTTGCTCTCATCATGAGAGCGTAAAAATGCTTTCAGTTTCTTGTCAGCTTCTAAAGGAAAATGTTCATGTCGCTTTTTTCAGACTTCAATTTTACACCCAAAGATATATTACAGTATGATTCACTAACCCGCCAATGCACAGTGGTTGCGCCCATATGACAAAAATAAAAAATTTTTTTTTTCTATATTGGGTTTGTAGCGAACTAAATAGTCGCTAATGTCATCAAATTTCTCTCTTCTGAATTTGTTTTGATAATATCTAACGGTAATTTTTAAATGCAAACAATTAAAGTGCGATTTTATATAGAAGAATAAAGTTGACTAAGCGACTGTGAAAACAAAGTAAATATCAAATTATTAAAATACATTTAATTAAAGTGCCTAATTAAAATAATTAAAATGGAAATTAATGTGAATGGTATTGACATTATTTTTAAGAAATAATAACTTAATAAATTGTGTTATAGTTTTCGTAAAGTACTGATTTTTAGAAGTGTTTTTATTAACACCGTTTGAAATTCTTTGTAAAAAATAATTAGAGTTTTAGTTAGTTTCCCAATGAAAGCCAATGACCAAATTGGTTTGTAAATATTGATACACACCTATAGACAAAAATTGTGTTTAATTCAAGTGCAGTTTTTTGCACGTTTTTTCTATATATTAAATATACTGGCTTAACCTCTGTGTTTATTGCGTTTTTAAAATTTGTTGTGTATCTCGTTTGATTTAATAATAGCGACATTTTTGTTGTTATTGATAGTTTTTTTTTTTATTCTACATAATATAAACATCCCGTCAATGCATATTTTCACGAACGACAATTTTCGAGCTTTGGTGCTCTAAGAAGGGTTCAAATTCGGCGAAATCACTGCAAGTTTATGACGAAGTAATCAAATTAATTAATTTTGAATGGGAAGAAGGTGCGTTTTGTGACTTATTGAAATGTGTACAATATTTATGTAAAAGAATTGTTGACATTTGGAAAAAGAATCACCGCTTAAAATCAGACGTTTTAAAAAATCATTCAGACTGGTTAGGAAAAAATTAGGTTGTTTTTTTTTAACTGAAAAACGTTTCAATGTCACCTAAAGAACAAGTATTAAAAACGAATAAACGTGGTCGCCCTTCATCTGATTTCTCAAGTTTTTCAAAAAGAACAAAATAACGAAGAGTAGCAAAGTTGGCAAAACTGATGCGACTGCAGCGGATGCTTTACGTAGTCTATGTTCAGAACCAAAGCAAGCTGGTTCGGAATCAAATGCCGCTGAAGTTCTTGCATTATATTTTGATATTTTTTTGAAAACATTAAAGTACTAAATTTAATTTGCAGAAAGAAGCGTATTTGAAAGATTTCTGGAAAACCGAAAATTTATTCTGAATATTTTATCAGGAAAAAATTTAAAAAATGGGCGGTAGGGGCAAGTGACCGCGCTCATTTTTGTAGAATTTTGTGGTTATTATATCCGAAATGTACTGTGAAAATTTCAGGACTATATCTTTAATATAATTATTTTTGTCGCTCCTTCCCATACAAGTGCAACCACTGTGCAATGGTGACGTGTTGGTCTGTGAGACCACTTGTGTTAAAAAATTCGTGTAACTTTATTCTCCGTTATTGTTTTTTGTTGCGATTTCGAGTAGCTGCAACATTGCACATTCCCCACCATCAGTTCATGACGAAACTTCTTCGTGAGTACAACTTCTGTATTTTTTCTTCTAAACTGGTGTATGAGACCGTGAGTCACCGTGTATGTAAGTGAAATAATCAAGAATGAATTTTTTATTATTCGCTTATTTTATTTGTTTTTTGGTTCTTTTATTAAAGTTCCTATTGTCGAAAGACGAATTAACATTATTTTCCTTAATGAATATGTGATTTTTTTATTTTTTCTTTATTTTAAAAAATGTATTGTTAAAACATTGTTATTTTGAATGCTCTATTTAAAAACATTTGTGAATTTTAGTATTGAAATAAAAGAGCTTAACATGATTAAATATCTTTGTTTTATTGTCAAAGTGCATAAATAAAAAAAAAACATTAACTATTAGTAACACGTTTCGAAATATCTTCAGTTGAAAACCCCGGTGCATGAGACCGGCGTCACCATTAATCAAAGCCAAATTAGCGTCACCATTGGCGGGCTAATATGAGAAATGATTTCGATTTTTGGAAGAATACTTGCCAAGTAAAATACGGTGTTTTTAGGTTTTTAGCGCAGTACAATTGTTCTATACTTTTCGCTCACATATACATATTATTGGGTTAATAAGTAGATTTGAAAATATTACTAACAATTTTCCTCTGGGTTAAACATGCCTGTCATAATTTTTCTCATGTCCTCTTTGTGTCGACGTCTGAGAATAAGTGATTTGAGAACAGTGTTCCCGTTTTTGGTTATTTCTAACCAAAATTGCTTATTTTTGATCAATGTGCAGATGTGTAGATTTTTTTGGTTTTTTTCTTTTTCTTTTAAAAAAAACCTATTTTTTGTTTCATTTTTTATTAATTATAATTTAAACTTGAAAAAAAAAAATAAAACAAAAGTCTATGAATTTAATTTTGGTTATATTTTTTCTTATTTGGTGATTTTTTCACAAATTTTGGTTACAAAATTTTTTTTCGTGGCAACACTGTTTCAGAAGAATAAATATAAAATTAGTCAAACAACAAAAACGCACGATGAGAACAATTGAGAACATTGTTACGCTCTTGGTTTCTTTATCCTTCCCTTCTATCTTTCCTCCCGCGTCGTGAAATATTTTTGAAAAATATTCCAAAATATGCCAAAATTCACATTCTTTATACTTTATTTTCTTTGGTTTTATACATCAGGAATCATAGATAGCATACTTGTAGGGGTAACTACTATGCGTATGAGTAATATATTTCAAATGCAATTAAATATTAAGTATGTAGTATGTAGCATACGTGGGCATGGCCCCTCGCTCATTTGGAATATCCACATAAAAAGTAGCCTATAACTCCTTCCAGACATACAGGAAGATACTGTGAAAATTTCAAGAAAATCGGTTCAGCCGTTTAATCGTCTATAAACTTCAAACATACAAACAAACACACATTCATTTTTATATATAAGATTCGAGATTGTCACAGACTAGGAGGCCGCTATCTTTTTTTTTTTTTTTGATGAATATTCGTCTTTGTTGCTTGTATAATTTCTGTTGTATATTTTTGCAAAATTATCAATATTATTTTAATATTTTTTATTGATTTTTAAAATGTATATTTTAATTAGATTTTTTACCAAAATTTTTTAAACGAACGAATAATTTTTAAAATTAATAAATATGTATTGTGATCAAAATATATGTAAATTATTCGACTGATCCCTACCCTTTCAGAATATTGTTTTGAGAGATTTCCGCTATCCCTTTTTTTACAATTTTTGTACACTTCCTAAGTTCTATCGCGTATATTTCTTTAATTTAACTAATTTTATTATTTGTAATTAAAAGTGAAATTTTTATTTAGTTCTATGTGAACTTGGCCAACATTTAGGGATATGGCCATTTACGGATCTAACCCTCATATCACCAACATCCAAAAAATGTATTATCTTTTGAAAAAATCAGAAGAAGACGAGGGATATAATTCGCGCGTGCCCCATGACGAATGCTGGTTTCCACATGGCTTGGCTAAACGAGTATTAGTTAATTCTTAATTAAAAACGAATCTGGCCCCTCTATAAAAGGTTTACAACGGACAATTAATGATTGTATATGAAATTTATTGTTGTTGGAAATTGATACTCGAAATTGGGACATAATTATGTGGGAGCAATCTCAGGGCCCCTGATCAGATTTACCCAAATGGAGCAAGACGGAAAAGTTCTTGATGGCCAGATATCGAATGTTGGCATCGGTTTCGGACATTATCGGAAGACATAATTTTGCGCAATCTACGGAACCAAATAATAGTCAAAGCATTTCGCGTAGCCCCCAAACATTCAGAACGTATGAGACTGTTGCCCCGAATATAACCCAAAGAAAGCGTCCAATTTGTAATCAAAATCACCCTATGCGTTTGTGTTTTGATTTTCTGAGAATGTCGGTTAGTGAGCGCTTATGATCTGTTAAAGATCACAAGTGTTGCAAGAACTGCTCGGCCGTTTCTAAGTTCAAAAGATGCCAGAGCTCTAACGTTTACTATATTTGTAAGCAAAAACATCATTCGCTACATCACCGTAGCGAATCTTATACCCGGGAGAGATCGAGACCAGCCCCGTTAACTCATTTTCCCCAGATTATTCTTTAAAAATCACCCGGCCTCCTGCACAAAAGCGAAATGAAGTGGATAATAGTCCATCTACATCCGCCCGTTCTTTTCACAATTTCGCCACTTGTTTGCAGTATGTTGTTGAAAAGATCACTGGTCAATTACCCACATGCTCGTTAGCGAAGTATGCTGGGCATTCGATATCGAGTGAAATTAATCGAAATTTTTAATTTTTGCATTATGATATTCGATATCGAATAAAATGTATCGTAATTTGAGATGATAACATACGATAGCCAAACATCTGTAAAATGCAACTCTCGAAATGTCATTCGATAAGTCAGTGCCAATCGTAATTTATAAACAAAATGAAAAATTTAAGATTTATCAATAGAAAAGTGAAAAATTTAAGTTTTACCCATAGAAAAGTAAAAAAGATGTAAGTTTAATTAATGCAGTTTTTGTAGAATGAAAAATAATAATATTTTATATTCTAGGATCAACTGAACTGAAGTCGCCGTGGTCTAGTAGGTAGTGTGTTGGCTTATTAGACGAAAGGCCCGAGTTCGAATCCCAGGCCAGACATCAAAAACAAAATACAAAAAGTATTTCTTCGGCGACTTCCTCTCAGCAGATTTCTGGCAAAAACTCTGAGAGTAAAAATTGCCATTAAAAGCTTCTCAAAAAATCTGTCGTTCGGAGTCGACTTTAAACCGTAGGTCCCGCCACTCATGTATAAAATTAACGCACACAACATGAGTGGTGTTGAGAAGCTAGGCCGTAATCCTGACTGAAGGGCTGTAATGGCCAATTATGTATGTATGTATTCTAGGACCAATGTCAATAAAATCAATGCAAAGCAAAAGGATATATTGTCCCAATTTATGGCTAAGCACCCGCAATTGGCAAAAAATATCTTACCAAATTGTGGCCAAGGAAAGGCTGTTGCCAATAGACTATGGGATCAACTGTCCAAAAAGTTAAATACGGCTGGTCCGCCAATTAAAGAAGTAAAGTCATGGCGCAAGGTAAGATACCTACTTATTGTATTTAGTTTTTAGTTGTTATTATTTCATGTTTTTTTAGGTTTTTACTGACCAGAACATTTAATGTCATTTAACATGACATCAAAGAAAAAAACTGGAGGAGGTCCTTATGAGGAAATGCTACTTACGCCAGCTGAAGAACAAATTCTGGAGGCCGCTGGTTTAGAGGCTTCAATCTGAACCTAGTTTTAAATCTTAAAATATACAATTAAATGAAGATGGATCTAAAATTTTAAAAAAAAATATCTACGCAATTGCTGGCAAGGACAGAGGATCACTTTTATCTCTAATTTCTTTTCTAATTCGTATGAGACAACTTTCTTCTTCTTCAGAGTCTGATGAAGACAAACAAAGTAACAAAGTGGGATTCATTTTTATAGATATTTTTAATAATTACACTTTTGTTTAAAATTTCACAAATAACAAATATTGTTTACATTTGGCAAACATATGTTGTCAATCTATTACAATTATTTAAAAAATTACGATTCGACACAAATCGAATACGATGATGAGCTTACTCGACACGTATCGAAATGTTATTCAATACGATAGTCCATTCGCTATCGAATGCCGTGATTAGACCCCCTGATTTTGATGCATCCGATCTCTTGTTAACAGATTTTAAGTATGCCCACATGGATTTGCGATTGGGTGGATATATATCCCCAGACAATGCTGAATGAATTCTGTGGATCGAGAAGACCGTTAAAACCATTTGATCGCTCAACAAACCGTTTTGTTGACACGAGGAAGTTATTCGGAAATACCATTTACTAGACTACTCGCCGATCATGGCTCTATTTTATTCTCCTCCAGTTACTATTTACCCGATCATACCATTCTTAAGTCAGATAATTCATGTTTTGTTCTGTTTGCCACCCGAACATCCATTGGATTCCGAATTTTTGAAATTTTCAGACGCCAGCAACACTAAAATTTTGGGTTTTCGTTAGAATGAGAGCATTAATATATTTTGCTTCAAGCCAGCGAAAATGCCCTATTTCTTTATAGTCACAAAACGCAGTACTAGGAATTTAATTATTTATTTCAGACTCGGGTTAGACAAAATATTACGCGAAGTTATTAAATATTAGTTTAAGTTTAAATTTTCTTTTAAAATCAGTTAATATTGAACACTAATGATGAGTCTGAAAACATAAATTTTTAATTAATGTGGTATTTTATTAATTACGATTAAAATAAACAAAAAAAGATAGATAATTCAATTAATTAAAAGATTTGAGAAAAAAAGAGTTCTTGAATTAAATTAAATATAAAACATCCTCCGTCGTACGTCTTAACCTCGCGGCGTCTTCTCCTGAACTGCCACTCACTATTCGCTCTTCTCTACTCTACTCTACTCGTTACTTCATTCCCACAATTCGGCCATCCTGCGCTGAATTCGCCTCGAATTCATCATCATCTAGGCTGGAATACCACGGCTTCATATATTCTGCACAGGTTGCCGTGTTCCTTGGACCTTCAGACAGACCAACCTTCGTTACATCATAGGTGTCGTTTCTTTTCATATTTGTCACCTCATATGGACCTAAATACTTTGCCTTCAACTTAAGTCCTGGACCAAACTGGGTACGTTTGATTGCTACCAAATCGCCTTTGTCATACTTATGTGGCTTTTTCCGTCGTAGGTTATATGTTTTACAATTTTCAGCTTGAACTTTTGCGATTTGTTGTTTTGCCTCGTTTCGGAATTCGTTACGCTGGTTATTAAAAGTTGAAATCAGTTCATCCTGGAGTATTCTAGCAATTTCATGTTGTTGTTTAGTACGCATCTTTACTCCAATCATCAGCTCAAACGGAGATGTATTTATGCTTCTTGAGTACGTTGAATTAATAATTCGTTGGACATCATCAACATATTTATACCATTTCGTTGGGTCGTCGATGCTGAGCTTAGCTAAAATTGGTACGATAATGGCGTTGAGTCGCTCCACTTGCCCATTCGCTCTTGGTAAGCCTGTCGTTATAAGGTGATGTCGAATATTTTCCTCTTCACAATATTTTTTAAAATCCTCGGAGGTGAAAGCGGAACATCTGTCGGAAATAATTTGCACTGGATTTCCGAACACTACACTCTGATTTTTTAATCGCATTATGACTTCATTTGCTGTTGTTGAGCGGGTTGGATACAGCCAACAAAACTTTGTGAAAGCGTCGATAACTGCAAAAATGTGTCTATACCTTTTACTTGTCGCCTCCAATGGACCAAGATGATCAATGTGGTAAGTATGAAGCGGTTCGTCGTTCTTATGAATGGGATGCAATTCACCTTCCTGTTTACCTCTCTTTCTGTTGTTGATTATACAGTGTACGCAATTGGCTATATGGAATTCAATTTTTTCGTCAAGTTTTGGGATGTAGTATTCTCGCCGAATGAGCTCCTTTACCTTCTTGTGGGCAAACTGACCTTTCTCGTGAGCACACCTTATAAAAAAAATAGTTATCATGGGAGTCTTTTTCCTGTAGAATATTTATTATCGCCATTAACTCATCATCACGTCTTTGAGCTTGTTTTAGTCGTATCAGGGTGTTGTCTTCTCCTATAGTCATGATCGGGTGTCTACTTAAAGAGTCGACATGCCTTATTTTGGTTCCATCTCGGTGCTCGACCTCATAATCAAATTCTTGTAACAATAATACCCATCTAGCAACTCTAGTACACAAGTCTTTCTTTTCCATAGTTTTCGTGAATGCGTTGCAGTCAGAGACAATTTTAAAATGAAGACCTAATAGATACACACGAAATTTTTTCAATGCTTCAACCACTGCGAGTATTTCCAATTCATAACTGGTGTATTTTCTTTCCGCATCTGTCGTCTTCTTACTCATATAGTAGACTGGATGAAATTTGTCGTCGTCGGGTAGTTTTTGAAGTAAAATGGCACCATAGCCATCAATGGAAGCATCCGTGTGTAGCTCTGTCTCATACTGTTGGTTAAAAATACTAAGCACTGGTTCCTCACTCAATATATTCTTCAAGATATTAAAAGCTTGGATTTGCTGGTCACTCATCTCAAATTTCACATTAGATCTCGTCAAGTCACTCAATGGTTTGGCAATTAGTGAAAATTCGGGAATAAATTTTCTGAAATAGCCCGCGAGCCCCAGAAAACTTTGTAACTGCTTCAAATTAGTCGGTACAGGAAACTTAATTACGGCATCAATTTTTGAGGGTGAGGGCAACACCTTCCCATCTTCTATAATGTGACCTAGGAATTCCACTCGCCTCTTCAAAAATTATCATCTTCATCTTTACCAGGTATAATTATGTCATCTATTTATTTATATTTATGAATCTTTGGAAAACAGCCGGTGAGTTAGAGAGTCCAAAAGGTACTTTACAAAACTGGTACTGACCGCTGTGTGTAACAAACGACGTATACTTCCGACTTGGAGCGGCTACATCAACATGAAAAAATCCGTTCTTCAAATCAATTGTACTAAATACCTTGGCATCTTGGAGTCGGTCCAACTGGTCCTCGATTAAGGGTAAGGGATATCGATCCTTCACTATGGCCTTGTTGATTCGTCTATAGTCGATGCATAGTCTTAATGAACCATCTCGTTTCCTTACCATAACCACGGGGCTACTGAACTCCGACTCTGAATGCTCTATTATCCCGTCGTCCAACCATTTATCTATTTGTTCATCGACAGCTTTACGTTCTGCTATAGGCAATCTGCGCGGTCTCGAAAATATTGGAGTTTCGTCTTTCAAAATTATGTTCATCTCGACATTTGTAGTTCTACTTTTATCCGGCATGTAATTTTGAACCAAATCCATAACCTTAACCTTGGCGTCATGTTCAGCGACAACATCAATATCAACAAGATCGGTATCATTCTGTTCAACAGCGTCTATTAATATCATATGTACCTCGCAATCGTCGTCTTTCTTGATCTTCTCGAATTTGACTTCCTCAGGTGTTATAATCACGCACGCATACGAACAAAATTCCTTGCCGAGTATAACGTCTACATCTACCATGGTATGTGGCACGACATGAAATGTCAGATCATATGTCTCATCGTTAATTACGACCTTACTTGTAAAATTACCCAAAGGTTTTACTTTGTTGTTATTGGCGTTGTTACCGAATCCTATCAAATAAAAATTCGATTTATCGAGTTTCGGCTTGTGCAGGGCTTTGTAAACTTTCTCGCTTACAACGTTATATTTACTGCCTGAGTCAAATAATGCTAACCACTCTTGTTCGTAGAATCTTATTCTTTTGTGCATAATATCATCGGCTATTAGATGTCGAAAGTTTGCTTTTTCCACTTTAAGAGGACACTGTTTTGAAATATGTCCAAAATTATTACAGTTAAAACACTTTGCACCTTTGTCCTTGTTGCTGCAGTTCTTGGAGGTGTGGCTTCTTTCGCCGCAGTTAAAACATAATTCCTTTTTGACGTCCTTCTGTTGCATTTTGGCAGGTTGCATTCGTTTAAAATCGTTTTGTGGCTTCATCTTTTCCTGCATAATTTCATAGCACTTTAACTTTTCTTTGAAGTCTCTTAAATTCGATGCACCGTACAAAATTGATTTGTTGACAGTCAAGTCCCGTATACCATCTATGACGTACTGCATCACGGCGTCATCTTCAATGTTACCACGTGAAGCAAGTTCTTTCATCTTCAAGAAATATTCCTGGTAGCTTTCATCTTTATTCATTTTTCTTTCCGTCAACATCTTATGTAGCTGTGCGCTGTTCGTCGCCGTCTGGAATTCATCAATCAATGCCAATCTCAATTTACGCCAAGTAGTAATGCCACGCTCACCAGCTATAAATAATTTCGCTAGACCCTTTAATGATCGTTTTGCAAAAATAAATTTTTGGAAATCATCCCAACACATAATCGAGGCGGTTTCCTCAAATTCCTCCAACCAAACGTTCACCGGAAGATTACCATTACCATCGAAAGATCTAACTGATTCTTCGATATCGCGGAAATTCAAGGAAAACTTGGGCAAATTCTGACACGCTGCTAGCGGTACATTTGCAACTGTTCTACTCGGTTCACTATTAAAACTTGCGTCACTGTGTGCACGTATCATCTTGCGCTCATTACCATGATTGTTGACATCATTATCACCTTCATTATTGTCATTAACATCGTCGTTAATCTCGCCATTCTCATCATCCATACTTTCAACACTCTTCAACATCATGCCTCTTCGCAAATTATAGAAAATGTGTTTAAACAAATTACTGGCGTTGTAATTAATACCAAGTAGGTTAGAAATTGAAACTAAATCGGCTGTACTTAAATGGTCCTCAACGTAAGCTGATTTTTCTACGAAAAGATTATGCGTTTCATCATAATCGAAGCCATCGAAAGTACGCAAACGTTTTCTATTATCACGATCTCCTTCCACACCGTATATAAATTTATGCAAGGCAACAACCACAGCCCGCTTAGCCGTTTTCAAACTGTTGCTTACTGCCTCATAATCCCCTAACGACGGCATGTTTAAACTTGTACTAATTCGTTGTTTCAATTCTCCCTTCGTGTGACAAAATTAACTGCGTATTCGTCGTCAATACTATACACGTTGTTTCAATACTAAACGCGCACGTTTCCTCGCACATACACAATGAAATAACTCGTCGTAATCCTCTTTAACAATTTTCGTTCTGTTATTTTACTCTTTTCATTCTCTTCATACGCAAAAACACAAAATCATAAAATTTCGTCGTAACCGTCGTTAGCTCTCTCGTTTTGTCTCTTTTACTCCCACGTCGTGTTGTTCTTGTACTGTTTTCGTCTGCAAACACACACAAGGAAAACGATGCGTTGTGGTCGTCGTTAGCAATTTCGTTTCGGCAAGTCTCGTCCACTAATACGTCGTTGCTGTTCTCGTATTCTTTCTATATACATACACAAAATTTTTCTTTTCTCACTTTACATTTCCATTAAAATGATGTGTTAACACTCAATTATCCGTGTTGAGCCCCCAAATTTGTGGTATTTTATTAATTACGATTAAAATAAACAAAAAAAGATTCATAATTCAATTAATTAAAAGATTTGAGAAAAAAAAGAGTTCTTGAATTAAATTAAATATAAAACATCCTCCGTCGTACGTCTTAACCTCGCGGCGTCTTCTCCTGAACTGCCACTCACTATTCGCTCTTCTCTACTCTACTCTACTCGTTACTTCATTCCCACATTAATTTTAGTGCTTTCATATAACTATTTATAAACTGTATACAAATTTGTTATCAAAAAGGTTAAAATTTTTGTCAAATTAATCCCACAAAATAACCATTTAATTTTATCCTTATAATTTTGGGTGCTCTAGTAGTCTAGTGGGTAGATTGATAGATTATGAGTTTGATTCCCGCCAGAGTCTTTCAGCTCATACATATCATTTATAACCCTTCAGTTAGGATTACGACCTAGCTTCTTACACCACTTATGTTGTGTGTGTTCATTTCATACATGAGTGGTGGAACTTACAGCTTAAAGTCGACCCCGATACAGTTTTTTTGAGAAACTATTCATGGCAGTTTATTCAATATCCGAGTTTTAGTCAGAAATCTGCTGAGAGGAAGTCGCCGAAGAAATATTTTTTCATATTTCGTTTCGTTGGAAATCTCTGACCTTGGGATACTCAGCTCATAAATTGTATATTACTTTCTAATAATTAAATAATTTTAATCTATAAATATAAAAATGAATGTTTGTTTGTATTTCCGACAGGTGGCGCCACTGAAAATTACTAAAAATGAATTAAACGGTAAACTGTGTATTTGATCATGTTATGGTCTTTAGCAAAGTTGTTGCGCATAGGTCGACGTAAGTTTCTAAATTGTTGCAATTAATTTCCGATAGATGGCGCAACTGAGAACTATTCAAAATGAATTGAATCGTAAACTATGCATTTGATCATGTGTTGATCGTACAAATACCGGGCATTTAAGGATTAATCATTTATGATTTTAATAACATTTAGTATAACTCATTCCTGTAAAATGTCAATCACAAATTTGAAACATTTTAATTTAGGACAATTTTTAAAAATGCTGTTGGGTTTAATTGGATTGGGTACATTGTGAGACTCTAATAAATTTAAACGCATTTTTCACATCGTTCCTGTGGAATCATGCCTCCAAAGTGACAAGCAATTGGTCGACCTACACCTCAAGCACGGAAGAAAAGAGCATTACGAGCCTCAGAATCAGACGGGAAACGAGCATTGAGACTGGAAAATCTTCGAGTACAAGCCGATGAGACCCGTTTGCACGAATCACTTGAACAACGGAAAGTAAGGTTATAAACTGATCGAACGCGTACTACTCAGGCCCGTCCGTTTAAATCATCTGGACAACGGGGAACAAAATCCATAAAATGATTCAAAATTAATTGCATATTTGTGTAATGCTTTTCCTTCAAATTTGTTGGTGGCGCAGCAACACGCGCAGGGTACAGATAGTAATTAAATAAATTAATAATGCTATGCGACAAAATAAAAAAATGAAAACACCCAGCTAATGACATAGTGTAGATTCTGAGTTTTGTTGAGTAGAGCTCAAAAATACTTTTTTTATATTTCTTCAACCTTTCAAACTTGTTTTTCTGAACTTTACGCACAAAACTTTGTTGGAAAGGGGAAGGTTGAAAAGGATGGGAGCGACTACTAGAAGTCAGCTAATGATTGCCAAAAAGCGAAATAATGATATTTGTGAAAAACTAAAATATTAGACGACTTCTACCAGTCGCTGAAAGGTGAAAATGAAAATGTTTCGATAAATAACTTCCATCAAAAACTTTGAAAATTTTTAACTCCAAGTTCATTTGATAAGATGACATACATATATAAAAAATATAACACTAAATAAAGGGTCATCTCTCCCCTTATCAAAAAAAAAATTGAATTTTGAAAATATGTTAAAAAATATTTGGCAAATCCCGAGATAAACAACCGAAGAAATATCAACTATATTATCACAACAACAGCATTTGATAATAATTCTTCCTTAGCTGGCTGACAGTCGTAACAGACTTAAAAACACCAGCATTGCTGATTTCTCTAAATATTAATAATATTGAGAGAAATATGTGTAAAATACAATTCATCTCGTTACTGCTGAAAAAATAAATCAGCTGGCTTTAAAACAATTTCACGGTATCTCACAATTAGCTATAAAATATTTGTGTAGTAAAGAATATAACAATGACAGACCAATTAAATATTGTAGCGTTTTTAGACCTTTTAAAACGTTCATTTCTCGTTTAATCGAAGATTGCAATTAAAATAAAAGAAATTATTTACATTTGGTAGTTCTTTTTTTCTTCGTTTTTTATTTTTTATTTTTTTTAATTTATTTTAAAACAAATCACTTTTTTTTGTTTACTTATTTATTTACTTAATATGTATTAGTCATAGTTAGGGTGACCATTATTTCTATGAGAAAAAAGCGGACAAATATATAAAATTGAAAAAGAAAAAAAAAATCACTTATCAATCGTTGATATCCGGCTAACACAGATCGAAACCAACGAAAACTGGACCGAAACACAAAGAAGTCACAAAGAAGTGACTAAGGAAGAGGACAAAGGGTCTACCAGAAATGAGATATCAGCAGAAGGTCCTCTTATAAAAACATATTGGGCACAATGTGACAGTTTAAATTGATAAACGGGTGCTTATATCGTCATTGGGAGAGCGCTGATGGCAAGACCCCATCCAACCTAATAGTAGTGCCTTCCTACAAAATGAAGGAAGTCTTAAATGAGTTCCATAATGGAGCTAGCGGAGGACACCTTGGGGTGACAAAGACGCTGGAAAGACTAAAACGTTTTTATTGGGTTTGATGACAGCAAGGAGTGGCGGATTGGATAGCAAACTGTACCCAGTGTATTGCAGCTAAAGGTCCAACAAGAAGAAGTCGAGGTCAGCTGCAACAATATAACTCGGGCGCACGTTTAGAGCGGATAGCGATGGACGTAGTAGGTCCTTTTCCTGTGAGCAATGCCGGAAACCGATATGTTGTCGTTGTGATGGACTATTTCAGCAAATGACCGGAAGTGTATGCCATACCCAATCAACAGGCGAACACAATAGCAAATGTTTTTGTGAACAACTGGGTATGCAGCCATGGAGTTCCAATCGAGCTACATTCCGATCAAGGCAGAAATTTCGAATCAGCTGTATTCAGGGAAATGTGTGAAGTATACGGTATTAAGAAGACTCGAACGACGCCGCTTCATCCACAGTCGGACGGAATGGTAGAACGGTTTAATCGAACCCTGGAGTAATACTTGCGGAAAGTAGTGAGCGAGCAACAGAAGGACTGGGACGAACACATTCCGAGGTTTCTACTGGCGTACCGATCTGCGGTCCATGATTCAACATCTAGATCACCCGCCAAAATGGTCAGCGATAGAATGAAAGCCAGGTATGATCGTGCAGCAAATACGGAGGGCTTCCATGAGGGACAACTGGTTCTACTATATAACCCAAAGCGGAAGAAGGGATTATCCCCCAAGCTACAAGCCAGTTGGGATGGACCGTATAAATTAATAAAGCGGTTAAACGATGTCGTCTACAGGATGCAGAAAGCTAGCAGCCCCCGAAATAAAATGAAGGTCGTGCACATAGAGTGACTGGCAAAATATGGGAGAAGAGAAAATGAGCCTATTCGCGGTGAACAGGCATATGTTTGCGGCAGTATTATGAAAATGTAAACGGTGTACTATCTTTTAACATTAAAACGATAAACAAAAGCTACGCAACTACTACGAACTTGTTTGCGTATACCAATAACATCATTATGAAAGAAAATGAAACAAATAAGAAAGAAAGCAACAACAAACAACGTACGCAAAGTACACAAACAACAATGAAGTCGCAATAGAGTTCTCGAAAAAGAGAACCCCCCAACGTTCTACATCAAGAACCTTCATCTGACTGTTTACGCGAGCATATAAAAAGGCAAAACAAGGCAGGCAACGAGGAGTAATAATTCAGTCAGTCTTGTGTGAAGGCGCGTTGCGTGTGAAGAATATAGTCGTGGTTTGAAGATCTCCCCTAACAGATCTAACGTACAAGTGTTGTTGCTTACGCAAAGGGTGTGAGTAGAGAAGAATAACGAACAAGCAAATTATTGTTGGATACATCAAGTGGTAAATAATGTCACACAAAAGCATAATTGAAACTAAACACAAATTTATTTTTATTTCGTTTGCAATCAACGAACTCATAATCTAAACGTTTTTAAAAAGGTAAAAACGTAACAATATTATAGTTTATTCTTTTATAATATATTATATTATATTATTGTAGTAGGAAAATTCACAATATCGTGCAAATTGTCTTTCATTATTGCATTTGCAAGTACATATATTTTTACTTGACACTAACAAAATGTACAGAAATACACTAGCTTACGTCTAGCAAATTTACAACGCTTAAAACTATTGTATAAGTTAACACAGTAAATCAAATAACCACTTTTTGTTTCATACATTTATCCGTCGCCACGCTGCATTAATACAAATTATGACTTAAAGGTTCGCTTGGTTGCGTATGTTAAGATGCTGTGCTTCAATCATGCATACGTATATACGAATTTCTATTGATCATTCTATATTCCTTTTTATCATTATCTTCGATAAAAGAACATAGCAACAGAAAAGCTTTCAACTGCTGTAACAAAGCTTTTCTCCTTGCGAAAGTAGCATAAAGGTATAAACACATAGACGACAGACAACAGTTCGGCAGCTCGACAGAAAATTCTGATAACTGTTTTTTCTGCCATATGCCGACTGCTTAAATTTTTTGAAAGCAAAGCAAAAACTTCAATAATTTTCAAATTTGAATTTAAATATATTTTCAGTGTTGTCACTATCAGCTTTTTTGTACGCAAAAATAAACTCACTTATGAAAAAACCGCACACAAAAAACATTTATCAAATGAATTCAGATACAAAATTGAATCTATAATTCTATTTTATATTATGAATACATTGATTGCTTTTGATTTCTTAATTTTAGAATTGTTCTTTCTCTTCAATAGTACAAGTATTTTAGCTGTTTTTTATTATGATTTTATGTTGTATTGGCATAACTAATTTGCTTTTAGCTGCTCACAAAAATAGAAAATATTTTAATTTGGGCAGGAGCTGCTTAGGTTGTTGTCTTGGCTTTTTCTGTTCTGCCTTCAATATAATCGTTTTCATATAAACGTGTGTATTCTACACTTGGCAGCTTTCTGTTGTCTGTCGTCTATGTGTTTATACCTTAATTGTTCAAAAACGCAATTACATCGCTACCAACAAATTTTAAGCTGAATTGGCGACATAATTACATACAACAATAACACTCGAGTATGAAGCTCGTATTATGCTTAGTTTTTGGATTTATTTAATCAATTGTTCAGTACAGCTCAAGCGAGTAAGATCGCTATAATAAAAATTGTTAAATAAAATATTATTTTTATAAGTAAAAACTGTACTTAATTTAACTTATATAAACTATGGCATTTTGCAACACTTAAACACTATAAAATAAAAAGTGTTATAAAGTTAATAATAATAATAAAATAAAAAAGCAATTCATAATTAATAGAAAATTTTATGCGGTTTTATAAGTTTACAACCTAAATAGACAACATTTGGAATTGGGATATTATATTGTAACGTATATGCACATATGTATGTGGTATGCACATGTCCTTCTTCTGCAGTATACTGGTAAATTATCATCTAGTTTATCACAGCCTTAAGGGTTGGTTACTCATCCGTAAGAAACGTAAAATCGTAATGTAAATCGTAATTTAAAAACTTTTGTGTAGTTATAGAAACGTTCAAAACGGGACATATGTCAACGAAGAATGTAAATAAAAACGAAAGAAAACAAAAGCAACACACAAACGAACACAACACAATGCATAGAAATTAGTATACAGACTCATCATCAGTGTTGCCGTTTTTTGTTCAATGTGTAGATTTTTCCGTTTGGTTATTATTTTTCTTATAAAAATAGCTTTTGTTTTGTTTGTTAAAATTAATTAATTAGTAAGATTATAATTTTATTGTGTTATTTTTGTTTCTTTTTTCTCAATTATAATTTAAGTTCGAAAAAAATCAAATAAAGAAATAAAACTGCGAACTTAATTTTGGTTATATTTTTTTCTTATTTGGTGATTTTTTCGCAAATGTTGGTTACAATATTTTTCTTTCGTGGCAACACTGCTCATCCTCTCTCATGTTCAAATGTCACGTAAAAACGTGGGAGAATTCTGTTTTATACAGATCGTTCCGTTTTGCTAACGAGAGAGAACGTTTCGGTAAGCGCTTAATTGTGCTTAAAAGATAACGTTTTCTACGGTACGTTACGTTACGGTTGGGTAACTATTACTTTAGTGTTCACAGTGCATTGTGTCGACACTGCTTTATCATTTAATTTTATTCAGGGGTGTCATAGAATCCAATAATGTCGGAATTGGATTTGAAAACGACACAAAAATCAATTTGGTGTCATACAATCCAAGATTATCGGTTTTGTTTTCGAACTTGAATAAGTATCGGTTTTAGGTGTCACAGAATGTATTCTTATCGGATTTGTTATTGGAAATAAACCAAGCAGCTAACAGCTGTCTGTTTGTTATATGAAATAAAAACAACTTCAATTTTACTTTATAAATAGCTTTTATTTTACCAATCTCTTATAAGGTAGTGGCTATTTCGTCTCTGATTCTCTGACCTTCACTATGCAGAGTCAGCTCATCCTTATTGGTTTGCACATTATAGCTCCTGCAAATGTTGTGCAGAGCGCAGCAGGAATTTATAATTCCTACTGCCTCTTCCAGATGGTAGTGTAAAATGCTCATTAAGCACTCAACATATTCCATATTCGATCCTCCTATTCATATTCTTTTTCGATTAAAGTACAAATGCTCGCTAAAGCTGGGCTTTATTATCTTTATATGAGTCCCGTCTATGCAACCAATTATTGAAGGGATTTTAAATTTATTAAAGAAATAGTCCCTTGCTCTTTGCTTATCGTTGGAGTTAATTTCTAGTTGCATCCATTAACGGCAAATGAACCGCTCCATAGCATTGAGCACATTGTCTAAAATTGTAGAAACTGTGCTTCTACCCAGTGACATGCTAGTCATTTCCAAAAGATACTTGGTAAGACCCTTCAGCTCAAAATCGCAACGTAGCTGCAAGTTGTAGAATTGGTGGGATCTTAGAATGGGAAAGGTGTTCTTTTACTGTGTCTATGACCATACCAAAAGCGGCTTTGTTCAACCGGCAATATGCCATAAGTCTGCAATCTATCCAGGAAAGATTGTATTATAGTGGCCAGAACAGGAGTGGTAACAACAAGGTTTAGTACACAACATCTCTATGGAAGAACCCAACCTAGGGAATGTGAATTGTGCGCAGAAGAACTGACCATAAGTCATATCTTTAAAGATTGCCCGATAAGCTCAACAAATGAACCACTAGAAGAAATCCTAAAATCAGCAACATAAACTCAGCAAGAAAAATTAAAAATATTCTTCAATCTGCAAATGTTTTACATGAAATCTAGATTCAACACATAGTGTACATGGTCATTACATGGTCCACACTATTTTGGAATTGTATTTTACAAATTTATTTTTGTAAAATACGCATTTTAAATAAATAAATAAATATACATCTTGCCAAAAAAAAATTATAAAAATTGGAAATAAATACACAAATGTAAACAACAGCTGTTTCGAACATCGGTTTTATTTCAATTCGAAAATAACAAAACCGACTTGGTTTTGTGACACCAAATGAATCCAATATCGGTTTTCAAAAACGACAAAAGGCAAAACCGACTTGGATTCTATGACACCCCTGATTATGTCCCTTTTATGTCCCTATAAAAAGCTGTTATTGAAAAGACTAAAGAATCAATGGTAAATTTTGAGTCATTAAAACAAAAAAATTTACGAGATGAAAAGTTTACGAGATGAAAGCAAATATTAAAAGAAGAGAGAAGCAAAATATTTTAGAAAAATATCGAAAAAGGGAGGTTACTTTACATAATTACTCAATATCTAAGGAATTTAAATGTCAGAACTGCTACATTACAAAGGAGACTGGATGATTATTACGAATCTCCACAAGAACCGCAATGTGAAATTTTAGACATAAAATTGCTAAAGCAAACGGAAGGCAATTGTTGTAAGTTTGTTACGATCACGGCCTCTAAGTAATACAGACATAGCAAAGGTAATAATAAAATTTGAGGAAAATGCAGACTTTACTTTTTTGGAGGTATAAAACATCAGTAACTGCCATATGTGTGGTTGATCCAGATATTTAGGAACGTGTAACGTTCAATTTAGTCTAACGGCTAAACCAAATAATAACAAATTTAAATAAGTGCATTAAACAAAGCTCATATTTATAAGAAACCCTTTTTATGTGTACAAATTGATAAACGTTGAATAATCTTTCTCATCACGAACATCATTATGCAATATTCGTGATATAAGAAAGAAGGGTCAGAGTTAATTAAGCCCAAAAAACGGCATCGAAACATCTGTAGGTTTAGAAAAGATAACGGTGTTCAGAATCTCAAGATCCAGTGAAGTATAGGCATTGTAAAAACAAGGACGAAAATAACTAGGAAAGATGATAGTGCTCGACTAAATCGTTGAACCGATGAACCCATTACTACCACTAAGTTTACTAAAACTTTTACAATTTACGTTAGAGAAAATAATTCGCATTGTTTAATAGGAGAAAATTCGTTTTACCTTATGTCAATTAAACATAGATGAAACAAAAATTTAGTTTAACAATGAAAACGGTTATCTCAAACTAATAAAATAATTAGAAAATACTAAGCTGAACTTCAATATTTTTCAAAATTTTTCCATCTTCTGACAATTAGACTTAGATGCGAAAATTATTCAATTCTGGGAAAAACAAGAAATACCAATCTCGAAAGAATTCATATCTGATTTTTGATTTGGTTTGTTGCACTATTTACAAGACTAAAGAAGACCGAATTAAAGTCCGCACCCTTAAAGTCTGCATTCTCCGTGCACATGCATCTCTCTCTCCATATCGTACATGTGTGTTTACTCAATTTTTGAGAAACGACTGTTACGGAACCTCCGAAGATAAAACCCAATTCGATCAAGTTATTTAGGAATAATTTACCACATGTTGAAAACAGCTGTTTTTAAGACTGCTAGCACGACTACGAACCTACGGGTCGTTTTCAATGCTTTATACACCATTTCTAAGGGGTAATTCTTACCCCTATTTGACCATAAAAACCCTACATCTTGATATCCTCACGAGCAATCATCTCAAAACCTGCCAGTATCTAGTACCACGTAGTTGAGTGCTGTTTATACTCTTTGTAATTTACCGACATGTTTATACAACTCTTGAGTATTATTCACACATTACTCCGATAACAATAAAACTATAATCTTATTAATCCTCTCCGCTGGGAATCAATAAATATTGAATGGTCTACTATTCACAAGTTCCTCGATCGGAAATAAACCTCCCTGGGTCACCAAAAATGGTAGACTCACTCCTTAATCTATCTAGTGGGATATAACCACACAAATTTCGAAAGTGCGTCTGCGACAAGTAAACTATGATTGCATTTCTTTTTGGTCAGTTCTATGGGTCCTACGAGATCAGTATTGTTCCCAAAGGTTTGTTCGTTTTATTTATCATTCTTAAAAGGTTTTCCCCTTTACCAGCTTTTGATTCATTTATAATGCATACCATATATGATCTATGGTATAATCAAACTCCTGTAGAAACAAAATTCTTGATACTCTTAAGGGTACGTCCTTCTTTGTAATCGTCATGGTAAATGCAATACAGTCTGTCACTATTTTGATCGACTCTGTTATTGCAATCGCTTCGAGCTCAAATGAATGGTATTCCTCTTGCTAGTAATCTTACGGCCCTTTGAAGTAAAACATCTCCATGCCCAGACATACTAGCATCTATACGGTACTTCGGTTTCAGCATTCGGATTATATAATCTAAGAACTGAAGAATTCATGAAATTTTTTAAATTTTAACTAGTAGAAGGCAATCATATGTGAATGTGTGGACAATTTCCAGGAGTTGCATAGTTATCAAAACAGCGACTACTACATACAAACATAAAATTTTACGACGAAGAAAAGCTAAGTACTGAAGAATTTCAAGCAACCACAGTTCAATTAACAACAAACTCACAAAACCTGCTGTTAACGTCAGTATACAGCCCTCCGCTTCACTCTTCACTCACTTATAAAAATCTCATAACAAAACATGATTCGAGATTCATCATGGGTGGAGGCTTTAATGCTAAGAATAATTGTTGTGGATCCCGTATGAACACCCCTGAAGGAAAGGAAACCGGAAATAAAGTTGTGTCAACGGGTAGGTAATCCATCGTATTTTTTATTTTATTTATTTATTTTTTTTATTTATTTATTTAAGTCTATGGAAAATCCTTACAGACTAATTACAATTCATATTACATAACTTATATACAAAATTATTATTATTAATATCATTACGATATTGACCAACACAGTACTAAAACACCTGATCTTATAGATTTCATTATAATAAATAAGATAGAAAAGTCGTGTATGAAGTTAGAAAATGGACTTGATCTTAATTCTGACCATCCGCCGATATACAGTGTTGGACAATTCAATGGAACCTTTTTTGAAATTTACTTTTCTATTGTTAGAAGTCGAAAACCAAAAACAATTTCTGAAGAAACTTAAAAATTATTTAGGAATTTTATTTTATTCGTATTAACGAACAAAAAAATTGCATAATAATAACATTGTTCCAAAATTATAGAGGAAAGTAAAACTATTCAATTTTTAGGTCTTGACAAAACAATGGAAACTTTTAAACTTTTGCAAGAAAAATTATTAAAGCAAAATTGATTGATGAGAAAACCAAGCAAAATGCATAATCTTTCGAATTACTTTTTAGACAGCTTCCGTTAAATAATTTAAACTTAAGAATCTTGTACACATAATTAGTGTTAACTCAGCTGATTTGCTGGTCGGTTTTGATTTGTCCGGGCGGAATCACCGGAACAATTATACATACAACACAAGCACTTGAACTTGGTTATTGCGGAGGTTTTGAGAATAAAACAACCGTTGTCTTTTGTTCATCAATTGTTTCTCTCAATTTATTTTGATTAAACCATAGCCTTAAATACTATTTATTGCCAAACTGCAATAAATTATTTTTAATATATTTAAATCTATTCTGTTGCTGAATTGCAACATATTATGCTTAATGTATTTATTATAATTGTGCTTTGGACTTATGCATTTTCCCACACGTGTAAGAAATTCCAGGAAACATGAAACCCCGACAAAATGCAATGCAAATAAACAAAAAACTACAGCAAACCTTGAAACTTAATCAGGAGTTCAAGGTTTTTCTTTTATCATAATTTGAAGTAGCTGTTAAAATCAAAAATAAGGGAAAGTGCATAAATCCAGTAAAAATAAAAACAAATAAAAAATTACATGAAATCAGCAATTTAAGGTTGTTCACTTAATTTCGTGCAAGCATATGCACGCAAGTATGTTTGTCCATTTATACAAACGTACATGCGGACATAAGAAAGAAATTCATTGTGAAGGTCTGAACAATTAGTAAAAATGGCGAAACCTGTTTCGAGAAACTTCTTGATAATCTTTGATATGGCTGATTTATTTATTGAGTATTTGTCACAAATAGTTTTTTATTTTAATCCAGTGTTAAAATCATTTATTATCTTTGTTTTTAAGCCTTCGCTAATCTTGACTCTAGCCATTTTTACTAATTATGTGTACAAGATTCTTGAGTTTAAATTATTTAACAGAAGCTGTCTAAAAAATAATTCAAAAGATAACGGTACATTATTATGCATTTTGCTTGGTTTTCTCATCAATCAATTTTGATTTAATAATTTTTCTTGCAAAAGTTTAAAGTTTCCATTGTTTTGTCAAGACCTAAAAATTTAATAGTTTTACTTTCCTTTATAATTTTGGAACAATGTTATTTTTATGCAATTTTTTTGTTCGTTAATACATCAAACAGAACGTATAAAAGACTTTAATAGGACAAAATGGTTTTTTTTTTGACAAATACATTTACCGATTGGCAATATTTTTAGACTGTGCGCAAAATTCGAACATATTACCTAATGAACAACTGACGATACCCATAAGACACTTTCCTCCCATTCACATAACAACTGGAAATTTGGCCAGAAGCCAAAAGGAAGAATTGTTTTCTAGCTACCTTGCCTCTTGATACCAATTAACCATCTATGATGCAGGAAGTCGCCGTGGTCTAGTAGGTAGTGTGTTGGCTTATTAGATGAAAGGCCCGAGTTCGAATCCCAGGTCAGACATCAAAATGAAATATGAAAAAATATTTCTTCGGTGACTTCCTCTTAGCAGATTTCTGGCAAAAACTCTGAGAATAAAAATTGCCATGAAAAAGCTTCTCAAAAAATCTGTCGTTCGGAGTCGACTTTAAACTGTACGTCCCGCCACTCATGTATAAAATTAACGCACACAACATGAGTGGTGTTGAGAAGCTAGGCCGTAATCCTGACTGAAGGGTTATAATGGCCAATTATGTATGTACGTATGTATGATGCAGGAAGTCAATATAATGGTCAAAATGACTAGACAATATCCGAAATAACACAAATTAAAGTTATTAAACAAATCCATCTTAATCTAAAATTAAAGAAATGTCCTGGATTCGGCTTAAGAACAACTGAAGTCCTTAAACATCTGCCAAATAACATAATCCCAAAAATAACACAAATTTTCAATATTTCATGTACCATCGTTTTGGAAAGTTGATGAAGTAATAATACCAAAACCTCCAACTGAGGTTAAATCTCATAACTCAATTTTGCATTTGCCCAGCTTATCGAAACTATATTAGTAAATATTATAAGTTCTTATCAAACGGATAATTGAACAAGGAAACTTAGTTCCTAAGCACCAATTTTGTATTAGAGATGCACATTCAATAATTGACCAGGTTCATCGCATTACTGATATAATAGAAAGAGGAAACAATTTTTGTTCCGCTGTATTCTTAGACGTTTTACAAGCATTCGACAAAGCCAGTCATATGGGTTTACTCAAAAATTAAGCACAATCGCCAGGTGCATACTAAACTTTATTTCAATCGTATCTGGAGAATAGGTTGTTGCATGTTAAATATGAGGATGAATATTCTCAATTAACGGAAATACAAGCAGGAGTACCACAAGAAAGCATTCTGGATCCCCTTTTGTATGTTTTACACACAAGTGATATACCAGAAGTTACTGAAACAACTATAGCTACATTTGCACCCTACCCTTTTTCACTAATTTTTAACTATCTGAACTCAACAGTACGTCGCACAATGGGGTTTTTGATGCCTAAAATGGATATTAAATCGTGGGAGCTTTCCTGGTTGCTTTTTTTAACTTTTCTTGGTTTGTTTCGCTTAAAGAAGATAAATCCATAATAAAAAAAAAAATCGTGACCTGAAATGCATAAGGGCCTAACAACCAAAAAATTCAAAATTGATTTTTTTGATTGATTCTGACGTATTGCATCAAAATATATGTTCTGACAAAATTTTATAATCCTACTGTTAAAGATTATCTACCAACCAGATATAATTAGAATTGAACATAGAAATGTTAATACAAATTAGAATAAATCATTTTGAGTATCCAAACAAATTTTTACTCCATTTTGAAGTCTTTGTTTCGGGCTTCTTGCGCTTCCTCAGTTAACTGCCCTATTGGTAATAAAGAGTGGTTTATTACTTCTGGTCCGCACCAGCAAAGATGAAGAATTTTCTTTCCTTTACTCCTTTGACTTTTGCTTCTTTCACTGCAATCGTCGAAATCAACTTTCGATCTACCAAGCTTAACACCAGATTGGCGCGGAAACCTATTGACGAATCTAACCAGTACTTGTTGTTCTGAAGAAAACGCTCAGAAACTCTATAAGATGCATTCCAGCGATTCTTCAATTGGAAAATTAAATTTTTCAATGTATCGTTAAACACTTTAATATTTTTTTATTGCTTGGGAATAAACGTGTAAGCGTTTTTTCTTTAAGAAATGCGATTTTTCAGTCAAGGTTTCAAATCCAGATCTTGCAACTAGTTCATAAAGTTCTCTTCGAGAAATAAAAATTGTATTCACGTTTGTACCTATGATTAAATAAATATGGTCTTATAATTTTATACAAAAAATTTAATAGATAAAAATTATATAGGTGCAAAAATATATCTTCCTTTTTTTTAATCAGGTGCAAGAAAGTGCAAAAAAATTTTTTTCTATTATTTCACGGGGTATCTTAGGTTTAAGAAAAGAAAATTTTTTTTGCTTAACTTTGCTTAACTCACAACTATTTTTCCATATATGCTACAAAATTAGCAAATTTATAGACCTTCACAAAAATTTTTTTTAAAAATAACAAAACTACATAATCTTAAAAAACAACGAAGCAAAGATAATCTCGATCGTCTGTTGTTGAAGCCTCCATATTTTCTTTTAATACTTTTACTTAAAAACTTGCCGAGAACTAATTTTGAAAACACTGAAAATTTAGTTTTTTCACGAAAGATGAAAAAATATCAAAAAACTCGCACTTCAGAAAGGCACAGTAATGTAACGGTACTTGCTAGAGACACGTTTTTTTAAGAAAGGGATGTAGAATTTTGTGCACTTCCAGCTCATGTAAGAAAATATTTGGTACTCAAGAATTTCATTTTCCAATTAATATCCATTTTAGGCATCAAAAACCCCAATGTGCGTCGTTGCAAAGACAATGACAATGGCCCGGTAAACGTAAAATGTTATGTCAAAATAATTTCCATCTATTCCGACTAATCTACGGAACAAATCTATTGTCGTTAATGTATAGTCTCCTGTGGTAACTAAATTTCCTCACGCTAAAGTCATCTTAACCTCACCTTATTATTGGAATGGAATACATTACATCTAATAATCGAAATGTCACTTCCGAAACAGCTGTGAGTTTCGGACTTTCAACTATTACAATTCTGATTCGCTGCAGGTTTAACTTTCCCCGTGATTTCCTCAAAGTCCTGATCATACATGTATTATTTGTTTCCGCTTTCACATTCTGCTGTTTATGTTGGTCCTTACACTTGAGAGATTTGTGTCCTGATTTTCTAGTATTTGAAACATTTAACACTCTTTTGCAAAATGGTTTTCTTCTTCGCATTTGTAACATCTCCTTTTTCCACTAGTGGTTGCTTTCTCCAACTTTGGCTCAAATAATCCCTTTGAACATCCTTATAAGATGCTCTTACGAAACTTCGAATCTAGTGTAGCGTAGAGAATTTGTAGAGAATATCAAAGAGCATTGACAACATTGTTGTCAATGATCTTTGATTACAACGGTGTAACTAAAATACTTTAAGTTGCTGTCAATACACTTTATTTACAACTCTGTAACTAAATGATAAAATAGAGACAGTACTTTTAATAAAATCATTCTAGACTTGAACATTGAAGTGACTGGTAGTTTAATTTATTTACAAGTTGGAATTCTCACATGGCGACCGTGACAGTTTTCTTTTTGTAAAGAAACTGTGTTTTAAAAAAAAAAGAGTGAAAGAATAATAAATAAATCGGCAGAGAAAAATTATTTAAATTAAAAATAATTTAAAAATTTCTTCGATTTAAAAATTTCTTAAAAAATTTATAACAAAAAAAATTTTTCTAGAACAAACAGAAAACTTCTCATAACGTGGAAAAAACCCGTTAGAACATTAAAATAAGTTATAACCTTAAAATATAAAAGAACAAATCAACAAAATAAGTACAGTAACGAAAGATCACCATAAGAAACATACAATTTAAAAAAAAAGTAAAACAGAAACATAATATATACACAACATATACATATTCATAGATACAACATTAAAATATATAAAACTTATTAAAAGAAAATACTAATACATAGTAAAATGAACTGATCATTCTCTTTAAACAAGAAAAAAAAATTAAAGATAATAAAATAAATTATTAATGAACTCTTATAAAATACAAACAAAACTAAATAAAATATATCAGCAAAGGAAAGACACAAAAAGAATATATAGAATTTATAATAACAAATGAAAATAAATACAAAATAATTAAAATTATATAAAGATCGAACAAAATCAAAAAAAAAAATTATTAAAAATTATAATTATTAACACATAATTCATTGTTTCAACTACGTATAACAACAAAAACAAGATATATAATGCAACATAACGGAAGGCAATCAAATCCCCTAAAGAAAACTAACGGAAGACAACACGAGACAACAGGTGCAGCGACAGCGCAGCGGATAATAAATAATCCTACCAACTAATTTTAAGCATCTATATATATTACTATATATATATAATATAATATATATATCGTGAATATATAAGTATTTGTAAGTAGTGATATGTAGAATTTAGAAATAATATATAAATATATTGTATATATATAAATTATAAGTATATACATTTACTCTCTTTTTCTCTTTATTATTAAATCAACTTACTTATATAACACAATGTCAAAAAAAATTCTAATAGTTAATAATATTTAAAAAAAAAAAATTTTAAATTGAAAAAAAAATTAAGAATAGTTTATAATCAAATATTTTTTTTTTAAATACAGATAATAGGAAGATTTATAATAAATTATTAGTTATATATGCAAAACCCTAAAGAGAAAAAGGAATAAAGGTAAAATTTTAATTGTTTTTTTATAAATAACTATATATTAACTCAAATATCCGAAATAATGTAACATTTAAATTAAGTTTCATTCTTTTCTCGTACATATATTGTTAAGTCATACTTTAATTGAATTCAATGGAAATGTATATCTTCTAAATATTTCAAATGAATTTATGAATATAAAATTTTTATTGATATATTTTTAAATCTATTGGAAATTAAAAAAAAAAAAAAAACAAGGCAAAAGAAACTAATGTCAAAATTTGACCTAAGAACATTTGAAAATTTGATCAAAGAATTACACAAAGTAACAAAGCGAATTTTGCAAAGTCGACCATTGTCGACAAATATAACAAAAAGAAATGAATACATAGAATCACTTATTGAAAAATACAATGCTATTTTATCATATACTGCCGGACATTTTCAGGAACTTACTTCTTTTCCAGATAATAAAATATACGATAGAATAATACACTCTAGGGAGCTTTTAGTCAGGTGTTTCGGTAAACTAGATTGCCAAATTAAAGTGCCTCATTGCATTGTTCCGTTTGAATTGATAGATAGCAAAGTTTTCGAAGAAACTAATTCAGTTTCGGAAAATACTGATCTAGAAAGCGGTAGCGAAGATAACACGGAACAAAGGGTAAAGGAAGAATTTAAAACCGTTGCTAATAGTGGGAAAGAAACGACATTGGGAGCAAACATGGCTACTGTAGACCAAAAAAGATCTTTTGTTACTTTGTGTGCCTCCATAATAAGGGAAAACTATGATGGTAATCCACTCGCACTTCAATCATTTCTAGATAAAATAGATTTAGTTCAGGATTTAACTGAGGAAAATTTGACACCAACGTTTGTTTCGTTTATTAAATCAAAGTTGGAGGGAAAGGCTCGGGAAGCATTGCCGGATAATGTTAGTACAATAGTTGAAATAATAACAGCTTTGAAAAGTAAGATAAAACCTGATAACTCGAAGGTTGTCGCAGGGAAAATAGCTGCTTTGCAAGTAATGAATAATAATTACACAGATTTTGCGAAGCAAGCCGAGGAGCTTGCTGATGCACTTGAGAGATCTCTTGTTAAAGAAGGCATGACAAAGGGTAAGGCGCATGAGTTGGCGATAGAACAGACTGTTAGTGTCTGTCGTCTAAATGCTAGATCTGACTTAGTAAAATCGATTCTAGCTTCAACAGCATTTTCCGACCCAAAAGACGTCATAGCTAAACTAGTTGTGGAACAGACTAATGAGTCTAAAGAACGCCAGGTTTTAGCGTTTCAAGCCAGTGGTAATGACTTAAACAATTTTCCAAATAGAAATAATTTTAATCGTTTAAACAATTTTGGATATAATTCAAATCGTTTTAGTAACATCGTTTAGTTTACACAAAACAGATATAACCATAATTCCAATCGTGGTAACAATCGTTTTTATAACAACAACAATGAAAATCCCTCGAATAAACGAAACGCAAGGACCTTGACTTTAAACGCGGAAGCCCCTCAACAAGAAACGTTGGGGGAATCAGATCAAGAATAACAACGCAACACCAGGAACCCACAAAAGCTATTTATACACTGAATTTAAATTACGCAGATTTCGTTAGCTTGAACTGTACGGATGCAAACAGGTCATGCAATTTCCTGGTCGATTCTCAAGCCGACATTTCAATAATTAAGATTTCCTGCATTATATCGAATACTTTAATCAACAAGAATGAAACAGTTAATATTACGGGAATCACAAACGATTTAATTCAGACACTCGGCACAATTAAAACCAATCTAAGCGTTAGAGATTTTTTAATTCCTCAAACTTTCCATATAGTAAACAGCGATTTTAATATTCCTTCCGATGGTATATTGGGGAAGGATTTTTAAAGGCCTATAAATGCAATATTAACTACGAAAATGTCAGTTTCTTTTTGGTATCATAATAATAAAATTAAAATTCCAATTTTTCATGGTACAAATAACGATAACTGTATAATTCCACCAAGGTGTGAAACCTTTAGAATATTTAAGTTGAATAATGTTACAGAACCAGTTTTTGTTGATTCTCAAGAGGTTTGTGAGGGTGTTGTTGTTGGCAAATGTATCGTTGATTCAAGTTCACCAATTTTGCGAATAATAAATACAACACACGATTTCAAGTGTATTAAAAATTTTGATATAAAATGTGAGAGACTTGAAAATTTTAATATTTACTCGATTAACAATGTCAAGTCTTACGATTAGAGCTATCTGAGTACGATTTTACAATAGAACACATAAATGGCAAGAATAACGTGGCCGCAGATGCTCTTTCACGAATTTCAATTGATGAGTTGAAAGAAGCAAATAGGGAAATTTTTGCTGTAAGAACCCGCGGGATGTCTAAACGGGATTCAGGAGAACAAGTAAAGGTAGACACAATAGATCAAAGTAGTAGTTTGAATAAAATACCAATATATGACAAGTTTTCTCACGAATTTAATAACAGGATACCAGAAGTTAGAACTGAAATTTTATATACTGACACTAAACTATCCCAAATACGTTTAAATATTTACAGAAAATTTAAAGTAGCGCTAGTTTTGAATTTTGTGATTGACAACGAAACATTAAATCTAGATGAGATGCTTTTGAGGCTTCAAAGGGAAATTTTTGTACTGGAATGGTCAAAAAACGATATTTTTTTTTACAATTTGTACTATATGGGAATTGAAGGACCATGGCTTAAAAGTATTAAAAAATTTAGAAATTATGTTAACAGATCCTATAGAAACGGTATTCGGTAAGAATGAAAAACAAAATTTAATGAACGTTTATCATAATGATCCACTCTAAGGAGGTCATTGTGGACGTAAGAAATTGTATGCGAAATTAAGAACTAAATATTTTTGGAAAAATATGTCGAAGGATATTGCTAGTTTTGTAAAGAATTGTACATTTGTTACATTTGTTCACTTTAAATAAGGTAAAGCCTGGAAATAAGGAAAAACTTGTTCTGACACCAACACCAATCAAACCATTCGATATTGTTGTTTTAGATACGATTGGGCCTTTTTTGGAATCAAATAATGGAAAAAAATACGCATTAACACTCATGTGTGATTTAACAAAATATCTGGTAACGATTGCAATACCAGATAAAAATGCAAATACTGTTGCCCGGGCAATTTTTGAAAACTTTGTTTTAATATACGGCATAATGAATTCTATCAAATCTGATTTAGGGACAGAATTTAAAAACGAGGTTATGGTTGAGTTGTGTAAGCTTTTAAATATCAAGATGAATTTTTCAACAGCGTACCATCACGAGACTGTGGGTACGGTCGAACGCAATCACAGGGTTTTTAACGAATATTTGAGAGCATACATGAATGAACAGAGGTGTGACTGGGATATTTATTTGAAATATTTTACATTTTTTCACAATACCACAGTCAATACAGTATTTGATAATAAATTTACTCCATACGAATTGATTTTTGGCAAAGATCCAATGCTACCTAAAGGGATATTAAGAGGGAGGATTGACCCAATATATAATATAGAAAATTATAGCAAGGAGGTTAAATACCGGTTACAGAAATCACATCAGTTAGCAAATGAAATGATCGAGAAACATAAAGCACGAAATAAAGATTTGTATGACAAATACGCCAAACCATTGGAAGTAGACATTAATGATGCCATATTAATTCAGAAAGAACCCTATGATAAGCATAAAAGTATTTATGAAGGACCATATCTTGTGAAAAGTGTGAATGGATGCAACGTAAAAGTTTATGATAAAATAGCAAAGAAAGAACGAACCGTACACAAGAATAGAATTAGAAAAACATAAAAATAAAACACATGTATATGAGCAATAATGTATAATAATAAGAAATTGCACAACCTAAGAGATATAAAAACTAAATAATATTGTTATGAATTACACGTAAAATATTATTATAAAAATGAATTATTTTGAATATAATATATGTATTTTTAGGATTAACTTATTATGTATCTAGTATATGTATTTTTAGGATTAACTTATAATTAAACAGTGTTTAATTCTTTCTGTATAAAAAGGGAGGTGTAGCGCATCCCTTTCATAGAGAATATCAAAGAGCATTGACAACATTGTTGTCAATGATCTTTGATTACAACGATGTAACTAAAATACTTTAAGTTGCTGTCAATACACTTTATTTACAACTCTGTAACTAAATGATAAAATAGAGATAGTACTTTTAATAAAATCATTCTAGACTTGAACATTGAAGTGACTGGTAGTTTAATTTATTTACAAGTTGGAATTCTCACACTAGTATTCCACCCACAAAATATTGAATCAAGTTTTCTTCATCGAGCTTTATAGGTTTACCGATATCCATTAAGTTATAGAGGTATTCCCTAAAGCTGTCACTACTTTTCTTTCTGCGCTTTTTCAATATTCTATGAACATGATCTAATTTAGTACTAAATATCCCTGTCAAAGCCTCTTTGAACAAACTCCAGCTCTTAATCCCCGACTGGGTACGAATTAAATTTCTAGAAGCATCAAAAGTTTTTTGGGCTATAGCATTGTCCTCAAAATCCTCTAATCTATTGCGCTAGAACGAATCTTCTATATCCACACACACTTTTCTCAACATTTACTGTGCCTTCCTATCAATGCTCCCTCATCATTTTCGGGACCTAATGCACATATATTGAGCTTGAAATATCGCAAAAGTCTCTCCCATAACTCTGCTATCAGTCCTATGGTAGCCAAACCTAACCCCGTCAACTTTTCTGTTCAGCCAAAGCTGAAATCTCTTGTTCGCTCATTCTGTCCATTTATAATTACAATATTTATCAATAAAATCAATTTAATATAAAAAAACTTTTAATTAAACATTAAAATTAGAACAATGCATAAAAAATTGTGTTAATAATTTAAACAAATTACAATGCGAACATAAGTTGAATTCCAGTAACTTGACAAAAAAGCACAATATTATACTTTACTTTTCTAACACACAAATATCCAATTGGACTCTCACCGTCTCTCTCTCTCTCTCATTTTTAAAAATTCTCTGAAATTAAATTAAAAAAATGCCCACACAATTTAAATTTGATTATACACGAACTGAGTAATTTCGAACATATGCTCGGTGTAGTGTAAGAGGCTAGAATCTCTGGTGGGAATCGAACCCACACCCCTCACGCTAATAGTCTAGCACACTATCCACTATACTACCATGGCAACCTTTTTCAATTTTCTTTCTTTATGCTTAGTAGTTTTTTCTGCTTATACACACAAAGAGAGTTTTTTTTTTCAATTGAGTACATACAGTCTTGTATGCTATTTCTTCTTTTAACTACTTGGCAATTCGTTCTTTTTTAAAATAAGCGTGTTTTGCTTTTCACAAATTAGTTCTACTGTTCTCTTTAGCAACACTTTTAAAACTACTGTCTTCTGATTTTCCTTTTTTCTTTTCTTTGTTTTATTTCACTTGAAATCGTCCTTTCTTCGCTATTTTAAGGATTTAGTACATTAAATAACAATTTTTCTGCTAAAATATATGTAACTTTTCACTTACGCTGTTGCATAGGAAAATTTATGTTTCCTTATTTTAAAAAAAAAAAATTATCTGCTTTTCATACTCAATTAAATGATCTCTTTTCTTTAAACATTCAAACGAAAAACTTTTCTTTTGTCAATTTTCGATCGTCCTCCTTATTAGTCCGATTTTGTTACCAGCTACTCTCGTCCGTCAGTTTAAAATAGCAGTGTTGAATTGTCAGTAAGAATTGCCACTCCCCACATGTTTGTCGATGCCATTCTGGCTGGTTCGCATTCTATTGTGGAAACGAATCGTAATCGTCATAAGATAATTAACGTGTTGAACTCTGCTTAGTTTACACTTCGAAAATGGACTTCGATTGATAGAGGTCTTATTGAGGATTTGCCAGCAGAACATACGACTAAAACTCTAGGTTTACGTTGGAGTGCGAGCATTGATGCATTTTTCTTCAACCCAACTCCAACGTCCAATTTCGCTGTGATCACAAAACGTTCTGTTTTGAATCAAATAACTTAATTATTTGACCAGGTTGAAAAGTTGACACCTAAAGTAATAGTTGCTAAGATTCATATAAAACAAATTAGGAAAGACAGAACTGATTTTTACGTATGTTTGAAAGCTTTGACGTTGAACAGATGGCGCCAGTTTGGAGAAGTTTACACGTACATTGAAAGCATTAACATCTCTCTTTAGGTTAGCTTTAACCCTTCTGTACTTCATACAACTTCATGGAATTTGTGATGCTTCTGAGAAAGCATATGCTCACATTTGATCGCTGCCAAAATAGAAGTTGCGAGCTCTGGATGCAACTCTCTTGACAAAAATGGTGTATTCACTTCGCAAGGAGCTGAATCATACCAAATTGAAAGCTATCTATTGGACAGATTCGGTTATTGTTCTATCGTATCATTAGACAACTTTTTCGATAAAGGGAGTATCGTTTATCGTAAACAAAGACCTGACAATTGGAATCACGTGGCATCTCCTTATAATCCTAATGATTAGGCAAGACTTTTTATGAACGGTACGGAGCTTTCGATTTCAAATATGTGGTTAAAAAGACCTCAAAGACTAACCAGGTCATTTCTTGAATCGAATACTCAACTTGATTTTTTCGGATTTACCTTGTGTCCTGCGAGTTATGTATTATATATACCGTTTTCAATGCTCTTTGCACCCTAAGGAAAAGTCGTTGCAAGGTTTTGCATCTGACAGGTTAAATCAAAGAGAGGTTAGGATGGCGATGGATTGTTTGATTGTTCTGTGTCGAATATTCTTCAGTGAAGGACGGCTCTAGCTTACCTAGTAAAAATCTTACTTAGAATCAGCTAAAAACGGTCAATAGGGTAATTAGCCAACATCCTCCTTCCACCTCCCTACGTCCAGTGAACTTGTTGGCTAAGAATAACGTTTTTAATTTTTATCACGCTTCCATAAAAATATTTATAATGCTATCAAATAGAGAAAGGTTTGCCTCTAGGTACAAGATATATAATTCTGATATAATTTATTCAACGCAACGAGAAATAAAATTTAATTATTTTTGTTGAAGTAAAGTTACATAAAAATACATATTGTTATTTTTTAAAACACAGCTTTAAGAGTACCTTAATATCATTGAATGCATATTTTGTGCAGTTAATGAGTCCTCTGTTTCCATCCAAAGCTCACCAGGTCCTACAGTACTTTGCCTTCCAATTTCCATATAAAAGTAACATTGCGAATCCCCACACCTGAAACAGAGTAAATAAAATGTATTATACGGTACATATAGATACACATATACAATATTTATATACTTTTGGTTGGTACTATAGCGAAAAGGAAAATTATCTCATATTCGACTGAGAAATAAAAAATACAAAAGACAAAAATAGTTTATTTTGAATAATACGGGAGGTTTGCAACTATAGACGCACTTTTTTAATTTAACAACAATAACCCTAAAAATATTAGTGGTTTTCATTCTTGGTTGTATATTTAATACTCTATTATATTTACTCATACTTTTGACAACCAAGCGCGAGCACCTTTTTTCATCTATTGTAAACTTACATGGTATGAGAAATATACAATGGTAAACTTATTTAAACAGCTGATTATTGTTCATTTTTCATTTCTGTTTTGTAATATTTTGCGCACAATTTATAAAAAAAATCAAAACTAAATTATTTTGGCGGATAGACGAACAGCTGTTTAGTTTTATATTTACCAAGCTTATTGTTCACACGAGTGAACATATTCACTCAACCCCAACCCTGACTAACAACACAAACATCTTTAACAAATAATAACAATAACATTCACCATTCACATCAATATTCACCATACACATCAACATTCACCATATACATCAACATTCACCCCACACATCAACATTCACCATATACATCAACATTTACCCCACACATTACCGTGACCGAAGACGCTATCTGCGACATGGCGGACTGATGCCGCCATTAACTAAGCATCATCCCACAGAGGGTTCCCTCAAGAGATCGGAAAATAGGAGAGTAACGCCTCCGTGGTCCCCCCAGTTTCACCCGAAGCGACGCCCTTGATTGGGCATTAGAACCGAGCCCGGTAAGGTTCTAATTATAGTATACCGGAAGACGTATGTGAATTGGCGATATAGGCTGACGATGGCGGTATTCCGGCACTTTAGTAGGCGGTGTGAAAGCTAGTCGAAATGGCTGTCATTGCCCCCGCCCCGTTAAAATTATGGCAAGTCTGTCGGTACGTTCCTGATTTATCACCGTTAAGTTGGTGTTGTAGAACCAGATGTTAATCTCTGGTTTACGTCGACCTGGCTCTGAACACGTATTCCCATGAGGTTATGTGTCAACCCTCGCGTGGCCTCCCTGCTTCTGCATAGACAACCACGGGGTCTTACGTGACGAGTACAACGATGGATTAGGATAGCGGCCGACAGTTGGGCCCCAAATGAATTGTAATGTATAGTAAGAATAAAACTAAGAATAAGTCGACGAATTCATCTGAGATGAATACTCTGGAGCTCAACGCCTTTGGACAGAGCTTGAGAATACTGAGGTCTCCAGTGCGGAATCGGGAGATGAACCCATTCGGGCAGAGTACGAGGACTCCGAGGTCCCCTGCCCCAACCCGGGGACCAGATTAGGAGTTTAGTCGAAATGCAGGAGGATGGAAAAAGGAGATCGATCCACCAGCCGATGAGAGATGCGATTGATTCCATTAAGACCCTTTACGACCTGTGCGCAGGTGAGCTAAGGGAGCAGACAACCAATGGGAAGAGTTGCAGCAGTGCAACAACACAAACTTCGATTTGGATGAGAAATAAGGAGGGGAAGAGGAGACAGGATGTCGAGATTCCCGAAGCAAAGAGGAGAACTCCGAATCCTACACCAAAAGTTCTGGCGAGAAGGACTATTGAGACGACTCCGAGTCGGCAGGTTAAGACTCAGAAATCAACTGGAGAACCAGGGTGGCAAAAAGTCACTAAAAAGAAAAGGAAGGCCAAGAAGCCTCAGGAGAGGAAAACAAAGCCTGATGCAATAATGATAGCAACGAGGGATGATACATCGTATGCTGACATTTTGAGGAGAGACCCTAAGCTTTGCAAATTAGGGGAAAACGTGACAAAGATTCGGAGGACCGTCAAAGGAGAGCTGCTACTTCAGCTCGATAAGAACGGTGAGCAAACGGAGGACTTCAGAGGGGCCATTGGAGAGCTCCTAGGGGAATCCGCATCTGTCCGCACTCTAAAGGAGAGGAGGACAATAGAGATAAAGGACATTGATGTGATCACGGAGAGGGAGGATGTGTATAACGCAATACGGAACATCCCAGGTCTTGAGGGCTTCAGTAAGACCGACATAGTTGGTCTCAGGAAGAGATATGGTGGGACGCAAACGGCCACAGTAAGCCTTAATGCAGACGCTGCAGCTATTCTTCTGAAGGAAGGTAGAATTAGAATCGGCTGGGTCATATGCAGGATTCGCGAGAGGAACATTCCTACGAAATGCTTCCGATGCTTGCAATTTGGACATATAGCCCGTCAGTGCGGGAGCATGACGCAAGTGTGGACAGGTCACGTTGCTCGGAATTGCGAACGGGAACCACTATGCATGTTCTGCAAAGTGGATAACCCGAAATCCGCCAACCATATCGCGGGGAGCGGGGGGAAAGTGTCCGCAATTTCTTAATCGCGTTCCAGGAGATGAGGTTAATACAAATTAATCTGAACCATTGCGAAGCAGCCCAGGGCCTATTGGTCCAGAGAGTAAAGGAGGAGAATATCGATGTCGCAATCATAAGCGAACCGTATAGGGTGCCGAGGAATAATACTTGGATCACAGACGGATCCACTACTGCGGCTATATGGATTTCGTTATGGCCAAGATAAAGGGAGTTCTCATCTATAGCTGTTACGCCCCCCGAGGTGGTCAACGGATGAGTTCCAGCATATGCTGGAAAGACTGGCGTCACGCGCGCCTGAACACCCCCGTTATTATTGAAGGAGACTTTAACGCTTGGGCGACCGAATGGGGTAGTACGTATACTAACGCCAGGGGTCGCTGCCTCTTGGAAACATTTACTTCCCTTCCTGTGGCGCTGATGAATGAGGGAAGAGGAAGCACATTTAGGAGAGCTGGATCGAGCTCAATAATAGATTTGTCGTTTGTGAGCGATGGCCTTGTTTCACGGACTGCGTGGAGGCTAACTGAGGACTTCACGAATAGTGACCATCAGGCGATGGTGATGACGGTTACTAGGCCCAACACGAGAGGAGACGGATTGCCGAACTTTACGGGACCTAAATGGAAGGACTCCCACTTTGACGAGAAGACGTATAGATTGGTTTTGTCGTCTTTTCGTATGACTGGCAGCACGGTCGAGGAAATGGTCAACGGCGTATACGATATGCTCAACACTGCATGTGATGCTGCTATGCCAACGAGGACTGTATGCAGGGGACGTACCCTCTGCTACTGGTGGAATGACGAAATTCGAAATCTGCGGTCGGCATGCTTTGGGGCGAGAAGGGGCCAGCGCACGAGAGGAAGAACGACATGGGAAGCCGAACGTGCTGCATATGAAGATCGAAGGCATCAACTTAGAAGAGCCATTAAAAGGAGCAAGAAACTATCCTTTCAGCGGATGTGCCAGGAGGCTGACGTCAATCCTTTTGGGACGGCGTACCGAGTCGTCTGCAAGAGAATCGGAGCTCGGGAACAGCCTAAACTGGGTTGTCCAGTTTTGCTACGGGAGATTATTGGTACATTATTCCCACGGGGCCAGCCCTACACTTTTATAAGTAGGGAGCCGGAGGCCGCTCATACCATACCCGAGGTAACGGCAGAGGAGGTACTTGCAGCATGCACTGGAATATGAGAAAGGAAAACACTGGGGCCAGACGGAATCCCGAACAGGGCACTTAAGGCGGCTATCCGGATTAAACCGAATATGTTCGCCAAGGTGTTCCACAGGTGCTTCGTCGAGGGTGTTTTTCCACGTAGATGGAAGGAGCAGAAATTGGTTCTCATTCCAAAACCTGGCAAACCACCGGGGGAACCATCTTCGTATCGTCCCATCTGCCTACTTGACACGATGGGAAAAATACTGGAGAGGATAATATACAATCGACTACTGACATGTGCCGAGGCAAGAAGAGCTCTCTCGGACCTGCAATACGGATTTAGGAAGGGACGGTGCACCGTTGACGCCATAAAGAGGGTGGTCAACATTGCAAAAGACGCAATAGAAGGCGAAAGATGGAGATTTGGCAACAAGGAATACCGCGGGGTCGTCACATTTGACGTTAGGAACGCGTTTAACTCAGCCAATTGGGGGCGGATTATGAGAGCCCTCTTTAACATGGCTACGCCGCCATACTTAATGGAGATTCTGAACAATTACTTTCAGGACAGGAAAGGAATATACCTAACGGATGAAGGAGAGAAGGAATACGTAGTGACGGCGGGTGTCCCGCAGGGCTCTGTACTTGGGCCACTACTGCGGAACATCATGTACGATGGTGTATTTCGACTTCGATTGCCAAACGGGACTACAATTGTGGGCTTTGCAGATGACATTGCCATAGTCTCGGTGGCTAAGACGGTAACGAAAATAGAGGAAAAAACGAACACAGCGATTCGAAATACCAGGGAGTGATTATCGACGACAGGTTGAATTTCAAGGAGCACGTGAAATACATCGGCGAAAAGGCATCTGTAACACAGGGTGAACTGGCGAGGATAATGCCAAATGTTGGAGGACTAGGTCCATTCAAAAGGAGAATAATTTCGGCGGTTGTAACGTCGATAATGCTATATGCATGCCCAATATGGTCGGAAGCACTCTCCGTGGGCACGGCAAGGAGAATACTGTCCTCGGTGTATCGTCTAAGGGCGATTAGACGGATAAGTGGTTTCAGGAAAGTGTATGATGAAGCGGTATTGGTATTGGCAAAGTCAATACCGATAGACATATTAGCTGATGAGATGAGGAGGATATACTTTCGCCGTCTCGAGTATCCAGGACGAATAGCAGATATAAAAGCGAAGGAACGAAGGACTTCCATGCACAAATGGCAGTCGCGATGGGAGAGCTGTATAAAGGGAAGATGGACATTTGGCCTTGTCCCTGATGTAGCCCTTTGGATGAAGGACAAACATTGCGAGCTGAACTACTACGTGACCCAGTTCCTAACGGGTCATGGGTGCTTCAGGAAGTACCTGCACAGATTTGGTCATGATACTTCTCCTATATGCCCAAACTGTGTAGATGAGGAGGAAGATGCGGAGCATATTCTAACATGCTGCCCCAGATTTAGATGGCCCGGAGGAACGAGTTTAGGACCAAACCGGCTAATGGAAGAGCTGCTGAATTGTAGGAATCTATGGAGCCAATATAGTCAGAGAATGAGTGAAGTTATGGAGAAACGGAGGCGAAATTTGAATTAATGTGATGAAGCTTTCGAGCTAACCAGCCCTCCGCGAAGTAATACCTTGCGGCAGTCCCGCGGGGGGAGAGTGGTTGAAGTGTGTAGGGGGTGGGTTAAGTACGTAGGCACCAGTGTTGGTGAATCGTGCACTCTTTTGTTGGAACAAAAGTGTCTTTAGAAGATTCCCACCTCCGGCTCAAGACAAAAAAAAGTAGAAAATAATTATATTTGATCCTTAAAAAGCAGTTGAAGATCTATAGCAAACAACTAAAAACCCAATACTCCATACGCGAGTGCACTATATCAAATATTATTTTAAATATAATCTAGAAATTGTGAACATTAACCAATATAAAATTTGAAATAATTTATTTAAATTATTTTAAATTAAATTTAATTTATAAAAATTAAATAAATTGTGAACACAACGGGTAAAACAATAGTAAAACAATCACATATATAAATACGTTTTATAACGTTTTTAAATAAACAAACAGAAATTAAGCATTAACCAGCATTTATTTGAAATATACATAATTAATACCAAAAAGGTTTGTGCATGTACATAGGTACACATATACCCTACCCCCTCTTACACCCTCATACTAACCCACCCCATTAACCCGTTTGTACATGGCCCTTCGAGGAAAAAGAGACAGTGACATATATATACACAGTCCACATAAAATCCCCCCCCCTTTTTGCAAATTCTTCCCCATCCTAAAAGATATAACCCCACAAAGCCTTAAATTTAAAAATTTTAAAACAATTACAACAATAGTGCAATGCATTAAATAAATAAGTGCAAAGTGAAACAGATAAACAAATTAAACTAAACACACATACACTAACAAAAACAGGTTAAAACACAAATCCCCCCCATAGAAAAAACATAAAAAATATTCAAAAAACAAAAAGTACGCAAAATATTTAAAATTATATGTTTAAACACAATTTAGAAATTAACAATAATCACAAAAAATTACACTAAATAAAAAGTGCATTACAAAAACATTACATTTGACATAAAAAAATATTTAAAATTATCGCTTATATTAAAAGTATAAAAATAAGGTGAAATTACAACTGTAAAAAATAAATGTTGTATGCGTTAATTTTATACGTGAGTGGCGGGATCTACAGTTTAACGTCGACTCCGAAAGACAAATTTTTGAGAAACTTTCCATGGCAATTTCATTTAATCTCAGAGTTTTCGCCAGAAATCTGCTGAGAGGAAGTCGTTCATATTTCGTTTTGATGTCTGACCTGGGATTCGAACCCGTCTAATAAGCCAACACACTACCTAGTAGACTACGGCGACTACAACTTTAGGCGACTGTTCACTTTAGCAGCCGTATGATTGGGTTCAATGGAAGTAATGACTATTAAAAATTTTTAGTTCTTCCGAACTTTTGATTAATTTGTTCTTTAGAATGTGATTTGCGCACCATAGTCCCCGCAGGCTTATCGAATGAGTTACTGTTACTAGCCGCAAGCATTGCGAATGAACGATGCTGCTCCCTTGCCTCGTGGTCATGTTTTGTTGTACTCTTACAATTATTTGCAAAATGGCCACGCTTACCATAGTTAAAGCATTTGAATTTTCGTCCATTATTGTTGTTGTTGTTTTTATTTTTTATATTTGGCTTTGATCTGGCTACGAAAGCCTGTTGACTTACAACATCCTCATTAACCACATTATTTTGTATTCTGCTATCACCTTATTCGATTAATTTCATCTTCAACACGTCCAATGAGGGCAAGGCGTCTCGTGTTTCAATGGCAATGACGAAATTTTCGAAGTCCAATAATCACCAACAATTCTTCAGCTATTTCAATGCCGACTTCCGCTAGCTTCTCTGAAATTTCCGTAAAACCATTTAGATATTCAGTCAAGGTTGTTGACTCAAGCATTCGAAGACTTAGCAACTTCTTGTACAGGCTAACTTTCCTTAATGGTCCACTTGGTTTGTACACTTCCTGAAGTTTTTTCCACGCTTCTACAGCTGTTGCACATTTTTTACGTAGCTTAATTGTATAGTTTTCACGGAAAGCATAATCATGGCTAAAGCTTTCTCATCTTTTTGTCTTCATATTTCAGCCTCATTTGCAGCAACTGGTTTCACAAAACTTCCATTTGTAATTGTCCATAAATCTGAGTGTACCAAAATACACTTCATCTGGACACACCATGTATCGTAATTTCCGACACCTAATTCGTCTATTTGAAACATAGACGAACTCATCATAATTAAACAAAAAATGTTCTTTAACTTTACACTTTAAATTTAAATTAAGCTCCTGGGCGCATAACCTATTGATTCAAAAGTTTTATTAAGAATGAGAAAAATACAAAAGGTACAGAAAATACAGTGACGCTTATCTTAAAATATAACTGTAAACTTAGATAAATAAAAAAACAAGAGAATACGAAATATGCAGAGTTGCATTTAGGGGAAGTTTCCAACAATATCTTTAGACAAGTACATCATCTTTGTATATAAATAATTTAGATTTTGCAAATTAGATGCATTTTACACGGTGCTCTGGAATATATATACATAAATGCAATTTTGTGGTAATTGTAATAAGATAGTGGATTTAGTTTCTAGATCATGTATGGATAAATATAGGGCTAAAGAAAGAAAAAAAAGAGGCAATCTCTTTTTTTGTCCTTACACAAAAAAAGAAAAAATTTGATACCGATATTTGCCCTATTTAAAACGAAAGGCTACCACCCCATTGCATTTTTGGCAAAACGCGAACTAGCGCGAATTTCAAAAAAAAGGTGAGACCCGTATTTAATTAAATCGACTAAAGATTAAAATATGTTAATTTGGCATTTTTTTACAAACAACCCCGAACAAAAATCCAAAAACCGTTCATTTTTACAGAATATCCTTAAAAAAGGACATTGATGATCATCCTTGGACAAATTGTACATACAGTTGGACGCGCCTTAAAAACCTTTCTTATGATACCCATATTGTATATGTTGGTAAGGAAACTGATTCTCAAATTAACACAACAAATAAATAAATAAAGAAATAAAACCAAAAAAATATATACCCTTTTTTATAATAGTCCAGCTCACGACAGCTCAAAGCTGGCGCCGAAATATTTTAAATGTCATCTTAAAAAAGTCCAAGGTTCATTTTTAGGAGGGTACATCGAGCACTTTTTTGGCGAGTCGAAGTTATATACATGTAAGCATGGCTGTAAGCTTATCAGATGATAAGCAGCGGTAAGAGAGACAGAAGGCAGAGAGATAAAAGAAATAGAAAGAAGGTAATAACTATGATTAACAGCGTTGTCAACTATAAATTTTCAAAAAGCACCAAACTTGTTAAAAAAAAAGCGTAATTTTGACAAAAAAGCACTAAAACATTATTTATTTTAATTTTATAACCATTTTGTATAATCAGTAAAAAATTTACAAACCAAAATTAATATTATTTATTTAACCATTTATTTATTATTTAAGCATTTATTTTGCCATTTTAGTATCGTTCGCCATGCATTTTCAATATTTGTCAAAATGTCTGGTTTAGATTCAAATTGTCTAGCTAATGACATGATTTCATCTTTTGTATGTGATAAAACATTATTTACATTGATTACTGAAATTTTGCTAAGCATTTCGTAGTTTTTAGGAATTTTTAATTTTATTTCTTCTACCAATTTTTTAGTTTTTTTTTTTAATTTGGTTTCACTGACATGAAAAGAAAAGCACTAGGCACTAACTCGAAAATTTTCCGCGTCGAAAGCTTTAAAAAGCACTAAAAACAGTGCTAAAAGCACTAAGTTGACAACGCCGATGATTAAACTGACAGAAAAATGCATCTTGTGTCAGATAGAAGAGAGAAGAATAAACATGTAATTGTTGATTCTCTTATTTTAGGTTAGTGAACCACGTGCAAATTTGTAATTATTATCGTGTTATTATTTATTTATATAAATAAACTCTTATTTTAGACGCATCAAATTGTGTTTATTTCTGCTATAACCCTATACATATTATAAATCAACAATCACTACGCTTGTGAACGAAATTGGAAAAGATGGAAAAACTACGATTTGAATGTGAAGTGGTTGCTGATGAAGATCCAAAGACAAGCACCATTATAATTAAATCCAAAATCTTATCAACCACTCAGACAACATACAGAACTATTAAAACTACCAGAATTAAAAAGTGTAGTAAATACATTAAAAAATACGTAGACAATGCAGAAATGTATGGGTAAGGCTAAACGACGAAATCAGATCACTCTATAAAGATGGAAGTGGAAATATGGTAATGAAGGGTTATTTACTAGAAGACATTTCTATGTTACAACAAACTGCACCGAGCACATTAAAACCAAGCAGATGGAACCTTAATGAAACTTCTTGCAAAACTGTGCGAAAGAGAAGAACCTGAAAAACAAAATAAAAATAGAAATGCTAACAAACTGTATGAAAAATTTGTCCTTGATAAATTTGAAGGAAGAAAAGAGAGTGTAAATCAATGGCTACATACATATGAAAGCGAATGTGAGAGATTGGATATTACAAGCGATTTAGAAAAAATTGAAGTTCTGAGACTATTCTTGGATGATGCCGGGAAAGATTGGTTTAATTCTATATCAATAAAACACTCACAAAACTCTGAGTGGAGAACATGGAAAGAAAACTTTTTACTAACTTTCGCAGAAAAAGGTTGGTCATCTGTCACTTACGCATTAAACTATAAATATTTTACTGATTCAATTCTAAACCCAGCAAGATAAATGAAAACAAACAAAATGATAGAAATAGAAGCAAGATAAAATTTTAAACACCCATATAGAATTTGTGAAGGCAGAGGAAATAAAAACAGATATCATCCCGAAGATTCATGTTGGTTCAAAGAAGACAGAAACAAAGGCACAGGAAAAAATATAATAAATAACTCCATGTTAAAATTTGGCGCTAATTGGGGTTAAGGTGGTACTAAATGAAAATACAGGTTCAAATATTACATTAATTAATTGGTAAAATGTAAAAATTTTATGAAAGAAAACTGTAGTAGCACAACAAAAACAATTAGTGGTAATGGTCTGAAAACAATCAATGCAGAGATACTAAAAATTAAGAATAAAATCAATGCATTTGTATACGACAATGATGAATTCAATTATGATATGATCTTAGGACTAGATACTATAAAAAAAATTTGGATGGACCAGTGACGGGAATTTAAATATCCACTTACAGAAAGAAACAAGGTCTCAGTTAGATAATGATGAAAAAGAAAGATTAATAATGAAATAACCGGATTTAGAAACAATAGCAAATCGAAAAATTCTACAGTCCATTCGCAGCGCCAATCACATTAGCTCATAAGAGAGATGAAGGAAAAAAGACGAGACTGTGTATTGACCTTAGAGATATAAACAAACTTGTTAAGGGTACTTATGACTGAAGTACCCTTAAATACACCACTGTATTTATTGCATCAGCTTATTCTGTTTTATATATATACAGTTTTTTTTCATATGTAAACCTATTAAAACTGTTCTTTAATAAATACTTATTCTTATTCTATTTTCTCATCTTAAAGCATAAAGATCTTCGTGTTTTATTTTAACAGGTTATGGGCCCAGCACGTGCCCAAAGCGAAATTTAAAAGTAAAATTTATTCGAATTTCTTGTATATTGTAATTATTAAGATGGAAGAAATTAAAATCAATAACTTCAAGGCGAGGAAGGCTGGACCTTATGGAAGTTTCAAATAAAAGTAGTCCTTAAAGCTGGTGGACTATGGGAAATTGTAAGTGGAGCTATTCCGCAACCTGTAGCTGATGGTGAACTCAAAAAAAAAAATGGAATAAAGAAGATGCTAAAGCGCAAAAATATTTAGTCGTTTCTATGGGCGAGAAACCTCTTATGCATATAATAAACTGTGAAACTGCTGCTGCTATGTATGCTACCCTAGAAAGTGTTTACGAGCAAAAGTCTGAAACATCGATTCATTTACTACAGCAACAGTTTTTTCAATACGCAAAAGATACGGATGACAGTATTGCAATGCATATAGCGAAGTTGCAGAAAATTGCAAGGCAGTTAGAAGACCTTGGCGAATTTCTGAAAATATGTTGATAACAAAAATCCTAATGACATTGCCGGAACAATTTAACCATTTTTTTTCGGCATGGGAAGCAACTGAGAAAAGTGAGCGAACTTTAAAAACTCTGACAGCACGTTTGTGTATGGAAGAATCTAGGTTAGGCGTGCAGCCAAATACACAAGGAGCTTTTGTAGCCAATCAAGTTAAAGGCGGTGGTGCTAGGAATGAAAATAGGAAGAAAGGAAAGTGCTTTCTTTGCAAGAAATACGGACATTGGAAGCGAGACTGCCCAAATAAGAAAATCCGAGAAAAATGAACACATTATGATACCTTTGTAAGTGAGGTTATGTTTATGCAGTCGAACTTATCACGTGAGAGCAGCTGGTACATGGACTCCGGTACTAGCGACCACATGTCTCATCATAAAGAATGGTTCCATGAGTATGTAAAGTTTGAAACTCCAAGAGATGTGCGTATTGCTGATGGTTCCGTAGTACAGGCGTATGGTAAGGGCAAAATTCAGATAGAGGCATATAATGGCAAGGAATGGAATGCTAAGTATTTAGCTGATGTACTATATCCCTAAAATTAAAATTAATTTGTTTTCATCCAGTGCATGTTTAGATAAAGGCTATTTGTTGATAGCGGAGGAACCTAATTGCAGTTTTAAAAAGGAAGGAAAGGTGGTTTTAATAGGTGTGCGAGAAAATACAAAATTATTCAAGCTTTTTTTAAAGGTTAGAAACATGACTGCTATTGCAAATTTTAGCGAGAAAACTGTATCACTGCAACTTTGGCATGAACGCATGTGTCATCAAGCTAAAGATCATGTGAAAAGCATACTAAGTCAACAAAATATTTCATTTAATGATAATAATTTTTTTTGTGAGGGATGTGTTCTCGGTAAGCAGCATCGTATGCCATTTCATAAGAGCGAAAATAGAGCTAAAGTACCAGGTGAACTTGTTCATACTGACCTATGTGGTCCTATGCAAGAAATGTCATACGGCGGTGCGCGGTATATGTTATTATTTCGTGATGATTTTTCTAATTATCGATGCGTCTACTGCATAAAATCAAAAGCGGATGTTGCAGAATTTATTGAACTTTTTTTTGATAGAGTTGAAGCCGAAACTGGAAAGCGAGTACAGTGCCTGCGCTCCGATAACGGATTGGAATACATTAACAAAAATGTAGCAGATATACTTCGTAAAAGAAAGGTAATTCATCAAAAATCAACGCCATATACACCGGAGCATAATGGCCGGGCAGAAAGTAACATGAGAACGATAATTGAAGCCGCACGGTCTATAATGCATGCCAAAGAATTGAGTTTAAAATTCTGGGGCGAAGCAGTACAGAATGTCGTATATACTCTTAATCATACGGGTAAATCTCAAGTTAACAAAAAGTCACCATTTGAATTGTGGTTCAACAAAAAGCCTGATTTATCTGTGCTTCGAGTTTTTGGATCGGAAGCTTTTGTGCATGTTCCACAGGAAAAACGAAAAAAATTTAATGCGAAATCCAAGAAAGGTGTGTTTGTTGGTTATGAAGAAAATTGCAAAGGCTATAGGATTTGGATTCCTAATGAAAGAAAAATTGAAGTTTCCAGGGATGTTATCATTAATGAAATTTCCAAAACGGCAATATATGTACCTGAAGACAATGCTGAAGTAGAATATCCAGTGCAAGAAGCAACTGCAAATGCTGAAAAACATGAAAACGTAATTGATAATAATGACGATTTTTTAATTAAAAGCCTAGATTGTGGTGACGCAAATGATAATTTGGAGATACGTAAAATTGTAACACGTTCAAAAAGCAGAGAGATTGGGGATAAAGCTACACTTAGCTATGTGTATGTTGCGGAAGCTGATGAGCCTGATTGTTATGAAAAAGCGGTGTCCGGTAACCATTGTTCGCAGTGGAAGCGTGCCATGGATGAAGAGTTTAACTCGTTGATAATAAATCAGACTTGGTCATTGGTTAATTTGCCAAAAGGCAGAGCAGCAATTTCAAATAAATGGGTCTACAAGGTTAAACGTGGCAAAAAAGGAGAAATCGAACGCTATAAGGCGCGTCTAGTAGCTCGTGGTTTTACGCAGAAGTATGGCACGGATTATTTCGAAACTTTTAGTCCTGTTGCAAAATTCACATCCATAAAAATGATTTTTGCCATGTCAGTTGAACTTGACATGATCGTAAAGCAATTTGATGTGAAGACAGCATTTCTCTATGGCACTCTCTATGACATGCATCAACCGATAGGTTATGAAGATGGAACTGACAGAGTTTGTAAGCTAAACAAGAGCCTGTATGGTTTAAAACAAGCTTCGAGATGTTGGAACCAGAAATTTACTCAAATGCTGAAGAATTTTAATCTGAAGGTCAGTGCAGCAGATCCATGCGTTTTTATCGGCAATTCCAACGATGCGAAACTGATTCTTGCGATTTACATTGACGATGGCATCATAGCAGCGCAATCAACAGAAGCACTTTGTAAACTAATAGATCACCTTAGAAGAGACTTCAATATTAAAGTTTTCGATTCGATATTTTACCTGGGCATGGAAGTTATCAAAAAACCTAATAAAATTTTTATACAACAAAAAATGTATGCAACAAAAGTGTTAGAACGTTTTGGGATGATCGAAGCCAAGCCTGTTGCAACTCCAGCAGAAGGTGGTAATTTAAATACAGAAAATAGTCAAGAAGTGCAGTACCCATATCGAGAAGCTGTTGGATCTCTTATGTACCTGTCTACAGTTACGCGACCTGACTTGGCTTATGCAGTATCATACGCAAGTCGTTTTCTCGACACTTATAAGAACGAACATGTCATCTTGATTAAGCGAATTTTCAGATATCTGAAGGGAACTCTTAATGATGGTATTTTGTTTGCAAAAGGGAATAATTTGTCTTTGGCTTGCTACAGTGATTCGGATTTTGCTGGTGATACGGCAACCAGGCGCTCAACTTCTGGTTATGTGATCATGTTTTGTGGTGGGCCTATTTCATGGTCGTCAAAAATCCAGCAAACAGTCGCTCTCTCAACAACCGAAGCAGAATACATGGCTGCTTGTGAATCAGCCAAAGCGCTGATTTGGGTTCGAAGATTGTTAGAGGAAATATCTGAAATTTCCACTGTACCAGAATTATGTTTGGATAATCAAAGTGCAATTAAATTGGTAAAAAATCCACAATACCACAAGAGAACCAAACATATTGAGTTCAAAATTCATTTCATCAGAGAGGTATATGAAAATAAGGGTTTTGTACTTAAGTACGTTCCATCGAATTTACAATTAGCTGATATTTTTACGAAGCCTCTAAGAAAGTTAAATTTTAGTAACTTAAAGTCACTCTTAAATGTGTGCTCTTTTCCTGTAAATGAATAATCTGAACAATAAAAGTGGAAGTGTTAAGGGTACTTATGACTGAAGACACCACTGTGTTTATTGCATCAGCTTATTCTGTTTTATATATATACAGTTTTTTTTCATATGTAAACCTATTAAAACTGTTCTTTAATAAATACTTATTCTTATTCTATTTTCTCATCTTAAAGCATAAAGATCTTCGTGTTTTATTTTAACAGAACTGATAATACCCCAATCGCAACCTTTTCCTCTAATTGAAGATTTAATGACTAAAACTATAAATTGCAAGTTTTTCACAACGCTGGACATAAACTCCGCTTTCTGCTTGATACCGTTGAGAATTAGAGATAGACAAAAAACTGCATTTGTAACGCAAGATGGTCATTACCAATGGACCTGTTTACCTTTTGGATTAAAGACGTCCCCAGCAATATTTCAAAGGATTTTAGTAAATATAATTAGAAACCACAACTTTGTTGTAAACTATATAGGTGGTGTAATTATTTTCTCAAAAACGTTTGAAGACATTCAGACCACATAAAACGATCATAAGATGCAATTGTAGAAGAAGGATTCCGGCTGAATTTTTTTTTTCAAATTATCACGAAAACCTTATGTTTTTTGTTACTGAAAATAAGCAGGTGGAAATATTCAGATTACAATGTTATAAATAGAATTCTTGAAGTGGACAGTACCAGTGATTATAATGGAGAATTATAATTCAACGCAGCAACATAACAATAGGTTTCCTTTTACAGAAGTGTAGATCATTTTGCAATTCAATCACTTTGGAAGACAATATTCGAATCAAAGTATCCTATAACCTTTCTCAAAAATTTCTATAGAACATTTTTAAATTAGACCTAAAATAAATCATTTAATTTATAAATATTCGATTTCCAATTTTTAGATTTAACCAGGGACCGTAACTATTATAACTTTTATCGTAAAAGTCAGAAAATAAAAGTTATTTTTTGACTTTTTTTTTCGAGCAGAAATAAAAGTCATGTTTTGACTCTTATTTTTTCGAGCAGAAATAGCAGTTATTTCTGAGTTTTTTTTAAGAGCAGTAATAAAAGTCATTTTTTAACTTTTATTTTTAAGAGCAGAAATAAAAGTTATTTTTTGACTTTTATTTTTTCGAGCAAAAATAAAAGTTATTTTTGACTTCTATTTTTTCGAGCAAAAATGATAGCTATTTTTCAACTTTTATTTTTTCGAGCAGATATAAAAGTTATTTTTTGACTTTTATTTTTTCGAGCAGAAATAAAAGTTATTTTGGTTTTTTCAAACCCATTAAAACAAGGATTAAATATACCCAAAACTTAATTCTAATAATTTTCTGACATAAATTACTTTAATTGTTTTAAAGAATTTTTTAATAAATATTATGAATTCATCATGAATTAAAACAAAAATAACTTTTATTTCTGCTCGAAAAAATAAAAGTTAAAAATAACTTTTATTTCTGCTCGAAAAAATAAAAGTTAAAAAAAAACTTTTATTTCTGCGCGAAAAAATAAGTCAAAAATAACTGTTATTTTTGCTCGAAAAAATAAAAAACCAAAAATTAACTGTTACTTTTTTTTCTAAAAAATTAAAATCATTATAAAAAGCATCGCATTTTATAAAAATTTGGTCCAAGACAATTAAAATGGTATACTTGGTTTTGTTCTCCGACATTTCCTTGCGGTTGCTTTTTTTAATCAAAAATTCAAAATGACAGTTATTTTCGATCCCTGGATTTAAAATTTATTTTAAGATATGTACATCATTTCAGCGATTGGCTACATTTAAAAAATATAAACATTTGTTTTGTTAACTTAATTTTGTGATTAAAAACAGTGCATCCTTCTTCTTTTCTGTGCTAAACCCATTTTCGAACCCATTGTTCTTTTTTTTCACAAATTATCACAAAAGTTCCGCAACACAAAACGAGAAAATATTCATCTTCCATTATGCATTGGTCTTGGGCGCCTCGGAAATGATTTCTGTAGAAGCTGTAGAGCAGGAGGATGAGACTGTCCTTCTCCTACTGTGTACATGCCCGGCACTTTGTTGGAGGAGAAAGAGGCACCTGGGATAAATTGGCGAATAAATTGGAAAATCGGAAACTGTGGTAACACAATGAGCCCTGTGTGGGGCCTAAGTGCGTCCGCTCATACTGCTTGAGTGGACCTTCCAACCTACCTGCCATCATTGAGTTTATTTATTCATTCTATCCAGATGTATTGAAAATCCACAAAATAGTTCCAATACCAAAACAGACCAATTCAACTACTGTCGATAAATTTCGTCCTATTTCTGTACTATTTGTAATAGATAAAATCTTTGAAAAGCTGCTGTATGACAGACTTTTACTTTATTTGGAAGAAAATTCTCTTTTATATAATCACCAATTTGGTTTTCGAAGGGGCTGCGGTACTGAAGATGCTGTCTTAAATGTAGTTAAATTTATTTATTTAATTTATTTATAGCTGGAATGTTCTTCGATTTTACAAAGACTTTTGATCACAGCTAACCAGCAACGAAAACTTTGACAGTTGAAAAACAAATGTGCAAATGTGTTAGAAGCAACAGATATACAGAGTGAAAACTGCCGGATAAAGTAGAAAAATTAAATGTAAACAAACATTTATTTTGTGTTAAAAAAGGGAAAATTTGGAATATTTTTTAATTTCTTCAATGAACATTTTAAAGATTCTTAAATATTTAAATATTAATCGAAATGTGGTTGATTTTCGGTCACAATGAATATAGTTTCATATGCAAGAGGTTATTAAGAAGCTAAATATTACAAGATCAAAATAAGACGTACTGCTCATAAAAAAGTTTTCTTGTTGAAAGTTGCCAATATTTTTTAATTTCTTGAGAGAAAAAGTTAAAAATTATTAATGTTATTAGTTGTTTTTATTATTTATTAATAGTTTTAGACAAAAATTACATTTTTTATTAACTCTCGCCAATATAAAAAACCCACTCCGAAATCTAAAAAACAAAAATAAACAAAAAAGAGTTGCAATCAGAGAGGGACAGAAATACTTTTTGGTAATATTTGCTGTCCCTTTCACGACTCGCCTACTAGCTGTCAAATTCCGTTTCGTTACTGGTTAGCTGTGCTTTTGATCTAGTCGATCATAACATTTTAATGGAAAAATTAAGATGTTATAGTGTACAAGGCGGGGAGTTTTTACTTTTTGAAAATTATTTTTCCAATAGGAAGCAGTATGTTCAAATAAATAATTCTAAAAGTTCCATGGGCTCTGTAAGGTTTGGGGTACCTCAAGCGAGTGGATTGGGCCCGCTTTTATTTTCAATATATTTAAACGATTTGAAAAATCTTGGTTTGACTGGGAAACTCTATATGTATGCTGATGACATATGCCTGTTATATCCGTTCAAATATGATTTAGTGTTAAAAAGCAATATTGAAAGAGACACTGCTTTACTTTTTGAATATGCACGCCTAAACAGATTGATATTAAACCCTGGGAAAACAAAACTTGTACGCTTTAGACCGCAGTCTCCGCAACTTTATGGCGATTTTTTGTACATGTAAATGGAGAACGTATTTTTGAAACGCATTAACACCATATTTGGGTATTACTTTGCAAAGTAATTTGTGCTGGGATTTACATATAAATCACGTAAAAACAAAAATAGCACCTGCAGTTGGTATTTTGTATAAATTAAAATACAAACTAAATGAAAAAGCGAAATTGAAGGTTTACCAGTCGCTAGTGCATTCACATTTGAATTATTTGGCAGTTATCTACGGACATAATAAAAACAACAGCAACCGAAAATCCCTTCAATGTTTGCAAAACAAGGCGTTGAAGATAGTATACAATCTACCAATTACATATTCAACAGTTTCATTGTACAAGGACGTTTGCAAAAAGATCTTGCCAGTTTATGGATTACACGAGTACCAAACTTTAACAGTTGTCTTTAAAATCTCCATAATATCGGTCACTGTACCATTCCTTTTTCAACCAATCAAACTTACATATTTCAACACGCGAAATCGAACGAATTTGAGAACTCCGAGATGCAGATTAGAAAAAACGAAACAGCGAATAGATTTCAAAGGTGCTAACAAGTACAACGCTTTACTGAACGAGTTAAAATCTATTGAAAGAATTACGTCTTTTAAATCTTCTTTAAAATAAGATTTATGCTCCATATTTGAACTACTTCTGATATAAATTTTTTAAATTTTTAATGTAAATTTTTTAATATAATATATTGTATCACTTAATTGTACATACACCAATACCCCGGTTTGCGTCGCTAATTGGGACTGAAAAAATGAGACGCAAACCGAAACGACGCAAACTGAAGCAGAATTTTCAATTTCAACTTTCAGCCTGAACTTCACACCACGACATATAATTCGAAACTAATAACTACGCTTAACATGTAAACAACGAACACCTGCAAATTTGCTTTCCACTAAACGGGAAATCCCCTTTTTCTGCTTTAGCTTTGTAAAAACATTTTCATATCAACGACGAAAATCGAAGCATTTACGACGCAACTTCGAAACCATGCGACGCAAACTGAAACAACAACGACGCAACATTGAAATTACAGAAACTTGAAAAAAGACGCAACTTCGAAGCGACGCAAACTGAAGCGACGCAAATCGGGGTATTGGTGTATATATATATATGCCAAATTAAATCGAATTAAAATTTTGTACAAATAAATAATATTTATTTATATAATAATAATAATAAAAAAAGTATTTCAGTTTTAGTTTAAGCCCACCTTCAAATTGCGTAGGTTTTATGGCAACTATGTCGCCTTTTTCATACCCTGCAGCGGTTTTACGTAGAGATTTGTATGATTTTCTGTTCTCATTTTGCAGCTTACGGATTTGTTCCTTAGCAAGCAACCGTTTATTCGTTTATCGTTCTTCGCTAAAATTAGAGATGATTTCGTCATGGAATACCTTCTTAATCTGTAAATCTCTTTTGGCTCGCATCTTCACATCCGACAGAAGTTTGAATTAATTATTTGTTGAATTTTCTGTATGTGCTTACTTCTTTGGATCACTGATACGCAATTTGCCCAGCACTGCAATAAGGAAAACTGAAGGTACCCCCAAGAAGAACTTAGAATAAATTTAGAATACAAAAATTCAATATATTCGCTGGGATATCCCTTAAGGTCAAGCACTCCATTTAAACCATTTGGATTTGAATGTACCACTTTTGTTTTTGTTGATATTTCCCACCTAGTACTCATGATCAAGTCTTTCAGTTGACGTTTTTTGGGACTTTGTACTAGAGTATTAAGCATTTGGGCACTTTGGACAAAAAATTTCACTATTTTCGAATTCTTCTGGTTTAGTTGTTTATAAATATTCTATTTAATGATATTAAACTTGCTCTCCTATTAAACAAACAACATTAATAATATAGTTACTTCCATTTATTTTGACGTTCTTATTCATTAAATTGCTCTTCAAAGCCATTAAACAGTTCTTGGTCGTATTATTATTAATTTGTCTCAAAACACAGTTTTCCGCGATGTATCGTTTTGTCTTTGCCAATTTTGCGCTGTTATCAACTTAGGTAATTGAGCACCGCTTTTATCATTTTTCATATGATGTAATTCCACGCTCACTATACACATATAACTGCGCTAAACCCTTTTAAAATTTTTTTTGCAAAGATAAACTTTTGAAATACGTCAAAACCCATAATACATGGTTCTTCAAATTCATTATTCAAGTATCTACTGTCATATCAAATTTACTTCAAACGAGAGAATAGACTCTTCAAATAAAGTTTATTGCAAACCATTGCATGTTTAGATATGCAGTATTCTCAACACATTTTTCCGTGCTTACACTGCTAAAAAGTGCTGTACCTTTGTAATTCATCAACGTCGTTTTATTTCTTACTGCACTTTGTTCCCATTTGCCGTTGTTATTACAGTTTTTTGCTTATTCTGTTTCATCATTATCGCCATTCCCAATGCAATTGTCGTCAATATCATAACCGGCACCATCGTTCTCCTGGCAAGGCAACAATTACCATTTACTCATATTGGAGATTATATGTTGAAACAAGTTATCGTTGTCGTTACTCCAGCCCAAACCGTTGCGTCGAATATTTTTTTTTTTTTTTGAGGTAGCGGTATTTTTTTGCTATGACCAATTTTCGTGCACTTTTTCGAGTGTATGGGGTCGTATCTCAAATGCTCAAATGTCTCTGGTTTTTTAACGGCGTCCCACAAAAATTAGTCCACAGATAGCAAATCGCAGCTTTTTGCAGCCAATTGAGATCACCATTTTGACTAAATAAACGGTCATCAAACTTTTGACACAATAAATCGATTGCGGCATGAGATATGTGGCAAGTTGCATCAACCTGTTGAAACGAAATATTGTTCACATCAATACCATGAAGAGCGGGTACAAAAAAATCGGTTATCATGGTGCGATAGGTGTCGCCATTGACCATAATGGTTGCGCCGTCTTTATTTTCAAAGAAATATGTGTGAATGATTACTCCGCTCCACAAGCCGTACCAAACAGTCACTCGTAATGGGTGCATTGGCTTCTGTAAGAACACGTGTGGGTTTTCTGAGCCCCAAATACGACAATTTTGCTTACTATCAAACGAATCGGGGGTTCATGTGGCTTCAACTGTTGAACCAATTGAACTTTGTAAGGCGTCATACCGAGATCTTTTCGTAAAATTCGACGTGAAATGTTAAAATCTTGACGAGTTGATGTCTCAGCCACAGCTTCGATGCTTTCGGGTAAATGTACTGTACAAGCATTCTCACGTGTTGGCGCAACAACAATGGAGCGTGATTCATGACATTTAGCAATATACTTGCCCAGCGGGCATTGTCGGTACTTCTCTGTGACCAAATTTTGTAAATTTTCGTGTAATTTCCGGCCAATAGCCTTTCTAATAAAATTTCTCGCAAGCTCAAACGTAAATCGATTAAATTCATTCAGCGAAGATAATATACTGAATTTTGTTACAGAATAGAATGAAACACATAAGATTGCCAGATTCGCAATAACCGATGGTTAAAATTTGAACCGATAGATGGCCCACCCAGTATACATATGTATAAAAAACTGGAGTTGTTACAAAAGATCATTGGTAATCGCTTATAGTGCCTCCTCCACCCTCACCAAAGAAAATATTTTGACTTAATCGAAGCTAATAAACCAAATAGCAAAGTTCGTGCTGGTTCAGATACTTTAATATACAAAATTAAAAAAAAATCGGTACAATGAAGTGGAATTGAAATAAATTACAATAACACTGATTCTGATTCACAATTATTAGTAATATTAAATTTATTGTTATAACATGAAAAAGATATTTTTCAGATTTAGAAAAAGTCTGGGTACATAAAAATAAAATTTTCGTTTTACAAATTTATGTGATCGTTGTTGTACATTATTCAAACTGTTCAAAATATCTTATGGTGACCGCTTCAAAAATAACAAACTTGCAAACAGTTTGCGGCGGCAATATTCGAAAAATATTAAAAAATTGATAAAATCCATACATTTTGCTCTTTAAAAGACGAAAGCGAAAAACGTTTGGCAGGGGTCGTATAAACAAGCCTCCAGACCACTGAAAATAGGTAATTTTTTATATCTTCGACACCAAATGCATATAGTATGTAAAAAGGAGGTACTGCTCTCTATAAAGAGCGCCTGTCGACCACTGATAAGCATAGTGGTAATTCTGCGATGATTTGGAGTGTTTTCAGTATACGAGAAGGATCTGCTTTAATTTGTAGAAACAATGTTCGATAAGGGGAAATTTATATATTTTAAAATTAAGTTTGATACATCAATAAATTATTTTTCAGCAAGATAATTGTCATAGTGTCTCTATATAATATCGCTAAATAATTGCGCATGACTACTCAAGAACCCTACACAATTTGATTGAGTATTTGTGAGATAATTAGAAAAAGGAATTAGGAACTATAAAGTAACTTAAAAATCAGTGCTAAAAGAGATGATGAACTAGAAATGTAATAGTATAACCCAAGAATACAAAAATTAATTCATAGTAAGTCTTGTAGATAGCACTATCTAATAAAATACATTTTGTCGTTTACTTACGTCTTCATATTTGTATTTAATTTAATTTTCGCTTTTTTGTTATCGATTTTATTTAGTTTGTTTTGTAGTAAAGTGTGTTGTGCATAGTAGATTTGCGAAGCTAAGTCGTAGCCCTTGCTAAAGGGTTGTAATAACAAATGCACTAAGTAAGAAATTTTGTATTTGCAGAAAAATTTAGAGTAATTTGAATTACAAAGGTTTATGTTTAATTCTTTATTGCTAATTTAGAAAATAATAACAAATTTAATTCTTTTACTTCAGACCAGTGTAAAGTAATACTGGGAACAAGAACGAGACAATCTGTGTGACAGATTGGAATTGGATTATTGTTTTTCATGACCAGTATTCTGGGTTTTTCTCATAGCTCTCATTTTCGCCGAATAGTACACCACTTTTTTCTTAAAACGCTTAATTTTAAGACAGAAAATTTAGATTCGAAAATGAAGATTTAATATTCTTTCGAAAATGGTGTGATATTTCTTCATTTTATTTAAGAAAAATGTGAATTCATCATTACATTAAATTCTAAAAAAAAATTAATACATTCACAGCATTTTTTACATTATTATTGACCTACTGTAGTGTATTCTCTAAAAAATTGAAATGAACTTACCTGCGTATTGTAGTAAGCAATATTTCTGTCCTTGTAATCTTTTTTTCACTAAAATTTTTCTCTCGTCCAATCTTGATAAATGTTATTGACTTATTATTAAGGCATATGTGATAACTGCCAAAGAGACTATGTTGTTCAGCTATTCCTTTCTTTTGTATTATTACTTGCCAAACATAATCTAGGGTATAAATATAAAATTTAGCATTAGTACTCAAAATAATCTTATGCTAATCAGTATGTATGAAGACGACAATACAAAAATTAGTCAAAAAAAGTAATTATAAAACTAATCATTAAAAACTTTAATTTTATTGTTCGCATTCTTGCGCAAGCAAAATTTGTACATTTAATTTTTTTCGTTTTGGCTTGCGATTAGTTAATATAAGAATATAACCTACTATGTAGCTTATCCAAATTCGTATATTCGAAAATAATTTTTCGTATGCAGTTGATGCAATATTGGTTACTTTTATTTAATATCGACATTTGTTATTTTCAATGTAAAAGATTTTTGGTAATTTTATCTGAAAGTTCAAATCCCGAGTTATTTTTTTTTTTCAAAAATAAGCTGGTACACACTGCATTTTGCTCACTGACTCCTAATAGCCCAGTTCACAATCTTGGGCATTTAGATGGTAAATTTATACCATTGTAAATATTAGCCGTTAATTGTGAACGCTTTTTTTGTTTAACTTTGCAACACTTATTGCAAACTTCTCAACACACAGCTGACTAACATATAATTTATGATTTTATTTATTTATATTTATAATTTTATTTATTTCGTCCTCTGTCCATTTTTAATCGGCTCTTCTCTTTTAGTTCGTTTTTTCATGTTGTATTTTTCCATTTTTTGTGACTTTATTTTCAATGTTTTTATTTTTATGATCAGCTGTTCATTTGCTCAAGTATGGCAAATATAAACTACGGGTTTGAGTGTGGGATATTTGCCAAACCATGGCAAGGGTATTTCTGTGTATTTTGTTAGTGTATGGCAAAAAAATACCCAACATTTGCAAATGCCATGATGCCAGACCATTTGCCCAAGATTGTGAACTCCGCTAATATAATTAGTTGTGAGGGAAGAAGTACGAGTGGTCACATGGAAGAGTTCCTCGAAAATAATTTTACAATATTCTTCATTTACAATATTATACAAAAAAAAAGAAAGAATGTAAATAAAATATTATCTATGTATATTATATACTATTTATTAGATCTATAACTAAATAGAAATTCGTAACTTAATTGAAACTAGGCATAAGAACCATAACATCAACTTTGAAAAGTTTTGCCTAGGCGTACTGTAACCAGGTTGAACTCAATAGTTCCACTCCTTCAACTTGGGTGAATGTATGTAGGTATATGTATGTATTCAATCCAAAGTTAGTAATTTGCAGAATCTTTATATGCAAAAGGTCTATGTCTCTATCTAGCAGTGTGAATGTTAATACTCTGCTTAATCAAATTTCATGAAAAAACTTCTCTTGAGAAAAGAATAGTTGACCATCTTATAAATTGAATTGAAGACAGAACAGATACCAAATTAGATATTTAATAAAATGTTAGATTTATTTAGATTTAAATAAAAGTACAAGATTTTGTCCTAAAACTACAAAATATTCTGTCCTCTTATATGCCAATCAAATTTTTAACACATTCACGCCGGCGCGTACCACCGGTGGCCCGCACTTAAGCATGCTATTAGAGCACACGTAATACTAAATATTTAGATCTTTAACAGTTCGACTGTCGAAAAAAATACCTGGGAGTCACGCTGTTCTATTTCACCGTAAAAATTCAAAAGATTTAATGAGGATGGGTCGCATTCCCGAAAAAATACACAAAACTTTAAACGATACTATTGTATCGTTACTAAACAGCTGCCGTCCGATAGAGCGAACCATGAATTTAAGCGCCGGCGTGAACGTGTGGAGCGTGTTTTTAGCGACTTAAAATAACTTGGTAGCGGTTCCAGTGAATAAAACTATAGAAAAACAAACGCTTTAATGCAAATAACAACTAAAAAAAGACTTTTGGTTTATTGAAGGGATTGTTAAGACACCTGAAATCATTAACAAATTATTTGAATTTTTGTTGCAAGAGTATTTTTTTTTCTTTTTTCATCACCAAATATTATTTATATTTAAATGGCTTCAAATTTTATTTTTACAACTAGCTGTACCCTGCGCGTGTTGTTGTGCCACCAACAAAAATAAATTTGAAGGAAAGACATTACACTAATATCCAATTAATTTTGAATCATTTTATGTCCAGATGATTCAAAATGCGTTTAAATTTATTAGAATTTCACAACGTACCCAATCTAATTGAACCCAACAGCATTTTTAAAAATTTTCCAAAATTAAAATGTTTCAAATTTGTGATTGAAATTTTATGGGAATAAGTTATACTAAATGTTATTAAAATCATAAATGATGCATCTAAAATGTCTGGTATTTGTCCGATCAACACATGATCAAATGCAAAGTTTACGATTCAATTCATTTTGAATAATTCTCAGTGGCGCCGTCTATCGGAAATTAATCGCACTACCTTAGAAACCTCCGTCGACTTATGCGCAACAAATTTGCTAAAGATCATAACATGATCAAATGCACAGTTTACGATTTAATTCATTTTGAGTAATTTTCAGTAGCGCCACCTGTCTTAAATTGATTATACCAACTTAGAAACCTTCGTCGACTCATGCGCAACAACTTTGCTAAAGATCATAACATGCTCAAATGCATAGTTTACGATTCTATAAGTTACTTACAAACAAACATTACTTTTTATATACATATGTATATATAGATAGACAGATATAATAGTACTTAAACTTATGTATAAATTATAAATTTGTGATTATTATTTCCATTAAAAGGACATAATGTGTTGGTGTACGTTATTTTAAAAATTCGTTTTTAGTGTTTGTATATTTGTTCGCATTTTACATAAATTATTTTGTTACAAGTGGAAATTGCCGGGATTCTGCTAGTAAATTATTTATTGAATGTTAAAATAAAAATTAATTAACAATGTATTATCAAATCTTAAAAACTAAGGTATGTATTTAAGCATGATTAACGTAAGAAATAAAGTCGGTTTTCACCGTTGTTTGGAATAAAATTACGTAACTTATAAGGAGATGAGAGCTGTGTCGTCCTTCGCTTTTAGACGAATGTGACCCGGACAACCATAGATTTTTCAAATATTAAGCAATCTCTGTGTTAAAATCTGGCACTTTGAGATCCTTATGTATGTTTGTACCACGGTGCTGCTGTAATCATACGTAAAATCCTGGTTTGTTGTCTTCACCTTTTTCTGAATAAGAAGCAGGAGGCAATCCCCCCTATTTGGAAAGCGTAATATCATATCGATTTTAGGAGCAAATTGTAAGGTACAAGTTTGCAATCTATCTTCAGTTGTGAGTTTCTGCCGTTTAGCCAGATAATTTCAAGAAATTTCAACTTTATTTGAGTTAATGTTGCTTCTATATGGAATTTCCAAGTCAGGCGTCGATAAACGTGAATCCCAAGATGTACTATGTGTACACATTGAGGCACAAATTGACTATTTATACGAACGGGGCATGTTTCCCGTCGTAACGTTAATGTCTCCTGTAAATGCATATTGTTCCTTCACGTGTTTTATGTTTTTCATTTATTTTATTTATTTGATGAATGCTTAATATGGCTGACATATGCATTATTATTATAATTAATTTTAAAAATTGCAATATTTTTACAGATTGAATTCCTGTTTTAATTTAATAAAAATTGTATGATTTAGGGACTGCTGCCTTCCAATTCTGCTGACCTTGCTCTCTCAACCAATTTGCTGCATCAATACCCTCCTTGCGAAAAACAGATACTGCGTTCCGCTTGTCTTATGAGGTTACATACATACATACGGTATGAGGTTAACATAAGGTTAATTTTTGGGCGTTACCTGGTATCCTATTGTCCTTTCCAGGCAATTTCGTTGATCATCGTATCTCGGTCAGGTAAAGGAAACATGCTTCGCCATCTCCTTTTCATTACGGCATTCTGGGCACGCTTCATCTACGTCGTGACCATACTTAAATAGATATGCTCTATAACATTCATGGCCTGTTAGCAACTGTGTCTTGTGGAAGTTCACCTGGCCGTGTTTCCTTTTGGTCCATTCGCCTATACTCGGTATGAGTCTGTAGGTCCATCTTCCCTAGATGGAATTGGACCAGTCATGCTGCCATCTATCCATACCATCGTCAACTAATTGGACGGGGTTCGAAAGATCGGTTCCCCTCTTTGCATTATGTTTCTACTTTTCTACGTCCACTACTAGTTTCATGCGCATCATTCCCGCAATCACCAATGCTGCATCAGTAGACACCGTGTGGAAGGCAGAAATTACCCTGAGAGTTGACCTCCTGTAGGCAGCTTCTATTCCTGCTCTATATGTCCTACTAACCATACCCTCGGCCTACATAGGGGCTGCATTATGGCGACCGATGCCACTACCTTCATCAGTAACCGTCTCCTCTCCTATTTTGGGCTCCCTAGATTAGGCATTATTCGGGAAAATTCACATTTCGTCGCCGCACATTTTCCACCGATGTACGTCAAATGTTCTCTAAACCTGAGCCTGTTATCAATCATCACTCCCAGGTATTTAATCGCCTGCTTGAATGTTATGCGCAGGTCGCCTTCTGCTATGGTAATAAATCTTTCTACTGCTTACAAGTAGAACATCCGTTTTGTGGTCAGCAGGTTTGAGACCTACTCCCACTATCCAGCTGCTGACCGTGCCAACCGAAGTGTTACACGTTCTCACCAATTCTGTCATCATTTGTCTCATATATGAGCACCCTATCCTTAAAATAGTCCTTAATGAGTTCCATTAAGTAGTTCGGTACGCCCTTTTCATCCAGGGCAGCTAACGTGCCAACCCGATCCGCAGAGTTGAATGCATTTTTGACATCCAAGGTGATAATAGCGCAATACACCTTATCGCCCTCCAGCCAACGCTCACCTCTGATGGCGTCCTTTGCTATTGTCATTACGGTCTCTTTTGCATCCAAGGTGCAACGTGCTTTCCAGAAACCAAATTAGCGATCCGACAAGCCGTCTTCCCCTAGGAATGCTTCTAGTCTCCTACAGATTATCCTCTCCAAAACTTTCACGGCAGTGTCGATCATGCAGAGCGGGCGGTATCCCGAAGCATCCTGTGCGTTGTTACCCTTCGGAATGAGAACCAGCGTCTGCCTTTCCTAGGGAACGTCCTCTCCTGAATACAAGCATCAAAAACTTGTCTAAACAGCTCAGTATTGCTCTCAATAACCGCTCTAAGAGCGATGTTTGGGATCCCGTCAATCCCTGGTGCTTTATTAAGTTTCATCTCGGTATAGGCCGCCTCCAATTCCTGCCTGCTGACATCGGTGATTTCCTCCGGAGACCCCATGGCACGTACGGAGTACGTAATTTCGGCCTTCTGCGGAAAAAGGTTCCTGGCGATTGATTGCAGCTCAAGTACACATGTTTTTGCTGGTGGTCGGAAGGAGTTCAGCTTTCTCATCACCACCTTATAACCAGTTGTCCAGGGATTCTCATCCACATCGGCGCACATTTCCCTGCAGCATCTCCTCTTGCTGTACGCAATGGCCCCATTAAGACTGGTCCTGCAACTTCTTGGCCCTTTGGAATAGTTTCCCGCCTTTGAACCGCTATATCCGCGTTCCACCAGTAGACATGTTTTCTCCCAGGCAGATGATCCTTCCTTGCCATAGATGCGCTGCAAGCCTCCGTTATAGAGCGCATAAGTTCTATCGCCTTGTCATTTGCGCTCCCAAATAACTTAATGTCATCCAATGCGATAACGAAGGTTTCCCTGGCAAAGGTGGAGTCCTCCCAAGAGGGTTCGACAGAGCGGCAGAAACGTTGTGTTCCGTAGAGCGTTCCCGGTTCTCTAAAATGATAGCCTGGTGATTACTATGTGTGTAGATGTCAGACACCATCCAGTTAGATTAGGGCGTCAGGGGGTCGCTGACGAATGTCAGGTCGATTTTAGAGCAGCGTTCATTTCTCGAAAATGTATCTTGTTACCATGATTAAGTAAAACAACCTCCAGTGTTGCAAATGGCTCCTTCACTGAATGTGAGCGTGTGTGTGTAATTTTAAAACAATTAGCCTTGGGATATAAGTCAGAATGTTACGATCAATGACCTCTCTCTCTAGTCAGCTGAATTAAATATGCTTATAATTTTTATTTTATATAACTGCTTACGTCATACAAGAAAATGATTACGGTATCCACGACGCGGGGTGGTATCATAGACAAATTAAATCAATGGCTACTGGAACCTCTACGAACTCGCAATCGAGGAACTTGGGGTATTATGACCGGGGGCACAACTCTGCGTCATCTCCTACGACCAAATTTCCCACGGACCGACTTTATGCGTAGGGCTACCGGCTGATATCGCTATCTCATTAGAATATCTAACGGTGATTTGTCGGTAGACAACTGACGTGTGCCCAAGTTTGGAGAACCCATTAATGGTTCAAGGAGGCGATCCTCAATAAAGAATACCTTCTCCTTCTCAAAAACTTTTATCTTCTACGGGTTTGGCAAAGTATAAATTAAAGTATACAAAGCCGACAGGGAAGCCAAAGCTAATCACACTCCAGATATGACAGTTACAGAGATGGAAGAAATTCCAATACAGGCAACTATTACGGACGACTCGGAATGCTCTTCTGACTTCCTACCGTAATTTGCTAGCATGCGGCCGGAACACTTGAATTAAAGTCTCCAATCTCTAATTATTAGTACAGCTTCAAAATTAGCAGATGCACCCCAGATCACGAAATCACAAGATTGCGGTGAACACAATAAACGAACTGCTTACGTGTAACTTGCGACATAAAACTTACTGATAAACACTACTAAATAATACCTACATAACATAATTGGTCATTACAACCCTTTAGTCAGGATTACGACCTAGTTTCTCACACCAGAAAGACAGATTTTTGAGAAACTTTCCATGGCAATTTTATTTAATCTCAGAGTTTTTGGCAGAAATCTGCTGAGAGGAAGTCGCCGAAGAAATATTTTTCCATATTTTCGTTTTGATGTCTGACCTGGGGTTTTAACTTACGGGCCTTACGTATAATAAGCCATCACACTACCTACTAGACCACGGCGACTCCACTACTAACTAATAGAATTATAGAAGAATCTGTAATAAATAAAATAAATGTTATCAATTCAGATTTATTAGAGAATATCAGAGATTCAGAGAAAATCAGAGAATCAGATCAATAAGAAATTCTTCAATCTTGAAGAATTTTCCTACAGTCATTTAGAATTAGTGTGGGAGGGAATTTGCAGCCATAGCAAGAGATCAATGCAAAGCAAACAGTTGTCAATCGATAGCCAGAATTCAGTGGACGGTTACACTTTTCAGCATTTATTTTTGCCGGTACGGAAATTAAATACTTCTTTTTTATTTTTATGCCCAACAAACTTTGTTAACAAATGCAGGTTACAATATCAAAATTTTTCTATCCACTTATTTTTATTTTAACATTTAAGAAAAAAAGTGACAAATTCCAGCAAGCAAAAAAATGCTCATCGGTACTGGACATAGATGACATTAATTGGATATCTAATAAAGGTTATTTAATGTTTTCTACATATATCTGATTATCCACAGTGATTTGCTAATAGTACTCAAATCCAAATTAGTATCAATATGGGATATTAATGTCATAAATTAAAATATGTTTGATTCGATATAGAATAAACCACACACTCAAGAATATGGAGAAGTATATACTTATTTATGACAGAAGTTAAAAATTATGTCTTGATTAATATTGAATATTGAATTACAATTGACTAAACAGGAATTCTGAATCAATATCTCTTCGTATTAAACCGAGAAAAAATAAGTATTTGTTCTATATTTGTGAAATGAAATGAAAGTGTGATATCTACTTAGTTTGTGATCTTGAATTCGATGAAAACTGAATAAAAATGTCAACTTCTTATCCAGTTTTCAAGCCAAAAAAAATTAATTTCAAGCAGATAGGAGAAAAAATACTTTTTGATAAAAATAATTTTTAAGCTCACATTTTTTTAGCTATTTTATATAAAAAATGTAAGCACGTAAGTTGAATTTATACATATTTTTTATATTGAGTAAATTCTTGTGGTTAACCTTTAAAAACCCCTAGTATCAACTTTGATACCGAACAACTTATATGATACCATCACATAATAAATTTTTGTTGAAAATGCTTCTTTCGTATGAAGAAAATTTATTATTTTTGATGTAATCAATTTTGTCACTTCAGGCGTTACAGTTTTTGTGTTAGGTTTACTTTATTTTTCATTCTTGATTCCTTTAGTTTAGCTTGTGAATTAATTTCTTGATAAACGTAATAAATGAATAATGAAGTTACGTGGAAGTTTTTTGAGGACTGGGACCAGTGATAACACATGATTACATCGAACGCTTTTATAAGCAAGGAAAGAACCAGATTGAACTAGAAGGTGAAGAAAAAGTAAACTAGATTGCAAATAGAAAGCAAACATATACTGAGAATCTACGTTTAGAGTCGTAGACCTTAACGACCCCTTGCTGACAATCTCCAGCTGTAACTGCCGAATATAGTATGAAGGGTAAAAAATATAAACATTGTAGAAAATGCTTTCAAGTTGGAAGAAAATTTTTATAATTCACCCTAAAAAAAAGGTTGGAAAAAGCCCTGGGCGGATTGGTTAGTCTGAAATCACACTTAAAGTGAATCAAATGATAAAAACTGACTACATTTTCACACTTTTACAAGACATCAAAAAATATGTTGAAAGAATAAAAAAAATTTCCAAGTGTATTCTATAAAATTAGAAAAGCTTTGGAAGCTTTAACCAGTGTCATAGCAGGAAAAAATGATTAAGAGCAATTTTACTTTTTACAAGGAAAAGATTGTTGAGATTACAGGAAACAATTATGAAGTTGAGAAATGCTTAAAGAAAAAGAGATGCATACAAAAGATGCATAATAATTTAAAATTAAGGAAAAAGAAATTCCATTAGTAAAAACAGTTTTTTAAGTAATATTTGTATTTACCACTTAGGTTATTTATTTTATTTTTTGGAGAATAAATTATCACTAAAATTAATTTTTTTATGTTTAATGAATTCAAGTATCTTATGATATAAATTTTTTATGTAAATTCAATAAATACCGAAGTAATCCTCATAATTTTATTTTTTGTTTTTATTAATTGAAACCCCTTATAGAAAAATTTTTCAAATGTTTCCTGAAATTTCATTCCGAATTCTAAGAGCGTCCTATAAAGCCCAATAACACGTTCCACAATATTTGCAGCTGAATCATGTTTATTATTGAGAATATGCTCTGCTGTATTTAATCCGGACATATGTAAGGGGTGGGTAGAAGTGGCTCCAAACAATAACTTGCATTATCCAAGTCATAACCTCTTACTACCATTATTATAAACTCCCAGCAGATACTGTGCTTCCTCACTAAACTTCCAAATGCGTCATGTCAAACACTGGAATATCATGTGTTTACAGCAATAACGTTCATTAAATGATCGCATATCTAAAAATATAAATAGTGTGGGAGCTAACTTGCAGCTTCTGTAAAAAGCTTTGTTGAAGAGAGAGTGGATGTTGCAAGTGGCTCACTTCACGAAGTTAGTCTTGTAAGCAGCGTAGCCCATTCAACATTCTAAGTAGAATCGCGCAACAAAATCAACCACCCACTAAATGTTTTTTTATTATATTGTATACTTTTTAATTATAATTTTATTGAGCCAAAAATAATTGAATAAATGAATTAACATTAACCATAATAGTAAAGTAAAATTTGGCCAATTCTAAACTTGCTTCTTTTAGTATTATTTTAAAAGCGATCTTATTAACCCTGTAATATTTAAACAATCTTAAACCACAACAACTGTTCAAAGCATTAATATTGTTACGTTTTTACCTTTTCAAAAACGTTTAGATTGTGGGTTCGTTAATTGCAAACCAAAGTAAAAAAAAAGAAATATGTGTTATGTTTCAATTAAACTCTTTATTAATCACACTACTCTTCTGTACCACTGTTACAACTTAAACAACAATAACTACTTGTTCGTTATTCCTCTCTGCTCACAACCTTTTTTGTAAGCAACAACGTTTATGCTCGCGTAAACCCTAACAACTGCTTACTTCAAACGCAACCGTGTCTTCACACAAGACTGACCGAACTCTTACTGACTCGTTGCTTGGTATGTCTCGCCTTTTTATATGTAAGCAGTGTTGCCATATAAATTTCAACGAAAACCTTCAAATTGAGTAAAAAAAATCTTTTTTTTCAGAAAAAAACCTTCACTTTACAAAAACTACAATTTATCAAAATAAATACATGTTTATTATGATTAAAACATAACATAAAAATGTATGTATACAAGACATTAATTTTTAAATAACGTTTAGAAAAGGAACAAAAAATAATGTAAATAATATATTTTTCATAAAATTATAGGTTCATAAAATATATTACAAAAAAGTACAATTTATGTATTTGTTACAGTTACTTTGTACATTTCTTTATTAAACTTTGTATTAGATTTGTACAATTGCGATAATTTTTTTTTTTTGGATAGTCTTTTGTCCTTAAAATGCCACATAATGTAGATATTTCTAGTTTATTTCTTATTTATTTTTATTAATATTAATTTGAGAAAAAATTCGTTCAACATTAGCTGTAGCAATAGGAATAGATAATATGGCATAAATAAATTTTTTTAGGTGCGGGAAAACTTCAGATCCATCGCAATGTTTTGTTTTCAAAATGATTTCCCAAAACATTTCAATGTTTTTTTCTTCTGTTAGATTGTGTTCTTTAAAATTAAAGTGACACAATTCTTGCCATTCATCATCTGTTTTTTGAGCATTTTCATAAGTTATAATATTCGGGAAAAAACGAATTAATTGAGAAATAGTTTTGACTTTACCTTTAATAACATTATCAGGAGCTAAAATGTCAACATATTTTAGGAAATCATTCTCAAAATCAATTTTTTTTAACACGCTGTTGAATAACTCAATATAAAATTGGTAGTTATTCGTAGTTGTTAGAGCTATGGATACTTGGGTTCCCAAATAAATATCCATAGGATCTTTAATATACAAAGAGTTGTTTAAGTCAATCTTGTTAAAGTTTTCAATAGAAATAAATTCGTTTTTAACGAAGTATGCAAATATTTTACGATATAATCGTAAAATTTCAGTGTACAGTAGATATATTTGAGGACTTTGGCTCTGAAATAGTCGATTCAATTTATAGATGTCACTTAAATAAATAGCTTAAATTCGCTCTTTTTTAAGTTTTTACTTTTTTTACTTTCCACTGAATCGAACTTTACCAAGTCTTCATGCAAAAAGTATAATTCTAAGACGTCTATTCGACTCAATAGTTGATTAAAAAATGAAAAATCTTCAAATTTATAAAAATCTTATTTTTAATGTAGAAATCTTTTAATCTTCACATCACCCCAAAAAACTTCAAAAAGAAGATAAATCTTCATATATGGCAACACTGTATGTAAGCAAAATCAGTATGATGAACGTTCCCGAAGAGGAAGATTCTTGTTCTCGCCTTCTCGAGAATTCTATCGCAACCGCATTGTTGTTTGTGTATCTGGTTGACATTGCTTGTTTGTTGTTGTTCTCTCATACTTGTCTGTCTCCTTTTCTTATACTGATGTTGTTGGTATATGCAAGCATGTACGTTCGATGTGTTAGTGTAGCTTTTGTTTATGTTAAACGATGTTCTTTGGATTGCTAGTGTTAGTGTGTTTGTTAGCATCTTAATGTTAAACGGTATTAGATCGTTTCGTAACACTGCCGCCCACTTAAGCCTGTTCGTCCCGAATAGGCTCATTATCTCTTTAACCGTATTTTGCCAGTCGCTCAATGTGTACGACCTTCATTTTTGTTCGGGGGCTGCTAGCTTTCTGTATCCTGTACACGACATCGTTTAACCGCTTTATTATATTATATGGTCCATCCCAGTTGGTTTGTAGCTTGGGTGATAAACCCTTCTTCCGCTTCGGGTTGTATAGTAGTACCAGTTGTCCTTCATGGAAACCTGCCATGTTCGCTGCACGATCATATCTGGCTTTCATTCTATCACTGACCATTAAAAAATCTGTCGTTCGGAGCCGACTTTAAACTGTAGGTCCTGCCTCTCATGTATAAAATTAACGCACACAACATGAGTGGTGTTGAGAAGCTAGGCCGTAATCCTGACTGAAGGGTTGTAATGGCCAATTATGTATGTATGTGTATTATAGTATTTATTATCAGCAACTTGTATATATTGTTACGTTTTTACCCTTTAAAAACGTTAAAATATGAGTTCGTAGATTGCAAATGAAATAAAAGTAAATTAGCGTTTAATTTTAAAATCAATTCTTTATTGTCTGCACAAATCTGTGTGCACCCTGTGTTGAAATTTATTCACACAATAACAATTTGGTTTAGAATTGTTATTCTTCTTGTACACAACAACAATTTACTTTTATTGTTATTCTTTTGTACACTCGTTCGTTATAACTTCGAACAACGATTCTCTTCACACGCAACTTGTCTGCACTCAAGTCTGACTGAATTATTACTCACTCATCGTTGCTCGCTTTGTCTTGCCTTTTATATCGCTGGATCATAAGTCTAATGAATACCCTTGACAGAGAATGACTGCTTTCGGGAAAAATCTGAAAACGTAAACAACTCGTTTCCCTTATTGTTGTTAGTGGATCTTGTTTACATCTATCGTTGTAGCGTTGTTGTTGTTTGTTTACTTTGTCCCTTTTCTTTTTATACCTGATATTATTGTTGCTTGTTTACTTTGTCTCCTTGTTTACTGATGTTGTTGTTATATGTTTACTTCTCCGTTGATCATGTAAACAACTGCCTTATGTTGTTTTTGGAGCTTTTGTTTATCATTTTATACATGATCAAGTCCGTTGTTTTGTTTTTGGAGCTTTTGTTTTTTATTTTAATAACACCATTTCCATTTTCGTAACACTGCCGCCCACTTAGCCTGTTCGTCCCGAATAGGCTCATTATCTCCTCTTCCATATTTCGCCAGTCGCTCTATGTGTACGACCTTCATTTTGGCTTGGGGGCTGTTCGATTTCTGTATTCTGTATACGACATCATTTAACCTTTTAATTATTTTATAAGGTCCTTCTCAGCTGGTTTGTAGCTTGGGAGATAATCCTTTCTTCCGCTTTGGGTTGAAAAATAGAACCAATTGTCCCTCATGGAAGCCCTTCGTATTCGCGGCACGATCATATCTGGCTTTCATTCTATCGCTAACCATTTTAATACGTGTGCGCACAAATTCATGAAGTTCATTTAAACTTTCCTGTTTTCCAGTATATGTGTCATCCCCCGCTGTGGCGGGCTTACAACCAAACTCTAAGTCACCAGGTAGTTTTATCTCAGTCCCAAAAATAACCTTGGCGGGTGATCTAGATGTGGAGTCATGAACCGCGGATCGGTACGCCAGTAGAAACCTTGAAATGTGTTCGTCCCAATCCTTCTGTTGTTCGCTCACTACTTTCCGCAAGTATTCCTCCAGGGTTCGATTAAACCGTTCTACCATTCCGTCGGACTGTGGGTGAAGTGGCGTCGTTCGAGTCTTCTTAATACCGTATACTTCACACATTTCTTTGAACACGGCTGACTCGAAATTTCTGCCTTGATCAGAATGTAGCTCTACTGGAACCCCGTAGCGACATACCCAGTTGTTCACAAAAACATTTACTACGGTGTTCGCCTCTTGATTGGGTATCGCATACACTTCCGGCCATTTGTTGAAGTAATCCATCACGACGAGAACATATCGGTTTCCGGCATTGCTGACAGGAAAAGGGCCTGCTACGTCCATCGCTATCCGCTCGAAAGGTGCGCCCGAGTTATATTGTTGCAGCTGACCTCTACTTCTTCTTAAGGGACCTTTAGCTGCCATACACTGGGTACAGTTTGCAATCCAATCAGCCACTGATTGCTGGCATCCAACCCAATAAAAACGTTGTTTTAGTTTTTCCAGCGTCTTTGTTACGCCAAGGTGCCCTCCGCTAGCTCCATTATGGAATTCATTTAAGACTTCTTTCATTTTAGAGGAAGGCACCACTATTAGGTTGGATGAGATCTTGCCATCAGCGCTTTCGCAAAGTCGATATAAGCACCCGTCTATTACTTTTAAGCTGTCCCATTGCGCCTAATATACTTTTGTAAGAGCTCCTTCCGCTGATATTTCATTTCGGGTAGCCCTTTTGTCCTCTTCCTTAGCTGCTATAATTTTTGCCAATATTGGGTCACTCCTTTGGGCTTCAGACCAGTCTTCGTCGGCATCGATTTGCATTAGCCGGATGTCGATGATCGATTCTTCTTAGCCTTCACGCAATGTTTACACTCTAATTTACATGGTCGGCGTGAGAGAGCATCAGCATTTCCATGTTGTGTACCTCTTCGATGTTCAATGCTGAAGTCATAAGTCTGGAGGCGCTCAATCCAACGTGCTAACTGCCCTTCAGGGTTCTTGAATTGCAGCAGCCATCGCAGTGCGGAATGATCGGTCCTTGGTAGAAAATGTTGGCCATACAAGTACTTATGGTAATGTTTTATGCATTCCAGCACTGCAAGTAGCTCACGTCGGGTTACACAGTAGTTCCGTTCAGGCTTTGACAGTGTACGACTATAGTATCCAACGACTTTCTCAGTCCCATTGACCACTTGGGAAAGCACACCACCAATACCATATCCGCTAGCATCACTGTCCAAAATGAATTTTTCCCCTAGGACCGGATACGCCAAAACTGGTGCGGCACACAATAAGTCCTTTAGTGCCTGGAACGCCTTTTCCTGTGACTCACCCCATTGATACACCTTTGATTTCTTGGTGAGCTCGTGTAGGCTTGCCGCCACGCTGGCAAAGTTAGGCACAAAGCGTCTATAATACGTGCATAGTCCCAAAAAACTGCGAAATTCATGAAGACTCTGCGGACGAGGCCAGTCCTTTACTGCTCGTATTTTATCTTCATCCGTGGATATGCCATCTGCTGTAACAAGATGCCCCAAATACTTCACCTGTCTTTGGAAGAATGCGCATTTCTTTACGCTCAATTTTAGGCCAGCCAATTGATATTCGTTGCAGAACTTCTGCCAGGTTCTCGAGGTGTTCGTTGAAAGTTCTGCCCATCACTATTATGTCATCGAGATACACCAGGCAAGTCTTCCAATGCAGCCCCTTTAGTACACGTTCCATAAGCCGCTCGAACGTGGCCGGAGCATTACAGAACCCAAATGGCATGACGTTAAACTGCCATAAGCCGCCATTCGCTCTGAATGCAGTTTTTTCCTTGTCCTTGTCTGCAATTTCCACCTGCCAATATCCGCTTTGTAGGTCCAATGTGGAGAACCACTTTGTTCCGGCTAGCGTGTCGAGAGTCTCGTCAATTCTCGGTAGCGGGTAGCTGTCCTTTTTAGTGACATCATTCTGCTTCCTGTAGTCTACGCAGAATCTTGTACTGCCATCTTTCTTCTTGACTAAGACTACAGGTGAGCTCCACGGACCAGATGATGGTTCAATTACACCGCTCCTCTTCATTTCGTCGACTAGCTCTTTAACCTTATTACGCTTCGCAAGCGGTATACTTCTGGGTGCCTGCTTTATCGGTCTTGCTTCACCAGTATCAATCTCTTGTTTGACCATGGCTGTTCTACCTTGACTTTTATTGTTCGTGGCGAAGGCGCAAGCGTACCTCTTTAGCAGCTTTTTGGCTTTATTTCATTCTGAAGCTGCTAGGCCTGCCACCCATTTCTCCACATTTTTACCAAATTCCTGTTGGTCATTGGCTGACATTTCGGCAGGTTTCGGCGATTGTTCACTGTTTATTACCGCCTCTACTGGAACACTTTGGCCCACCTAAGAGTTTTTAGAGATGACTTTTTCTTGGCCTGATAGATTTAGTACTCTCACCGGGACTATTTTCTGTTCGGTAGATTTGATGAGGGCCTTTCCTGATAACAAGTCCGTCTGAATTTCCGCTGGTTCCACAACCCACAAGCGGTTTTCCTCACAATCTCCCTCCACACGTGCCCATATCAGCGTTTCACTCTGTGGTGGTAATTTTTGTTGTTCAGCAGCAACTAACCTTCTGGCGTGCACTTGATGCTTGTACCCCACGTCAAGAGGTATGTCTACATTCCGCCAACTCATTATCTGTTGCCCCATATTCAAATTGATGCCATGGGCTATCATGAAATCGGCACCAATGATAACCTCGTTCACAATATCAGCAACAATAAAGACATGGCTTACGCTGATGTTGGCTATAGTCACCTTCGCTTCTGTTTTCCCGTGGACGGTGGCAGACTCTCCAGTAGCTGTTCGTAGCCTTATATTACAAAGTGCCTCACACTTCCCCTTGACTACATCTGGTCTGATGATAGACTGCGTCGCACCGGTGTCTATAGTGAAGGTGTGTTTTCTGCCGTTTATGTATCCGCACGCCGTAAGGTTGTTGTTGTCTTGCTGCATTACTGATATGGAGATTGTGGGGCCCTTGCTTGTGGGAGCCAGCACTTGCCCCTCAGTGCTAGCTCGTTTTAGTTTAACGGGGACTCTTGTGTAGATGGTTGGTGATTCGCCCGCTTATCAGTCGTTGCTGGCGAGACGGACCTGGACCTTTTTCGTGGCTCTTTGCAGTTCCGTTGGAAATGGCCGCCCCTTCCGCAGTTGAAACATTTAGGTTTAGCCTTTTGCCCAGTTTCTGCCAAAACTTGTTTAATCATTTCTTTAAATTTATTTAAAAGGCATTCCTCTTCACCCACGACTTCCATTTTTCGAACTTTGCCTATTGATGGTCTAGAAATCGTTCGAGCGGTCTCCTGGGCTAGTGCAAAGGTCACGGTCTCTGCAAAGGTTGTCTTTTGTGCAGAAATACCGCCAATTTGATGTCTGGGTCGCGTATTCCGTTAACAAACGCCTCGGTCTTAAAGTTGTCTATCAATGGGTGGTTTTCTCCGGGATATGTAAGCTGCACCAATCTCTCGACCTCCATTGCAAAAGCTTGAAGTGACTCATTAGCCTTTTGCACTCAGCACCTTAACTCCATGCGGTACAGTTCTCGTTTATGCTCGTCGCCGAATTTGCGCTGTAACGCCACCATTACATCGTTGTAGTTGTTTCTGCGGTTGACTGGCATGGTCTCCAGAATCTCGGATCACCTTTTAATGCCAGAATTAGTTCCAAAGCCTTCTCTTCATCGTCCCATCCGTTTCGGCTGGCTACCGTCTCGAATAGGAATTTAAAGACGGATAAGGGTGAGCTACCATCAAAGGAAGGTGGTTTTATCCTGCCGGTACCTTCTGATACGACTCGCACTTGTTCCGGCCGCTGGCTCTGGAGGTTGCTGATCTTCTCCTCCATTTTAACCAGTTTTCCCTCGACGGCCTTTTCCAAATTGTCCGCTCTCGTGTCAACGGCCTTTTCTAAATGTGACACCCTCTCATCGACACCAGTGATTCGTTTGCTGACCGACTCATGGATTTCCTGCAGCCTTCTAGATGTTGCTTGAACTTCGGCCAGAAGTTTCCGATTTTCGACTCTAGATGTTGCTTGCATTTTTTCCATCCGTTGTTCACTCTCTTTTCGAAACGCTACCTCTATTTTTTCCATCATGGCTGCTAGCAACGAATTCATGTCGATACAGCTAGGGGATGCAGCTGCCTTGAGCTCTCGTTCCTCGTCATCCTCGAACTCGTAGGAATCGATGTCGATACCCTCAAACTGCAGTTGTTCCCTTAACCGCCTTTGTAGTTCATTTTTAGTGCCCGTTGTTGGCAGCTTGAGTTTATCCAACTCACGTTTAAGCCGTTCCACTTTTAGATCGGAGAGCTTCATTTTGGTTGTGATTTCCCTTTATTACTTTTACTTTTATATTTGGATTTTGCAATCCCACTTCCGACACCAATTGTTACGTTTTTACCCTTTAAAAACGTTAAAATATGAGTTCGTAGATTGCAAATGAAATAAAAGTAAATTAGCGTTTAATTTTAAAATCAATTCTTTATTGTCTGCACAATTCCGTGTGCACCCTGTGTTGAAATTTATTCACACAATAACAATTTGGCTTAGAATTGTTATTCTTCTTGTACACAACAACAATTTATTTTTATTGTTATTCTTTTGTACACTCGTTCGTTATAACTTCGAACAACGATTCTCATCACACGCAACTTGTCTGCACTCAAGTCTGACTGAATTATTACTCACTCATCGTTGCTCGCTTTGTCTTGCCTTTTATATCGATCCAGCGATATAATAACACCATTTCCATTTTCGTAACAATATATACACAAACTTGTGTATAAGTTTTTTTGCAATCGAAAATTGATGAGGCGAGTAATTTGAAGATACATATTACAAAATGTTCAAAGTTATCAGTGTAGATGTTAATTGGTTGTAAGTACATATATTTCACATATGTATGTATCTCGAATATCTATGAATAGCTAAACTTCCTCATCTTTACTTTGAAGGACCTTTTAAGGATGAAAATTTGTGTCAATTTGAGTTTCGAAGCAAAATTATTCGAGCTCGTTTTATTTTACATATCATATCCTGCACAAAACTGTCCATATTAGTCACAAATAAACATAAATTAAAAAAAAAAACGTTTAATGCATGAGTAAAAATTAATCTCCTAACAAAAGGTGAGCATGCAAGACAGCATGCAGACAGTTAATGAAAATTTTAAGGATGCAAATTTGTGTCAATTTGCGTTTCGAAGCAAATTATTCCAGCTCATTTTATTTTACCTATCATATCCTGCACAAAACTGTCCATATTAGTAACAATAAACAAAAATAAAAAAAACAAGTTTAATGCATGAGTAAAAATTAATCTCCTGACAAAGGGTGAGCATGCAAAGCATACATTATATTAGGTTTACCATATACAAAGAACGACAATACCGCAGACATGGAATTTAATAAAAGTATTTTGACTGGAATTCTAGATACAAAATCCAATCTAAAACTAAAAACAAAATCCAATCCAAAAGTGCCAGTGAACGAGAGAATTGATCATAACACAAGTTGATCGAAATCCTTTCCTCAGTAAATTTAAAACGTTGAAACCTCTTCACTGGATCTGTAACGATCTAAAATCCTAACTATATAACAGCATAGTCCTTTAATATAAGGATGAGTAAATTTGTTAATTGTTTAAAATTTAAAAGATATATCAACACCCAACATTGCTTGGAAAATGTTCGGCCGAAAATGTCAGAAAATACAGATGCTTCTATTTCCAACTTTATTTGAAATCTGCTGTCGCTGTAGTCTAATATGTAGTGTGTTGGTTTATTAGTTCTGAGGTCGTTCCTCAACCCCTAGCTCAGACATCTCGAACAATACGAAATATGAAAAGCTATTTCTTCGCCCACTTCCACTCAGTAGTCTTATGGCAAAAACTCTGAAAGTAAATAAAGTTTCCATCAAAAGATTCTCAAAAAAACTGATGTTAGAGTCGACTTAAAAATGTAGGTTCCGTCATTCATGTTTAAAATTAACACACGTAATCCTGAATGAAGGGTTGTAACGACCAATTATGTATGTATGTATTTATGTATGTTTTCCAATGGAAGATTACTTTAATCAAAATGATACTTGATCTGTCACAGATAAAGCGGTGTTATATAGGTTTATAAACTTAAAATGTCGAAGCAACACACAGTTCCATTCAACAAACCAAGAGATTCGTTACCAAGATTTTGTAATTAATGAAAATGATATTGCAAGTACTTCCCCCCAAAATCCAGCTGACGTGCCACAGGGTAGTATTTTGAGCTTCAGATGTGCATTCACATTTAAACCGCTTTCCTCATCAAACTCGAGAACCCACATGAAGCGTCTCGATATCCACGAATATATTTTTTTAAGCATGAAAATTTCATATCGAAGCAAAATTACAAAAATTTTAAATAAAACCTTTTGCAATATTTTGGGGGCCCAGCGGTTTCCGCAGGATAGGGGTATGCGATCATAGCTTCCACGGAGCCTCCAGCCTCTATCCTATCAAGACCGTTAGTGCGTGGCATGTCACATCCTGCTAGAGGTAGCCCTGCCCTTTTACCAAAACTACGGATATAGACTGGGAGTCAATAAATACCCCCTCAGCCGGGGTAACTATTGCTGATTTTCCCATTTCTTAATTAATTACCTTAGGCTGGTAGCTGTAGCTTTCTGGACTTAGTTGTGTATGTACGATAGCACCATCTGCTTCCAAAGCTGCTGCAAATATACACAGGCACTCTTCAGTTACTGCCAATGCATTGGCATACAAACAGGCACCTGACACCAATCCACCTTCGGGTGGATCCTGAGTGCAAGCGTTAGGGCATATAGAACTCGCAGGTCAACCATGCATATCATTCGGCTCTATTGACCTAGCTCTCCTTTCAAAGGATAAGATGGGCTATTTGGATTGGGTTAAGGCCCATCAAAACAATTCTTTGTCTGTATAAAGTTATTGAAAGTAGCTTCAAGACGTGTACAATCCAGAACCGATAGTTACTTTCCTCCACCTCGTTAATTGTAAAATTGGCCACAGTACGAATTTAGGTTGTCTTAAGAGAACCACTGCTGGGGTATATTTTGTGGCAAACTATTCCTTCAAAACTATTAACAATTTGTAGTCCAGTGGGTTGAAATCAGAATTGCCAGAATATCATTCTTGAGAGGAAAAGAAAACTGATAAATTGTTTCAGAATCAGTTTTAAGTCATTTACGCTTTATGAGCTGGCGCAGAATTTTGCTGGCAAAACCGCGTTGGTTTTGAAACATAGAACGGTTAAGTGATTTTACAACAGCTACCAAAACGTTTTCTTGTCCATGTTTTATTAAATTAAATTTTACCTGCACGGAACAATTTCTACCGGTAAACAAAATGTTTCACCAAAAGACGTTTACATTTTTTTTACCCAATTTTTTAACTAGAGCTGCAGTTAACAAATGTAGGACGTTTAAAGCATAAGTCCAACAAGATGTTGACTGTGTTCAACCTTTTTCTTTATTCTCAATGTAATGCAATCCTATTGTGAATTAAATTTGTATGTTATGTACTTATTTCTTTTTTAATAATATATTGGATTTTCTAAATTTAACATTTCATTACTTAAAACCTTTTTAAAATAATTGAAAACAGTTGTTAAGAAACCGCCAAAAAGCAATGAAGCTTAAGTTAACGAAAAGCCCTCAGCCTTCTTATTTTATTGTATTCAAAAAGAACATATACATATATCCCATTCTTCAACTCATTTTTATAGACCCTAGGAGTTTAGTTGACTCTTAGAGCCTACAAATTGGTCCTTCGACAAGTCCTAGCGTACTGGGATTGCGATTTGAATCAGTGGAATAAGCTCCACTAACCAACACAGGCGATTGTGCGCCACCAGCATCAATCCCAACAAATAAAAGAACACGCGATTAGATACACAGGCCGGATTATTCAATCGACGACCAGCGAAAAGGCCTTTCATATCGTCAAACGTTTCATATCGTCTACGTACACGCTGTTTATGTCCGACGATCGAAAAATCCCATCGCCGACGATCAACCAAAAGAGGTCTAACGTCCAATAGAGGGCGCTACATTAATTTAAGCTTTTTTATTATTTTTAACATAGTGTAATGTAATTAGAGCTTTTTGTGGACTTTTTAACATTTTTTATTGTAACTTAATTTAGCTTAGGCCTTGACCTACATAAATTTTTCTTAAAGATTCATTCGCATAAAAACCCACGGAACCCCAGTCCACGGAATTAACACACGCCTTATGCCATCTGAATCCTTTAAATTAAACTTAGATTCGTCAGAAAACAGCACAGTCCTCCATTTTTGGACACTCCAGTTGAGATGGGCCTTTGCGAATTCAAGTCTCGCTTTTTTATTTTTTGACGATTAATCGAAGTCGCCGTAGTCTAGTAGGTAGTGCGCTGGCTTATTAGACCTAAAAAGCCCGGGGTCGTATCCCGGGTCAGACATCAAAACGAAATATGAAAAAAAAAATATTTCTTCGGCTACTTCCTCTCAGCAGATTTCTGACAAAAACTCTGAGAGTAAATAAACCTGACATGAAAAAGTTTCTCAAAAAATCTGTCGTTCGGAGTCAACATTCACGTATAAAATTAACGCACACAACATGAGTGGTGTGAGAAGCTAGGCCGTAATCCTGACTGAAGGGTTGTAATGGCCAAAAAAAAAAAAATTTAAAATGAAACAGGACTTCAAGGATGGAGTCTCACTACAGTACAAAGCAGCGGCAGACATGTATCAGAATCTGAAAGTGAAGGTCATTGAGAGGATGGCGAATAAATCGAACCCAAGAATTGAAGTCAACTAACAGATAAAACACTTCTGTCAATACAAACTGCTCAGAGCGAATCCTCAAGATCCATTCGATTAATTGTAGACACCATAAATGAAAAAATAGCCATTTTGAAAACCTGTCACATCAACGTTTCTTCGTGTGACTCTAGCTCATCAAAGTTGCCGGAAAATACACTGAGAGAAAACTCTTAACAATCATAAAGAAGTGCCCTCATGGAAAGACATGAGCAATTTTCTCAAAGGGAGAATCGAGATGTTGGAAACTGTTTTCGATATGAAGAAGCCAAATTGGAAGGAAAGTTCAGGGTAAAGGTCAAACGCTTTTCACTCCTAAGCGGACGGAAGTAGGGTGAAATTGAATTGTAAAAAGTGTAATAAAAATCACCCATTGAAACAACGTAAACATTTTTTAGAATTATCTGTGAAAGAGCGAATAAATTTTGTATATGCCTCCAGTAAAGTTCTTTGTTTTCACTGGAAAAGGAAACATCATACTTTACTTCATGTAGACGATGAAAACACTCGGGAACTTAAGGACGTTTCTCCACGGAATGGAGCAACAGTTTCATACAACACCACTGTAATTAGTAAAGAAAAAGCAAAGTCAATTCCTGTTGATCTAGGTTCCCTTCCGTATGTACGCACAACAATTCTACCTACGGCTCCAAACTACATACAACAAGCAGGTGAGCTATTTACTGTTCGGGCGCTACTCGATGAGGGATCCGAAAAGAGTTTTGTGTCCTCAAAAATTCCCCAACAACTAGCAATTCCTGTGGAAGCATATCACACCAGGATTTCTGGTCTTGGAGGAACGGTGGTAGGAAGGTCAAAAGGAATATGCAGTCTTACCTTGCGAACAAAGTGGTCCGATTTCTCAATCACAATTAAAGCAATTATCGCCCCAAAATTAGCTCATTTTCTACCAAGTTCTCCCATACAGAAAACCAATCTTCCAGATATTAAGTCTTTAGATTTAGCAGATCGTTATTTTTACAAACCTGAGATCTATGGGACATCTCATTATATCAAATGATTATTTACCCTTCATCAACCTAAGTGGTAAAAATCGAAATTCGAGAACACTTTAGAGGCAAGGGACTCCCACTTCGGATGTTATTCGTCAGGTCCTGAACCCAGTCACACGTATAATTCATTTTCTACCTTAGTTACATCAGTAGAAGAAACTGCCTTGCAAAAGCAAATGAAAAGGTTTTGGAAACTAGGAGGTAGAAAAGGAAAAGGTCGACTCGGAGCACGATGTATATTGTGAACATTTTTATAGAAACACGATTAAACGTCAACCAGAGGGAAGGAACATGGTAAGACTTCCTTTTAAGGAAAATTACCCCTCGGAAATTTTTTGGGTTCATCGAAAAACACAGCCTACGCACAATATCTTAAGATGGAGGAGAAACTAGATTAAAATCCTGAGCTAAAATCTCAATATCAGCAGGTTCTACAAGAATATATTGATTTGGGCCACATGGAAGAAGTAACTTATCATGAGCCTTCAACGAAAAAACATTTCTCTTTTTTTCTACCACATCACGCCGTTATTTGTCCTGAAAGTAAATCTACAAAAGTAGAAAGATGCGTTTCAACGCATCTAAGAAAACGTGTAGTGGATTTTCATTAAACGAGGTTTTATATCAAGGACCAGCCCTCCAAGGAGACCTCATGCAAATTATTCTGTCAAAGAGATATTATAAATATGTATTCACTGGTGACATTCAGAAAATGAATCGTCAAATTTTTGTTCATGAAGACGATAGACCTTATCAAAATTTTTTTTTCGAATTAAACCAAACGATCCAGTTAAAGTTTTTCAGTTAAAAACAGTTACCTTTGGAGTTAATAGCGCACCGTATTTAGCACTAAGAACACTTCTTGAATTAAGCGAAGATTGTAAAGGACCACACTCATTAGCCTCCTCAATTCTTAAGGAGGAGATCTATGTAGCTTACGTTTTATCAGGAGGACATAATCTGGAAAATGCCAAAGAAAAACAAATACAACTTTCTAAAGCGTTGATTTCTGCCGGATTTTCCTTTAAGAAGATAGCCAGCAACCACCATGCTCTTTTGGAAAATTTGCCCTGGGAAGATCTTGAAGAAGATTTTTTGAAATTTGAGGACTCTAGGTCATTAAAGACCTTAGACACGTTGGAATGCCAAGGAAGATATATTTTATTACGCACCAGAAACAATAGAAGCTTCACCATCCACCACTAAACGACAAATTTTGTCTACCATCGATAAACTTATACAGGAGCAATGGGAATGCAAACCAGATTGGGATGAAGATATACCACCAAAGATATTGGAAACATGGAACGTGTTTTCGACTACTCTGCCACAATTTGCATCTATTAAAATAGCTAGTTGGGTAAATTTCTCACCTCGATATCAGGCTCAAATTCATGGATTCTGCGATGCATCGGAAAGAGCATATTGTGGAGCTCTACTCCTAAAGGAGGAATTTTTTGTAACTTATTAGTCGTGAAAACTAAAGTTGAGCCTTCAAACAGGATAACCATTCCGAAACTCGAGTTCTGTGAAGCATTACTATTATTATTAATTAAACGACTACAATTCCCCTTGGATCTATTTTTATATACCGATTCTTCGATTCTCTCGGGCTGGCAAATTAAGGTGGCACGGTCCTCCATGGCTAATGTTGGCCCAAACCACGTATTTTTAATCCAACTGATTTAGATTCCCGGAACATATCAAATTTTCATTTACAAACCAACCAAAAAGATATTTCAAGCGAATTTTCATCATTTTACTTCATCAATCGTCTTCTGAAACGTCGATACGAGACACAGAAACACATCCCTTCGAGGAAGTACAATTCGTGAAAAATTTTGTAATTTTAAATGCACAACAAATTCATTTTTATTTAGAATATGATTGCCTTAAGGACAATCAACCCATAAATCGGACGAAGACGAATACTTTCTCTCAATCTCCCTTTCTTGATCACCTACTACGCGTAGGTGGCAGGCTCAATAATTCCGGATTAAGTTTCAATGAACAATATCCTATCACAATTCCTGAAAAATCTTCATTAGATAAACTTCTTATAGGATATACCCATCAAATTTTACTTCACGCGGAACATCATGTAATGTTAAGAACCGTTCGACACGGCTTTTATATTCCGGGGTTAAAAAACTTATTTGGCAGTGTGTCAGAGCCCGCAAAGCCTGCACCGTTTACAAACACAGGGTACAACACCAAATAATGGGCGTGCTACCCCGTGAAAGATTTACATTTTCGTTATCATTCACTTACACCGGAGTGGACTTTGCCGATCCATTTACACTAAAAACCTCCAATTTGCGGAATGCCAAACTTTTAAAAGGATACGCAGCCGTTTTCGTTTACTTCTCTACGCGATCAGTTCACCTTGAAGCACAGAATATACACAGAATCGAAACCTTTGGCGTTTAAAAAGCGCTCAAAGCAGTAGCTTAACCTGCCTATTAGAGGGAGAAAAAAAATATTATAATGTTTTGCGAATCAAATGTGTTAGAAGCAACAGATATACAGAGTGAAAACTGGAGGTTAAAGTAGAAAAACTAAATGTAAATAAACATTTATTTTGTGTTAAAAAAGGGAAAATTTGGAATATTTTTTAATTTCTTCAATGAAAATTTTAAAGATTCTTAAATATTTAAATATTAATCGAAATGTGGGTGATTTTCGGTCATAATGAATATAGTTTCTTGTGCAAGAGGTAATTAAGAAGCTAAATATTACAAGATCAAAATAAGACGTACTACTCATAAAAAATTTTTCTTGCTGAAAGATACCAATACTTTTTAATTTCTTGAAAGGAAAAGTTAAAAAGGTTATTGTTATTAGTTGTTTTTATTATTTATTAATAGTTTTAGACAAAAATTACATTTTTATTAACTCTCGCCAATATAAAAAAGCCACCCCCAAAAATAAAAACGTAAATAAACAAAACAGAGTTACAATTAGAGAGGGACAGAAATACTTTTTGGTAATATTTTCTGTCCCTTTCGCAATGCTAGGTTAACTGTCAAAATCTCGTTTCGATTCTGTGCCTTGAAGTCTGCTCGGAGTTATCAACAGATGCGTTTCTTGCTTGTTTTGCCAGGTTTACCAGTAGTAGAGGTCTACCAAAAACAATGTTCTCCGATAATGCCGAAACTTCTTGGGCGCTAAACACTCGATTTTACAAATTCACAATGACTTCCTGAAAAATGCGGAAAAATCCATTATCGAGAAATATGGCACACATGGGTTTAGCTGGACATTTATTTCCCATATGCACACTACATGGGCGGCCTCTAGGAGGCCGCTGTCAAAAGCATGAAATCTCATTTAAAAAACGTAACTGTTAACTTATCATTCACTTTTGAGGAATTCTACGCCATACTTACACGCATCGAAGCGATATTGAACTCTCGTCCAATGGTCTCGTCCACTTCTCAGGAAGGTCACTTCCTGAGAAGTGCTCCGCTCATAGCTATACCAGAACCACATAATACCTCCTCTGTAGAAAACATATTCTTTCTGAAACGCTAGGATAGAATTAAGGCCATACAACAATTATTCGTTCGTCGTTGGAAAAACGAATACATTACCCAGTTGCAACGTAGAAGCAAATGAAGAATAGAAAAGGACAACCTGAAAGAAAACGACTTCATCCTAATTAAAGAGGATCTGCTACCAGCTACTGAGTGGCGACTTGGTAGGATAAAAAATGTTATTTACGGTACAGATCAAAGAGTTCGTGTTGCGGAAATACTGGCCAGTAACGGCTTGATTAAACGTCCTAGCGTAACTAATACTCCCTGTAAACCAAATTAAACACTTCATTTACAATTCTGCCTAGAGCACAATGTTAGGGATTTAAGTCAAGCCATATTCTACTTGTATTGTGCACATTTTCTTTGTTTTCTCATTACAGATCATCATGCTCAACAAACCTCGCTATAAATTATGCTCGTAATATAGTAGGGAAGTGTTGTCTCCATAACCTCAGCACCGCTTGCGTAACTGTAACTAAGTTTTCGTTTTCATCCTTGCAGGAAGATGCCCCTCGGTTAGACGCTGAACCCTTTCGTAGAATCTTCGAGCATCATTTACACAATTCGATATTCATTATGAAAACATGGAGCATACCATTTATATTGCTTTTTAAATTTCTAAGCCTACAGCTGTTGCTTTGCGGAGCATGATTGATACTGTTTCTGCATTTATGATTCTTTGTTATCAATTGGTGATGACAAGAAAATATCTAATGCCATATTAATACATTTAGTGATGTCGAAAGTGGATTCAATCATTATATCAAAATGGGAAGAACAGCTTGATTTCGAAAAGCTCCCATTGTGGCCAGATTGTGATGCCGCTTTGAATAGACATTACCAACATATTTCTGCTGATGAGTCTTCTAGTTCAAGGCCGAGGGTTAAAGAACCTAAGAATAAACACTTCAATTTTAGAACCAGTAAAACATCATGTATTGACTTAATAGTTTTAAAGAAATTCGGGTTCAAATTAATTAACTTACAATTTCACTTTTGAAATCGGACACATGAAAACTTATTTAGACCAAATTTGGGGAATAAATCTTACCACACTGTTGCGATTATGTTTGACAACTAACTTCTTTATTTAAAGATTTCCTTAATTGTAGATTTGCATATGTTTTATCATAACTGTATAGTCCGTTGCTTATCTATTTGCTTATTTACTACATTCTAAATGGTTACATACGTACATAATTGACCATTACAACACTTCAGTGAGGATTACGGCCTAGCTTCTCAGTGTGGCGGGACCTACAGTTTAACGTCGACTCCGAACGACAGATTTTTGAGAAACTTTTTCATGGCAGGTTTATTTACTCTCAGAGTTTTTGCCAGAAATCTGCTGAGAGGAAGTCGCTGAAGAAATATTTATTTTCAGATTTCGTTTTGATGTCTGACCTAGGTTTAAAACCGGGCTTTACGGCTAATAAGCGAACACACTACCTACTAGACTACGGCGACTCTAAATGGTTATAGAACAGCATTTACCGTTTCATAGCACAATTGTGCAGAGGCACATTTTTGTGTTTTTCATTTAGTTGTCGATCAAACTGCGACAAGAACACTTCTGCGGCGGATGCTTTATAATTTTATTTCAGAATGACAATATTTTATGTTAAAAATGGTCTATGTCATTCGCTGGGCGTATTTCATTTCTTTTATTTTGGCGCATAGTATAATTTTTTTTAAATGCTTTGGAATGCGCGTTTTATTTCTTTTAATAAAAATGGGGTTTTTATTCTTTTTATTTTTATTAATCTAAAGCTTTATGTTCTTTTAATAAAAAATGGAGTTTTTAGATAGATAGCTCTACATATGTATGTTGATGAAATTAAAATAAAAATAGCGTATATTACTAACACTTTTCTATGGCTGTAAAGCAGTGGTGCTCATAATCGAAATTTCCTATCACATGTGATCAGCGTTGCCAGTAATTTTTTTTAAAACACTTTTTATTTCTAGAAAAAAACCTTGGTTTTGCAAGAAAAACTTTTTTTTCTACTAAAAACCCAAAATTTTAGAAAGAGAGTACCGGAGTCGGTTAAATCTGTTACTTTCCCTGTTGGTGTTTCTTTGATATCTTACCCAGGAGTAAATATTTGGAGTTATTATTAAATTTATTGAAAAAAGTGGAAATTGAAATTTGATGAAAAAACTTGTTTGTTAGAAAACAAATTTAATGAAAACTTTATTCGATCTCAAAAAACTTGAAAAAAAGGGAAAACTTGGCACCTGGCAACGCTGCATGTGATAGGCAAAGAAAAATCTGCTGACGCTCCGTTGGCATACGTACACTATAAAGGCCATGTCAGATAAAACTTTTGCTTCGCTTTGCGTTAAATATACGCTTTGACATTTGAGATAAATGTATATGTTTATATGGCACTTGTCACATAAACTGCTTTTAACGCAACGCAAAGCGAAAAGTTGGGCATGTCTCATCTTTTTGCTCGCTTTGACAATCAGCTGTTGATTATTCAGTAAATATTTTTGGCAAATTTGAGCGCAAATTTTATTGTTTCAATATTTTTCTTTAAATTTAAAGCTTTTTTTGTTATTGTTTTGTTTTTATTATATTAAAAAAAAGAGGTAAGTGAATTTTATTTTTTGGAAGAAGTATTTAATATGATTTTCATAATTTTACTTAGTAACAAAAACTTACGCGCCAACCACTTTTAAAAGAGAAACAAAAAATGCGAGTGTTGTCAAAGTTTTGGTTGTGTCATACACTTTTTGCTTTACGCTTTTCTCTCAAAGTTATAAACGTCACGCAAAGCAACAAAGTTTTATCTGACACGGCCTTAAGCTTACTTGTGTGGTTTCTTATAATGATCGTGTGTTTGTTGCTTTGTTTGTTGTTTTGTGTTGATCTCAGAGAACAAAATCAATTCAGTAACTGAATTTCAGTTGACGTTTAGCACTTGATGAAACAAGACCACGCTACGCAATTTTTTTTTATTGATTTTTTGTTTTTTTGCAAATACACGCAGCAAAATGTTTGATGAAAATTGGGAATATGATTTTTTTTATAGAGAATATGTATGGTAATGCACAATGTATTGTTTGTTATCGCACTTTATGTGGTAATTCTTTTTTTTTTTATAAAAAGACATTACGAGGCTAGCCATGGATTTTTCGACAACATTAAAGGGAATGATAGGACTTTAAAATTATCATGGTTGACGAAATGGACGTACCAAACTACAATAATTTACCATGTAGTAACGAGAAATTGTCGTTGCCTTTTAAAAAGGCATCATATACAGTTGCTTTGGCTTTAGCAAAGCAGTGCCGTCCATTCGATGATGGAAATTTCTTCTTGAATTTGACGACAGACGTATTGAGTTGTTTTGGCGAAAAATGTGTTTTGTTTTTTGTAATAACATACAAACAAAACAATTAACAATTCTTTTTTATTATTTTCTCAGTGTACGATTCTCAAAAATTAAGTTGAATTTTGTTCTCCGCTGCTTTACCAACACAACCAAACCTATGATAGTATGTGTTTGAGCACCACTGCTGTGAAGAAATAAATTCTCTCAATTTTTTTCTCTCTCTTACTCACTAATACATAACCAAATTTTTTTTGGTAAATCCTGTTATAGAACTTAAAATTAACTTAATGTTAAGGTAGTTCAATATTACTTAGTATATGAAATTCATTATTAATTTATTATAAAAATTTATTTCTATTAAAAATTAAAATATAAAAAACAGAAAAATAAATATTGAAATGATCCAACATTCCGGCCCCATTGAAGATTTCCAGTCCTTTCTCGTGCGTTCATGTGTGACGAATTTTAAAAGCTTGATAAAAATTCAAATTTAAAACAAAACAAAGTAAAATATAAACAAAATAAGTGTTTATAAAATTAAAAGAAATATATACATACATACATACACACATTTACAGTGGTGGCCACGAATTTAAGACACGACATATGGCTGACTTATTTGTGATAATTGAGAAATCTCAAGAAACCCATGATATTTTGGAAAAATATACTTTGGAGCGACGAGTCAAAGTTTTGCCGCTTCAGCTCTGATGGAAAGCAGTACGTATGGCGCCCTCCAAACCTGGAGCATCATCCAAAGTACACCCTAAAACAACATGGTGGTGGAAATGTGACGGTGTGGCCAGCATTTTCCTGGCATGGTGAAGGTCCCATTTACAGTATAACTTCTAAAATGGACCAGTATATTCACAAAAATATTATAACAGACACAATGATACCATTCGCTGAAGACAACATGCCTCTAATATAGAAATTTATGCATGATAATGACCCTAAGCACATTTCACGTCTAGTGAAGAGTTGCTTAGAGGAAAACGATATCATTGTTCTTAAGTGGCCAGCTCAATCCCCGGACCTCAATCCAATTAAGAACTTGTGGAATGATGTTGAGGAACATGTACGAACAGTTAACCAAAAAAATTCAAGCGATTTGTGAGAAGAAATCCAAAAGGCTTGGTATGCAATTCCAAAGCAACGTTATGTGGCATTAGTCGAAAGTTTACCCAGGAGATGTGCTGCTGTGATCAAAAATAAAGGATTTCCCACTAAATAGTAGGATTTTTTTATGAAGCTGAGCTTAATTTAGAGAATAGTGTTATATTATGCCTATGTCTTAAATTCGTGACCAGGATAAAATTTGTGTTTATGTATATAATATGTAAATAAAAATTTTTAACCGAATATAGGTAAGAAAATATTATTAATTTTTCTTCATAACATTACAAAAATCTTAAAAAAAATATCATGGACCCATAATTTTTTCGATAAAATGTTAAAATTATCACAAATAATTCAGTCATATGTCGTGCCTTAAATTCGTGGCCACCACTGTATATATATATATATGCATAAACAAAACAATACACAAAATTAGATACAACTATAGTGTAGTGCCTGTCAAACAAACAAAACTCAAAGCAACAATATAACATCACTCCATCGCATCAACAACTCATCACACATCTATTCAACCCTCAACCTATTATTGTAGAAGAAAATCACCCCGGACTTCATTAAAATGTCCCGTTGCCGTTGTGCCCTTTGCAGTCGAGAAGACTTCTTGGGAAGTAGCTCCGAGTTTGAGCACCAAATAAAAGTGTATGTAATTCTTGTGTCATTGCCTTAATTTTCTAAATTAATCAAAATTAAGAGATTTTTGTTAGATACTTAAAAATTATTTCGAGTCGGACACAAGAATTATTATATACACTCAATATTTGTGAAACGATTTATTTAAAAATATTTATATATTCAACGATTTAAGTAATCGACTAAAACACTTTAGAGTTTTCATGATGATTGCTAAATTTTATTTACAAAAACTACTTTTAAAATTTTACAAATTTTTACGAGAGCAAATGTGTTTTTAGGTAGAAACGTCTTTTTAAAGTAAAGTCTCGTTTTTTGTGTGTTGCCAAAAAAGCGATTTTTTACAATGATAAATTTATAATTGATTTGCAGTGCTGCCACAGTACTCCCCCATTAAACTGAAACCGGCTCATAATAAACGAAGTGGAATTCGAACCTGACGACCAGAGCGAGTTTTCGAAGTCTGTATTGGTACGGAATTTGTTTTCTGAGTTGTTATAGCTTGGGGTCTGTTTGATGTCGAAGCTGGCTCGGAGTTTGTTGTATAATTAGGTGCTATATTTTGAGGTTGAGATTCTAAGCTACTTTTTTCTGGAATAAGTTCATCAGTGATGTAAGCTGGTATAAGTCTATCGATCGATATCGTATTTTCTTTGGTATTTATCTTGATATTGAAAAACTTTTCACTCCTTTCCATGACCTGATAGGGACCTTCGTAAGGATGGGACAAAGATGGGCGAATGGGCCGCAGGTCGTTAAGGACTTCGGTTTCTGTTTTTACATTACTTTGAGTCGAAAAAAATTCTCCGGGGATTCGCAGGGTGGTTCCAAAAACTAGTTCAGCAGGAGAAGCTTTAATGTCTTCTTTGTAAGTTGTGCTTAAGCCTAGCAAAATGAGTGGTAAACATTTTGTCCATTGCCATTTGCCTGGGGATGGTATGGCGTTGTTCGAAAGTGGTTTATGCCAAGATAACGTGTTAACTCGCTAAAAAGATTTGACTCAAATTGTCGTCCCTGATCACATGTTATGTTTGGATTCCAAAACGGGCGATCCAACCTGATATAAGAGCTTGAGCTACCGTTATTGCTGACATATTGACTATAGGAATTGCCTCCGACCAACGGTTAAATCTGTCTATTATCGTGAGACAATAGCGGTATCCATCAGTTGGAGGAAATGGACCAACTATATCCATGTTTATGTGTGAAAAACGACTGTCGCAGTTTTTATATTGTTGCAGTGGTGATTTTGTGTGACGCATTATTTTTGATCGTTGGCATTGTATGCAACTGCGGCGTGAGAAGCTAGAACGTTGTACAATGGGTCAATTCGACCTCCGGGTACTGTACTTGTCACAGTTGACAAGTACACGTCCTCTAACCTAACCTAACCTGTTTGTCATTAATTTTGCGGTGCCTCGAGTACCAGGGTGTGAAAGGTTATGTGTAGCTTGTAAAAACTTTTTTCTCGCAAAGCTGTCGTTATAAACGGTCGGACACGTTCTGTTGAAATATTACAATACAGGTGGCTTTCACTCCCTGGAATGGCAAAAGACTTAAGTTGTAAGTTATTATGAACTTTACCTTTGAGAATAGCACCAAGCTCCTTGTTAGATTTTTGGTCTCGCGCGAGTTCTTCAAAATCAATAGACGAATTATTTGAGACTGATGATATCCTCGAAAGCATATCTGCTGTAATGTTTTCCTTTCCGGATATGTGTCTGATGTCAGTTTTTATTTGACCAATATAATCAAGTGGCCTTGCTTGCCGATTGTTTGCTTTTTCGAGATTTTGTCGAGAGGCATACGTAATAGGTTTATGCTCCGTATATATGTGACAAACGCGTCCCTCCATCATATATTTGAAGTGTCTTACTGCTAAGTAAATCGCCGTTAGCTCACGATCGTAAGTGCTATAACGTAATTGAGGCTTGTCTTGTTTTTTTAGAGAAAAACCCGAGCGTTTGAATCTGGCCATTAACGATTTGGTGTAAGGCGGCACCGGCTGCAATGTTGAAGGCATCGACCCAGAGTGAAATTTCTACTTCGTAGCTGGGTATGCGAGTAATGCGGCATTCGCTAGTTGAGATTTACATTTTTCGAAGGCGGTACTAGTTTCATCACTCCACTCTAGTTGAGTTCGGTCAGTTTTTATGTTATCTGGTATCATTGCTAACAGAGGTGCTTGTGCTTCAATGGCCTGTGATATAAATCGCCTATAGAAGTTAATGATGGCAAGATGATGGCTTTAACTCGTTTACCTGTGTTGGTTTTTTTATAATTTTGTATAGCTTCGACGCGGTCAGGTAACGGTTCTATGCCTGGTGGAGTTATTATATGGCCGAGAAATGAAATCTTAGACTTTTCAAACTCACATTTAGCCAAGTTGATAGCTAAGTTATGTTTTTGTAAGCGCTCTAAAACAAGTTTTAAATGATGTCGGTGTTCGTCGGGAGAAGATGAGGCTATGCATAAGTCGTTCATGTATGGAAATACGAAGTCTATACCTCTAAAAACGTCATGTAAGAGGCGTTGAAAAGCCTGAGCCGCATTCCGTAGGCCAAAAGTCAAATAGACGAATTCGAAAATGCCAAAAGGAGTCGTAATGGCTATCTTCGGGACGTCATCAGGGTAAACGGGCACTTGGTGAAATGCTTTCTGCAAGTCGATCTTCGAAAATATAGTCTTTCCATGCAAAATTGTTGTAAAATCCTGAAGATACGCCAGTGGATAACGATCTGGCACAGTTATTGCATTAAGTGCCCTATAGTCGCCGCATGGCCTCCAGCTACCATCGGCTTTTTTTTACCATGTGCAAAGGTCTAGCCCAGCAGTTATTTGATGGTCTCCATATACTGAGTTTAATGAGGTTCTCAAATTCAGCTCGAGCTGCAGACAATGACGTGACGGAAGTGAGAAAATAGGAAATCCTGTTGTTTCAATGCGGTGAACAACCGGAAAGGACTCTATAGGAGTTCCTTGTTGTGCAAGGTGTGTAATGTTTGGAAAATCTTTTAAAATCTCGACAAAAGGTGCAGAAGATTGTAAAATCTTTACTGATGGGTTTTTGCTTTGCGTGAGGATACCAACAGAGTTGAGTTGTCAATTAATCTTTTTCGTCTAAGGTCGATGAGCAAACCAAAATGACACAAGAAATCTGCTCCAATAATATGGGAGCTGACCTCAGCAATTATGAAAGTCCACAAGAAATCCCGACCAAGACCAAGTTTGACTTTGATTACTGCCTCTCCGTAAACCTCGATAAGCGAGCCGTTGGCAGCAAAAAGCTACATCTCTGTTGGCTGAAGTTTTGCTGAATTAGAGGACTTAAGGACTACTGAAATGTCAGCCCCAGAATCTATAACATAACGAATGTTTGTGTCCCTATCAGTAAGTTGGAGACGATATGAGATGGTAGTTTGCGCAAGCTATCTGTTTTGTGATGTATTGGTGTCGGTTAGTCATTGTTGTTTGTTGCTGTTTCCAGATGCAGAAGCACACGTTTTTCGACAAGAACTAGCATTTACGCCATATGTTCGATGATACCAGCATGTGGATGTTGCACCGTTGTTGTTTTCATAAACATGGTTTCTAGAACGTGGTCTGTAACGAGTGGTGGTATTGCCTGATTCTTCTGGCACAAGTTTCTTTATAACCTGTGTCAGTAGCACAAGATGCTGTTGTATGGCAGTAAAATCATTGTTTTCTGTTGTCTTTTTTTAAGTTATGTTGACTTCTTCGACTGAATTTACATTACGTAACCCAAGTGAGTCAACAATTGCATCGGCGATGGCCGTTTTGCCGGCTATGTCAACTTTGGCTGCAATTATAGCGGCTTGAGCACGTGGTGGAAGGCGTGCTGCCCACAGATCAATGAGAATATTTTAGCTCAATGCAGTTCCAGCCACGCGTCTCATTTCATTCAATAAGTGTGAGGGTCTCATGTCCCCTAAAGGCATTTCCGACAAAACACGTTGTAAGCGTCTTTGCTGACTGTCAGCAAAATGCTCCATTAGCTTTGAGTTTATGTATTCGTACTTGTTTTGTGGAGGTGTTGCTCCGATAATCGAATGCAGTTCACTTAATTTTTGTGCTGGAACTTGGGCCATTGTTATATTGTACTTGAATTGATCGCGTTGTATTCCTGAAGCTGCAAACCAAAATTAAAGAGACTTAAAGTAGGATTCGATATTTGTAGAACTCATATTGGGTGGAGTTAAGCGAACAGCCGAAGATGCATCCACACTTACGTTGTGTGTTCCATGTTGGGCATCTTCCATTTTGACGTTTTCATTTATTTCGTTGTCGCCAGTAATTTTTTAATAAATTTTAAAGTAAAAGTTTTAATATGTTTTATTTTAACTACTTATGCTTAAAATCGTAAGGGTCACCAATTTAACGATTTAAGTTATCGACTAAAACACTTTAGAGTTTTTATGATGACTGCTAAATTTTATTTACAAAAACTACTTTTAAAATTTTTACGAGAGCAAATGTGCTTTAAGGTAGAAAGATCTTTTTGAAGTAAAGTCCCGTTTTTTGTGTGTTGCCAAAAAAGCGATTTTTTACAATGATAAATTTATAATTGATTTGCAGTGCTGCCATTTATATTATATTTATTTATTTCGTACATGAATATTCTCTTTATAAAGAAAACAACCCTTAAGCTGTGGTCACACTGAAAAAATATTTGCTTCAAATATGTTTACTCGTATTTGCTATAAATTTTTCTGTAGTTTGTTTGCTGGTCACATTGACGGTAAATATTTGACAAAATTTATTTTCCCAAATAACAATGAAACAGCATCAAATACAGTTCGGAGCAAACATGTTTTCCCTGCGGTCAGGCCGAAGTAAATATTTTTGTTTTCTCAAAAACAAAATTTTGTTTCATCAGAGAGAAGAGAAAAAATTAAAGAAGCTATTGAAACTCAAATTAGTAAAAATTATGAAGTGAAAGTGCCAAATAAGTAGGTATGCAAATTATGATAACGGACATGAATTTTAAAATGCAGGAGAAGGAACTAATAGAGAAATTGAAAAATCAAAATGAAATATTGAAAGACAGTAAAATAGAACTTATCAAAATATATGAATCTAAGAAATTTAATAGAACAATATATAATGCAAAAATGAAAATTGATAATGAATCGTATCCAAAAGTGATATCGGGAGTAAGACTTAATATAGGATGGGATAGATGCCGGGTTATCGATGGTACTGATGTGCTGCAATGTTTTAAATGCCAAGGATATAACCACAAATCATCGGAATGTAAAAATGAGAATACATGTTATAAATGCCATGGAAATCACAAAAGCAAAGAATGTAATAAGGAAATAGTGAAAAAATGCATCAATTGTATAAAGGAAAATAGAAGACTTAATCTAGGGCTGGACGAAGATCATGCCACATTTAATAGAGAATGCCCAGTTTATCAAAACAGACTTTTGGTAAGAAAAAGAAGAATTGGATTAGCTATTTAACAATCAAAGAAAATTCATGGAATTTATATAAATATACAAGGACTTTTGAATAATTTTACTCAAGTGGAAATAATTGCCGAAAATATTAAACCAGATTTTATAATGCTCTCCGAAACGCACATAACGGAAAAAATAGATGAATGCGAGACTGAGTTGGGTCTTTACGATCAATACGTGACAATGTCCAATTCACCCAAGACAGGAGGAGTAACATTATATTTTAAAAAACAATGGAAGGTAAATAGAATTAAGGAAAACGTAAAGGACTCCAAACACTGGATTAGCGCATATTTGGCGAAATGTGAAGGCTTATCATTTATAATAGTTATAATATATAGATCACCAAGCTACAGCAAAGCGGAATTCTGTGAAGATTTACAACAGTTTTTGGAGGACTTGTGCGAGAAAAGTAATGACATTATAATAGCAGGAGACTTCAACATAGATTGGCAATCAGATTTTTATAAAGGTAAATTGGAAAGCATATTGAATGATAACGGGCTAAAACAGATAATGAAGGAATATACGAGAATAACGAAAGATTCTAAAACATTAATGGACTATATAATCACAAATAATGAAATGGTGTCGGCAAGAAATAATATAAACAATAAAATATCAGATCACGAATGTATAGATATTATTATCGAGAATGGAAACGGTCAGAAGATACGGAACATGGAAATAGACATATTCAAATACAATAAAGACAGATTTAATAATGAACTAAATGCATTAATAGAATTTAATGAAATAGATAACATAAATGAATACGTTTATAACCTTGATAGTTGTTTGGAACAAACAATTGAAAAATTTGTAGTGAAGAGAAAAGTGCGCGAAAACAATAATAATAAATGGTTTAGCAACGAACTAAGAATATTGAAAAAGGAAAAAATTATAAAATATCAAAAGGCTTTATTTGAAAATACAGCATCGTCGTGGAATAACTATAAATTCATAAGAAATTTATATAAAGTGAAAATTGGTAATGAAAAAAATAAGTTTATAAACAATAAGATTACGAATACAAGCAACCAAAAAGAAATGTGGTATAAAATAAAAGAACTAGTCCTAAAAACTCCCAAAAATGTGATTAAATCTGTGCTATTTAATAATATAGAATGTAATATTAATTCCGAAATAGCTGAAAATTTTAATGACTACTTCGTAAATAGTATTAAGGAAATAAGATGCGCCATAGAGGACGTGCAATATAAGAACCAAATTCCTGTGATAAACTGTAGATTTAAATTCCGTGCAATTTCATTATTAGAATTAAGAAATATATGTAAAACTATTAAAAAGAAAAACGACTATAGGAGAATATCGAGTAACTTAATATTGGATAACTGGGAGTTAGTAGGTAACATCTTGCTTAAAATTATAAATAAATCGCTGGAAACGGGAATTTTTCCCGATAATTGGAAAGAGTCATTGGTAACACCAATTGAAAAAATTAAAAACACTAATAAATGTGAAGAATTTCGTCCTATTAACTCACTGAAGACATTTGAAAAAGTTCTAGAAACTGTGGTTAAGCAACAGTTGGAAAAATATATGGAGGAAAACAAGTTATTGTCAAAATATCAGTCAGGTTTCAGAAGGAAGTTTTCATGTGAAACTGCTGTAAATTATGTCATAAGTCGGTGGAAGAATACGAAAAATAATAAGATTCTTGCAATTTTTCTGGACTTCAGGCGAGCATTTGAAACAATTGATAGGGACATTCTGCTGCAAAAACTAATGAAGTATGGAATAGAGAATGAAGAGCTGATGTCGTTTAGGTCATATTTAACGAACCGTAAACAAATTACAAGAGTACAACATTGAATCCAGCCCAATTGAAAATAAGTATTGGAGTACCACAAGGATCAATATTAGGAGCGCTGTTATTTATTATTTACATAAATGATATGGAAAAGGTTTTGCAGAAATGTGAGATAGTCCTATATGCGGACGATACTTTAATTTTTACTGATGATAAGAATGGTATCTTATGTCACGAAAATTTGTCAAAGGATATGGAAAATATAAATAAATGGTTAATGATGAACAAGCTAAAACTAAATGAGAATAAAACCAAATTGTTAGAAATTAATATGGACAATAATTTAATATTCAAAATAAATAATGTAATAATAGAGAAAGTTAATTCGATAAAATACTTGGGTTTCATAATAGATAAAGAATTAAAATTTAATGATCATATTGAATTTATTTGTAAAAAAATCGGGGAAAAAATCGGATTTTTCAAACGCATAAGAAATAAAATGTCAATTATAACATCAATAAATATTTACAATACAATAATTAAACCACATTTCGAATATGGATCAACAATATTACATACTTGCTGTTCAGATCAAATAATAAGATTACAGAAATTACAAAATAAGGCAATGCATGCAATACTTAAAGTAAATAGATTAACATCAACAAGATGGATGCTAGATACTTTGAAATGGTTAAATATAAAGGAAAGACTACAAGTTAACACTATATACTTTATTCGAAAAATGAAAATAGGTGATGCGCCAGAATATCTAACAGAACAACTACAATACGTTGGGGAGGCTCAACCATACAGTTTGAGGAACGTCATGGACTTCAGGATTCAACAAGTCAACACCACTGCAAAGCAAAAGTCGCTGTTTTATAAAGGACTAAACCTGTACAATATGTTGCGATTTGATGTTAAAAATGAAATTATGTAATGATAATGTTTTTAGGATGAAAACTGTAAATTTTATAAGAAGCATTAATTAGAGCATTTGTATTTATAGTATAATTTTATAATTTTAAATGTTAATTAAAAGTATTATTAATACTACTTAATATCAATACAAATACAAAAATAAACAAATTGGGTAAAACGGTGGTAAACGGTTAAAATATAACATAAATAAACAAATAAATAAAAATTCGAAATGGAAGTTAAGAAAAGCATTATTTGTGTTAACTGACAAATCAGCTGTTTAATTGTTTTCTTTTCTACATCAGTGTTGACAACTGAATTGCGTTTAAACGATAAAATATAGAACTTAATACCATATTGTATATACATATAAAAATTTTGGGCCGTCGAGGACTGGTTTTGGAGATATTGGTCTCTAAGGTCCAGATATTAAATTGCTGCTTTAATAAAACTTTGAAATATAATCATCCCTGAGATGGACATCAAAGAAAAATTCTTTCAAAGACCCATTCTTTTGGACCCATACGTCTATTAAACAAAAATTATGATCTTTACCTGATTTTTTTTTACAATATTACAATTTTCTTGTAAATTAGTAGGTTAATCAATTTTTTGTTCCATATAACTTCATTTGGTACAAACTTGCATTTAAAAAATGTGATAAAAATAATATTTTTTGTTCCTAGTTTATAATGAACTAATGGATCAAAACCTGTCGAAAGGTCTTTATACGAATATTTTTTTTTAATTTCTACTTTTCGTATAAAGTTTATTATTAAAAGGTTTCCGTTTTGGTGATTTTATGAAAAAAATTTATAATTTATTATTAAAAGTGGACAACACTGCTTGGTTGCAACAGCTGTTATTTGCCACTGTTTGCTCTTACAAAATTTTTGCAAGATCAAATATTTATTTGCTCGAAAAAAGGAGAAAATATTTGACATGGGTGGTCACATTATGGTCAGATTAGAGACATATTTGTTTGCAAGCAAACAAATTTCTTTTCTCAAAATATTGTTTGCACCCCAAAAATATTTTATGGTCACACTAGAGCAAAGACAAAAATGATATTTTACTTCAAATATTTACTCAGTCATGGCTTTAGTGAAATATTCGCGAGTATTAATATTTGGTATTATCCTGACATCTACCGCCGCAAGATTGATCCTCATAAAGCTATAATGTGAAAATAAATCAATAATTAATGAGAACTTGTAAATATTAATTAATTACCTCTAAAAGTTCGCACAATTGTACTTTTTAGCACTATTTGGAAGTCAAAAACACCATAGCACCTCAATGACTTATTTAGCACTATTTAAAAATGTTCCCTACTTTATTACATTACTTAAAATTTTTGTTTAGTCAAAAATGAAAATGATGTAGGATTTGTTTTTAAAGAAACACTTTTTTTTTTTAAATTTGGTTTGATTACATATTTTATTGAATATATAAAAAAAAAAACAATTAGACAATTTATAAATTAACATTTAATGATGTTTTTTGTTTTAAAATAAAATAAAAAGGTTTTGTCACGTTTACGTCGGCTTGTAGAATGCATCTATTTTACAAAAATGTATTCGTTCGTTTGTCATTGCTATTCGTTGTTTTTAGATCAGCCTACTATGGTTTGTTCGTTATTTTGTTAGTCATTGTTGAATAAGCCTACTTTGTTCAATTCGTTAGTCGTTGTTATTTGCTAAGCCTACTATGTTCGGTACGTTAGTTGTTGTTGTTTTCGTTAGTCGTTATTACTGAAAAGCCTACTATGTTTAGTCGTTGGTATTTTCGTTAATCGTTGTAATTGGAAAAGCCTACTATGTTTAGTCGTTGGTATTTTCGTCAATCGTTGTCATTGGAAAAGCCAACTATGTTTAGTCGTTAGTATTTTCGTCAGTCGTTGTTATTGCGCAAGCCTACCACAATTATTGTTATTGGTAGGGTTGCCCACTTCTTGTGCGTCCTGTCCCCGGTCCCACATTCGGCCCTCCTGCACGGTCATTCGACTCGGATGACGGGTTCCACTTTTTCATATATTCAGCTACGGTACTGGTTCTCTTTGGACCCTCACCTTCACCAACCTTTTCAACCTCATACCTATCGTGTTTCATAATCCGAATTACCCTATATGGTCCTAAATATTTTGGTCGCAATTTCAAACCTGGTCCAAATTGAGTTCGTTTAATAGCCACTAAATCATTCTCCTTATATAATGGTGCTTGAATTCTCTTCCTATTAGACGTTTTCCTATTTTCCGCCTGGATTTTTGCTATATTCGACCTGGCTGTATTCCGAATTTCGTCTCTCTGTTCATCTAACTCTTCTACAGCAAATTCCTCAATCATGTTTCGTATGTCTTTTCCTTCGTCTATTCTCATTTCACATCCTGTAAGAATCCTAAACGGTGAATACTTCGTACTACGCGGAGGAGTATTATTTATACATTGTTGAACCCTATCTACATGCTTGTACCATTTTCCGGGATCTTCTGAACACATTTTCGAAAGTAATGTTACTACTATTTTATTAATTCGTTCTACCTGACCGTTTCCCCTAGGAACCCCCGTTGCAATAAGAAGCTGTTGAATATTACGCTCTATACAATACTTATTGAACAAATTCGATGTGAAAGCTGTTCCTCTGTCCGATATAATTCTTTCCGGATTTCCAAAAATCGCCGATTGGCGTTGAAGTCTATCAATGACTTCTTCCGCTCCAGTGCTTCTGGTTGGATATAACCAAACAAATTTAGAAAACGAATCAACCACCACCAGAATGTGGTTATATCGTTTCTTTGTTTCCTCCATAGGGCCAACGTGATCAATATGATACGTTCTTAGCGGTCGATCTGATTTATCGATGGTGGTAAGAAGTCCTTCTGGTTTACCTGTCTTAGCTTCTGTTATTATGCACTCTATGCAACTACGGACTATTTTGTCAACTTTCAATACAATATTGGGTATATAAACTTCTTTTTCTAAAAGATCTCGTGTCTTCTTAATACCAAAATGGCCTTTTCTATGGGCAATCTGGATTATTTCTTCCTCCATACTTTCCGGAATCACCATAAGTTCTCTATCTGGATCCTTGTAAACTAGGTCATGTTTCAAATAAAAATCCTCATAATTTCCATCTTCAAGAATATTTCTAACCGCCTTAACCCAATTGTCCTGCATCTGTGCTTGTTTGAGTCGATGCTTTATCGAGTCATCCGACAACAAACAAGAAAACCTACCTAAAGCATCAACGTGCCGCATTTTGCTCCCAGATCTATGTTCTATTATAAAATCAAACTCCTGAAGAAACATGGCCCACCTAGACACTCTTAATCGAACGTCCTTCTTCTTTATAGTCATCGCAAAAGCATTACAATCTGTCACTATTTTTATTCTATGGCCCATTAGATATACTCTCCACTTCTTTAATGCTTCGATGATTACCAAAACTTCGAGTTCGTAGGAATGGTATTTTTGCTGTGCATCATTAGTCTTACGACTCATATATTCCACCGGATGAAATTGTTGGTCGTCTGCGTTCTTCTGAAGCAAAACACCTCCATAGCAATACATTTGGATTATACAATTTTAAAACAGGTGCATTCATCAAACTTTCCTTAAGTTGCCTAAATGATACCATTTGAGCTTCTCCCATTACAAAATCACTATTCTTCCTAAGTAAGTCAGATAAAGGTCTAGCAATTGTAGCATATCCACAGATGAATCTTCTAAAATACGACGTAAGGCCCAAGAAACGTTGTAGCGCTTTCTTGTCCTTTGGAACTGGAAAATTTTCAACTGCTGATGTCTTCTCAATTGATGGTCTTATCGTCGAATTTTCAACTATATACCCGAGAAAATTAACCCTATTCATTAAAAATTGACACTTCTCCCATTTAATTTGTAAGTTATGTTTTCTAGCTACTTGTAATACTTTCCGCAATTTCACGATTCCTTCAGAAACGTCCACCGACGATATCATAATACCATATCGTCGACATACACAATTATAGTACCGTCCTGAATCAATTCCCTATATATCGAAAAAATAAACCGAGAAAATACCGCTGGAGAATTAGAAATTCCAAAAGGTACGTAATTGAACTCATACTGGCCATTGTGTGTTACAAAGGAAGTAAACTTTTTCGACTGCTCCTCAACAGGTACGTGGAAGAAACCATTCTTTAAGTCAAGTGTGGAATAAATCTTAGCAGATTCTAATTTATGCAACACGTCATCAATCAAAACCATTGGGAAGTTATCTCTCATAATTTTCTCATTTAATTTACGAAAATCGCAACAGTCTCTTTGTGCCGTCTTTCTTAGACAGAAGAGCGATTGGTGATGCATATTCAGAAGTACTCGGGCGAATAATGCCTTCATTTAACCAATCCTTAACTTGTTGCTCCACAACGCCTTGATCTTCATAAGATAGACGACGTGGTCGTTGAAATATTGGAATATCATCCGACAATATTATTTTCATACTAATAGGAGATGGTTCAAGATTCTCCGGATTATAGTCCCTTGTTATGAAAATAAAATGTCCAATTTTAGAACAATAACCTTTCTAATATAATACTGCATTTCCAAATTATTTCGCTATTAAATTACCGTATATTTTTAAGTGCATTGGCCGCATATTCATTTTTACATTCTGGCATTCTTTAATTATTGCATTTACATCTCGGATTACGGTCAACGCTTTATACCATACATACATGAATACTTTGCAATTTTAAAGAAAGAGATATTCAAATTTCATGACACCACACTAGTAGAGTTAAGAAGTTATAAATAGTATATTAAATAATAATCTAAGCAGAAGCGATTATTCATTCATTAATAAAGAACCATTTCAACATTAAAGGAAGCAATTATTCTTTTATTTATAAAAACATTTCATGGCGAACGTGACATGAGCCAAGAAAGAAAATTATAGAAAGAGAACAATAAAAAAGTGAAAACTTTGAAAAGTAACAAAGTGCAAAGTGTGAATGTGCAAAGTGTGAATGTAGCAACTTTTAATAACATTTAAAAAATTTATAAATTGTTAAAAGAAATTGTGAATGTTTTAATATAAACGGTAAAATATATATATATAGAAATGACATGGTGGAAGAAAATATTATCCACAATTCCTTTATTGGTGGCTGGCTATGAAGTCGGAAAATCCCAAGAGGAAAATGAAAACAGAGGACTAGTGGATCTACACAGGAAACATTAAGATGAAAACAGCAACAACAGACAACAGTAATAAAATGAAAAAAAGAAGTAGATAAGTAACAATATATTTTATGTATGTAAAAATTATTAGTTTATTTAAGTGTAGTATGTAGAACTAAAATAAGCTAGGGTTAAATTTTTATGAAATGAAATAAAAAGTAAAATATATTTTTTTTTTCCATTAATTTTTTTATCTAAATAAAGAGGTGAATTTTTTTTGTTGTCGAATATATACGTCTTAATTTTATTTGTATAGCAATATTTTATACACTCTACAGTTAGGGAGAATGTACAATTATATTTACAAATGCAAAACGCAAAATGTCCAAACTGGGAACAATTGTCACAACAATTCCAAGAAAACCAATACGGATTTTTACGTTCCTTTAAATGTCTAAATAAGAAAAAGTTACCAAGTAAAACAGTAATTAACTCACATTTGACTTTAATTCAACTACATTTTAATACTATTGTTAATACTTATAACAACACGGCATATAATTTAACCCCTGAACATAAACAGGAAACTTTAGAAGTCATTACTAATTTGAAAACAAAAATTCAAATTGTGGAAAAGCGATTGCATAATGCGGTAGGAATAATTTATAATAAAAATGGATGTATAGCCACAACATTTGAAGATGTAGATTATGAGAATATTTTGAAAGATTCAAACATATGGGAACAATTTCAAGATAGTGATTCCCCAAAGAATTATAATTGCTCCAACAATAGTTATAAACATTTAAACATGGAGCCCATTAACTTTATAGAATTAGCAACCAAAATTTTACCAGAATTTGATGGTAAATTCTACAATCTTCAGAAATTTATTGATGCATTACATTTATTAGAATCATTAAAAGATACACATGACAACTTAGCTATACAAATAATTCAGACAAAAATTAGTGGAACAGCCCGCATTTCAATTAATGGATTGAACACCATTTCAGCTATATCTGAAAAACTAAGGAATACCATAAAGGGTGACTCCGCTGATACATTGGTGTCCAAATTAATGGCTGCACGCCAAGGAAATAAACCAAATAATATCTACGCCCAAGAAATAGACGACCTCTCTAAGATGTTGGCGAATGCCTACATTGCAGACGGCTTGCCCGCTCCAACAGCAAACAAATATGCTGTACAAACCACAGTCAAAGCCTTAACAAAAAATTTGACCTCTGATAGAACCAAAATTATAGTAGAGGCTTCAAATTTTGAAAATATAGAACAAATAACAGCTAAATTAGCAAGCACTGACGCATATCAGTCAGGCACATCAAATATTTTGCAGGTTCGTGGTAGATTCAATAAAGATAGGCAAACTCGCTCAAATTGGCGCTCAAATTATAGAAATGACAGTCATCGAAGCTTACGAGGAAATCGTTCCCACCAAGAAAACTTTAGAGGTAACCAAAATTTTCAGACCAATAACAGACAGAATTACTTCAATCAGAATAGAAATAGCAATCGTGGTCGTAATAATAACCAACGTTTTAATCAAAGACGACATGTAGGTGTAAGGATCACACAAAGGGTTTCGGGAAACACCGAGGACCCCCAGTTGGTTCTGGGGGAAGAATAAAAAATGTCTTCATGCTTAACTTAAATTTAAGTGCCTTTGTTAAGCTCAGCCTAAGTGGAAGTAACAGGGCACTAATATTTTTGATAGATACTGGGGCTGATGTTTCTCTAATGAAGCACGAACATATTTGCGAACCCATTGATACCACCATTGTTAATGAATTAAAGGGTATAGGTGAAGGAAGTCAGTTTACCATTGGTGTGATCTAACAAAATATTTGATAAGTATCCCAGTTCCAAACAAAACTGCAAAAACCGTAGCAAGAGCGATTTTTGAACATTTATTTCTTATTTATGGACCAGTCCATAAAATTTTAACTGATATGGGTACTGAATTTAAAAATGAAGTACTACAGGAATTGTTAAAACTATTAAACGTAGAATTGGTGCACTCAACACCGTACCATCATGAAACATTAGGTACTGTTGAACGTTCACACCGAACATTCAACGAATTTATTAGATCATATGTTGCTAAATCTCTTAACGATTGGGATCAATGGCTACCCTATTTCACTTATTGTTACAACACAACCCCATCAACAACACACAGCTATTGTCCTTTTGAATTGATATTTGGTAAAACCCCAGAGATTTTTTCCCTATTGACTTCAAGAACCATAGAACCGTTATATAATTTTGTTGATTATGTTAAAGAAGTTAGATATCGACTTAAAATTGCCAATGAAAATGCAAAATCTGCATTGGAGAATTTAAAACAGGTGCAAAAACTAAGTTATGATAAGACTTCGAACCCAATAAGAATCAAAATAAATGATCAGGTGTTTATAAAAAGAGAACAAGGTCATAAATTGCAGAATGTGTACAAAGGTCCATACAGGGTCATAAAAATTCATGATAACAACAATTGCACTTTGCTAGTTGATAAAGATAAAGAAATTAAGGTTCATAAAAACAGGCTCAAGTTAGCAAGTTGAGCAAAACATAAATATATGTATACATAAAATAGAAGTATATGACTTACGATAAATAATGTAAAATTATAACTGAATATATTTAAGAAAAGTAGAGCAATAACATTTGCAAATATGTTAAAAATGAAATAAGATATAGCATAAAAACAAAGCACAAAAAAACAGGGAAGAAAAGCCCAAACAAACAACAACATAATTTTTTAAGATATCAAATTAAACTATAATAATTAAAAAAAAAATAATAAGAAAAAAAAATAAAATATATATAAATAACATTTAATTATCAAGTAAAACATGTATATTTACATACACAAAAATTTTAATTTACTTTATTAATTAAAATTACTTATTAAAAATATTCTTTTTTTTGGTAAATAAAAATAAATATCTTTTTTTTTAGACATATACATACATATGTATGCATTATATATACATATATATCATTTGTAAAGAAAGCTCTTATAGATACCACCTGATCAATGATCTCTATAAGACCTTTCTATTTAAGAGGGGTGGTGTTATGAAAATAAAATGTCCAATTTTAGAACAATAACCTTTCTAATATAATACTGCATTTCCAAATTATTTCGCTATTAAATTACCGTATATTTTTAAGTGCATTGGCCGCATATTCATTTTTACATTCTGGCATTCTTTAATTATTGCATTTGCATCTCGGATTACGGTCAACGCTTTATACCATACATACATGAATACTTTGCAATTTTAAAAAAAGAGATATTCAAATTTCATGACACCACACTAGTACAGTTAAGAAGTTATAAATAGTATATTAAATAATAATCTAAGCAGAAGCGATTATTCATTCATTAATAAAGAACCATTTCAACATTAAAGGAAGCAATTATTCTTTTATTTATAAAAACATTTCACCCTTACTAACCTGTTAACCTCTCCTGCTGTCTCTTTCGGTAAATGTGACAAGTTCAATGCAACATCATCATCGATAACCACCGTTGAACAAAATATCTTAAAATCGTCTACTTCACCACTTTGTTCTCCTACAGATTCATTCCTACCATTGAAAGTTGCACCACTAGAGGTCAATATCACATCTGTCTGGTCTAATATATCATTACCTATTGCAGCCTCATATGGAAATTGTTCAGCTATGTAAAATCTAACATTAAAGTCAAAACCATCTATATTAACGATCCTATCAAAGTGTCCTAAAGTTACCAATTCACCAACATTGGCCGTTACAAAACTTTCCCTTCCATTGCGAATCTCAATGTCCTGTAACTTTTCAAAAATATCTAACCTAATTAACGAAATATCACTACCCGAATCGATAATCGCCGAAATTCTAAGATCGTCTAATTTAATTTCCTTAAAAACTCGATTTGGCCTCACAATACAAGTCGTAACAAATTTATCATTTCGCACCGCCTTATTACCATTTCCTAACGTACACGATCTGTTCTCGTTTTCCTTCTTGATTTGGTTCGACAACTTTACCTTACATTCATATGACTTTTGACCCATTTTCCCACAATTAAAACATTTAAAGTTCCCTGATTTACAGTATTTTGCTAAATGACCATCACTCCCGCAGTTATAGCATTTGCTCTTCGAATAATTATTCGGTTTTGTTCTATCTAACTGTCCTAAATCTGAAGATACCTTGAAGGTTAGCGCCTGTGAAGTAGGTCTTCGAATTTTCTCATATATTCTAATTTTATCCTTTAAATCTTCTACACTCGTAGCTTGATATAAGATACTCTTTCCGAATTTCGAATCGGGATTTCCGTCCGCAAAATATTGAATTATACTATCGTCATCAAGCTTAACGGGTTTCCCCATTTCCATTAATGTGTAGAGGTACTCCCGTAAACTTTCACTATTTCTCTTCTTTCGATTTCTTAAAATCTGATGTACTTCAATTGCTGCTAGCTTAGTCCCAAATTCCTTAACAAGTGCTTCCCTGAGAGAGTTCCAATTCTTTATCCCACTCTGACTCCGAATAAACAAACGTGCCGCCCCTTTCAGCAACTGTTTTGCATATATGAATTTTTGTAAACTACTCCAACCTACTGCCTCAGCATTATCCTCAAAATCAGAAACCCACTCATCTATCCCAATGTTGTCTGTACCACAAAAACTAGTCAAAGAATCCTCAATATCACGTAGCGTGAATATATTTCTTTCAGTAACCGAAACCGGTTCATGTCGCGAAGGGACATCAATATATTCCGAGTCAGAATTAGGTGCACTCAAGCCAAAATATTCCATGAGTCGATCACGAAGTTCGGCCTTCCGTCCATTTGTAGGTAGTCCTATCTCTGTCAATTTGCCCTTCAAACCGTCAACTGTCATAGCAAAAATTTCATTTATGTCCATGTTATTCAAATTAATTATTCGTCCGATTATTAATAAAAAAAAATTTTCACAAATTTAGTAGTAATAAAGTATGTATATATGTATAAGTATGGGTAATAATAATTTTAATAATAATAATAATGAATAATATTATAAGGATGAAATTAATTTGTATGTAATTAAAGTAATAATAATATGTAAGTGAAAACAAAAGTATAACGTAAAAAAAAAAAAAAATTCAGATGAAATCGAAACTCTAAATCATAAATAAAATTGGAATATTAACATACAAGGCAAAAATTCAAATTGGATTTTTTAAATAGAACAAAATTTCAAATTGGATTTTTTTTTAAAATAGCACAAAATTTCAAATTGGATTTTTTAAATAGAATAAAATTTCAGTTTACACATTCAATTAAAGATGTTTTTAATTTAAACAAAATAACAATATTTCGATTAAAATTTTAAAAATTTAGCTTACTCAATCGAACCAAAATTGTGTCATAAAATATAAACAAAATACTTCCAATTAGATTTCTTCGTTGACAATACGCAAATACTTCCAATTAGATTTCTTCGTTGGCTATACGCAAATACTTCCAATTAGATTTCTTCATTGCCTATACGCAACCGCATTCCACTTACACCAATCCACAGCACTTCAGTTTCTGTCTCTGCAGGTTTCTCTCGTAACTCTCTTTCTCTCTCTTGTTTATTTTGTTAATTAATTTTCTATTTTCAGTTTTTTTTCTCACTTTTCTCTCTCTTATTGAGTTAATTTCTGTCTTTTCAGGCTTTTTAACTCTTTTTTGGCAAATCTTTTCCTCACTCTTATTGATTTTATTAGTTAATTTTATCTTTTCAGGTTTCTCGTCTCTCACGCAAATTTCTTTCCCTCTTTTGATGATTTTACATGTTTCTTTTCAGGATTTTGTCGACACTCTCTCTCACTCTCTTTTGTTGTTTTATATTTTATCTTCGTTAATTTCTATTTTAACCCTAATCAAGTCAGGAAAAATTTTTACAAATCCAGTCAAAATGTGTCTCAGAGGCACATATAAAGAATTTACACATTTTATCAAATTTTTTCTTCTCAGTTACATAAATCAAATATTATTTATTTATTTTCGCATTTTAAGCAAACTAGAACTTTTGAACAATGCTCGTTGCAAATATTTTTGTGGCAAATACTGCAAGACTGCTTACACATTCTGCATATCTTCGTTGGGCACATATAACATCTACGTCGCACATTAGTCTGTCTTGGCTTTCATCCTCGTGTAGTATGGAACAAACATTGGACAAATTGTTTTTATTTAATTTTAGAATACTACGGCGTTTTAGATGTGGAATAACAAGTTCATGAATTAAATCTTTCAGAAATATCTTTCGTGGTAGTTGCTTTTGACTTTCGTTCCAATATGGAAATTTATTTGTCCAAATAACAAAGGCTGCAATGCCTGTAATATCGATAAGATTGTAGAAGTTCACGAGTGGCCAACGATTTGTTTTACGTTTGACGGAAAAGCTATGTGCTTTTTGATCAAGCGTATCTACACTGCCTTTTGTCTTATTATAAACAATAATAATTTCTGGCTTGTTTTTGTTGTCAGAATTTATCTTTGAATCGTAATGTAGTGATGAGAGTAACAAAATTACTTTATTTTTCTTTGGACCATAACTTACAAGTGTCATATTTTTTCTGAAACCATGTAAGGATCTTTCCGTTGGTTTTGTTTTGGCTGCTAGAAAATCAGGCGGAATGCATCTTTTATTTTTTTCGCAATGTGCCAATCTATGTTAGACCTTTCGAAAACAAAAGTTCTTATTTATGTGTTCTCCAATATCGCGAATAGGAGCAAACTTGTCCTTTGCTTTGCGTTGGGACCGTGTAGATTGGCCGTCAAATCGAATATGGCGCATTATTGTTACGAAAGTGTGTTTTGGCATGCAGGCTCGGAAAATATTGCAACCAAATAATGGGTGCCAGAACTCTTCGTAACTCATTATATCTTGTTTGTTTAGTCCAGCATTCAATAATAGACCGATAAAAGATTGTATTTCGATGTGGTCTACTGACTGCTAGTTAGCGTTGCCACATGTGCCTCATAGACACATTTTGACATGATTAAGAACATTTTTGATTGAAACAAAATAGAAAATAAAAAAAAATAATTTATTACTTGAAATTTGTAAATTCTAAAGAAAACAATTGAAACTAGGAATTCAAGAAGCAGTAAGAACTAGAACCTTTATTTAAGGAAGTTACTACATGATAAAGTGAAAAATGTGTCTGAGAGGCACATGTTGACTTGATTAGGGTTAAATTATTTTCTTTCTTTTTCTTTTGTATTTCGTTTTAGTTTTGCATTTTAAAGAAGTTCTTGGAGTTTTTTTTTCAATTTTATTTTTTTGAAATTTTATGTTTTGTTAGTTTCGACTGACACTTATTTGAAGTTTATATTTACTTTTGTTTCTTTCACACACAACTTCCTTTTAGTTTTTTTTGTAAATTACACAACATACATAGTCTTTCACACACAACTTCCTTTTAGTTTTTTTTTTTTAAAATTGCACAACATACAAAACTTTCAAATTCAACTTCACACAGGCTTTAATTTGGTTGAGCCCCCAAAAATGTAGGATTTGTTTTTAAAGAAACACTTTTTTTTTAAAATTTGGTTTGATTACATATTTTATTGAATATATAAAAAAAAACAATTAGACAATTTATAAATTAACATTTAATGATGTTTTTTGTTTTAAAATAAAATAAAAAGGTTTTGTCACGTTTACGTCGGCTTGTAGAATGCATCTATTTTACAAAAATGTATTCGTTCGTTTGTCATTGCTATTCGTTGTTTTTAGATCAGCCTACTATGGTTTGTTCGTTATTTTGTTAGTCATTATTGAATAAGCCTACTTTGTTCAATTCGTTAGTCGTTGTTATTTGCTAAGCCTACTATGTTCGGTACGTTAGTTGTTGTTGTTTTCGTTAGTCGTTATTACTGAAAAGCCTACTATGTTTAGTCGTTGGTATTTTCGTTAATCGTTGTAATTGGAAAAGCCTACTATGTTTAGTCGTTGGTATTTTCGTCAATCGTTGTCATTGGAAAAGCCAACTATGTTTAGTCGTTAGTATTTTCGTCAGTCGTTGTTATTCCGCAAGCCTACCACAATTATTGTTATTGGTAGGGTTGCCCACTTCTTGTGCGTCCTGTCCCCGGTCCCACAATGATATATTAAAAATGTTAGTTTTTTTCAGAAAGAAAAACAGCCGCCTGCTCGTTTGACGAATTTTATTGGAATGAATGAAAATTTGTAAAAAGTAGAAAAGTTATAAAGAGAAAATAGATATGCAGTTGGGTTGCCATCGTGCATTTAATATAAAAAATAACCAACATACTCCGGCTCAACCCAAATGCATTTACAATATAAAATACTAAAAGTCATTACATTTCAAAAATTCAAATCATTGTTTACAATTTCAAAAGTTCACATGCTCTAGCATGTTTTTGTTTGGTCAATACTTTGGTAAAAATATCAGCCGCATTTTCCTCAGAAGGTACATAGTCGACATCAATTGACCCATCGTTGAATCTATCCCTGACATAATGGAATCTTATGTCAATATGTTTGCTGCGTTTATGGATAGCTGGGTTTCTAACCAAAAAATTTTCTGCCTGATTATCACAAAAGACGACTGTAGGCTGTCTGATTAGTTCCTCAAATCCTATTTCACCAATAAGGCTTCTTGCAAAAACAACTTCCTTACTTCCTTGGCAAAGAGCCACATATTCCGCTTCCATTGAGCTTAGAGCCACTACTGTCTGTTTCTTTGACTCCCATGAAACCGCACCACCTGCCAGAAACATTACAAAACCCGAATATGACTTTCGGTCACACGTATCACATCCTCAATCAGCATCTGTATAGCAAGAAAGATTGGATTTGTGTTCATTAAAAGATATTCCATTGTCCGGATGTTTAACAAGATATTTCAATAAATGTTTTGCTACTCGCATATGCTCATCATGAGGGTGAGAGTTGAATTGTGAAAGTTTGGAAACTATATGGGCAATGTCTGGCCTAGATATTACAGCCAGATACATCAGACCACCAATCAAGCTTTGGTATTCACGTCGATCTACTTTACAGTTAATGTCATCACATCTCTTTAATATAGCTCCACTCGGCCAAGGTGTTGATACTGGTTTAGAGTTCACCATTTCCACGTCTTAAGTAACTCGGAAGTATACTGCCTTTGATGAATTAGTATGGGACCCCTATCGCCCTCTCGTTTTATTTCTAGGCCCAAATAAAAGGAAATTGATCCGCGATCCTCAGCCTCAACATGATCATTAAGTTGAGTGATGATTTGGTTCATATCGGCTTCAGTTGAAGATGCTATCATCATGTCGTCTACATACAATGCTATGATGCTTATACAATCGCCGTTTCGTCTAAAATATACACAATTGTCTGTTCGACATCGTTGGAACCCCATCTCCGAAAGAATTAGTGACACCTTTCTATTCCATTCCCTTCCGGCCTGACATAAACCATATAAAGCTTTAATTAGTTTGCATACCTTGTTGTAATGTACAGGATCTTTAAACATCGGTGGCTGTTCCATAAAAATTTCATCTTCCAGACTAGCATTTAAATATGCAGACACAACGTCCACATGTCTTAGTAATAATTTGTATTGCACCGCGAGTGCCAATAAAATTCTTATGGTAGAATGGCGAACCACAGGCGCAAATGTTTCATGGTAATCTACGTTGAGTTTTTGAGCATTTCCCTGAGCCACCAATCTGGCTTTATACTTTTCTATAGTGCCATCTGGTTTGCGTTTAATTGCAAAGACCCACTTCGAACCGATAATGTTTCTTGATTTAGGTCTGTCAACGAGTATCCAAGTATTGTTCTTAATTAACGAATTATACTCACGTTCCATGGCAACCTTCCATTTCGAGGCCTCATCTGAATTTAATGCTTCTGATAATGTAGATGGAATTTCTACTACCGAGTTCAGCATTTCGATAGCGACTGCCTGCTGCTTTCTTAGACGTTCTGACTGTCGCGTTGGAATAATCTTCGGCCTTTCACGACCCTTTTTTGCCTTTTCTCCAGATTCGGATCCTTCATTTTTCTCTTCCTTTGTATTCTCGGTCGGATCGTTGTCCTCACTTGCCGTTTCGAAGGATTCATTTAGTGAATGAGGTTCATCATTATTTTTATTCTCATTTGTTGAGTTTATTATGTTAACACAAAATTCTTCGTCATCACATTGTTCATTTGACAATTTCTCAAAGGAATTTTCAAAAAAGATAACATCTCTTGCTTTTACTATCTCACGCTTTGCGGGATTATATAAACGATATCCTTTTGTCATGGATTCATAGCCAACCAATTTCATTTTCACTCCTTTTGGCATTAATTTACCAATTTTGCCATTTTTCTGTAATACCACAGCATCACACCCAAATCTTCTAAAATGTGCAACTGAGGGCTTCCTGTTGTACCATTTCTCATATGGTGTCATTTCCCCAAGAACTTTTGTTGGGCTCCTATTTCTAATATAAGTTGAAGTATTGATGGCTTCTGCCCATAAATTTTGAGGCAGACCAGACTCATATAACATACAACAAGCCATCTCCACAAGAGTCCTGTTTATCCTCTCAGCTATACCATTCTGTTGTGGTGTGTGACTAACTGTTGTCTGATGTAGTACTCCATTGCTCTGAAAATATCATTTAAATATCATTTTATCCTCTCAGCTATACCATTCGGTTGTGGTGTGTGACTAACTGTTGTCTGATGTAGTACTCCATTGCTCTGAAAATATCATTTAAATTTGGCATTCAAGTATTCCTTACCATTATCGCTCCTTAGCTTCATTAATTTTGCGCCAGTTTGTTTTTCGGCCATCGTCACAAACTCAATGAAAACATCAAACGCATCCGATTTTTGCTTCAAAAAATAAGTAAATACATATCAGGAAAAGTCATCAGTAAACGTCATCATATATAATGCCCCGCCATGTGATTTCACTCTAAAAGGCCCACACAAATCTGTGTGTACTAACTCCAGTACTCCTCTTGAATTAATTTGTGAGTAGTTCTTAAAAGGTCTTGCAGTAATTCTTCCCACAGCACAAGTAACGCATTCAAAATTTCTAGGGACCTTCAATTTCATACCCCTAACCATATTTTTGTTGCACAGCGTACTCAAATCTCTACTGTTTAAATGGCCAAATCTGGAGTGCCATTTAATAAAATCATTTTCTGATGCTGCACCATACACATATTCTGTCGATGTCACGGTGTCCACTTTAGCAACAAATATCCCGTTTTCCTTTACTGCATACATCATGTTTTTGTTGTCCTTGTTCTTAATATTTGCACTATTCTTTGCAAAACAAATAGTGTGACCAGCCTCTATGAATTTGCTGACAGACAAAAAATTCGAGTGAAGACAGGGTACATATAGTACGTTGATGAGTTTTATGTTCATGTACTTTGACTTAATTCTCACCGTGCCTTTTCCTTCTGCAAAAACAGTCTCACCAGATGCTAACACGATTCTTTGTTTCTCCTTTTGCAGACATGAAAACGCATTTCTGCTACTGCACATGTGCGACGACGCGCCACTATCCAAAATCCACTGCTGATTGTTGTTAATTTGTTTTTTCACTGCACACAATACCGACGCAACAGACTCCCCAACATTAACTTTACAATGAGAGCGAGTATGTCCCTTCTGTCCACACTTGAAGCATTTAATATAACCGCGTTTGTTTTCCTTCTCACTGCGAATATTTTTTCTGTTAAATTTGTTGTTGCTTTTGTTTACTTTTTCGTGTTTTTGTCTCTCGCTTACTGTGAAAAGCTTGTCATCATTTAAACTGATTTTTTCTCCTTGGCGTCGCTCTTCTCCTAGAACTTTGGAAACTAATTGTTCTATACCAGGTAAATCATCTCTGCTTTCAACAGCAACAACAAAACTCTCCATTTCTTCTGGCAAAGCACACAACAACAAAACCGCAACAAAATCCTCCCTGAATTCGCCAATTTGTGTGGATATTTTTTCACCAGGATTAATTCTGAACCGTACCAGCTTTTTGAATAGATTCACCTTCCTACAGGCTGTGTTTGCCTTGTAGACTCTACTTAAGGAATCCCATGCACCCTTTGCTGTGGTACAATCCTTAATATGAATCAACTCACCTGGCCTCACACTCAAATTGATCATAGCGAGAGCCTGCTGGTCCATAACATTCCATGCCACTTGTTTGTCAGCCTCTGCTGGACATACACCCTGGACGGCATCCCACAAATCCAATGTAATGAGCAGGCTTTTTATCTGTATAGACCACGTCGCATAATTTTCACCGTTGAGCTTCTCCAAACTAGCGACAGAATTCATTTTTTTAAATCTCCAAGCAAAACAATTTTGAAATTCCAATTTTTAATTTTTATTTTTTTTTTTATATGCGTGGCCCTGGACCCATAACCTTTGTTAGTTTTTTTTTCAGAAAGAAAAACAGCCGCCTGCTCGTTTGACGAATTTTATTGGAATGAATTAAAATTTGTAAAAAGTAGAAAAGTTATAAAGAGAAAATAGATATGCAGTTGGGTTGCCATCGTGCATTTAATATAAAAAATAACCAACAAAAAATATCAATGAAATGATTACCATATTTCTATTGGCGAAATATATTGTGGAACAGAAATTGATGTATACATATCCATAAATAATATTGATCACAGTATTATTTTGAAGCTTAAAGAAATAGCAAAGAAATTTTATTTACAATTCTGTGAAGTTTTAAAAGCAAAAGTTGATTTAAATAATGAAATGTTCGAACTTGAATAAGTATCGGTTTTAGGTGTCACAGAATGTCTTGTTATCGGTTTTGTTATTGGAAATAAACCAAGCAGCTAACAGCTGTCTGTTTGTTATATGAAATAAAAACAACTTAATTTTACTTTATAAATAGCTTTTATTTTACCAATCTTTTACAAGGTTGTGGCTATTTCGTCTCTGATTCTCTGACCTTCACTTTGCAGAGTCGTGCTTGATGACAAAATAACATTGTCTACACTTTCAGGTGAATAAAGTCAGCTCATCCTCACTGGTTTGCACATTATAGCTCCTGCAAATGTTGTGCAGAGTGCAGCAGGAGTTTATAATTCCTACTGCCTCTTCTGGATGGTAGTGTAACGTGCTCATTAAGCACTCAACATATTCCATATTCAACCCTCCTATTCATATTCTTTTTTGATTAAAGTACAAATGCTCGTTAAAGCTAGGCTTTTTATCTTTATATGAGTCCCGTCTATGCAACCAATTATTGAAGGGATTTTAAATGTATTAAAGAAATAGTCCCTTGCTCTTTGCTTATCGTTAGAGTTCATTTCTAGTTGCACCCATTGACGGCAAATGAACCGCTCCATAGCATTGAGAACATTGTCTAAAATTGTAGAAACTGTGCTTCTACCCAGCGATATGCTAGAGTCATTTCCAAAAGATACTTGGTGTGACCCTTCAGCTAAAAATCGCAACGTAGCTGCAAGTTGTAACAATTGTGGGATCTTAGAATGGGAAAGGTGTTCTTTTACTGTGTCTATGATCATACAAAAAGCGTTTTTGTTCAACCGGCAATATGCTAGCAAAGCAGCTTTACTTCTATCCAGGAAACACTGTATTATAGTAGCCAGAACAAGAGTGGGAACAACAAGAACTAACCATAAGTCATATCTTTAAAGATTGCCCGATAAGCTCAACAAATGAACCACTAAAAGAAATCCTAAATTGCAGCAACATAAACTCAGCAAGAAAAATTAAAAATATTCTTCAATCTGCAAATGTTTTACATGAAATCTAGATTCAACACATACAGTGTAATGAGCATGTAGTCCACACTATTTTGGAATTGTATTTTACAAAGTTATTTTTTAAAATACGCATTTTAAATAAATAAATAAATATATATTTTGTCAAAAAAAAAAAATTAATAAAAATTGGAAATAAATACACAAATGTAAACAACAGCTGTTTCGAACATCGGTTTTATTTCAATTCGAAAATAACAAAACCGACTTGGTTTTGTGACACCAAATGAATCCAATATTGGTTTTCAAAAACGACAAAAGGCAAAACCGACTTGGATTCTATGACACCCCTGGTTACTATGGTTTAAAAAATTTACACCAGAAAACGTTGTTTCAGGTAAAACTTCAAGTATTGTACCATTTATATTATAACTGTTTCCCAATGAAATTAACAAAATTGATTCAATAAATAATCAATTTTGGACTTAGAAAGGTATCAGAAATAAAAAATGAACTAAATAAACCAATGTTCAATGACATTTCAAGAGTTATAAAAGGAATATTATCCATTCCACATTCATCTGAAAATGTAGAAAGGATATGTTCGTACCAAAATTTAATAAAAATCAAAGGCTTCGACTGTCTCCAATTTAATCTAAAGAAGGAATTTATTGAAGTCATTTAATTCGTGTCATTACAATTTTGAAATAAAAAGTAGTTTGCTAGCAAACATATATCATACATAGTGATTTAAAATTTAGATCTCATAAACTTTTGTATTCCTTTACAGTTAAGTATTAAAGTAAGTTGTTAAGTTTACCTATTATATATATAAGTACTTAGTACAAAGAAACTGAAATGTACCTTTTTGTTAATTTCTATGTATATATGTATGTACATAAATATATGTAAAATGAATTGTGATTTATATATTTATTTAATTTTTAATAAAAAAATAAAATGCCAAATTCATCTAACTTGAGATATAGTCAACATTTTAATCAAAATACAAATAACGAAAACCTTTTTTCTTTTGAAGAATTAAAAAATCTAACTTTTGAACTAATTTCAAATTTGAGAAAATGTAACTCCCGTGAACAACAGTTTGAGGTTGTAACAAGCCTCGCTTATAAATTCTTATACCCATGATTACAGATATTCGTATAATACAATGGAACGCACGTAGCATTCGAAATAAAAAAGAAGAATTTTTCCACTTTCTGGATAAGACTAATGTCGACATTTGCCTTGTTTGTGAAACCTGGCTAAATGATAAAACCTCAATTAAACATCAAAATTTCTACTGTTATAGAAGTGATAGTCAAGAAGGCCGCGGAGGAGGTTTAGCAATATTTATAAAAAAAAATATTCGACACGAATTAATTTACACTATAAATACCTCTTTAATTGGAAATATTGGTATTAGAGTGTATACTCAAAACGATTTTATTGACATTTTCTCATGCTACTTTCCTGGTGGAACTGCAGGAAGGGATTCTTTGCGTAAACAATCATTCTCATCTGACGTTCGAAAACTAACATCAATAAGCAACAAATACATTTTAGGAGGCGATTTTAATTCCAGACATAATCATTGGGGATGTCAAAGAAGCAATTGTTGGGGCAACATCCTTTTTAATCAATTACAACTAAATCAAACCCAAATAGTTTTTCCCCACGAAAACACCTATATTCCTTCTGATCCGTCAAGGCAACCATCAACATTAGATTTTTTCTTAACAAATACGGCACATAACTTAGCAGCGGTAAAAGTTATAAATGATCTCAGTTCAGATCATCTTCCAATATCTACTACTGTTAATCTTGGAGCTAATGTTGTAAATAATTTACAATACGTTTTTAAAAAAACAAATTGGAATCGATTTCAAACATCAATAAATAGAAACCTACCTAGCCCTATTGATATGGAGCAAATAACAAATACAATTCAAATTGACGAAATGTTAGAAACTTTTAACGATACTGTTAAAAAAGGATTTGATGAAAGTACACCAAAGCGTAGAATAAAGCCAGCTGTTAAAAATTTACCAAATAACATAAAAATAATGATCCAATTTAGGAATATATATCGACGAAATTGGAAAAGGTATAGAGATATAAATGATCATCGGCAAATGTCACGGCTAAACAAAAAAATCTGTATTGAAACCAATAAGTTTAGAAATTTAAATTGGAATAATATGCTAACTACTTTGGAAAAGTCTTCGGCACCGTTTTGGAAGGTTTCTAAAGTTTTAAAACGGAAAACATGTAATATTCCTATTTTGAAAGATAATAGCCAAGTAAGCTTTACACAACAAGAGAAAGCAAATACGTTAGCTAAATGTTTTATGTCAAATCACAACATTTCATCCCGGTTAAGTGACACAAACACAATATTTGAGGTTGATAATGTAGCAAACCAAATTCGAAGTTGCAATGTAAATCCACAGGACAACTACTATGTAAATAGTCCACAAATAATACAAATTATTAAAACACTAAAAAATAAAAAGTCGCCTGGAATTGACAGAATAAATAACCAATGTTTAAAAAATCTTTCAAATAACGGTATAAAATATCTCACTAATCTGTTTAATAGTTGCCTTAAATTGTGTTACTTTCCGAAATACTGGAAAATTCACCACATTCATATAGGCCAATTAGTCTATTGTCATCCACAAGTAAAATTCTGGAAAAAATTCTAAAAGAAAAATTAAACAATTTTATCGATGTGCATAATATTCTCCCTCCGCAACAGTTTGGTTTTCGTAAAGAACATAACAGTTCACAACCTTTAATAAAAATAAGAAAACTGGTAAAGGAAAACTTCCAAAATGCTAAATCTACGGGTATGGTTCTCTTAGATATAAAATCAGCATTTGATTCGGTCTGGCACAACGGTCTCATTTACAAGTTGAAGAGACTAAATTTTCCACATGAGCTCATCAAAATTATTCAAAATTTTTTATACGACAGATAATTCTCTGTACATATATCTACAACGACATCTCAAAAAATCAACATAACAGCAGGATGTCCTCAAGGATCTTGCCTTTCTCCAGTCCTTTATAATATTTTTACAGCGGACATTCCTATTTTTCCTCACTGTGTAACCTCAATTTTTGCAGATGACACAGCTATACTTAGCTCCGATGAATATGCAGTAAACATCATTGCCAATTTAAAATTGGCTCTGGAAAATTTAAATTCATACTTCAATAAGTGGAATATTATGATAAATCCGGAAAAAACAAAGGCAATATATTTCACCAGGAAAAGGAAGTCATGTTTCTTACCACAAAACCCTCTTCGTTTCATGGATCATGATATTAGTTGGGAAAACAACGTTAAATACTTGGGAATAATACTTGATCCAAAACTAAACTTTAACAACCATATACCTTATTTATTAGATAAGTTTAACAAATTAATCCATATAATGTACCCACTTATTAACAGGAAAAGTTTTCTTAATATTGATAACAAGAAATTGATACTCAAGTCCATATTTCACCCTTTAATATTTTACTGTGCCCCGGTTTGGACTACTTCTTCTAAATGTCATCTTAAAAAACTTCAAATAGCCCAAAACAAGCTCCTTAAGATGTTATATAATCTTCCTTGGCATTATTCTACACAACGACTCCACACATTATCTGGCATTGAACTCGTTCAGGATAAAATAAATAGGTTAACTCTAAATTTCTACAGAAGATGTCAATTTTCTCAATATCTACATATAAATGAATTCCAGCTGTAAAACTATATCCAATTTACTCTGGTACAAATTTTTACACTTTAACTATTGTTTCATAAAGGTTTTTGTGTATTTTTTCCCTTCCTTTTGTATATTAAAAATTATTTAAAAGCTCACGAAATTCAAATTTAACTACTAAGTAGAAAAGAAACAACGTTTCTAAACTCTTTAATATATATAAGACATTTGTAAAACAGTATAATATATTAAATGAAATAAAGAAATTAAATTAAATTAATAAAAAAAAGTTTAAAAAAGTAATTTAGTACAATCGGGCTGAAAAAAGTACAGTTTTTTTGTTAAAGTTAGTACAATTGGTTAAGATCAATTTCCCATCCCTGTTTCAAATTACACTAATAACTCTTGGTCGGTATTTGTGAGAAAACATTCAGCACATGCTTTGTTCATTTTCCTTTTTTTGTTATTTATTTTCGTATATTTGTTTGATCGGTGTTTCATTCCACGCGTTCACATACCACTTGTGTACGTATATTATAGCTGCTTACTGTGTGACCGTTCGCACTAGCCACAAAAAGTGAATTTCATACAACAATTATATAAAAAATTTTTGTCGAGTGTTGACTTTGGTTTCGGAATTCAAATTATTCTTGATTATTATAATTTTAATGATACAGAGTGTTAGCATAGACATTTAATTGTTATTTACAGTAGTTTTGATTTAGCTGCCTTGTATTTACGTGCGCATTGCCTTTACCTGCACAAAAATTTTGAGAGTGTAATCTATAATTAAAGTAAAAAAATTAATTTAGCTGCATTTTTGACTTATCTGCACAAAAATTCTTGCAAAAGTTAGTTGTGCAGGTAAGTCAAAACTACTGTAATTACAATAAATCGACTATTTAACGATTTTGCTCGGTGAATTGTGCGTCTTATTTACTGAAGGCAGTGTACGCAGTGGTTGTTATTTTCTGAGGTTAAGTAAGATATTCTTCACTCAATTAACGCTATCTATAAAAGAGTGATACATTGAAATCGGAAATTTCGAATTTTGTCTGTCCGAAAAAATGAAGAAATTATTCGCGAAAAAAAGCGAGTCATCAAGAACATCGGCAGAATTCGGCAATCCATAGTAGATGGGACTATTTCTTTTAATCCTATGGAGCTGGAATGTCGGTTAGATATTTTGAAAACATATATTGACCAAGCAATAAAGCTCCAGTCAGAAGTGGATAATTTGGATCCCGATAATGATGTTGGAGCCGAGCTTGAAGAATTCGGTGTGAGGAGTTTATGAGGCTGTTGGCCAAGAATAGGCAATCGAATGTGTCTGAAACTTCGTTTAGCGTACAAGCTCACCATTCAAGACTCCCAAATATAAAGGTCCCTAATTTCAGTGGTAAATATTCTGACTATAAGAACTTCATGCGCTTTTTTGAGAACCTGGTCCATAATGATCCGACGTTAACGGATATTGAAAAATTCAACCACTTAATCTCATGCTTGTCCGAATCGGCCATGGGTGCAGTGAAGGCCTTTCAAATCTCCGAAGAGAGAGCAATAGCAAGCTTGCAAAAAGTGTGTGATAACGAATGCTTAAAATTTTTCTATAATACTGCAAAACTTTTTGATTTGCCCGAAATTACCAAGTCTTTTTGCTTTGCGTACCATGATTGATACGGTTTCTGCCATATATGATTCATTGTTATCAATTGGTGATGACAAGAAAATAATTTTAATACATTTAGTGATGTCGGAAGTGGATCTAATCAGCAAATCAAAGTGGGAAGAACAGCTTGACCACAGCCATTGTGGTCAGATTGTGAAGCCGCCTTGAATAGAAGTTACCAGCACATGTCTACTGACGAGTCTTCAAGTTCAAGGCCGAGGGTTAACAAACCTAAGAATGAACATTTCAATCTTAAAACCAGCAGAACATCATTAAACTGTACCAAATCGAAACAATCTGCTAATAGATGCCTATTTTGCAAATCGACGCAGTATATGATCAACAACTGCCCTTCTTTTACAGCTGAGCCTATAGTCAAACGATTTGATTTAATAAAATTCGAGCCAGCATGTATAAACTGTTTGAGAAAGGGACACACAGTTACAAGGTGTCCATCTTCTAAGTGTCGGATATGTAATGGTGCACATAACTCCTTACTTCATTGATATAGTACAAGTTCTAATAACTCTGAACAGCTTTAGACTTCTCACGCTTCTGTAAATTATTCAGAGTCAGATGAACGCATAATTCTAGCGACAACTGTAGTAGAGAAGTAGTTCGGACCAACTTATTCTAGCCAGAGCTCTTTCTGATTCTGGTTCTCAATCTATAATAATTGAGGAACTAACGCAACTACTACGTCTGAAAAAAGAAGGAGGAAGAGTGAATTTAAAAGGCATTGGTGAAATGAATTCATTATCAAAATCTCGCGTTAATTTGACTGTTACCTCAGGTGTCAACTCTACCCAATTCACTTCAAAGTTTTGGGTTTTGAAATCGATTAATAACTTACAACCTGATCGTAGGGTTAACATAGCTAGTTTGAGAATTCTATAAGCCACAAAAACTTGATTTGTTAATTGGCGCAGGTCCTTTCTTTACTTAATATGTGTTGGCCAAATCAAATTAGTCTTCCAGTTCTTCAGAAAACTTCTCTTGGTTGGATTGTTACTGGAAGATACAGTCAGTCAAAGGACTCTTTCAACAATAAAGTATTTCATACAAATACTTCAATAGCAGACGAAAGCAATATTGATTCGATCGTCCGGAAATTTTGGGAGTTAGAAGAACTTCCAACCGAATCAACTGAAATTTATTCTGAGGAGCATAAGAAATGTGAGAACGAATTCAAGACTACAGTACGACGTTTGAAGTCGGGAAGATTTGAAGTTTCTTTACCTTTAAAGTCTGATCCGAAATTATTAGGAAACTGCCAAGCGACGATTTCTCTCTTTGGAACGAAGACGTTCCAAAGATTATACTATAAGGCAGATGCATCATGATTTCATGAAGGAGTATTTCAATTGGGGACATATTTTAACACACATCAATGTTGTTGCGCTCTCAGAGTACAACTACCAAACTTCGGCTAGTAATCGACGCTTCTTATAGAACTTCTTCACATATTTCGCTTAATTAACTGTTAACGGTTGGTCCTCGAGTTCAAGAAAAATAGTATTCTACATTAATCCATTTCCGATTCCACAAGTATGTAATCACTGCAGATATTGAAAAATGTATCGTCAAGTCAAGATTGGCGACTGGGATAGAAATTTTCAATTGGTCCTTTGACGAGAGAATCCATCTGATGATTTGAAGGTTTTCCGAAGAGCTATGATGAATTATTTTTTATTCGAAGAAAATGCATAGACGCGTAGAACGCATCAATTAAGCCGAAAGTCCATACCATACGTTTCATGCGACCTTGCATTACATGCGTATACCGAAAAAGTATAATCAGTGTAGTTGTTTGTGACAAGAAACAGAAGAAAATGCATAGAATGCATAGACGCGTAGAACGCATCAAGTAGATCTACTTTCTACTTTTCTATGCGACTCATGCACTGCTGGAAAAAGTCAGCAGTTTTTTAAACTTGGCATGCCAAATTATATACTATTGTGAATGGTTTCGATAAATACATATGTTTAAATAGTGCATTACTATTTTCGCATTTTTCTTTTTGCATTATAAAAATATTAATAAAAACATATTTCATAATAAAGTTTACTACTAATTTAAGAGGAAAATACATTAAAATACGTTTTTTAATACATTTCTTTCATGAACTAAATATGTATGTTACTAGTTGTCGATTGTTTTTATGTACTGAGTGTCAGCTATTTTGAATTTATTTATTTGTAAACAAGCATAATGGAGGATAAATTAACCGAAAACACTCGTCTTAGGTTTTTTTGAGGATTTTCGTAGGCCTTCACAGCACAAAATATCACATATGTAAACTCATAAATTTGTAATTAATGGCATAAATTCATTTAAAATTACAATTTGATTTTCTATTTTTCCCAAAAATGTTCTTGTTTGCTTCTTTATTGTTTACCACAACAGCTGATCAAAACAAAAAACCAGCCGTATAAAACGCATTGTGTGTAACTTGCAATAAAAACCACATAGAATGCAAGAATCGCATGTAACGCAAGGTCGCATGAAACGGATGGTATGGACTTTCGGCTTTATACCTTCATTTCGAAAATTGCCATGCTAGCACAAACGCCCTCCTTGCTGTCGCCAGAGAGAGAATCTGGTTAATTAACGCCAAGAAAGAGCGCACTAGGATCGTTGTTGCTTCCGCTACAAACCAAAACTTATATCCGAAATAATGGGAAACTTGCCCACTAATAGAGTGAAAGCTACACGACCATTTCTTATTGTTGGCTTAGACTTTTGCGATCGACCACCATTGAAAGTATATATAGCGGTTTTTGTGTGTTTCACATCTAAGGCGGTGCATTCAGAGTTAGTGTCAGATTTATCCACTGTTTCTTTTCTTTTATCTTTTAAAATGTTCGCTGCAGAAGAGCTGTTCCCAGGGAAGTGCATTGCGACAACGCGACGAACTTCGTCGGAGTGTTCGACAGGCCGTCGAATCATACGCAGCGTTGCTCGAGGTGAGGTTCTGCTTCATACCACCTCGGAGGACTGTGGGAAGCCGCTGTCAAGCAAGCGAAGTTCCTAATTCTGCAAGTCGTGAACAACTTGGCGCTTACTCAAGAAGAGATGGCAACAATGCTCGCAGAAATAGACACGGTGCTCAACACTTTGGTCTTCGCCTTCATCATTTTTAAAGTGTCCAATATTGTGAATATTAAATTATAAATTATTTAATTTAAATATATTCTTAAAAACATTAAGAAAAATAGACTTGCTCTACTAGACACCTAAATATTTTGTCCTTGGAGGGAGACCTTGTCTGCAGTGGACCATTTCCCCATGAATGAAGTGCGTCTCGAGATCGATGAGTGGTCGCAACGTCTCAAGTCGTGAAGGCAGACAAATAGGAATTATTTCGAATAAGTTGTTCCAAGGTTTGTAGCCTTTGAATACCCCCAATAAAAACAAAAAATTTTTAAATTAATTCGTTTTCATTTGGCATCGATTTTTCTGTGTGCAAATATTTATGACTAGGTATATATGTACGTTCCTACTGCGTAACGTACTTGATAATTCCCAACTGGACCTTGGAATATTAAGTACTCTTATCATTTTGTAAAACTGAAGATACTGTGCTTGAACCATGCTGTACATTTAGAAGGGTTCTTCCCCCTTGAAAAAAAAAACATTTTTCTAACAGGAATTTTTGTCGCTTAAATCAAATACATTAATTTATAACAACTGAGCAACTAACACAACAATCGAGAATATATACGGATGTATAATATACCTGTCGGTTGGAAAGATGTGCTTGTGGTATTTACATTGAAAACCGATAAACCTAGGCGGTCTAAAGGATTATACTTGTCCTCAATCCGAATATAACCAAAGACGGTCAACCATTGAAAAAACACAACAATTAAAAAACAAATGTTAAATACTGAGAATTTGTATATACTGAATAGGTTTTACCTCAAATTTGGGTAGACAAAGCTTGGTCGTGTTGAATCAATAAAAATATCATAATAGTACACCGATATTCTGAAATTTTGGAGTAATCTTAATCTAATAAGACTTATGTTCTCTTTTCAATTCAAAGTTTTCATATTGGATTACTTTTATACATTTTATTTAGTTTAGTCCATAAAAGATATACATAAAGTTATTAGAAATATGTCTTCTAACAAACTAACATTCGGAAGATGCATTTCGTCTTTATTTAATCTTTAATTGAACCAGTCTTCACTTACCAAATTGCGGAAAATCTGAATGGGTGTCAATTGATCGTTGCAAAATCAGCAAATAGTTTAGCCAAGTATTCATTTCATCTTCGGAATCCATAACAATTCCAAATCCGCCTTCCTTAGACGAAAGTACTATAACGAAGTCGTGTTTAGTATAAAGTCGCCGATTAATGCTAAAACAATTTTTTAATTTTATTACTCTTTTTGGGGATAGTCCTGACTTATATTTTTTTTCATTATCGTAGTATTCTATGCGAGCAGATTCAGTGGCAGTTTCATTATACAGTACAAAAAATTTTTTTTTCATAGTCTTCAGTTTTTTATAATAACCCGAAAGCAGAACTTCATCAGTATTCAATAGTGATACACATTGTTTCGACATTTTTCACTGAAAATAAAAATATATATATTTTATATGTGTAAAATATTATTAAAATACGTTTTTGAAATTGATCTCAAAGATTTATAACTAAATCGTAATAGGATCTTGTGGTAATAGTTTTGTGTTGAAGTTTAATTGTAAAACGTATGTACATTGTTACGCAATTATAATGTGTACGTAATTGTAAAACTATGCGTGGAGGCAGTTTGCAATAAATGGACTCATAACATTATATTGAATTTTGGGAGTGAATTATTCAGTAGATTTTCAATTCAATTTTATACCGGCTTTTCCATCAAAAAAATAACCAAATAGAGACTATCCAGTAATGGGGAATTCACTCCACTTCTAATGTATTTTTTAAAAATTCGATGGGTTCTCTCGACCGTCCCTAATGCTTTGGTGAGCTGTTGAAAAATTTGTTGTAATATTTAGAAGCTTACAAAGCCAGATAAAAACTTAATTTTTAAATATAGTACCTAAATCTAATGTAATAGAGTTCATTATCCCATAAATTAAAATAAAGTTCTCAAAAATTGCCTGAGCTATTTTGTATGCACACAAGATATTTTGTAAAATTACATATTAAAGTTACGGCATATTTATTGTCAAATTCTGAAACTGCAATATCGAATGGTTTCGCGAATATTCGTGTTGATACAAATTCCTTCTTTGTACCTTTAATGACCTTATTTAAATTTCATTTCTGAATGACGAAATACCTGTGGTCATGTTCTTCCAATAATACTTTGTTCTCAACTTTGCAGACAATCTTTTCGGTCCGCATTGTCCACATAAAATATACCATATATTATACATCCTAAAAGTTGTTGCCTCTTTTTCTCCTTATTTACAATCTCATCTGATCTTTTAAACTCTGAATTGTATGTACTGTTTAGCTTGTTTTGACATCGCGAGAGTAATCACTGCAGAATGTTGTTTTTTAATTCGTCAATCGAAATACGTAATAAAGCATCAGCCCCGACATTACCTTGCCCTTTATGTGTTCTATTCTGAAATTGTATTCAGAAACTTGGAGCCTTATGATTGTTATCTTTGAAGATGAATCATTCATGGTCTGTTGTAACAACAAATTTCGTCCCATTAACGTATGGCCCAAATTGATTAATAGCGAAATATGTAGCCAAAAGTTTCTGCTCTATTATTATCAGCTATTCTGACCGATTAACAACTTTCGATGCCTAATAAATACGTAAATTATTGCCCTCAAAATTCTGGCTTAGTATTGCTTCGCAACAAATGGATATTGTAACGTAAATGGATATGGAAACGTTAATTCTGATTAAATTTTCACAAAAGATTTCTGACAAATTCAATCCAAATAAAATGTACTTCTTTCGTTCCATATGATTTAGCCGAGCTGTCATGGTAGCAAAGTTAAGTACGTAGGTATAGACCTTCTATAATAATTTGCACATGCAATGAAGCGTTTTACTGAATCCTTATCTGTAGAAACTGTATATTTTTCCATTGCCACTATTTTACTGTCAACGGGCAAAATTCCATTCGAAGTACATATGTGACTTAAACTATGACTTGTTGTCCGAAGAAATTCCATTTGTACAGATTTATATAAATTTTCTAAATTATGTTTCTTATTGCAACCAAATACAATTGCATCATCCTAGGAAATGAGTTTGGAGCAACACTGAAACCAAAAAGTAAGACTTTCCAGGCAATAAAGACATATGGTTTCATTTCTCATTCTATTGAGAAATAAGGCCAAAGCCATATTGCCTACATATAAGTGCAGTAACACCATAAACGTTTAGTATGCAAAGTGGAAATAACGCCATAACAGTGTAATTGTTACGGTTACAAATTGCAAAAAAAAAAAAAAATGAGTTGCCATTGTCAAGTGTTGCTGTTGATCGCCGTCGGGCGATCGGTGAGCGCGCGGCGACTTACGCGGCATGTGCGCTCTATATTGCATTTTAACTGTCGTTCTTCAATATATTGAAAGCATTTTTGTCTGTTTATGCTATTTAGATGCGGCTAAGCCAACTGATTTTTTAAAATTCGGATGCACATCTTTATACACAAAGAAAAACAGTTACCTTGAAAAGCGAAACAAATTTATACAGAAACGGTATCAGCTACTGAGGGAGAAAAAAAGAACACTGAATACTTCACTCTGACAGTTCTCTAAAATGAAGAACTGTATGATTGAGGAAAGTTTTATTAATACAATTGATAATGACTACGAATCAGATGCAAATAGCATTGGAGAAGACAGCACTTACACAAAAGTAAAAGGACAACATTACCTTTCGTGTATTATTTGTTGTGAAAGGGAAAGGCAAATACTGTTTGATCCATGTAAACATTTCAAACTTTGTCAACCATGTTACCAACAACTAAAAGAAAGTGCTGAGAAAAAAGAAACATTGAGCCCAATTTTTTATGCCATTATCAAGAATAGTATATTTATATACTGTTAATTATTATGAATTTATAAACATTCCATTAGTGAACTAAACTATTTTTTTAATTTTTTTGTAAATAAAAAAAATTAAAAACGAATTCCTCTAAGTCCCGCAATTATCCAAAGCATATAGTATTTTCAATGTTCAAATTAAAAGAGGATAAAAATTATGATCAGACTTTTACTGCAAGCCATGGTTGGTTTCAAAGATTTAGGAAGAGAGCTAATTTTCAAAATGTAAAAATTGGTGGAGAGGCAGCTAGTGCTGATTATAAAGCTGCTGAGGAATTTGTAGTTAAATTCGACAAAGAAACAAATATTAGTGTAGATGAGACTGGTCTATATTGGAAGAAGATGCATGAACATACGTATGTATATTCATAAGGAGGATAAAAGAATGCCAGAATTCAAGGATTTTAAGGATCGAATAACAGTTTTATTAGGCGGAAATATTGCTGGTTATAAATTTAAGCCTTTTGTAATACATCGCTCGAAAAATCCAAGAGCATTTAAAAGAGTAAATATTAATATGTTACCAGTGCATTACAACTCAAATGATAATTCTTGGATGACACGATTACTTTTTGATGACTGGTTTATGAAAGTACTTGCGGAGTAAAAGAATATTGCAATCAACAGAATATTCCTTTTAAAATACTTTTACTTCTGGACATCCCCCACACCTATGCGACTTACACCCGACATTCAAATTATGTACCTGCCTCCAAATACTACGAGTGTTTTGCAGCTCATGGATCAGGGTGCTATAACTACATTTAAGGTCTATTATTTAAAAATTACGTTTACTCAAGCAATTATGGCTCCTGAAGATTAATATTCTTCATCGAATTAAAAACATAGCAAGTGGATGGAAAGAAGCCTTCTTGCATGAGCGGAACATGGAAAAAATTAACAAAAATATTTCAAAAATGTACAAGTTCGTCGATTGAAAAAGAAGTTGACATTGAGGAAATTACAGATCAGATTGTAGATCTTGATCGGCAGCTTAATCTTGAAGTTGTCAGTGAAGATATTAACCAACTCATTGCACACCAATTGGATGACCTAACGAATGAAGATTTATTGGAATTTAAAGCACAATGTGTTGCAGAAAACGAAGTTAAAAGCAAATCAGATGAAGAAGAAACTCAACATAAAAAAATTCTCAACAAAAGAAATGATTGCTGCTTTTCACCAAATTAATAAGGGAATGCTAAAATTACAACAAATGGATGCAAATGAAGAGCGATGCTCAGGAAATGAAAGCTCAAACTGTTCAGACGACGTTAGACAAATTTTTAAGAAAATCAGCACTGGACATTGTGTTTCTGAAGCCAACGCAATGGATTGCACTCTTATAATAAGTACGGATGATGAAGACATTTAAATAACTCTAAATTAAATAATGTATTTTTGTTTGATTATATATTTTTTATTATGTATTTTTGTTTTATTATTATTTTAACTAAAGTTTAAATTATATGAATTTTGGGTAGTTTCATTTCTCCTCACCCTCAAAGTTAAGGTACGGTCAGATATGTCAAATATTTGACTCAAAACATAAAATATTTTTTTACCCTAGTGTGACCACAAAATAATTTTGAGTGGCAAACAAAAAAAATCGTTGTTTTCGGGAAATTAAATTATGTATTTGCCGTCAAACAAAAATGTTTTAAATGTGACCACCGCGTGTCAAATATTTTCATGATTTTTGGGCAAATATTTATTTGCTCTTACATATTTTTCGTAAGGTCAAACACAGGCATATAACAGCTGATTATGGCTGTGTTGTCTATTAGCAAAACTAAATCACCAATATCGCAATAAATTAAATAAAATTTTAAGTAAGCAAATAATTTGTTTTATGCAAACCTTTTATTTATTTATTTATTTTTCATTATATACGTATAAATACTTGGGTGCCCGCATATACATATGTACTTTCAGAGTCAGAAATTTAAATACACATGAATGCATATATCAATTACTATACTTTTCTACATCAGAGCTATTCAATATAGAAAAAATGTTTTGTATGTATGATGAGTAAAGGCAAATAATTTTTCAATATAATAACAATTATTTAATTACGTATTTAATATGTATTATCTGAAGGCGTCGTAGTCTAGTAGGCAGTGAGATGGCTTATTAGAAGTGGGACCACGGTTCAAACTACAGGTCAAACATTTGCAGTAAAATAAAATACGATGAAATATTTCTTCGGCGACTTCCTCTCAGCATTGAGGCCCTCACCTGGGTAACTATCTTGTCGCGATGTGGGGGCTTAAGTGTACTTCGATTCACTCTGTGACCCAGGGTGAGTTGGGGTGCGTGACTAAAGGTTACCCTAATATCGTGGGAAGACTCTGGTTTCGGATCGATGTCGTTCTTGATCTGTTCGAATCGTCGGAACACGTATATTTTTCTTTCATACCCCTAATCCGGAGTGTTATGCGACCCGTGCTCATCGGATGGTTTGCAGTCAGGGGTCTAATCCGACTGTATTTTAACGGAGCCTCACTGATACCTGGGCGCCTCAGTGAGTATTAGGTTTCCTACCAAGTCCCTGTCATGCTATCGGGGGCTATGGCATGATCGACCTCCTTTCCCCCTCACTCGTGGGACTTACATGGACGAGAAAAACAATACTGACGAAATGGTATTTTTTAATGGACTGGACGCGTCCCAGCTCATTGCGCGAATCCAGGCGAGCATTGTTGACAACAACAACGAGATCGTCAGGAATTTCGCCCCAGCTGGCCTGAGGATTACGACTGTGGAGGAGGCCTTTGGTGAGGAGTCTGCTTTGGCGATCCTCACTTCTACGGAAGATATGTGCGTGGAGTCAGACTCTGTCTCCCCACTATCGGTGACAATACGGTCATCGAAAGGCTCCCTCTCACTCGTATCCAAATTGCCACTGGGAGCAATGATGTGGTGACATCCCCTTTAAGGAACCCACTTGTCAAACGGGATGCTTCTGACCCACTAGTACGATCATCTACTGATCCGGACTGCATGGGTAGGGGTGGCTCGTCTGACAAGGGGGGTAGAACTGGGCGGAAACGTTCCGCTATGTATAAGGAGAGGAATTCTTATCGTAGGGCTTGCACTGTCTTGAGAAGATTTGCAAGCTGTGATGTGGATTCCCTCTCTGTTAAGGAGCAGAGGATGCTGGCTCGACACAGAGGCACTGTTCTGCGGTATGAGAAAAATACCCAGACAGTGCCCTCTCACGGGTCGCTGACTCTGATGGACCCTTGAGTGGGGACGAGAGCGTAGAGCCAACTGCTTCTACCTCTCAAGCCGCATGCAAGGGGCACAAAGGTTATACACCCTTACTCCCAGCTGGAGCAAAGAAGACCACCCGGGTTTTCAATCCTTCGGTGAAGAGAAAGGGTGGTGGTGTTACTCCTTCAAGGGATGGTGGAAAGGAGGTAGAAGCTACCGCCAATCCTTTATCCCAAAAGGAGGATGTAAGGTTAGAGGTCAAGGAGTTGGGGTGGGGTCACTTCGGCGGATAGTTCTTCTGTGCAGGTTGCTCGCAAGGGAGATCGCATGAAGAGGAACAGGTCTGACGAGGTGCCTTCCTCTAGCTCCAAGCGTCCCAGGAAACAAGAGAGCCTAGGAACTAACCCTTCCCTTCAGCTGGCTTTCATCGACAGGTCGGATTTGGATGGTAAAATCTCTCCTGAAAGATGGAATCTCTTTGAAGAACGGCTCATTGAGTTCATAGCTGAGAAGAAGATGGCAGGAATGCTCGCATATCTTCTATTGGTTGGTCCAGGGGCATCAAGGTAGTCGACTGTGAAAACGAGGGAACTGTAAAGTTCCTTGTGGAATCAGTGAAGCGCCTTGGCGAACTCTGGCCCGGTGCGCGCTTGGAGGTGGTCCCTCAATCCGACCTCCCTCTACGTCCAATAGTGACGGTATGGCTCCCGCCTACTTTTAGGCGTGTGAGTATCATACCCAAACTTATTGGGAAGCAGAACGATGGATTGAACACCAGTACATGGGCGGTTGTTAACTCCCTGGCTGGTGACGGTAAGAAGGGCTGCGATCTTCGGATCGCTATTGATCAGACCTCACTTCAGAGGCTAAGGGCAAGGGGTGGCGTGGTGTTGTGTGGGATGGCAAACCTAAAGTTCCGTCATCGGGAAATAAGGGGTGCCTTGGACCCCAGAGGAGGCTGAAAGTGGTGCAGATTAATCTGCATCACTGCGAAGCTGCCTCACACAACCTACTAACCACCCTACGCCGCCTTGAAGTTGACATCGCTCTTATCCAGGAACCTTGGATCCTTAGAGATAGGATCCTGGGTGTGAGCGATCCTGATTATAGGTTACTTGTTCCTAGAACAAGCGAGAAGGTAAGAACCTGTATATTAGCTAGGGGTAGCTAAGACTTGTTAATCACTCCTTCATTTTGTACAGGTGACGTAACGACTGTGGCGTACAAAGATGACCTTGGGATCGAGTTGATGCTGTCATCTGTGTACATGCCGTATGAGGCTGCATCCCCACCTGATGACTTAATTGGACGACTGGTGGAGCATGCGGAGAGGACAAGATGTCGCCTTGTCCTGGGTTGCGATGCCAATGCTCATCACACCCAATGGGGCAGTGCTGACATAAATACTAGGGATGAGTCGATTTTGAATTTTATTATTCTTAATAGGCTCAACATTTGTAACGTTGGCAACACGCCAACGTTTAGAAACCGTGTTAGGGAGACTGTAATTGACATTACGCTCTCTAACATGGACAGGTCTATGATTAATGACTGGAGGGTTTCAGATGAGTGTTCTTTCTCTGATCACCAATTGATATCCTTCAGTATTAATCTATCAGGTGGTTTTAACAAGCCTTTTAGAAATCCAAGAAGAACCGACTGGATCAGATATGAGATGGCTGTGGAGGAGGAACTTAAGACCCTCAGGGGTCGTTCCACTCCTTGCGTCAATGATCGAGTTGGGTCTTTGACGGATATTTTGTTGTCTTGTTATAGAGATGCTTGTCCTCTCACTTACCCGGGTAAGAGGAACCAGCCAGCCTGGTGGAATGCGGAACTCCGTAGATTCCGCTGTTGTACCAGGAAACTCTTTAATAAGGCTAAGAAGTCGGGCAGGGATGTAGACTGGTCTGCATATAAGGCCAGTTTTAATGAGTATAAAAGGGAAATAAAGCGCTCAAAGAGAACCACCTGGATGAGTTTCTGCACGAGTATCGAGAATGTTGCCGATGTGGCTCGTTTCCGTAGGATGCTGTCTAGGGACCCCAAAATCCTAGGCTTCATCCAAAAGAACGATGGCGCGTGGACAGCCTCGAGAAAAGAAACCCTTGAGGTTCTGCTGAGCACTCATTTTCCCAATTGTGTGGATCCAGAAAGCTATCCGTCGGGGGTAGCGGATCCCTTCTGTGATGCTGGCTTGATGCCCGATTTGGAGGATATCATTAACAGAGACAAGGTCAAATGGGCGACAAATAGTTTTGAGCCCTTTAAGTCGCCTGGTCCGGATGGTATCTTTCCGGCTCTGCTTCAGCGTGCTGGTGATATATTACACGAATGTCTGGTGGACGTGTATAGAGACTGTCTCCGGCGGTGTGATATACCTGATGGTTGGAAAGATGTGCTCGTGGTGTTTATACCAAAGGCTGGTAAACCCAGTCACATCGGCCCGAAGGATTATAGACCGATATCGCTCTCATCCTTTCTTTTGAAAGCCTTGGAGAGACTTATCGATCTACATTTGAGGTCAAACATGGACCGGTCTCTGTTGAGTGGGTCGCAACATGCTTACATTAAGGGTAAGTCGGTTGAGAGCGCTCTTCATGATGTGACAGGTTTTGTTGAGACGAATCTGGCTAGGGGTGAGTACACACTGTCGGCTTTCCTTGATATAGAGGGGGCCTTCAATAATGTCACCACTTCTTCTATTGAGAATTCACTGAGGGATATGCATGCCCCAGATTTTCTGGTGCGGTTTATCATCCACATGTTGGGTAATAGACTAATCCGATCGAATCTGGGTGGATGTGCTATCGTAAAGCGTGCGACCAGGGGTACTCCGCAGGGGGGTGTCCTATCCCCTCTCTTGTGGCTCCTGGTTGCTAATGTTGGTCTGAGGCTTCTAGAGAGTAGGGGCTTTAGGGTTGTGGCATATGCCGATGATGTGGCTATTCTGGCGGGTGGAAAGTTTCTACCGACGCTGGGGGAACTGATGGAGTCTGCTCTTGGAATTTTATCCTCTTGGGCTACGAAATGTGGCCTGGGTATAAATCCGGATAAGACGGACCTCGTCTTGTTCTCGCGTAGGTACAAAGTTGAACCCTTCAGGTTGCCGAGGTTAGCTGGTAGGGAGCTTCCGTTGTCTTCTGAGGTCAAGTACTTGGGTGTTGTCCTGGACAGCAAGCTGAACTGGAAACGAAACACCGAGGAAAGAATGAACAAGGGACTGAATGCCTTCTACCAGTGTAGGAACTCCATAGGTAAGAGCTGGGGTGGGCTGTAGGTTCGCTCTCTGGGAGCGATTTAATAGTTGGTCCTGACCCCCCGGTCTGCCACCTCTACGGTCTCATCAATAGATGGGTCGGGGAGGAAGAGCAGAGACGTTGGGGGAACGGATCGGGTTGTTTTGTCTGCTGGGCTTGGATAAGGCCAGCTTAAGGTTAGTTGTCGGGTTTATCACAGGGCACTGCGAGATTATGTCGCTGACGGGGATCTGGAACAGATCCCAGCCGGACTATTGCAGGGCATGTTGCGATGAGGAGGAGTTGGAGACTATCGAACATCTCCTCTGTAACTGCCTAGCCCTTGGTAGGTTGAGGCTGAGGACCTTTGGCAGGGCCTTCTTTGAGTTTGAACTCTGCGTCGAGAGCCGACATCAAGGCTCTCCACAGATTCATTAGTGGCTTAGGCTGGTTGAGAGGCGCTAGGGCTTCATCAGGGTAGTCGCGCTCTCCCTTCTTTGTTGGGTCTATGTGACCCCTCCACTTCCCATTCTCCCTTTCCTATCTCCTCTCCTTTATATCCTATTCCCTCTCTTATCCTTCCTCTTTAAGGACGTTGTACAATGGGTCAATTCGACCTCCGGGTACTGTACTTGTCTTAATTGACAAGTACACGTCCGCTAACCTACCCTAACTTAACCTTCCTCTCAGCAGATTTTTGGCCAAAAACTCTGAGAATCAATAAAATTGACATGAAAAAATTTCTCAAAATTCAGTCGTTCGGAATTGGCTTTAAACTGTAGGTTCCCGTCATTCATTGATAAAACTTAACACTTATAACATGGGGGATGTGAGAAGCTAGGTCATATCCCCCATAGGCATAATTTAAAATTTAATTTGTAGCACATTGGTAGAAAATAAAAGGTATGACTTTTGATTAATAAAACGACCTTATACACTAATGCATATTCCTATAAACGCATTTAATTTTTTTCTCTATTTTTATTTTATCTTTGTTGTTCTCATCGAAAAGTAAAGTTGAAGTTCTTTAATGAGAGGCAACTTAACGTTACTTTTTTAAAGTAATCAAGATTTTTTTCTTAATCTTGTTGTTTGCCTCAGTCTTGCGATCAAATGTTCTTGGTGCTATTTTATGTGGAATATTTCTATAAACACAGACGTGAAAATTGCTTTTAAAAAAATTACCAAAAATAAAATATTATAAATTTCTGTTTCTTATAAATAAAGGTATCTTTGACAATGACAATATCTCAATTTTACTGCAGAATTTTGTAATTTAATCAATAAATTTCATAACGTTTAAAGATGCCCTAGGGAACTCACGAAAAGATCCAAATTAAATTTTTTCATGACCAATGATGTTCCAATAGAGAAATTGGTCGTAAAATTAAACGTTCCGAAAGTGTGGTGCGTAATTTCTTTAAGAAAGGACAGAATTATGGTGTTCGGAAACCTACCAAGGGAAATACAAAATTAACACAAAGACAGATTAATCGTATAGAACAAGAAGCAACCCGCAACAAATTGAATTCTACACAAATAAAGAACAAACTAAATCTTCCTGTAACTACCAAACACGTTGCTCACATTTTACGAAGAGATGAAAACATAAAATGGAAGAAGCCAAAGTGTAAGCCAATGCTCAAAAAACAGTACAAAGAAAATCGTCTAAAATTCGCACGGAAATACATGAAATGGGCAGAGGAGTGGAAAAAGGTAATTTTCTCTGACGAAAAAAAGTTTAATTAAGCGGTCCTGACTCATAATCATGTTATTGGCACGATTTGAGATCAAACGATGTTAAAAACGTAATTTCGGCGGTGGTAGTATTATGGTTTGAGCAGCATTTTCTGCAGTTGGCAAATCTAAATTTTGTTTTGTTTCAACAAAAATTAATAGCACAATTTATAACGAATTGCTGGAAGATGCTCTTCTCTCTTTTATGGATGAAGATTGCATATTCCGGCAAGACAATGTTGCATTACATGTTTCAAAGCAGTCTAAATCATGGTTTAACGAACACAGCATACCTCTGTTGGACTTGCCGGCTTGCAGTCCGGACTTATACCCATTGGAGAACTTGTGGGATACACGGCGCGTAAAGTTTATTCAAATAATGCCCAAAACGAAAGCATAAGTACTTTAACAGAGCTAAAACTAAAAATAAAGCAAATTTGGGAGGAAATTGATTCCGATCTTCTTAAAAAATTAGTGGAATCAATGCCAGACCCTGTTTTTGATGTAATCCACAACAAAGGATTATCCACCCATTATTAATAATGCTATAGAGACTGATAAACTTAAGTGCGTTTATAGGAAAATACCATTAAAAATGGCAGTTAAACTCTAAAATTAAATTAAAAAAATAAAATGAAATACAAATAAAGTTTTTAGTTAAAAATATTTTAAATGAAGCCTTAGTTGATTTAATACAAATATTATTTGCCCACTAAATATTTTCTTGTTTGAGTTTTTCTAATTCTTTAAAAAAAGTTATGTGCGGTTATAGGAATATGCACCAGTGTATTTTCTAACTTCTTTATTACTTGATTTTAAGTACAACTATGCCAGTTTTATACGTTCAATATTATTATTATTTGTATGTTTTCTTTTAAATTTTTTTTTTCAGAAATAAAGAGCTAAAAAATGCTAACTACAACCCATTACCAAAACACGATGTTCGTTTCTAACTGTTGATTCGTCTACAATTAGCTTTGCTTCTAAATCTTTTGGTGCCTGAAAAAACGTTGACTTTAGGCCATTGTTACAACTTGTTTTTAGCTGAACGCAGGATTTTAACGGGCAGATAATTTGTTTTTCGTTATTGGACAAATACGAAAGAAGCGACGTTAAATGCCCCTATTGCGGTTAACAACTTTTTTTTAGTAGTTTGGTCGTCTTTCAGAAATCGGTATTGCCATTCACAACTTAAATGCGGTTGACTTTTTGGTTGTGTTTCTTTAGTTGTGCTTTATGGTATTGCGGTTCACCACTTTGTATGAGTTTGGTTGACAAAAAAGTTAAATATAGACAACTGCTTATTAGCACTTGAGTCTCTGTCAGTTATAAAGTTCTCTTATACATATAATACATTTTCTTTTTAAAAATAGTAGAAAAAGGGGAAAAAATTTAAAAATCGTAAGTTATTTTCTGCTTAAAATAAATAATTGAATATTTAATACTTAGGAAATTGAAAATAACAACCAAAGCCCAATTTGACCGACTTGTGAAGTTGATGGAAAATAATCCAGAAATTTCTAAAGGACAGCAAAAATTTGGGATGACCAAAAATCAGTGCAAGGAAGCGTGGAAGGATTTTGAATTGAATAGCTTGGGTCCACCTACAAGAACCGCCTGCCAATGGCAACGTGTAAGTATACAGCATCTAAAATATTATAAATAGACATTTTATTAGAATTTTTACTCCGTATAGGTTTGGATTCACTACAAAGCAAGTATTAAAAAAACCTCTGCCGAGACGGCCGGCTATGCAAAATTCTGAGTTCCACACATAAGTATCTTGAATCCAACGGCCTGATGGCAGCTGGACTGAGACCAGTTCGGAGACGCTTGAACTTCTCATCGACACTAATTTTCCGGGGTGTGCCACCATTGGGGGGCAACCTTTCCATCAGATTACAGCTCCACTGTCTGAGGACTACTCTCCCCTAACTCTCAGCCCACGCCAAGTGCAGTGGGCTATTAGATCCTTCAAACCATTCAAGTCCCCAGGACCGGATGGTATTATTCCAGGTGACATCCAGCATGGGGAGGAAATTGTTCTTCCCTGGCTGCTTGTCATCTATGACGCTAGTCTCAGGCTCCTCTATATCCCATGGAGCTGCAGAATATCTAGGGTTATCTTCATTTCCAAGGCTGGGAAGCCGTCCCACACTAAGACGGGTGACTATAGACCAATCAGCCTCTGTTCCTTGCTTCTGAAGATATTGGAAAGAGTCCTTAATGCTCATATCAGGGCCTCGATTGACCCACTGCTTCTATCCTCATCCCAACATGCGTACACGAGGGGTAAATCGGTGGAGACTGCACTGCACTCCCTTAACTCTCGGGTGAAAAGAACCTTGCACGGTAAAGAATACACTCTGACCATCTTCCTGGACATTGAGGGTGCATTCAACAACGTCAACCCGGATGCCATAGTCAGGGCGCTTAACTCTCTCAATCTGGATCAGAATCTGGTCAGGTTTATTGAGCTCCTCCTCAAATCGAGGGAAATAACCTCAACAGTGGGGGCTTCACAGTGTCAGAGAATTGTGTATAGAGGAACACCACAAGGCGGTGTTCTATCACCACTTCTCTGGAATCTCGCAGTCAACTCACTCCTGAGAAGACTTGAATCCTCTGGTAATAACACTATAGCTTACGCTGACGATATTGCCATTGCTGCGTCGGGAATATGTCCCCACACGCTGTCCGATAAGTTAAACCTGGCACTATCAATTGTACTGGACTTGTGCGGGATTTTTGGACTATCCGTCGATCCCTCCAAGACAGACACAATCCTTTTCACTAGGAGATACAAGGTCCCGATTTTCACCCTTCCTGGTATTAACGGGACTAGACTCACGCTAAGTCCCGAGGTTGAGTATCTGGGCCTGACCTTCGATCCCAAACTCAACTGGAGGGCTAATCTGGCTGCAACGGTGCGAAAGGCGGCGTGTACTGCTTATTGCTGCAGCAGGGCAGTTGGATCTAGATGTGGTCTCAGCCCAAGGGTCATGCGCTGGATCTACTTTGCAGTCATCGAACCCAACCTCCTATACGGTGTTGTCTTCTGGTGGACTACTCTGGACAAGCGGTACAACGTCAGACTCCTGGACGGAGTCAGAAGGTCCGCAGCCATTCGTATCACTGGTGCTCTACGCACCACCCCCACAAAGGCCTTGTTCGCAATGTTTAACTGGCTTCCTACTGAGCTCCTCGCTAAGCAGGTGGCTAAGTTCACTGCAACAAGACTCAATGCCCTGTCTCGTTGGCGCGTCGTTTCCTCTGGTCACTCCTCCATTCTGGAGATCGACCCTGTGGCCCCAATGGAAATCGACTATCTTCCTGTGGAATACTGTTTTGACAAGGGTTTCAACTTCTTGATCCCGAGCAGAAGCGATTGGACCCCTGACACGACCGTCCCCCGGAACTCCTGGATGTCTATACCGACGGCTCCAAACACGATGGCGGGGAGGGTAGCGGAGTCTACTCCGGAAAATTGGATTTGAACATTTCACTCCGGCTGTCGGACTATTTCAGCGTGTACCAGGCGGAAGTAATGGCCATCTCCAGGCCCGTACAATAGATCCTCGCATACGGTGTTCCCTTCGCCCGCATCTCGATCTTTTCGGATAGCCAGGCTGCCATAAAGTCTCTATCGAACATTGCGAATAATTCCGGGATCGTCAGGGAATGTCGCCTTTGCCTTAACCTTCTTTCTAGGCGCTTCAGCGTCACACTTGTCTGGGTCCCCGGACACTGTGACATACCGGGAAACTGCAGAGCCGACGAGCTGGCGAGGGCTGGCGCACTACTCCCGGAATCCTGTTCGATTAATTTAGGAATGTCACTTGTCTCGATCAAACTGGCGATCGCGCCGAAATTTTTCCGAGACACCAACCTATCCTGGATTAACGAGGAGTCCTGCTCAACCGCTAGACTCACCTGGCCCCGGATGGATAAAATTCAAGCAATATAACAGATTACGTGATAACTAATAATTATGAGATAAGACTAACAAAATTTCTGACCCTGAGGTTATTAACATATCTTTAGCGAGAATGGGCAACATGAACAACGAGGCAAAAACCATAGAGGTATTTAAATACGATAAGCATGCGTTTAATGCAGTGCTGAAAGACATCATAAAATATGACGATTGCAAAGATTTTAATCGAAATGTAAATAAGTTTAACTCATTTTTTATTGAAAGTATAAGTAGCTTAAGACAGTCAATCGATAAAGTGCAATATGTTAGTCAAGTAACATGTGAAACGAATAATTTATATAAATTCCGTAAACTAAACATTACAGAACTTGAGAGCATTGTGAAACAGATGAAGAATAATGTCCTGGTTAGCCAAGCGTAAGAAATGTAAAATCGTAACGTACGTAGCCGTAAAAACGTTTGTGTAGTTATAGAAACGTTAGAAACGGGACATATGTCAACGAAGAATGTAATTAAAAACGAAACAAAACGCAAAGCAACACACAAACGAACACAAACAATGCAAAGAAAGTGGTACACAGACATGGTGGCATGACATAATGTCCACTGACATAATGTCCATGGACTTTATGTCACCCTAAAAAGTGACATTATTATGTCCATGGACATAATGTCATTTTGTTTGTGGACATTACGACACTATCAACAGTGTCATTAGTTTAGTTTTAGTTACTTTAAAAGAATATATAAACTCATTAGTATTTATTTTTTATAGAAAAATATTAAATTTATCATTAACAATCTATCTGCAGTAAGGACAAAGTAATGGCGATTTATTGTTCTTTGATTTTTCTTCCAAAGTCCTGAAGCAGCTAGAGCAAATTTTAAAATGCGTACATGGCATCAATAGTGCATCTTGTGGATTTAGAAAATAATATATTTTTTTTAAATCTATTCTTTTAAATCTCTGCATGTGATAAATGTTTGTCCAGCTTATGTGAAATGTAAAGTGATTCTAATGAATTGCAGAGATTTAAAAGAAAAGATTTGAAAAAAAAAATATTTTTCAATAAAAATCGGCGCCCATTTTTTTTGGAAGAAAAATCAAAGAACAATAAATCGCCATTACTTTGTTAATCGAACAGGATTCCGGGAGTAGTGTGCCAGCCCTCGCCAGCTCGTCGGCTCTGCAGTTTCCCGGTATGTCACAGTGTCCGGGGACCCAGACAAGTGTGACGCTGAAGCGCCTAGAAAGAAGGTTAAGGCAAAGGCGACATTCCCTGACGATCCCGGAATTATTCGCAATGTTCGACAGAGACTTTATGGCAGCCTGGCTATCCGAAAAGATCGAGATGCGGGCGAAGGGAACACCGTATGCGAGGATCTATTGTACGGGCCTGGAGATGGCCATTACTTCCGCCTGGTACACGCTGAAATAGTCCGACAGCCGGAGTGAAATGTTCAAATCCAATTTTCCGGAGTAGACTCCGCTACCCTCCCCGCCATCGTGTTTGGAGCCGTCGGTATAGACATCCAGGAGTTCCGGGGGACGGTCGTGTCAGGGGTCCAATCGCTTCTGCTCGGGATCAAGAAGTTGAAACCCCTGTCAAAACAGTATTCCACAGGAAGATAGTCGATTTCCATTGGGGCCACAGGGTCGATCTCCAGAATGGAGGAGTGACCAGAGGAAACGACGCGCCAATGAGACAGGGCATTGAGTCTTGTTGGAGTGAGCTTAGCCACCTGCTCTCTGAATGTTGCGAAACTTCGGTGGAGGCACCGTAATGGTTTGGGCTGGGATTTCGACTATGGGAAGGACTCCTATTTGTTTTATATCAACTAAAATGAATACCGAGAAGTATATTGAATTATTAGATGACGTTTTAATTAATTTTGGGGATGATTCGTTAGGCAACAATTGGATATTTCAGCAGGATAACGCCGCAATCCATAAATCAAAAGCAACAAAATCATTTCTGTCCTCCAGAAACATACCAGTTTTGAATTGGCCGGCATGTAGTCCAGATCTAAATCCGATAAAAAATTTATGGGCAATACTATCGGACCAAGTTTTCAATAATAACACTCAGTATAAGGATGTAAAATGCTTAAAAAGTGCCATCATAAGAGAATGGAGTAGGATTGGTCAAAATTGCATTGAAAATTTAATAAATTCTATGCCCCGTCGACTTCAGGAAGTCATTATTAATCACGGTGGACACACTAATTACTAATAAATGCAAAAATTACTCAGTAGTTGTTTTTTATCATTGTTATTTTAGCTTTAGGTGAATATTATTTAATTTTGGTCTTATAATTTTTTCGTTTGAAAATGAAATTCATTTTGTGCTATCCTTTTATTAAACAAAGAAAAAAAAAATTTTTTGACATAAAAAGATTTATATTATAGTTAGTTATATTTAACCCAAAAATGGTACGAATTGGTCTAAAAGATTTTAAGTTTTTCGAGAAATACGTTTGGTCTTATAAATATTTCGGGGAGTGTATGTCTCAAATAAAATTATAATTGATAATTGGAATGTATTAGGCAATGTTTTGCTAAGAATAATTAATACATCATTAGAGAATGAAAAGTGCCAAAGAGAAGAAAATGTGAGGAATTTCGACATATAAATACACGTAAGCTGGATTCACCCATTTTGTTCCGATACAAGTTCAGTTTTTTGAGAGATTGTTCCAAAACGATTCATCAACCAACAATTGTTCTGTAAAAACAAGGTTACCATAAGAAATATTTTTGTAAACGATGAGTGTTAGTTTTACAAATAGGCAGCACAGTAGCAGATGATTGCAATTCGTTTGTTTTCTTGGCTTGAGTGTAATCATATTTTTATTGTGTTACAAAGAAATTGTAAATTAAAACAAATCTTAGTGTAAAAATGGATAAACGTATTAAACAACCGCTCTGTATTTTATTATACATACTTAAAAAATTAAAGTAGCTGGCAGCACAGTTCAATTGTTTCGGAACAAAAATTATAATTAAACCAATACGAGCTGAAATTGTTCCAAAGCAAGCTTGCTCTCTTTCGTTCTCTCTCTCAAAAAGAGAAACTTCAACATACATAATTGGCCATTACAATCCTTCAGTCAGGATTACGGCCTTACAGTTTAACATCGACTCCTAACGATAGATTTTTGAGAAACTTTTTCATGACAGGTTATTTACTCTCAGAGTTTTTGCCAGAAATCTGAAATTATGTTATAAGCCAATGGAAGGCCGTAGAAAAACAAAATAGAATGATGGCAATATTTCTTGATTTTAGAAGAGCTTTCGAGACTATTGACAGAAATATCATGCTAAAGAAACTTTATATGTATGCATGAAATAATTGAATTAGAATAGTTCAAGTCATACCTAGAGAACCGAAACCAAACAACAAAATTAAATAATACTGTTTCTGAGAAAGCGATTAATAATTTCGGAATACCACAAGGTTCAATTTTAGGTGCTTTATTGTTTATATTGTACATAAATGACATGGCAAAAATATTAGAAAGGTCCAAAGTTGTATTGTACGCTGATGACACCTTATACATATATACAGTGGCAAAAAGTGATAAAGAATGCCAAGATAATATGAAATACGATGTTCAGGAAAGAAATGAATGGCTTAAAATGAATAAATTAAAATTAAATGAGAACAAAAATAATGGAAACAAACATGAATTCTGACGAAATATTTAAAATAAATGATTCTGTAATAGAAAAGGTTGAACATATAAAATACCTAGGTTTTATAATTGACAAAAAACTAAACTTAAACGAACACATCGATTATATAGGGTGTTTTTTTTATAGAGGTATAGAACTTTAAGTTTCAATAAAACAACGATGGATTATTCGATTGGCATGAATTTTATTTATCCGAAAGACAATCTTGTGGCATTACATTTTAAATATTATTTCTGGCATATGACCGCCACGGCTGACGCGGATATAGTCCAATCTGGACGGCCATTTTCGATGACTTTTTCCAACATTTGTGGCCGTATATCGGCAATAACACGGCGAATGTTGTCTTCCAAATGGTCAAGCGTTTGTGGCTTTACCGCATAGACCAATGACTTTACATAGCCCCACAGAAAGTAGTCTAGCGGTGTTAAATCACAAGACCTTGGAGGCCAATTCACAGGTCCAAAACGTGAAATTAGGCGGTCACCAAACGTGTCTTTCAATAAATCGAAATAAAATTGCACTATTTGAAAGCGTTGTTCAGGCGTGAGTCTATTCATGATGAATTGCCAAACCAAACTGAGAATAAATCACTTGACAGCTGTTAAATCGGTCGTCATCTTGAAAAGTAATGCCAACTTAAAGTTCTATACCCCTATAAAAAACACCCTATACATGTAAGAAAATTGGTAAAAAATTCCTAAAGATAATTATAAAAAGAATTTCAAAATCTACTGCAGTCACTATATATAACACCATAATTAAACCGCACTTTGAATACGGTGCCACTATATTGTATACATGCAGTACCGCAATTTAACTAACAAGATTGCAGAAACTTGCAAAAAAAAGCTATGAGGGTAATATTAAAATGCGATCGTTATACGCATATAAATACAATGCTCTACGATCTGAAATAGATGAATATAAAACAAATGTTACAGTTTAACACCCTAATATTTGTTAGGAAAATGAAGAAAGGTGACGCGACTAAATACTTATGCGAGCAAATTAAATATGTGGGAGAAAGCCAACCATATATGCTGGGGAATGCGGATGACTTTCGAATTCTAAGAATGAAGTCAACCCCGAGGCAGAAAACCATGTTTTATAAAGGGCTACGGCTATACAATTTATATTTGGTCAATTCACACGACTTTATATCGTGTATTAATAAATTGATTTTCAAGCAGCAAAATGAAAAATATGTATTGAGAAAAAAATTAAAAATTATCTGTGCGAAAAATATAGTTTTGAAATGTCAATTGTTGACACACGTTGTATAGAAAATATTTTTTATTTTCATTCTTCTTCTTGCTTACTGGCACGAAATCAATACAACTTTTAAAAAAATGTGTATAAGTGTATCGGATTTTTATATGAAAATTATCAACAAGCATACACTGTTGTATTTTCGTCCAACAATACACGCCATACAACGACACAAGGGCTTGTGTGAATTGCCCAATTATATATTTTATTTATTTGTGTTTCCTTAACAATTTAAGCGTTAGCAGTTGTATCTGAATTAAATAAAATGTTTAAATTTAATATGTATTTGCAAACTATGTAGCTGTATTTGGTAAACATAAAAATACTTTGTATATAAATACATATATTTTAAGCTTATTTTTATAATTATAGTGTTAAAAGGACTTGTAAAATTTTTCCCTAATACATATAATAAAAATAATTAAAAACAACGTTTTATTTATTTATTTATTTTTTCAGACGATTAAAAAAAAAACCTTTTATTTACTTATTTTTTCTTACGATTTTTTTACTACTTCAATGAACCACTTTGACGATTTTCTTAATAATATTTGACGATTTGATGCCTTACACATCTGGCAGATATGATTACGTTACATATTATAACATGTTTAAGGTTACAAAGCCATAAAAACAACTTAATACCAGTTAAAAATATTTTTGAAGCAATTCAAACGCAAACCCTTAAATATCTCAATATAAGAAAAAATTGACTTAAACCACTTTCAGAATAAACGGCTCATATGTAACCCTGTAAAAATTTGCCATACGAAGACGCACAAAAACCATTGATACTTATTTTGAGCTTTTTCATGAATTAGAAGCACAATTACCAGCATTTAACTTGCATTTTTTTAACAAACGTTCCCAATAGAAATACCTTAACGAAATTAAAGAAAATACAAAGGCTGAGGAAATTGGAAATTGAATTTGTAGAAAATTATTTTACAAAAATAAATTCAGGCCGCTTATTTCAATTACTTGTAACTATTTTTTACTATTTTCACATAAACATATATTTTAGTTTATATTAATAATGTCTAATATCTATTTTGAAGGATAAATTAATTTAAAATTTACTAATTATCAATCGCGGAGGCGGTTAAGAGATATTCCAAGAGCTTTAGACACAGGATGAATAGATGGAACAGAATCGATCACATTTTGTATGACAACAAATCTAAAGGTTAGTAAGCATTACATTACCTAGTATTTCTGTTAGAATAATAAAGGCGACAGTAATGTATTTATTTAATTGTATTTAGTTTAAAGATTTTCATTCTTGACAATAATAAAAAATAAAAAGATTTTTACGACATACACATGCAATTGAAAGACAAACATGCTTTTCACGAGGAATAAAAATCCTCCTTGAAGCAAGAGAATTCATGCATCCTACGCATATTTTGCACAAAGCCGATGTATAGATTCAATTGGGAGATGTGCTAGATGTATCATTATAGAGAAGATAATACTGAATGGGCATATATTATAGTTGCTATAGTTTTTTATTATTGTTTTTTTTATTATATAAGTATTAAAAATACTTTGAAGTCGCCGTGGTCTAGTAGGTAGTGTGTTGGCTTATTAGACGAAAGGCCTGAGTTCGAATCCCAGGTCAGACATCAAAACGAAAATATGAAAATATTTCTTCGGCGACTTCCTCTCAGCAGATTTCTAGCAAAAACTCTGAGAGAAAAAATTGCCATGAAAAGCTTCTCAAAAAATCTGTCGTTCGGAGTCGACTTCAAACTGTCGGTCCCGTCACTCATGTATAAAATTAACGCACACAACATGAGTGGTGTTGAGGAGCTAGGCCGTAATCCTGGCTGAAAGGTTGTAATGGCCAATTATGTATGTATGTATTAAAAATACTTTAAATTTCGTTTAAAAATATTTTTATTCAATAATAAATAATAGTAATAAATTATAATTAGAATTCGAAAGTCGTCTGCATTCCTCAGCATGCATTGGTTTTCTCTCACTTATTTAATCTGCTAGCATAGGAATTTAGGCGCGTCTCTTTTCTTCATTTTTCTAACAAACATTAAGGCATTAAACTCTAATGTTTGTTTTATATTAATCAATTTCAAATTCTAGAGCATTGTATTTATATACGTATGTATACCAATCCTTAGCCTTATTTTGAAGTTTCTGCATTCTTGTCAATTGCATTGCGGTACTGCATGCATGCAATATAATGGAACCGTATTCGAAGTACGGTTTAAATTTGGTGTTATATGTATATACTTACTGCTGCAGATTATGAAATTCTTTTTCTAATTATCTTTAGGAAACCAATTTTCTTACATGTATAATCGATGTGTTCATTTAAGTTTAGTTTTTTTTTCAAAACCTAGGTATTTTATATGTTCAACCTTTTCTATTACAGAATCATTTAATTTAATTACTTCGTCAGAATTCATGTTTATTTCCATTATTTTTGTTCTCATTTAATTTTAATTTATTCATTTTAAGCCATTCATTTCTTTCCTGAACATCGTATTTCATATTATCTTGGCATTCTTTATCACTTTTTGCCACTGTATATATAAGGGTGTCATCAGCGTACAATATAACTGTGAATTTTTCCAATACTTTTGGCATATCATTTATATATAATATAAACAATAAACCACCTAAAATTGAACCTTGTGGTAATCTGAAATTATTAATCGCTTCCGCAGACACAGTATTATTTAATCTTGTTGTTTGCGTTCGGTTTTCTCGGTATGACTTGAACCATTCTCATTTAATTTGCCTTATTCCATACATATAAAGTTTCCTTAGCATGATATCCCCGTCAATAGTCTCGAAAGCCCTTTTAAAATCAAGAAATATTGCCATCATTTTATTTTCCTTTTCTACGACCATCCACTTGCTTATAACATAATCCACTGTAGTTTCACATGAAGAATTTTTTCGGAAACCTTCAATAAACTGCTCAAGTTGTATCTTGACTACTTTTTCCAATATTTTCTCGCATACTTTAAGTGTATTTATATTTCGAAATTCTTCACATTTTCTTGTCTTGGGCACTTTTTCAATTGGTGTTATGATCAATCTTTTCTAATTTTCCGGGAATATACCAGTCTCCAATGATGTATTAATTATTCCTAGCAAAACATTTCCAAAACATTATCAATTATAATTTTATTTGAGACACATTCATGATCAGTCTTATTCTTCAGCTGTTCCACAATGTTTTCAAGTACAGCAATGTTTATCCTACGAAATTTAAATAAATAATTCGGTTTGCTGCTTATACTATCAATAAAAAATGTGTTAAACTTATTTACTATATCACCTAGTCAAATATCACAGATTTAGTTAAATTTTCTTTCTTATTAAGTACCAGGGTTTTAATCTGTTTCTACATTTGTCTCTGAGTACATGCATTGTCAATTTTTGTATTTGTTCTTATTATTTTCAATCTGCACTTTGTATCGATTTCTAATTACTTTATATTCAAGCTTGACTAGAAATCTCAATGTTAGCTTTGAAATATTTTATTATTTTCTCTCTTATCATCGCTTGCAATTCTGAATTATACCATTTATTAACTTTATTATTTAAATGTGCCTGTTTTCTAATTGTTAATCTCTGTTTTGCACTTTTCAGACCACTATCAAATAGATTAACATTTCGATTAAAATCTTTGCAATCGTCATATTTTATGATGTCTTTCAGCACTGCATTAAACGTATGCTTATCGTATTTAAATACCTCTATGGTTTATGCCTCGTTGTTCAATTTGCCCATTCTCGCTAAAGATATGTTAATAAAACTTGTTCCTTTTATTTCAATTTTTGAGCATATTACAATTTATTATGACGACATAGTTATCGTAGGGGACTTTAATAACAACCTTCTACTGGATAATCCACTTATGGGACTAATGCTTTCACTTCATCTTAGTCCTGTGAATGTATCAACACCTACATATTTCCATTCGACGTCCAGTAGCTTGATTGACTTTGTATTTGTAAATCACATTGAAATTTGGACATTATATGACCAAATTTCTGCTTCTTGCTTCTCCAACCACGATCTTTACTTCCTTAATTATAATATATCTGTTACTTGTTCTGCTGATAAATATATTACATATCGTGATATTAGGAACATAGATTATACAACTCTGAATATTGAATTGAATAACATTTCTTGGGACCAGGTATATACACTGAGTAATGCGAATGACCAATTATCTTTTTTCCAGGAGAAAGTGCGTCTGCTCTATGACAGGTGCGTTCCTGTCAGAACCAAGCCCATCAGAGCAAAACAACAGCCGCGGTTTAATACGGAAATTAAAGCACTCATTGAGAGAAGGGACAGTGCTTACAGGCGATGGAAGAGGTTTAGGACTGATGACTTGAAACTTTACATAAAATCGCACGGACGGAAGTTACTAAGCGCATAAAAATTGCGAAGGCATTGTATTATGGTGGAAAGTTTTCCAACGCAATGGACAACAGGTCTAAATGGAATGTCATTCGTGAAATAGGAATCGGCCGCAAATGTCCTAAAATCGATATTGAAGTAGATGTGAATAAGCTTAATGACCAGTTCGTAAATTCTAAGATTCCAATGTCTAGCGGTAAGTTATATGATGACCTTTGTTGTGTTCCACCCCAATATTCCTTTAGTTTTAGTTGCGTTAATCAGTTCGAGGTTTTGGAATGTATATCAGCGGTAAAATCGAATGCAGTTGGGTCTGACGATTTAGATCCTTTATTCTTGAAGGCTCTGACTCCTACACTTTTGCCATATTATACTCACTTATTTAATACAGTTCTAACTAAATCTACTTTCCCTGAACATTGGAAACTAGCTAAGATCCTTCCCATTCCCAAGAGTAACAATGAGTTCAGACCAATTGCTATCCTTCCTTTTTTGTCCAAGGTACTGGAAAATATTATGGCCAGACAAATCACTAATTATCTGGAGAGTCACAATTACTTGGCCGTAAGTCAGTCTGGATTCATGAAGGGTAGGAGTTGTACTACCGCTCTAATAATGTTGTCGAGGATCTTAGGTCGGAACTAGATGAAAATAGTGTAGCGTTTTTGGTTCTCCTTGATCACACCAAGGCATTTGAAACTGTCTAATTTTTCTAATTCTGCATGCAATCTAATTTATTCTTATTTGATAAACAGATTTCAAAAAGTACATTTTGATGGCAATATTTCAGATAAACTTAGCATTAGTAGAGGTGTTCCCCAGGGATCAATACTCGGGCCTCTGTCTGTATGTATATAAATGATCTGCCAAATGTTTTAGTTAACTGTAATGTTCATATGTATGCTGATGATGTGCAGCTATATACTAGTACTCCTAAGGAGAATATTAATTCTTGTTTGGATTACATTAATCGTGATTTAGTAAAGATTGGCAGCTGGACCTCAGCTAATGGACTATGCATTAATCCTTCTAAGTCTAAATGTATTATTCTTTCGAGGACCAACAGATCATTTGTCATACCTGAGTTGAGCATCAGGGGAAATAAAATTGACTTTGTCACATCTGCAACAAATCTGGGTATTGTCTTTAATGGCAGTTTATCGTGGTCTAGCCATGTAAATGTCGTTGTTAGTAGAATTTATTGTAAGCTTAGGAACTTGTGGACTGTTGTGGACTGGCTAAAACATACTTAATTCCAGTACTTTTGTATAGGTGTGAAATCTTCGCAAACTGCGATTATGATGACAACCGAAAACTTATGGCCTGTTTTCATACCACAAGTGACTCAAAATATTTATACATTTGTGAACATTTGGTTTTTATAACACAAGTGGTAACCTTTTTTGAGTAGAAACGTAAGAATTGAGTTTTTTTTGGTTTTCATATAGCAATTCCACTTGCTAGAAATGTCAAAAGTAGACAATCAGAAAAAAGCAGTTGTGTACGGAATTTTGATTTAAAATTGTGAAAATAAAGATTCGTTTTTATTAATGGATTGTAATAATCAAAATTTTTAAGTATGTATATTAGAGCGACTCACCAAAAAAAGTGCTCGATGAACCTTGGACTTTTTTAAGATGGCATTTAAAATATTTCGGCTCCAGCTTTGACCTCTCGTGAGCTGGACCATTTCGAAAAAGGGTCTATTTTTCCATGTTTAGTCAATTTGAGAATCTGTTTCTTTACCAACATATACAATATGGTTGTCATAAGAAAGGTTTTTTCAATGCGCGTCCAACTGTGTGTACAGTTTGTCCGAGGACGATCGTCCATGTCCTTTTTTAAGGATATTCTGTTAAAAAGAACGGTTTTTGAATTTTTTCTTCGGGGTTGTTTGTAATAAAATAACCAAATTAACATATTTTAATCTTTAGTCGATTTAATTAAATACGGGTCTCAGCTTTTTTGGAAATTCGCCCTAGTTTGCGTTTTTTGAGTGTAGTTTTGTAAATATAAACAAAAAATGTAATAACTTTTTTTAATTTGGGAAAAAAATATGCTGAAAAAAAGCCGTGGGTTATTTCTGTTTTTCTTTCTTTAGTCCTATTTTAATCCATACATCATCTAGAAATTAAATCCGCCATCATATTAGAGTTAATTTGGTTATTTTATTACAAACAACCCCAAAAAAAAATTCAAAAACCGTTCTTTTTTACAGAATATCCTTAAAAAAAGGACATGGATGATTGTCCTTGGACTAATTGTATATACAGTTTTGAGGGGGTACATCTTGCACGAACTTCGCTTCCATACAACTTGAGTCGCTCTAAGCAATGAAAAACATGAAAAACAAAGTGTCTCTTATGTTTCTTCGACATAAACGAACGTGATAGTGGAGCACTTTCTGTATTACTATCAAAATATATTTCTATTGATGGGAACATTGTATTTTTCATTCATATTTTATTATATTTCATCTATGGAATAGTAAAAATTTGTTTTGGTAAACAAACAGAAAAAATGTAATAATAAACAAAATACAGGGTTGCCTTGTGTTTATTATTTATATTTTTTTATACTTTAACATGGAAAAAAACTCAATGGTATAATAAAAATATATCTTGGCAACAATGTAACTTCACAAGACGCAACAATAACGTAAGTCAGGCAATTATGTTATAAAAACTCATTTTCTTACGTACTTGCCTGTGTACCGATTGCCTGCCTGTCAACAAGCTTGTGTTATGAAAACACGATATTAACATAGCATTTAATAACATAGCTAGATATGTCTTTCGTAAAGTTCGTCGTGATTACATTTCTCATTTGGCCTACCAGATTCTTAGTATAAAATTTGATAATCTAATGAAAATTAAATGTCTTATTCTACTTCATAAAATAATTTATACGAAACAGCCGAAATATTTATTTAGTAGAATTAAGTTTGCCAGATCCAACCCTGGTATGAAGGTTATTCAGTAACGCTTTAAGACTCTTCTGTCTCAGCGACAGTTTTTATACACACTACCAGCCTTTGGAATTCTCTACCAAATTATATTCAAAATCTAGGCAATGCAAATGCGTTCAAAAAGGAGTTATTTAAATTATTTTCATAAATAAAATGTTTACAACACCTTAAGCTAAAGGAAGTGCATATTTATAAATTTTGTGATTTTATTTTTAGGTTTATATCTATATTATATTTTTATTCCTATTTTTTTAAACTGATTTTTCTAAATTATTACCTTTTTTACATTTTTATAATTTATTATCTTTAAACTCTTTTATTGTAGAAATATTGTTCGTTTTTTTTAAATTCCTAAGTGTCATATTTTTTCTTTATATTTCATTTAATAGTTATGTAAACTTTGAACTTTATACTTAATTTTTTATTTTTAATTAAGGTTAATTTTTTATATATTTAATATCTTATTGATTCTAAACATAGCACTGTCACTTATAAGATATATGTTGTGCTATGTCAATTATAATAAATAAAAAAAAAATAACCTCATGGTCTTACTGTTCTCTGATATTATCTCATAATTATTTGTTATCACGTAATCTATTATAGTGCTTGAATTTTGCGTCACACAAGTGTATTCGTTAATTAATTGTCTAAGGCCATGGCCATTAATTATACTTCTAATTCTATTTCTATACAAGGAGTTTTTTCCAGTCAATATTGAAATCTGCGACAATTAAAATATCACAGTTGTTATCACAGATTTCTTCAATTCTTTGCTCATATATATCACAGAATTCAGATTTGCTATAGCTGGGAGATCTATATATTGCACCAATTAAAATATGGTACTTGTAATAAGTAGCATTGAAAAAAATAATAATAAATGATAATAAATTAAATCATCATTTAAATTAATTTATGTTCAATATTTTTCTTTATATTTGATTTATATCTTATATATATCTTTCCATTTTATTGATTTTTATTATATTCAAATGCATTCCCCAATATATTTATTCGACTATGATTGTATTTTATGTTAAGTCTATTGCTTCATGACTCAAAATTTTATTTGAACAAATAGTCTTCCGTTATAACATAACATAATCAATTAATTTTTTCGAGTCCTGTATAATTCTTGTAAAATAACCTAGTGTCTGCTTAAAGCCACTCTCCCTCTTCCCGGAAGGCTGCTATGAACTATGTTTCAGTACTATAGACGCAACAAATAGCTACTGCTTTCATAATCCAAATGAACCAAATGCTGTACGATACTCCAAGACTCTCTGCATAATACATAGCCTCCTGCAGTTCGCATTAAAAAAAGGTTGTAGAAGTACAAAAATAATAGGAAAGAATTGGAAAGACGGGTGGAGAGCGAGATGATCGTGGAATAAAATTAAGTTCGAAAATATTACCAACGAATTAAGTACGTAGGTGAACACTTTGGTACGCGTATTTCTTCCCGTAGAAACGAACAATGAAATCTTAGCTGAACCAGACAGCGTGCAAGGATCTGGAAGGACCACCTTTCCAGACTGTTAATATCAAATGCTAGCAGCGATAAAAGTACCTTCAATCCAGTTTTAAACCTGGAAAATCCACCAGTGATCAAATTTTCATACTACATCCAGTTCTGAAAAAGGCCCAAGAAAAACAAATCAGTAAAAACTATCTGTTCGTTGAAAATCCGACTTGTGCAAAGGTGTTTAATAACATGTTTGTGTTTCTGCAAAGCTAATAAGATGGCGTTGACACACACAACGTCATCAGTTGAAATAGGAAAGAGCCTCTCCGAAACTATACAAAAACGAGATTTCAGGAAGAGTAATCGATTATAGTGTGATATCTGCAATACATATTTAATTAGAAAAGAACTCGCGCGATGCAGCAGTTAATAAAATGTACACAAGAGGTAACACGCTACTCGCTTTTGCTGACGAAATTGATATTATTGGTCGAATATTCTAGAAGCAACTGCCACATTTGCTAATATTAAAAAAGAATCGGTGCAAATGGGTCTGGCGATAATGTGAATGTTAATGTTGAAAAAGTGGTGCAGCGATAAATAAAACGTATGATATCAGTTTGACATTTCCTCAAATATAGGATCTGATCATCGCTGCAAGTAATGTCGCAATTACCAGCTACCCAGTACTGTCTACTTTGTTAATCTGACATAAAGTTGCTTACCAGCCTTTTGCACTCTCAGACCAGATAATCCTTGCCTGATTATCCACATAAATTGTAACTCTTGGGCTCTTGGGAATAGGTTTTCTGACTAGTTCCGTAACTTTTATACCCCCTAGAATCTCCTTCTGAAAGACACAACTACTACATTCCGTCGGAAGCCTATATGTTTCGCTGATATTTGTCCAAAGACCGCCAGTGAAAATAGCCCAGCCAGCAAGAGTTTAACCCAACCTATCCAAAATTCCCTATCATGTCGGTGTATCGAAAAATTAACTTTTGAGACTATCGTCACATCGATAGTCGAAATCATCCAGCCACTGCAAATCATTAGACCTAACACTTTCCCTCTAAAGAGGTTTCTAGCTTTTATCTTCTTCAGATATTCCTCAATCCTAAAGTGTGCTCCTTCTGGCACTTTTGATGTTAACAGATTCATATCTCTGTATTTTAGAAAGAATGCTTCTCTTATTACTTGTTTCAATGAATTCCACCATACCTTGCATCCATAGGTAAGAACAGATCTAGCGACCGAGGTGTATATTAAGTTTACCAGCTCCTACTTATAGAATTTATGCACATTGAAACATTTTCCTTTTATAAGGTTTTACAGCTTTGCATCCTGCTGCCGAATAATGTAAAATTGTAAAGTATATGCATAATATAATTAGGAGGAATGTTATTTATAATGGTATATAATTTGTGAAATTTTAATTTTTAAGATAACATTGTAGCAATATATTTTATGTAGAGAATATTGATTTCAACTTGATTATATCTAATTTGGAAACAGTTGTTTATATTTGTTTGCGTAAAGGCAGCTATAAAAGTTTTTTAGTATATAATAATGTGAATAATGTAATTTATTTGAATAGGAAAATTAAAGCGTTTTAATTTAATAAGATGGTAGTGGACCCATACGGAAAACACCTTTCAACAGCCTTTCTGTCCACTGAAATTGAACGGGACGGAACTGAAACTCAAGGATGAGGCACATTCTGGATAGGGAGCTATCTTAGAAATCGAACATCGTTAACAGGATGTAAACGGCCTCCATTGCCCTGTACGCTTGCAACTAAGTATTGGAGAGAAAGTGGGGCCTAGGAACCTAGATGACTCATTAGATTTACACAGCGGTAGGCAGACCCATGCCTAGTTTAGAGGGAATTTCTCAACAGTTCAGGAGATCCATTTCGAAAAATGAAGTCTAGAAAAATGGTGCGATCCTCCTCGTAAACAGTTTATAAGGTAGACAAACCTTTGTAGCGTGTTTGAGGAAAAGCTGTGTTGGCAATACAGGATGCAAAAAATCTGGCCAAGGCTGGATGGGAAGCGCTCGGTAAGTATGCTCATACTCCAGAGTCACACTCAGTATGATCTCTTTAATGTCTTCTAATCGCTGCTCTAGTTAGAATTCACGGCAATGTACAGTTAGATGAGCTCGCAGGAAGGTGAGCTTTCACGACACCGTAGAGGACAAAACAGGAGAAAGAGTTGGGAAGGTTATACTCTATGAAAGAAAATATATGGGGACGACTAACATCGAGCGAGACTAGCTTGATACAATTAAACTTACTTATAGTGGGAAGATATTTGTGTCTTGCATTAAATATAGTCTAAAATATTATCGAGAAAACTCAAAGAATATCGTATGGAATAGAAATCTGTTCAATACCCATGTAAATTAAGCAATGAGGAGAAGGAATCGCTACAAAACATGGTCTACGCTGCGATGCTTTGTTATTTTACAGGCAAATGTAATGAATTCCTTCAGACATAATCAGGCAACACTAAAGGCTTTGAGGGAACATGCTTTTAGGTCACATCTGGCCAGGGTTAAAGGCGTAAAGGCTTCCACGCGTCATTATGCCGCTGTCCTTTATGCCACAAATGGCTGCATCATTTTTTCACCTTTATTTAACTCTTTTCCTTTTCTAGTTTTGTTACAAATTGGTTCTTTTTTTTTCATAAACTTTTGGAGAAGTTATATATTGCCAAACAAGCGTGAACATTTGTATCAGCTTTTAATTCTTTCTTTTTTTCTTATTTTAAAGGAAATATAACCAAATAATAAAGTTTATGGAGATGCTCTATGTAGTCTGTAGTTCTATTTCATTGATGTAATTAAACAAATGTTCAGTCCTTCATAATCTGAATATTTCTAGCAATGATTAATTCGAAACGGATATTAGCAGCACATTTACAAACTGAGAACAATTTGAACCCAATTTTTTGTTTAGAGAAAGATATTTCCTGCATAAGATCGGCATAGATACCTATAGTGAAAAGTACGGCAGGGAATTTATGTGAGGAATATTTACTTGAATGCTCAGTTAGAAGAAAACGGGAAATAAATAATTTCAAATATATTTAAATCTGTGAATGACCTTACCTTATTAATGCTGGTAAAATTTCTTATTCATTAAAATTTATTGTTTTGTTACTTCTTTAGCAAAACTTCCAAAAACTGGGTATATAAAAAGGTAGTTTTTTATGTTTTCTTATATTCAGTGATTTCTAAAATGGTGTCTGTTTATACAATTTTTATTTAAATAATTAGAAAATATGTGTCATTACAAATTTTGCAAACTTTTAGTTCAGAGATTTTGCACTTTGTTGTTAAAGTTGAAAATTTTGTTTTGCAAAACAAATTACGTAGTAATTCTGATTTTAGTAAACTGGTACAATAAGAGATGCCAACTTAAGCCTTTACTAGCTAGATTTAGCGTTTTTAAGAACCTGAAACACGAACAGAATGTTTAACTCAAAATATAAAACACGTAAGACCTTTTTTAATTGAGGTTTAATGCCATGTTTACACTGCAATGCGAAATAGTTGCTTCATTTTTTGAAACAGGATTGCGAATGAAGGCCTGGATAGTTTTTAATAAATTAATATTTCACTTCAAACACACAAAAACGTGATTTTGCTGGTAAAAAAGAAATAAAGAATTTTAATAAAAATTAAATAAAAATTGTTTCTTCCAGAACGGCGAACTCAATAAGGTGATGGCAATAGTACAACAACTCAATTCGCAGTGATTTTAACAAAAACAACAGAAAATACATGTTTTTGGGTGACCACTAATGTCAAATAAAATTCGCCGTAAGCCAGAAATGACAAAGGCGAATCCATATAATGACATAAAGTTGTTATTTTGTGTCATTATTTCTCTTTTGTTTCTTTTTGTTTGTAACAAAATTTTAAAAAAAAAATTTTAAAAAATAAGTTTTTTTAAATACGAGCTGATTTGCGCTACCACTAAGGTATGACGACCTTCAGAGGAATACTGGGAAGCATAAAAACGGATTCTACAAGAAAAGTTGTGCCCAAATATCCAGAATATTTAAATAATTTATAAATTATATTCACCTAGAGAGGATGTGTCGGTTTTTAAAATTTTTTTTATAAACGAAAAGAAACAAAAGAGAAATAATGACACAAAATAACAACTTTATGTCATTATATGGATTCGCCTTTGTCATTTCTGGCTTACGGGAATTTTATTTGACATTAGTGGTCACACAAAAACAACAGAAATTACATGTTGTTTTTGTTAAAAAAAACACTGCGAATTGAGTTGTTGTAGTATTGCCATCATGATGCAACTAATAGGTGACAGCACAAGCACAGCTGACTTTTTCGCTGTAATTCGCCACAACCGCACGTTTGTCAAAATTTGTTTACATTTCTTAGCTGTCATTAAATTTAATGGAATTTAAAATTCGTTACGAAAAATAACAACAGCGCAAATTACAAAAAAAATATTTTGATGATTCTAGATGGATGGATACATAAGCAAACAAAATTCAAGAATCTGGAACGATATCAATTCACATGAGATCCAAGAAGGTCTAATGCATTCTGACGAAGTCCCTGTTTGAGCTGGCGGCGTCATCAGTCCATACTATTTTAAGAACGACGTTTTCCATGTAGAGTACATTACAGGTCTATGATTACCAAATTTTCTTGCCCTGAATTGATCAGTACAGCAACCGCACATGGTTTCAAAAGGCTTATGTCGTATAAGATATTTCACATAAGCGACTTGAGGACATGGTCAACTCATGTAGATGTGCTGTCTACAGGGCAGTGAGGTCATGCAATTTGACTTCATTGGGCTTTTTCTTGAGGAGTTTTTTTTAAGTCGTAAGTGTATGTGAATAAATCACAAGACACAGCTCTGCGCAGAGCCAACATACCCCACTCAATCGATCAAATTCAGTTTGATTTATGAGCCAGAGTAAGAAGAACTTAAACATTTCGTATGCTCTTCACCTAGAGAGGATGTGTCGGTCATTTGAAGGATATTTTATATAACATATAATTGCATCCATAGATCTTTCAAACGAAAAAAGAATTTCAAAGAAATCTCATACTCTCTTTGTTTTCTTGAAATTTAAAGACTGAAAGCGCAACCCGATGAAATCAGTGTAATTCTAGTTTTAGTTGTCCTCTCCATTAATTTTATAAATCGCTCCTTTAATATCTGATATTAGTTTTTAGATTCACCGACAGTTGTGAATTTTTTGCAAAGATCTTCTGCTTACGACTGTGCATAACTACTGGCTCAAGTGACCTTAGTTTCATAGGAATCATTCAAGTCAACCACTTAAATTAAAATGTAAATGCATCTCCATCGCTGTATCTTTTCAAATAGGACACTGGGTAACGCACATTTCGACAAAGAGTCATCGCTTACTCTCTCAATTCATTAAACTTTTAGGCTGGTTTTTAAATCAATTCTACGGAAGTCATACTAAATTACTATTTCAATTGTCTGAAATTCGTGAATGAAATTCCGTATACAGTCCGGAATAATGTACATATGTGATGTGGCGGAGAGAGATTCCAACAGGATATATAAAATACGAAGAACATCAGGGACCAATGATATTTGGCTGAATCTACTTGACGGCCAAAACTATTCCACTGAAAGCCAAATATGTACATATCTCAAACAGTTATTTGTTTTAATTTATATATACATACATAATTCTTCATTTTTTATATTTTTCAAGAATTATTTAGTCTTTTTACTTAAAATTTAATTTTCTTCGCAACAAATGTATATTTTTGTTGATATTTATTACAACTTTTTATTTACAAATAGCAGCTGATTTTGACAAACGTGCGAGAGCTTCACAAAAACAAAATGCATGTTGTTTTTGCCTTGTTGTATTTGTTGCCGAAGCGCTGTCACCTATAATCAATTCGTCTTGATTGCCATCACCTAGTTGAGTTCGCCCTGAAATAAACAAAAGAATGTATATACAGTGAGCAAAAAAATGTGTACACTTATTATAAAAAACTAAAAAGTAGATTATTCCACAGGATTTTGTTTAACATGACCTTTTAGGAAACCCGTTAGCCATAGTCAAAAAATTACCACGTTTTTTGCCTGAAAATTGTGGGAATTTTTTAATTTCGACAATTATTTACTCTATTCTTAACCAATAGAGAAATGTTTAGAATCAGAATATAGTTTTAAAGCTTTTTTAGTCTTAAGGACAATAAATTTCTTTTTATAGATAATTTTTTGTTCAAAAGTTATTTCGAGGTAGTGGGTGTAAGTTATTTTGCTCACTGTACTCAAACAATATGTTTGACATTTATGTGGACTGAAAAAAGCAATCAGCTGGGCTGATAACCCCACCTTCTATGAATTCGCCTTGTGCCAAAGTTTCTACTTTTTTAAGGTTTGGACAAAAAATTACGTCACAGACAGTTTTTCCCACTTAAACCAGAAAAAATTTTAAAGTTGAATATTGGATCCTCTATTTCGTATTTGAAATACTTTACGTCAGGTTTGAAATCAAAACCTCAAAAACCCACTTATACTAATTTTCATGTAAATCTGAAAATATTTAAAAATTTTTGTCTCCATATTGGATCCGTCATTTGAAAATTTTTACCTAAGATTCCTGAAGAACCTGAAGAAATTTTTGAGTTTTAAACACAGATGAACGAATTCTTTTTTTTTTATCAGGTTTGTCCGTTACAAAACGGAATAGAACAGAGCAACTAACGATTTTCTTAAGTAACAGAATGAAAAGGCTAGCATTGATTAACACAGCACATTAATGTTTAGTTTAAACAGTTCATTTTTATGCAGATAAAAAATAGATTGGTTGTCTCGATTGTCATTTACTATGCTGTACAGTTTTATATAATGAACAGAAATGGGAAGTAAAAATTATTTATTTTTCTTTTTTTCAAATTATGTAATATGTTTCACCACGCCACTTCTGCTTGGTCAAACCAAAATAGAACGCTCAAGTAGAAAATAATGTGTTGGAGAGAAGGTATCATGAAGAGATAATAGACTTATGCACTGAAGGGAATAGGACTGACAATGCAGTACTAAAACGAACTTCCGTTGACATCACAATTGCAGTAGAAGCTTATCTAAGACGTTCTCCCTAATTTACGTCCGACTGAGCAATATATAAAGAAGGTGGAAGCCTTTTTAGACTGAATAAGTTAGGCCTAGAAAAAATTAGGCCTGTGGGAAAATTCATACGGCATTGGTTAAAAAATTAACCGAGGGGCCAAATCACAGCGACCGCCTGATTGACGATCTTTTGTTAATTTTTGCATTAAATGTTATAAAACCTGATGAGAACTTCTGTATAGATTCGGATTAACCCTTCGACGACTGTGTTATCGTCACGGACGAACCCGTAATGTAAACGGGACTGAAATATTAATGGAATATCTTTCGTGCGGAAAGTCTTGTTGTTATAAAGACCGCAAACATAGTCAGGTAACATATTCCGCAAATCTCAAGAGTAACAATCAGGTGGCATTGGGGGCTTATTAGGGATATGGTTTAAGGTCAACTCTTATCTGGGAGTGTAAAAAGTTGCTAAGCGTCTTTATGTGGGAATATCATGTTGGATTATGCTGATCGTTGTGACATCACATACAAAGAATATCAGATGAACGGCCAAAAGCAGTATTAGCTGTGACAATAAACCTCCAACTGGTATCATGTTTAAATTAAAGGCACTCTTACACCATATTTTTCATAAAGTAAATACCAACTTTCATATTATAATACAGCTACATGTGGGGGTGGGCTTTAAAATATTGATTGTGTATAAACATACACCGTCACTGGATTATGTGTGTTACCATTAGCCGGTTGATATTAATTAATTTTTTTGCTTAGCTTCGTCTTTATAATAACAATAAAGGCCATTATTACAACTTGCCGTTAAAGTTAGATTTAGTAAAAGGTTACTGCAGCTAAAGTGAACTTTAAAGTCATCTTTAACATTTTTTTTGTTACATCAACTTACAGATAAATTATTGGCAACCCTGCTCGCTAGCCGTCAAGTTGTGCAAAGTTTGTGCTGTGATACAATTTTTTATATTTTCTAATAGATCGCGATATACAATTGATATAAGCATCGGAAAGTCATCCATATTATTGTTTTGCTTGCGTGGCTGCTGAAGTGCGTCGTAGTGGAGTGTGATTTGCAAATTGTTGCAGACGGGCCGTTCTTGTATTTTTTTCCATTTATTTTATATTAATTGTTTTGGTTCTGCGGCGACGTTTATTCAACATAATCAACAGCTTTGGTATACATCTGTACACATTCACAACTGTTCTTAATTCTTGTTCGTGCCTAAAACTATACTTCAAATATTATGAATAATAAACGTGCACGCAACTTATTATCGCCAGAACAGCTGATAAACAATAACACCAAAAAGCAAGTAACCCACCAAACAATGTCACAACAATCAACATCTGCTGTTTTTACATGGGAAAAATTATCTAACATTTTGGACCTGAAACTTGAAAATGTTGTCAAAAAAGAGGATCTCTTGTCATTAAAATTAGAAATTGAAGAACTCAGAGAAGAAAATCAACAACTTAAGAAGGAAGTTAATAAACTTACATCTCGCCTTGAAATGGTTGATCGTAGAACCAGGTCTGGTAATGTTGTAGTTAGAGGTTTGAAAAGTTCTAATGTTTCTGCTGCCAAAGATGATTTTTTGAAATTATGTGCCAACATCCTGCAAGTTAACATTTGTGTCATGGCAGTGCGTTCATTACTTTCTGCTGATACTTTTCATTTTACATTGGAAAATAGTATGCAGGCAATTAACGTCTTGGCTGCAAAACGTCGTTTGAGAAGAACGAACGTCTTTATACAAAGAGATTAGTCTAGTGGAGAGCAAAATACTAGACATAATTTAAGGAGGATAAGTAAGCATTTAAAAACCTTTAATGAAAACTTGAAGGTTTTTTTTTGTATGTTTATTCAGTTTTTTTGTATTCATTACATTATGTATAAAGCCCCAGCGTCCAATGGACATTTTTGGGGCCAGTTGGCAAGGTTTTCGATAACAATATTGTTAACTAATGTTTTACAATTCATTTATAAAAATAAAAATATAAAGGGAAAATATATATAAAAATAAATAAAAAAAAGAAAAAAAAATGTGTACATATCCGCTAACTTATATGTATATAAATTTACAGTAGAAGCATTTCTAAATTTTCATGTAAATATTCTTTAATTTTTCTCTTAAATCCTGAAATATGTTGTATAGTTTTGATTTCTCGAGGTAGGATATTATACTCCAAACTACCTATATGTTCCACACGCTGCTTTGTTTTTTCTAAGCGACATCGAGTGATTCTTAAATCCGTTGCATTCCGTGTATTAAACAAATATTTATTTCTAGGAAACGGGATGGTATGATGACCAATATTATGTAAGGATTTAAAGACATATAGCAAAAGCTGCAATTTGTATAAAGCATGTACAGGAAAAACATTTGCTGATATATCTCTATATAAAGATAATGTTGAAAAGTTGAGCGGCAGATTATAAACAGTTTTTAAGGCTTTATTTTGAGCTTTTTGAAGAGACTGCAGTTCATTGTTTTTTTCCAACCATATATGCACGATAGCCAAGTAGTTTAGGCGACTTTGAATTAGTGCTTGGTAAATTATTAGCTTCGTATTAGTACTGAACTTATTTTTAAATTTATATAATAAACCTGTAGCGCATACAATTTTAGATTTTAAAATTCCCACGATAAATTACTTTGTAAGTAAATTCCAAGATATTTTGTTGAAAAATACTCATTAATTAACTTTCCGTCCACAAAAATATTGAAATCTTGATTAGGATGCAAATGTGGTCTAAACCGTATAAATTTTGTTTTTTCAGCATTAAGACACAATTTATTTATTCTCGCATACTCTGTGATCATTGCTGCATCATATTCCATTTGAGCTTTTAATGAAGTTTCGTGCTTGTAAGGATAAAATATACTAATATCATCAGCAAATAGGAATAGTTTTCCAAAAAGTTGTAGATTTTTTATATCGTTAATATATATGTATACTGAATAGCAAGGGACCCAACACACTCCCTTGAGGAACTTCATACTGAACGTCACCCATAAAGCTTTTATGACTGTTTACCTCTACGTACTGTTTCCTATTAGAAATGTAATTTTCCAACAAAGTTAAAGCTTGGCTCTGCACACCATAATAAGACAGTTTTTCAATCATAATCTTATGATCCACAAGATCAAACGGTTTAGAGAAATCATAAAAAATTCCAGCAACTCCACAAAAACCGTCATCCAATCCTTTGCAAATGTGGTTCACCACGTTAACAACAGCTTCCTCTGTGCCACAACCTTTTTTAAAACCGTACTGACATTCATATAACAGGTTGTTTTCATTAAAATATGTGGATAGTTGTTGACAAGGGTTTTTTTCAAAAATTTTATCAATAATTGGCAGCAAAGCTATCGGTCTAAACTTATCGATTTGCATAGCATGTTTTCCTTTTGGTATTGGTATAATTTTGGCAATCTTTAAAGAGTTAGGATATATAGTAGTGCCGATAATATTATTCAAAATACTTGAAAGATAAGTAGCAATAATCTCTTTGCAAACAAATATAGTTTTTGGTGAAATACCATCGTTTCCACAGCTCTTTTTTAAATTTAAATTGGAAATTATGTTCAAGATTTCAGAAACATTTGTGTTGGTAAAGTCAAATACGGATTGACATCGTTCCAGAGTTCTTAAAGTATGTAACTTGACTTGTAAAAAATGTGTATTGAACATATCGCTTATATGATTATCCGAAATTACATCACCATTACTATTAAATATTTTAATTTTATGCTTTGACTCTAGTCCCAAATTTTCGTTTAAAAATGGTGAATTCGTTTGTTTGTAAATGACAAAAAATTTACTTGGTCAAATGGTAAACTAGCTGCAGTATCTAATGATGATGCTAATTATTTACGAAATATATTATCTGCTAGCAATTCTTCCGTGGAAGTAATCTCTACAGCTGTGGAAATTGGCTTATCGCATAAAAGTAACTCGTCTTCGCAGTAGCAACAACATAAACTTAGATTAATTTCATATAACGTCGGAAACCTGGCTAATTCTCTCAATTTTGGAAACTTTATTACGTACCTTAGTAAATCTGATATTTTCTTTTTATTTGAAACTCATATTCTGTCCGACAAACAGAATGAATATTCAATTTATTTTTCAAACTACTCTCTTTATTGGATTGCTGCTACAAAAACTCATAGAGCTGGTCGTGCTAGCGGTGGTTGCTTGTTTGGGTTTCGAAAAGACGTGACGAAAACGTTTAACTTTAAATTTGTAAATGTCTCTAATAATACTATGTTATCAGCGAAAATTAAGGATAAGTTGTTTTACTTTATCCCTCGCTACATTAACTGTACTAATTGGAAAGTGGAGACGGATAGTTTTGAAGAATTTTTAAATTACCTCTGTCCTGAGAATTTTTGTTTGATTGGTGATTTCAATGCTCGTGTTGGAGAGGAAGAGCAGCTAGATCCTTCATTATTATATGACTACCCACACATCAATGAATATCGTTGCTCTAAGGATAAAAAGACCAACTCTCTAGGTCTTAGACTTTTGGACACTGTGGAAAATCTTGGTGGTATTATACTTAATGGCCGAATGAATGGTGATCTTCAAGGTGATTTTACTTTTTATGGTGGCAGAGGAAGTAGTGTGATCGATTTATGCGTTTGTTCACATAGTGTTTTGCAATATATTGATGACTTTAGAATTGCCTGCAAACCTTATTGCGATCACATGCCGCTTCACTTAAACCTAGTACTACCTTCATGTAATTATAGTTTTACCTCACCTACTGCATATAATGAAAGACTACAGTGGTGTGATAAAACTGCTCTTAAATACGCAGGAAATATTCAAAACCTCTCTAATCACAATTTTATCAATAGCAATTGGCTCATTGCTGACATGGTAACTTTCATTAGGAGCAAAATAAAACTGTCATATGTATTACCTAAAAATAAATATCGTTTTGACCCAAAGCAAAGCTGGTTCAATTGGAAATGTGAGCGTTACCGTAAATGCATGTTAAAAGCTCTCAACAAATATAGAAAATTCCATACATTGGGTAATAGAACTGCCTATGTTTGTGCTAAATTTAAGTACATCAACATTATCCGCAATAGAAAACTAGAGCATTATGAGAACAATCTAAACTTACTGAATTCTATTAGTTGCAGCAAGGATTGGTGGAAGTTGGCCAATCAAATGAAATCACGCAAAAGAACTGTAAGAGGAAATTTAACAGCTGATGACTTTTTTGTTCATTTTCGTTCGAAACTACAAATTGCAGCTGATTCAAAGGCATTACTTTGGGCGATGCCTTGTAACACTGATAGTTTTCTGGACTCTCCTATTGAGTACTATGAACTAAATTTGTTGTTAAGATCATTAAAAAGTAATAAAGCTCCAGCTGGTGATGGTATACCCTACGAATTTTATAAGTATGCTCCTGCTTGTTTTGTAAATGAGTTATTGACTGTTTTAAACCACATATTTATAAGGGAGGTAATCCCTTCAAGTTTTAAAGAGTCTCTTCTTATCCCGCTTCTGAAAAAAGGTGATCCTAATTGTCTAACTAATTATCGTGGACTTTCCCTAATGGATACTTTTTGTAAAATTTTTAATAATATTATTTTGAATCGTCTTACAACTTGGGTTGTGAGATATAATATTCTTAATGAATATCAAGCTGGCTTCAGGAAAAACTACTCTACAATAGATAATATTTTTAACCTTGCTAACATAGCTCACCTGAACAAAATAAGTGGAAAAAATACATATGCGTTTTTTGTTGATTTTTCGTCTGCTTTTGACTTGATACCCCGGAATTCACTTCCGAACACTATTCGAACACATTCAGCGAATCGTTTAATGTTGATTTTGGTGTGAAACAGGGTTGTGTACTAAGTCCAATTGTGTTTGCAATGTATTCAAATGACTTAAATGATGTTCTTCCTGGTGGAGTGGTTGTTGATAACATTCACATTAAAATACTTTTATATGCTGATGACATTGTAATTTTATCTGATTCTTCTTCTCAACTGCAGGATATGATAAATGCACTTTTTAATTACTGTCAAATGTGGAGCCTGAAAGTTAACCTGGATAAGTCTAAAATTCTTGTCTTTCGCAATGGACCTAGAATATCGCATAACCTTAAGTGGGACTTCGGCGAGAATAGTATAGATATTGTTAACAGCTACAAATACTTGGGAATAGAGCTTACTTATAATTTATCGTTCAGGAAGCATTTAAAAAACAAACTAGTTACTGCAAAAATGGCAATTGCCTCTACCTGGTCCAAGTATATAAACAACCCAAAGATATCAAATGTTAACAAGCTTAAAATTTGTAATGCTGCTGCTAGATCCATATTATTCTATGGTGCCCAGATTTGGGGATTTTTAAAGTATGATGAAGTGGAGATTCTTTTCAGATTCTTCATCAAGAAAGTTTTGTTGCTGCCCAAAAATACTACAAACTATATGCTTTATTTAGAAACTGGTATAAACTCTCTATTTGCAGATACCCTAAAACTTCACTTTAAATATATTAATAGAGCACTACTCTTACCCGCGAATAGATTGCCACGTATAATAGCTGAAAAAATAATTTCTAATAACACATATTGGTCTGATGAATGGTCTAAACTTTGTAGGATGATCAATGTTAACCCAGATAACTATAGACCTTTATGTAAACATTGGAAGCACATAGTGCGGTTGGTGATTGCGTCGGAAAAAAACGAATACATTCAAGATGCTAGACCTTCGCAGTTTCATGATCTCTATTCTAAACTGGATTACAGCTTATCACCGCTACCATTTATTCATTATTCGTCTCGTATTACAAGCACAATTATCAGGGCTCGTGGTGGGTTACTAGACTTGTATTCTAGACCCTTTAGATATTCATCAATTGGGCTGTGTACACTCTGCAATCTAGACGCAGCTGAGGACATGCTGCATTTCATCGGTGTTTGCCCTCTATATAAAGATCTTAAAAGAAAATATTTTGGCGAATCTGTTCTACCCTCAGATGACGTTATCAATTTGCTTAATGGTCGAAGAGTGAATTTTTATATGCTATATAAATATTTGGAAGTTTCTATAAAATTTAGAGAAATGGTTTTAAATGAATTTAACTGATTTTAATGAAATATTGTTATCGCATTTATGTGTGCTTATAAATATTAATAATATTATAGCTTCTTATTGCCAATCTGGCTCACAACTCTTATGTTATGCCATATATAGTTATTATACATATCTTTTAATTTTTCTAAAATGTCAAACCTATGAATATAATCATGAAATAAATATGTACATATGTCTATTAACTAAATAAAAAAAAAATAAAAAAAACTTACAGGTAAAATAAAGTTAGCTTTATTAAATATATGGTAGTGATGGAGCAATATCAATAACTTTTGCCAAATGAAACCAATTATTTAAAAACGCAGTGGTAACGATATGCTTTCTTTATTGTTATGTTTGTGCTGTTGTTTATACTTGAAGTTGACATATTGAAAATAGTATATATCTGTGGCATTAAATAATAATAGCTTAAGTCGAAATTTTTGTCTAAAATAAACTGCGTTAATCAGGGGTGTCATAGAATCCAAGTCGGTTTTGCCTTTTGTCTTTTTTGAAAACCAATATTGGATTCATTTGGTGTCACAAAACCAAGTCGGTTTTGTTATTTTCGAATTGAAATAAAATCGATGTTCGAAACAGCTGTTGTTAACATTTGTGTAAATAGTGTGGACTACATGGTCATTACACTATGTGTTGAATCTAGATTTCATGTAAAACATTTGCAGATTGGAGAATATTTTTAATTTTTCTTGCTGAGTTTATGTTGCTGCATTTTAGGATTTCTTCTAGTGGTTTATTTGTTAAGCTTATCGGGCAATCTTTAAAGATATGACTTATGGTTAGTTCTTCTGCACACAATTCACATTCCCTAGGTTGGGTTCTTCCATAGAGATGTTGTGTTAAACCTTTTTGTTCCCACTCTTGTTCTGGCTACTATAATACAGTATTTCCTGGATAGAAGTAAAGCTGCTTTGCAGATTTATAGCATATTGCTGGTTGAACAAATACGCTTTTTGTATGGTCACAAACACAGTAAAAGAACACCTTCCCTATTCTAAGATCCCACCATTGCTACAACTTACAGATACGTTGCGGTTTTTAGCTGACGGGTCATACCAAGTATCTTCTGGAAATGACTCTAGCATATCGTTGGGTAGGAGCACAGTTTCTACAATTTTAGATAATTTGCTCAATGCTATGGAGCAGTTCATTTGCCATCAATGGGTGCAACTAGAAACTAGAAACTCCAACGATAAGCAAAGAGCAAGGGACTATTTATTTAATAAATTTAAAATCCCTTCAAAAATTGGTTGCTTAGACGGGACTCATATAAAGATAATAAAGCCCAGCTTTAACGAGCATTTGTACTTTAATCGAAAAATAATATGAATAGGAGTGTTGAATATGTAATATGTTGAGTGCTTAATGAGCACGTTACACTACCATCTGGAAGAGGCAGTAGGAATTATAAATTCCTGCTGCGCTCTGCACAACATTTGCAGGAGCTATAATGTGCAAACCAGTGAGGATGAGCTGACTTTATCATTACCTGAAAGTGAAGACAATGTTATTTTGTCATCAAGCACGACTCTGCAAAGTGAATTGGTAAAATAAAAGCTATTTATAAAGTAAAATTAAAGTTGTTTTTATTTCATATAACAAGCAGACAGCTGTTAGCTGCTTGGTTTGTTTCCAATAACAAAACCGATAACAAGACATTCTGTGACACCTAAAACCGATACTTATTCAAGTTCGAAAACAAAACCGATAATCTTGGAATGTATGACACCAAATTGATTTTTGTGTCGTTTTCAAATCCAATTCCGACATTATTGGATTATATGACACCCCTGAATATATGAAATATATAAATTATAAATGCGTATAGTTTTATTAATAATGACATTTTATACATGAAATTTAGCTGAGTGATAGATCTTGAAGAAGAGTATAAGAATATGTAATAAAATGAAAAACCACTTATGTCGACTTAAGCTATTATTATTTAATTTCACAGATATAATGTACTGTACTTATAATAATGAAGTACACTATATGCATTAATATAATAACAATAATAAATTTAAATAATTTTTAATGTAATTCAAAACCCCAAGCAATTACAAAAATAGCAACAAGTAGACCACACAAATGTAACAAAACACTTGACACAATAATTTATGTGGAACACTAAATAGGTATGAACTAATAGAAGAAATTTGTAAGTAATTTGTTTTGCGAATTATAAGAAAAGAAATACTAATTTTTGTAACGCTAAGCAACTATATGTATAAACATATTGAATTGTAACCAAAAGAAATTTGTATAAATACCACGGGGAAATTTTGAATAAATCAGAACTAATTTTGAATTGTAAAACAAATCATTATTATTTCTCAAATATTCTGACTGAACATTTTAACCAGTGCTCAGGTAAATTAAAACTGCTGCAGCTAGCATGGGCCATCCTCCACTATAACCTATAAGTAATAAAGGACATTGCAACTCCTACGGCACCCTCCAATACCCTTCAATAATTAAAAAAATCCCTATAACTATATTCCTTGGCCATAAAAATAAAAAGGCGAGTATTGAAATACCAATCCGGTACTGCCGCCGTATTTGCGAGAGTACGGCTTAAATTTCCAAAGGGGCTAAGAAAGGAGTGAAGGTGAAAAGCCTAGTGTTAGAATACCAATTTGGTACTGCCGCAGTATTCATGAGAATACAATTTAAATTTCTTTTTGCATTGAAATATATTTGAAACAAATAAAATATATTATATTTTCAACGACGAAAGTGGAAATAAAAGAAAAGAAAGTTTAAGCGTTAAAATATTCAAAATTTAACTAATTAAAATTAATTATGAAGAATGTGATCCAGAAAAAGTAAGACTGAAAGTAAAAAAAGAAACAAGGAAAATTTAAGTGTTGATATGTAATATTCAAAATACTTTAAATTAGAGTTCTTTAAAGGAAAAATGTGATAAAGAAAAACTAAGAAGAAGTAAGCGAAAAGTTTGTAAAATAAATCTAAATAAAAAGTCGAAAAATATATGACATATACTTAAAATTTCTAAAGCGAAAAAAAGCTTGTGAAATTTGTGGAGTTATGGAAGTCGAAAATCGAGAAATATATGGATAGTAGATGTTTATAAATTTTTTATTGTTTTGAATAAATGTTTATAAACTTGCTTTCATGCCTTAATGTTTATACACATATACATATATTCGTACTCTTTGAATAAATGTTAAATTATATGTATATGTATGTACAATCATTCTGTTAGGTAAACATTATTTATTTATTCTTTAGTAGGTCAACTTCATTTTGACTAAGCTTGCATTTTTTATTTGTAAACATTATTTAATTTATTCTTTAATAGGCCAATGACACTTTAACTAAGTTTGCATTTTTTGTTATTGTGTAAATAAAAATTTAGTTAAGCATTTTTGTCAATATTTTGTAATTTAATTATTATACATATGTAATCATAATTTTAGTATAAAAGAAAATGAATAAAATCTAGACAGTGAGTTGCTGAACAAACCACTGCGGTGCAAAATTCAACAATTCTTTTATTTCAAACTTTCTGCAGGTTAAAGTGCTTGCCAGAAAATAATTAAATCTTTCTGCAGGTTAAAGTGCATGCCAGAAAATAATTAAAATAAAGTTCTGCAAGTTAAAGTGCTTGTCAGAACATTCGACACAAAATCAATCAATTTAACATTTTTGGTGACCCCGACGTGATTGCTCCCCCCGTTGAGCGAAGCTCAAAAAAAAAAACTAAACTAAATTGACTAAATGAACCAAATATGTGTACATGCATGTATGTATATAATCAGCGAGATGTAATAAGTGCTGGCCTGGCATTCCTTTCCATCTGATTGGATTGAGCTTGTTTAATCAGTTGTTGATGTTCACTAGATATGAACGGAGAAATCTGGCGTTGGTTGTTGTGTACGAGGCATTGGAGTTGGAGTTGCAGACCTTTTAGACTTCTGTTTGAACATTAAATAAACCAGTACTGCTATTGCGATTATTAATGATGTGTAGCCAACTGTGATATGATGGTAATTGTGGGTGTCAATTTTATTCGGTAGCTGAAGTATCTTTTGGTCCTGTAATGCGGTTTGTAATGTTGTTACATTTTTTATCTGTGAAATATACTCATTTGTATGTATCTCATGTAGCAATGGTTTTAAATGTTTTTCATTGTTTTGCTTCGTAATTTCCCAAAGGCTGGTGTATGATATTTTACTGTAGCTGGATATTACTTGTTGTCCTTGCAATGTCATAAATTTATATTTGAGTGTGCATTCTGGCTCCAGTGTTAGCAAACCTGAACCTTCGAGAGTTAGTTGTGTGATTTCTTGTTTGCACACTGCTGTTGCTTGAGAAAGAGTTGGAATTGCATATATCCATCTATTTGGATGGTAGAGAGGAATCCATGAAGCGGCGTCTTTTATTGATTGCACTGGACAGTCTAACTGGCTCCTGTTGTGAAATAAGTTAATTTCACAGCTACATGCTGTTGAACCTGGTTCATGCCTTATTGAAGTTGTGGAGCAGAGATATAGCTCTTTCTCAAGAAGAGTACATGAATTGAATTCACTACGACTAAGAGCAAAATACTGATTGCGAACACTGTTGATAATTAAGAACGATGAACATGGCCTTATTGACACAAACGTGTTATTGATCCAATTTGGTATTGGGATCGGGTGAAAGATGTCGAATTTATTACGTTCGACTAATGGTAAGGTTAAACTAAATATTACGGTGTTATCAGTAAGTCTTCCCTTAACCTTCATCAGCTTGTATAATTGTAGAGTATCTTCTTGCTTTACAGGAAGATCTAAAGATTCTGTTAGATGAAATCTTATTTTTGCGACTTCATCATGCTTTTGTTTTGGAGTCAGGAGCAATGGATAGTTGTGTGTGTTGCAAATTTGCTGCTGTAATAGTTAACTGTATACTCAGTGATGAAAACAAACGATAAAGCCTCTCCTGATGGTGTTCTTGCTTAACCGTGTTTATCATGTTATAGATTTCTGCGAATTGAACGTTGATGTGATCAAATGTTTTCTTAACAGCTTCTTGGTCTGATTTCATGATGTTTATGGTAGAATCAATAATTGACGTCTGATTTTTTAAAAGGTTAAGTAGATGTGCCTCATTTTCTTTGACTTGTGAGATTGTATGTGCCATGTCCTTAGCATATTCCGAGTCCAGCACTCCAAATAATGAATGTGCGACGTTTCCAACTAAATCTACTGCACCTCTCTTTTGCCGTTTTCCGGAAAGTAATGTACTATCCATCGTAAGTTCGGTTTCAGTATGTTCAAAATATTTTACCAGATTAGCGCATGTTGACTTTTCTTGTATTTCATTACATAACTGGTTAAGTGTTTTTGTTCCTTCTGAAAATGTTGTTAATTCAGACCAAAAACCCTTTAGATCATAGTAGACTAGTAGTTGTCATTCTGAAGGTGATATTACTGCTGATCCGATTCCTTCGAAATGTATGCCCAATTGTTTTCCAAATTTCGTGTTGTGTACTTGTGCTCCTAACACTAATGGAAACAGTAGAGTGGCTATCATGATTGTCAAAAAGTTGTGATTTATAGAGGTACACTTCCTCTTTTTGGGAATTTCAAAGCCATTGGGTTGATAATGAGATGTAGTTGGTTCCGCATCATTGTTATGAAATTCAATGTCAGTGTTTTGACCATGAGAGGTAGTTGGCTCTTCGACATCTTCTTGGTTAGGGGTTTCACCAGACTCTGCACCGTCAATTGGTAGTGGCGCTAATCGAGCAATTGGTGTTCTGACAACGCCTCTTGATGTTTTGACATCCACGAATCGTACAAAGTCATCATCACCTTTATGTACCTTTATAATTCTTCCTAATGGCCACTGTAATGGTACTGTATTATCTTCTTTAATGATAACCATATCGCCCGGTTTTACGTTATTCTTTTCTGTTTGCCACTTATGTCGATATTGGAGCTCACATAGATATTCTTTTGACCATCGTCTCCAAAACTCTTGCTTTAACTGAGTGACTAACTTCCATCTAGTAAGCAAGCTGATTTTAGGTTGACTTTCTTCTATGTCGATTTGAGCATTTAGCGGCCCTCCAACTAGAAAATGACCCGGAGTTAATGCAGCCAAATCATCTGGATTATCTGACATTGGACTGATTGGTCGGGAATTAAGAATACCTTCAATTTCTATTACCACCGTGTCAAGTTCTTTGTAGGTCAATGTTGCAGGCGATACACTTCTCACTAGTAGATATTTTGCTGATTTAACTGCTGCTTCCCATAAACCGCCAAAGTGGGGTGCTCTTGGTGGGATAAAATGAAACGTTATTCCTCTGGAGTTACATTCTTTACTAATTTTTTCATAAGCTGAGGGGTTATAAAGTGATTCTGCCAGCTCTTTAAGTTGGTTTTTTGCGCCAACAAAATTTGTTGCGTTATCGCAATATAGGTTTCCGCAGTGACCTTACTAATTCCAAGTGTACAGCCTTAGTAGCGAAACAGCAAAATACAGCGATGTAAGCCTTCTGTGGCCTTTTTCCTCTTGTTTTATAATGGATCCAAAGGGGTCCACAAAAATCAACACCGGAGTTGATGAATGGTCGAGCTGGGGTGACTCGTGTTGATGGCAGGTTCCCCATAATTTGATTAAGTAGTGTTGGCTTAGCTCTCGTACATTTTATGCAATGATGAAGAATTGATCGCACTGCCGTCTTTCCTTTTACTGGCCAATACCGTTGCCGTAAATGAGCTAAAAGTGCTTGAGGTCCGCAGTGTCGGTTGTTTTCATGCACCATCTGCATTAATAATTTTGATATCGGATCATTATAAGGGATTAACATGGGGTGCTTGGCGTCATACTGCAATGTTGATGATTCCAAGCGTCCTCCTACTCTGATTATGCCATTTATGTCCAAAAATGGAGTGAGATTGTTGTATGGACTACCTTTGTTCACCTCCTTATATTTCCTTAAATGTTTTATCTCCTCTTCAAAATCTGACTGTTGCATTGCTCGTACGATAATCATTAAGGCTTGCTCCAGTTCCGGGGTTGATAACTCTACTTCCTGTTGTTGCTTGCATTTTCTGGTATTGTTTATAAATCTGAGGATATAAGCTGTCACTCGTTGCAGTGTCCTGAAGGATCCATTGTGGCGTATCGTGTAGACGATGCTGGTTGAAGTTTCAGTTGTGGTTGTGGCAGCAGTTACTTTCTTCCGTTCTAGGTTAATGTGGTTACAGATTTCTTCACTCTTTGCGGAATTTTGTTTCCAAAGTTCACCTTGCGCGCAAAGAAACATGGGCCCGTAAAACCATAGGGAGTGTTCGGCTAATTTTTTTGGAGATAGACCACGCGATAAGACGTCCGCAGGATTATCATTTGATCTCACATGTCGCCATTGGTTGGTAACAGTCAACTCTTGTATTGCTGCTATTCGGTTAGCTACGAAAGTTTGGTATAATGAAGATTGTGATTGGATCCATGCTAATACAATTTCCGAGTCTGTCCACAAATATGTGGGGGTATCCTCAAGATGTAAATCCCTTTTAACTCTTGAAGTTAACTGAGCAGCCAACAATGCTGCGCATAGTTCCAGGCGAGGTAGGGTTTGGTGTTTTAACGGTGCTACCTTAGCCTTAGATTATCTATGTATTTTAACTCACTGCGAAAAGTCATCCACCTGACGCGAAAGCTTTTTGGCAGTTCATTATCCCAGCCTAGTTTTAGTTTCCACAACTCTTGAATAAACATTTTGGCCGTGACTACAATTGGTGATAGTAAGCCCAAAGGATCAAAAAGCCTAGCTAAGTCCGAGCTTACTGTGCGTTTGGTAATCTGATGAATTTCCCTTAGGCAAACTTTAATGCAGAATTTGTCAACTGTTGGCATCCACGTTAAGCCTAGGGTTTTGACAATTTGGTTCTCGTTGTTAAAGTCAAAATTGATTTCTTGTTGTGTTCCTGTTGTATTATTTAATAATTGTGGGTGATTCGCCCATTTTTGTAGCTCGAGGTCATGCTGGTTTAGGATATGTTTTAACTCTTTTTGAATCGTTAAAACTGTTTGTAGGCTGTCATCACCTCCGATTCCATCATCCACATAAAAATTGTGAAAAAGGAACTGAACGCCGTGTGGGTATTTTGCTATATTTGTCTTGCCAATTGTTTGCAGACATTTTGTTGCTAGGTATGGTGCTGACCGCGTTCCATAGGTGATTGTGTTTAGCTGATAGTATTTAACTGGCATTGTTGGGTCTTCCCTCCAGATGATTATTTGAAATATTCTGTCTTCTGGGTGCATAATGAATTGCCTATACATCTTCTTTATGTCTGTTGTGAAGACAAAACGTGGTAGACGGAAGCGAAGTAAGATTGAAAAGAGATCACTTTGCACTGTGGGTCCTGTGTGCATTATATCATTCGGGGATGTCCCAGTTGAAGTTTTCGTAGAAGCATCAAAAACCACTCGTAATTTGGTCGTGATACTTTCTGGTCTAAGAATGCAGTGGTGCGGAATGATATAATGTGGCGTTGGAAAGGTATTCATGTTTATCTGTGTCATATGACCCGGTGTTTCATACTCCTTCATAAAATTTACGTATTGGTCCTTTATTTCGGTGGATTTGAACAACCGCCTCTCCAGTGCCAAAAATCTATTGAATGCTATGAGACTCTCCCAATGTATTAGGATTATCACAAAATGGAATTTTTACAATGAATCTTCCACTCTTGTCAATGGCATGTGTTTGGGCGAAGTGATCTTCGGTATGTCTCTCTGCAATTGATAGGGTTTTACCCACATGGTCTAGATTATCCAGCTCCCAAAGTTGGGCAATGGCATTTTCAAGAGTACTTTCGTCTTCAGTGCACATTCCACACACTGCTGCAGCTGATTCAAGCCCTCCTACCGTGCCTGCAATAACCCAACCCAATGATGTGTTTTGGAGGATTGGAAATTCAGGTCCTAGCCTGATCTGACCCACTGACATTAATTGGTGGTAAAATTCTGCACCCAGTAAAATATCTATTTTATCGGGACGATTGAATTCTGGATCTGCTAAGACGATATTTTTTATAATTGGCCAATGATCTATATTGATTGGTTGTGATGGTTGAGGAGCAACGATGTGTGTCAGGACTGCGGCTTCGAGTCGCGTATTAAAGTTGTTAACACGAGATTGTAATACTATATTTACTCGACGCTGCACTCTAGTATTACTTGATCCAACACCACTGAGGCAGATTGAAGTCGGTTTGGGTGAAATTCCAAGACGCTTTACTAATCATTCACTGATGAGGTTTAGCTGCGATCCTGAGTCGAGTATTGCTCTGCATTGAATCTCCTTATTATTTGATCGGACCTTAATCATTGCGGTACCAAGAAGGATGTAGCTGTTTCTTCTAGAATGGTTGGAAGTGGCAAGAGATGCTGCATTTCGATTAACTGGAATTGTACTGATTGTTGATGCTACTGATGACTGATTGCTATTTTCACCCGAAGTTTGGTTGTGTGGAGCTGGTGTTGTTGAATGATGATTTGCGCCTTCCAGATGAAGCAGGGTGTTATGTTTTTTATTGCACTTCATGCAACTTCTAAGACTGCACATTTTCGCATTATGGCCGGTTTTTAGACAGTTTACACAGCGTTTTTGTTTTTGGACAAATTGCAGCCTTGATGCTGGTGATTGTTGCAAAAATGTTTTGCATGCAAATAATGGATGATTTCCATTTTTGCACAGACTGCATTGTGAGATGGCTTGCCGATCTGATGTTATGGAAGTGCACACTCTGGACTTGGAGTGTGCAGATCTTTCCTTATCAGATATTGATTCCATGGACTGAAAATGCCTTTCCAAAAAATTTAAAAAGCCCTTGATTGTTGGCACTTCTCTTGGTTTTGATAAGGATTGCTCGAAGTGCAGGCGAGTAGTTTGGTCTAATCGTTTAAGTAGTAGATGAAGCAATATCGGATCCCATGATGAGGTATCAATATCAAGATTTGTGAGGGATAACAGACACTCTTGGATTTTGTCATGTAAGGATTTATAATTATCATTTGCAGTCTTGGTTGGAGTATCGACCATCTCCTGAATTAGTTTACTCACCAGTAACCTTCTATTGTCGTAGCGCGTTGTCACTACCGACCATGCTGCTTCAAAGTTTTCTCCAGTTGTGGCGAAATGTTTGATTAGATTTGAAGCTTCACCCACTAAATGTGTTTTAAGATACCACATTTTTTGGACCTTTGGAATTGACTGCTGGATGATCAGCGATGAGAATAGGTCGTGGAATTCCTTCCACTTCATGCAGTTTCCATCAAATTTCGGCATAGTAATTTTTGGAATTGGTACTGTTGATGAGGCCGATTGCCCGTGGTTGTGCTCATAATGGTTGTTCGGAACTGCGATGGCTGTAAATCTTTTTGATGCTATGCGGACCTCTTTTTCGATTTGGATGAACCTCTGCATATTGTAGCCCTGTAAGATTGGTTCATTACATATTTCAAAAATTTTGTAATGTATACATTGAATGTCATGCCATAACCTTGTGGCGGCTATGGCATCTTCTTGGGTAAAATCATCTGTTAATAGTCGCTCTACAGATGATATCATGGCTGCCTGCCTTCGAATTAACTTCACTAGCTCTGCCGCTGGTGCAGTGGCTTCCTTGGTGAATGCTTCATGATCTTGGTCATTTGAGCAATGGCTCATGTCTTCCCTTGTGGCTTCTACAGGAGCTGTTGTCTGACCATGACTGTCTGTGCTGCGGCCCATGTGTGGTTTCGTGGCTCCAAGGTTTAGTATTGATGTTTCAAATACCTCCTTGTATTGCTGCACGAGCTTCATAATTGCTGTGTAATAGTCCTTTTGGAAATAATCATGCTCCAATGGTGGCTGCTCAAGCAATCTGATTCGGCTATCGTTCACTTCAAAGTTTGCCCACTCTTCGTCTGACTTTCTTAGTCGTTCTTGAAAGTAGCTGGTGGTAGTCTTTCTGGCAACTGGGTCCTTTTTATAGTTGCGGATTATGGCTTCAATCCGCTGACCAATTTGCTGTTGAGCGGCAACCAATTCAATAAATGAAGACATGATATCCTTGCCTGCTTTAAGGATAAAACGCTGTGTTCAAAAGAAATAGAAATCCTGTTCCTGATACAGGATCACGTCGGGGTCACCAAAAATGCAAAATTGATTGATTTTGTGTCCAATGTTCTGACAAGCACTTTAACTTGCAGAACTTTATTTTAATTATTTTCTGGCAAGCACTTTAACCTGCAGAAAGATTTAATTATTTTCTGGCAAGCACTTTAACCTGCAGAAAGTTTGAAATAAAAGGAGTTGCTGAACAAACCACTGCGGTGCAAAATTCAACAATTCCTTTTATTTTAAACTTTCTGCAGGTTAAAGTGCTTGCCAGAAAATAATTAAAATAAAGTTCTGCAAGTTAAAGTGCTTGTCAGAACATTCGACATAAAATCAATCAATTTAACAGTAGATAAGAATAAAATGTTAAATGAAATAATTATTATTGAAATAATAGAAATGCATTAAAAATAAAAGAAGAGTTAACAATCTTATTTTAATCGAAAATTGAAAAATGATGTGTGAAATTATTTTAATGAAAAATTATATAATTAAAAAATGAACAGAATGTTATTGCTGTAAAAGACGAAATTAAATCTAAGCGTACAAAAATAAAACAAAGAACCGAAGGAAGCCTAAATCAACGATTAAACTAAGTACCAGTTTCTGATTACTAAGTTGTGAGTGTTCAAATTTTTTATTTTATATTTTACGATATGGACCCCTTGGTCAGTCAGTAACAGAATTGTCAGGTTTGGTAGGTGCTCTGATGAATAAGTTAAGAAAAGCGGATAACCCTTTCGGTACATTGGTAATAATTAACACTTCACCCGCGACTGCTCGGTCTATTCCTTTACGTGAAATTAACAGATATCCTGATTCGGTGGTGGAAGTAAACGTTTTTGAAAGAGATCCCTCCCAGTGTGTATCTTGGATACACACCGTCGAGGGTATCCTGAACGATTACGAAATTGTGCGTGAAAAATCAATTTTTAGGGCAATATTAAAAAGTATTGGGGGTAAGATAAGGGGTAGCGCGGACAGAGCGTCAATCTCGTCAAGATTTTTGACGATGATTGACTGGCAAACAAGTCATGTCTGTCATTCGATTACGCGGACAAAAGGTACATAACAACGCTAGAACATCAGCTCGGACAATTGACACAGGGGAACTCTAATTTAGACGTTATTATATGCCAAGGTCAACCATCAGTTCTCACTGATAATTAACAAGGTTATTTGTGCTCACTCCCCGTCGGAATAAAGGACGATGCGGTTAAAGATGCCTTCTACGCTAAGCTCTAGAACGTATGTATATGAAAATCGCCCTCGGAGATTTTAATGCGAAGGTCGGGCGGGAAGGTATATTTGGCCCCACTGTCGGACAGTTCAGCCTCCACGCTAAAACTATTTCCAATGTTATGCGGCTGATCGATTTCGCCGCGGCGCGTAACATGGTAGTATGCAGCACCAAGTTTCAGCATCTCGACATTCCCAAGGCTAGTTGGATGTCCCCCCATCGATCAACATCCAACCAGATTGATCATATTGTGATTGACGGAAGGTACGTCTCCAGATGTGCGTACATTCATACATACAGCCAAACATCGACTCGGACCACTACCTTGTCGCAGCCAAGTTTCAATTGCGCATTAGCGCCTCGAGGTCTGCGCGTTCTAGTACATTGTGAAAGCTGGAAGTTAAGAAGATGCGATCGCAAAAGAGACAGCTGAGGCGTTTTCCGCTCAATTCTCGGATAAGCTGTGGAAACAGTCCTTGGTTTCGAGCGTCCACCCCAACGGCAACTGCAGCGAAAAATGCCGCATACAAGAAAGCGTTGCTGTCAGCCGCTACGCCAGCCATTGTTGGAAACTATAGAGAGAGGAGAAGGGATGACAGACACCTTCTCAGATGCAAATAGAGGGAGCAGAAAAGGCGAGAACATGAGGAAGTCGAGATGTAGGAATGACGCCCGAAAATTCCATCAAAAGGTTAAGCGTCTAACCGAAGATTTTAATCCCGGAGCGTCTTCTTACAAAGATGAGAATGGAAACTTGGTAGCAGATCCGCAGGGGGTGGTGAGGTTGTGTAGAAAACACTTCTCTTCTATGTTACAAGAGGTCAAAGTTGCGATTATGCGTCTAAGGAGCAATAGGGCTAAAGGTCCTAATGGCCTCCTCTCTGAATTGTTTAAGACCGGAAATAATAAGTTGGTAGGGCGCATGCACCTACTTATTTACGAAATGTGGCAAGAGGAAAGTATGGGTCTGGCGTATTGGATTTCAGATTACGGCCGATAATTACACTTTTGACATAGTTATGGAATTTATTTATCTTGGATATATTGGATGTCTACATATTGTCCTCAATAGGCAATTAAGTAGCAGAGACCTCTCTCGTACGACAAAACTAATACTCTACAAGATCGGTGGATGATACTTCCGTTAAGCTGACAAGAATTGGAGAGCCAAATAACCTATATCTGCACCTCGCAAGAGGTGGGCATTGACAAAGAAAATGGATGAAGTCTCCTCTTCCTCAGCGGAGCTGCACCCACGATAGAAGTCGTTAAATGGGAGCTGCATTCTTTCCGCGCATCTTCCCATAACACAATGGCCTGTAAACACTACGATTGAGATGATGTAACGACCAAGTCCGAGTAACTGGTTGGTGCGCCTTCTATCCATCAAGGATCCAGTGAGTCTAGCGGTGGAGCAGGATTCTTCATTGACCCAGAATCGGTTGGCGTCCCGAAAGAATTTCCGCGCATGACCAACTTGACCGAGGTTAATAGCCAATCCAAGTCGATTGGCTATGCACTCCACAAGGAGTTCACCAGCTCTGGCGAGCTCGTCGGGTTTGCAGTTTCCCGGAATACTACTGTTCCCAGGGACCCAGACAAGTGAGACACTGAAACGCCCAGAAAGAAGGTCGAGACAGCGGCGAAATTCTAGTCGCAGTAAACTTAACTATCTGCTTAGCGAGAAGGACAGTAGGAAGCCAGTTAAGCACTACGAACAAGACCTTTGTTAAGTTGTTTTGACATATTTTCAAAATTTGACAAATTATTTTCCATTAAAAATAAATCAGCAGTGCATTTAAGGCACAAAATTGCGAAATTACTGCATTACTTCGCTTTTCCAAAAATCATTGTTATATACAATGAAAAGAAACTCCTAAGTCCTCTGGTCTCCAACTACATCAGAAGTTTTTGGGGTACAAATATACCAAATACCATCTCAAAGAAGGGAAGTAAATACTCAAATTGAAAGACCGCGATCTATGATTATAGAAATTACTTAACTTATTGGTGAAATGGTGGGTAACAGAAATTGTTATCAAGGTTTGACTCCTTGCCAAGTATTTGTATATAAAAAACTTTATTATCAAGGCCTTGCTAATCAAATTTTTTCTTTTTAAACCATGAGACTTGTATTTATTTCCACTGAATTTCGATTCAACATATTTAAATATGATTCTCCACTGGAGTACGGAAGCGGCTGGATTCTCAATGGTTACTTTAAACTTGTAAAAAAAATTTATTTGGACGAATATCATCTGTCTTGATCACTATTGAGAATGATATAAAAGAAGTGAATCAAAGTCCTACGAAAACTATTATAAAATTCGACTAAAACATCACGAAGCTGATTCTGAACGAATTACGTGGAAAAGTCGTTCTATAAACTGGATTACACCAGCATGGAAATGGATTACGAGGTAATCCAGCCAGAAAGTTTGATGAACGAAGCTATATCCTTGATGTCAATAGATGATAGCTCTGTTAAGCTAACAAGGAAAGGGGAACCAAATAACCTACATCTATACCTAGCAAGAGACGGGCACTGGCAAAGAAAGTGAACAACAGACTCTTCTTCCTCAGTGGACCTGCATCCACGGCAGAAGTCGTTGAAAGGGAGCCTCATTCTTTCCGCGTGTCTACCCATGACGCAGTGACCCGTAAGCACGGCTACTGTAGTCGAGATGACATCACGACCAAGACCAAGTAATCGGTTGGTACGCCTTCTATCCATCTTGGGCCAGGTGAGTCTAGCGGTGGAGCAGGACTCCTCATTGACCCAGGATAGGTTGGCGTCCCGAAAGAACCTCAGCGCAATGGTCAACTTGACCGAGGCAAGTGGCATACCCAATTCAACAGAAGACGATTCCGGAAGGAGCGCACCAGCTCTGGCGAGCTCATCGGCCCTACAGTTTCCCGGAATTCCACTGAGGCCGGGGACCCACACCAGAGAGATACTGGTGAAGCGCCCCGAGAGAAGGTCGAGGCAGCGGCGACATTTCCTAACGATCCTAGAGTTAATCACGGAACCCGATAGAGATCCTATCGCGGCCTGACTATCAGAGAAGATCGAGACGCGAGTGAAAGGAGCATCGTTGACGAGGATCCATTGAGCGGCCCGGTAAATTGCCATCACCTCCGCCTGAAACACACTGTAGTAGTCCGGCAGACGGAGAGTAATATTCAGGTCCAGTTTCCCAGAGTAGACACCGCTCCCAACCCCATTATCGAGTTTAGAGCCGTCGGTATATATCCAGGACTTCCGTATTAGGATTCCAGTCAGCCCTACTTGGAACCAGAGAGTGGAAACATCTGTCAAGACAATATTCAGCAGAGAAAGAGTCTATGTTCACAGGGGCCACTGGATCAACCTCCAGAATAGCGGAGTGACCGGAGGGTACAATGTGGCAACGAGAGAGAGCATTAAGTCTAGTCGCAGTAAACTTAGCTACCTGCTTAGCGAGAAGCACAGTAGGAAGCCAGTTTAGCATTGCGAACAAGGCTTTCGTGGGGGTGGTGCGAAGAGCGCCAGTTATATAAATGGCTGCAGACCTCCTGACCTTGTCAAGAAGTCTGACGTTGTGTTTCTTGTCCAGAGCAGTCCACCAGAAAGCAACACCTGATAAGAGGTTGGGTTCGATGATCGTGGAATATATCCAACGCATGATCCTTGGGCGAAGACCCCATCTGGTTCCGACCGCTCTACTGCAGCAGTAAGCAGCACATGCCGCCTTACGTGCCCTAGCAGCCAGATTCGCCCTCCAGTCGAGTTTGGGATCTAGGATCAGGCCCAGATATTTAACCTCGCGACTCAACGTGAGTCTGGTCCCACCTATTGTGGGAAGGGAGAAGGTCGGAATTTTATATTTCCTCGTAAAAAGAATCGTATCGGTCTTAGAGGGGTTAATAGACAGTACAAAATCCCTACACCAGTCCAGCACGATTGACAGCGCCAAGTTCAACTTATCCGACAGTGTCTGCGGACAAATTCCCGACGCAGCAATGGCAATGTCGTCAGCGTAAGCTATGGCCCCATTGCCAGAGTGTTCTAGCCCCCTCAAGAGTGAGTTGACTGCAAGATTCCAGAGAAGTGGTGAGAGAACACCGCCTTGCGGTGTGCCTCTACGAACCATTCTCTGACAATTCGTGGCCCCCACTGTGGAGGTTACTATCCTCGACTTGAGTAGAAGCTCGATGAACCTGACCAGATTCTGTTCCAGGTTCAGAGAACCAAAAGCCCTAACTATGGCGTCCGGGTCGACGTTATTAAATGCACCTTCAATGTCCAGAAAAATGACCAAAGTATACTCCTTAACGTGCATGGACTTTTCTATCCGAAAGATAAGAGATATGAACATCAAGAACTCTTTCCAGCGTCTTCAGAAGAAAGGGACACAGACTTATGGGTCTATAATCATTCGCCCCAGTGTGGGACGGTTTCCCAGCCTTGGGAATGAAGATCACCCTAGATATTCTCCAGCTCCAAGGGATGTAAAGGAGCCTGAGACTAGCGTTATAGATGGCAAGCAACCAAGGGAGGATTATCTCCTCCCCGTGTTGAATGTCACCCGGGATAATACCATCCGGTCCTGGTGACTTGAATGGTTTGAAAGACCTAACAGCCCACTGCACTTGGCCAAGGGTAAGGGTCAGGGGGGAATAGTTCCCAGACGGTGGTTCGTTAACCTGATAAAAGGCCTGGCCACCAAGTGTGTCACTTCCTGGAAAGTGAGTGTCAAGGAGAAGCTCAAGCGATAAAGTTAATGAAATGATCACATAGGCCAGCGCCATTAGCAAAAATGTAAATTCGGAAAATCTAAAGACTCTTAAGCCAAGTAAGCTTCGAGTGTTGAAAGAATAAATTTCTGAAATAGTGTGAGCTTCTCAAATGCCCAAATTACAATCGTGAACACTCCATAGAATCGAGTTAGAAAGATTAATTTCTGAAGAAGAATCACTACTTTACGAAAACCCAACTGGAGCGATTGAATATGCAAAATCTTCAATATATACAAACACTACTCTTTTACGTGCTATCAGTGCCAAAGGTAACATCACAGAAATATCGGGTAATACTGGCGAGATCTGCTTCATCTAAAGGAAAGTAAGTCGACCTAAAATTCGAAAATTTTATGTTAAATGAGGATTAAACGTATGGAATAATTGGAAATTGCCTTACTATAGGCAATTCAACAATATGTGAAAAAAGTATGCTCAGGAATCAAGCTTGCTTAAAGATGGATACGGATACGGAATACGGATTGCTACTTTATCAAGAATAATGGGCAGATAAATAAATTAATAAACGATAACACTGTTTTTGTCACTAACTTCAATAGATTTCTTACAAATGAGAAAGAAACATGAAACATCAACGGGACTTTTATAAAACAACTTAATAATAAGTTGTTAAAAATCGGTAATACAACTTTTTTAAGTAAATAAGCTACAAAAATTGAAGTTCTGCCATCACATGCGACAAGCAAGAGAATAATTAAACCTCAATTACATTCACGCATTGAACCAGGATAATATTAACCACATAAGGACTCTGGGGACAAGTATTCACGCTTTTACTACAGTCCAAGCTATAGCACTGGTAATTTTCGCCGTAACATGTAGCAAAATATTGAAAAAAAATTACAAACTCAATAAATATTTCCAATCCTGATGTAAATCAACAGCATTAAAATTTTCGGAACGTAAACCTTTGAAGGGAAGTGCAGCTGTTAACACGCGCCATACATTGTATGACATACCGTTTATCCAACGTGCTGACACAATGATAATTGAACTTTAATTTGGATTGTTGACTTGTTGTCTGTACACATACAACAAATATGCTAAACTTGCATTATCAGCAATTCCAATAATTTATTAAGTTATATTAATTAATTGCTTAGTAAGAATAATTTAAGTACAAATAGATTGTAATAAATTAATTGTACTTCTTCCACTTTTGATCAGCGGAAGAAAAAAGGTAACACTAATTAAAAATATATGTTTCATTTATTTAACAAGGTCCAAGGGTTGGCCTCAACTTTCATTTTTAAGTGTTTACTCCGGGGAATACATTAACTTATACATACCAAGTTCGGACATTAACTTAAATTTAAAAGTTAAAAGTAGGATGATCTTACCTTTAGCTTAACGCTCACTTTAATCTTATAATAATTAAAAACAAATTGTCTGCCCGTTAAAATCTTGCCTTTAGTTAAAAGCAAATTGTAATAATGGCCCTAAGACAACTTATATATTAATTTTTTAATATTGATTGAAGTATTTTATTTTATTATTTATTTAATATATATTTTATTATTATTTAATTTAGAAAAGGAAAAACTATAAAAATGATTGCGACCCTAAAGTACTAGCGACAAAAAAATTTGCGTCGTCTTTAAGCTGTTTTGCAAACTAGCGATGTTGGTATTATTTACGTAGATAATTGAATATATACATTAGGTTGGGTTAGGTTAGTGAGTAGCTTACCATTCGCAGGGAAGTTCACTGGGTGGTATATATGGCCCATAGTCCTACCCAGTGTAAGGTAAGGCCACTTGTCATGATCTGCTTAGTCGTGGGTATGAGCCACCTCGAGCTCAGGATGAAGGTGGTCAGGCCCTCAGATCTACAAACGTTCTGTGAAGTGCAGGGCAATCGCATAAAAGGTGTTGTACAGATTCGGTTTCTTACACATCATGTCAGTTTCTGCGGTAATCACGTTGTACAGACCAATTCTTTCAGCGAAATTGCCAGTAACGCATTTTTCCGTTAGAATTCTTGTCCAACTCAACTATTTCCCTGGTTTTTCCGCTGTCCACTGGTGGACACAGCTGCTCTGAAATTCGGCAACCAGGTATGATGGACCACCCACGTTTTTCTGAATTCCATGCTGCTTTTTCCGATTTGCAAAAGCATTTAAGTCGATATACATATATTCCACCTTATCGTCTCCTCCTAAGACAATTACAATCCCTTTCATGCCAGTTCGTCAAGCTCTTCATTCTCCTCTACTGCACAATGGGCCAGAACTAAGTACACACTCCATAAGATCGCTCATCGTTGGAAGGCGCCTTTCCGTGGTCACTGCCACCCGTCGTCAGCATATGCTATCATTTTGAAACCTCAGCTTTTCATTTCAATCAGGATTTGATTAATAATTTTATATATGTATATCCTCCCCCTGCGATGTGCTCCGAGTTACTCCTCTCATAACGGAGAATATCCCTAATGAAGATTAGATGTTCCTAGATGATAACATATTCTTAAGCATTCTATTTATCTCCTCTCACTCCAGCCACTGTTCACTAGAAAGGTGGCTAATATGTATAGGAAGGAAACACTATTATTTAATAAAGGACAAAACTTTTATTGAAGTTTCAGTTTTAAGTTATTTTAGTTCATTTATTTTGGTAACTTATTATTTAGGCTTAGGATAGTTTGATTAACAGTAGCGTAGTTTTAACAATATGTAGTTTAGTTTAGCAATAGTTCAATTTAATATAAAAAATTATAACAAAAAGCAATTTGATTCACAATATTTAATTTATCTTAATTTAATAATAACTTTGACACAACACTAGTTCACTTGGGTTCACTATTAAGCACTTCTACACATCTTCGGCGTCTACTTCACTAGTGAATACGTCTTCCTTAAAATCCGTTCGTTCCTCTCTATCTCTCAAAAATAACGCCACCTACGGTCCCGTTATCTCAGTACACCATATCATGTCGAGCAGGCAAAAGCGAATCAGACGGTCACCCGACATATGTATTACGTCAACAGCTTTCTATATGGTTCAAACTACTTCGTGTAGTCCTGTGTCCACCAGTAGGCGTGCTATGCATTACTGTAGTTGTTGACTACGAGTTTGCTTTTGACGTATATATCAATCAATGGTCTGCAGTCCTTCGGTGTTATGTGGCTTGCTTTTCCCGCGTTGGGCATGTAAACCAAAGCATATATCCCTTGAAAATCCGCTCGATGCGCGGGATGATTTCATCAATCGTTCGTTGTAGCATCATCGGGAAAATGCCATCCGTTCCCAGAGATATGTACCCTAGTTATTATGTTATTAATGAGTTCCATTTCCTCTCTGCTATGGGTATACGTACTTTGGCTCCGCAACTTTGCATTCGCGATTATCAGACCTGGTACCTCAGGATTCTTTTCACGTATTCTTCGAAATCTTACAGTTTCGCTAGTACAGGCAATATCCTCACAGGATTTAGCCCAGGAATCTTTTTTAGCTCCAAGTTAAAAATTATTTGGTATTCACATAAAAAACAAAACAAAAAGGAAGGAAATATTTTAGATTGTTTTACGTAAAGCGCAACATGGCATCCTGTAAAGTGTTCTTATGTTTTCCCCTATATAAAAATTTTTATTCCACACAAAAATATAATAATTTAAGCATTTTATTTAATTGTAATTTACATCTGTACATGAAAATACATCTTTAAACAAAACCTTTTAGGGCCATTATTACAACTTGACGTTAACTAAAGGGAGGATTTTAACGGGCAGATAAATTGTGTTTCATTATTATGAGTACCCAATAAAAGAGAAACAAAAGGGAGTTATGTTTGAACTTGTCATATTATATATAATTTTCAATATGGCAACTTAAAATTTAAACAAAATGAGCATATACACCAACAAAATCAAAGCCCGTTGTTGCCAATGCGTTAAAAAAAACTTGTTTAATTGAGCAGTTTTATCGGCACTGCCTTATTTTTGAAAACAGTTAACTTTATTTTATCCGTAAGTTGTAATAACCAAAATAAGTTAAAGGTAACTCTACAGTTCCCTTTAGCTAAAGGTACCTTTAACTCAACCCAAGTTTAACGGCAAGTTGTAATAATGGCCCTTAATGTCATAATCAAATTTAAAGGCAATATATAAGTAAGTGTCAAAAGTATTTTTTGTAAAAAAGTAATTTGTAGAATATATCAACTCACTGCAAACCTATCTTCATGTCCGATAAGTAAATAAATCTTGATTCGATAAAGGCACCCTTACGCGACATGTTTTTGAATGTGTTCTTTTAAGTTTAAAAGTCACCATATTTAAGTCTGTCAAAATAAGTCAATTTACATAAGGTTTACAATAATTACTCACAACCGTATATGTTCCTTCGCATGGTAGTCACCTTGTCGCGATATGAAGACTTAATTTCAATGATCCGACTGGGCCATGCTGACGGGTGTGCAAAGAAACCTAGTCATTTCCGATGGGTTCAACCGTGTCAGAGTCGGTGAGTACAAAGGAAGTACTACTAATTCCTCTCCCTTCTTTTCCCAATATCCCATTCTGGCCCACACTGGGCGGCTTCCTGGGCCTCCACTAGGCCGGCAATTGTAAAACTTGGCATTAGGTATATAATACAATAACACTCCCCCCTCTATTCATGATGTCGATCCCAAACAACGGCCCCTCAGTATGTGGCAAGAAAAGGAGACCACAGGCTCCAGGTTTGGATAGTCGACGAGCTACAGAGAGGGCTCTTCGAAGAGAAAGCAGAGCTGTCTCCTCAGACCCTGAGATTTCGGCTCAAGCTTCCAAGCTGGCGGGATTGACTTTCTACTCGACTGAAAAAGAGGCCTTAAAACTCCTCTCTCAGTCGAAGAGAGCGCCACCCTTACCAGAGGACTTTTGTGCACCGATAAAACAGGTCTGTGTGGAAGGTTCCGCAAAACCTTTGGAATGCTCTCGAGCCTCTCACAAACTGCATCCGTAACCAAGGAGAGTTGTGCCCGGGTGCTCAGCTCGACGTGGCACCACTAAAGGAAGCCTCTATTAGAACAATTATCATAGTGAGATTAAGTCTCAAATTTTTAGAAGATGAAACCACACTCTCCTTGATGAAACTACAAAATGTGGGGTTAAAATTGTCCGATTTGACATTTGCGCACGACCGAGCAAGAGGCAAAGATTCTGGCAAGGATCTCTAGATCAAATAAAGTCGAGCTTCAGCTTCTGTGCCGGTAAAACCCGACAGTAGTGAGACCGGAACGGCTGAAGGTCTAACACATTTCCTGTCCTACCAGCAAACGGTAAGTTAGGGACCTGTATACTTTTTAGAAAAGTAATTAACGTTCTTCTCATACCACAGATCTGCGGTTCTGGCCTCACCGTTGCGGTTTGCGGACGCGCTGGGAGCGGCAGTTTCCTGATAGCATCCGCATATCTGTCATATGAAGATAAAAAGCCGCCACCACCTACCTTTAAGCACCTGGTGCTTTGTGCACACAAGAACAGGAGGTTTTGATAGATTCCGATTTCAACACCCACCAAACTGTATGGAGAACATGGTCATCAACATAAGAGGTATGTAATTTTTCGATTTCATATTTAACTCTAAAGTTGTTATTTGCTATTATATCGGCCAACATTATTAAATAAGAAAATGGTACAGATGGTAGATCTGACGCTAGTGTCGAACGCTTTTAGGGTTAGCGTCACAAACTGGCGGATGTATACAAAGTGTTCCTTTATTTTTCTTCCAATAAATATCACTAATAATTTGTTATTGCAAAATATGAAATTTTAATTTACTTAAAAGGGGAACGATGGACCAGACAGGAATGTTGGTTTTGTAAATAATAATAATGTCATTTTTAGGGACAGAAATAGACTCAGGGTATAAGCATTCTGTTAAGGCGTCTGATACCATTATGATCAGAAGGGTGGGATAATTGTACCCCAATGTGCTTAACATCTCACACTAATAGATTGAGAATTTAAAATTTGTTTGAAACTTTTTCTTTTAAATACACTCTGTGGTGTTAAGGCAAGAGAGTGTATTATGTGTTTGCGTTATGAAATCGGGTTAAGAACCGTAGACCACTGAGCTAGCTTAACATCTTATTTTGCCCTTAACCAAGTTTTTATATAAAAATCAGTTCAATTTCTATCAAGACGAATATACAATAATTTTTGCTATTCGGTAACGACGCGTAACACACGGTATACAATTTGACGAATAAAACAATAAATGCTTATTCGCTATCCTTCTCTGCTCATACCCTTTGCGTAAGCAACAACACTTTTACGTTAGACCTGTATAGCGGAGATCTTCAAACCACGACTGTTCCCTTCACACGTCTTGAAGGTTCTTGAAGTAGAAAGTAGAATGTTCGTGCTTCTCTAGAATTCTATTGCGACTTCATGGTTGTTTGTGTATTTTGTTCACTTTGCTTGTTGTTGCGTTCTCGCTTACTTGTCTATCCCCGTTTCTTTCGTGCTGATGTTGTTGGTTTACTTGCAACAAGTTCGTTGTATTTGTTAGTGTAGCTTTTGTTTATCATGTTAATGTTAAACGATGTTTCAATTTTCGTAACAATATGTATAGAGGGAAAGGTAAAGGCAGACTGGCGCAGAAGGGATCGGAGATGTCTGAGGAGGAGACAATGTCTGAGGAATTCAACAAACCGTGGGTGGTACAGTTCATATAATTACTTAAAATGTAACATAAATGCATATATTTATTATTTAAACCAACCGGGATTATAGTAGACATTATTGAGAAATTAAAAAGAATTACGGATCCACACATTACAAAAATAATTAAGAATGATTACCTGTTTTACCGACTAACGGACATGCGGGAATAAACCGCATGATTAGAAATAGAAGAAAGAGTATTGGTGGACAGGTATGCAACAAGACATAACATCATATATTAAAAATTGCGGTTCATGCCAGCGCAATAAATATATTAACAACAAAAGGCAACCATTAGTAATTACATCAACAGCCGACTCAAGTTTTGAGAAATTTTTTTTTGATCTTGTTGGTGTACTCGATACATCTTTGAAGGGTTATAAGTATATATTGACAATTCAAGATTAATTAACGAAATTCATTGAAGCAATACCTTTGGTAAATAAAGAAGACAATACAGTCGCGAGGGGGCTCGCGTATCAATTTATATTAAGACACGGCGTACCAAAAGTTATTGCATCCGACCAAGGTACGGAGTTTATGAATGAAGTATTTAAAGTTATTTGTAAATTGCTAAAAATAAAACAGTTAAATTCGACCGCATACCATCATGAGAGTATCGGCGCCCTTGAAAATTCGCATAAAGACTTGGGAGCGTACCAAAGGGCATACGTCACGAAAAACCATTCGGATTGGGATACATGGTTGCAATATTATGTATTTTGTTACAATACGTCGATTCACTCGGAAACGGGGTACACACCACAAGAACTGGTCGTAATTGTATATTACCATCAAACTTAACAAATAACTGTGAACCAATGTATAATTATGAAGATTATACAAAGGAACTCAAAAATAAATTACAAGTTGTGCATAGCTATGCAAAGAAAATTCTGATTAAGAAAAAGACAGAGCGAAAACAGAAATATGACAAAAATATGAAAACTAAAGAATATGATTTTGAAATAGGTTCGTTTGTTTTACTTAAGAGCGAAGCAAGGAAAAAGGTTGGATCCATTATACACTGGACCTTATGAAGTAGTCATAATCAGTAAATTGCACTATTAAATATAAAGATAAAAATACTGTAGTTCATAAAAATCGGGTGAAACCGTACTACTGTTACAAACATAATCTAAATTCATTTAAATATTAATATACGCAATTAAATATTACCATTTTAGTATCATAATGGAAATATATATATATACGTTTATTAAATACAAAGTAAATAAATATTGAAACTTATCAATTTATAAACTTTTAGTCTTAAGAATTTTGTAATTTAAGAGGGGAATTAAAACAAATTTAACAATCGCGTTTGCTAAATAAATTAGAGATATAAGTTTTATAAATACGTTTAATAATAATAATATATAATAATAGTAATTGTATATACAATAGAACAAAATATTTTTCTATACAAAAACACTTTATATATATAAAAAAATATAAAAATATTTTTAAGAAATTAAAATTAAACTAAAACTTATTGGTAGTTTGATGTTCGGTGTTGATTTTTCTTTTTCCAAGGGGTGTGGTGTAGGGTGTAACGCAATTCATATAATATTGTATTTGTATATTTGTAATTTATTCTGTTTATTGAATTTGAGCTTAAATACGAACTTAACAATTTGAGAAAATGGATGACAATGAGATTTTTACAAGATGTATAAAACAGTGTTGCAAAATGGTAAAATTAATTTAAATCGTTAGGAGTAACCACACTTGATTATGTATTTGGTAATCCAAACATAACATCTTTCCCCTTCTACATGAGCAATTTAAGGAGAAAACAGGACTCTGTTTTTGCGCGGCCTAGAGGACCGACGGGGGGCTGGTGGAGGTTGTAGAGCTTCTTGCTGTGGTGCTTCTTGCGAAGTAGAGTCCTCAGCTTGTGTTGTAATGGGAGGTGGTGTTTGGAACCCTATTAGTTCTGATGTGGAGTTATCAGAACCATTTGTTGAATATGATGTTTTTTTCGCTTCTTATTTCACTTAGCAATGGACTATTGTTTCTGGCTTCTTCTTGTACCACTGAAGGCCACCATTGACTTGTGGGTGTATCACTTAAAGCGGTCAAATTATCTTTGGAACTTGGGGAAGTGTAACTTAGAGCAGGTAAATTTTTTTCAGGACTAGTCTCTTCTTCGAGGGTGTTGTTAGATGGGTTCTTCGCTACAGGACTTTCATTTACTTTCTTGTTACCACGGCGGATCTGATCGATGTGTCTTTTTATGATTCTCCCTTCGAAACGAATTTCATAATGTAAATCGCCAATTCGGTTTAATATTGTTCCTCTTACCCATGGTGCGTTTCTCTTATTATTGGGTAGAAAATACACCTTGTCTCCAAAGTCGAATACCCTGTAATCGTGCGAGCTTTTTAGAAATTGTTTGGCTTTAATTCTGCTAGATACGTGTTCCGGGCGTATTAAATCGAGCCTTGTGCGCAGATGTCGTCCTAGGAATAGCAGTGACGGTGGTGCATTTGTTGTACTATGTGGAGCATTCTTGTACTGCCGTAGAAATTCATTAACATTTTGCCTTAGAGTTTGTGCTGTTGTCCCCATGGCTCTAAGTGCATTTCTAACAGTTTGCACGCTACGTTCCGCCTGACCGTTCGTTGCTGGATAGTATGGGGCGGTATATTTATGGTATTTCACGCCAACTCTAGTCAAATAATCCTTAAACTCTTTCGATGCAATATTAGTCCCGTTATCAGTCACAACTATTGTGGGTACACCGTAGGATGCAAATACATCATCCACCAAATTAATTGTTGCTGCAGCCGTTATCGATTTTGTAACCTTAACATCCAGCCATTTACTGTATGCATCCGTGATAATGAGCAACATCATTCCATCGATTGGACCGGCGTAGTCCATATGTACCCTCTCCCACGGTACTGTAGGATATTCCCAGTGATGATCCCCATAAACTTTCGGTTTATTAGCTATTCTTAAGCAACTATCGCATTCCTTCGCCATACCCTCTATATCAGCATCTATTTTTGGCCAATACACAAATGAGCGCGCCATTCACTTCATTTTCACTATCCCTAAATGCGCCGCATGTAAACTTTTCAAAACACAACCTCGAAGTTTTTTAGGTATTACAACCCTGTGCTCAAAGGTTAAGCAGCCATTTGACAATTTGTAGTTCGCCTCCGGTGACTTGTACCCATACTTAAGTAGGCAGCAACCCTTCTCTAGCAGTTGAATTATTTTTCCCAGTTCTATATCTTTTCTCGTTTCATGCTCTATTTCATCTGCCGTGAGGGGCAACTGCTCTATTTGACGTATTATGAAGGTATCAAATTCATCAAGGTCGGAGGGTGTGAAACTATCTGATTTTATTTGGCGAATTTGTGGGCAATGTGACGTTATGCGAGATAAGTAATCGGCGTTGGAATTTTGTTTCGATGTTTTATATACTATATTGAAGTTGAAATTGCTCAAAAAGTCAGCATAATTTGCCATACGCGAGATGCACAGAACGGGAAGCGACTTATCTGGTTGCAAAATCTGTGTCAGGGGTTTATGGTCTGTAATTAAAGTCCATTGCCTAGCGTAAAGGTATTTAAAAAATTTCTGAACGGCACACACTATGGCCAATGCCTCCTTATCGATCTGTGAATCTCGACGCTCTGTATTGCTCATTGCTCGACCAGCATAGGCAATAGGACGTTCCAGGCCATTATCCAACCGGTGCGACAGCACGGCACCCAGCCCTGTACTGCTTGCGTCTGTTGCCAACAATAATGGCAGCTTCGGGTTATATGGAATTAAAACTTGTTGTGACGTCAGAATGTCTTTGATATCGGTATATGCCTTGTCGGCTTCTGTAGACCAAGTCATATCCTTTCACCTCAACATTTCACGCAGGGGCCTTTCTCTTGTGGATAGATTAGGAATAAAAGATCCGTAGTAGGATGCCTTACCCAAAAATAGTTGTTATTGTTCAAGAGTGGACGGCTTTGGTGTCTTGGAAATTGCTTCGACGTGTTTTGCGGATTTGTGCACACCTCTTCCATCTCTTATGTGCCCCAAAAATTCAACTGATGACGCAGCAAAGATGCACTTTTTTCTGTTCAGTTTCAAGCCACATGTCTTCATTCTGTTCAGGGTGGTTTCTAAAATAGTAAATCTTTAGCAAAAATTAAAAAGTCATTAAAAAAATTAAGAACGTTCGGAATTCCTTGTAGTACCGACTCCATTTTCCTCTGCCATATTGCAGGAATATTGGCTGCTCCGTATACTGCGCGCCTTGGTCTTATGAGACCATGGGTGGGTGTGTTAAGAGTAAGAACATGAGCGAATTCGTCATCGATGGTCAGATGGGTGTATGCATAATTACATCCAAATGTGCAAAAATCGTAGCACCCTGCATTTTGTTAAATAAATCTTCTGCCTTCGGCATTGGGTGCTCGTCGATAATTATCTGGGGGTTCACAGTGGGTTTATAATTTCCAGTTACGCGGATCTTGTCATTTTTTTCCTGACTACATGCGTTGTAGACGCCCATTCCGAAAATTCGACTCTTTCAAAAACACCTGCAGCAATTTTTGCGTCAATCTCCCTAGCGTAAGCATCCCTTAGTGCCAATGGCACTTCTCTTGCACGCGAAAAAATAGGTGTTGCATTTGGCTTCATATGTACCTTCACAGGTGGCCCTGTCAACTTACCGGCGGAGTCGGCAAAGACTTCTTCAAACCGCGGAATGGTTTGTTGTAATTGCGTTTTTTCATTAGCATTAAGGGTACAAACATTTGACACAATATTATTGATTTGATTTAAAGACAAATGCATGTCAACATCCGAACAATTTTCGCTCTTATGTGACGAAAAAAGATCAACAAAATTAATATCACATGCAAAATGTTGGATCCACTCTCGGCCGCATAGCGTGTCAAGATCATCCTCGACAACGTAGATATTTAATAATTTTGTGGTCTTGCCAATTGTCACATTCACCGCCAATACAGTTGTTTAATTAACAACAAAAAGAAATGTTTTAATTCTTGAAGTTTCGTGTGGTTATTATAATAAACTAAACCGTTTTTGAGTTACGCGAATATATGTTGTGCAACCTCCTCCATTTTCGAAATAACGGTATATTTCGAAAACAAGAGCTTACCTAAAAAACGGTTAGCACCACTGGATTCAGCGTACCCGAATTAGGTTAACCCGCCAGGTGCCCCGCTTGTCACTTTTTCCAACCAATCAAAAAGTAATGATTTTAATTATGCCAACTTTGAATTTGCTCCAAAGAAATTTGTAGAATTACCCCATTGTACAACGTCCTAGCTTCTCACACCACTCGTGTTGTGTGCGTTAATTTTATACATGAGTAGCGGGACCTACAGTTTAAAGTCGACTCCGAACGACAGATTTTTGAGAAGCTTTTCATGGCAATTTTTACTCTCAGAGTTTTTGCCAGAAATCTGCTGAGAGGAAGTCGCCGAAGAAATATTTTCATATTTTCGTTTTGATGTCTGACCTGGGATTCGAACTCGGGCCTTTCGTCTTTCACGTCTGTAGTTCATATAATTTTTTTTATTATTTGTTTTTATTTTTGCTGGATTTATGCATTTTCCCTATTTTTAAATTCAACAATAAGTTTCAAGTTTTGCTGTAGTTTTTTGTTTTCTTTAAATTCTTCTACTTGCATAGCATTTGACTGGGGTTTCATATTTCCTGGAATTTCAAACACGCTTGGGAAAATGCCTATGTCCAAAGCACAATTTTATTATTTATAAATACATTAAGAATAATTTGTTACAATTCAGCAACAAAATAGAATTTAAATATATTAAAAATAATTTATTGCAATTTGGCAATACAATAGTATTTAAGGTTGAAGTAGCCGTAGTCTAGTAGGTAGTGTGTTCGCTTGTTAGACATAAAGCGCGGGTTCGAGCCCCAGGCCAGACATCCCGCCACTCAAGTATAAAATTAAGGCACACAACATGAGTGGTATGAGAAGCTAGGCCGTAATCCTGACTGAAGGGTTGTAATGGCCAGTTATGTATGTATGCATGTATAGTATTTAAGGCTATGATTGATTAAAATAAATTGAGGAACAGTTGTTTAAACAAACAAACGGTTGTCTTCTTCTACAATCCTCCTCAATAACCAAGTTCAAGTGCATGCGTTTATGCATAATTGTCCCGGTGATTCCGACCGGACAAAGCAACACCGACCAGCAAATCAGCTGAGTCACAAACACAGCGTGATAATTTTGGAGATGTAGATGTCGAACGAAACAAGCGACTAAATGATTTTTGCTAGGCAATATGATGGGATACTTCTGACCTTCAGAAATAGCTGCGTATTCTAGGCATCCACCAACTTTGAATAAACTGAAACCGCTTGACGAGTCTATGAAGGGGTTGAGACACTTCAAAGCGCCTTCAGGATTTTTTTCTTCAGATCTCGATCTATATCATCTTAGAAACACTGCTTCTGGATGTTAAAGACAATACGAATGAAAGCATTTTCTAATTCTTGGGGCTGCAGAAAAGTCAGCATTAAAAATATTAGTTTTTGGTTTTTGAGCAAACAGGCGACAACACGAATTATTTTCAAATAGCGCCTATATTTTTCCATACAATCCAAGATTCACGACTTACAGTGTTGTTGAAACATGATTCACAAACATTTTGTTCGGGCTTCAGACCATTTGAAGCAGATTGGATTTCTTCTATTTCCCATAAGCGTTGCAACTTTAAATTGACCTCTTCTTCTATTGAAAGCATACAAGAGCTAGAGCCGTTAAATTGATATCCACCTGTTACGATCCATCCAAAAAGTGTGTTATGTAATTTGGGCAAATTAGGACCACGTTTAATCTGACCAACCGACAAAATATCGAAAAATGTTTCAGTACCAATGAGCTAATCGATACGTTTGGATTTAAAAAAATCTTCATCAGAGAGCTGGGTATTTGGAGGCAAATTCCACGATGATACATCTGATTCAGCATTGAGTTGACACGAGATATGAGACGTAACACAAAACGAGAGCGAGACTTTAAAATCAGTAAATCGAGACTTGACATTTGTTGACGACCTATATCTGCTTTTACTATGAGCATTTCCAAAAACAGCAACTTCTCTAGTTCGTTTGGTGCGGGGCAAATGTAGCTTTTGAGGAAATTCGTCAGTCATTAAATTAAATGCAACCAGTGAAATCACGAACAAGAATCATGACAGTAGAAAGCAATATCTGTTCCGGCTATGATCTTCCCACATGGGTGTGGACCGAGGAGAGACTTTCATTCGATGTGGCACTAGGGGTGGTTCAGCGGCAGGGGAAAAGGGCCTTGACGCAGACTGAGAAAGATGAAGCACGCTGTGATGCAAACGAGAACAAGATTTGCACTTGAATGAGGAGGAAGAGTTATTAACACAGGATACGCAGAGGCGAAACCTTTGGCGTTTAAAAAGCGCTCAAAGCAGTAGCTTAACCTACCTCTTAGAGAGAGAAAAAAAATATTATAATGTTTTGCGAATCAAATCTATTAGAAGCAACAGATAAACGGAGTGAAAACTGGCGGTTAAAGTAGAAAAGCTAAATGTAAATAAACATTTATTTTGTGTTAAAAAAGGGAAAATTTGGAATATTTTTTAATTTCTTCAATGAAAAGTTTAAAGATTCTTAAATATTTAATTATTAATCGAAATGTGTGTGCTTTTTGGTCACAATGAATATAGTTTTTTGTGCAAATGGTAAGTAAGAAGATAAATACATCAAGATCAAGTAAGACATATTGCTAATAAAAATTTTTTCTTGCAGATATTTTAGTATGTTACCAGTATTTATTAATTTCTTGAATGAAAAAGTTAAAAGGTAAGTAAAAAGAAAAATATAACAAAAGTGTTTATTTCAGGAATTTGTGAATATACCTCTAAATTGGTTAAATACTAAGTTAGCGACGATAGATGAAAACTTTAGTTCTGAATTACGTTTCCTCAATAAAACGGCTCATCTCCTTTCAACCAAGAACCCGTTTATTAAAATTATGCTATTATTCTACCAAAATATCATCAGCTTCTACCAAAATATTCAAAACATTATACACATATTCTCCATCAACATTACTATTCAACACTCAATCTATTAACAAACAACACACATTCCTTTATTCCTATCATCTAACAACGTCAATCACCCACGAATGTTTATATAAATTATAAAATTAAAAGTTTAAAATATTAAAAAAATATTTTTTTTAAGATTTGTTAACTCCGCGTTAACAAATCAATCAACTTTATTTATTTAAATCACTAAACTGACTGCGAAGAATTTACAATTGAAAAAATATAAATATTAAATTAATTTAATTACAAAACTGTCGACACTGCGATTCCCACAATCAGACCACCCATGCCCTTGCTGCATGGATTCGAATTTCGTCTGGGAATTTGTTGTTGAGAAATTCGCTTGTGTGTTGCGTTCGCATATTTTAAGTTGGCACGTTTTGGTTGTTACTATTGTTGTTGTTTGATGTATTCCAGGTGTTAACTTATATAAATCTATATAATTCATATACTTTGTATGACAAAATAACTGTTGATAGTCACTTTTTATTTAAATAACGTGTCTATAAACATTTTATAATAAAAATTAATCCAAATAAAAGAAATAAAATATTTTCCTTTAAATATTTGAGGCCCTTAAAAGGATTTTTGATACAAAGGGCTATAAGCCGTCTGATGTATAACCAACAAACGTATATGTATTAAGTAAGAATAAAAGGTAATTCAAAATAATCGTTAAACAATCCTTAATATAAAATAATGGCTAGATTAGTAAAATACATAAAAAATAAAAAATTAAATCAACAAATACTACAATTTGTGAAGAAAAAGAAATCTCCTTTTTGGGCCTTTAATGTAGTGAAGCCGAATTCGGCGCTGGTGTATTTGATGACAGGATTGCATCGCCAATTCAGAAGGCAACAGTGAACAGACAGCACTTTTAATTTCACATTTGGTGTTGATATTTGTGCTGTTTGTTGTAGCAGTCCAAACAAGACAAAATAAAATGAAATACACAAAATTTAGTGACATAATTATAACATAATTATTAAACAACACTTACTGCACAATGTTGGGCGACGGTCCATGGTGCATTTTCTGCTCCTGTAAAAAATTTATTAAATTATTTTATAAAATAAATATATTTGCAAATACTCACATTTTTCCTGTGTGCTTCTTGTTACTGCCCGACACAAATACTTCTTTGGTGTATTGTACACAATTTCTATTAAAATAAAACAGATATGTTTTTCTTATTTAACTTATTTTTTGAATTTTAATTATTAGTCACTCACTTTAAAATTTTTAAATTAATGCTTTAAATTGTTTATAAGAAAAACTTAACTTCCAATTTTACCACCACGGACAACTTTGCCACTTGTAAGTAAAGTCACTCTGTGGTTAAAGGCGCTTGCATTTCTTTTATTAGCGCCAAATATATGCCTACACTATTAGATTTTTCCTTCTTCATTTTTTTTTTTATAATTTTATAATTCTTAATAATAATAATTATAATTTCTTAATAATAATAATGCACACTTTTTCACATTTCTTTTTATACCGCGCCAATAATGAAAACCCACCCCGAAAACTAACGAAACGTTAAGCTAACAAAACATAAATAAACAAAACAGACAGACAATCCGAGAGGGACAGAAATACTTTTTGGTAATATTTGCTGTCCCTTTCACATTACAGGGGCAAATGTCAAAACCCGTGTCGTCTCTGATTACCCTGTGGTAGAGAGCAGAAACATTGTCGATAAGACTACGAAGTTGTGCCCAATTGTGGGTTGACATACCTATGTTCCGCCGTCGAAAGCGTTTTTCCTTCAACCCTTGCATTAGCCTCAACCTGATTCTTGATGCGGGTTATGCTCTTCTTCGTTTCGCCCGTTGCTGCTTTGTTTCTTCAAGAGTCAGTGTAACAAGTGAATTGGATGACCAATGACCCAAAATTTTCCACCAAAAAACTTTTTAAAACACCATTTTGTTCCACACTGTAGATAACGAATGGTATACAATGTTTATATTATGTACTTACTAGCTAATACCCGGTGTGCTTCGCTACCCCCATCGAAATTAAATACATAATAATTAAAACATTTATTTATTTAGTAGTTAAATTATGCAATTTTCTTAAAGGTTTGTTCTAATTTCATTTGATGACAATATATTTCATTTCAATTCTAAAATAATACATTAATGAGCTATTTATTTCTTACTTGCCAAAATTTAATATATACTTTTTTTCATAAATAAATAATTCTTATTCTAATGCCTTGGGATACACAATATTTTTCGCTTTTCCCTCTGGTGCGTATATATATAAATCTGCGGGTTTTCCTACTCGCGAACATGTGACGTAAAGCTGTCCATGTGAGAAACATGGATTTTCTAGATTACGTCCACAAACTTGCAAGGACTGACCTTGAGCTTTATTAATTGTCATTGCAAATGCTAGGCGAATAGGCAATAGATCAGTTCCCTTAAACTTTCCAGTTATAATGGTCGCCTCGATAAGATTGTTCATCATTTTTTTATTGTTAGTTGAGTGCCATTACAGTCATGGAGGATCAATATTTCTAAGTAAAATAATGGGAACACCGTTTTTTTTATAAGTCCTTAGATTCCCATCGATCTTGTTGAGAATATTGCTGTTGATGGCATTAACGTCAATATTTTTGGATGCCAGTAACGCACGTTCATATAACCATTGCATATTTTTAAAATTTTGCACGATATTGGGAAATACACAATTTATTAATTCTTCTTTGGATTGTGTCATTCTGCAAAAGTCTGAAATTTTATATACTTTGTTATAGGATCCATTGGAATTCTTGTATTACCTAAATCAAGCAATTTTTTGGAAAAAGTTGAAGCTGAAGCATCACGTTCCAACTGAACACGCATATTAGTAGTTAATTTTAGAGTGTGAACATTTCGCCAAAGGTGTTTCATTTTTGTACCTGAGTGCATTGCAATATTGGCAAACTCCATTCATGCCACCAATTGCCACTAATTCGTCTTCGGTATAATTTATATCTGATCTGTAGTAAAATGCAATACCCGAGTATCCATGAAAAACTTTACGTCGATTGACCACCATTCGATTACCATTTTGTTCTCGACGCAAATCATATTGCTCTATCCTTTCTGCTACTCCTCTTGTTGATGTTCGAATCCTGTAACTTTCTACTCGTGATTCATGTTGGACTTCTTTTTCATTAGCTCGTGATTTTGTGGTACGATTTCGCTGGCTCTGTAGCTGACCTTGATGTTCCGACGGTGTCGCGGTTGCTCGTGCGGTTGTCGCATGTTGTCGAAGACCTTCAAGACGTCTTTCACGTTCTGAAGGCGTTTCAGAAGCTTGTGCTAAAGAGGTAAGATTTCGTTGACTTTCAAGGCGCGCTTGGCTTTCTGAAGGCATTTCCGTAGCTCTTGATGTTGTGGCACGTTGTCGTAGGCCTTCAAGGCGTTCTTCACGTTGTGATGGCGTTTCGGCGGCTCTAGAGGTTGAAGCTCGACTCTTTTCAGTCCGGAGGCGAATTTCACGCTGTTCTGGTGTTCCAGATATGCAGATTTTATAATTTACTTTCTATGGGAGGAGTCACGCCCACTTTTGCTAGATCGCCTTTTTTTGTCCAAAATATTCATATTTAAACTAAAGTTACTTGCACAAAAATTGGGGACTGTAGCTGTTACATTTTTTCAGATATACAGATTTTGGTATTTACTTTTAATGGGAGGTGCCACACTCACTATTGCAAGTTCGCCCATTTTTGTCCAAAATATTTATATTGAAACTGTTGTTACTTGTACAAAATTTGAGGTATCTTGCTGTTATAGTTTTTCCAATATACCCATTTTGTTATTAGCTTACAATAGAAGCTAATGGAGTATATGTGGTCTTGGCACCTCGCTCATTTGAAATTTCAACATAAAAAGTAGCCTATAGCCCCTTCCTAACATACAGAAAGATACTGCGGAAATTTCAAGAAAATCGGTTTAGCCGTTTAGTCGTCTATAAACATACAAACAAACACATATTCATTTTTATATACCGACGCCTCCATTCTATAACGTTCTAAGTACACTTAGAACGTTTTTAATGTTCTTGCATTTTTCTCGTTCTCTGACTTAAATACTGTCAAAATTTGGTTAAGATGCGCCGATCCGTTCCGAAGTTATAGGGAAAAATCTACTTAGAATACACATGTAGTCGTATGGCGCGTGAAACTTTGAGAGCTCATAACTCAAAACACACTTTTTCGACTTAGAATGTTATAGAACGGAGGCGTCGATACATAGATAGATATAAAATTCATTAATAAAAATTACATATGTGACGTATGAGTGATATCTGATTAAATTAAGTTTCATACGTACGTTTATTGCATACTTATCAGGGTAACTATGCGTATGAGTCTTAAATTTCGAATGCAATTAAATAATAAGTATTTAGTATCAAAGAATATGGATATAAAGAATACGCATTATGTAGAAGTAAAATTTCTTATGGCGGGTTGTAACATTACGACCCGCTCTCACCAAAATCTTTTTAAAAAATCATTTCTGGAGTAGGGGGTGGAAGACAGAAAGAAAATAAACACAAACAAAGAGCGTAACAATGTGTTGCTCTCATCATGAGAGCGTAAAAATGCATTCAGTTGCTTGTCAGCTTCTAAAGAAGAATGTTCATGTCGCTTTTTTCAGACTTCAATTTTACACCCAACGAAATATTACAGTATGATTTACTAATATCAATGAGAAATGATTTCGATTTTTGGAAGAATACTTGCCAAGTTAAATACGGTGTTTTTAGGTTTTTAGCGCAGTACAATTTTTCTATATTTTTCGCTCACATATACATATTGGGTTAATAAGTAGACTTGAAAATATTACTAACAATTTTCCTCTGGGTTAACACTTGCCTCTCATAATTTTTATCATGTTCTCTTTGTGTCGACGTCTGAGAATAAGTGATTTGAGAACAGTGTAGCCGTTTTTGGTTGTTTCTAACCAAAATTGGTTATTTTTTTTATCAATGTGTAGAAGTGTAGATTTTTTTGGTTTTGGTTATTTTTTTTTTTTTTCTTATAAAAAAAGTTTTTTTTTGTTTCTTTTTTTTATTAATTATAATTTAAACTTGAAAAAAAATAAAATAAAAGTCTACGAATTTAATTTTAGTTATATTTTTTCTTATTTGGTTATTTTTTTCACAAATGTTGGTTAAAAAATATTTTTTCGTGGCAACACTGTTTCAGAAAAATAAATAAAATAGTAGTCAAACAACAAACCACAGAATACACACAGAATCGATACCTTTGACGTTTAATAAACGCTCAAAGCAGTAGCTTAACCTGCCAATTAGAGGGAGAAACAAAATATTAAAATGTATTGCGAAACAAATGTGTTAGAAGCAATAGATATACAGAGTGAAAACTGGAGGTTAAAGTAGAAAAACTAAATGTAAACAAACATTTATTTTGTGTTAAAATAGGGAAAATTTGGAATATTTTTTAATTTCTTCAATGAAAAGTTTAAAGATTCTTACATATTTAAATATTAATCGAAATGTGGGTAATTTTCGGTCATAATGAATATAGTTTCTTGTGCAAGAGGTAATTAAGAAGCTAAATATTACAAGATCAAAATAAGACGTACTGCTCATAAAAAATGTTTCTTGCTTAAAGATGCCAATATTTTTTAATTTCTTGAAAGGAAATGTTAAAAAGGTTATTGTTATTAGTTGTTTTTATTATTTATTGATAGTTTTAGACAAAAATTACATTTTTTTATTAACTCTCGTCAATATAAAAACCCACCCCGAAAACTAAAAAAACGTAAATAAACAAAAAAGAGTTGTATTTAGAGAGGGACAGAAATACTTTTTGGTAATATTTTCTGTCCCTTTCGCAATGCTAGGTTAACTGTCAAAATCTGGTTTCGATTCTGTGTGTATTCTGTGCAACAAACATGAGAACAACGCATTGTTACGCTCTTGGTTTCTTTATCCTTCCCTTCTATCTTGAAAAAGTTTCTCAAAATCTGTCGTTCGGAGTCGACGTTAAACTGTAGGTCCCGGCACTCAAGTATAAAATTAAGGCACACAACATTAGTGATGTGAGAATCTAGACCGTAATCCTGACTGAAGGGTTGTAATGGCCAATTATGTATGTAGGGTTGTGGATTTGGCTGGGCATACAAAGAGCTTTGTCGACCAACACTGATGCAGGGTTCGCCCAGCTTTACTTGCTGATCATTCGTCAACCACTGTTGGTATTAGGTTTAAGATGTCAGTGTTAAACCGTCGAATGTCTTGTCTGATGTAGTAAGTGGATCATCTGCAGCAATGTGCTGGTTAGGGTGAGAGATAGGGTTAGATTAGGGTGGTGGTTAAGGTGAGAGCACAATATATTGTTTAGTCAGGAGTTTATTATGTTGTCTGAACGGCAATATCTTGGACTCCTCGAGCAGGTGATCCACACTAGATATCGTCTCGCATCCTGTAGCGATCCAAGTGCGTGGTTCTGGGATGTTTGCAGCGTTCGTATTTGAGTGTCACTTATGAATGGGTACCAGATTGGTATGGCATAGTTAAAGAGAGAGCAACCAATTGCGTTGTAAGCAGTCATAATCTTCTCTTTATCCATGCCACATGTTGTTCCTGCTAGGCTATTAAGGGTCAAGTGGCTTCGGAAGAGAGTTAGTTAGGTCTCATATTCGGTATCCTTCCAGCTGGATAAAGCACTTTGCCGCTATCAGAACAATTCTTCTGACCTCCCTTTCTCCCCTTCTGACTCATGTGAGTGTGGGCAGCTGTCTGCTGGTATTCACAATATAACCAGTGAAGCCAGTCCAGTTGGCTTTGTGGTAGTTGACAAATTTATATCTATCTGGGTCTATGAAGCCGTTCTTCTTCTCGATTTTGACCGTATTGGGAATGTTGTCTAAGCTTAAGGCTGTGTACGTTCGCCAGGTGGTGTGTGTCACAAGTGATTGACTGACAATGGTCAAGTCAGGTGGGAGAGGGCTCGTTTATTGCAGCACAATCTGATTCATCGATTTGTTCGGCTATTTCGATGCCTCGTTGATCGTTGGGGCAGAGCATTCGTGATGCGCATTGAAATCACCAAGTATAATCCGACAATCATCCTGAATGAGATGTGATATGTTAGGATGATAACTGATTGACGTGTGGAATGTATAAATTGGTGATTTCAATATCGGTATCCTCTTTTTTACCGATATAGACAACACTTCTGAGAAGTCGTATATCTTGGGGAGGGGGGCACAAGCGCGTTTGTTATATTATATATAATGTTGCGCTCAAGGATAAAAGCGAATCCGCTACCATTCTTTCTTTTCTGTCTTTCCTAATAATGTTGTAGTTTCCTGACGATGTTAATGAGCACTCCCTGAACAACTTAGATTGTGATACATAAAATTTGTAAAGTCAGCGATTTTGTTGCGAAAGACTATTACAGTTGAACTGCATAATCATGAAAGAAAGGTGGCGGTCGGTGGTCTCCCGTTGGGCTATGGGAAAAGTGAGTGAAGGAAAAGGTTGTGTTGGTTGTGAGTGTAGAGTTGCAGTCCGTTTCGACCAACGTCGCTGTCGAAGTGAAGTAGTGGGTATGGAATTTCGTGTGGTGCCGTGAGTATTAGTCGTCTGTTCTGTGGATGTTAAGAGAGGACCTGTTGTAGCATAAGCATTCCACTCCACTCCACACTGTATGCCAGGTTGGTGCACTTCCTCATGTGGCACCAACTATTACAATTCTTGCACCGCACCGAAGACGTTCCTCCTGATTGGCCCTCCACAGACAGAACAGGGCCAAAAGGAATGTTGTCTTCTATCATTGTTGGTCAGGGAGCCACTGGCATTAACGTTGGAGATATTGTCAGTCGATTTTAAATTTGTGCTAAGTTGCCCACTAAAGCAGTTGGTCCTGTAGTTAGCTGACCATTCATGGTGAGTAGTTAAGCCAGAGCACCTCTTTAGATGACACCAGCTTCCGAATCCATTACTTCTCACTGAAGTGGTGTTGTTTCTGATTATTGAATAGAGTAGAATAGAATAGAATAGAACAGAACAGAACAGAACAGAACAGAATAGAATAGAACAGAATAGAATAGAATAGAATAGAATAGAATGGAATAGAATAGAATAGAATAGAATGAATAGAATAGAATAGAATAGAATAGAATAGAATAGAATAGAATAGAATAGAATAGAATAGAATAGAATAGAATAGAATAGAATAGAATAGAATAGAATAGAATAGAATAGAATAGAATAGAATAGAATAGAATAGAATAAAATAGAATAGAATAGAATAGAATAGAATAGAATAGAACAGAATAGAATAGAATAGAATAGAACAGAACAGAATAGAATAGAACAGAACAGAACAGAATAGAATAGAATAGAATAGAATAGAATAGAATAGCATAGAATAGCATAGCATAGAATAGCATAGAATAGCATAGAATAGCATAGAATAGAATAGAATAGAATAGAATAGAATAGAATAGAATAGAATAGAATAGAATAGAATAGAATAGAATAGAATAGAATAGAATAGAATAGAATAGAATAGAATAGAATAGAATAGAATAGAATAGAATAGAATAGAATAATATAGAATAGAATAGAATAGAATAGAATAGAATAGAATAGAATAGAATAGAATAGAATAGAATAGAATAGAATAGAATAGAATAGAATAGAATAGAATAGAATAGAATAGAATAGAATAGAATAGAATAATATAGAATAGAATAGAAGAGAATAGAAGAGAATAGAATAGAATAGAATAGAATAGAATAGAATAGAATAGAATAGAATAGAATAGAATAGAATAGAATAGAATAGAATAGAATAAAATAGAATAGAATAGAATAGAATAAAATAGAATAGAATAGAATAGAATAGAATAGAATAGAATAGAATAGAACAGAATAGAATAGAATAGAATAGAATAGAACAGAACAGAATAGAATAGAACAGAACAGAACAGAATAGAATAGAATAGAATAGAATAGAATAGAATAGAATAGAATAGAATAGAATAGCATAGAATAGCATAGCATAGAATAGCATAGAATAGCATAGAATAGCATAGAATAGAATAGAATAGAATAGAATAGAATAGAATAGAATAGAATAGAATAGAATAGAATAGAATAGAATAGAATAGAATAGAATAGAATAGAATAGAATAGAATAGAATAGAATAGAATAGAATAGAATAGAATAATATAGAATAGAATAGAATAGAATAGAATAGAATAGAATAGAATAGAATAGAATAGAATAGAATAGAATAGAATAGAATAATATAGAATAGAATAGAAGAGAATAGAAGAGAATAGAATAGAATAGAATAGAATAGAATAGAATAGAATAGAATAGAATAGAATAGAATAGAATAGAATAGAATAGAATAGAATAGAATAGAACAGAATAGAACAGAATAGAACAGAATAGAACAGAATAGAACAGAATAGAACAGAATAGAACAGAATAGAACAGAATAGAACAGAATAGAATAGAATAGAATAGAATAGAATAGAATAGAATAGAATAGAATAGAATAGAATAGAATAGAATAGAATAGAATAGAATAGAATAGAATAGAATAGAATAGAATAGAATAGAATAGAATAGAATAGAATAGAATAGAATAGAATAGAATAGAATAGAATAGAATAGAATAGAATAGAATAGAATAGAATAGAATAGAATAGAATAGAATAGAATAGAATAGAATAGAATAGAATAGAATAGAATAGAATAGAATAGAATAGAATAGAATAGAATAGAATAGAATAGAATAGAATAGAATAGAATAGAATAGAATAGAATAGAATAGAATAGAATAGAATAGAATAGAATAGAATAGAATAGAATAGAATAGAATAGAATAGAATAGAATAGAATAGAATAGAATAGAATAGAATAGAATAGAATAGAATAGAATAGAATAGAATAGAATAGAATAGAATAGAATAAAATAGAATAGAATAGAATAGAATAGAATAGAATAGAATAGAATAGAATAGCATAGAATAGCATAGAATAGCATAGCATAGAATAGCATAGAATAGCATAGCATAGAATAGCATAGAATAGCATAGCATAGAATAGCATAGAATAGCATAGAATAGAATAGAATAGAATAGAATAGAATAGAATAGAATAGAATAGAATAGAATAGAATAGAATAGAATAGAATAGAATAGAATAGAATAGAATAGAATAGAATAGAATAGAATAGAATAGAATAGAATAGAATAGAATAGAATAGAATAGAATAGAATAGAATAGAATAGAATAGAATAGAATAGAATAGAATAGAATAGAATAGAATAGAATAGAATAGAATAGAATAGAATAATATAGAATAGAATAGAATAGAATAATATAGAATAGAATAGAATAGAATAGAATAGAATAGAATAGAATAGAATAGAATAGAATAGAATAGAATAGAATAAAATAGAATAGAACAGAATAGAACAGAATAGAACAGAATAGAACAGAATAGAATAGAATAGAATAGAATAGAATAGAATAGAATAGAATAGAATAGAACAGAATAGAACAGAATAGAACAGAATAGAACAGAATAGAACAGAATAGAACAGAATAGAACAGAATAGAACAGAATAGAACAGAATAGAACAGAATAGAATAGAATAGAATAGAATAGAATAGAATAGAATAGAATAGAATAGAATAGAATAGAATAGAATAGAATAGAATAGAATAGAATAGAATAGAATAGAATAGAATAGAATAGAATAGAATAGAACAGAATAGAACAGAATAGAACAGAATAGAACAGAATAGAACAGAATAGAACAGAATAGAACAGAATAGAACAGAATAGAATAGAATAGAATAGAATAGATAGAATAGAATAGAATAGAATAGAATAGATAGAATAGAATAGAATAGAATAGAATAGAATAGAATAGAATAGAAATAGAATAGAATAGAATAGAATAGAATAGAATAGAATAGAATAGAATAGAATAGAATAGAATAGAATAGAATAGAATAGAATAGAATAGAATAGAATAGAAATAGAATAGAATAGAATAGAATAGAATAGAATAGAATAGAATAGAATAGAATAGAATAGAATAGAATAGAATAGAATAGAATAGAATAGAATAGAATAGAAGAATAGAATAGAATAGAATAGAATAGAATAGAATAGAATAGAATAGAATAGAATAGAATAGAATAGAATAGAATAGAAATAGAATAGAATAGAATAGAATAGAATAGAATAGAATAGAATAGAATAGAATAGAATAGAATAGAATAGAATAGAATAGAATAGAATAGAATAGAATAGAATAGAATAGAATAGAATAGAATAGAATAGAATAGAATAGAATAGAATAGAATAGAATAGAATAGAATAGAATAGAATAGAATAGAATAGAATAGAATAGAATAGAATAGAATAGAATAGAATAGAATAGAATAGAATAGAATAGAATAGAATAGAATAGAATAGAATAGAATAGAATAGAATAGAATAGAATAGAATAGAATAGAATAGAATAGAATAGAATAGAATAGAAATAGAATAGAATAGAATAGAGAATAGAATAGAATAGAATAGAATAGAATAGAATAGAATAGAATAGAATAGAATAGAATAGAATAGAATAGAATAGAATAGAATAGAATAGAATAGAATAGAATAGAATAGAATAGAATAGAATAGAATAGAATAGAATAGAATAGAATAGAATAGAATAGAATAGAATAGAATAGAATAGAATAGAATAGAATAGAATAGAATAGAATAGAATAGAATAGAATAGAATAGAATAGAATAGAATAGAATAGAATAGAATAGAATAGAATAGAATAGAATAGAATAGAATAGAATAGAATAGAATAGAATAGAATAGAATAGAATAGAATAGAATAGAATAGAATAGAATAGAATAGAATAGAATAGAATAGAATAGAATAGAATAGAATAGAATAGAATAGAATAGAATAGAATAGAATAGAATAGAATAGAATAGAAATAGAATAGAATAGAATAGAATAGAATAGAATAGAATAGAATAGAATAGAATAGAATAGAATAGAATAGAATAGAATAGAATAGAATAGAATAGAATAGAATAGAATAGAATAGAATAGAATAGAATAGAATAGAATAGAATAGAATAGAATAGAATAGAATAGAATAGAATAGAATAGAATAGAATAGAATAGAATAGAATAGAATAGAATAGAATAGAATAGAATAGAATAGAATAGAATAGAATAGAATAGAATAGAATAGAATAGAATAGAATAGAATAGAATAGAATAGAATAGAATAGAATAGAATAGAATAGAATAGAATAGAATAGAATAGAATAGAATAGAATAGAATAGAATAGAATAGAATAGAATAGAATAGAATAGAATAGAATAGAATAGAATAGAATAGAATAGAATAGAATAGAATAGATAGAATAGAATAGAATAGAATAGAATAGAATAGAATAGAATAGAATAGAATAGAATAGAATAGAATAGAATAGAATAGAATAGAATAGAATAGAATAGAATAGAATAGAATAGAATAGAATAGAATAGAATAGAATAGAATAGAATAGAATAGAATAGAATAGAATAGAATAGAATAGAATAGAATAGAATAGAATAGAATAGAATAGAATAGAATAGAATAGAATAGAATAGAATAGAATAGAATAGAATAGAATAGAATAGAATAGAATAGAATAGAATAGAATAGAATAGAATAGAATAGAATAGAATAGAATAGAATAGAATAGAATAGAATAGAATAGAATAGAATAGAATAGAATAGAATAGAATAGAATAGAATAGAATAGAATAGAATAGAATAGAATAGAATAGAATAGAATAGAATAGAATAGAATAGAATAGAATAGAATAGAATAGAATAGAATAGAATAGAATAGAATAGAATAGAATAGAATAGAATAGAATAGAATAGAATAGAATAGAATAGAATAGAATAGAATAGAATAGAATAGAATAGAATAGAATAGAATAGAATAGAATAGAATAGAATAGAATAGAATAGAATAGAATAGAATAGAATAGAATAGAATAGAATAGAATAGAATAGAATAGAATAGAATAGAATAGAATAGAATAGAATAGAATAGAATAGAATAGAATAGAATAGAATAGAATAGAATAGAATAGAATAGAATAGAATAGAATAGAATAGAATAGAATAGAATAGAATAGAATAGAATAGAATAGAATAGAATAGAATAGAATAGAATAGAATAGAATAGAATAGAATAGAATAGAATAGAATAGAATAGAATAGAATAGAATAGAATAGAATAGAATAGAATAGAATAGAATAGAATAGAATAGAATAGAATAGAATAGAATAGAATAGAATAGAATAGAATAGAATAGAATAGAATAGAATAGAATAGAATAGAATAGAATAGAATAGAATAGAATAGAATAGAATAGAATAGAATAGAAATAGAATAGAATAGAATAGAATAGAATAGAATAGAATAGAATAGAATAGAATAGAATAGAATAGAATAGAATAGAATAGAATAGAATAGAATAGAATAGAATAGAATAGAATAGAATAGAATAGAATAGAATAGAATAGAATAGAATAGAATAGAATAGAATAGAATAGAATAGAATAGAATAGAATAGAATAGAATAGAATAGAATAGAATAGAATAGAATAGAATAGAATAGAATAGAATAGATAGAATAGAATAGAATAGAATAGAATAGAATAGAATAGAATAGAATAGAATAGAATAGAATAGAATAGAATAGAATAGAATAGAATAGAATAGAATAGAATAGAGAATAGAATAGAATAGAATAGAATAGAATAGAATAGAATAGAATAGAATAGAAGAATAGAATAGAATAGAATAGAATAGAATAGAATAGAATAGAATAGAATAGAATAGAATAGAATAGAATAGAATAGAATAGAATAGAATAGAAAGAATAGAATAGAATAGAATAGATAGAATAGAAGAATAGAATAGAATAGAATAGAATAGAATAGAATAGAATAGAATAGAATAGAATAGAATAGAATAGAATAGAATAGAATAGAATAGAATAGAATCGAATAGAATCGAATAGAATCGAATAGAATCGAATAGAATAGAATCGAATAGAATCGAATAGAATCGAATAGAATCGAATAGAATCGAATAGAATCGAATAGAATCGAATAGAATCGAATAGAATCGAATAGAATCGAATCGAATAGAATAGAATAGAATAGAATAGAATAGAATAGAATAGAATAGAATAGAATAGAATAGAATAGAATAGAATAGAATAGAATAGAATAGAATAGAATAGAATAGAATAGAATCGAATAGAATCGAATAGAATCGAATAGAATCGAATAGAATCGAATCGAATAGAATAGAATAGAATAGAATAGAATAGAATAGAATAGAATAGAATAGAATAGAATAGAATAGAATAGAATCGAATCGAATCGAATCGAATCGAATCGAATAGAATCGAATAGAATCGAATAGAATCGAATAGAATAGAATCGAATAGAATAGAATCGAATAGAATCGAATAGAATCGAATAGAATAGAATAGAATAGAATAGAATAGAATAGAATAGAATAGAATAGAATAGAATAGAATAGAATAGAATAGAATAGAATAGAATAGAATAGAATAGAATAGAATAGAATAGAATCGAATAGAATAGAATAGAATAGAATAGAATAGAATAGAATAGAATCGAATAGAATCGAATAGAATCGAATAGAATAGAATAGAATAGAATAGAATAGAATAGAATCGAATAGAATCGAATAGAATCGAATAGAATAGAATAGAATAGAATAGAATAGAATAGAATAGAATAGAATAGAATAGAATAGAATAGAATAGAATAGAATAGAATAGAATAGAATAGAATAGAATCGAATAGAATAGAATCGAATAGAATCGAATAGAATCGAATAGAATCGAATAGAATCGAATCGAATAGAATAGAATAGAATAGAATAGAATAGAATCGAATCGAATCGAATCGAATCGAATAGAATCGAATAGAATCGAATAGAATAGAATCGAATAGAATAGAATCGAATAGAATCGAATAGAATCGAATAGAATAGAATAGAATAGAATAGAATAGAATAGAATAGAATAGAATAGAATAGAATAGAATAGAATAGAATAGAATAGAATAGAATCGAATAGAATAGAATAGAATAGAATAGAATAGAATAGAATCGAATCGAATAGAATCGAATAGAATAGAATAGAATAGAATAGAATCGAATAGAATAGAATAGAATAGAATAGAATAGAATAGAATAGAATAGAATCGAATAGAATAGAATAGAATAGAATAGAATAGAATAGAATAGAATAGAATAGAATAGAATAGAATAGAATAGAATAGAATAGAATAGAATAGAATAGAATAGAATCGAATAGAATCGAATAGAATAGAATCGAATAGAATAGAATCGAATAGAATAGAATAGAATCGAATAGAATCGAATAGAATAGAATAGAATCGAATAGAATAGAATAGAATAGAATCGAATAGAATAGAATAGAATAGAATCGAATAGAATAGAATAGAATAGAATAGAATAGAATAGAATAGAATAGAATAGAATAGAATAGAATAGAATAGAATAGAATAGAATAGAATAGAATAGAATAGAATAGAATAGAATAGAATAGAATAGAATAGAATAGAATAGAATAGAATAGAATAGAATAGAATAGAATAGAATAGAATAGAATAGAATAGAATAGAATAGAATAGAATAGAATAGAATAGAATAGAATAGAATAGAATAGAATAGAATAGAATAGAATAGAATAGAATAGAATAGAATAGAATAGAATAGAATAGAATAGAATAGAATAGAATAGAATAGAATAGAATAGAATAGAATAGAATAGAATAGAATAGAATAGAATAGAATAGAATAGAATAGAATAGAATAGAATAGAATAGAATAGAATAGAATAGAATAGAATAGAATAGAATAGAATAGAATAGAATAGAATAGAATAGAATAGAATAGAATAGAATAGAATAGAATAGAATAGAATAGAATAGAATAGAATAGAATAGAATAGAATAGAATAGAATAGAATAGAATAGAATAGAATAGAATAGAATAGAATAGAATAGAATAGAATAGAATAGAATAGAATAGAATAGAATAGAATAGAATAGAATAGAATAGAATAGAATAGAATAGAATAGAATAGAATAGAATAGAATAGAATAGAATAGAATAGAATAGAAATAGAATAGAATAGAATAGAATAGAATAGAATAGAATAGAATAGAATAGAATAGAATAGAATAGAATAGAATAGAATAGAATAGAATAGAATAGAATAGAATAGAATAGAATAGAATAGAATAGAATAGAATAGAATAGAATAGAATAGAATAATAGAATAGAATAGAATAGAATAGAATAGAATAGAATAGAATAGAATAGAATAGAATAGAATAGAATAGAATAGAATAGAATAGAATAGAATAGAATAGAATAGAATAGAATAATAGAATAGAATAGAATAGAATAGAATAGAATAGAATAGAATAGAATAGAATAGAATAGAATAGAATAGAATAGAATAGAATAGAATAGAATAGAATAGAATAGAATAGAATAGAATAGAATAGAATAGAATAGAATAGAATAGAATAGAATAGAATAGAATAGAATAGAATAGAATAGAATAGAATAGAATAGAATAGAATAGAATAGAATAGAATAGAATAGAATAGAATAGAATAGAATAGAATAGAATAGAATAGAATAGAATAGAATAGAATAGAATAGAATAGAATAGAATAGATAATAGAATAGAATAGAATAGAATAGAATAGAATAGAATAGAATAGAATAGAATAGATAGAATAGAATAGAATAGAATAGAATAGAATAGAATAGAATAGAATAGAATAGAATAGAATAGAATAGAATAGAATAGAATAGAATAGAATAGAATAGAATAGAATAGAATAGAATAGAATAGAATAAATAGAATAGAATAGAATAGAATAGAATAGAATAGAATAGAATAGAATAGAATAGAATAGAATAGAATAGAATAGAATAGAATAGAATAGAATAGAATAGAATAGAATAGAATAGAATAGAATAGAATAGAATAGAATAGAATAGAATAGAATAGAATAGAATAGAATAGAATAGAATAGAATAGAATAGAATAGAATAGAATAGAATAGAATAGAATAGAATAGATAATAGAATAGAATAGAATAGAATAGAATAGAATAGAATAGAATAGAATAGAATAGAATAGAATAGAATAGAATAGAATAGAATAGAATAGAATAGAATAGAATAGAATAGAATAGAATAGAATAGAATAGAATAGAATAGAATAGAATAGAATAGAATAGAATAGAATAGAATAGAATAGAATAGAATAGAATAGAATAGAATAGAATAGAATAGAATAGAATAGAATAGAATAGAATAGAATAGAATAGAATAGAATAGAATAGAATAGAATAGAATAGAATAGAATAGAATAGAATAGAATAGAATAGAATAGAATAGAATAGAATAGAATAGAATAGAATAGATAGAATAGAATAGAATAGAATAGAATAGAATAGAATAGAATAGAATAGAATAGAATAGAATAGAATAGAATAGAATAGAATAGAATAGAATAGAATAGAATAGAATAGAATAGAATAGAATAGAATAGAATAGAATAGAATAGAATAGAATAGAATAGAATAGAATAGAATAGAATAGAATAGAATAGAATAGAATAGAATAGAATAGAATAGAATAGAATAGAATAGAATAGAATAGAATAGAATAGAATAGAATAGAATAGAATAGAATAGAATAGAATAGAATAGAATAGAATAGAATAGAATAGAATAGAATAGAATAGAATAGAATAGAATAGAATAGAATAGAATAGAATAGAATAGAATAGAATAGAATAGATAGAATAGAATAGAATAGAATAGAATAGAATAGAATAGAATAGAATAGAATAGAATAGAATAGAATAGAATAGAATAGAATAGAATAGAATAGAATAGAATAGAATAGAATAGAATAGAATAGAATAGAATAGAATAGAATAGAATAGAATAGAATAGAATAGAATAGAATAGAATAGAATAGAATAGAATAGAATAGAATAGAATAGAATAGAATAGAATAGAATAGAATAGAATAGAATAGAATAGAATAGAATAGAATAGAATAGAATAGAATAGAATAGAATAAATAGAATAGAATAGAATAGAATAGAATAGAATAGAATAGAATAGAATAGAATAGAATAGAATAGAATAGAATAGAATAGAATAGAATAGAATAGAATAGAATAGAATAGAATAGAATAGAATAGAATAGAATAGAATAGAATAGAATAGAATAGAATAGAATAGAATAGAATAGAATAGAATAGAATAGAATAGAATAGAATAGAATAGAATAGAATAGAATAGAATAGAATAGAATAGAATAGAATAGAATAGAATAGAATAGAATAGAATAGAATAGAATAGAATAGAATAGAATAGAATAGAATAGAATAGAATAGAATAGAATAGAATAGAATAGAATAGAATAGAATAGAATAGAATAGAATAGAATAGAATAGAATAGAATAGAATAGAATAGAATAGAATAGAATAGAATAGAATAGAATAGAATAGAATAGAATAGAATAGAATAGAATAGAATAGAATAGAATAGAATAGAATAGAATAGAATAGAATAGAATAGAATAGAATAGAATAGAATAGAATAGAATAGAATAGAATAGAATAGAATAGAATAGAATAGAATAGAATAGAATAGAATAGAATAGAATAGAATAGAATAGAATAGAATAGAATAGAATAGAATAGAATAGAATAGAATAGAATAGAATAGAATAGAATAGAATAGAATAGAATAGAATAGAATAGAATAGAATAGAATAGAATAGAATAGAATAGAATAGAATAGAATAGAATAGAATAGAATAGAATGAATAGAATAGAATAGAATAGAATAGAATAGAATAGAATAGAATAGAATAGAATAGAATAGAATAGAATAGAATAGAATAGAATAGAATAGAATAGAATAGAATAGAATAGAATAGAATAGAATAGAATAGAATAGAATAGAATAGAATAGAATAGAATAGAATAGAATAGAATAGAATAGAATAGAATAGAATAGAATAGAATAGAATAGAATAGAATAGAATAGAATAGAGTAGAATAGAATAGAATAGAATAGAATAGAATAGAATAGAATAGAATAGAATAGAATAGAATAGAATAGAATAGAATAGAATAGAATAGAATAGAATAGAATAGAATAGAATAGAATAGAATAGAATAGAATAGAATAGAATAGAATAGAATAGAATAGAATAGAATAGAATAGAATAGAATAGAATAGAATAGAATAGAATAGAATAGAATAGAATAGAATAGAATAGAATAGAATAGAATAGAATAGAATAGAATAGAATAGAATAGAATAGAATAGAATAGAATAGAATAGAATAGAATAGAATAGAATAGAATAGAATAGAATAGAATAGAATAGAATAGAATAGAATAGAATAGAATAGAATAGAATAGAATAGAATAGAATAGAATAGAATAGAATAGAATAGAATAGAATAGAATAATAGAATAGAATAGAATAGAATAGAATAGAATAGAATAGAATAGAATAGAATAGAATAGAATAGAATAGAATAGAATAGAATAGAATAGAATAGAATAGAATAGAATAGAATAGAATAGAATAGAATAGAATAGAATAGAATAGAATAGAATAGAATAGAATAGAATAGAATAGAATAGAATAGAATAGAATAGAATAGAATAGAATAGAATAGAATAGAATAGAATAGAATAGAATATAGAATAGAATAGAATAGAATAGAATAGAATAGAATAGAATAGAATAGAATAGAATAGAATAGAATAGAATAGAATAGAATAGAATAGAATAGAATAGAATGAATAGAATAGAATAGAATAGAATAGAATAGAATAGAATAGAATAGAATAGAATAGAATAGAATAGAATAGAATAGAATAGAATAGAATAGAAGATAGAATAGAATAGAATAGAATAGAATAGAATAGAATAGAATAGAATAGATAGAATAGAATAGAATAGAATAGAATAGAATAGAATAGAATAGAATAGAATAGAATAGAATAGAATAGAATAGAATAGAATAGAATAGAATAGATAGAATAGAATAGAATAGAATAGAATAGAATAGAATAGAATAGAATAGAATAGAATAGAATAG